>JADMNL010000031.1:28923571-30275000 GCA_016271365.2 Neoceratodus forsteri
CACTCTACTGGTGGACTGGCATGTTTATCTTAGTTTCTGATGTTTAACATTGTACATTCCCTAACCTGGGACCCTGGCATTGCGAGCAGTAGCACTACCACTGGTGCTGACAGGCTGGTATAATTACCTTAGTTTTTGGATGTTTAACATTGTATGTTCCCTAACCTTGGACACTAGCATTGCAGGCATTAGCACTGATGCAGTGCTGACAGGCTGGCATAGTTACCTTAGATTTTGATATTTAACATTGTACATTCCCTAACCGTAGACACTGGCATCGTGTGCAGTAGCACTACCACTGTGCTGCCAGATTGGCGTATTTACCGTAGTGTTTGATGTTAAGTTCCGTCCTAGTGCCATAAGGTATTGGGCTTCATAGTCCAATTCCTTATGGAATCGTGAGCTGATGCATGATAACATTTTAATTTAAAAGTACCTCAATTTAGTAGTGGAAGGAATCATAACTGGTGCCATACCTTCGGCCAGTCGGTCCCTTCCATCTTCCTGGTGCCACTGCTCCGCCCCGTGATGTAAGGATTTTGCGATGTGTGAGCAGGGAGAGTTTGGGGGCGAGCCCCATTCATACTGTTTTTTGTTAACTTTAAGCACTCCTAGAGGAAAATTAAAGCCAGTGCTTGACTAGTAGGGACCCTATTAGTTGATTGGTGGCTTTAATTTTCCTGCTTTAAATTACTAAAAAACAGAATTTAAAACAGTCCCAATAGACTTGTATGGTTTTCACCCCATGCTCTTCCTGCACTTATGTCACAAATTCTCAGGCTGAGATATTTACCTTAGTGTTTGATGTTTAACATTGTACGTTCCCTAACCCGGGACACTGTCATCAGTATCACACAGTATCAGTTCCGCTGTGCTGACAGGCAGGCATATTTACCATAGTTTTTGTTTAACATTGTACATTCCCTTACCCAGGACATTGGCATCACACGCAGTAGCACTCCTGCTGTGCTGGTGTGCTTGGATATTTTCCTTAGCTTTTGATGTTTAACACTGTATGTTCCCTGCTAACCCATTCACTGACTCCATCCTTACTGGGACGGATAATGGCCACATTACCTCTGCCATCTTTGTCAACCTCACCAAAGCTTTCAACACTGTCTCCCATGCCCTACTTCCTGACTCCCTTATGGCTGCTGGGGTGTCTACTTCTTCCCAAAGCTGGTTTAGAGATTACCTGTCAGGAAGAACACAATTAGTCAATCTCCCCCCCTTCCCCCAATTCCACAGGAGTCCTACAGGGCTCAGTGCTTGGACCCACTTTCTTCTCCATCTTCCTAAATGACTTGCCCTCAGTATGCTCCCACTCCTCCTCCATCCATATGTATGCCTGTGACACCATCCTGTTCTCCTCTGGCAAATGCCCTGCTGATGTAGCAACCACCCTTCAGCATGATGTCCACTAGGTTCAGCTATGGTTTGCTTCACATCAGCTATTCCTACATGCCAGAAAGACTGTCTCTGTGACCTCTGGCACCAGGCAGAGACTCCCTAGGCTCCACTCTTTACCCTCTTTCCATACCCTTGATGGGCAATCCTAGAGGACACCTCCTCATTCATATACCTTGGGGTTTGGCTGGACCAACACCTCAGCTTCTCTGGCCACATTGATGTCATCCTGAAAATATTGCACCCAGGCTTGGTGCCTTATTCAGGAGTCATAGTTGCATCCCTGCTACAGCATGGCATGAACTAGTTCAGAAGATGATCCTCCCCATTTTTGACTACTGTGATGTAGTCTATGGTGCCACTCCCTAACCAGACTGGACACTCTTTTTAACTCCTTCTGTTGATTTGCCCTTGATGCTTCATCACACACTCATCACTGTAACCTCTACCACACCCTGTCGCTTCCCCCGCTTGCCAACAGGTGCCTCACTCACTGTGCCACACCCACATGTAAATTTTGGTTAGGGGAACTTCCCTTGTACCTCTCATGCTCACTCCCTTCTCCCCACTCCCTCAGATCCTGTGACACTCACACTTTGTTGGTCCCTGTTGAACCATTCTCGTCAGTCAGTCAGGCTTTACCCATTGTTTCCCACAAATCTGGACCCCCCTGAATACAGCACTCCTCTGCTCACTCCCTTACCTCTGCCTTACACAACTTTCTTCCATCTAACTGTTCCTGCTTTAACCTTCCTTAACCGTCTCCTATGCCTCTGCTCTTCTCAATGACTCACATCCCCTATTAAACCTTTCTCCCCACTGAGACCTGCTTCTCCGCACACTCTCCTCTCCTCTCCCATCACTGCTTACCCTGTCACTCCTACCCCTGGCTTTTTTTCCATTACCAACTTGCCCCTGCTTAGTTTTGACCTCTGGCAGGGTTCTCAGCATCCTGGAGGGGTCTAGCACTGAGCAAGTCTCTTCCTTCCCCCTCTCTCCTTTCTACCTAACTTGTCCTCACCTAAATCTGCCTTCTGCTGGGATTCTTGCACCCTGGTGATGTCTACTCTCAGGTAAGTTTTCTTCCCTCCCTCCTGCTTTTTTCCTTTCCTATTCTGCCCCCCCCCGTATTCCCTCTGCTCTGCTTGTCCTCACCTAATTCTATCCCCTGGCAGGGTTCTTTGCATCCAGGAGGGGCCAGCAGTGGGCAATTACTCCTCCTTCACTCCCCCTCCTCCTGTATCCCTTCTACCCAACTAGTCCTCACCCGATTCTGAGCTCTGGCAGAGTTCTCAGCATCCTGGAGTGGCCTAGTCTTAGGAAAGGCTTCTTCTTTGTCTCCTCTTCCCTCCTTTCCCTTCATCCTTTGTTTCCTCTCTTCCCAACTTGTCCTCACCTACTTCTGCCCCCGGCATAGTTTTCAGCATCCTGGAGGGATCCAGCACTGGGAAATGACTCTACCTTCCCTTCCCTCCATCCTCTCTACCTAACTCGTCGTCTCTGGCAGGGTTCTCAGCATCCTGAAGAGGCCTAGTCTTAGGCAAGTTTCTCCCACTCCTCCTTTACCTCCCCTTTACTATCCCCTCTACTATCTCTCTCCAACTTGTCCTTGCCTACTTCTGCCCCTAACTCTTAAGTCGCCACCTCATTAGGCCACTGGCAACTATCTCTGCACTCTGAAGGGACCAGTTCCAGGTATGACTCGATCTTCCCTTCCCTATCCCTTACCCCCACCTGACTCCTACGCCCTCTCTACCTCTCTGCACTTAATCAAAGGAATTGGTTCCTTGTGCTAATAATTTGCACTTTTTGTTCTGTCAGAGGTGCTCCCAGATTGCACTAGTACTGTGTTAACTTGCCCTTCACAACTGATTTTTTTTCTCTTTTTTTGCTCACTTTTTTCCGGTAATGGTGCCCCCATCTTTATCCTTTCCTTCCCCAGCTGGTTTCCCTGTCTACCCCTCTACCCTTCTTGATGCCCCCCACTGCACCTCATTCATTCAATAATGGCTAAATAATCTGCCTTGTAACTGTGATCCATTCCTGCAAGGAGTAGGCTCCAAGGCTACATTACATTTCTGAACTATGTTCCTCAGACATGCCACTTGTAATTAAATGCATATTCCACAAGTATAATATATTTAATTGCACGTTATGTTACAAAGGCGACTGTATGATTATTTATGATATTTTTTTTTAACTGTATGTCTTGTTACAAATGTAATTTACTGTTTAATTTCTCGGATGTGATAAATGTTTACTGTATGTCTAATTCTTCATCCAGTTGTACGGCCCCACTAGGGGTCACATCAGGAAATGAGCAACTTGTTCAGTCTGCCTTCTGGGTGAAACATTTCGATAAATAAATAAAAATAAAATAACCAGGAACACTGGCATCGTGAGTAGTAGCTCTACCGCTGTGCAGAGAAGCTGTTATATTTACTTTGGTTTTTGATGTTTAACATTGTATGTTCCCTAACCCTGGACACTGGCATCGCTAGCAGTAGCACTCCTGCTGCACTGACAGACTGGCATATTTACCTCAGTTTTTGAGGATAAACATTGTACATAGTTGGCTGAAGTTGAACTCAGAAAAGACAGGTTTTGGTAGCGGACTGGGGCTGTCGGATAGAGGAGTCGCCTGTCAGTGCACCCTCAGGAATTTTTCTTGGGGGTGTGTCACTTCCAACCTCTGAACGGGTGCGTAACGGGGCTATCTTGGATAACAGGCTGACACTGCAGTCGCAGGTGTCAGCGGTCATCAAGACTTCCTTTTACCACCTCAGGAATATCGCTAGAGTGAAACACCTTGTTCCTTCTGACATGTTACCTATGTTGGTCCATACCTTTGTGTCCTCACATTTGGACAACTGCAACTCCCTGTATTTTGGGCTTTCTGGGGTTGAAATCTGCCGCCTTCAGCTGGTGCAGAATGCGGCGGCCCGGGTTTTGACGGGGACCAGTAGGTCTTGTCATATTACCCCAGTGCTGAGCGAACTGCACTGGCTCCCTGTTCGGTGGCAGATCACCTTTAAAGTCTGTTTATTGACTTTCAAAGCCCTACATGACCAGGGTCCAGCCTATCTGAAAGATCTTCTAGTTTTCTGCTGCCCTGGCCGATCGCTCCACTCAGCCAACGAGGGGTTGCTAGAGATTCCAAGAGTGACTTTAAATTCTTCTGGCTGTAGACCTTTTTCCCTACGCTGCTCCCACTCTTTGGAATTCTCTACCCCGTCGGTTATGGCAGTGCACCTCCGTAGGGGAATTTAAGAGTAGTTTAAAAACTCGTCTGTATCAAATTGCCTTTTTGTAATATTTTGTATAAATTGTTGAAATTTTAATTTTTATGAGTGTTTTATACTGTGTAATAATGTTTGGTTTTCTTTTTATTATATGTTTTGTACAGCGCTTTGAAAACTTGAAAGGCACTTTAAAAATAAAATTATTATTATTATTATTATTTCATAACCCAGAACACTGGCATCATGAGCAGTAGCACTCCAGCTGTGCTGACAGGCTGTTATATTTACCTGAGTTTTGATGTTTAACATTGTACATTCCCTAACCTGGAACACTGGCATTGGGGGCAATAGCAATCCCGCTGTGCTGACTTGCTGGCATATATTCCTTCATTTTCAATGTTTAACATTGCATGTTCCCTAACCCGGGACACTGGCATCATGAGCAGTAGCAATCCCGCTGTGCTGACAGGCCAGCATATTTATCTTGGTTTTTGATGTTTAGCATTGTACGTGCAATAACCCGGGACGCTAGTAACCCGAGCAGTAGTATTATCGCTGTGCTGGTGGGCTGGCATATTTACCTTGGTTTTTGATGTATAACATTGCATATTCCCTCACCAGTGACACTAGCGTCGTGAGCAGCATCACGCCTGCTGTGCTGCTGGGCTGGCATTTTTACCATAGTTTTTGTTGTTTTAATGTACGTCTGGTGACCTTTCTGGAGGAAAATGGACTCCAGGACAATCATTGTTGCATTTGTTCATCTCGGGAAGATCATGCCAGACCAACCTGATAGAGTACTACAGCTGGGTAACGAGGAAGCTGGACAGGGGCCATGCAGTGGACATCCTGTATTTGGACTTCAGCAAGGGCTTTGATTCCATACCTCATGGGGGGGATTGGAATAGGTGGAGGTAGGGCCAAAGATGGTAAAATGGATTGGGAAGTGACTGGAGGGGAGGCAGTAGTTGGGGGGAGCTCTCTTTCCCTAGAGAAGTGACGAGCAGGGTGCCACAGGGCTCTGTGGTGGGCCCGGTGTTGTTCATATCTGATATCTCGCATGGGGTTAAGAGCAGGATCAGTCTATTCGTGGATGATACTAAGATGGGAGCAGTGGTGGATGACAGAGAAGGGTGGCAGGGGCTATAGGAAGATCTGACCAAACTGGAGGATTGGTAGGTGAAATGGCGGTTGGGATTCAATGCAAAAAAGCGCAAGGTTACGAACTTTAGAGCGAAGAATCCAAGGAGAGTCTATTGGTTGGGGGTCGCCAGTGAAGAGAAGAATCTAGGGGTGCTCGTAACAGGGAACATGAGCAACTCTGCTCAGTGCAAGAAGGCAGCAGCCAAGGCTAACAAGATGCTGGGTGCATAGCATGGGGTATCTCATCTAGGCATAGGGATGTGCTCATGCCACTGTACAGGTCATTAGTTAGGCCACACCTGGAGTATTGTATACAGTACTGGCACCCTTATCTTAGGAAGGATGTTAGGCTGCTGGAGGGGGTGCAGTGCAGGGCAGTTAAAATGATTCAAGGGCTGGAGGGTAGGACCTACAAGAACAGACTGAATGTGTTAGGCTTGTATACCCTGGAAGAGAGGAGAGATCAGGGGATATGACTGAAACCTCTGAGTGCTTGAAGGGGATCAACAAGATAGGCACAGAAGGGTTGTTTAGGTTGAGGAGGGGAAGGGAGATGAGAGGGCATGGGCTAAGGTTGGATGGTGGTAGATTTAGGAGAGAGATGAGGCATTATTTCACGGAGAGAGTTGTGGGAAAATGGAACACACTGCCAGAGGAGGTGGTTTCCTGCAGGACGGTGGGTAGCTTTAAAAGGGCATGGGACAGGGTGCATGGGGGGTCAGAGGGAGAGGGGGTGAGGGTGGTGGACCAGCTGCAGTTTAGGGGTGCGAGCTGCATAATCAGGCAGATTTAATAGACCACTTGGCCTGTTTCTGCTGGCAGATTTTGTATGTTCATATGTTCCATAACCCAGGACCGTGGCATCACGAGAAGTTAAACTCCCCCTGTGCAGACTGCCTAGCATATTTACCTTAGTCTTTGATGTTTAACATTGTACATTCAACAACCTGGGATACTGGCATTCTAAGCAGTAGTACTCCCACTGTGCTGGTGGGTTGGCATATTTACTTTAGTATTCAGTGTCTAACATTGTACATTCCCTGTCCCGGGACACTGGGATTTTGAGTAGTAGCATTACTGCTGTGCTGACAGGCTGGTGGGTTTACTTTAGTTTTTGATATTTAGCATTGTACATTCCCTATCCCAGTACACTGGGATTTCGAGCAGTAGCACTCCTGCTGTGCTGACAGACTGGTGTATTTACTTTAGTTTTTGATGTTTAACATTGTATGTTTGCTAACCCAGGACACTGGCATAGTGAGCAGTAGCACTCCTGCTGTGCTTGTTTTCAGGGGTGACCTGACCTGGTCGTTTTGCTCTTGACATCCCCCTCCTAACCCACCAATGTGACCTGTACCGCTCCCTCAACTTCCTCCTCTTGCACAATCAGAGAGTTCTACATGGTGCAAAGTTCATCTCTAAGTTCTGGTTTGGTTCGCTCCCCTCCTATATCACCTCCTCTCTTGGTACTCCTTCCCCCTCCCTTTACCACCTTAGATCTCTTGCTGACACTCGCACTCTGTCAATCCCTGGCAGAACCACATCCTCAGGACAGAAAGCTTTCTTGTATCACCTGCCTAAATTGTGGAATTCTCTGCCTCCTCAATTCCGCTTTCCCGCCTCCCTGTTTTCTCTTGCCTCTGCTCTGCACAGCTACCTCACCCCCTCCTGTGCTTGCTTCTCATCCCCTTCTCCCCAAACTCCTCCACCTTCTCACCTGCCCTCTCCTCATCCGCTTACCTCAGCCCCTCTTAGTTTAACATTTAACCCCGAGACATGTTCCTCGTGGAAGGTTACTGTAACTGCTGCAGTGTACTTCCTACAAATCGTGGCACAGGTGCATGGCTCAGCATGGCACCTAACACTTAGTGTGCTTGTGTACCTGTCACCTATGCAAACCTCCTATATTGCAAGTGATGCCTTCACAAGAATGTACTTCTTACCATGTATGTACTGTACTGTATCTAGTGCACCACTGTACTACTGCATGTTAATCCCACCTCTGTACCACTGTATTACCAGTTATTAGCACCTCTGTATTACTGTACAAACTGTCATTGCTACTGTTGTCCCTCTACGCCTTCCCCCAGGATGTACCATGAGACAAGCATTAAGTTGCTCAGTGTATCTTACCTGGTGAAATATTTCAATAAATAAATAAACTGGGCTGGAAGAACTGGGGAGGTTATGTGACTTGCTCAGCTCACACAGTATGCAAATGGAGGTTGTGGGAATCAAACCCAAGCCTGCTGGATGTACCAAGCTCATTAACGGCTCATTATTCTAACCTCTAGGCTGTACTGCCAGCCCATGTTTAACATTGTACATTCCCTAACCTGGGACACTGGCATCATGAACAGTGTGTGTACTCCCACTGTAGTGACAGGCTGGGATATTATACTGGGGTGGTGGTGCTAGTATATTAGGGTTGATGAGGGTGTTCAGTGTTAAAGGCCAGTTTCTGTGGCTTAATAACTTTGGAAACATTCACTGGATTTGCACGAAATTTGGCTTCCATAATCTCTAGGGGTAGGTCTATTAACTTTCCAAATTTTATGTGGATCTGTTGTGTGGTGTCTGAGATACAGAGTGTTGAAATTGCAGAAGGTTTTGTGATTTTTGTTTTTTGCTGTGTGTTTTTTTGCCCACCTGTGTCTCAGGAAGTGTTTAAAACTGTGGTCTGAAATGTTCCAGGTAGAAAGCATTTGGGTCACAGATGTGCCTTTTTAAGGTTTGGTGAAAAAAGTTAATCCATTGAAAAGTTATTCAAGTTTTAATTTCCCATTGTTTCCTCTGTTGAAAAATAAGTGTAAAAGGGAAAGTAAAACAGGCTTGTTTTCACAAATGGATATGTAAGCAATAAGACACAACAGGATGTGCATGGAACTTATTTAACCGCATGGCCAGCAGCGTAATAAGGCACGTGCTCTTGGTCGAGTGCTTTTAGCCCCTGGCATGTGGTAAAATATATCCCATGCACACCCTGGAGTGTCTTATTGCGCTTACAAAATGGTTCACTATATATATATATATATATATATATATATATATTTATTTTTTTTAGTTGTTTAACCAGGAGTAGCACACTAAGCTGAAAGCTTTGTTACAGGAGCGACCTGGGAGCACAGGGAAGTTAAGTGACTTGCTCAGAGTCACACAGTATGGTGCTAGATGTCACCAGATTTGCAGCTCAGAGCCTTAAACCACTGTGCTATACTGCCTAACTTTTCAGTTAGAAAAATAATGATTATATGGAGAAAATATACTTTGTTCTGCAAATCTACGATAAAATAGACCTTCTGCCTCAATTTTATTAATATTGGAGTAGCTCATTTGCATATAGCACTGTACCTCTACAGTAAAAAAAAAAAAAGCTGCAGCTGCTGGGACACAACTCGCAGATTTCTCACATCAACTAACCCCATGCTCTGTTGTTCAAATGTTTCTCATGGTCACTGCCCTCTGAAGCAGTGAGGCACTGCTGAAAATGACTGAAAAAAAAAATACCGGCTGCATGGTCGGGAGGGCTTCCTGCCCAATAGTGGGATATGAGGTTGTGCTGCTAAGGGAGGAAAATCGCATGGATTCTGCGGCGGTAGCTCTGGAGTGTGCCCGAGGACATGATCTAAATACTGGCAGCATACTGGGAAGGAAGTATGTGACTTTTTAGGTTAAAATGTTGGTGTTGTACCCCTCTGAGCACTAGACAGTAGCAGTACGAGTTTCCATCCAGCCGTTAGTTACAGTATGTAAACGGGAAGGGGGCATGCCATGCTAGTTGGTAACAGAAGTTGGAGTAATGCAGTGACTTGCTTTACTAAGGTGTTTCCATCCCAACTGTTGGCTATGGGGTTCTGGTGACATGGACTCTGGGTCAGTTTTCAAGGCACTATCTACACTGCAGTAGTGGGCTTCACCTGAGCTGTACTGAATTAAATGTTTCATTCTGTTGTGGGCTCACCTCAGCATTGTTGTTTCTAACAGCAGAGTGAATTGATGTTAGCGAGGAAAGAACAGTGACAGCATTTTTAAATGCCAATATTCTAACACTTAATGATATTTGCCTTTTTACTGCCGTCCTTTTTTACCCATGCATGGAACATATTTCAAGCATGGTGAGGTAGATCTCTGGCTGGTTTAGCCTACCCATTTTATAACTTGTTTTCACAAATAGATATCTTGTTTTCACATTTAAGTATCTTGTTTTTGCAGGCAGGGTTACTTAGTGTCACAGGGAGCTTTCTCCATCATGAATTTTTGAATCTTTTAATAAATTTGCACAAAATTTGGCATGCATAATCTCTGTCGGTAAGTCTCTTGACATATCAAATCTCGTGTGCATCTGTTGTGAGTTTTTGGAGAAGCAAACTCTCAAACAATCCTAAATTTACATTTTCGCCATTTCTTTCTAGAGCCATTTCTCAGAAACGGCTTTGTGTTGCTGTCTGAAACTTTCTGTGTCTAGTGGCACCCCCCCCAGCCACCGATCACTAGCCACTGTTCCCTCTCCGTGGTATATAGTGCCTCCCCAACTCTATTTATTTATTTATGTATGTATGTATGTATGTCACTAACTCTGGCACTGGGACTCCTGGTATCAGATCCCACACACACTTAGCCAATTCTGTTTTTTGTTTTAATTGCCAAATTTAGGGGGGGGTCCAGTCCCTATGTGGACACTACAAGACCACCCCCAAAAGTGTGGAACAATGGAGAGCCCACTCCCAGTGTGCCCAAATTGTTCTTTTGTTTCCTGTAAAGAAGAAAACTGCCCCTGACATGTTTTTGTTTTGTTTTTTGGTCCTGAAATAAGGAAACAGTTCTTCATTGACCCCGCTATCCCCCTTCCCATTCCACTGAGCACCCACCACCTCACCCACCCCTTACCCCCATACTTACCTCCGGAGGTCATCTGCTGTCATCTTCTGTGGATCAGGACATGTCTGCACTCTTGAATGCTGAACCGTGAACTGAAGAATCAAGGTGTGTGCCCTATAATGTATTTCAGTGGCATTTTGATGGTATCTTGATAATAAAGACAAAAGAAGGCTGAAGCCCATCGGGATTCTCCACCACCACCTGGTGGATTACCTGCTGGTTCTTAAATGTAGAATAAATTTATCAAGATTATGGTTAAAGTAGTTTGGTGACTTTTTAAATCTACTAAGTGACTCAATAATGCAGTCCAGTATTTTGCTGCCCTTATAGTAAAGAAGGTTGCTCTTTTGTTAGATTTTGCCCTATGGACTATTAGTTGTTTATTATGAGATATTAATAAAGTTTTTCTGTTAATCTGAAGAGCCATATCCTTCATAAACTCATCATTTTGGAGGATGTTCTATAGAAGCAAGAGCTCCCCTCTCCACCTTCTCTCCTGAAGGCTGAAGACTAAACAGTCCCAGTTTGTTGAGCTTGGTGTTATAGTTCATTACTTACCCTGAGATCATTTTTGTGAGCCTCCGTTGAGGGCTCTCTATATGTTTTTTATATCCTTTTTTGGGTAAGTACACCAGAAAGGCAAACCATAATCCAGATATGGGATCACATATGCCTTGTAAGACTGGACAGTGCAGAATGACTGTCTTGAGATAAATGGCTCTCTTATTTATTTATTGAAAATAATCAGAATTACAATCCTTTGAGTCATAGACTCTTTTGCAAAGGCACCATGTCAGGTAATGTAGAAGAACAGCATGAGACACAATACAGATACATTAACAGTAGTAATTAAAAATGCAGGTTAGATAATCTTGGTTTATGTTAATTTAGTAAGATATATAATCTGGGAGCACGTTGGAGTCCCTGGGTCAAGGTTAAGACAGGAAGCATTTTCGTAGGGTCCTGAGGGACCCAGAGTCATTGTACTTGCATAAAGGGATAGGGAAAGATTGGGTGCCTTGGGCGGGAGGCTAGCAGCAATCAACCAGGGGATTATAGGATGTTTACTAAGACAGGGGTGGTTCCTGAGTAAACTGACTCAGAAAAGGGGTGAGGGGGCCGGGGGTAGGAGAGAGAGGGATAGGGTGGGGTGGGGCTTTAGTTGCAGTCACAGATTGTGGAGTTGAGGAGTAGGGTTTTGAGCCCTGACTTAAATTGGTTGAGACTGTGGGTCATTGAGGTGGAGGACGGGAGGCTGTTCAGCCAGAAAGGGGCCCAGTAGCGAAGGATCTTTGTCCGAGAGAAGTTCTACAGTGGAGGATTAGCAGGTTGGAGTTAGCTGCGTGCCGTTGTGACCGCCTGTGGGGGGCTGTGCGTAAAATCGGGTGGAGACTGATAGGGGCTAGCTTTAGTTGTACCTTTCTGGCCATGAGACAGGTGAAGTATTTAAGTCTGCCTTGGAAGTTAAGCCAGCCAGTATGTTCATAGATCTCACAGGTGTAGGTTAGCTTGTTGCAACCAGAGACTAATCGGCAGGCTTTGTTGAGGGCAAGGTTCATGCTGCGCAGGGCAGTTTGATCAGCTGACCCATAGATGACTATCCTGTAGTCCACCAAGGATAGGATAGAGGAGGATACAGCGAGGTGCATGGCTTGGGATGGTAGACAGTGCTTGTGTCTGTAAAGGATCCCCAGTCTCATGTTGATAGAGGAGGCAAGCTGTTGTATATGAGTGTGGAAGAAGAGAGAGGTGTCTAAGGTGACACTGAGATATTTAAAATGAGATCTGCTCCAGGGCAGAGCCTTGGGTGTTTGCTATGACTAGTGGCATGTGACAGTGGGGGCTTTGGCAGTGGGCGAAGATCATAGACTTCGTTTTTTTTATGTTTGCTTGCACACATGTGCAAGAAACATAGTGCCATCATCTAGCTTGGCAGAAGATACCAGGAGAAAGGACTGCTGTGTGACTGAACTTCTCTGCTGGGACTAAAGTAGAAGAACTTTTGTATTTGGACCTTTAATTTAGGGTAAAAAAACTAACATACAAAACAAAAAAAAAGTGTGTGTTTGGGTTAACTGAACTGAATGGGTAACTGAAAAGTCATCTAGGTGTAAATCTCAGGTGACTGAAAGGACTTAACTGCTGTGAGGTTTAAATTACTTGTAGAAAGATCTGGTAAGTAGGGGGAGTGGCTTAGCTAGAAGGAAGCTACATTTAAAGACTGCCTTAGAAAGATTCTGCTAATAGCTTGACAGAAGATACCAGGAGAAAGGACTGCTGTGTGACTGAACTTCTCTACTGGGACTATATTGCTCTCCTTCCCACCCAAAGCTAGTTCTATTTTTATAGGCACAGGATTTGACTGACAACAGGAACTTCCTGTTTAGGGGCAGGAAGTGAGTGATCACAGAACCACCAAGGACCCACCATCCTAGAAGGGCAAGAGTAGCTCTCCGGCCCCCTCTAGCTGCTGGAGGTCTTCCTCTGAACAAGTAAGTGGTCTACTGAGAAATATAGGATATTCTTGTCTCAGAACAGGACAATCAGGAGCTTAAAGGGCACATAGGCAGAAAGTAAGGAGAGAGAGAGAGAAAAAAACAGAGGAAAGAGTAAGGATTGCAAACAGTTAAGGGGCCAGAAGTAAGACATGATTGGAGTGGTGCAGTGCAGTGGCTGTGGAGCAGCAGTCTTCCGGGAGATGTTCTGGAGGATGCGGTGTTGTCCCATCTGCAGGCACCTCTCTGGGCTGAGGGAGGAGGTTGCTCATCTCCAGGCTGAGTTGGCCAGGATTTGTGGACCTCCTCTTCCATCCAGGGACCACCAGTGCCACTGCCGTTGCCTCAGAGGTTGCCAAGAAAGAGGAGTGGTTGGACCACAGTGGGCTCAGGGAGGGTGAGGGTGGTGGAACAGAGGCACATCCCTCCAGTTGTACCTCTCCACAATTCCTATGCCATTCTGGCAAAGTGTGGTTCCTCTGTGGAGGCACCTACAGTGGAGGCCAAGGAGGATGCTGGGAACCTCCACAAAGGAGACCCACAGAAGGGTGGCAGGGGACCTTGCAGGGGAAGGAAACAACTCCTGGTGGGGGACTCCATTGTTAGGAAGGTAGAACTGGGCAAGGAAGGGGGGAGAGAGAGGTAAGGTGCCTGCCTGGCGCCATGGCTTGGAGGGACAGGGAGCGAATCCTCAGGATTGCTGGAGTAGTTGCACAGGGGAGGGAGCTGGATGTCATTGTCCACCTAGGGACAAATGACCTGGCTAAGAAAGGGATTAGAGAAGTGCAGGAAGAGTTTGTGGAATTGGGGAGGGGCTTTAGTCAAGTAGCACGCACTGTAACCTTCTCAGAGGTGCTACCCATCTATGGCATAGGAGAGGCTAGGGTGTTCCCTACCATAGGATTCAATCAGTGGTTGAAAAACTGGTGTGGAGCTCAGGGATTTGGCTTCATTGGGGACTGGGGGTCCACCTGGAGTGATGCAAACCTATACTGGCATGATGGGCTGCATCTGTCCAGGAGGGGAACCAGGATCCTAGGTGATAGGTTTAAATGCTTCATTGGCAAGCTTTTAAACTAGCCAAGGGGGGAGGCACTGGAAAGGAGCAGGAAAATCCTAGCCCCCAAAATCATGGTAGTAAGTGTGGCAACACACCAACATGGAGGTGTCGAGGAGAAGGGCAGGGGTAAATGGAGAAAGTGACAAAGGCAAGAAGGACAGGGATGGGGCAAAGGGGTAAGACCATCAGAAATGGAGGTAATGAGTACCAATGCCCGTAGTCTGGGCAACAGCTCCCTGAACTGGTGGCCTTAATGGAAGAGGATGCCTGGATATCGTAGCAGTCACAGAAACATGGTACACAGAGAACCATGACTGGGATGTTAACATACCAGGGTACATAACCTACAGGAGACAGGCAGGGAGAAGAGGGGAGGAGTAGCTCTCTATGTAAAGGAAGGGATAAAAGCAACTGAACAAAAGAGTAAACAGGGAGGAGAGGAGGCACTGTGGGTCACCTTGGAGACTGGAAAGGGCACCACAATCCGCACAGGGTTGTGTACAGACCCCCATGTCAGGGAAGGAATGGACAAGGATATGATGGAAGGCATTCTTAGAATGGCAGAGAAAGGGAGATACTGTTGATGGAGACCTGAATATGCCGGATGTTAACTGGAGCACATTTGCTGCAGCCACATCCAAGAGCAGGGCCATTCTTGACGCCCTACAGGTGGCAGGCATTAGACAGCTAGTTTTGGAACCCACTCGCGAGGGAGCAATCTTAGACCTCGTGACTCTCAAGCGGGGCAGTGAGAGATCTCAGATCTAGAAGTGGGTTGCCATCTGGGGACAAGTGACCATCAGACAGTGTGGTTCACGTTAAACTCAGCTACAGAGTCAAGCCATACAAAAGTGAGGGTACTGGACTTTAGGAGGGCTGACTTTGTAAGATGGGAGAGTGCCTCAGAAAAGCACTAGCAAACAGGCTAGAAGGAGTGTGGAGCAACAATGGGGAATTATCAAACTGCCATCACAGAGGCAACAAGCCTTTGTGAAGCAAATAAAAAATCAAAATGAAAGAAAAGCCACTATGGTTCTCAAGAAGGTGGCTGTGAAAGTCAGGAAGAAAAGATAGCATTCCGAAGTATAAGGAAACACAGAAGGAGCAGGACAGAGAGCTGTACCAGTTAAGGCAGAAAGAAGCAGGGAGGAAGTCAGAATAGCAAAGGCCCAAACTGAGGAAAAGATAGCCAACTCAGTTAAGAAGGGGATAAAACCTTTATAGGTACATCAGCGAGCATAGAAAGACAAAGGGAGGATAGTGAGGCTGAATAGAATGAATGGTGGGTGGGCAGAGGGACAGTGAAAAAGCAGGAATACTGAATGAATATTTCTGCTCAGTATTCTAAAGAGAGGAGGGAAGTGCCTAATCCAATTAACAGAAGCACTCTTGATGGGGGTCGATCCCAGTCCTTTCACAGAAGAAAGGGTTCTGCAAGAACTCCTAAAACTGAAGGTGGACAAAGCAATGGGTCCTGATGGAATTCACCCAGAATTCTAAAAGAATTAAGGAAGGAACTAGTGAAACCACTGGCTACTCTTTTTAATAAATCATGGGAGGATGGTGTGGTACCCGAGGACTGGAGGAAGGCGGATGTGATTCCCCTTCACAAAAGTGGGACCAAGACAGAAGCAGGAAACTACAGACCTGTCAGTCTGACCTCTGTGGTAGGGAAAGTGATGGAGTCACTTCTGAAGGAAAGAATAGTTGAGTACCTAGAGGTCAGTGGAGCACAGGATCCAAGGCAGCATGGGTTCACAGCGGGAAGGTCATGTCAGGCAGATCTAATAGATTTCTTTGACTGGGTGACCAAAGTAGTAGACCAGGGAGGGCTGTGGACATGGCCTACCTAGACTTTAGCAAGGCATTTGACACAGTCCCACACAAATGATTATTAGTCAAATTAACCAGCCTGGGAGTGGGTCCCAGGGTGGTAGCCTAGTAAAACATTGGCTGGACAACAGGACACAGAAGGTAATTGTAAATGAGTCCACTGAAGAAAGGGCGGTTACTAGTGGGGTACCGCAGGGTTCAGTAATGGGTCCAGTCCTTTTAATGTCTTCATCAGTGACATTGCAGAGGGACTGGAAGGAACGATGCCTTTTTGCAGATGACACAAAGATCTGCAACAGGGTTGATACACAAGAGCGTGGAAAGGATGAAAAGGGACTTGGCAAGGTTGGAGAAATGGTCAGACGTATGGCAGCTAGGATTCAATGCAAAAAGTGCAAAATAATGCACCTGGGAAACAAGAACCCAGGGGAAGAATACACAATGGGTGAGGAGGTAGTAACAACAACAAAACAGGAAAGGGACCTGGGGGTAATCATATCAGATGACCTTAAGGTTAGCAAGCAATGTGAGAAGGCAGTAGGGAGGGCCGGGGTATACTGGGATGTATAGGGGAGGCATCAGCAGCAGAAAACAGGAAGTTGTTATCCCTCTGTACAGACAGTTGGTGAGACCCATCTGGAATACTGTGTCCAGTTCTGGAGACCCCATCTCCGCAAGGACATAGACAGGATAGAGGCAGTCAGAGGAGGGCAACTAAAATGGTGCAGGGTCTGCAAGAGAAGCCATATGAGGAGAGACTAAAGGAGCTTAATATGTATACCCTTGAGGAAAGAAGGAGAGGGGACATGATAGAAACTTTCAAGTACCTCAAGGAATCAACAAAATCCAAGAGGTAGCATCTTTCAGAAAAGAGACTTGCAAGAACAAGGGACACAATTTAAAGATAGAAGGAGGCGGTTCAGGGGCAATGTGAGGAAGTATTATTTCACAGAGAAGGTAGTGGATGCATGGAACAGCCTTCCTGAGGAAGTGTGGGGTCTAAAACTGCTGGGAGAATTCAAGAATGCATGGGACAGACATAAGGCAATTCTTGTGGGGGGCAGGAAGATATAGGCTGTTGGTTAACTAGGATCTGCGGCCTATCCTGTAGGTATGGAAATGGGCAGACTAGATGGGCCTAGCGGTCCTTATCTGCCGTCAAAGTCTATGTTTCTATGTTTCTATGTCTATCTGAGTTTTTCAGAGGTGTGTCAGTATCTTCCAATTCAGTCAGTGTGTTTGCAGGCATGGTCACAGTTCTCCAATCACTGCTGAAGCTGTCTATGACAGCAGCTGAAAATGCAGTGGCATACAGTTGAAAGAGGGAGCTACACTTCAGTGAGCAGCTCCCCCCCACACACACACACACACAGATCAACTGTGTCAGTTGCCTGATAGAATGGTGTAGTCTTGTCTAGCTTAGAGAGACAAGCCACACATCATTACTTTAATAAACTGTTCCCTGCCAAAGCAGGACCACCAAAATGTGTGGGTGTCTAACAGTCCTTACACACGCCAGCTCTCCAAAGCACACCTTCATGGACTCCATGGGTTCTAATCCTCCAGAAAAAAAATACCTCCGCATTTGATGTGAAAACTCAGACTTCTTTGTTTGTGTAATTCCAAGCATTTTCTCTTACTAGACTCTGTCAATGTGAACTCCTCACTGCTAAAACCTATGCAAATGAACTTGAGCGTACTGTACTACCTGCAGCTGAAGCAAAGAACAGCCAGAATGCACAAAGGAGAACATACTGCTCTGCATTTCAGCAGCAGCCAGTGGGGGAGGTTTTCATGACTGAAGCACTTTAATGCGCCTTTTAGTGCTGTCATATACACACCTCTGTGTGGTAATTCACTAAACTGCACACTTAGTCTGGTAATGCAGCTTCAAAATATTTTTTTTTCTGAATTGCCGTGAGCTGGCATTTAGTTAGAATCACACAGCTCTTTCTCAAATCAGATGCTCAATGAAGTCACACCACCTTGTGACCCTAAACATCTTAGGGCTGGACATGTGCCCTAACAAAATAGCAAAAACTAGGTATAGAAAAAGAAAACACAAATTCAACTGAGCGTCACAATCAAATCCACCTTTTCTCCGTGAATCTGAAGCCGCTTAACAGCCCACCCCTGGTGTGCTCATCCACTCCTCCACCCACACAACATATGGCCGACGGGGTGCTGTTGCATTTATTTCATAATTTCTTGATCCTGTTGCTGCCACCATACTGATACAGTAATACTTTTATGGCTCAAAACTGCTTGACATTAGCTGAATTATAAATGGCATCCCTGTTTGACGCTGTGGTGCGGAATATGGTGGTACTCAGATTTTAAGCCAAGTATTACATGCAGATATGTTGTTATTGACTCATGTCACTTACCATTTTATACATCTATTGATTTTTTCAATTCACTTTTGATGACAAATGTTGATCGCAGGGATTCTGGTGTCACAATTCAGTTCAGCGACGTGTAACATCTTAGTGCAGATGCTAAGTAACTGTTTTAAAATGCTGAAAAAGTTAACAGCCATGAAAATGCATGAACTTCTTTCTTCCGTGTCAGGAGTTGTAGTGGTGTTATTGGCAAGTGCATGTCCCTTTGCTCTAGATCTATCAGTGAGATGTCTATTCTGTGCAATGGACAGTGGCCGAATGTTATCAGCTGACAGTTTTCATTTCATTATCAACAGATAAATATTCAGGGCTTTGCAAATGCAACTTTGCTGGTAGCACAGTTTCATGCCCCCAAGTGTTTCATCAGTTAGTGGTTATATCTTAACCGATGATCACAAAAAGTATGAAAAAGATTTGCCACTGAGTAATGTAAATGCCAATCCACCTAAGCACCTTTGGGCTGCAAACATAATTTAAACATATAGGGATTCTGGACCGGTGTATCACTCCTTGGCACAGTAATGGTTAATAAGTTTAAGCACATTCTCAGGACATTGTTTCACTTGTCCCCTCTCCCCACTACGATCCTGGTCACCTGAAATAAACCTGACATTTTAGTATCTGTTTTACATCTTGGCTCAGTTAGGCAATCAATGCTGTAAGAACATAAACGGACATATAAATGGGGACTATAAGAACATGCCGTGGGTGATCCTGCCTTAGTCCAGCTGTGCAACATCAGCCTGAAGCTCAGGTAGGGCTTACTGTCTACCACTTGTTCACCCTCCATGTACCTGTACCATTTCACATCCTCCCTTGCCTTAGTCCAGCTGTGCTACATCAGCCTGAAGCTCTGGTAGGGCTTACTGTCTACCACTTTGTTCACCCCCCAATGTATCGCTGTGCTACATCAGCCTGAAGCTCTGGTAGGGCTTACTGTCTACCACTTTGTTCACCACCCCATATACCTGCACCATTTCACATCCTCCCTTGACCTACAGTGAATGGATCCCTCATTCATACATCACATATGCATGCACAAAAAAAAGAAAAAAACAGTCTTCAAAAATTAAGATACATTTACTATGTTTGTTATGTTTGCTTGCACACATGTGCAAGAAACATAGTGCCATCATCCGAGATTACAGAGGTGTGTCACCCGCTCTTCCAATTCAATCAGTGTGTTGGCAGGTGCGGCCCCTGTAAGCCAATGCATGATGGAGCTGTCTATGACAAGGTCCAAAATGCAGTGGCATACAGTTCAAAGGGGGAGCTATGCTTCCAGTGAGCAGCGATAAGATATCACTTGCTCATGCAGCTCCCCCACACAAGCACATGTAGAGGTGTGCGCCTCCCGCTTTACCGTACACACTGTAGCCGACGGGGGTGCCCAACCCCGCCGGCTGTGCTGCGCCCACCCCGCCCCCAAGTTTTCAAATGCCGTGCTGGGTGCCCACCCCAGCATGGCAACTCATGATATAGCCGGGGGTGCCCAATCCCCCATCGGCTCCACTGTCCTCACCTCCCCGAGTACTGGGTGCCACTGGGGCCCACCTCAGCATGGCAATTGATGCTTTGGGCGGGGAAGCCTAATCCCATCGACGAATGCTCCCCAACCATCCTTGTGCCATGCTGAGAGCCCACCCCAGCATGGCAAACGCCCCTGCGTCACATAGGAAACAAAAGAACACCTGTAAAAAAAAAAAAAAAAAAAAAAAGGTCCCACGTAGTCTCCTTGACCCCTCCCACAACCCGCACCCACCCACTGCACACTCTGCCTCCCCACACCCCCCTCACCCCATACTTACCTCTGGACCTCGGCGCAATGATCTTCGGTGGACCTGGAACACGTCTGCACTCTTCAAAGCTGACCGTGAGCTGAGGAAATGCCGGTAAGCTGTATAATGGGCTAGATAGGGGGTTTTCAACTTTGTTGCATATCTCAGGCATTTTTTGGAATTTTTGCACCAAATTTTCAACATAGGGTTTTTGGGAACCCTTCTCATGAATGATGTCACTGTCATGGCGTTATTCGGGCCCAAAGGGTGACTTCGCAGTCACTGCGCGAAATCACCTTTCGGGACTGATTAATGAAATGACACTGCCAGTGTTCATAAGGTGGGCTCTCAAAAAGCCTATTTTGAAAATTTGGTGGAAAAATTTCAAAAAACGACTGTTTTACGAGCGTGTGTTGTGCAGTTCCTATGCACACTTGTAAGTTCGCAAATTTTCAATATTTTCACTCCAGATTTTCAACATTGACATTTTACCACACCTTCTTATAAGCAGTACAGCTGTCATTTTTCACATCTCACCCAGAATGTGTTTATGCCCATGTAGCACACAATGGCACAGTCGGTGTGCAAAATCAATGTATGGGACACATTAAGAAAATCACAGTGATGCTGTTCATGAGCAGAGGTCTTAAAATGCCTATGTTGAAAATTTGGTGAAAAAATTCCAAAAAATGACTGTTTTATGAGCGTGCATTGTGCAGTTCCTACGTACGCTCGTAAGTTCGCGAACTTTCAATATTTACACTCCAGATTTTCAACATTGCCATTTTACCACACTTCCTTATGAGCAGTACAGCTGTCATTTTTCACATCTTGCCCAAAATGTGTTTCCACCCATGTAGCGCACAATGGCACAGTCAATGTGCGAAATCAATGTATGGGACACATTAAGAAAATCACATGTTCATGAGCAGAGGTCTTAAAATGGCTATGTTGAAAATTTGGTGAAAACACTCCTAAAAATTACTGTTTTACGAGCGTGCATTGCGCAGTTCCTATGCATGCTCATAAGTTTGCAAATTTAATATTTTCACTCCAGATTTTCAACATTGACATTTTATTACACATCCTTATGAACAGTACAGCTGCCATTTTTCATATGCTGCCCAAAATGTGTTTTCGCACATGTAGCGCACAATGGTGCTGTTGGTGTGTGAAAGCAATGTTTGGGACAGATTAAGAAAATCACAGTTACACTGTTCATGAGCAGAAGTCTTAAAATGGCTATGTTGAAAATTTGGTGACAGAAGTCCATAAAATGACTGCGTTATGAGTGAGCATTGCACAGTTTCCACACACCCTCATAAGTTCATGATTTTGTAATATTTTAAGCCCAGATTTTCACCAGTGGCATTTTTCCACACTGCCTTATTTACAGTACAGCTGTCATTTTTCACAACATGGCTGAAATGTGTTTCCACACTTTAGCGCAGAGATGCGTGGTCGCTGTGGGAAATCATTGTTCGGGACAGATAAAGAAAATCACAGTGACACTGTTCATGATCGGAGGCACCAAAATGCCTGAGTTGACAATCTGCTGTAAAAAAAATCCCAAACCTAATTATATTACGGGTGTGCGTTGCACAGTTTCTATGTACGCTCATGACTTTACCATTTTTTTAAATATTTTTACTGCAGATTTGCAACATTGCCATTTTTTACACCTCCCCATGAACAGTACAGCTGTCATTTTTACATCCTGTTCGAATGTTTTTGCACCTGAGGTGCTAAATGCCGTAGTCGCTGTACATAAGCAGCATTCGGCTAAGAAACTGATATTCCTCCTGTTCATGAGGTGGGGTCATAAAAAAACCATGTTGAACATTTGGAATGAAAATACCAACGAATGCCTTAGGTATTAGGGTTTCCAACCATAATGCCCAACCCTGTAGAGAATGACAGGCATCAGGGGTGTGACTTGGGATTCTTGCCTGTAATGCTCATACCATTCCATACCCTGCAGCCAGTGAAAAGCATTGAGGTACGCCTTGGACTCTTCGGCACCAAAGTTCACCCCATTCTCCTATATCGCACCCATCCCACTGTATTTCCTAATGGAATGGGGTGCGTATAAGGACCAAAGACCCCAAGGAACACCGTGACACTAGCCAGTGTCTGCAGGGTGGGGTGTACTGAAATGGCGTGGCCATTATGGCTGACGACCCAAAGGCACACCCCAATGCCTGTCACTCTCTGCAGGGTGGTGGTGGGGTTTGCTTCAGTTCAATACTTCACTGCCATTACTATTACGCAGCTCTGTAACTTCTACACTACCACTGCCAATGCCAGCAAGCAAACATTCGGCATTGACAAATGCTTGTTGTAGTTTATAAGGCGATGTTCAGAGAACCAGGTTTCTAGCTCACTAAAATATCCTTGCAAGGCAAGTTGAAGAGAGTTGGGGTGTGGGTGTTTCCAGTAAACTACTGCATCATCAGCATAGAGCAGTAAGTGACCACTGCAGGTTGTGGAGAGGGAGAGTTAAGGAAGAGGGTGAAGAGTAAAGGGCCTAGTATCGACCCCTGCGGGACTCCAGCACAAACTGGTTTGCATGTGGAGATAGATGTGTTCATTTTGACTTGTTGCGACCGACCTGAGAGGTAGTCTTTGAACCATGCGGTGACCTCAGGTGTAATGCTAAGGGAAGGGAGGGTATGGAGCAACAGCTCATAACTGACCATATCAAATGTTTTGGTTAAATCAACATGAGCAGCCCCTGCCACAGATCCCTGTTCGAGGGCCTCATGAATAAAGGTAGTGAATTCAGTGAGGGCAGTGGAGGTGCTATGGCCCCTCCAGAAACTGTGCTGTTCGTGGCAGAGTAGGTCTTGTTTGGATAGGTGGTCGTTAAGCTGATCCGAGACTATTTTTTCAAGAGCCTTGGAGAGGGGTGGTAGAATTGAGATTGGTCTATAGTTGGAAGCCACTGAGGGGTCCCTGCCCTTCAGAATAGGGGTTATTACTGCTCCCTTCCAGGCCGAAGGGATTTGGCTGAGGCATAAGGACAGGTTGAGGATTTTGGTGAGATGTGGGAGTGTCACATCCAGGGACAGCTTAATGAGTTTGAGGTCCAGTGCATCTGAACTGTAATGAGAATTTGCCAGAGCTTTAGTGAAGTAGTGTTTTGCCTCGTTACAGAAGATGACTCTTAGCCTAAAGGGGCTGTGGTGCTGTTGGCTGAGGTGATGGGGGGGAGGGAGGGTCAAAGAAGTTAGGAGGGAGAATATAAGAGAGGTCCAAGAAGGAGGTGTTGAAGGCTTCAGAGATTGCCGTAGGGTCCTGGGTAGTAACCATTTACTGTAAGCTGGGTAGGGAAAGGGGAGACAGGTTTTCCACAGAGCTCCTTGATGTTACTCCAGAAATTTTTCCCGGAGCCCCAGGTGGAGGTGAGGATGTGCTTATAGTATGCAGCTTTGGCTTGCCTGATGGCCCATATGCATTTGTTACGAGCCTCTCTGTACAGTTGCCTGTCAAGCGGGAGCTGTGAAGCATGGGTCTTATGCCATAGGTTATCCCTCTGCTGTATAAGATCTAGCAGCAATTGGGAGATCCATGGGGTGTTTCTTTTTTTGATTACTTGTTTGGCGAGGAGTGTGAGTATATCACAGGCTGTATTGAAGTGGGGGAGAGAGCTGCGTCCGCAGATTGTGCAGTGTGAATAGGGGACCAGTCGCAGGAGGCTAAGTGAGATTTGAGGTGTGCTAGGGCTCTTTTTTTTTAGTTGTCTGTGTTTGGTGATACTGGAGGGGATGGGGGGAATTCTGGTGGACCATAGACAAGTAATAGGTGAGTGGTCACTAATTGAGTCAGGGAGCACAGTGATTTGGGAGATGTTCTTAGGTTTGTTAGTGAAGATGAGGTCTAATAGGGTTGAGGTCCCCGTTCTAGGGTCTCAATGGCTCGGGGAGTTGATGACCTGTGTGAGATCACAGGCAAGGGCTGCATGCTTGCTGGGGGATGATGCTGATGCTAGCCAGTTTACATTGAAGTCACCTAGTAAGATGACTTCACTCCTAGAGGGGAGGTGGGAGATTCTGTCCAGGACTGATTCAAAAGTGAGTTTTTGGTTGCTAGGGGGAATGTACGCTGCCATAATGTAAAGGATTTTTCCCGGGGTGCCCAGACTGAGCTTGACTGTTAGGGTCTGGACTCCTTGCATAGGTGGTGGGGTGTGGACCTCAAGGGACCTGAGGGAGGATTTAACGTAGATGGCACAGCTGCCTCCCCTCTTGCTAACCCTGTCTGTTCAGTAGAAGGTGTAGTCACAGAGGGTGACAGCCTCATTAGGTATTCTGTCTGAAAGCCAGGTCTCAGAAAGAGCTAGGACATCAGGTGAGTGTTGGGCTAGCCAGCCTTGGAGAGGGATGAGTTTTTTTTGGGAGGCTGCAGATATTAAGTGTTGCCAGCAGGAGGCTTCCATGTTTGTTGTTAGGGGGGACAGTAGAGTGAGGCGGTCCAGGGTTGGGGTGTATATTGCCAGAGAGCAACATGAGGAGGAGAGCATGATGTAAAAGGGCTAGCCTGAGCATTGTTGAAGTGGCCTGGTTAGTCTGGGAAATAGTGTTTTTTTAAAAAAGTGTGGTGGGGACTAGGAAGGTGCATAAGAGGTGGGTTATCAAGGTGATGGGAGGGAGGGTACCTGGTAGAATGCTAACTGGAAGGTTAGGGGACTGTGGCTTGAGGGGTGTCAGAATAGTAGTGCAGTGGGAGTTGTGCTCATAGTGACTGGATATTAGGTCTGGGAAGGAGTAAGTGTGTGAAGGTGCATGTGCCTTGGGGTGGGGGTGCTTGTGTTTAGGCAAACAGAGCAAAATAAGGGCATACCGGCTTAGTAAGGTGTTGTTAGTAGTGTAACAGTCATGTGGCAGACTCTCCACAGGAGGGGGTAGGAGTGCTAGGTGGGGGATCATAGAGGCAAAGAGGACAGTGTTCACCAGAAATGGGAACGTTTTGATGATAGGGGTGGCTTCGATATGGGAGCGGCCACTAGTGGTGCGCTGGTATAAGCTGCTGCTGGAGAAGTGGGCTGATAGGTTAAATTTCCACATGTGATGCAAAGATCCCCTATTTATGTGCAAGCCGACCAAGGGTGGTGGTGGGGAGCCGAATGCATAGCATTCAGCGGGCAATCCTCAGTGCGTCATCGTTCACAGCATTGGTCACATCCAGGAACATTGAAGATCAGGGGATCAGCGTACCTTTTATTGGTGGCTTTTGTGGGCTGTGGGGGACAGCTGCAGAGCCCTCGTGACCTCCGTCGTCCCGGGGGGTCAGCTGTGGAGGAAGGAGAGGGAGAAATCAGCTTAGGTAGGTAAGTCGAGGGGAGGAGCGGGGGGGCTGGGTTAACACTGGCTATGGAGTTGCAGCAGCAGGGAGCTGTGAGAAATTGAGAGATTATTCTCGCCTTGCAGTTCAGGATTAATTTAAAGCACTGAATTAATGAAAGCAATAGTTATCACTGTATCTTAAAGGTACTGAATTAATTAAGGCAGCTGTTATCTCTCTCTCTATCTTAAGGTTACTTGGCTATTAAGACAGCAGGGCTATAAATGTGAAAAATGGTACATTGTCTATCAGGTCAGAGTTCAGTTAAGGCAGTAGTTATCTCTCTATTGCAAGGTTACTTTGCTTATTGAAACATCAGTTAAATTAAGGCACTTATTATGTGTCTAGCTAGGTTATTTCCATAATGCGTTTTAAATAAGAAACAGCAGATGGAAAACGCAGTTTAAAGGGAAACAACTTCAGAACAGCATGCAGTAATGAGTAAAATTGAGTTCTCAGGCCTAAAAATGGTGGAATAAAGTATCTCCACATGTACGCCAAACAAAAAGTGTCCTTAAGAAAAAAGGCACCAAGGGGCAATTTTTTTTATCCTCAGTGCGTCACCGCTCACAGCAATGGTCGCATCCAGGAGCAGTGAAGATCGGGCGGATCAGCGTACCTGTTATCGGTGGCTTTTGTAGGCTGTGGGGGGAGAGCTGCAGTGCCCTCGTGACCTCCGTCATCCTGGGGGAGTCCGCTGTTATCGGTGGCTTTTGTGGGCTGTGGGGGGGAGATCTGCAGAGCCCTCGCGACCTCCGTCATCCTGGGGGGGTCAGCTGTTGTCTGTGGCTTTTGTGGGCTGTGGGGGAGAGCTGCAGAGCCCTCGTGACCTCCGTCATCCTAGGGGGTCAGCTGTGTCTTATTGCCTGTATAATGTGGGTAGGTTTCCCAGCAGCCTCAGTGCAATGGCCATTCTGGGTAAGGGAGTTATTCACAATGATCCCGAGGTCCCTTTTCTTGGTTACAGCCTTTAAGGTGATCCTGTTCAGTGTGTATTTGAACATTTTGTTGTTATGACCAAACTGCAGTCCTGTACATTTGTCAGCATTGAATGTCATGTTGTTATTGACGGCCCATTTAGATAATGTATCTAAATCTTTTTGGAGAGCTTTACTATCATCCTTGGTTACAGCGGTTCCCCTATTTTAGTATAATCTCCAAATTTTGTTAAATTACTTCCAGTCCCTATGTCCATGTCAGTAATGAACAGGGCAAACAAAACTGGGCCCAGGACCAAGCCCTGAGGCACTCCACTGGTCACCTCACAGGTGCCAGATAAAATGCTGTTTACTCTAACCCTCTGAGTTCTATTGTTCAGCCAATTTTGAACCCATCTTATAATGAGTTTGTTTATTCCTATTCTAAATAATTTGTTTGTAACCCCTTTGTTACCCGGGGTTACTAGAATCCCAGTAAGACCTAGTGGTAGGCAGGGAAGGCAGCTTGTGAAACTCCAGTTAAATGGGTTTCACACTGTCTCACTCTGTCCTCAGTCACAGCTGAGACTTGAGAGATGACATCACTATAGAACTGTCGCAGCTGCATGAGCCACTTTGGAATATCCAGCTCAGGGAGTGAAGTTTAGAACTTTGGAAAATTCAAAGTCAGTCTTCAGTTGGTCCTTAAGCAAACAAGAAGGACATCAGTGAGTTGTCTGTTACCCCCTCCCTCTGGGGGGGAGGAAAAGTTCTCTGTGGGCTCCAGGAGCAATCCCCTTTGCCCACTATGGAAGGAAGCTGCCTGGTTTTGTTTAAGTCTGTTCTTGTATAACAGCAAAGAAAGTGTTACTTTGCCTGTGGGGCACCTGCAACAAATGGGTGAGTGTTTGGCTCTATTTGAAGGGGCAAACAACTTCTTTTCTTCAGTTGAGAAGCAACATGGACTGCTATTTGGGAGGACTATGTCTACTAGGATGAACAAATGGAGCAGTCTATCAATTTAAAGTTTAAATGGATTTAAAGTTTGCTGTAGAGGGGGTGCATCAGATCATCCACCATTCAATCTACATTTTATAGTTCTAAAGTTTTCTGTGTGTCCAGAGAAATGGCCGGGTATGGGCTGTGGAAGCTGGAGGTGGGAAAACCCCCCATCTTTAGTAACCAGGTCCACCTCTACGGATTTCTTCTGTGTTTTTGCTACTTGCCTCATGCACTTGGCCAGTGATGGGGTGGGTACCCAGACGTGGGTCGCAACTTGAAAATCTCTCTAGGAGTCACAGACTCTAAGTGGTGTGGGGAGCCACAGGATGGGAAAATTACTCCTTGTTTGATGGGAGCTCGATTGGAAGTACGAAAAACAAATCTCTAGGAGTCGCAGACTTCAAGTGGTGTGGGGAGCCACAGTTTGGGAGTCTCCTTGTTTGATGGGATGTCTTTCCAAGTAAAGTTTGGGTTCACTCTTCAAGTGGACCGTCAGTTGAGTGGCTGGCAGGGGAGCCGGGCCAGTCAGGCTATGTATCCAATGCACATGCAAAGTCCGGGCTGAGTGCCTGGTGGGTCCAAAGCTAGACAACTGTAGTAATGTGTTCATTCCTCAAATGGACCGCTGTGTTAACCTCTAATCTGCACATACAGTAACGTAGCCCTTTGGGGGACCATGCAATGCTTTGTTTATGTTCAGTTAGTTAATAAATAAAGCCACACTGAAAAATCCCAATTCTGGTTCTGGACATTACAGTTATTGCTTCCTGTAGTTTGGATTTACTTGGGTGCCCCTGTGCAGAGTAGCCAGACCTAGGTCCCTTTTGCCAGGTAACCTCATCCTTCCCCGAACCTGTAGATACATATGTTTATATATATGTTACAAAAATGGAGGCACCACTTTGGATTTGTTCGGCAAGGAAGGTGCTTGGGCAAGTAGGCTAGTGTTTTGGCTATCTGGCAGTCGGTAGCCCAAAAAAGTTGAAGCAATTTCCCTAATGTGTGCTGTGTGCTGTGAATCTTATGCTGCTGTTTAAAAAATGCCAACTGTTTACCAAGGAGCTGTAAAGCCAAAGTGTGTGTCCTTGTCCTGCATCAGAAAAGTTTACAGCGTTTTTGTCAGTTTTAAAATGAATTTCTGTGAAGAAAAGTGTGGAAAACTAGGGGTAGCAACAGAGAAATTATGCCCTTGACGTTGGAAATGCTTTTAAAATAAAGTTATGTGAAGGAAAGTGTGGAAAACTAGGGGTAGCAACAGAGAAATTATGCCCTGGATGTTGGAAATGCTTTCTGTGCAATACTAGAGACTGCAGAGTTAATGGCAATGTTACATGGTTGAAATGGGCTCCCGCCGTGGAGTCAGTTGAGAAAAAAAAAAGTGCATCTTTTCAGTTTAAATTTGCCTGCTCAATGATCGCCATGAGGAGAGGAGCCTTCATGAGGAAGAAGAGGCTCATTTACATGGCGTCGTGTGGTTGGTCAGTTTGCCATTAGTCCCACCCCTCAGCCAGCTCTTCAGAGTTTGCCTCAGCATTCGAGAGGGAGACAGAGAGTAGTGTATGTACTGGCAGTGGAGGAGTGTTCGCGAAGTGTTCAAAGAGCTGTAAACAGCAAAAAAGTGACTTTGCAGTTAAAAATCGGGCTCAACCCGCTTATCGATCGTGGGATCAGTGAATTATGTGGTTAATACTATGATCGCGGAGACTGCCCGCCCGTTTGCAATCTGAGGCCTTCAAAAATCTGGCTGCAGGTCGCTTTACCCCATCACAGCAATCTGCTACAATAACAGTGAGTAAACGAATTAAAACTGCTCAAGTCAGTGATTTTCAGATAATGCCATACAAAATGTGTGTGCAGCTGTATAGTTGCTTTGCAAGTAGCGATTGTGTGATGTCCTGCTGGCAAGTGCAAGTCTGTAAAGCCATTAAATGTGTGCATAGCAATGAAAGTAGCCTCAGTTTAAAGTTTGCAGCCAGAGAGAGACTGTGGGTTGTAAAATAAGTGCAACACTAGTAGAAGCAGGCAATCCTGTGCTGAAACCTGAAGTTTTAAAAGGGACTGTAATTAAATGAATGTTGCCAGCATGTGAAAAGTCCAAGGAAAATCCTGTAAATGTGTGAACAGCCAGAACAGAGCAAGTTGTGCAGTTTGAATAAAAGTTATTAGTAGCTGATGTATTCCGGGTGCGCAGTGGCTTGACCCAGAGTCTAAATGTTGATGCACAGGAGTGCTGCCACCGCCATTACAGGCTGGGGTAGTAAAGTAAGCACAGCAGCAGAGGAGCCATTTTAAAGCTACAGAGTGTGTTCATTAAAGTGGGACTTTCAGTTACAGTAAACTTTTGTTTGTTTTTCTGCAGTTATGGCCTCAGGACCAGCTTGTTACCCGGATCGTGCCCGGGTTGCAGTAACAGCAGCAGTAAATAGATTGACAGATATTGAAAATTGGTGCTATAGAGGGCAACTCCCTCCTGATATGGCAATTCCTAATTATCCAGTGCATGTATGCCAGATGTGCTTTAGTGCTGGAAGAGATGTCTTCATGATTCCTCACTGTGCTGGATGTCTACAAAAATATGGCTTGTATAAAGCGCCTCAAATTCGTTTGGCTCCCACATGGACACAACTTCAAGAATCTGCAGTTGGCAGCACACAGCATCAGGCGGAGCCTGTGGAGGAAGGTCCCTCGGGAGAGTGTGGCACAAAGTTAGAGAGTGCAGAATTAGAGACTGAATCTGAAATTGAAGCATTGGATGCTGGATCTCAGAAGGCAAGTTCAGATAAAGCATCAATAGTCCCCTGGGTGGGGGGGCCTAGCCCAAGTCTCGAAGGTGAAGATGAGATGCGGGAGGCCGTTGAATGGGAGGTGTCGACCTCCGCTCCTAGTGATGAATGGATAGTCTTGGGGGTGAGAACTACTGCTCACTCTTGGGCTCAGATCCTCAGTGAAGAGGAAGATGAGGGGGAACCTATGTGGCCTTGTGAGAAAGGAACGGGTACACAGCCTCAAGATCTTGCCTCGGAGGAATTTGTTCAAGAAGGTGGTGATGCCACTGCCCTGGCTTCACCAGAAGAAGAAGAAGTCAGGGATTCATTTTTAATTTCATTGAGGATGCGAAGCTGGCAGAACTAGGACTGGCCACCCCCAAGCCAGGCCAGCAGTCTCAGAATGACCAAAGCAAGTAAAGAGGAGAGACTGGTTCGTAAAAAGGCCAATGAAATCTTTGGTATGACCTTTCCTACCTTTCCTCGGAGAGTCTGGGAGGAGATTGAGAACTGCAGGAAATCCTGGATCTGGGATGAAGCAATGAAACATGTGCATCCTGGGGCTAACCAGCATGTAAAGAATAGACTGTTCCACGAAAAGTATACACAGTGGAAGAGAGGCAGGACACTGTTTATGGACAGAGTGAGAATTTTGGACAGAGAGGGACGCGAAGTCTTCCACTGTGTGAATTATGTGCATCCAGACGGAGTAATAATTCCAGCCCCTGACCCCCTCTACTATTGGCCTCAGTGCAAGGACCTCCCAGTAATTAAGCCCGTGCCTACAAAATGGAGAGCCGAGCAGTGGTAGTCAATACTGCCACATTAAGACTGTGAAGTGCCCTTATTGAACTGCCAATATGAATAAACAAGAAATCAGGTGCTCTACATTCTTCAGTCCACAGTGTACTGTTTCGTTCAGCAACCACCTACTGGCCCACCAGATGACTTCAGATCCAGAGAGGACACCAGCCCAGCTGTTTGCCTGTTCATCGCCTGGTAATCAGATGACACCGGACCAGCTGTTTCTCTTTTTGTTCCTGTTCTAAGGTTCCTTCTCCAGTTATGACATCAGCCCAGCCGTTTCCAGATGTGCACTCCTATGGGTTCCCGAAAGATGTCCGCCCAGCTGTATCAGAAGAAATGCTGCCAGGGAGGGTCTTCGGCAGGGACCAGGTTTGTGATCTTCGAATACTTCAAGAGGCTGGTGAGTCAGAAAAAACTCTTTTTCTATCTTTGTGACATTGCAATACACACCCTACACTACAGACTTCAAACAGTGTGTGAACTGTCCGCAAAGACTCTCACCTTCGGGATTATGGCCTTAAAGGACTATGTTCATGGGGCTCCGGCCCAGGAGAGACTCTTTAATGGACTGGCCTTCGGGTCTTGTAGTCACTAGTTGGGACTTTTAGGGCACTCCATCCCCCCCAAAGGTGTATTGTTACCAATGTCATTAATGTACTTTAATGTAAATACTGTGTTTTTCTACCTTTTTGTAAAAAAAATATTTTTTGGGATTGTTCAGTGTTTTGTTTTCCGTATGGTAAGGGTTGCTGTTGTTGTCGTTGTTGTTGTTTAGATAGACTGTACATGCAGATTAGGAAGTGTTTTTTGTTGTTTTTGTCTTTTCTTACAGGTGTTCCTGGAAGACAGAAGAGAAGACAAGAAGAGGAGGAGGAAGGGCTCATTGGAGTTCTTCGTCAGTGCTTATGGTGTAGAATTTAAATGTACTGTGTTACTATTGCTAATGGTTGTAGTTGCAGGCTGTCCAAGGTCGGGGAGGTCCCCGGGTTTTGTTTTTGTTTGGGATACTATGATAAGAGGCAGATAGGTTTTCCCTAGAGGGTATGGGGGGATAGACAGGCTGTGGTCCTGAACGGCCGTAAGGATTGCAGTGCTGATCTATCAGGGCTATGCTCTGGACGGTTCCACCAGAGCCACTAGGTGTCCTTAGTAAGTGGATAGAGTAGAGGCTGACATGTCAGCTATAGGCATCTAGGCCCTTAGTGTTGCCTACCTGTTCTTGCACATGGTAGGAGGGGGCCTGATCACCACCCTCCACAGGTAGCACATAGGGTGGGATGGCCTAAGGCCGGGTGCATAATGACTGGGGACAGTCATTTTCCTGGTCAAGGGTGAGTGTAACCCCTTTGTTACCTGGGGTTACTAGAATCCCAGTAAGACCTAGTGGTAGGCAGGGAAGGCAGCTTGTGAAACTCCAGTTAAATGGGTTTCATACTGTCTCACTTTGTCCTCAGTCACAGCTGAGACTTGAGAGATGATATCACTATAGAACTGTCACAGCTGCATGAGCCACTTTGGAATCTCCAGCTCAGGGAGTGAAGTTTAGAACTTTGGGAAATTCAAAGTCAGTCTTCAGTTGGTCCTTAAGCAAACAAGAAGGACATCAGTGAGTTGTCTGTTACCCCCCCTCCCTCTGTGGGGGAGGAAAAGTTCTTTGTGGGCTCCAGGGGCAATCCCCCCTTTGCCCACTATGGAAGGAAGCTGCCTGGTTTTGTTCAAGTCTGTTCTTGTATAACAGCAAATAAAGTGTTACTTCACCTGTGGGGCACCTGCAACAAATGGGTGAGTGTTTGGCTCTATTTGAAGGGGCAAACAACTTCTTTTCTTCAGTTGGGAAGCAATGTGGATTGCTATTTGGGAGGACTATGTCTACTAGGACGAACAAATGGAGCAGTCTATCAGTTTAAAGTTTAAATGGATTTAAAGTTCGCTGTAGAGGGGGTGCATCAGATCATCCACTGTTCAATCTACATTTTATAGTTCTAAAGCTTTCTGTGTGTCCAGAGAAATGGCCGGGTATGGGCTGTGGGAGCTGGAGGTGAGAAAACCCCCCCATCTTTAGTAACCAGGTCCACCTCTACGGATTTCTTCTGTGTTTTTGCTACTTGCCTCATGCACTTGGCCAGTGATGGGGTGGGTACCCAGACGTGGGTCGCAACTTGAAAATCTCTCTAGGAGTCACAGACTCTAAGTGGTGTGGGGAGCCACAGGATGGGAAAATTACTCCTTGTTTGATGGGAGCTCGATTGGAAGTACGAAAACAAATCTCTCTAGGAGTCGCAGACTTCAAGTGGTGTGGGGGAGCCACAGTTTGGGAGTCTCCTTGTTTGATGGGATGTCTTTCCAAGTAAAGTTTGGGTTCACTCTTCAAGTGGACCATCAGTCGAGTGGCTGGCAGGGGAGCCGGGCCAGTCAGGCTATGTATCCAATGCGCATGCAAAGTTTGGGCTGAGTGCCTGGTGGGTCCAAAGCCAGACAACTGTAGTAATGTGTTCATTCCTCAAATGGACCGCTGTGTTAACCTCTAATATGCACATACAGTAACGTAGCCCTTTGGGGGACCATGCAGTGCTTTGTTTATGTTCAGTTAGTTAATAAATAAAGCCACACTGAAAAATCCCTGTTCTGGTTCTGGACATTATTTTTATTTATTTATTTATTTATTAGAACATCAGTTTAACAACCTTTGAGCCAGAGGCTCATTTACAAAGGTACCTCGTCACAGTGAGGACAAAAACAATGCAAGAAACAAACATCAAGGCAGACAAAAAATCGGAGTACATTTAGGAATCAGCCAAAAATACAGGGATTTGTCAAACAGTATACAACAGGCTTACATGTTACAGTTACAGTTATTGCTTCCTGTAGTTTGGATTTACTTGGGTGTCCCTGTGCAGAGTAGCCAAACCTAGGTCCTTTGTGCCAGGTAACCTCATCCTTCCCCGAACCTGTAGATACATATGTGTATATATATATATATATATTACATGTTTATTAATTTATCATGGAGAACTTTATCAGAGACCTTGCCTAAATCCAACATAACCGCATCATATGGGTTACCTTCATCTAAGTTTCTGCTAACTTCTTCGTAAAATACAATTAGATTCCTATTACAGGACATACCCTTTTTGAACCCATGCTGTGAGGTGTCCTTCAGCTTCAGATCTTTGATTACCTTATCAATTAATGTTTTTAAGCATTTTTCCATAAATTTGCAGCATATTGCAGTCAGACTAATGGGTCTGTAGTTACCTACCTCACCCTTACTACCTTTTTATGGATAGGTATCACGACAGCTCTAAGCCAGTCAAGAGGGACGACACCGGTCTGATAAGAAGTATTAAACAATATAGAGAGTGGAAAAAGCAAGGGTTTTGGCCATTGTCTTTAAGAATACCACATGCATATAGTGATATCTTTGCCATTGTTAAGTGTTTTTTCACCACATTTTCATCGTGATCTATTTGGGATCCGCCTCATGAACGCTACGACTGTTATTTCATTATTCGGGCATGGAATATGATTTTGCAGTCGCTATGTGAAATCACCTTTCAGGACCAAGTGACAAAATGACAGTGTCGCTGTTCATGAGGTGGGGTCCCAAAAAACCCATGTTGAAAATTTGGTGCAAACATTCCTAACAATGGCTGAGTTATGAGCAGTCATTCAAATATTTCTACTCACATGCATAACTTTGGTCATTTTCAATATTTTGACTCCATATTTTCAACATAGCCATTTTTTTCACCTCACCGCTTGAATAGTTGAGCTGCCATTTTCCACTTCCTGCTTGAAACATGTTTTCACACACATGGTTTGGAATAGGGTTTTGCTGCAGATTGAAACAGTTTCACCTACGGGGTTTATGAGGAGGGGTCATAAGAAGACTATGTTCAAAATGTGGGGGTCAAAATATGAAAAAATGAAAAAGTTACAGGCAAATAAGGATACAAGTAAGCTATCTGAAAAAGTAAGGAAATTCATTGCAAAAAACTTTGTTAACGCACCATTAGGGTTGAACCATGAAAAGTAGAGAAATGCAACCTTAGGGTTCCCAAGTATATGACCGCACCCTCACTGTGCATGCAGGAACAGGTATGATGGATGTGTTTTGGCATAGTGAACCCTAATGCTCACCCCATTCCATGAGTAATGTAAGAGAGGTACAGTATAGGACAATGGCGTGAGCATTTGGGTTCACAATGCCAAAACACATCTGTCATACTTTTTCCTGCATGCACAGTGGGGGTGTGGTCTTACACTTGGGAACCCTAAGGTTGCATTTCCCTACTTTTCATAGTTCAACCTATTGCTGCATTAAAAAAAGGTTTTGCAGTGAATTGACCTTAGTTTTTGATGTTTAACATTGTACATTCCCTAACCCGGGACACTGGCATCGCTAGCAGTAGCACTACTGCTGTGCTGACAAGCTGGGATATTTACCTTAGTTTTTGATGTTTAACATTGTACGTTCCCTAACCCGGGACACTGGCATCGCTAGCAGTAGCACTACTGCTGTGCTGACAAGCTGGGATATTTACCTTAGTTTTTGATGTTTAACATTGTTTTGTCAAGTCATTTGTTCCCATAGATGTCATATGGCATTGGAACCATTCATTGCTGGATCCGACCCAAAATGGCCACCAGGAACAAATAAGTTAAAAGTTTGTGAAGACTGTAAATACAGCCCCCCCCCAATAAGGCAGCACCATGACTGAACTGCATCACTGCTCTGGATGGGTACAGGTATGTCCCAGGGAACACCTGTATGTAGCATTGTTATATGGTGGAACTGCTCACTGGGAGCCTTCTGCACTCAGCAGTGTGGGTTGCTTGACTGTCTGCTGGTGTTTGTGGGCACCTTAAATATCATAGCAATTTGCACTGAACCCTTGGATTTCAACCACTTGTCTTTATTAGAGGGTATTGCGCAAAAGTTCACTTGCACAGTACGTAGTTGTAGTCCGCAAAGATGCTATTTCAACAGGTTCTTACACAATGTATTTACAGTCATCAGTTTTCCTGGGTAGCAATTTTGTCCCATGTCTCAGACTGTGTGGCAAGCTAGCTTTCTGGCAGCTGCATGCTGTGTCACATTCTATCCATTCCTTGCTCTCTGCAGTTCTTCCTCATAAAATGCTATTTAACATTCTCTGTGCTTTTCAGATTGATATGCAAGGTGCTTACAGATGGCTAATCTGTACTTCTCAGGTAATACAGTAATTCAGTTTTCCTGAGTAGCCATTTCACCCCTTGTCTCAGACTACATTTCATGTTAACTGCAGAGCAGTGGCCGGCTGTGGCACATTCTGTCCATTCATTGCCCGCAGCAGTTCTCTCAGAGAATGGCATCTGATATTCTTTATCCATTCCATTTCCGATTGATATGCAGGATGTTTATGGATGCTAATCCAGACTCTTGAGGTAAAACAGAGCCGGGGATTCCAAGTCAGCATACCATGATACACAATCTACAGGAGAGATGGGGAAAGTAGAAGAAGAAGAGGAGGAGGAGCTCTCTCTGCATAAGGGAAGGGATCAAAGCAATGGAACTAGAGGGTAAACAGGGATGGAAGAAGAGGAGGAGGTGCTGTGGGTCACTCTGGAGACTGGAAATGGCACCATAATCTGCATGGGGGTTGTGTACAAACCCCCCATCTCAGGGGGAGGAACTAGACAAGGAAATGATAGAAGGCATCTTTAGAATGGCAGAAAAAGGGGAGATATTGTTGATGGGGGATCTGAAATATTGGAATCCACTCAAGAGGGAGCAGTCTTAGACCTTGTACTCTCAAATGGGGATGGAGAGAGTATTTCATATCTAGAAGTGGGTAGCCATCTGGGAACAAGTGACCACCAAACAGTGTGGTTCATGATAAACACAGCCACAAAGTCAAGCCATACAAAAGTGAGGGTACTGGACTTTAGGAGGGCTGACTTTGTCAAAATGGTAGAGTACCTCAGAAAAGCACTAGCAAGTAGGCAAGATGGAGGAACAATGGGGAAACATCAAAACTTCCAACACAGGCAACTAGTCTTTGTGTGAAACAAATCAAAATGAAAGAAAAAAACACTATGGTTCTCAAAAGAGGTGGAGGGGAAGTTTAGGGAGAAAAGATGGCATTCAGAAATTATAAGGAAATGCAGAAGAAGCAGGACAGAGAATTGCATCAGTTAAAGCAGAAGGAAGCAGGGAAGGCAGTCCAAATACCAAAGGCCCAAACTGAGGAAAAGATGGCCAACCTATTTAAGAAGGGGGGTAAACCCTTTTATAGGTACATTAGGGAGCGAAGAAAGACCAAGGAAGGGATAGTGAGGCTTAATAAAGGAGAAGGTGCGTGGGTAAGAGAGTGACAGTGAAAAAGCAGGGATACTGAACAAATACTTCTGCTCAGTATTCACAAAAGAAGAGGAGAGGGAAGTACCTAATCCAGTCAATAGAAGCACTCTGGATGGGGGGTCATTACCAGTCCTTTGAAAGAAGAAAGGGTTCTGTAAGACTGTTGACTTTGACCTGAGGAAGAGGATTTTATTTCTTGAAAGCTAGTCTTAGAAATAATTTTGTTAGCCCAATAAATGGTATCACCTGCAACATATATATATATTTTTTTCTCTACATAAGAACTCTTAAAGCTGAAGGTGGGCAAGCAATGGGGCCTGATGGAATTCATACCAGAATTCTACAAGAACTAAGGGGAGAACTAGTAACACCACTGACTATCCTTTTTAACAAATCATGGGAGGATGATGTGGTACCTGAGGACTGGAGGAGGGCAGATGTGATTCTCCTTCACAAAAGTGGGAGCAAAGCAGAGGCAGGAAACTACAGACCTATTAGCTTAACCTCAGTGATAGGGAAAATGATAGAATCACTTTTGAAAGAAAGAATTGTTGAGTACCTAGAGGCCAGCAGGGCACAGGACCCAGGGCAGCATGGATTCACAGTGGGATGGTCATATCAGAAGAGTCTAATTGATTTCTTTGACTGGGTGACAAAAGTAGTAGACCAGTAAGGGGCTGTGGACATGGCCTACCTAGACTTTAGCAAGACATTTGACACACTCCCACGCAAAAGATTAATAAACAAATTAGCCAGCCTGGGAGTGGGATACAGGGTGGTAGCCTGGGTAAAAAACTGGCTGGACAACAGGACACAGAAGGTAATAGTAAATGGAGTCTACTCCAAAGAAAAGGTGATTACTTGTGGGGTACCTCAGGGTTCAGTGCTGGATCCGGTCCTTTTTAATGTCTTTATAAGTGAATTGCAGAGGGACTGGAAGGAAAAGTATGTCTCTTTGCAGATGACACAAAAGTTTGCAACAGGGTAGATACACAAGGGAGGGGGGTGGAAAGGATGAGAAGGGACTTGGCAAGGTTGAAGGAATGGTCAAAAGTATAGCAGCTTAGATTCAGTGCAAAGAAGTGCAAAGTAATGCACCCGGGAATCAAAAATCCAGGAGAAGAGTACACAATGGGGCAGGGGGATTAACAACAAAAATGGAAAGAGACTTGGGGGTAGTCATATCAGATGACCTAAAGATAAGCAAGCACTGTGAGAGGGCAATAAGGAGGACTGGGGGTATACTAGGATGTATAGAGAGAGGCATCACCAGTAGAAAACAAGAAGTTGTTATCTCTCTGTACAGACCATTGGCGAGACCCCATCTGAAGTACTGCATGCAGTTCTGGACAACCCATCTCTGCAAAGACATAGGCAGGATGGAGGCAGTCCAGAGGAGGGCAACTAAAATGGTACAGGGTCTGCAACATAAGCCATATGAAGAGAGACTGAAGGAGCTTAATATGTATACCCTTGAGGAGAGGGGGGATATGATAGAAACTTTCAAGTACCTCAAAATCAAAAAAGTCCAAGAAGGTAGCATCTTTCAGAAAGTGCGATGTGCAAGAATAAGGTAGCACAATTTGAAGATAGAGGGGGTATGGCTCAGGTGAAATGTGAGGAAGTATTTTTTCAAAGAGAGAGTGATGGACATATGGAACAGCCTTCCTGAGGAGGTTGTAGGGTCAGAAAGAGTAGGGGAATTCAAGAATGCATGGGACAGACATAAGGCAATTCTCCTGGGGGGTAGGAAGAAGTAGGCTGTTGGTTAACTAGGATCTGCAGCTTAGCCAATAGGTAGGGAAATGGGCAGACTGGGTGGCGCAAGCGATCCTTATCTCCCATCAAAGTCTGTGTTTCTATGTAAGTCCCCAGTCCTCATTCTATGCTTAAACCTGGCTTCTCTGCTATTTCTTCTACTGGTGCTACCTGCACAGATGGAACATTACTTGTTATGGAACATGGCACACTGGAAAGGTGACCACTAACATCAGAGGCAACTCCCAGCCTATGAAATCTGTCAGGCTGGAATACCCATCTCCAGCCTCCATTGCTTTGTTACATTTTTGGCCAGCATAGCTCACTGGGCTTCACCCAGACCCCTTTCTCAGTGCCTCCTCTGATGCACCCTTTGACCCATCCTTCCATGATGTCATTCCAGTGACACAGGCCATGGGCACTCCTAACCCTGATCAAGGACTCCCTCACCTCCCTACATATGTTATGAAGATGAGTCTCCTGCCTGGCTCCTGTTGTCTCTGTACAGTACCTGCTTCACCTGTTTCTCAGGTCCTTGACTGACCCATGATGCAGGTATCTAGGGTCATCCCACCATCAGGATGTCCACAACAAAAATGATGGGAACCTGCCTCAGATCTGAAGGCTATCAAGAGATATCTCTTGAGGGGAACACCCGTTGCAGTGTCCTACAGCCTTCCGGTGGCCTTTGAAACTCCCAAACCATAGTAAGAGCACCAGATTCTCACCCAGTGGCATGGGACGTGTTCCAAGGGCCTGGCAGCCTCCATGGTCCTACTTGATGTTACATTGATGCCTTTACTCTAGCGTCATGTCCAGGACCTTGTGCCACTCTTTGGCTTAAGTAGTGACTGGCACCAACACTTTTACATGGGAGCATACCTTGGTGGACTTCTGTGCCCCTGACCTGAGTCCTATAGCCAGCCACTAGAGAGGTACATCTTACGCCCACTACAGCTAGACATGCAGGAGTATCCATGACACCCTAGTAGTGTGCTGACAGTGCCTGTCACCCTTCTCAGATGGTACTTGTACCTCAGGTGTTTTAGATCACCCCCTCACCTGTACCGCTACGGTACTGATCGAGGAGATATTCAGCTGTTAACAGTTCCTACCAACTTCCTTTCACCTAACTGCTTCTCCCCAAGAGTACCAACTCCTAGCTTCAAGAACACAGAACCTCAAGAATCCTAGACCCTTGGGGTCACCCTATTATCACACTCTCCCTGTGGCTCCTTCTATACCAGCTTCACCCATAGAGGATGATATCAGGGCACCATTCATGCACTGACCACATAGGGTAATAACTGCCTGTTCTTTCTGTAACAGAAGCTTGTTACATAAATAAAAGCCTGAGTGTTCTGAACTTCCAAACCATTGCCTCCTTTTTATGGCTGTGGGCGGAGCCTACAGTCATCTTGCTATCTGTAGCTGGAAAATGGAGGAACGTGAAACACATTTTGAGTCATTTCAATGTATCCTCCCACAACTATAAATCACTATGCCAAATGAAATAACATACTCCCTTCTTTCTGTTTAGAATGTTGGAGACAGAACTAAAGCTGCTTATCAGATGGCCATTCGGAAACTGAAATCGCTTGTTAAATATTAGTTGCCTATTAAACTGGAGATTTATTTACCTCCTTCAAAATGCAACAACTTGCACATTTAAATACTTGGCATTTAAACATTTCCTTGCTACTAGCTTCAGTTGGGCAACTGTTGTCTTTCAAGAAAGAGTCATGCCTCATAAATGTAACCTTTTCCCACAAACAAATGATTTGCACTGTTTTTTTAACCTCTGAAGACACTATCTGATAAGTACTGCCTCAGACATATGCCAGGTCTTCTGTGAACTATCCGGGTTAATTATATAGCAATCAGTAGGCACTTGCTTTTGGGGGGACAAATGCATTCAGCTACAGCAAACACAGGTACAGACACACACACACACACACACACACACACACACACACACACACACACACACACGTGTACACACCATCCTCATGGCCACAACATTCAAAATACATACTGCAATCTAATATATTATAAAACAATAAAGAAACTGCTTGTCAGTGAACACAGTGAAGTTCAGTGTAAAGTAGATTTTCTTTAAATAGCGAGTGTACTGTCTAAAACTAATATTAGATTTTAAAAGCAGCCAACCGTTACCTTTTATATCTGAGGTACTTTTTCTTCTCCCTTTGTTTAATTAGAAGATTGTTTACCTGATGTCAATACGTCTGATGTGTGGAACAGCTCTTAGGCTGGCAGTTGACATATCTTACTCTACTGCCTCACACTGTATCATCAGCATTGTGACATCAATGACTGTGACATCACTGCTATTTAGGAACAGCAAGTGAACGGACTGTAAGGTCATTCACCTGTAATGCCACAGTCAGTGTAATCACAGTGCTGATGATGTAGTGTAGGGCAGTGGAGTTAGATATGTCAGCTGCCAGGCTAAGACCTGTTCCACACATCCAGCACAATATTATCACATAGAAGACTTTCTGATGAGCAAAAGGAAAGAGAAAAATACTTTAGAAATAAAAAGCTACAGCTAACTACTACTTAAAATGTGTATTATTTTCCTGTCTGTTTTGGCTCCACTAGCTCTTTAAATATTTCTTAACCTATATTTTGTATCCTGGATCGCGTTGGGGAGATGCTGCAGCTTATTGTCATCGTGATCTTCAGTTTACAGATTTTTGCACTGTATTTACTTGGGATGTCCCAGATTAGAAGCAATATCTTGTTTTCTGTGGGGTCATGATTTTACCATTTTTATAATGTATTTATTTAGGGTTGCCTAGTCCAGAGGTAAAATATTGTTTTCAATGTATTCTGATTTTATGCAGTGCAGCAAAGTATTACATAGATGTAGAGCCCCACTGAAAATAAGATGCCATTTCCTCTGTGAATTATCCAGGCTAAACATATAGCAATCAGCAGGCATATTCTAGGAAAACACATTGTAAAAATGTGTAAAAGGAAGATCACATTGAAACTACCTCTCAGCAGATCTGCATTGTGCAAATCCATTAGAAATAATGGGTAAAAGCATCCCATATCTGCTCTGACCAGAGTTTGTTTATTCTGTTATGAACAGATGAAAATGAGGAGTAGCCATCTTGCCTGCTAGCCCACACCTCAGACCATTGAGCTGCCATCAGTCCATCATGCATGGGGGGAACAGAGAAGTTATTTATCCTTGCTGAATGGGTGACGGATTCATCCTTGTATTATAGGCTGCAATTTTTAACCTTGTCTGTTCCCTTCTTGTCAAAACACTGCAGGTTTCTCACTGTGTGCAGTGAAATCGAGAGCAATTAAGCATGTCTCATGTCTTTTCAGGTACCAGAAACCTTTGAAGATGTGGCTGTTGCTTTTTCAGAAGAGGAGTGGAAGATGTTAAGCAAACAGGAGAAGGAGCTTCACAGGGAAGTGATGGTGGAGAATTATGAAAACATGGTGTCAGTAGGTAAGGACAGATACCATTTCAGAAGTGGGGTCTTCATTATGGGATGGGCTTACTTATAAAACTTCAAACATGATGCCATGTCCATGAGAATGGATGAAAGGACTGGTTTACGTGCGCTGCTGTAACAGTCCTGTGCATTTCTAAACACAGAAGCATTATGTGAAGTACAGTTATCTTTTCTCTGCATTTCCATTTTGTGGCACTGTGTTATTGGAGGAGGTAAGATTTCCCAGGAGATGGAAGATGTTAAAGCAAATTTATGGGTTTAGAACTGTACAAATATGGTGGTTGTTAGCCAAAGCAGAAGGCATGTTTACTAGGTCCATCACATTCTGAAACCCATGAAAAGATCTTCCTTAAGACAACATGTGCTCACTTGTAGGTGTCTGCAGTCTAGATATAAATCTGTAAACTGTCCATAAGTTATACCAGGGAAATGGAAGATGTTAAAGCACATTTATGCATTTAGAACTGTACAAATATTATGGTTTAGTTGCAGAAGAAAGTATATTTGCTAGGTCTGTCACATTCTGAAACCCGTGAAAAGATTTTTCTTAAGATGTAATGTAGGTGTCAGCAGTCTAAAGACGTATATATTGACGTAAACTATCTATAAGTAATGCTATAGCCAAAGCCATTTTATGTAATCCTGAGATGGAAACGTGTCACATGGGGTAAACTTTATATAACTGCATGCAGTCTGCCCCTGAGTGACATCGTAGGCAGAGACAGACGAGTGCAGGAAGCTCACTGTGTTCAGCGGTCCACACATTTGCTTCTAATTGTCACAGGAATAGCAGGCAGCATGAGCGTTTACTGGGGAGGGAGAGAGACACACACACACACACACACACACAGAGAACAGTGCAGCAAGCTTGAATAATGCACTCTCTGTGTGTCTGTCTCGATCTCTGTAATGTACTAATTCTGCGTGTGTGCTCTGCATTCGGGAAACACAAGAAAACCTGAAATTCATAATGTACACACTCTGTTGCTGCCCCTGTCTTTTGTCTCTTCCTCCAAAAGTCTAGGAACAGTGTGTTTTTTGGGAGGCATGGGAAACCAAACCACTCGCTCTATCAGCACAGGGAACAGTCTTGCTGTCTGGTACTGTCACTCTGTTTCTGCTGCTGCTCACTGTGTGCCGAGCTGCTCGCTGCCTCTGTGTGTGTGTGTGTGTGTGTGTGTGTGTGTGTGTGTGTGTGTGTATATACAGGTGGGGTCAATCTGCAGTACCACTCTCCTGCTGCTGACTCACCTACAGCAGGAATGTGTGCAGACACAGGACACTGATGATCGTAGGTGGCGTGGAGAGCTCAAGGATCCATGGGACGCTGCACACACAGATAGTACAGTATCTTACAAATACTGCAGCATGAGTAGCAGCAACAGCGGTACAAAAATACAGGAATGTGAACAGAAACAGCGGGGAGAGATAACCCGTGTCAGCTGCTGTCTGTCTCCCTGCATCTCATACGCCCACGCTGCTCCTTTTCTCTGTCTCTCCTGATCACTGCTCTTCCTGCAGAGAGAGAGGGAGAACAAGTAGTTTGCAATGTCACAAACCCACTCAGCATGTTAGCCCTCTACTCCTAAAGTACCAACCTCTGAGCGTAGTCTTGTGAACAGTGAACAGAACAAGGTAGCCCTCTTGTCTGTGTTGTGGATTCGAGTCACCTTAGTCCCAAGTTCTGGAGGGATTCAAACTTGTTAACCACTTGTTAGCATACCCAATTGTCAGGCTCAGATAATTCTGTCTTTGGGGGGCCAGATATCTTTGCCTACGGGCACCTAACCAGGTATTACAAAATGAACCCTATTAGAACTCTATGTAAGACCCAGAGAAACTCTTAAACTGTTTCCCAGTTGGTACACCCATAAATTCATGCACCGTGTCAGTAGTTTTAAAACCATCTAACTTCACTTAAAACCAAAGAAATGTTTCAAGGCACACCAAGCAGTTTCTGTTTTTAAAATACATCTTTACTAAACAAAAGGTAAAATAGTAAACAGTACTATACAGAACTCATATCACAAAAAACACAGGTCATTAAACAAAAAGGTGTAAGTGCAACTATATTTACTATCCACACAAAAGACTTACCTTCTAAAGGCTTGATGTTGCTGCTTCAAAGTCAGGTTAAGAAGTCGTCCTATGAAACCAGAATCATAGTTTTTAAAAGCTGCTTTCTCCAGCCCCCTGGATGAGGTCACTGTACTTCCTCCCTATCAGGATATTATTATTAAAAATATATCTCTACAGGAAACAGGATCCTTATAAGGCAGCAAGATCCTGCTTTTCTTAGCATAACATCAATTCTCAAATGACACCTCTTTGATGAAAAAGGGTCTTCCTGCTCTTCGCAAATATCAAAGCCTTTTTAATTTCATGGAGAAGTGTCATATCCTGCTTTCCTTTCCTGTAAATGTTGTAAAATGGATATGTTCTTTCCTGCCAACTCGGCTACTGATAATAGAACTAGCTAAACAGGATGTCCCTGATTTTAGCTACCTTTTAGCCCTGCAATTATCTTGGCCTTGCAGGTGTTAGATTTTTTTTTTAATCTAAGTTCCTGTGTGTGTGGTCATCTCACTTACTGAGATCTGGGAGGGGGGAATGTGTGAGTGAGGGAGGTCACTCTGAGTGCACTGGCATTTCCAGCAGACACATTCAATATCACATTTCTGTTATTTTTAAGAAATAAAAAATGATACAGCACTCAGAGCTGGCTGTCTGTGTCACATGTAACACCCTATGTGTGTCTCCGTCTGTCTCTCTCTCACAGTCGTCGGATTGCATTGTAACAGCCTCCTTGTGCTGCTGTCTATCAGTCTTCTCTACAAGGAACTCCAAAAGAACAACTATTATTTTTGTCATGTTGGAGGCATTGCTAATCTAGGTGCTGGACACAGGTCGGAGAAGCAGAAATCACATTGGTCATAGTAATTACTGTCTTCTTGACCGTAAATTTTTTGTCCCCATGTGTGTGTCTCATTCTCTTGCTGTGACACAAGAAACTGCACGGGCAACAGAGGAATGGAGAGACACACACGCGGGACACTGCCATAAATGTCATAGATGCCTTTTCGCAGGAGAGAGGCACCTGTTTGGAACACTGACTACTGTTTATTTACTGCACTGCTTGCTCCCGCTCTGTGTGTGTGCGCACCTCTCTCTCTCTCTCTCTGTCACACACAGATGGTTTCAGGGCTGGATGTTGCCTTTGACAATCGCCTGTGCCTTCTGTTGCCTGGAAAGACACAGGGAGACAAGTCTACATAGTCAGCACACTCTTTCCCAATGGAATTTGTGATTGGACCTCAGAGATCTGTGGGGAGGACTATAACAGCTGCTAAACTGCCAAATACAAATGTCTGTTTAAGTCGTTTTTGCCATCAGGCTGAAAACAAAGACCCATGCTGCCCACTGATTTAGGAGCTGAACTGATTAAAGCAACTGTAAGTGCATCATGCATTAATGCATGGTCTGCTGGAAGCCCTGAACCAATCAGCTCACTGAGTTGGCTAACCCCGTGTTATAAGTATTTATAACTACTGTCTGCTGACATGTACCTGTATGTCTAGTACCTCATTTAAATGATCTTTTCTATTGCTAACAGAACTTCTGAGACCTGTTCACATTTCTCATTGGTGTAGTTTGACAACTGTGTTTGTTTACATATACTGTAGTTCAGTATTGGTATCTGGAGACCGTTCTTTTTCTATGTTTTGAAAAATGGCCTGTTTCATTTGGCAGAATCTTAAATTAATTTTTTTCCATTTTTTCCTAAAATTGAGGGGAGATTAGCATATTTTGTATGAACATATGAAAATGCCAGCAGAAACAGGCCTCACGGTCTAGCTAGTCTGCTCGATTGTGCGGCTAGCCCCTCAACTTGCAGCTGCCCCACCCTTTCCTCCCCTCCCTGCAGTCCTGTCCCTCTCACTTTGTCCCATCCCCTCTTGAAACAGCCCATTGTCCTACTGGAAACCACCTCTTCAGGTAGAGTTTTCAACTTGTCTACCACCCACTCAGTGAAAAAGTATCTCCTGACTTCCCTCCTGAATTGCACCCAACTCCAACCTCAGTTGATGCCCTGTTGTATCCCTCCCTCTTCTGATCTGGAATCTCTCCTGTATTAGTCTTGTTTATACCCTTCAGGTACTTAAAGGTCTCGATCATATCTTCCCTATCCCTTCTTTCCTCCAGGAAATGCACATTAAGCATGTTCAACCTTTCCTCGTAGGATTTCACCACCAAACCCTGGATCATCTTAGTTGCTCTGCGCTGCACCCCCTCCAACAATCTGATGTCCTTCTTCAGGATTTGACACCAGTACTGCTCACAGTGTTCCAGGTGCAGCCTGACCAGTGACCTGCACAGCGGAAGGATCACCTCCCTACTTCTAGAGGAGATTCCCCTTGCTATACAACCCAGCATCTTGTTGGCTTTCACTTCTGCCTTCCTGGACTGAGCCAGGTTGTTCATATTCCCCGTTATAATCACCCCACGTCCTTTTCCTCCTCTGTGCTCCCCAACTGTCCCCCTCCCAGCTGATGGCTCCTCCTCCTCCTCCTCTGGTTCCTAGCTCTGAAGTGCAGCACTTTGCACTTCTTGGCATTGAACACCAACTGCCATGTTTCTGACCACTCCTGTAGTTTAGTCAGGACTTCCTGCAGTCCTCTCCACCCCTCGATGTCATCCACCACAGCTCCCATCTGGGTATCATCTGCAAACAGACTGATCTTACTCTGGGTCCCGTGTGAGATATCTGCTATGAATATCCCAAACAGCACTGGTCCCAGTACTGATCCCTGTGGCACCCCACTTGTTACTGCCCTTGGTGATGAGAGTTTTCACTCCACCACCACCACCCTTTGCTGCCTGCCCTTTGCCCAGTTAATGATCCATTTGAACAACTTAGTACCCACCCCTACATATTCCAGCTCCCCCCCCAGCCTCTCATGCGGCATGGAATCGAAGGCCTTGCTGAATTCCAAGTACAGGACATCCACTGCATGGCCCTTGTGCAGTTCTCTGATCACCCAATTGTAGTACTCAGTCAGGTTTGTCTAGCAGGATCTGCCTGAGACAAACCCGTGTTGTTGCCCGTCCTGGAGACCATTGTCCTACAAACATTTCACCAGCCTCTCCTTAAGGATTGTCTCCATGAGCTTTCCCACAACTGATGTGAGGCTCACTGGTCTGTAGTTATCTGGATCATCTTTTGGGCCACCTTTGTGAATGGGCACTACATGGGACAACCTCCAATCCTGTGGTATGCATCCTGTGTCCAGAGAAGTATTGAACATGTTGGCCAGTGGTTCTGCCAGGCAGCCTGTCAGTTTCTTGAGTACCCTAGGGTGAATGTCATCAGGTCCTGGTGCCTTGTCCACCCGCGGTACCCTCCGTCCTTCCAGTACCCTGTCCTCCGTAATTTCTCCATCTGTCGCCCCCTCCCTTCCCCACTCCACCCCTCCCATGAGGTATCTGGCCCCCCTACTGTGAATACAGAGCAGAAGTACTCATTAAGTGCCTCTGCCTGCACCTCCCACTTCTCTACCCATTCCCTGTCCTTCTTAATTCTCACTATCTGGTCCCTGTTCTTCCTTCTTTCACTAATGTATCTGAAGAAGTTCTTCTCGCCATCCTTATTGCCCTGTGCCAGCCTCAGCTTTCTGGATGCCTTGGCGGCTCTGACTAGTCAGGTAACCTCCCTGGATTTCTTTGCGTACTTCTCCCTGTTGTCCCCCCTTCCTGATCTCTTGAATCTCTGAAAAGCTTTCCTCTTGACCCTCACCCCCTCCATTCCCTCCAGGGTCAGCTAACTGGGCTTCTTTGCCCTCCCCTTCTTCCTTTGTGCCCTAGTACATGTCCCAGTAGCCTCTGCCAGCCCTGCCTTAATAATATCCCACTTTAGATTGGCATCCATGGTTGGCTAGATTCCCTCCAGATGACTTAGCAGAATTTCCCCCATCTTGTCTGTTCATATTCTTGTCTACCCCCTAAAATCAATCACCCTGGTGCCCGAACTTTCAGTTTGCTTCCCCATTCTGAGCATGAACCACACTGAGTGGTGATCACTCCCAGCCAGAGGGTTCTCCACCTCCAGACGTCTTACGACCTTGCCATTTGATAATACAGAGTACAGAGTCCTTCCCAACCTAGTTGGCTTGCCTACCAACTGCATTAGGAAACTATCCTGAAATGCCCCCAATATAACCTGCTCCCTTGCACTTGTGGTGGTTGGTGTGCTCCAGTCCGCCCCAGGTAGGTTGAAGTCCCCCACCACCACTGTATTCCTCTTCCTGCAAACCCTCCTGATTTGTTCTGCCAAGTCTCTGTACAGCTGTTCCCCTTGAGCCGGTGCCCTATACACTACCCCCATCCTCAGTACCCTGCTCTTTGAGTCCTGAAACTGCATCCATAGATCCTCTATCCTGCCTTCCTCCCCCTCATCCCTTATGCATCTAATTCCCTCCCATACATAGATTGCCACCCCCTCCCCACCTTTCCTGTTTGCCCTGTCCTTTCTGAATATCCTATACCATGGGATTATCATATCCAGTCCTGGCACTGGGTGGCCCACATTTCTGTTATGGCCACAATGTCCACCTGCCCCACTGCCATAAGAGAGCCTGTAACTCAGCTGATTTTTTTCCTAGGTTCCTTGTGTTCAGTGACACCACCCTCCAACCTGTTCATTTCCCTTCCCCTCCCTGATTAACCCCCCTTTTGTCCCTACACTGATGCCTTCCCATATAGCTTGGGGGGGTAAGCTTGTCTGGCTCCCCTCTCTGGAAATCCTACCTACCAGCTGTCCACTTGCCACCCTCCCTTCTTAGTTTAAATCTATGTGCCCCTTTATCCCCTGCTTTAATACTCCCTTCCCCTCCCTGCTCAAATGTAGCCTATCTCCTACGTACAGGTCATTGTCCCAGGTTCTGCCCCAGCCACCTGCTAACCCATACTCCTTAGTATGACACCATTCCTGCAGCTGCGTGTTGAACTTCCCCTATCCTTCCCTTCCTCCCTGTACCTGCACAGGGTACTTGGAGCACCTCTGAGAAGGCCACTGATTTCCCCACCTCCTTACAAAGCCTTCCCAGTTCCTCGAACCCTCTCTCTTGCTACATCCACCATCTCCCCACCAGGTCATTCGTACCCACATGCACCACAACATGCGGTTTCTTCCGTCCCCTCCCTGTGCACTTGAGAATAGACTGCCCTGCCCTGCCTGCTGTCAATCCGGGACTAGACTTGACCCATATGAGACTGTCTTTCCCCTTTACTGCCCCATCTGATCCATTTCAGTATGGAGTCCCCCAACACTAGTACACCTCCCTCTTCATGCCCTGTTCCTCCTCTCCTCCATTTACCTCCCTGTCTACTACTAGAGTCTGCCCTTCCTTACCCATTAATGTCTCTATGCTTCTCCCCTATGACTCCCCCACCCCGTCTTTCCCCATCTCCCATGGTTCCACACTGTCATCCACCTTCCTCCCTTCCTCCATCGGTCCCGGACCCCTTTTGCTATGCTCCCCTTGTCTGACCTATCAGCACAGCCCCCCCTTCACACCTGCAGCCAATGCCTTCCTTTTCAGTCATTTCCCCCCACCCGTGCTCCCTGCTCTTTGCTACCCTCCTCCAAATGCCTGACCCCTGTGCCCTCTTTTCTCTTTCCCCCTGCATGCCCCTCCTGGAGCTTCTTTACCTCCTCCTCCCCATCATTGCTGGCACCGCACACCTACTACCTGCCCCCCTGTATTGCCATGCATTGGCTCCTTTCCCCTGTCCCGTGACCCACTTCTAATGCTTGACCCCTTGTCTGATGTGATTCCACACCCTCTCCCTGTCCCCTCCCCCAATCTGATGTTCTTCCCCTGATGTACTCTTCTGCTACTCCTTGAGAGAGGCTTTCCTGCCCCCATTATCATCCAGCCATCCTGCCCACACCCTCTCCAGATTTCCACCAAGCCACTGCACTCTTTCCTCCAGATTCCTTAGCCTGTGGCAGATTGACATCTTCCTAGTCTCCATAATACGTTCATCCAAACAGCTGCCGCACACCCAGTGCAGCCCACTGTTCTACCCATGGTGCCCGATCTTATTTCCCGCTGCCCCCCTGTGCCACCCACCATCTCCATTATAGCTGTTCCACCCCTAGTGTGTCCCTCTCTGTACCACTCCATTTCCTACTTCTGTGTTACTATAGCCCTTGTATACCAACTAAAGCCTCCTTTATTATTTAGACCTACAAGTGTACCTCTTCCTAATCTACAGTGCACCCCTCTTTTGACTAACAGGGTTTCCCTGCCTGGATACACTCCCAGGCACTCACCGTCTTGCCTGATGAGCTGGGAACCTTAGTGACTGCACCTGGCCATGCTATCCACCAATAGTAAACTACGAGTAATGTAGCATCCTCCAGCAGCAACTCCCCAATATATCTGGAGTATCCAGGGGAGGGCATGTTAAGGGCCTTTCCTGACTCTTGTGAGAGTCTATCAGTCCAAACCCTTCCACTAGAGCCCCTCAGCCCTTCTCTCACGGCCACCACCTGCAATCCTTAGACAAATTGGTGATGGAGCTGTACTACTCACCCAAATCCATGCACTAATTACCCCTCCAACAGTCCTCAAAGCTCCATTCTCCTCCAGCTGCTCTCCCCAGTCAGAACACCCAAATCCATGCACTAATTACCCCTCCAACAGTCCTCAAAGCTCCATTCTCCTCCAGCTGCTCTCCCCAGTCAGAACACCCAAATCCATGCACTAATTACCCCTCCAACAGTCCTCAAAGCTCCATTCTCCTCCAGCTGCTCTCCCCAGTCAGAACACCCAAATCTCCCCCTTGCCCTGCCGAATGAAAGAAAACACCCTCACCTCAGCAGTGAAAAAATAAAACAATAAGCGCTTCTCTTTAATCCTGTAACCACATAGAACAGATTTGCAGTCAAAAACAGTTCAAATCCCAAACAGCACTGAATACACCCCCAGACCCCACCAACAAGCTACGCCAATAAAATCAAAACAGCAGGAACAAATACTTCCCTTTATAGTTTCTCTTCCTTCAAACAGCAGGAACAAACCCTGTCCTGTAGTCCATCCTCCTTCAGACTCCACATCTGAACTGAAACAATTAGCTTAAAATGGCTCCTGAATAGGCACCCCTTCCCCAGCCTTTCTCCCACAAGGCTAAATCTGTTCCTTCAGTTTCCAGTGTAACACAAACATGTACAAACATTTGGTACAAAATGGAGGGATTTTTCCATAAAGCTGGTGCAAAGTGGGTTTCACATGAGAAACTGGCTCCCAAATTCTGGTTTAAAAGTGATCAATTAAATTTTTGACAGCGTTTTCACTGAAAAAGGAAAATCATTGGCCCAAGGTATCTACAGCAAGGAGGTAGATAATATCACTAGGACTGTGGGGATACATGGGGGGGCGTCAGCTGTGATTGTCCACTTGAGGAGCAGTGACTTGACCAACTGTAATTTAGAGGAGATGAAGGTCAGTTTCTGAATGTTTGGAAGTAGTCTGAGGGCGTGGTGGTATTTGCGGCCTTACCTGAATTCCTACTGTAGTGGCATATATGTAACAGCAGGTTTCTAAGGCTAGACAGTTTTAACTCATGGCTCTTAGAGTGATGCAGAGAGGAGGGAGTTCAGATATATAGGGAACGGGGAATATTTTTGGAATGGGAGGCTCCTTAGAAGGGATTGCCTTCATTCCACTGAAGTAGTGTAAAAAGGCCCCAATTATACAGGTTCCTGGTTGGTAATTCTCAGTAATTCAATAAAGCCACCACACTATATCTTTGCCAAATTAGTTGTAACTTATTGATATAGTATTAACAACACTAACCAGATTATTTCTAGACATCGGGTAGCCTGCTACTACCTGGGTGTACTTGATACAATTTAATCTTACAGCCAATGGGGCAGTCCCATTGGAGTGTTTCTAACCTGCATTCTAGACAGCTAGTAATATTTGCATTACAGGGCTACAGATTTTCAGAGAAATATGAAACCATATTTATCTCTGGATCCCTCGAGCAATCTATGGATAGTCAGATCTCGGACTGCGTCTTCTCAAAGGGATACTGGACATAACCTTTAGGTCTCATTAATATATCCAATTTGTGTACAACAAAAGTGCAAAGTTGGAATTTTTCCAAACTACTACAGCAGATTTTAGCCTAGACACCTGGTTATTGATCCATCCCATAATTAAAGTTCTTGATACATTTTGTAATTGACACTCTGCCGAGACAGGGAGAGTTTGTTATTCTCATTCTTGGATGGAAAAGCAGGTGGTCAGGGGTTTTTACATTTATCAAAAATAATTCACTTTAGGATACAGAAAACATATGCGGGGACATGACTCTTTCAGAATAACTTGCTGACTAGACAGTGGCCAAAACAAGGATATAATTGTTTCTTATCAACTCTCTGTTACATATTTTTTTTAAACACAAGAAATTATAAAATGAGGAACTATATCTTAGCTGCAGTGGGTTGAAGCAGCTGGACTTTATCTTGGCTATGCCCTTGTGTTAAAGGAAGGTTTTGTATAAAATATTTCTGCTAAGCAAAGCAGAGCTAATTTTCTTTAAAGCATTTATTTTTAAACACAGTTTATTCTCTTCACTTATTTTCTGCAGTTATTTAAAGGGTCCAAACACCTTTTGAACCTGGGCATCTACACAGACATATCACTTTACATAGGGGTATCCTTGCCATTTTTCGTATGTTCATGTCAGGTCATTATCTACTAGCTACTTAAATCTTTTGCTAGCCATACCTATTAATTCACATGTTGCCATTATTTAGTTATTTATTACTCATTTGCAGCCTCTCGTAGCTATTTATATAAAGGTTGTTATTAATAACCTTGTATGAACCTGGGCCACTGGCTACTAAAACTTTGGCCACTGGCCACTTTCAACAGTAGGGGCAAATGCACTGGGGCAGAAGTGTGATGCCTTCATCTCTAGATGTTTACACTAGGCATTAAAACACAGGGTCGAGTAGGGGGCTTGTCAGTACTGTTAAGGTGTGGTGAGGGGGTCAGGCTTCAGGGTCCTTGAGTTCAGTTGACGGTGGGTAGATTTAAATGGGACATAAGAAACTACTGCTTCATGGAGATGGTAGTGGATAATTGGATTAAACTGTCGAGCACAGTGGGAAAAGCCAAGACTGTCCATGGGTTAAGATGGGATGGGGCAGGTACAGGAGCATGGTGACTTTCTGTTCAGGGGTAGGGAGGAGGACAACATTACAAGTAGGTCCGAGTTCACATCTGGGATTCCAGACTAAGATACTCGGTGATAAACTGTAGCTGGTTCTGGTAGAAGCTATAGCTGGTATAGGTAGAATAGGGCAGACTTAATGGATTCTGAGTCTTGTACTGCCTGCAAAATTCTTACGTTTCTAACAGCAGGGGAAGTTGATGTTATGGGACCCCTGGGCACAGTGTCAAATGTAGGGGACCGAGATAGCATTCTTCCAGCTAGGAGTGTGAAGCAGAGTGGAAACAATAGTTAGGAGTAAACAAAGGGAACAGGAGGAGTTAACAAATAGGATAGGGGAGTGGAAGCAGAAAGGTCAGGGCAGAAGCAGAGGAAGTGAAGAAAAGCAAGTGAGCAGCTTAAATGTCAGGGGCCTAAAAACAAATGGGAGACGTGTAGGCGTTGGTTATCGAGAGCCAAGAAGACAAAAATGGCCCCCACATTCAGACCCAGCCACAAACACAGTGCAGTCTGTAGCACTGCCCTAAAATAGTGCATTGCTAACTCTGTGTAATATTCAGCCAGTTAGTGCACACTAACAGAGCATGCTCAGTAACTGAACATCGGGCCATGTTGATGCTGCCCTAAGTGGATATGGGTTGGGCCAAGAAGGCATATGTACTACAGCTGGCAGTCTAATAGAGTCCCTCCCCTGCAGTTGCCCCTGTATTAAAATTATTACAATTCAATGCCAAAAAGTGTGGTCATTCACCTCAGGCGAGGAGACCTGGGGGTTGTATGTAAGATTGGGGAGGTACTATGAGTTACCAAGCAAGAGAGAGCTTGGAGTGATCATATCTGATAATCTTATGGCGGCAGGGCAGTAGGTAAGGTGAGTCAGATGCTGGGGTACATTGGGAGGGAGATTTCTAGCAGATGGGAGGAGGTGCTGTCTTTGTATCGCTCCCTCATGAGACCCCACCTGGAGTACTGTGTCTGATGGAGACGGAGACTCAGTTAAGCCGCAGAAGGGCAAAAGCATTAGATTTCAGGAGGGCATATTTCAGTGAAATAGGTAGATGTTTAAGTGCAGCCTTGGAGAAGGGAGAGGTAATAGAGGGAGTGGAGGAACAGTGGGAGAAACTGAAAGGAGCCTTAGTAGAGGTAACTAACCAATGTATATTATATATGTACAACAATGGATAGTGACCAAAGGGAAAAGAAGAAGGAAACCATTATGGGTCTCTAAAGAGGTAGCAGACAAAGTAAGGGCTAAAAGGGCAAGTTTCAGCAGGGGTTAAACTGCACTGAGAAGTAGTGGTATTTCTAAGGAAGTATAAGGGAACCTAAAGGGAGGAAGACATGGAGGTGTACATTGAATGTCTAAGGGAAGCAGGGAAAGCTGTTAGGAGAGCCAAGGCACAGACAGAAGAGGGTTTAGCATGGACTGTAAAAAAAAAAAAAAAGGGACAAGACATTCTATAGGTACATTAGCAATAGAAGAAAAAACAGGGGGGATTGTGAGGTTCAAAGGGGAGAAGAGAGATAGAGTGTAAGGAGGGGATCTTGACAAAGCAGAAATACTTAACAAATACTTCTGTTCAGTATTCACTAAGGAGGGAGAGGGTCAAGGACCACAGTTGGGGAGATGAGGCAGTGGGGGGGAAGGAATTGAATGAATGAATGAATGAATACTTTATTTTTAAAAAGTGCCTTTCCAAAACCAAGGCGCTTTTACAACAGATCAATACATAAAATTTAAACAAAATCCTAAAATCAATCAAAAAAACTAAATTTAAAAATCTGGATATGCCAGATTAAACAAATATGTCTTTAGGGCTGACTTAAAACTTTAGACAGTCAGGCAATCTCTCACCTGATAAGGTAGAGAATTCCACAGGGTTGGGGCCATAATACTAAATGATCTTGCCCCAGATGTCTTTAAATGAACCCTGGGAATCTCTAACAATCCCTCATCGGTGGATCGGAGCCGATGGGAAGGACAGTAGGGACGAAGAAGATCTTGCAAGTAACTAGGTCCCTGATTGTGTAGGGCCTTATAGGTCAGAAGACCGACCTTGAAGGTAATCCGCCACTGAATTGGCAGCCAGTGCAGTCCACGGAGGACAGGCATTATATGACTGGTCCTTGGCGTACCAGTCAGAAGCCTGGCTGCCCCATTCTGCACTAGCTGCAAGCAGCGGATATCTACCCATGGTAGCCCTAGGTACAGGGTGTTGCAGGAGTCCAAACGGGAGATAACGAAGGTGTGGGTCAATGTTGGAAGGTCATCAGCAGGAACCAGATGCTTCACTTGGGCTATATTCCTCAGATAGTAAAACGGCTGACACCTGATGTTTAAGGGTCAGACAGTCATCAAATATAACACCCAAGTTCCGCACCCGGTCTGAGGTTGCCAGTTGGGTCCCCCCAAGCCAAAGACCTGAGGGTGACCCAGTCAGCAAACCCGGCCCCGATGACCTGGGTCCACAACCAGCACCTCAGTTTTTTCGGGGTTTAACTGCAACCAGCTCACAGTCATCCAGTCCTGAATCTCAGTGAGACGGTTATTAAAGACCGAGACAGCATCACCCTGGTCGGGCACGAGGGACATGTACAGCTAAGTATCACCTGCATAGCAGTGAAAACGCAAACCATACCGCCTAAAAATTGCTCCCAACGGCAGCATATATACCACAAATAACATGGGTGCTAGAACAGAGCCCTGTGGCACCCCAGAGGATAGGGGGAGTGATGCCAAGGAAAAAATCCCAGACACCACCCTCTGAGTCCTACCCTTGAGGAATGATCGAAACCAACTGAGGACTGAACCAGATAGTTCACAGATAAACTGCAAGCACTCCAAAAGCACTCCATGGTCAACGGTATCAAATGCCGTAGAAAGATCAAGAAGGACCAAGATTGATTTATTTATTTATTTACGAGATTTACCAGGAAGGCATACTGAGCAACATACTCGATTCCAGATGCGACCTGCAGGCCTAGCCCAGTACATGGCATATAAATGAACATTTCAAGTACAGTAAATTGGAATACAGAACATAGCATATAATTTGTACATTATAATACAGTTTTTGAATACAAAAATACATAGGGCCAGATATTCAAACTGCGCTATTTTGTGGAGCATGCCCTTGCGCTGCACAAAATAGTTCTATGAGGTGTGCAGAGTGATATTTAAAGAGAGTTACGCCTGTGAGCAACTCCTTTGAATATCACCCCCGCCACAGCCACTGTGCATGGCGCAGTGGAACTTGGCGCCTACGCAAGTGGACAGAGGGAGCATTCAATCGGTGGCATAAGTACTATTGCGCCATGCGCAAAATCCTGATATTCAAAAGGTGACATGCAAATGGGACCATAATTCATGCAAGGCGCAAGGGGGCCATTTGCATCTGATTATGGCCCCATTTGCATGCCATTAGCATACAGGTGCGCCGATCCCAGAGGACTTGCGCCTGGCACCCTGCCAGGCAGCAGCCATCGGGGACCAACGCCCCCTGCAGCCCGATCACGGGCAGAAGACTGTAAGATCCCCCCCACCACCCCCCACCAGTCCGATCGCAGGCATAGCTTAAATCCCCCCCTCACCAGCGGTCGCGGGCAACAGTGTGTCTCCCGAACATAGCCTGGTGGTCAGTGGACCGATAATCCCGATCGTGGATGTAATAAGTAAACACCCCTGAACACAGCCCTGGTGGTCCAGTGGACTGATAACCGATCGCGGATGTGGCTAGGCAAACCCCACCAACACAGCCCCTGGTGGTCCAGTGGACCAATAATCCTGATCGCGGATGTAATAAGTAAACACACACCCCAACACAGCCCTGAGTGGTCCAGTGGACCGATAATCCCGATCGCGGGATGTAATAAGTAAACACCCCCAAACACAGCCCAGGGACAGTGTCCCCACCACCCATGAAGCCCCACTACCCCCGCCCCCCGCAGCCAGCGGGCGGCAGCATCCCACCCGCCTGCTGCCCGCCACCCGCCGACTGACTGCTCAGGCTGCACGCCTCCATTGGTGCAGAGCAAGAGCCAATGGCATGCAGCTTATACCGCATAAGACAGTCCAGATTTGTGAATGAATACATGAATACAACTGTTCCTACTGGGCAGTCAGTCGGGCGGAAGGCAGGCGGGTGAGAGGCCGCCGCCAGCCGGCCGTTGCCGGAGGGGTGGTGGGGCTTTGTGGTGGTGGGTGGGGGGACACTAGGCACCAGGCCATGTTCGGGGTATGTGTTTATTTATTACATCCCGCGATCGGGATTATCGGGTCCACTGGACCACCAGGGCTACGTCTGGGAGACTTTGCGCTGCCTGCGACCGGGCTGGTGGGGGTGGCGGGGCATTTACACTCATTTGCCCACAGTCGGACTGCAGGGGGCACAGGGAGGGGATGGGGCCAGCCACAGGTGGCAGCTGCTGTGTTGCACCCGCAATGCAGCAGGCTCACCTGTGGGTGGCCCTCAACTTGAGCCTTTTTGGGGCTAGAGTTGTGCAGGCGCAGGTTGGGGTTGCGCCAGCACAACTCTGCACAGCCCGGCTGAATATCGGGCTGTGCAGTTTATGCATGGTTCCTCCCTCTCCAGTTCAGCATGAATTCATTTGCGTTGTGCTGTTGCTCAGCATGTTTTCTGTGGAGCAACTACCTCCTGCTGAATATTCCAGAATGGAGCAAGTTCGGACTTGCGCAGGCGCAACCCTTTTGAATATCTGGCCCATAGACTATAAGGTATAACGTATACTCCTGGCAACCATAATTCAGGAGTTTACAGACAGATATACACATAACCGAAGTACTACTGTACAGTATATTTTTGTAGAGAGCTATAACTTAGCAGGAGCAGCTGAAGGAGAAGTGTGCCTGCAGTAGTCTGGTACGGTAACAGGGATTTTGTGCGTGTCTGATGGGGGCAGGCAGGGCGTTCCAGATCTGTGGAATTCTATATTTAAAAGCTGCCTGACCTTTGGTAGTGCGCATAAGTGGGACATGTAGTAGTCTGGGGTCTGTGCCTCTTAAGGAGTACATAGGGGGGGGTTGTTGGGGTAAGGTAGATTCAAGGTAGGGAGGGAAGGAGAGGGACCAGAATTTAGCAGCAAACCTAGCACAGTTTTAGTCTGCAATCATTGAGAGATGGTAGGGTTAGGGAGCTGTATAAAGTACAGTGGTGAGTGGATTGTGGGCAGTCGAGGATGAAATGACAGGAGTGGAATAGATGTCTAGGCTTGCCAGGGTGGACGAGAAAGTGAGATAGTGTATACTATGTCACCCTAGTCAAGTCCAGGGAGTATCATTTTTTGGACTATGGCATGCCTTGTTTGGATGGGGAGACAGGTTTTGTTTTGATAAAGTGCCCCCAGTTTTGGGAGCAGCCTCTTATGCAGGGAGTCTGTATGAGAGGTGAAATCTAGGTGCTGGTCGAGCCAGACGCCTAGATATCTACAGCTAGTGCATTGCTCAAGGGGTGTCCCCTCCAGTGTTTTGAATGGGGGACAGGGGGTTTGGCAGGAGAGTCTTTGTTGGGAGCCATACCTAAGTAACACAGTTTTTTTAGGATTTAGAGGTAACTGGGTTGTCATGAACCAGTGCTGGATTGCTGAGAAATCCTCCTGAAGGAGAGATGCAACACTGCTTGTTGAGGGGCCGGATGCGTACAAGACTGTATCATCCGCATACATTTGGATGGAAGAATGGGAGCATGCAGAGGGGAGACCATTTAGAAAAATGGAGAAGAGTTTTGGTCCTAGGACAGATCCTTGCGGGACTCCAGATGTGACTGGAAGGGGGTTTGATGTGTGGGAGGCAAGTCTGACCACTTGCATCCTACCCACTAGATAGCCTTGGAACCAATCTATAGCTGGGTGTGCTAGCCCTGCATCAGTAAGTTTGGAGATAAGTAGGGAATGACAGATGGTATCGAAAGCCTTTGCTAGATCTATAAAAATGGCCGTGGTTATGTGCCCTTTGTCGATGCCGGTGAGAATGTCCCCGGCGACACGTAGCAGGGAGGTGATGATAGAATGGGATTTGCAGAAACTGGATTGGAAAGGCATAAAAAAGGAGGAGGCATCCAAGTACTGAATCAGTTGGGACAAGACAAGTCACTCCTGCAGTTTGGCCAGAATAGGGAGTAGGAAGATAGGTCTGTAATTGCCTGGGGAGGAGGGATCACCACCTTTAGGGAGGGATATGACAGTGGCCATTTTCCAGGCCATTGGTACCTTTCCCAGGGAGAAAGAGAGGTTAAGAAGTGCAGCCAGAGGGGTGGCAATGGCAGGGGTTGACAGGAATAGCATCTTGACATCCAGGGATGACAGGCATTTGCCTTTGTTAGGGTTCAGTACCCGTAGGGAGTGGAAGACTTCTGCGGGGGAAACTACTTGGAATAAGAAAGGTAGGACTGGGGGGTGAGTGCTAGGGGTGTGTGGGGGCAGTGGGGGTGAGCCGGGGTGTGCTAGTACTGGAGGGAGGATGGAAGGTTGTTGGCGTAGCTGGAGAAATGGGTGTTGAAAGCTTCAGCAATACAGATGGGGTCGGAGATGAGGGTGCCATTTGCTAATAGTGTTGGGGGAGGTGGTTGGGTTGGCAGGGAGAGCAGGGATTTGAGAGATTTCCAGAAGTCCATAGGATGGTTAGAATTTTTACTAAAGGTTGATAAGAAGTAGGACTTTTTTGCTTGGCGGATACTATTTGTGCAAGCACTTCGAAAGGCTCTGTAGGTAGTAAGGGAGGCCTGGGTGCTCAGTTTCTAATATGCTTTCCAGGCATGGTCCCTGGTGTGGCATTTTCTTTTTATGTCAGCCATGATCCATGGGAGATGTGCTCCTCTAACTCTTTTTGTGCACAGAGGAGCGTGCCTGTCCCATACTTTTAGGAATCTGAATTTAAATGCATTATAGGTATCATCAGTGGAAGATGCCTCAGTGATGCAGGACCAGTTTACCCTTCCCAGGTCCGCCAGGAGAGATTCTAGGTCTAGGGAGTTGTAGGACCTGGTGCACAGTGTCTTTTGGGGGGGGGGCAGAGGGGCTATGTACCTTCCTGACCAGGTAAATCATGTGATGATCACTTAAAGAATCTGGAAGCAGGCTTGCGCTCAGAATCCTATGTGGATGCGAGGTGAGAGCCCAGTTCAGTAGGGAGTGTTTTTTTTGTCTTGTGGTTGAGTCTGGTAGGCTCTTTTATAAGTTGCATGAGGTTCTGGGCCTTTATTTTAGTCTTCAGGTGGGCTTTATCAGCTCCTAACCAATTGGCGTTATAGTCCCCTGTGGCACTATAATTCCCTTTAGCTAGGGACTGTAAAGTGGTTAGATGGGAGAGGATAGCATCAGTGGTTGTGCGGTGGGGAGGGCAGTATGTGCCTGCCACATACACTGGGGTGGTAAATGGAAATGATAGTTTAATAAATGTTGAGTCTATATTTGCAGGGAGAGAGAGGGGATATCCACGATGGTGAACTGATGGCTGTTTGAGATGTACATTGCCTTACCTTCGCCTTTCTTTTTCCCTCGCCTGTCATGCCTAATGATTGTGTATCCCGGAATGAAGACTTTGGCATCTGTATGATGTGATTTTAGCCAGGTTTCAGAGATGGTCAGTATGTTTGGGTGCAGTGTTAAGGTGATTGGTTGTAATAGCAAGATTTTAGATAGCTGGCTGCAGGTATTTAGGTGGAGTATGCGTAGGCTTTTGGGGAGAGTGAAAGGGGTGGAGGTGAGGTTTGAGTTTGGGCCTGGGTTTACCTCTATGTCCCCTGACAGGAACAGGAGAAGGGCATAGAGATGCATTGTTTTTGTCCTGGAATAGGTTTTGCATGCTGTAGGGTTGTGGCGAAGAGAGGAAGCCAATGGGTGATGGAGGGCTGAGGATTGTAAGACTGAGAGCCCCGGGTGAAAAGAGGGTGGCAGTATTGTGGCATTTATAGTCCCATAGTGGACATGAGCCAAGTCCAGCGCTGGTGAGTGAGAGGAGGCAACAATGTGTGGTGGAGGGGTGTGCTGAGGGGGCAGGGCCGGTGGGGGTTCCCTCGTTGGGAGGGTTGTGGGTGGTAAGGAGGTTTGTGTTGCCATAGAGAGGCAAAAGAATGTAGTGAGAAGCAACATCCTAGACAGGTATATTAATTTGGCTGGGAGAAAATTGGTTGGTGCCCTCTAGTGGAGGCAGCTGATAAGCCGCAAATGGAAAAGTGGGCTGATAGGTTTTAGCCAGTCATGTGACTACTGCCTGTACAGCCTGTAAAAGGAGGAGCTGCCCAAGGGTGGTGGTGGGGAGCCGGCACGTAGATGGAACAAGTGTTTCGATCTCTCGCTATTAGGAGGTCATTTAGTACTCTAACAAGGGCTGTCTCGGTACTGTGTCTCTTCCTGAATCCAGACTGGACAGAATCATAGACATTGCGGCTGGTCAAATGATCATCCAGCTGCAACGCAACCAACTTCTCAATAACCTTACCCACAAAAGGCAGGTTAGAGACAGGCCTGTAGTTAACCAGACAGTCCGGATCCAAGGAGGGTTTTTTTAAGAAGGGGCCTGATCACAGCTTCCTTCAAGGGGTCAGGAAAGATCCCCTTCTCCGATGACAACCAGACTATCTCGGCAAGGATTGGGCTGATTTTATCTGGAATTCTGCCTTCTTACGGGTAATTTCTGATTGATGAACATGATAGTGGTCCATCAAACTAAGCCTGTCACATTCCAGACCCAACCTCCGCCAACATCTCTCAAGCCTTCTTCCCACTGTCCTCAACTCCCTCAAAGTCTCATCAAACCAAGGAGACTTTGGGTGAAGGGTGAGGGGTCGAACACGTACAGGGGCAATGGAATCCAGGGCCCCTACTACCGCCTTATTACAGGCAAGAACCAGGTTCCCAGGATCCATGCATCCTCTCGGCAAACTCGATAGATCCAGCACCGCCATCAGGTCTTCTGGGATAACACCCTTCAAAGGGCGGTATCGAACCATTTCCGGGGGGGGGGGCCAAGAAACTGAACCCAATGGTGTGATGGTCAGACCATCCGAGTGGCTTCACCACCAAGTCAGATATCTCCATCTCCAGGAGGAGCACCAAGTCCAATGAATAACCATCTGTATGGGCTGAGGAGGAAATAACCTGTGTGAAGCCCAGCAAATTCATTAGCTGGAGGAAGCCTTGACCAAACTGCGAGAGTTCATCATCGACCCAGGCATTGAAATCCCCCAGGATCAGCCATCTGGAGGATCCCAATGTCATATCGACAATGAAGTCTGCAACTTCCCGCAGGAAAACATTCCCATTACCTGGTGGGTGGTAAATGAGAAGAATCCTGTACCTCACACCCTCACCCAAGATACATTCAAAGGAATTGGTAATTCCTACTGGTACCTTCATCAGGTTCAGTTCTGTTCTAAAACAGATTGCCACCCCCCGCCCCTACGATCCAGTCTCGGACGGTGTATCACTGAGTACTCAACTGGTACAGCTGAAGCTAAAACAGGGCCAGTATTATCATCCAGCCAGGTCTTGGTGATGCATGCCAGGTCCGATGATCCGACAAGATCAGTTATTATAGCAGTCTTGTTTTTAATGGACCTGGCATTACATAACACCGTCCGAGTTGGATGGGTTGCTGTTGAAGACCGAGCCACTTTCCTGCCACAGGCAGAGCCCTTGGGTATGGGAATCAGGCAAGGAGGACCCCTCTCCTGAACCCATTTTGCCTTAGGGCATCTTCTCATCCTCACTATCCCAATCCATCCACTCCTTTCCTTTCCACCTCCAGGCCCTGCCTCCACCTTCCTCCTCCTCACAATCCCCAGAGCCCTATACCATCTATATACCTCCGGGAATCAGTGGACACCAGTCCATTCACACAGTGAAGAAGTAATGATCACATGGGACCACCCAATACCAACAACTAAGAAAATGGAAGCAAGAAAACCCAATATTGTAATACAAGAAAAGAGAACAAAGGTAGCATTGCTGACTGAAATAGCCACCCCTAGTAACTACAGTGTGCTGTGTACAGAGAGACACAAAATCGTGAAATACCAAGATATGCAGTCAGAAACCAAACTGATGTGGAATAAGGACACACAGATTGTTCCAGTAGTGCTTGAAGCAATGGGACTAATCAAAAAGAACTTTCAGGCACATTTAAATAAGCTATCAATACTTGTGACACCTTATGAACTTCAAAAGGAAGCCATTTTGGGGACGTTGCATGTGCTGAGAAGAGCGCTCTCGGCAAACATCAAAGATTAATACAGTACTAATTTCTTGAGTTTTGAACATGCCCTGGCTAAAGAATGGGGTACATTCTTGCCACGGTATTAGAAATCCCTAAACATTTGGAGACACTAACCCCTGGAGAGAGTTCTGGAGGAACTCACAAAGCTGAAGGTGGATAAAGCCATGGGGCCAGACCACTTACACCCGAAGATATTAAGGGAGCTGAGAAGGGAACTAGCAGTGCCTTTGGCCACCCTGTTCACAGAGTAACTCAACACAGGTGTGGTTCCGGAGGACTGGAGGAGGGCGCATGTAGTCACACTGCACAAAAGTGGCAGTAGGGGGAAAGCGGGGAACTACAGGCCAGTCAGCCTCACCTCAGTGGTAGGGAAGATCATGGAGACACTGCTGAAAGAAAGGATAGTGGCACACCTGGAATCCACTGGTGCCCAGGATCTGAGGCAACACAGATTCACAGCAAGAAGGTCTTGTCAAACAAATCTGATAGATTTGTTTTGATTGGGTGATTAGGAAAGTGAATCAGACAGGGGCGATAGACATCACCTACCTGGATTTCAGCAAAGCCTTTGATACTGTCCCACACTGAAGGCTGGTTAACAAGATGATTAGTCTGTGCATGGGGCATAAGGTGATACATTGGGTTAGAAACTGGCTGACAGACAGAAGACAGATGGTGGTGGTAAATCGGATCCAATCCGGGGAGAGACAGGTGACCAATGGAGTACCACAGGAATCAGTACTGGGACCCTGTCACGTTCAGTGTATTCATTAGTGACATTGTAGAGGTGCTGGAAGGAAAAGTCTACCTGTTTGCAGATGACACCAAGATCTGCAACAGAGTGGATATTCCAGAAGGGATACAGAAATGAAGAGGGACCTGTAGAAGCTTGAAAGATGGTCTGAGGTGTGGCAACTGAGGTTCAGTTCAAAAAAGTACAAGATAATGCACCTGGGTGGGGGGGAACCCTGAGGAGAGCTACAGAATGGTGGGAGGTGCTGACTGTCAGCAAAGAGAAAAGGAACCTGGGGTTATTATATCTGATGACCTTAAGGTATCAAAGCAGTTCTCAAAGGCTGCAGGGAGGGCCAGTGGCATGCAGGGGTGCATAGGCAGAGGCATTATTAGCAGGAGACTGGAGATGGTGATGCCATTGTATAAAACACTAGTAAGGCCTCACCTGGAGTACTGAGTGCAGTACTGGAGACCACACATGTATAAAGACATAGACAAAGTGGAGACTATCCAGAGAAAGGTGACAAAGATGGTGCATGGCTTGTATCACAAAATATTTGCGGAGAGTCCAAGAGTCCTCAGTACGTACTCACTGGAGGAGAGGGGAACATGATAGAAACTTTCAAGTTCCTCAATGGCATAATCAAGGCGCAGGTGGGGGATCTTTCCAATGTAGAAAAGATATCTGAATGAGGAGACACAATATGAAATTGGAGGGGGGGTAGATTAAGAGGTAACGTGAGGACATTTTTCTATACAGAGAGGGTGGTGGATACTTGGAACAGTCTACCACAAGAGGTGGTGGAGGCAAACACAGTGGAGGGGTGTAAACGTGCCTGGGACAGGCACAAGAGAACATTGGGTGTGGAGGGAGTGTTGAAAAGCCGATGACCCCTTAGGGTCAGTGACTGCATTCAAGTTTAGGGCTTACAGGCAGTCTAGATGGGCCTAGCGGTCCTCATCTGCCAACAGTTTCTATATATGTATGATTCTGGAGGTCACAGCTTCGCAAGGACATCAACAAGATAGAAGCAGTCCACAGGAGGGCTACTTAAATGGTGCAGGGGCTGCACAAGAAGCTATCTGAGGCGAGGCTGCAGTAGAACAATATGTACTCCCTTGGGGAAAGGAGAGCAAGAGGGGACATGATTGAAACCTGTAAATACCTCACAGGTGTGAACAAGGTGCAGGATGGGAGTCTCTTTCACAGGAGGAGGCACACCAGAACACATGGGTGTGCTATAAGCTTGGGGGCATTTAAAAGTGGTCTGAGGAAATATTTTTTTTTTTTTTTTTTTTATAAATTTCATCTTTATTGATTTTACACACACACACACACACACACACACACACACACACACACACATGTCTAGTAGACAGGCATTAGGAAGTATGTAACAGTATTACAGAGAAGCGTACTTGGGGTTGTCCCTTAACATTTCTGTATACTGAGATTTAAATCTCACGTATGAATCAATATAAGCATAGCAGAATACAGTTGGCACCATTGGTTCTATGTCAGCCCTGAGGGGTCCCGGTCCCTGGTGTGCTCTCTAGAGTAATATTTACAGCAGCATGTACTTGGGTCTGTCCCCTTTCTGGGTCTCCATCCCTTCACAGGTACGATTATATAGTTCGAACCTTTAGAGCTCCACCTTTAACATCTGATTATACCCTTTTCTATACTGCCAGGTATGTTATTCTTAATTGGAGCCGCAAGGTTTAGGTGGGGGGGGACATGATGGACACAGCAGCATCTTTCATGTCCAGCAGTTGATTTGTGTATCCATTGGGGAGGGGAGGGAATAGGTAAGGAGTGGTAGGTGGCGGGGGGCAGAAGCCTCAGTGAGGGTAGGTGTGGACTAGTAAATTTGTTTTATTAGGTTTATGGAATGAAGGATTCATCATGTAACATATTTATTTATTTAAAATTGATGACCGGGAAAAGCACACTGAGCTGAGGCTAATTTCCAGGTGCGACCCGGGTACAGAATAGAAAAAGAGTAACAGAAGGTGAGGAGATCAAACCGCGTGTACAGACATTTTACAACAAGTACAAAATAATTTCAACAGTAAGTCCAGACTTTTTACAAGGTGTGCCGTACAATTTTAATAATCAGCGTGCAGAGTAAAATGCGAGGTGCGGCAAGAATGCTGTCAAGGGCTAGGTGAGGTAAGTAGAGACAGTACGGGGCTTCTGCTGGGTCCAGGGAATATAGTGTAGGATCCGCCGTATCCATCTTGAATTAAATTTCTCGTCTTTTTCATTGAGGTTGTGGGTAGTCTTTTCCATGTGATATATTTGTTTAGTAACTAGCCACCAGTCCTGAAGGGTAGGGGTTCTCATGGTACCCATGCCTTAGTGATTGCTTTTCTGGCAGCCATAATAAGGAAGTGAAGGAGGTATCTATTGTTGGGATCCCTCATTTCCCTGGGGAGGAGGAGCAGCAAGTACATCTTTTCTGTTAGTTGGAGCTGTGTCCCATACAGGTCCTGTAGCTGGGACTGAAGTTGTAACAGAAAGAAGCTAAGTTTGAGGCAGGATCACATAATATGTGTGTTATTTGCCATCAACTCCCCACACTGGTGCCAACAGGCAGCCATGCCCACAGGGGAGTAATGTCTAGTGATAGCTAGGGTTCTGAAGAAATGTATAAGGTTTTTCCATGTGTATTCATGCCATTGATGTGAGCTGGTGACCCTTGATGCATATTGGCATGCCAGTTGCCATTCATCTTGGGGGCTAGGTTGGCCTAGCTCCTTTTGCTTTTGCAGCTGCGTACCTTCTGTGGGGGTTTCTTGTTGTGTGATGAATGCTTGGTAGTATATGGAGACTAAATGGCCTTGATTAGGAGTGGTGTTTAGCTGTATCTGTTTAGTGACCAGAGGAGGGTGCGGTTCAGGGATTCCAACTCCCCAGGCTGGTTCTCATAATAGTGGCGGAGTTGGAGGTAACGATAAAAGTCCCTACGTGGCAGGCCATAGTTTCTCTGTATTTCTTCAAAGGGCCATAACCTTTCCTGATTTGCGCTAGGTATTTTAGTCTGTATCTTTCCCAAGCTAAGAAACCATGGTCCAATCTATTTGGTGGAAACTGACTAAGGTTAGAAGTTGGACACAGGAGGGCCATGAAGGGGATAGCTGCTGCAATTTCCTAATAGGGTTCTAGATGTTTAGGAGGAGTATTAGCCAGGTGTTTGTGAGGTGCTGCAGGGGCAGTTCCACTACCTGTTGGTATAGTGTCTGCTGATACTCACTGTTGTCTATTAGGGTTTGTTCTATCTCCGCCCAGTATGGGGAGTTTGTATTGTTTTGTCTGGCCATCAATTGTGTAAGAAGAGCTGCCCTGTAATACATCTGCAGATTTGTCAGCATCAGCGATAGGCCACCCCTGGACCTTGGAAGCACTACAATTTTCAGTCTGACCCTTGGCCTCTGCCCTGCTCAAATAAATCTGGTTTCATGTCTTGAATGCTTTTTGGGTGATAGGGATGGGAACATTCTGAAACAGGTAGAGCACCCCGGGGAGTGTAACCATCCTGACGAGGTCTGTTCTTCAGGTGAGGCTCAAAGGTAGTGTGTTCCAGGAGGCCAGATCAGATTTTAGTTGTGTGGTAAAAGGGGCATAATTATTTTTGTATGTTGTGGTTGGTGATTTGGCTAAGTAGATCCCCAGGTACTTCAGTTTGGTGAGACCCCAGGTGCTGGGGAAGAGGGCCTATATATTTGGAGAGGGGGTATAATGGAAAGTAAGTTTTTCTGTTTTGGTAAGATTTAGCTTGTACCCTGACACCCGGTCGAAGCCTTCTAAATCTGTTTCGCCATTGGTAATGTCCTGTCTGGGTCGTGGAGATATAGTAGAACGTCATCCGTGTATACAGCAATGTGGTGCTCCGTAATCCCTATGGAGATGCCTGTGAGGTTCTCTGCCTCTCAGATCCATTGTGCTAGTGGCTCAATAAAGGCAGCAAAGAGTAGGGGAGACGGGGCACAGCCCTGTCTTGTCCCCCTAAATAGGGGGAAGTGCGCAGAGTGATGTCCGTACGCCTTAACACAGGCTTTGAGGTGCAGTGTACATAGTACGCATAACCCTGATCAGGGCCTGTGGTATCCCCATCTCGTCTAGTACCTGATATAGGAAGGGCCATGCCACCCTATTAGATGCTTTTTCAGCATCAAGGCTGACCAGGGTGGATGGGGTGTTAACAGTCTGCACTTTGTGGGTGATGTGCAGGGTGCGTTTTATGTTGTCTTTTGTGGAGCAAGCTTTGATGTATCCGGTCTGGTCCTTTCCTATCAGTAACAGGAGGTAGTTATCTAAGTGGTGAGCTATGATGCTCATAAATAGTTTGTAATAGGCATTGAGGACTGAAATTGGTCTACAGGAGCTGCAGGGTTGTTTATTTTTACCCGGTTTGGGTATGACCGATATGGTCACATATGCCCAGGATGGGGGAAGGGTTCTCCCTCTAAGATGGAGTTAAATGTTCCTAGAAGTCTGGGGAGGGTCTGGAGCTTAGTCTTATAGAATTCTGCACCAGTGCCATTGGGATCTGAGGCTTTTAAGTGTTTTTGCTCTGGTCAGGGCTGCTGAGAGTTCAAGCTCTGTTATTGGCGCCGTTAGCACTTCCCCTTGGTCCTCAGTAAGCCTAGGTAGGGAGATGGATTCTAAATAGTTTATCTGCTGGCTATGGGAGTTATATTCAGGCATATAGAGGGTGGCATATTAGGAGGCAAATTCCTTCATTATGTCATGTATCCTAGTGAGTGGATGGCTGTCAGTGGGGTGCCTGAGTGTGGTGATGATAGAGGCTTTTTTTGCTTGCGGATTTAATACACCAGGAGTCTTGTGGTATGGGGGCCCACTTCATAATACTTCTGTCTTAAGAATGTTAGGGCGATCTTAGTCTGTTGAAGGGTTAGGTGGTCACTCTCCGTTTTAGTATGTTGGAGCTGTGGGAGTACAGATCTATCCTCTTGTTTGTGGGCCATCTGCAAGAAATGTAAAGTATATTCTAGTTTTAACTTTTGTTCTCTGCGCTGTCTGGTCTGTCATGTATTGTATGATATGGCCGCGAAGTACTGACTTAACCGTGTCGCAGTGTATTCCTGGGGTGAAGTAAGCTGGGGGGGGGTTGTCTACCAGAATTTCCTTAATTTTGTCCACAATGAATTCTCTGAATTGTCTGGATCTGAGGTAGTAGGGGCTAAGTCTCCAGCATGTTTTTTTAGGTTGCAGATCCATGCTCAAACAAGGTGATCAGTGGGACATGGTCGGAATGCAGTATGTCCCCCATACTTGAGTCCTCTAGGATCCCCAGGTTCTTAGTCTGCATATATGTTTGGTCTATGTGGGAATATGTTTGTGTATGGAGGAGCAGTGTGAGTAATTTCTTGATCGGGGGTGGAGGTGCTGCCAGGTGTCAGTCCAACCCACTTCTCCTACAAATTTGTTGAAGAACTTTTGGGATGGTGTTTGTCATGGGGGTCTTGGGTTTGAAGAGTCCAGTGTGGGATCAGGGAGTAGATTGAAGTCCCCTGCCAGTAGGAGTACCCCTTGGTCATTTGAACATATTTATCAAGCAGAGTTCTCAGTTGAGGGATGGCCAGACCCATTGGGAAGTACATGTTGGCTTGTGTGACTTGTTTTGAATTTAATGTGCCCAGAACTATTACCAGCCTTCCGTCTGGGTCTGTCCACCTGAGTCCTGCCTGAAATGGGGTTTGGGGGGTATCAAAATTGCCATTCCCCTCTTTCTACCTCCCATTCCTGAGGAGAAATACACCTCCTCTCTACAGAGTCCTGCCAGTTTAGTGTGTTCTGAGTCACTCAAGTGGGTCTCCTGCAAATAGATAAAATTTGATTTGCTTTTCTTAAGATATGCCATGACTCAGGAGCTTTTGATTGGGGGTGTCAGGCCATTTATGTTTAGGGATATTCATTTTAAATGAGGTTCTGTCATTTCAATACCAGGAGAGGCCTGCTGCTGGGGGGTATCCTTCTGTCTCCTCCCATGGTCTCCCCGCGCCAGCCTTTCTTCGGGATTCCCCAATGTTATTGTGCAATGCCTGCCGATTTTTTTTTTTGGAACATAAATAAGAACACAAACATCTGACAACACTAAACTCGATGTTTATCTGAACATTTAAATCACCCTGTGGAGGAGCCAACTGGGCTCTTTGAACATACAACAAGTAATTGGTGCTTCCATCTCCCAGGATCATAGTTGTGATCCTGCTGTAAGGAATATTCCTTACTTGGGGGAACAGTTTCAGCCGAGAGCCCTCCAGACATCTGTAGTGTCCATCGGGGAAAGGGAAATGGTGTTTGGAGCATCAGGGTCAGCACTGAGACCGATCCAATGCTGGGTTGATATATTGAAAGGGTGTGTGTGTGTGTGTGTGTGCAGTATGGTCTTTTAGTTGGGGGGGGGATTCCAATCTCTCAACTATCTGGGGTGTGTATAATTACTCTCTAGCCCCCTGGAGGACATTGTGGATAGTCTGCTCCTGAGAAGTGGAGTTCAGTGCCATCCATCTCCTAGAGGAGCCCAGTCGGACTCCGGTCAGTGTGAAGTCCGGAGGTGGTGTCCACTGTCAGGGGACAATGGGAGGGGGGCCATCAGCATTACCAACATGTTAACACATATACTGTTTCTCACAGTCTCGACCCCCATCTCTGTAAAATCTCACAAACTATCAAGTTACATTCATTACCTGATGTTCGGGTTACCATCTGCTCCTCAGCCCACAGCATGGCTTACCTTCACTCTTTGGCCCCTGATCGAGGATGTCATTGCAGCAATTCCTAAGCAGAAGGGGGGAAGAGGGACGGGTCACAGGGGAACACCACTGTCCCGTCAACACCACTAAAATAGAGGCGGGGAGAGGCTGTTATACAACTTTCAGTTAATCCCCTGATGATGCATTGCAAATCAATTAAACATGCTTCATAGTGTAAGAAGGTAATCTGCATTCCATGTGGTTGATTTCCCTTCCATATAACTGTTATGATGTGCACCCATGCATGAAGATGCACTCTTTGTATTACTCTTGAGTAGGGAGCTGTGCCTCCGCCTGCTCCCTCTCCCCATACGACCTCCCTCCCAATCGCCAACTCTATCATTCTGCTTCCTTCATACATAGGTGCTACACCCCATGCAGTGCTCGCATTCCCTTGAAATGCCTCCATTTAACAGTACCCGGGGGGGGGCCGCATCGGTCCAGCAGGGCCTGCAGAACTGTGGAGTTGTGTTAGCTAGTAATGGCCCTCTCCCGGGTGCTCAGGGTTCTCCCAGACCTCCTTAACATGGGTGTCAGTCACCCAGCTGCGTCTTGAGGTGTAACCTAATGTGCAGAAGAGGAGAAGCACATATGGGAGGTCCATGATGTCGAGGGCTGCACCCCCAAGCCAGCGTCAGATGGTTTCTTGGGATGTCCCCTCTTGCAAGCTCAGGCCCAGATTCTGACTGTTTCAGGCCTATTCTTTAGGCTGGCACATTAGTCGTAGTACTAGAGAGCCTCCCCCACCCATGTCCCCTCGGCCCCATATGAGCCGTCGAGGCATCGCCTCAAAGTTCATCCCCACCCCCGCCCACCGCTTAGGTCATTTAAAGAGAAAAGAAAAAAAAAAACAATAATAATATTCACAAATGGTGGGGGGCAGCAAGTAGAGGGGAAGGGAGGAAAGGAAAGAAGAGAAGATTCCTTACTTATCGTGGGCATGTGGTCTGCCATCTTCATGCTCAGAGAGCCCTGCAACAAAAAGAACAGGATCCTCTCCCAGACAGAGGGCGAGATAGTGTTAAAAAGAGTAAGCTGTAGGGAGAATATGAAAAGGTTAGGTAACGAAGAGAAGCAAAGCAGTCATGAGGTGGCACTTCTCTGTATGAGCTGCATTTGTCCAGTGTATGGACATTCTTCTTTGCAGGGAAAAATTCAGCAAAAAAACTCCTTTCATCTTGGATTGTTCAGGGAGAGGGGGGAGATAATTTTGTCGCTTTGTCCAATTTGTGTACATAGTTACTGAGGGCCTCATGGTGTGGGGACTGTGGCTCCGGGTCCCATGAGGTCCTTTGCCATCAAGTGATCAATGGAGAGGGAAAGGCATCTCAGACAGAAGTACATCTATATGGATCAGCCTGGGGTGTTGCGATTCCCTCGATGGTTGGTAGAAGAGGACAATTGTTGATCTCTCAGGGCACTAGCAATGCTCTGGATGGCCTTCACTCCCTGTCGGCATCTCGCTTCTCATTGTCTAGTGTTCCATAGGTGCTGAGAGAGCTTAGAAGCGAGTGAGGTACTGGGTACAGGACCCTGTTGGAGTGACTCCACCTTCCTGGTCTTCAGCTCTTCGGTGGCCTCTATCACAGAATTGAAGGTGAGTGGTCCCTCTGGAAAATAAATGATCAGTTTAGATGGATAGTGAGTCCTGAAGCGCAGGCCTGCCGCTTTAAGGGCTCACATTACTGGGATGTACAGCTTACGTCTCGCCATTATCTCTGGGGCGTAATAATTTCTGAAATACATTTGCTGATTTTGTAGGGTTACAGTTCCCTTCTTCCATGCACTATGCAGGATGTTTTCTTTCTCTTGGAACCGCAGAAAGTGCACTAACACTGTGCGTGAGTGAGCTCCCAGAGGTGGCCTAGGGTGCGGTGGGCCCACTCCATCTCAAGGGTGAAATGTTCTGGGAGAGTGAGTACCTCTCTGAGCATATTCCTTAGGAAATTGAGCATCTCAGCCTTCAGCTCCCTTGGGGATCCCAGAGATCCGAATATTGTTGTGGTGGTTATGACTCTCCACATCCTGAGCCCTGTCTTGAAGAACCTTGAGGCCCTGGTGCAGCTGAACAATGGCCCGCTTTGTACAGTTCATCTGTTTGTCTGTTTCTGCTGCTTGGGTCTCTGTGACATCTTGCCATTTTTCTAGTTTGCCCATATCAGTTTGGAGCGCTGTGGCCGTGGTGCACATTTCTTTGCAAAAGTCCTGCAGTTCGGTGAGCATCTGAGTCATCTATTGCCGTAAGGCGGTGTATGGTATTTGGCTCTGGGTATTGCAGCATTGCCGTGAGGATGTTGAGATCTGTGAGCCCTCACTCTCTGTATCGCCGTCTGACAATCTTTCATCATCTTGTGCACCCGACGGCTTTGTGCTGGTCTGGTCCTTTCTTCTTGGCATATCTTCTCTGCTGGTGCTGGTATCCAGTCTATTTCTGTCTTTTAAGAGGTGTTTTATGGAGGAATTTAGCGATCTTGGTGTGAGCCTCCTAAGCTAAGCTTCGTTCAGGAGCATTACGTCACCGGAAGTCGGCGAGGAAATAGTTTTTTACAGAAAGCAGGTGGTAAGGGCAAAGACAGTGGAGAGCTTCACACATGCATTGGATAGGCACGTGGGTATAATAAACAGCAATAAGAGAGGAGAGTGGGACACCTGTGACCAAACAGAGTCCAGGGTAGAGCAGACTAGATGGGCCTACCAGTCCTTTTCTGTTGACACACTGTATGCAATTACAGCTCTCCCTGGTGTCTACTTGTCACTCCTCCCCCCAACCACCCCAACAAACGTTTTGTGTAAATTCCCTTGTAGGCTAACCCCCCCATGCCACAGACCCTCCTCCAAGTTGACACCCCACCTGCTGATGACTCCAAAATCAGACTGGCAGCTGGCACAGCCTTTCACTCACCTCCTCAGCCAGTGTCCATCTGATGGTCACAGATCACTACTGCGAGTATGTGTACAGCATGCTGTGTGGCTGGCCAAGGGCATGAGCAGAGAGCTGTGCCAGCCTATGATCTGACCTCTGTAGATGTGGTGAGTTTTACAGGGGGTGAGGAGGGGTGTGTGGTCTGTAAGATCCTCAGTGGGTGGACGGGTGGGGGGTGTCAATTGGCAGGGGGAGTGATGGCACTCAAAGGGGGATCTAGCCCACCAAGGAATGTGCACAAAGCCTATATCGGGGCAGTCAGGGAGAGGGATTCACTAGACTACCGGGGGAACTGTATTTATTTTAATATATGGATGCTTGGTAGAGGGGGATCCCTAGACAGCAGGGAGAGCTGTAATTATTTTAATATAGGTGGGATGGTGTCACTGGACACAAGCTGGTGACTGCAGTATAGCTTCTGTGCCTTCATGTGGTGGGGTGCAGCCCTAGTGCTGTGTTAAGATGTTTTTCAGTGCCAGTAAACAGCACTCAGGGGACTGTTTAGTGCTGCCCAAATCATTTGAATGTACTGCTATATCACTATGCATGAGGGACTCCCTAATTTGCATTCATTAAAAATACCACCAACAGCTTAATCTGGTTCAAAGTCAGTTGTCATTCATCTGTATCCCCCAACCCCGGGTCATGCTTGAAAATAGGCAGAATTTGTCTAGTGCACTTACCCGGTCAACAAAAACGAAATAATAAATAAATACATACATACATACATACATACATACATACATACATACATACATAAATAAGCACAGTGCTATAGTTGGCATGATCGCACTGCTAGGTTTTAAGGTGCTTAGAGGGCCTCTGAGTATGGCCCTGCAGAGCACACATGCTAAACCAGGTTAGTGTGGGCAGCAACTCAGTTAGTCCCATGCTAACCATTTGAATATCAGGCCCCATAGCTGTAAGGGAAATGTGGGATACACCTAAACATGATTGGACCTCTCAATCCCTGGCTTCACTTTCTTCTGAAAGGTCGAGAAACTGTGTGTATGTGTGTGTGGGGGACCTTACGTAAGAACATATGAATATGCTAGCAGATAAAGGCCATGCGGTCTATCATGTCTGCCCAGTGTGTTAACTGCCTTGCTATGGGCTGCTTCACAGATAAACTTATAAGATCATTTTCTCTTCCTGGTTTATATTCCATGTTGCAGTCTCCTGATAAAGGGCAGACTAGATGGGCCCTAGCAGTCTTTATTTGCCACCAACTACTACAGTATGTTACTATGTAACTCATGCATCATACATCGCATGGTGCTCCTCCCCTTACACTTCTGCCCTCCCAGTGAATTTACCTCACCCGCCTCTTAGATGCCCCAACCATTGTTTAATTGTGGTGGACTTCAATGCCTGGGTCAACGACAGATCCTTGCAGTTTGGATCACCCCTATAGGGAGAGGCATCACCAGTAGAAAACAGGAAGCTGTTATCCCTCTGTACAGACAGTTGGTGAGACCCCTTCTGGAATCCTGCATCCTGTTCTGGAGACCCCATCTCTGCAAGAGCTAGTTAGTTAGTTTACTTGCCTACTCCCACTGAGTGAGAGACAGTGTGTGGGGTTATTGTTTGTTGATTTTCCTCCCCCAGCTCTGTGAGAGAGAGAGAGAGAGAGAGCGGAGGAGCAAAATATTCTGGATAGTGTTTGGGTGTGGGGTTTTTGTTTTTTCTCTTGATTTTTGTCCATCACTCTGTGAAAGAGAGTGGAGAACAGAATGATATCATATAATTTGTGTTGTGGGAGGGAATATTGCATTTTTTAAGAAACTGAATTATTTTTTATTGTAATATATTGTATAAATTGTCTGGTAGGTTAGTGGTCTTTGAGTGCTCTGGGTCTTTGGGTGTGTGACATGATACCGCTGGTGGCCTTGGTGTGTTGGCAGACTACTCTCCCGGTCGTGCACTACTCATCCTCTGAACTTTGGGACCTCTGCCCTTTAAATGCCCTCCAGTATAGCTTGCAGTTTATCAGTGTTGCAGAGCACTGGGAGTTGTGCAAGGGGTGGGCTGGGTCGGGGTCATGGAATGTCCGAGGGAGAGGATCGGGTGCTCGGATTAGTAGTGAGGCCAGGAGACGTCCTGGGAGAAATGGATTCTGGAACATGGTTCTCTCTGTCTGGTCTCCGTACTCAAGGGCTCCAGTGTTGCTGGGCCAATAGTTTGGGCAGCACCAGAATCTTGTCCGACTTGAGCAGTGTTATGTAATGCCAGGTCTATTAAGAATAAGACTGCAGTAATTGCAGATCTTGTTGGGACAGCAGACCTGGCGTGCAACACTGTGACCTGGCTGGATGACAGTGCTGGTCCCATATTGGAGGCTGCTATTCCGGCCTGGTTCTCGGTGATACACCACTCGAGATCGCACCACTGGGTGGGGTGGGTAGCTATTTGTTTTAAGATGGAACTGAACCTTGCAGGTATGGCAGTCGAGGAAGCCAGCTCTTTGGAGTGTACTGTGGTTGCAGGTGTAGGTTGTAGGATCGTTCTCATCTACCATCCGCCCAGGGGTGAGAAACATTTACTACAGGAAGTAGTGGACTTTATGTTTGACATGGCATTAGGGTCACCCAGGTTGATGGTCCTGGGTGACTTTAACTCCTGGGTCAATGATGAACTCTTGCAATTCAGTCAGGACTTCCTCTAGCTGATATCGCTGGGCTTTACACCGGTAGTTGCCTCTGCAACCCATAAGTTCAGTCACTCACTTGACCTGGTCTTCCTCCTGGGGATTGAAACCTCCGACCTGGTGGGGGAACCAGTCAGCTGGTTGGATCACCCCACTGTGAGGTTCAGTTCCCATGCCCTCCCTTATAGGTCTGCCCCTGTGGAGATGGTCAAATACTGTCCTTTGCGGGATGTGAGCCCTGATGGTCTATCAGTGGTATTGGACCTATCGAGAATTCAGGAGGCTGGTTCAGTCATATAACAAGGCTGTTACTATGGTCGTGGACTCTATTGCTCCTGTCCATGTTTATCCTCTCTCACTTCACCCTCGGTCCCCATGGTTTGATGGGACCTTCAGGGAGCTACGACGAGTTGGACGAAGGTTAGAGCTTAGCTGGCGGAAATCTACCCTAGAGGCCGACCACATTAGATTGATGGAACATTATCAAATCTATCAATCATCAGTCACCTGTAAGAAGGCAGAGTTCCTGTCCAGGGAGATCACTACTGCTCAGAATCGACAGACTCTGCTCTTTCGAACTGTAGACAGGTTGTGCAACCTAACCTCTCTTCAGATTTGAAGAGCCTTTTCACAAGTTGAGTGTGATGAGCTTGCTCACTTCTTTGCAGGTAAAGTGGCCGGCATCAGGGTGGAGATCCTGCTGGCTCACTCTATGGGACCTGACAGCGGTCGGTGTCCGGTCACCGTCCCTCAGTTTGTCTGGAGTTCCTTCGACCAGCTGGAAATTGTGGATGATGTACGGATTGCCCAGGGTATGCGCTCAACATGCTGTAGTTTGGATCCGGTCCCAACTCCCCTGATAATGGGTTGTTCTTCTATCGGCCCTGTCCTTGTGAAGATAGTTTGGTGCCCTTAAAGTCTGGTGAGTTTCCTAGCTCCCTGAAGGAGGCGGTGGTGACACCACTCCTGAAGAAAGCTGCTCTGGACCCAAACTGCTTTGCAAACTACAGAACTATCTCAGACCTTCCCTTTGTAGGGAAGGTTATTGAGAAACTTGTGGTGCTATAACTGGAGAACCACCTTACCATCCACAACATTTACAAACCCCTCCAGTCCGTTTTTTGTAATAGGCGTAGTACTGAGATTGCTCTGGTTTGGGTGCTCAATAATCTCCTGATGGCGAGGGATCAGAAGCACCATTCGATCTTGGTACTTATTGATCTCTTTTTAGCTTTCAACACCGTGGACCATGGTGTACTTCTCGGGTGCCTGACGTTCATCTGTGGCCTGTCTGGTACAGTTCTCAGATGGTTCCAGTCATTCCTTAGTGGCAGATCTCAGAGGGTGGTATCAGGGAATTTTTCCTCCGACTGATTCTGTCTGCCATGTGGGGTCCCTCAGGGTTTGGTGTTGTCCCCCATGTTGTTCACAGTGTATATGCTGCCCCTCGGAGACATTGTAAGACAGTATGGGCTGAGGCTATGCTGATGATACCCAACTCTACCTGTCTTTCGCACCTGATCAGGACAGGGATAGTGCATGCTCTGTCTTTAATTACTGCCTTGCAGAAATCCAGGACTGGATGAGATCCAACTGGCTGAAGTTGAACTCTGGAAAGACTGAGGTATTGGTGGTGGATCCAGGTCACCGGACAGAGGGGTAGATGGCTGGACGACCCTCTGGACTTTATCTCAGGGGCATCCAGCTTCCTTCCTCTGAACAGGTGCGAAACCTGGGGGTGATCATTGATGACTAGCTGACACTGTGTTCGCAGGTGTCAGCAGTCGTCAAGTCCTCATTTTGCCATCTTAGGAACATCAGCAGGATTAAGCACCTTGTTCCATCTGGCAACCTTCCAACATTGATCCGCACCTTTGTGATCTCTCGCCTTGACTACTGCAACTCCCTGTACCTAGGGCTGCCAGGGGTTGATATCCACCACTCGCAGCTAGTGCAGAATGCTGCATGCAGTTGTTAATGGGGACTCCTTGTTCGAGTCACATCACATCGGTGTTGCGCTAACTGCACTGGCTGCCAATTCAGTGGTGAATCACCTTCAGGGTCGGGCTTCTGACCTGTAAGGCCCTGCATGGACTGGGCCCAGACTATCTGCAAGAACTCCTGCTAACTTACTGCCCCGGACAACCACTCCGCTCAGCTAATGAGGGGTTGTTAGAGATTCCCAGGGTATGTGGAGATGGATAGGCAATTGGCTCCAGATCGAGACCCAGAGGGTCATGGTTGGCAGGATAGTCTCATCCCCAAGGAGGGTCATTTGTAGGGTCCCTCAGGGATCGGTCCTTGGGCCCCTCCTGTTCAACACCTATGTCTCTGACATAAGGAAGGGTATCAGGAGTGAGATGAGTCTCTTTGCGGATGACTCAAAACTGGAGGCAGTGGTAGATGGGGAGGAGGGGAGGGTGGCCCTACAGAGGGACCTGGAGGCTCTGGAAAGGTGGTCTAGAAAGTGAAAGCTGAGGTTCAATGCAGGGAACTGCAAGGTACTGCATCTAGGAGCCAGAAACCCAGGCCAAGTGTACACCTTGGGGGGGGGATGCTACAAGTCTCAATGGCTGAGAGGGACCTGGGGGTGGTGGTGGATGTCAAGATGAACAACTCTGAGACTTGTAGGAGGGCAGCAGCCAAGGCCAACAGGATGCTGGGATGCATCGCTAGGGGGATCACCTCCAGAAAGAGGGAAGTGATACGCCTTCTGTATAACTGCTTGGTGAGGCCGCACCTTGAGTACTGTGTGCAGTTTTGGAGGCCACACTTAAAGAAGGGCATTGAACTCCTGGAGAGGGTCCAGAGGAGGGCAACCAAAATGATCTGGGGCTTGGGGAACAGGACCTATGGGAAGAGGCTCGAAGAGCTAAATATGTACACATTGGAAGAGAGAAGGGACCGGGGGGACATGATAGAGGTCTTCAGGTACATGAAGGGGTTAAATAGGGGAGGAGCAGTCAGGGTACTCCGAAGGAAGGAGGGAGGGCAACTAGAGGGCATGGGTGGCAGCTGGAAGGGGGGGGATTGAGGGGAGAAAGGAGGAGGTGCAACTTCACTGAGAGGGTGGTGGAGCCATGGAATGCGCTGCCCAGGGGGCTGGTGGACGGGTTCAAGAGGGGGTGGGACAGATACAGGGGAAGGGTACTGGAAGCAAAGTCCTTTGCAGTGGGAATATCCAGAACTGGGAAGGGAGCAGCCAGATAGGGTGAGGGGGGCAGCAAAGTCAGCTCTCAGAGTGGGGGCTGACCAAACAAGCAGACACGAAAGACCGTTAAGCCTATTCTGCTGGCATTTTAGTATGTTAGTATGTCTTAAAACATCAGGTGCCCATGCCTTTATGCATGCGGCTGCGACCCTGTAGAATTCTCTACCTCGTCAGATGCATGAGCGCACGACTGTGGAGAGTTTTAAGGAGGCACTGAAGACCCATTTGTGGCACATGGCCTACTCAGATTGATTATTTTTAAGATATTTATCTACTTGGTGAACAGGCTATATGGAATTGTTTATGTTTTATTAGTTTTTATATGTTGTAATGTTGTATAGCATTTTGGTTTTGGAAAGGTGCTTTAAAAATAAAGTTTTGTTATTATTATTAGACAGGATGGAGGCAGTCCAGAGGAGGGCAACTAAAATGGTGCAGGGTGTACAACAGAAGCCATATGAGGAGAGACTAAAGAAGCTTAATATGTATATCCTAGAGGAAAGGAGGGAGAGGGGGGACATGATAGAAACTTTCAAATACCTCAAGGGAATCAACACAGTCCAAGAGGGTAGCATCTTTCAGAAAAAGAGATGTGCAAGTACAAGGGGGGAAAATCTGAAGATGGGGGACGACTCAGGAGCAATGTGAGGAAGTATTTTTTCACAGAGACGGTGGTGGATGCATGGAACAGCCTTCCTGAGGATGTTGTGGGGTTAAAAACAGTGGGGGAATTCAAGAATGCATGGGACAGACATGACAATTCTGGTTGGGTGTAGGAAGACGTAGTCTGTTAGTTAACTAGGATCTGCACCTTATCCAGTAGGTAGGAAAATGGGCAGACTAAGTGAGACAAGCAGTCCTGATCCGCCGTCAGTCTATGTTTCTATCTCTAGATGATAAAGATCAAGGGTCGGAAGTTGGAGCATTGCTGGAGAAGGACCCGATCAGATGGAGACAAACTAGCCCTGCATGCTCATTATTCTGAGTACCAGGGGCAATCAGCTGTAAGAAGGCAGAGTTCCTGTCCAGGGAGGTTGCCGCAGGGAACAACTGACCTGCTAAGCTTTATTAGACTGTGGACAGACTTTTACATTCAGTCTGTCTATAGCCAAAAAAAGCCTTTTCACTCACATTGTGTGAGGAGTTTGCTCTGTTATCCTCTGATAGGATGGCCTCTATCAGTCAGGGGATCTTGTCAGTGGACTCTGCTGTAGTCTGCAGCGGTCAGCCTGGGGGGCATCAAGGCGCTACGTCTGTCTGGTAGGAGTTTAAACTGGGGGAGATGGCCGAGGTCATCGAGGTTATCTCTGGGCTGAAGCACACATACTGTGAACTGGACCCGGCACTGACACGTTTCTTGATGAGATGTGTTGATTCTGTCAGCCTGGTGTTTGCAGGAATAGTCAGGTGTTCGTTGTCAGAGGAGGTGTTTCCAGATGCCTTGAAAGAGGCTCTAATGAGGTCTCTTCTGAAAAAAAGGCCTCTCAACCCTTATGTTCTGGCAAATTACAGTCCTATCTCCAACCTTCCCTTTTTGTTCAGGGTTGTTGAGAAAATTGTGGTGCAGCAGCTCAAGGAGCATCTAGTGACCTTTGACATCTGTGAGCCACTCCAGTATGGTTTCAGGGCCAAGCATAGTACTGAAATGGTATTGGGTGCATAATGACCTCCTCAGGGTGAGAGACAGGAGAATGGTCAATTCTTGTTCTCCTTGATCTCTTCTCAGCCTTTGACATTGTAGAGCACATGGTGCTGCTCGATCACCTCAGAGAATATTGTAGACTTGCCAGCACTGTTATCCACTGGTTTGAGTCTTTTCTCTCGGGCAAGAAGCAGTGGGGGATTTAAGGGAATTTCTCCTTCATCCTGAAGCCCCTGCCTTGTGGCATGCCCCAGGGGTCGACCTTGTTGCCCATGTTATTTGTAGTGTACGTGCTGCCCCTAGGTGAGCTCATTTGGCATTACAGTGTGGGTTTTCACTGCTATGCAGATGATACCCAACTGTATATGTCCTTTGGCCCCAGAACATTGGACACTGTGGAAGTGCTTAACAACTGCTTGGCAGAGATCAGTGACTGGCTGTCCTCCTGCTGGTTGCGACTGAACCTGGACAAGATGGAGGTACTAGTGATTGAGCCGGGTCATGGGAGAGTCACCGGCACTGGGATGACAGGTCTACATCTGGGTTCAACGCCATTGTTGGCCTCCACCAGGGTACAAGATCTTGGCATGATCCTTGATGACAGGCTGACACTTGAAACCCGGGTGTTAGCTGTTGTCCAAAGTAGTTTCTACCACTTGAGGAACAACCCCTGCTTCCATTAGACGACCTGCCCACCCTGGTACATGTCTTTGTAACCTCCAGGCTTGACTATTGCAGTGTTCTTTACCTCGGGGTCTCTGGAGGTACCCTCTGTCGACTGCAGCTAATTCAGACGCTGCTGCCAGGTTACTGACTGGCTGCCTGAGGTCTAGTCATGTGACCCTGGTGCTCCATTCTCTGCACTGGCTGCCTGTCAGGTGGAGGGTTATCTTCAAGATGAATCTTCTCATCTATAAGGCTGCACATGGGCTAGGCCCTGGCTACTTGGCTGAGCTCCTAACACCCTGTACCTCGGCATACTCCCTCCGCTCCTTGACCAGGTGCCTCTTTAAGTTTCCCATGACCAGGCTGAGAACCTCCAGTGACAGGGCTTTTAGCACCGCCGGTCCCGTCCTGTGAAATGCTCTACCTCCATCTCTTACAGAGGCCCCATCAATCGAGGTTTTCAAAAGGAGTCTCAAGGCTCATCTTTTTGTTCTGGCCTTTCTGAGTGAAGAAGTCTGACCACTGCTGCATTCGTGTGCTCGTGATTGTATTTTATGATATTTATGTATTTCTATGATATGCTTTCCTACTGGTTTTATTTGTGAAGTGCTCAGAGCCTCTGGGATTGGGTGCTCTACAAATAAAATGTGCCTTGCCATTCTCATATTCATTATAGCCTTTGGGGGCTTGTTTCATGCCACCAGCACCCACTCTGTGAAGAAGTATGGTGAGGGGGTCTTCACCCCCTTGGATATCCAAGGACCTACCAGCTATAATGGAAGAAAGGGACAATCAGTGGAAGGCTTACAAAGCGTCCCCTTCCCCCCAACTCTGGAATGCTTACAGGTGCCTAAGCAACACCTGCAAGCAAAAGGTCAAAACATTAAAGTGCAACTTCTGTCTCAACCTCTTGCGGCGATCCACGGCATTTTTGGGCCTTGATGGGGTCCTTACTCAGTTCAAAGACTCGCAGCCAGGTCACTCAACTCACCTCCCCATCAGGCCCCCTGACAGACTGACCCAACTGAGATTGCACAGAGCTTTAACAAATAATTTACTGACATCTCTGTCCACCTGAGTAGACCCCCCCCCCTTCACAGTCTAACCCTAGTAGTCCGGCAGACTTTCTCCCTGCACCCCCTTCTACTTTAGTGCTATGGGCCCAGAAACTACCTCTAAGCTCCTAAAGTCCCTCCCTACCAGGCTTAGCTCTGGTGAAGGGTTGTTCCCCTCCTTCCTTAAGCTCATCTTTCCTGCAGTCATTAAACCCCTCACCTTACTTTTTTAATCTTGCCCTCCCCATGTCCATTATGCCTGATTCCTGGAAGCATGCTGATGTTGTGATTTCTGCTTTCCATTTGCGTGTCAGTGGCCGATGAAGAAGTGAAAGAAGAGCTTGATTGATTGCCAAATGTTTGCTGTAAATGGTAGCACTTTCTGTTGCACAATTTGATTATATGCTTCCACTACAGTTAGAGGGCAGGGTGGGAAGGGATCCATTGGACACCAGGGAATAGAATGAGAGGCTAAAAATCTGAACAATTTAAAGACAAGAAACTTCTTTTATTATAGAGTTGAAGTCAGCAGGATTTGAAATGCTTCCAATTGAGAAAGAAGGAAGGATGGGGATGATGAGCTGGATGCTCTACCAGTGTGGTTTCCTACTCGGTCCCGGCCTTTATGTTGAGTAGGCATCCATCTTTACTTGAATTGCTGTTAACAGTTACAGCACCCTGCATGCTGTATCGGGAATCTGTGATGTGAGCTTTTCAGGCTAGGCACGCGATGACCCCCGATACAGAAAACAGAAGGTAGGCAGTTAAAAAAAAATGAATGTAGAATGCAGAAACCGTTTTGAACATATAAACCATAAAAAAGATGCACAGCAGCCATTATTAGGGATTATTGATTTCATTTAACAGGTTCACTTAGTAAAAAATCATTTCCTGTCTAATTTAAAGCAGGTGATTCCCTTTCTTCTGATAACTACAGACCAATCTCCCTTCTGTCCCACCCGAGCAAGCTACTGGAGAGAATTGTGCACGCCCAGTTTTCGGATCACCTTGGAAAATAATTACTGCTATTCCCCCAGCAGCATGGTTTCCACAAGCTCCAAAGCACCTCATCGGCCTTAGCCCATTTCACTGACCATATCCTCAGAAGCATGGATTTGGGTAAGGCCACAGGTGCTGTATTCGTGGATCTGACATGGGCATTTGACCTAGTCGACCAGCCTCTCCTACACTGTACTCTCCAGTACATTGGCTGCTCCTCAGAGACATCCTCATGGTTTCAGAGCTATCTCGAAGGCAGGTCCCAGTCAGTTACCATTGGGGCTGCACCCTCCCCTTCCCTTACCTGTCTCTACTGGGGTTTCCCAAAGCTCCATTCTTAGCCCTTTACTGTTTTCCATATTTATCTGTGCACTCCCGGCAGAGAGTTTCTCCTGTGAGGCACTTATCTATGCAGATGACCTTGTTCTATACCATAGTGACAAGTGACTTGCCACCACATCTCCACCATCCTTACCCCTAATTATGGTGTTACCTACCATTGGTTCACTTCCAAAAAGCTCCTGGTAAATGAAAAAAAGACAAAATTGATGTTATTTTGTTCAAAACCATTCCTCGCCAAGGTCTCCAAAGTGGAGTCCTTTCTACTTGTACTCACACCTATTGGTCCCCCCTTGAAAATGTCTCTAGTTTCAAATACTTGGGTTAGAAATACCACTTTCTCTCAGTGCAGTTTAACCCCTGCAAGGTATACATATTTTTTAAATCAAGGATGGAAATGAGAAAGGAAAAGTGTGGCCTACTGGGATTCGAACCTCAGATCTCTGGTATGCCGTTCCAGCGCTCTAACCATTAAGCTACAGGCTCACTGATCAAAGCGTCTGAGGAATTTCCTTACAGCCACACACACATTCCTTTCTCTAGTGTTGCGTAATTATGCAACTAGGAACCAATGTTAGAAATACCACTTTCTCTCAGTGCAGTTTAACCCCTGCAAGGTATACATATTTTTTTAAATCAAGGATGGAAATGATACTTGGTGTCACCCTGGACCCCTCCCTTACATTCACTGATTATGTTAATATTTCTGTGCGTAGAGTTAACCAGAAATTAGGAGCCACTTACTAGCTAAGACAATTCCTGTCTCATGAGGCATGCCTAGCAATTGTGCAAGGTGGCCTTCTACCCCTTAATGATTACTGCTCCCCCATATATTCCCCCTTGTTGTCAGCCCTGTGCTCAAGGCTGACATTAGTTTACAACAGCATCTGCTGCTTCGTCCTACTCACACCTTTTTCTACTCATCATTGTGAGTTACAAATTGCTTGGTTGGCTCCCACTTCAAGGACCCTTCAACTGTGCCTTGTAATAGACACTACACTTGGAGATGGTCCCCTGTCCCCTTATTCATCCCTACTCACAGGCAAAGTGGCTACTAGGTGCTTCCATGAATCATCCATCCTCCCCATTGTAGTTCCCAGAATCTTCACTATTACGGGCGGCAAAGCCTTTTCTGTCTCTACCCCCTCTTTATGGAACAAGCTCCTTAAATTGCTCCACTCATCCTCCTCCCACATATCCTTCAAAAGCCACTTTAAAGATTGACTACTACTGGAAGCTAAATGCCGCCGTCCATCTGTGCAGACTGGGATGATTCCCCCCTTTCCCCACCCTTGCAACACCCCTTTCTCTCTAGCTTCTTTCCCATCCCCACCTGGCCCCCTCTCCCCTCCCTATCCTGATGAAAAGACATTGATCACATAGGGTCAGTGGCCACGTGCAATGTATAGGGCCTACAGGCAGACTGGATGAGCCCAGTGGTCCTTATCTGCTGACAAGTTCTGTTTCTGTAGTGTGCTCCACTGCACTGTGCTTACTGTGGCTTGTCGTACTGAATTTTGAATATTCACCTGGTTGTTACTTGCTTTTGTTGTGCCTTTTTGAAGTTACACTTTATATGGGTTACCTGGTAATTTTTCACCTTCGTGCATTGCTCTCCATGTTCCTGAAATGATATACCAATTGAGTCTGTGAGACCACCAGAGGCGGTGGGACAGGGGCGCTGTGCTTGTTTGAGTTGCTGCTGTTAGCAGTGTGTCTGTTACTCCTCGGGGTGTTTGTATTTGCCTTGAGCCATCAGGGGGCAGAGGTCCAGGAAGTGACACAAGTTCCATTTTAGTTTGTGTAGTTCAGGGTGCTGGGGAGAACTACACGGTTGCCTGTAGCAGAAATATTTTGGCACCAAAGCAAAGGGTGCACAGTTTTACATGTAGCACAGGGGTGTACTGCCCATATTTAAGTTTTTAAGAGGCTAAGGGAACAGTTGGAGATGCCACGACCCCAAGGGTACTTCTGGGTCATGGCACACCGTTTAGGCAGTGAGCTCAGCGAACAGCAGTCCGATATTTCACCAATTGAGCCTGTGAGACCACCAAAAGCGGTGGGACAGGGGGTTGGTGCTTGTTTGAGCTGCTGCCATTTGAGCTATTGCCATTACAGGTGTGTCTGTTACTATTTGCCTGGAGCAATCAGGGGACAGAGGTCCAGGAAGTGACACAAGCTCCATTTTAGGTCGTGTAGTACAGGGTCAAGGGGAGAACTACATGGTTGCCTGTATCCAAAATATTTTAGCAGTGAAGCGAAGGGTGCACAGTTCTACATGTACGACAGGGTGTACTGTCCATATTTAAGTTTTTAAGGGGCACAGTTGGTGATGCCACCACCTCAAAGGTTCTTCCAGGTCGTGGCACACCATTTAGGCAGCGAGCTCAGTGAGCAGCTCAAGTTCGAGTGGCCCATGTGGCACCACGCGCATTCTCCGTGAGTGTTTGGTGTGTTAGGCGGTAAGGTGGGAGTGGTGCAATAATCTATTTGTAAGTATTTCAGTGTTTTAAGCCGGAGATCATGTAATATATCTGGAGAGCCTGTATACTTCTCAGCCTAAAGCTGGTAATGGATGTTTTTTAGTAACTTTAAAAATGGGGAAACTGGGCATAAAGTGCAGGAGTTGTGGACAGTTCACCCTAGAAAACTGCCTAGGGTCAGCTGAATATATATGTGAGCAATGTGTAGTGGTTAAAAAATTAAAAACTAAAATACTTGGTCTGGAATTGGAACTGAAATGTTACAAGTAGGTTTTAGGTTTTAGTCACTGAAGTATTTGTCTTACTGTTATTTAGCCTGCTGTATTATATATTACTATGTTTTGCCTTAATGCCTGTACTTATGTGTATTGTACCTGACCTTGTGTGATGCAGATCCACCTTGTAAATGAGCTTGCTCAGTGGTGTTCACCTGGATAAATAAAGATTTGATTGATCGACTGATTGATTGATTGATTGAACAGAGGGATAGGAAACAACAGTAAACCAAAAGGAATTGGACTCTAAGAGAGACAGGGGAGAGACTGAACAAGAAGATGATTGGGATGTGGTTGGAAGGAGCAGTCAAAGTAAAAAAGGCAGGAGGGCAATTAATTTTAATCTCCCACTTGAAAACAGATATTCACCATTAATAAACCTGACAGAAACCTTGGAGATCCAGGCTCAGGGAACAATAGAAGAGAACAGATAAACAGAGATGGAGCTTCAGTCCTAGAGAACACTCATAAGCTCACTAGAGGTCAAGGGGGTTGGGGTGAGGCCCAGTCACAAGTACCAGCTGCAGGTTGCACAGAAACACAGGTCATCAGTGGTGGTGGTAACACGTCCGACATTAGGGATCAGTCATCTATACCAGATGGTCAAGTAAAACACAATTGAACAAATGGAGGTGGGGAAAGATTCCGAAGTGGAAAGTAGAAGGGTGTATTTCATTGGAGATTCCATGGTAAAGTACACTGATGCATACACTACAAGGGACAATAAAGAAATGATAGCTAGTTCATATTTGCCAGGGGCTAAGTTAGGGGATGTATCCACACTGTTACCAAAATGCTGTTCACTAGATACCAAAACCCAGTAATTTAGATACATGTTGGTACGAATGACCTAAAATACACCCAGGAAGATTTAATATATCTAGAATTCATGAAAATGACCACATTTATTCAGGATAGTGGAGGTACGGTTATATTCTCGGAACTTTTTGCCAGTACTGAAAGGTAATGATAGATTAAATCATAAAATCCTAAGAATTAATAATTAGCTCAGGAGATGGAGCCTCATACAAGGGTTGGGCTATGTTCGGTCTTGGGAAAAATTCAGTGGTGACTGGTCACAATACAGTGAAGATTAGCTTCACCTTAATAGAAGAGGAAGTAGTACCTTGGGTAAAATGTTTAAGGAAGCCATACATAAGCATTTAAACAGCTGAGTTTGGGGGGACTGGCTACACATTTATCTAGTGGTTTGCCAGATGCATCCTCCAGTAAAACCCAGAAGGATTGTGCGGATCTTGATACAACATATATAAAATACACTCAGGTTAGGAGTAATGTGAACTTAACAGACAAGAGTATGGATATAAAAATGATATTGCTGAATGCTAGAAATATAAAGAATAAAATGGACAAATTAAGGTACTTAATGAGTGTTGAAAAAATAGATATCTGTGCAGTTAGAGAGACGTGGCTAAAGCCAGGGGACTGGATTGATCAGGTTACTGGATTTGACTTCTTCTGTATGGCTAGAAGTTATAAGAAGGGTGGAGGGGTGGGAATATACATTGCATCTTCACTTAGGGCCCGTGAAGTTACTATTAAGGAAGAAGAAAATCCTGAAGTTGAACAAATTTGGTTGACTTTCTAAGTAAATAATAGGTTGATGAAGACAGGGCTATGTTATCGATCACTGGACATGAATACTGACATACTAAAATGCCAGCAGAATATGCCTAATGGTCTTTCGTGTCTGCTTGTTTGGTCAGCCCCCACCCTGGGTGCTGACCTTGCTGCCCCCCTTGCCTTCTCTGGCTTCTCCCTTCCCAGTTCCGGATATTCTTGCTGCATTGGATTTTGCTTCCAGAACCCTTCCCCTGTACCTGTCCCACCCCCTCTTGAACCCCTCCACTGTCTCTGCCTCCACCAGCCCCCTAGGCAGCGCATTCCATGGCTCCACCACCCTCTCAGTGAAGTAGCACCTCCTCCTTTCTCCCCTGAATCTTCCACCCTCCAGCTTCCACCCATGCCCTCTAGTGGCCCCCTCCTCCTCCTTCCTTCAAAGCACCCTGACTGTTCCTTCCCTATTTACCCTCTTCATGTACCTGAAGACCTCTATTATGTCCCCCCGGTTCCTTCTTTCTTCCAGTGTGTACATATTTAGCTCTTCGAGCCTCTACTCATAGGTCCTGTCCTGAAAGAAGAAAAGAATAGGATGTTTTGGGATGTGCTAGATGTCAATATGGCTAGTGACAACTGTATACTAATGGGAGATTTCAATTTCCCAACATTGATTGGGATCGATGGCAAGGTAAAAGCAACAGTGAGAATACGTTTATAGAGATATGCTTAAGTAACAACATGGAACATGAAAGATGGCACAAGGGAGAAAACTATCCTTGACCTGATGTTTTCTAATATTGAGGATGGAATTAGAAATGTTTCCATTTTGGCGCCACTGTGTTCCAGTGAGTACAGTGTCGTTAAGTGTTTGTTAGTAGTAGAGGGACATAAAATAAATGTGACTACGTTAGTAAGAAATGACAAAAAAGTTGATATGGTAAGAATCAAACAAGAACTTTGTACTTGTGATTGGAAAAGGGATCTATGTAGTGCTACTCTGGCGATGGGGAAAATAAAAAAACAAAATTGAGTCCTGCTCAGAAAAGTATGTGGCAGTTGTACAGAAATACAGTAAATGTGGGTGTATCCCTAAATGGTTTTCTAAAAATACGAAAGATGATAAAGAAAAAGGACAGGGCATATAAAAAATATATGGCTAATCATCACATGATAGGGAGGTGAAATATAAGGGCCTAGTCAAAAAATGTAAAAGAGTATAAAACGGGCAAAAGCAGATGCCGAACTAAACCTTGCAAATAATAAATTGGATAATAAACAGTTCTACAACTACAGAGGCAGTTTGAGGAATGGATACAGAATCATAGCAAACTTTAAGGAAGGAGATGGAACTAGCTTAGATGAAACTGAGATGGTAACCAGATTTAATAAATCTTTCTTAGTGTATACCAAGATCGAGATGTACTGACCAGCAGTAAATGGGAAAATATTGTACGTACACCTAGTCAGAAGTTCCTAATTACCGAAAAACAGGTATATGAGAAGTTAAGGAAACTAGACACACACAAGTCTAGTGGACCAGATGGAATACACCCTAATATTCTCAATAGAGCAGCAGAGGAGTTTACCAGGCCCCTGGCCTTACTGTTTAATAGGTCTCTGGAACAAGGTACTGTTGTACTGGACTGGAGAGTAGAAACATAGAAGTTGACGGCAGATAAGGACCGCAAGGCCCATCCAGTCTGCCCATTTCTTTTTCTACCTTATAAATGTGCCATCGGCCTTTGCTCTGTCAGTGACCTATCTATTCATAGTCATTTGTATTGCTCCCTTATGCCTATCCCATGCCTGTTTGAAGCCCTGCACTGTATTCATAGCCACTCACTTGTAAGCCATTCCATGCATCTACCACCCTTTCTGTGAAAAGAATTTCTCACATTCCCCTTAATCGGCCTCCTCTAATCTCATGCTGTGTCCTCTTGTCCTGCTATTTTTCTTATATTTAAACATGTTAGACTCTTTCACCTTGTTTATGCCCTTAAGGTGTTTAAATGTCTCGATCATATCACCTCTCTCCCTCCTTTGCTCAAGGGTATACATATTGAGCTCTGCTAATCTGTCCTCATATGTCTTCTGATGCAGTCCCTGCACCATTTTGGCTGCTCCTCTCTGGACTGCCTCAATTTGGTTAATGTCCTTGTGAAGGTGTGGCTTCCAATACTGCATGAGTACTCCAGATGGGGCTCAACCAATGTCTTGTACAGAGGGATTATTACCTCCTCTTACGACTTGTGATACCCCTACTATTACACCCTAACACCCCCTAGCCTTACCTACTGCTTTAGAGGTCTGCTTGGATGATTTTAGGTCATCAGTGATGATGATGCCCAAGTCTCTTTCTTCCTTTGTGACTGCTAGCAACTCCCTCCCAGCCTATAAGTGGCTTCAGGGTTTCTCTCTCCCTATGTGCATGATTTTGCACTTCTTGCATTAAATCCAGTTGCCACTCTTCTGACCATTCTGCTAGTTTATCCAGATCTCTTCTCATTCTGCCCACCCCATCTGGATCATCTACTCTGTTGCAGATCTTGGTGTCATCTGCAAACAGACAAGCCTTACCTCTAGTCCATCTGCGTAGGTCACTAATGAAGATGTTGAATAGGACTGGCCCCAGGACTGATCCCTGAGGTACCCACTTGTGACTTGCATCTCTTCTGACTGTATACCATTTACCACCACCTCTGTTTTCTGCCAGTCAACCAGTTTGCCACCCAGTTGACCAACTTCTGACCCACCCGAGCCTACCTAGCTTATTTATCAATCTTCTATGTGGAACAGTGTCAAAAGCTTTGCTGAAGTCAAGGTAGGCGACATCAACTGCTCCCTTGGTCCACCACTCTGGTTACCCAGTCAAAGAAATCTATGAGATTAGCTTGACAGGACCTTCCTTTGTAAACCCATGCTGTCTTGGATCCTGTGCCCTATGGATTCCAGGTGTTGCACTATCCTTTCCTTAAGGAGTGCCTCCATAATCTTGCCCACTACTGAGGTAAGACTGACCGGTCTGTAGTTCCCGCCTCCTCCTGCTACCACTCTTGTGGAGTGGGATCACATGAGCCCTTCTCCAGTCTTCTGGGACTCTCCTGTGCTCAGAGACTCACTAAACAATTCTGCTAATGGCTCTGCTAGTTCCTCCTTTAGCTCCTTAAATACCCTGGGATGTATGCCATCAGGTCCCATTGCCTTATCCAACCTGAGCTTAGCAAGCTCTTGTAGGACCCTTTCTTTTGTGAAGGGAGTAGTGCTCACCTCCCTCCCCCCTGTGTCCATGATGCTGAGCTGTGGGTCCTGCCCTACCTTCTCTTCAGTAAATACTGAGCAAAAGTATCTATTTAGGATAGATGCCTTTACAGGGTCCTCCTCCTCACATGCTCTGAGTGGCTTATGTAACCCCTGTTCATAAAAAGGGTAATAAGGTGATAGTCGAAAACTATCGACCTATCAGCATCACGTCAGTTGTGAGAAAATTTATGGAGCGTTTTATAAAAACATTCTTGGAGGATAATCTTAAACAGAGAGGGCATTTTGATATTACTCGGCATGGATTCAGTAGGGGGAGATCTTGTGTGCGTAATTTTCTTGATTTCTTTGAACCAGACAGTCAGGCCCTTGATCAGGGGCTTCCAGTGGACATACTGTAATCTATTTAGATTACTCCAAGGGGTTTGATATGTCGCACACCAGAAGTTAATAGATACCCTAGAAAGCCATGAAACTGAACCATGTTTGATTAAATGGATATATTCTTGGTTAATACACAGGACACAGCGCGTACAAATTAGGTGTTATCTGTCGGACTGAGGGAGCGAGTCCAGTGGAGTTCCGCAGGGCTCAGTTTCGGGCCCTGTATTGTTTGGCATATTTGTTTCAGGCATGCAGATATCTGGTGGAGCATGGCTGAAGAAATATGCCGACTATATGAAAGTGGGGACCATAGTAAAGAATGCAAAGGCAATATATAATTTTAAACAACAAATTAAAGAACTTGAAATAGAGCTAGGGAACAAAAAATGAAATTTAATATAGGGAAATGTAAAGTTATGCACGTTGGGTAAAATAATAGCCAAGCTGAGTATGTAATAAATAAAATATTGTCAAATACAGATAATGAAAGGGATCTGGGTGTTGTCATCTCTAGTAATTTAGGTTTTGATGCACATATTAAAGAATCCACTAAAAAAGCACACCGGGTGTTGGGGAACATCTTAAGAAATATTAAAAGCAGAAGTAATGAGGTTATGGTGCCAATTTATAGATCACTTGTTAGATCAATTTAGGAATCCGGAGTGCCATTCTCTAGCCCTCAGACTGTTCGTAGAAGAAAAATTGCGGAGAAAGTTCAGAGGCGGATGACTAAAAAAGTTATAGTAGTAAAACAGAAAAGTTATCCAGAGAGACCGCAGCATTTGGGTCTTTTTTCTATGAATTATTGAATTATGAGAGGAGATCTTTGTTTTGTGTATGTTGCTTCAGGATGAAGCGCTGTGTGAGGCCGCAGGACTGAAGAAGAAACACTTAATGAGAGACTAACAAGAAGGCATGGTTCTAGGGACATGGATATGTTGTTCATCCACACTGTCTGGCAGGTTCCTTGCCGCTTTAAATCTTGCCGGAAGGTCTTCAAGCTGGCTCCTCCCACCCACCCGGGTGGTAAAACTCTCGGCTCCACCCCATAACGCCAGATCTTCCTTACCGCTTTGAAGCTCAGGTTCCCTCCTTAACGCTCTGCGTGATAGAAACATAGACTTTGATGGCAGATAAGGACCGCTTGGCCCATCTAGTCTGCCCATTTCCCTACCTACAGGATAGGCCGCAGATCCTAGTTAACCAACAGCCTATTTCTTCCTACCCCCCCACAAGAATTGCCTTATGTCTGTTCCATGCATTCTCGAATTCTCCCACAGTTTTAGACCCCACAACCTCCTCAGGAAGGCTGTTCCATGCATCCACTACCCTCTCTGTGATAGACTGGATTCTAATTCTTCGGTTCGCCCGAAACTCATTTTAAAATTTTCAAGACTTTGGTCATCTTTCTCCCTCGTGGCTGTGATGGACAAATTGACTCCTAGATTTTGGTGGTGCCCTTGTGGGCAGAAGATGTCCAGGATGGACTCGTACTCCACGTGCGTCTACTGCCTTGGCCTAGAACACAACCCGCAGGCCTGTGAGTCATGCCGTTCATTTTCAGCCAACGTCCTGGAGGACTGCGCTGCCCAGTTACAGCATGGGCAACCTGAGAAGTGCTACCCACCGGTTAAGTCGAAGGAGGCCCATTGGGCGGTTACCGCGGCAGCTGGCTCGGCTGAGCAACTCAAGCAGATGGTCGCCCTCAAGGAGGAGATGGCCCAGGCTGCATCATCCTCTTCCTCGGTCGCGGCATTTATCCCGCTCTGTCTGGGTACCTTGTATTCAGCTTCGTTCAAGGAGCTTTGCCAGTCCCTTTCCACGAAGGGAGAGGGACCATCGGGACATTCCTCTCGGTCCAAAAAGAAGGACTCAAAGGGTAAGTCCCATCGTCAGCGTTCATGGGAGCGGGAGAGGTCTCCTTTCCTGGACAGCCAACTGTCGACTTCGATCGAGGTTGCGGCTAAGGCCGCTGGCTTCAGGGCGTCCCTGTCAGGCCAGCCGGCCGAGACACCCATCGATGCGGTCGTCGACTGGTGAGGACGAAAACCCTTCTTCACCGGTTCCCCCAGTGGAGACCGAGGATCTGCCCGTGCCCCTGGTGCAGCAGTCCCCAATTAAGGCATCCAAGCCGAGGGAAGAGTAGGTGTTCCCCGCTCCTTCCCAGACCCGTCCTCAGAAATGCCAAGGGTCTCGGTCTCGGACTTCGTCTAGGTCCATCCAATCCCGCCGACATCGTTGTCTCGGTCTTGGCACTGAGGTAAGCGGCACCGCCGCTCATCCTGGTCTTCCTCCTCAGAAAAGGAGAGGCTTTGGCGCAAATTGCGTTGATGCTACGAGGACCTGATGTGGCAACAGTTACTTCTGTCCGGGAACAAGTCGACACCATCGCCTTCCCCGGCCATCAAGTGGTTAACACCCGAGTGGTCGAAACAACCCCTTGCAGTAGTCGAGGTGCCCAAGCCTGGGCCGGTTGTTCGGCCGAAACCAGCTGGCCCACCGATTTGTGGTGGAACCTCCGCCTCCACAACTGAAATCGGGGTCGCTGACCAAGGACTCTCGGTCGGATCAGGGCCTGCCCCACAGGTTGTTGGTCACCCTCACTCCCGACCGTCCTCGGCAGGTGGAGGGTGGCTCAGGCCCCATACAGCTCTTCACAGACTCCTCCGAGTCGGACGACAACTCCTCCCTGTTCTCCAGGCCTGTTGACTTGGAGTCCTCTGGGGGGCCAGTCGTTGGACGAAAGCCCATCGTCCTTCATGGGTTTGCTTCAGCTCATCTCGGAGTCCACCGGGATGCAGCTCAAGCCCGTATCCAAACGGGCCAAGTATCCCCTGACTGAGGGGATTCCCCCACGGAGGCCTTTGCGGTGGCTGAAGCCATTGTTGGCCCAGCTTTGGAGCTTTGGTAGCGGCCTGCTTCCTGCCCTGTGCCTTTGGCCAGGATGGTTAGGAAGTATGTGGTCCCTACCAGCTCTTTGCCAGGGTTTTCGGAACACCCCTCTGCCGAGGGGTTGGTCACCGACAGTGTTTTCCGGAGTTCCAGAAACACTAGGGACATGGACAAGACCCCCAACAAGGAGTCCCAAAAAGCTGGACTACGCCAGGCACAAGATGTACACTGTGTCCTCCCTTGGCCTCCGCCAGGCCAGCTCGGCCATGCTGATGGCACACTTCTGCCACGCCCTCATGGGCTCCCTGGATGAGGTGATCCCTAATCTTCCAGCCGACCTACAGACCACAGTCTGGCAGGTGTGGGACCAGGGTAAGGGAGTGGCTAAGCAGCAGCTCCAAACGGCTCTGGACATAGGAGACTCCTGTGCCAGATCAGTTGCGGCCACGCTGGCCATGTGATGCAGAGCATGGCTGAGGATATCCACCTTCATGGTGGATACCCAGCACAGATTGGCAGATGTCCCCTTCCTGGGGACTGACCTCTTCAGCCCTGGAGTGGAAGGTCACCTCCAGTGGATTGAAAAGTCCAGTGCCACTCTGGACTCTGTCACCTCCACCCAGAAGGACAAAGGCCGCCGACAGCAGCAGCACAAGTCTTTTCGCCCTTCTGCGCCTGTGGCACGTCCAGCCCACCAGCACCAGGGCCAGCAGGCTCGCACTTGGCATCCCAAACCCAAGCCCATGGCTTCCTCCAGTAGGAAGCAGGGAGGCTAAGGCTGAAGCCTAACCAGTGACGGGTTGAGGGGTGTCGCCCCCAGCCTCGTCACTCCCCCGTGGGTTCCCCCCATGGGGGGATGGCTCCGCCACTTCCTTTCCACCTGGTCCACTATCACCATGGACTGCTGAGTGTTGGAGGTGGTAGGAAAGGGTCTGCCTCTGGAGTTTGAGCAGGCCCCACCCTTCTGAGCCATCGACCTCTCGCGGGGCCACGGGGTCCACAGCCTCTCTGTCAGCCCGCCGAGCCAATGATGCCCTGCACCTTGAAAAAAGAGGTGATCAGGAAGGTGGCGGATCCTCCTCCAGACCCGGGGTTTGTATCCAGGTACTTTCTGGTCCCAAAACGGATGGGGGGCTGCCGCCCCATTCTCGACCTGCACGACCTGAACAGGTTCCTAAGGTCCTGGACCTTCAGGATGGTCACTCTGGCTCAGATAATCCCATTCTTGGAATGAGGCATGTGGTTCTGTTCCCTGGACCTCCAGAATGCATTCTTTCATGTCCCAATCTGTCCATTCCACCAGAGATTCCTCCACTTCAGAGCGGAGGGATCCCTTTATGAGTTCTGGGCCATGCCCTTCGGCCTTTCCCTAGCTCCCAGGGTCTTCACCAAATGCATGGCAATGGTGACAGCATTCCTGCGGCGCTGAAGGGTCCAGGTGTATCCCTACCTGGATGACTGGCTGATTGCAGCCCCCTCCAGAGTGGAGATGGAGCGGTCCAGAGATCTGTTCCTCCAGGTTTGCTCTCAGGTTGGCCTCCTCATCAATGAGGCAAGTTGGAACTCATGCCAAAGCAGGTGATACAATCCATTGGGGCAGAGCTCAACTCTCTGCAAGCCAAAGTACGGCTCCCAGTGGACAGGGCCAAGGTTCTTTCCTCCTTTGCCCTATCATTTCAGGTTGGGCAATCGCACCCTGCCTGGGACTTCCTGCGCCTCCTGGGCCTTATGGCGGCTTGCACCAGCGTGGTCCATTGGGCCCACTGGTACATGCATCCCCTTCAGTGGGGACTGGCCAGCCAGTGGTCACAGCACTTCGATCCGCTGGATCAGCTAGTGACAGTGACCCAGGGGATGTGGAACGCTCTCCAGTGGTGGACTGTTCCAGCACATCTGCATGAGGGCATCCCATTTGTCCGCCCTGAGCCGACAGTCTCTCTATCGACCAATGCCTCTCTGATGGGTTGGGGTGCCCATCTGGGGGAGCACAGAGCGCATAGCCTCTGGTTCCCTCAGGATCCCTGATGCCATATTAACCTGCTGGAGCTTCGAGCGGTCTGTCTAGCCCTCTCTGCCTTTGCTTCATTTCTACGAGGTCAAGTGGCTCAGGTCCAGACGGACAATACCATGACCATGTACTATCTAAACCACCAGGGTGGGACACACTCCATGCCCCTGTGCAGGGAAGCTCTCCACATTTGGTCACTCGTGCGCAGCCTGGAGTCGGATCTCCTCGCTATTCATGTGGCAGCAGCCTCCAACACCTTGGCCGATGCCCTAAACCAGATAGGGGCTGTGTCTCACGAGTGGTCTGTCCTGCCGGAGGTAGTACAAGATCTCTTCTCCCACTAGGGCATGCCTCAGGTGGACCTGTTTGCCTCCAGGGAGAATGCAAAGCTGAGACTGTTTCATGCCCACCCCTCTAGCAGGGCTCACTGCAGGGGGATGTCTTCTCGAGGCCGTGGACCCCAGGCCTCTTCTACACCTTCCCCCCATTTCCCTTGATCCACAAGGTGCTTCTCAAGGCGAGGCGGGACAAGGCGCAGGTGATTCTGGTAGCCCCAGACTGGCCCCGCCAATTCTGGTATCCAGATCTCCTCAGTCTCAGCTTCAGGCTCCCAAGGTGGCTTCCAGCCCACCCAGACCTGATCTCAGTCAGTCAGGGAAGGTATTCCATCCGGACCTTCAATCCCTGCACCTGACGGCCTGGTTCTTGCGTGGCTAGAGTTCCAGGCCTTGGGTCTTTCTGATGAGGTCCTCAACATCGTTGAGGTGTCCCATAAGGAGTCAACCAGAAAATGCTATGCCTTCAAATGGAAGAGATTTTCCATTTGGTGTCAGGGCAAGGGCCTGGACCCTTCCTCCTGTTCCTTGGCGAGCATTCTGGACTACCTGTGGTCCCTTTCTCAGCTAGGGCTTTAGTCAATGACCCTTAAAGTGCATCTGGCAGCCATCTCTGCTTACTGGGTGCGGGCCGGGAAGCAGTCGGTGGTGCAGGAGAAAGTGGTCGGGCGCTTTTTCAAAGGCCGTGATCACGTATCCCCTCCGGTGTGAGAACCTCCATCTCCGTGGGATCTACTGCTGGTGTTGGCTAAGCTCATGGGCAAGCCATTCGAACAGATCCACAGGTATGACATCTCTCACCTGTCGTGGAAGACCACCTTCTTGGTGGCTATCACGTCAGCCAGAAGGATGGGAGAGCTCCAGGTGCTTTCCATCACGTCTCCTTATCTGGTCTTCCTCAGGGACAAGGTTGTCCTGTGCCCCTACCTGAAATTCCTTCCAAAGGTGGTGTGGGAGTTTCACCTTAACCAGGTGTTGACTCTGCCAGTGTTCTACCTCAATCACACCTCGGAGGCCGAATATAGGCTCCATACTTTGGACTCTAGAAGAGCGCTTACTTATTATAAGGAGCAGACGGCTGAAGTTCGGGGAGAGGTTCACCAGCTGTTTGTCACCTACGCTGAAGCCGCACCTGGCAGACCTACAGCCAAGCGGATAATAGGCAGGTGGGTCACCTCCTGCATAGATCTCTGCTGTAGGTTGGTGGAGCCTCCCAAAGGGATAAGAGCTCATTCTACCCGCCATACCGCTGCATCAGTGGCTGCTTCCAGGGATGTCCCTAACCAGGAAATCTGCAGGGCTGCTGCCTGGAAGTCAGCACACACCTTCATCACCCACTACCACATCGACCTTGAGTCACGCCGGGATGCTGGTTTGGGGGCCTCGGTTCTCCAGTCTTTATTTCCCAAGTAGGGGGTGTGCACCTTGCCTCCCTCCTCCCAGAGAACTGCTAGGAGTCTGCCAGACAGTATGGATGAACAACATATCCATGTCCCTAGAAATACAGGTTAATCACCTGTAACAGGAGTTCTAGGAATGGTATATGTTGTTCATCCACACGATTCACCCTACCTCCCCTGGCTTCGATACACAACTTGGCTTCCAGCAGGCTAGATCTGGCATCATGGGGCGGAGCCGAGAGTTTTACCACCTGGGTGGGTGGGAGGAGCCAGCTTGAAGACCTTCCGGTAAGATTTAAAACAGCAAGGAACCTGCCAGACCGTGTGGATGAACAACATATACCATTCCTAGAACTCCTGTTACAGGTGAGTAACCTGTATTTTGGTGCCAGGACAAGGGCATGGACCCTTTATCCTATCCAATGGCTAATATTCTCGACTACCTTTGGTCTCTCTCTCCAAAGGGGGTCTACAGTCATCGTCCCTTGGGGTGCACCTGGCAACCATCCCTGCTTACTGGGCATGGGCCGATCAGCTGACATTGGTGCAGGAAACAGTGGTCGGGTGCTTTTTCAAAGGCCTGGATCACATATCCCCTCCGGGCCCATGATCCTCCACCTCCATGGGATCTACTGCTGGTACTGGCAAAGCTCAAAGAAACGTTCAAGTACCTCAAGGGAATCAACAAAGTCCAAGAGGGTAGCATCTTTCAAAAAAAGAGGTGTGCAAGAACTAGAGGGCACAATTTGAAGATGGGGGGGCGGCTCAGAGGTAATTTAAGGAAGTATTTTTTCACAGAAAGGGTTGTGGATGCATGGAACGGCCTTCTGGAGTCAAAATCAGTGGTGGAATTCAAGCATGCATGGGACAGTCATAAGGCCATTCTAGGGGGTGGGGGTAGGAAGAAGTAGGCTGCTGGTTAACTAGGATCTGCAGCTTATCCAGTAGGTAGGGAAATAGGCAGATTGAGTGGGCCAAGCAGTCCTTAACTGCCGTCAGATTCTATGTTTCTATGTTAAGCCATTCGAACCAATGCACAAGTGTGCCTTGTCACACTTGTCGTGGAAGACGGCCTTCCTGGTGGCTATCACGTCTGTCAGAAGGACAGAGGAGTGCCAGGTGCTTTTGGTGGACTTCCCTTATCTGGTCTTCCACCGGGACAAAGTTGACCTGTGCCCCCACCTGAAATTCCTTCTGAAGGTGGTGTCAGAGTTTCACCTTAACCAGCTGTTAACTCTGCTGGTATACTACCCTAATTACACCTCAGAGGCTGAGTACAGGCTCCATACTTTGAACCTGAGATGTGCTCTCTCTCCTACTATAAATAGAGGACAGCAGAAATTCGGGGAGAGGTTCACCAGCTGTTTGTCACCTACGCTGAAGCTGCTTCAGGCAGACCTGCAGCAAAATGGACCATTGCAAGGTGGATTATTTATTTATTTATTTATTTCTAGGAAGTGCCTTTGAGCCAAAGGCTTTTTTACGGAGGTTCCACGTCATAGTAATACATGGGTGTAACATCATTTACAATGGTTACAAGTACATAAGCAAATACAAGGAGGTTCCATGCCTAGAAAGACATGAGTACATCAGGTTACAGAGGTTACATAATTACAATAACAGGAGTAGATAAGTAAAAATATACAGACACACAATTTAAAGCAGGCTAGGCTGACAGGTTGTTAAGTGAACAACCTGAGAATCTACAGGATATAGAGTGAATCAGGTAGGGAACAGAGGATGATATAGACTGTAAAACAATTAGCTAATACTATATGCAAGGAGGCAAGAACTTGATGGGCAGCAGTTCTTTTGTCTTAACTGCTAAAGAGTGTAGTCATAAAGGAGGATTAGACTCACGGGGGAAGAGTGCTGAGGTGGGGAACTGGAGCCTACTAGGGGAGTGTTAGTTAGCAAGAAGAGAAGAGATGCAAGGGTACAGGTTAGAATGAGGGTAGCAGGAAAGAGGAGGGAAGAGTGTGGGGGAGTTCAGGCCTCACAGTCACAGTTCCTGTTTGTGGTGAGGGCCACTTGGAGTTTATCTTTAAAGGAGCCTATTTCTTCCTCTTTTGTGATGCCTAGGTCAAGCGCATTAAGCCAAAGTGGTGCCCGGTATTCGTAGGACCATTGGCCTTGTGTGGTTCTGTGGAAAGGGATGCAGAGAGCTGAGTTGTTTGTACCCCTAGTGCATCTGATGGAATTAGGTCGGCTAGGGAGGCTTTGCAGGGCTGGGGAGGTAAATCCTAGCATAGACTTCTTGGCAAGCATGCATACTTGATACTGGAGGTGACTGTCAAGGTTGAGTCATTTTGTTTGAGTATATAACTCGCAGGTATGAGTGAGATGGGGTACACCTAGGACTAAATGACACGCTTTGTTTAGTGTTGTTTTGATACGTTTCAAAGCAGTTTGGGAGGCAGCTCCATATACTGTTAGACCATAGTCTATCACTGAGAGGACTGACCTATTTACAGCAGTTTTTAATGGTTCAGAAGTCAGGCCTTTTCAGTGTCTGTACAGTAATCCTAGTTTTGCATTTGACGACTTTGCGACTGCGTCTGTGTGTTGGTTAAATGAGAGGGTGCTGTCCAGTGTCAATCCTAGATATCTAAATGTTTGAACCATCTCCAGGGAAGTATTCTGTTAATTATGAATGCAAAGTTGGTGAGTGCAATGTTTGTTATGTGATGATGTGAATAACATAGTCTTAGTTTTTTATAATTGAGGAGCAGTTTTGAATGAAGGAACCAATGCTCAGCCGCAGTAAAATTAGCCTGCATTTGCTTTTCCAGTATGTAGGGGTCAGAATTACATAAATATAGGACTGCATTGTCTGCATACAGCAGTAGCTGGTCATTTACCAATTGAGGGAGGTTATTTAAGAACAGGCTGAACAGTAGAGGGCCAATGATAGAGCCTTGAGGAACGCCTGTGTTAACACTAATGTTGTCAGAGAAGGTGTCCAGGATTTTCACTTTTTGGACCCTCCCAGAGAGGTAGCTTCTGAACCATGCTACTGTTGCAGGGGAGAGGCTGGTATTGGAGAGCTGATCCAGGAGCAGTTTGTGATTGACAGTGTCGAAGGCCTTGGGGAGATCCATATATATTGCCCCCACCAAGAGCCCTCTGTCTAGAGCATTATGGATAAAGCTGGTAAACTCCACTAGAGTGATTGTGGTTCTGTGTTGTTTTCAAAATCCATGTTGTTGCTGACATTGTAAATGATACTTGTCTAGATATTCCTTCAGTTGGTCGCTTACGACTCGCTCCAGGGCCTTGGAGAGTGGAGGAAGGATAGATATTGGGTGGTAATTGGTAGAGTTGGCCCTGTCACCACTTTTGTAAACCGGGGTAACCACCACCACCACCTTCCAGAACTGTGGGAATTCACCTGATACCAGGGAGAGATTTAAGATTTTGGTGAGGGGTTTGAGAGTTATGTCCAGGGTGAACCTAACTAGTTTTAGGTCCAGTTGATCAGAGCTAGTTCTGGAATTACCTAGCGCTTTTGGATGTACTTTTTTGCTTCCATAAAGCTGGCAGCTCTGAAGTAGAAAGGCAGATGGGAGTTTGATTGGGTCCCCGAGTTTTGTTCGGTGCAAATATCTGATTGGTGTTGAAGGAAGCTAGGGGGCAACACTCCGCTAAGGTCAGTAAAATCTTTGTTGAAGACATTTGCTATGCGACTGTGATCCTGCTTGGGTTGACCCTCAATGTTCAGGATGGTGGGGGGAGTTTTACTAGGTTTACCAGTTAGAGACTTGATGTTCTCCCAGAACTGTCTACTGTCACCCCATGAGCTTGTCAGATCATTTTTAAAGTGAGTGCTTTTAGCCTTGCGAATAGCCCAGATGCATTTATTCCATGCAGCTCTATTAGTTCTGGTAGTCTGTTTGGGTACTAGAGTTTCTTGCTTTATACCACAGGTCATGTCTATTTTTCATGAGGGCTAGTAGCTGTGCCGTGATCCAGGGGCTGTCATAGTCACGGATTCTTCTTTTAGTGTAGGGGACGTAGACATTGCACACTTCATTGAATTTGCTTATGAAGCATTCTAGGGTAGTGTTGACATCTGTTTTGTGGTCAATAGAGCTCCAATCTTGGAGGCTGAGGTGTGCTCTTAGAGCTCCCAACTTGCCTTTCTTCAGAAGTCTAGCCTGTAATAGTCCTGGCTGGTGCCTTTGGGGCCTTATTTGACCATTTACAGATTACCGGGGAGTGGTCACTGAGGGAGTCGAGGAGAACCTTGATGGAGGATATTCTTTCTGGCTGATTTGTGACCACCCAGTCGATTACTGACCCCGTGCCTGTTCTGCTTTTATACTGAGTGGGGGAGTCTACAAATTGCACAAGATTGAGAGTGGCTAATGAGTCCTTGTAGTGTACAGCTTCAGTGGAGGACCAGTTGATATTAGTCTCCAACCATTATCAACTCTGTGTTTGGTCCCCCCTTCAGAGAGGTAGTTGATGATAGAATTGAAACTGTTCGCTTGTTCCTTGGGAGGGATATAGGCCGAGACTATTGTTAGGGTTTTCCCATTCTTGCCAAGTATTACTTTTATGGCCATCAGTTGAGCCCCACTTGGTGTCACATGAATTAAGCATTTGGCCCTGAATGTGGTCATTAACATATATAATACAACCACCTCCTCTTTTACCGAGTCCATCTAGTCTGAATGCAGCATACTCAGTGAGCTGTATAGCAGAGTCTGGCACCCTAGGTGATAGCCAGGTCTCTACTATCGCAAGAATGTCGGGCTGGTGCTGCTGGACCCAGACTTGGAGAGTGTCCATTTCTGCTAGCAGGCTGCAGATATTTATTGATGATATTGTTAGTCCATTCTGTTTCTTATGACCTGTTGCAGTGTATGTCGTCGGGCCTGGGCTGGGATGGATATTACCTGAGATAAGTAGGAGCAGCCTTGTGATCCTTATAGCTTGCCATTTTAGATATGTTAGGGCCTGCGATTGTGTAATGCGATGTGATTTTTTGGCATGGTACATGGGTAGGTTAGGGGTACATCACTACCAGGTGGAGAGAGGGGATAGCCAGCCTGTCCACTGCTCATACAGACCCATGTAGTGGGGGGTATGATGTGCCATGTTACTGACAGCTGCGCATTTGTGGTTTTTGTGTTAGCCAGGTGGTGATATTTTGTCATTACAATCTGGAGGTGGAGAATTAATGTCCTCCTCATATCCTGCAATGCGTCCTTGATGGAGTCATATTCGTATATTGGCAAGCGTTTTGTGTGGTCCTGTCCTGTAGAGGGGGCCAGTATCAGAACTGATTGAAATAGAAAGAGGGTTCTAAGGGAGGCAGTATAGCGCAGTGGTTTAAGGCTCTGAGCTGCAAGTCTGGTGACATCCAGCAGACCAGACCTGGGTTTGAATCCCACAGCTTCCACTTGCATACTGTGTGACCCTGAGCAAGTCACTTAACTTCCCTGTGCTCCCAGGCTGCTCCTGTAAAAAAGCTTTCAGCTTAGTGTGCTACTCCTGGTTAAACAACTAAAAAAATAAAATTAAATAAGGAGGAACATATTGTGGGCTACAACAGGGAAAGAATTCCCTAGGTTTGTTTACAGATGGTGGGAGAGCATCTGTGTTTAGCCCCTGTAGGTAGCTTGGAGCTAGAAGCACAAGTGGTTAGAGGTGAGAGTGGATGGCAGACTTATCTAGTTTTTAAGTGGGAGAGAGAGGAAAAGGAAAGCCCACTGAGGAAGGAGCATTGTGATGATAAAATCTGGAGAACAGTGTGTGATGTGCCAGATAGGATAGAAGCTCCTAGTGGCAGCTGCATATAACCTGCTAATAGTGGAGTAGACACAGAAAATGTCACTGCTTCCAGAGATATAGCCCTCTAGTGGTGAGAGGCTATAATCTGCTAATGGAAAAGGCTTAGTCAAGGCTTGCTGGATCCCTGAAATAAAGTAGAAAAACAGTCTTTTTAAAGGCTGGAAGAGGAGGCTTGTTACATCAAAACAAAGAGAACAAATGAAGTGGGCAGGGACAGAGAGCACAGAAGCCTGTTTGGGGGGGGTTGGGGTGGAGACAGAGTGCAGGACAGAGAGCAGGAGAAGGATTTACACAGTCAAGGTTCAACATTCACTTCTAATATCAACTCAGAACTTAAAATGACTGTAAGGATTAAACAAATTATAAAACTCATAAATTCAACTAGAGAGACAGAGGGAGATACAGTAGTTAGAGATGTGTTCAGCAGGAGATAGTGTGGGCCACTTGGAAATCAGCTTCCACTGGTACCAAATCCAAAAGTCAGGGCTAGTACCTTACAGTATCAGCTGAGCTGTAGCTCATGGAGGATTTCTGAACCACTGTTTAGGTTCAAGAAATTGAGGGGTCCCTGGCCTAGTCAAGGCTCACTGGATCCCTTGCAGTATCAGCTGAGCTGTACCTCATGGAGGATTTCTGAATCACTGTTTAGCTTTGAGAAATTGAGGGGTCCCTGGCCTGGTCAAGGCTCACTGGATCTTTTGCAGTATCAGCTGAAGCTCATGGAGGTTTCTGAACCACTGTTTAGGTTCAAGAAATTGAGGGGTCCCTGACCTAGTCAAGGCTCGCTGGATCCCTCATGGATTACATCATGCATAGGTCTGTGCTACAAGTTCGCGAGCAAGGAGCCCTCCCAGAGGGAAAAGAGATCATTCTACCCGCCATACCGCTGCATCAGTGGCTGCTTCCAGGGACATCCCTATCCAGGAAATCTGCTGGGCTGCTACCTGGAAGTCAGCAAAAATCTTTATCTCCCATTACCACATAGACCTTGAGCCATGCCGAGATGCTGGCTTTGGGGCCTCAGTTCTCCAATCTCTGTTCCCTAAGTAGGGGGTGTGCGCCTTGCCTCCCTCCTCCCGGAGAACTGCTAGGAGTCTGCCTAAGAGTGTGGATGAACAACATATCCATGCTCCTATAAAAACAGGTTACTCACCTGTAACAGTAGTTCTAGGAGTGGTATATGTTGTTCATCCACATGGACCCACCTGACCTCCCCAGCTGTGGGACGACACAACCTGGCTTCCAGCGGCTAAGATCTGACATCATGGGGCGGAGCAGAGGTATATACCGCCTCGGTGGGTGGAGGGCCAGCTTGAAGACTTCCGGTTCATCTTAAAGTGGAAGGGGACATGCCAAAGAGTGTGGATGAACAACATATACCACTCCTAGAACTACTGTTACAGGTGAGCAACCTGTTTTCCTCTACTAGTACAGTGTTTGGATTCTCCTTGTTTCTTTAAACTCTTTTCTTCCTTTAATTGACCTACTTTAGGCACTTAGAAACATAGAAACGTGACGGCAGAAAAAGACCACCTGGCTCGCCTAGTCTGCCCAAGGCTCCTAGCAGAGGGCTAGGACTTCAACCAGCACCCTTTATTTCTCCTTCTGGCACTCCCTGTTCCCAATACCAGACCTGTGTGGCCATCCCATGCTCTCTTAAAGCCCTTGACGGTGTACTCCCCTATCACCTCCGGGAGCCCATTTCACTTCCACACCACCCTTTATGTGAAAAGTTCTTCCTGTGGTTCCCTCGTAACCTGCCTTCCTCTACCTGTAGTGTATGCCCCCGGGTCCTTTTCTGCCCCTTAAGTTTAAAAAGTCCCTCTTCTGGCTCTCTATTGATCCCTTTTACATATTTAAAGGTTTCAGTCATATCCCCACTATCCCTTCTCTGCTCAAGGGAGTACATCCCCAGTTCCCTCAGTCTGTCCTCATATGCCAAGTGACTGAGCCCTGCTACCACCTTAGTAGCTCTTCTCTGTACCCGCTCCAGCCTGTCCAAGTCCCTTCTCAGGAATAACCTCCAGAATTGCACCCCATATTCTAGATGCGGTCTAACCAACTGCTGGTATTAGGGGATGCTGACCTCTCTCTTCTTGCCAATGAATCCCCTCCCGATGCAGCCCAACATCCTGCTAGCCTAGGGTACTGCTCTCTCATTCTGTTTAGCTACCCTTAGATCCCTGGAAACAATAATTCCCAGGTTCCTCTCCTCCTTTGTCACTTCCAGGGCCAGACCCTCCAAATAGTAAGTCTCACTCTGGTTTCTTCTCCCTAAGTGTATTATTTTGCACTTTTTATGTTAAACGACAATTTCCATCTTTTGGACCAAGACTCTAATAATCCCAGGTCCCTGTGCATATTTTCCATCCCCTCCAAGTTATCCACTCTATTACAGACCTTCACATTATCCGTGAAGAGACACCCTTCCCCTTAGTCCCTCCATTATATCAGCCAGAAATATGTTAAAGAGCAGTGGTCCCAGCACCGACCCCTGGGGAACCCAGCTTGTGACCATTCCCTCCCCTGAGGCGACCCCATTTACTATTATCCTCTGATTCATACCCATTAGCCAGTTTTGCACCCATCCAACTACCTACTCCCCCAGTCCCAGTCCATCCAATTAATAAATTAGTCCCCCATGTGTTATGGAATCAAACGCCTTCCTAAAATCAAGATATGCAGTATCCACAGAATCCCTTTGATCCACCTCCCTAGGGACCGAGTCATAGAACTCTATTAAGTTCATTTGACAGGACCTCCCTGTGGTGAATCCATGCTGATGTTTATCAATAAGGTAATTTTTCTCCAAATAATGCATAATCCTGCCCTTCAGTAGCTTCTCCTTAATTTTGCCTACTATGGATGTTAAACTCATAGGCCTATAGTTACCCACCTCCTCTCTATCCCCCCCTTTGTGGAGAGGGACCACGTCTGCCCTCCTCCAATCCTCTAGGACCTCCCCTGTCTCCAGGGACCTACTAAATAGAACTGCCAAGGGAGCTGCCAGAATGTTCTTAAATTCCTTCAGCAACCTAGGATGCACCCCATCTGGTCCCATGGCCTTATCCACTCATAACTGCTCCAGACCCCTCAATACTTCACCCTCCTCGAACGGGCTTGTAACAACCCCTATCTCTGCCTTATCCCCAGTAATGATGTCCCTAAACTCCCCCCACCCCGAATACTGAGCAAAGAAAAGTAGTTTAATAACTGCGCCTTATTCCCATCTTCCTCCATCGAGACCTCCTTATTGTTTCTAGGTCTGTTTATCCCCCTACCAGTTTTCTTCCTCTCACTAACATACTGATAAAAAGCTTTATCCCCGGTCTTGACTGTTTTGGCAGTATCCTGTTCGGCTCTGGCCTTCACCCTTCCACCTCTTACCCGCCTCCTTTTGCCTCCTCTGGTATATTTCCCAGTCCTCCCCCTTTGTGTTGTCTTGAACCTCTTGAACACCCTCCTCTTCTCCCTAAGCCTGCCTGCCACCTCCCTGCTAAACCAAAGAAGCTTCCTCTTCCTTCTCATCTTATGAACTCTCCTGACATAGAGATCTGTCACCCCAATTATGGCCTCCTTAAAGCTCTCCCACATGTCCTCTACCCCCTTCTTGCTGATCGCCCCCCTCTAATGCCTCCTGCACATAGTCCCCCATAAAATCTACACTTCTGAAGTCAAGCACTTTTGCCTTGGGTCGAGTACCCCCCCCAGATGTTTGCACAACAAACCAGACAATACTGTGGTCACTTGAACCAAGGTTTTCCCCCACAGCAACTTCACCCACCCTGTCACCATTTGTCAGGACCAAGTCCAGCAAGACACCTTCCCTGGTAAGTTCCCTAACCAGTTGCCTAAGGAGGGCTGTCTGCAGACAATCCACTATAGCACCAGGAAAGGGGCCTTGCTGGACTTAGTCCTGACAAATGGTGACAGGGTGGGTAAAGTTGCTGTGGGGGAAAACCTTGGTGCAGGTGACCACAGTATTGTCTGGTTCCACCTCTAAGACCACCCTAGCCTGACTCACCCCCCCTCTTTAGTGCTTTCTGCCACTTTGCCCTTGATGCCTCACCCCCGCCGTGATCACTGCGTAGCTCTACCATTCACTGGCCCTGCCATCCCTATGTAATCGCCGCCTGATTCATAGCGTCAAATTTGCGTCCAACTTCTGGCTCGGCTCCCTCCCACCCTACATCGAATCCTCCCTATCTTCCTCACCCACCCATGCCCTCAGGTCTACTGACGCTAGGCTACTAGTCATCCATCACCGAAGGACCTCCGCTGGCCAATCGGCCTTCTCTTACCTCTTCCCTAAACTCTGGAATGGCCTACCAGCCAAGATCTGCCTTTCTTCATCCAGACACTCCCCATACTCTGCCCTCACTAACTTCCTTGCTCCAAATTGCAACTGCCCCTGACCTCCCCCCCGATAGCTTCTCCACCCCCATTTCCCCTCAGCGCCTGACCAGCGTCTCGGCATTAGCCTAATTGTCTGGCTTATACACTGCCCTACACACTTATACTCTCTCACACTTTCACTCTCTAATTCATTCTTTTCACTCCTAATATCTCACATCCTCCTCCTCCTTCCTGCATGAACCTACCTCTTGAGCCTTATTCACAGCTACTAGCTCCTCTCTCCCCACCCCCCACGTAACCACCCCCAACACCTAGGGTCTATTAGTCCCTCCTTCCCTCCCCTCTATCTCCACTCTCCAACTCCTACTGTGAACTTTATGCATCTCGCTCAGCTCAAGTTCTGTTACTGGCACTTAAGTAATCATTTATTACGATCGATATCTACCCATGAAATATATACCTTGTCCTTGAAGATCATGTACTGTACTGTTCTCCCTATGTAACAAGTTCAAATGTAATTCCACCCAAATATGTTCATTATCTGTATTGTTCTACTTCTAAATTCAACTGTTGTATGCATACCTGCCTCCTCTGTAAGCCCTCCCCCCAGGTCGTACCGTGAGACGAGCATCTTTTTGCTCAGTGTGCCTGTCCTGGTGAAACATTTTCAATAAATAAATAAGTTAATAAATAAACAGCCTTGCTTCTCCCTGATTTGGCCGATGAAGTGACCCAACTCACATCAGGTAGATTTAGATCCTGCCAACAACAGCACCTCACCTTTATTGGCCATTTTTATTATTTCCTCCAACATTACCTTGTCCTCTGAGTCAGTCTGTGGGGTGGTCTGTAGATCACCCCAACATGTACAACCTCCTCCTTCCTAATGAACAATGCTACCCAAATGGACTCCGCTCCTCTCGTTCTACTCTATACTTCCACTGCCCTGATGCCCTCCCTCACATACAGTGCTACCCTCCCGCTTCCATTCTCCCTGTCCTTCCTGAACAATATGTGCCCAGGTAATTCCATGTCCCAGTCCTGGTCCCCATGACACTATGTTTCTGTTATCCCTGCCAGATCAAGGCCTGCCTCAGCTACGACTGCTGCCGGGTCTGGAACCTTGTTGCCAAGGCTGCTTGCATTTGCGCACATTCCTCTTCACTTCCCTAACCATGTGTTTCCTTGATCACCCTCTATCCTACCCTTTCCCCCTCCCCTCAGTGTATTTATTCTTTTCCAGTACCCATACTGGCTGTGACTTACTTCTGTAACTTGGTTGCCTATACAGGTTGCTGATCTGTTCTGATCTTTTACGGCTCTACAGCTGTCATTTATTTATGACTTTGTTGACCGGGTCAGGTGCACTGGTACAGAGGACCGCTTACAAGCATGACCCAAGCCATAAAGGCACGAGCAAAAGACAGGTACAGAATAGCAACAGTTATAACAACAGCACTTGATACAACACAATATACAGAGTAGAGGCATGAGCAGCAGACAGTGATAAACATACTAGCCACTTTCAGATACAAACCAGTATACTGGTACAGTGTGGTGAACGAATTACATTAAATTGTGGTACAATATTAGTTGCAACTTAAGTACAACAGGCGGTTACCTCATCCCACCCCTAGGTGCAATATGTCTAGACAGGCTAGTTATTCTTAGCAGGAATAACTAGAGGGTGCGAGTTGTACTAATTAGTTGGCCATGGGGGGGACAGGTTGTGCTGATTATCTGGCTATGGGGAAGTGGGTTGTGCTGTTTGATGGCCATGTGAGGGTTGGGTTGTGATGATTATCTGGCCATGAAGAGGTGGTGGGTTATACTGAGTAGCTGGCTGTGGAAGGGGAGGAGTGCTGATTAGCTGGCTATGCAGAGGGGTGGGTTGTGTTGATCAGCTGGCCATGGATGGGGTGGGTTGTGATGATTAGTAGGCCATGGAGGGGTGTGGGTTGTACTGATCAGCTAGCAATGGAGGGAAGTGGTTTGTGCTGATTAGCTGGCCATGGATGTGGGTGGATTGTGTTGATTAGCTGACCATGCCGGGGGTAGGTTGTGCTAATCAGCTGGCCATGGATGTGGGTAGGTTGTGTTGATTAGCTGACCATGAAGGGGGAACATATTGTGCTGATTAGCTGGCCATGGAGGGGGTGGGTGACTCTGATTAGCTGGCCATGGAGGGGGTGGGTGACTCTGATTAGCTGGCCATGGAGGGGAGTGGGTTGTTCTGATTAGCAGGCCATGGGGATGGGGGTGGGTTGTGCTGATTATTTGGCCATGTAGGAGGTAAGTTGTTCTGATTATCTGGCCATGGAGGGGGTGGGTTGTGCTGATCAGCTATCCATGGAAGGGTGGTGGGTTAGAAACATAGAATTTGATGGCAGGTATGGATTGCTTGGCCCACTTAGTCGGCCCATTTCCCTATCTGATGGATAAGCTGCAGATTCTAGTTAATCAACAGCCTTCTTCTTCCTACACCCCACTAGAATTGCCTTATGCCTGTCCCATGCATTCTTGAATCCTCCCACTGTTCCTGACTCCACAACCTCCTCAGGAAGGCTGTTCCATGCATCCACAACACTATCTGTGAAAAAATACCTTCTAACGTTGCCTCTGAGCTGGCCCCCCTCTGTCTCCAAATTGTGCCCCCTTGTTCTTGCACATCTCTTCTTCTGAAAGATACTACCCTCTTGTACTTTGTTAATTCCCTTGAGATACTTTAACGTTTCTATCATGCCCCCCCTTTCCTCAAGGGTATACATATTAAGCTGCTTCAGTCTGTCCTCGTATGTCTTCTGGTGCAGACCCTGCACCATTTTGATTGCCTTCCTCTGAACAGCCTCCATTCTGTTTATGTCTTTGCGGAGATGGGGTCTCCAGAATTACACACAGTACTCCAGATGGGGTCTCACCAACTGTCTGTACAGAGGAATAACAACTTCCTGTTTTCCACTGTTGATGTCTCTCCCTATGCATCCCAGTATCCCCCCAGCCCTCCTTACTGCCTTCTCACATCGCTTGCCCACCTTTAGGTCATCTGATATAATTACTCCTAGGTCTCTTTCGATTTTTTTTGTTGTTATTAACTCACCCCCCATTGTGTACTCTTCCCCTGGGTTTTTGTTTCCCAGATGCATTAAAGAGGACCGGTCCCAGTACCGAACCCTGCTAGTTACCTTCCTTTCTTCACTGTGGACTCTGTTTACTATTACCCTTTGCGTCCTGTTGTCCAGCCAGTTTTTTATCCAGACTACCACCTTGGGACCCACTCCAAGGCTGGCTAACTTGTATATTAATCTTTTGTGTGAGACTGTGTCAGATGCCTTGTTAAAATCTAGGTAGGCCATATCCACAGCCCCTTCCTGGTCTACTACTTTGGTCACCCAGTCAAATAAATCTATTAGGTTCATCTGACATGACCTTCCTGCTGTGAAACCATGCTGCCTTGGGTCCTGTGCCCCACTGTCCTCTAGATATTCGACAGTTCTTTCCTTCAGAAGTGATTCCACCATTTTCCCTACCACTGAAGTCAAACTAACTGGTCTATAGTTTCCTGCCTCTGCTCTGCTCCCACTTTTGTGAAGTGGAATCACATTTGCCCTCCTCCAGTCCTCAGGTACCACCCCATCCTCCCATGATTTGTTAAAGAGAGTAGTCAATGGTGTTATTAGTTCTACCCTTAGTTCTTTTAGAATTCTTGGGTGAATCCCATCAGGCCCCATTGCTTTATCCACCCTTAGTTTCAAGAGATCTTTCAAAACCCTTTCTCCTGTGAATGGACTGGTATCGAACCTCCATTCACAGTTTCTCCCTTGATTGGTTTAGGTACCTCCCCCTCTTCTTCCATTGTGAATACTGAGCAGAAATATTCGTTCAGTATCCCTGCTTTTTCACTGTTGCCCTCTGCCCACATTCCCTCCCCTTTATTAAGTCTCTGTATCCCTCCCTTTGTCTTTCTTCACTCCCTAATGTACCTATAAAGGGTTTTATCCCCCTTCTTAAGAGAGTTGGCTATCTTTTCCTCAGTTTGTGCCTTTGCTATTCTGACTGCCTTCCCTGCCTCCTTCTGCTTTAACTGATAAAATTCTCTGTCCTGCTCCTTCTGTATTTCCTTATATTTCCTGAATGCTATCCTTTTCTCCTTAACCATCCCTACCACTTCCTTTGAGAACCATAGTGGTTTTTTCCTTCGTTTTGTTTTGTTGATTTGTTTCACACAAAGGCTTGTTGCCTCTGCGATGGCTGTTTTGATTATTCTCCATTGTTCCTCCACCCCTCCTTCTTGCCCGTTTGCCAGTGCTTTTCTGAGGCACTCTCTCATTTTCCCAAAGTCAGTCTTCCTGTGGGGGATGCTGCAACAGAAGGTAAAGCCATCAAAAAATGGAGAGCAATGAGTACCAATGCCCGTAGTCTGGGTAACAAGCTTCCTGAATTAGTGGCCTTGATGGAGGAGGAACATCTGGATGTCGTGGCAGTCACAGAAACATGGTACACACAAAATCATGACTGGGACGTAAACATACCAGGATACACTATCTACAGGAGGGACAGGGAGGGTAAAAGAGGAGGAGGAGTAGCTCTTTACATAAGGGAAAGAATAAAAGCAACAGAACAAAAGGGTAAACAGGGAGGAGGAGAAGCACTGTGGGTAAATCTGGAGACATGCAATGACACCACAATCCACACAGGGGTTGTATACAGACCCCCTTCTCAGGGGGAGGAAATGGACAAGGAAATGATAGATAGTATACTTAGAATGGCAGAAAAAGGGGAGATATTGCTGATGAGTGATCTGAATATACCAGATGTTAACTGGAGTGCAGTTGCAGCTGCCACTTCGAAGAGTGGAGTTATTCTAGATGCCCTACAGGGGGCATGCCTTAGACAACTAGTATTGGAGCCCACTCGAGAAGGAGCAATATTAGACTTGATTCTCTCAAATGGAGATGGAGAGAGGATCACAGATGTAGAAGTGGGTAGCCATCTGGGAACTAGCCACTATCGAACAGTATGGTTCATATAAACACAGCAATAGAGTCTGCTTACAAAGACAAAAGTACTGGACTTTAGGAGGGCTGACTTTGCTAAATGGGTGAGTGCCTAAGGAATGCACTAGCAAATAGGCAGGAAGGAGGGTGGAAGAACAATGGGGAATAATAAAAACTGCCATCACAGAGGTAACGAGCCTTTGTGTGAAGCAAATAAACAAAACAAAATGATGTAAGAAACCACTATGGTTCTCAAAGGAAGTGGCAGTGAAGGTTCAAGAGAAAAAGAAAGCATTCAGGAAGTACAAGGAATCACAGAATGAGCAGGACAGATAACTGTATCAGTTAAAGCAAAAGGAGGCTGGGAAGGCAGTCAGAACAGCAAAGGCCCAAACCGAGGAAAAGATAGCCAACTCAGTTAAGAAGGGGGATAAAACCTTTATATAGTACATCAGGGATGAACGAAGACCAAGGGAGGGATAGCGAGGCTTAATTAAGGGAGGGAGGGTGGGCAGAGGGAGACTGTGAAAAGGCAGAGATACTAAACAAATATTTTTGCTCAGTATTTACAAATGAAGATGGGGAGGTACATAAAACAAACCGTAGAAACACTCTGGATACAGAAGTTGATACCAGTCCATTCACAGAAGAAAGGGTTCTGAAAGAACTCTTAAAACTGAAGGTGGAGAAAGCAATGGGGCCTGATGGGATTCATCCCAGAATTCTAAAAGAACTAAGGGTAGAACTTGTGACACCACTGACTACCCTTTTTAACAAATCATGGGAGGATGGGGTGGTACCCGAGGACTGGAGGAGAGCAGATGTGATTTCCCTTCACAAAAGTGGAGCAAGGTAGAAGCAGGAAACTACAGACCTGTTAGTTTAACCTCAGTGATAGGGAAAATGATGGAATCACTTCTGAAGGAAAGAATTGTCGAGTATTTAGAGGCCAGAGGGCACAGGACCCTAGGCAGCATGGATTCAAGCGGAAGGTCATGCCAGATGAATCTGATAGATTTCTTTGACTGGGTGACCAAAGTAGTAGATCTGGGAGGGGCTGTGGACATGGCCTACCTAGACTTTAGCAAGGCATTTGACACAGTCCCACACAAAAGATTAATGTACAAATTAGCCAGCCTGAGAGTGGGTCCCAAGATGGCAGCCTGGGTAAAGAATAGGCTGGAGAATAGGACACAGAGAGTAATAGTAAATGGAGTCCACTCAGAAGAAAGGAGGGTTACTAGTGGGTACCGCAGGGTTCAGTATAGATCGTCCTTTCAATGTCTTTATAAGCATATTGCAGTAGGACTGGAAGGAAAAGTATGTCTCTTTGCAAATGACACAAAGATCTGCAACAGAGTTGATGCACAGGGTGGGTGGAAAGGATGAGAAGGGACTTGGCAAGGTTAGAGGAATGGTCAAATGTATGGCAGCTTAGATTCAATGCTAAGAAGTGCAAGGTAATGCACCTGGAAAACAAAACCCAGGGAAGAGTACACAATGGGGATGAGATACTAACAACAACAAAATGGAAAGGGACCTGGGGGTAGTCATATCAGATGACCTAAAGGTGGGCAAGCAATGGAGAGGGCAGCAAGAAGGGTTGGGTTGATACTGGGATGCATAGGGAGAGGCATCACCAGTAGGAAACAGGAAGTTATCCCTCTGTACAGACAGCTGGTGAGACCTCATCTGAGTACTGTGTGCAGTTCTGGAGACCCAATCTCCGCAAAGACATAGACAGGATGGAAGCTGTCCAGAGGAGGGCATCTAAATGGTGCAGGGTCTGCACCAGAAGACATATGAAGAGAGACTAAAGGAGCTTAATATGTATAGCCTTGAGGAAAGGAGGGAGAGGGAGGACATGATAGAAACGCTCAAGTACCTCAAGGAATCAACAAAGTCCAAGAGGGTAGCATCTTTCAAAAAGAGGTGTGCAAGAACAAGAGGGACAATTTGAAGATGGGGGGTGGCTCAGAGGTAATTTAAGGAAGTATTTTTCACAGAGAGGGTTGTGGATGCATGGAACGGCCTTCCAGAGGAGGTTGTGGAGTCAAAATCAGTGGTGGAATTCAAGCATGCATGGGACAGTCATAAGGCAATTCTTGGGGGTTGGGGTAGGAAGAAGTAGGCTGCTGGTTAACTAGGATCTGCAGCTTATCCAGTAGGTAGGGAAATGGGTAGACTGGGTTGGCCAAACGGTCCTTATCTGCCGACAAATTCTATGTTTCTATGTTTCCTAAAGTCCAATACTCTTATTTTTGTATGGCTTGACTCTATGGCTATGTTTATTGTGAACCACACTGTTTGGTGGTCAGTTGTTTCCAGGTGGCCACCCACTTCTAAATCTGAGATCCTTTCCCTTCCCCATTTGAGAGTACCACGTCTAAGATTGCTTCCACCCGAGTGGGTTCCAACACTAGCTGTCTGAGACATGGCCCCTGTAGGGCATCAAGAATGACCCTGCTCTTGGATGGGCCTACAGCAAAGGTACTTCAGTTAACGTCTGGCATATTCAGGTCCCCCATCAACAATATCTCCCCTTTTTCTGCCATTTTAAGGATGCCATCTATCATTTTCTTGTCCATTTCCTTCCCCATGAGATGGGGGTCTGTGCACAACCCCCATGTGGATTGTGGTGCCATTTCTTGTCTCCAGAGTGACCCATAGTGACTCATCAACTTCCTGTTTACTCTTTAGTTCTGTTGCTTTAATCCCTTCCCTTATATAGAGAGCTACTTCTTCTCCTCTTTTACCCACTCTGTCCCTCCTGTAGTCTGTGTATCCTGGTGTGTTGACATCCCAGTCATGGTTCTCTGTGTACCATGTTTCAGTGACTGACACAATATCCAGGCATCCCTCTTCCGTCAAGGCTACTAGTTCAGGGATCTTGTTGCACAGACTGCGGGCATTGATACTGATCACCTTCCATTTATTTTTTTATGGCCTTACCTCTTTTAGCCGCATTCCTGTCCTTACCGCCTTTTTCTGCATTTATCCCTGTCCTGCTCCCTACTGACTTCTCTACCTTGGTGTTTACCTCTCTAACTACTGTGTTTTGTGGGGGGAGGCTGGGGTTTCCCTGCTTCTTTTCAGTGCCTTCCCCCTTGGCAAGTTTAAATGCTTGCCAGTGAAGCATTTAAACCTGTCACCTAGGATCCTGGTTCCCCCCGGACAGATGCAGACCTTCGCACCAGTATAAGCCTGCATCCCTGCAGGTGGCTCCCCAGTCCCCAATGAAGCCAAAACCCTGAGCTCCACACCAGTTTTTCAACCATTCATTGAATCCCATGATGCGGAATACCCTAGCATCATCCTTGCCATAGACAGGCAGCACCTCCGAGAAGGTTACCATACATGCTACTTGTCTAAGGCCCCTCCTCAACTCCACAAACTCCTCTTGCACCACTCTGATCTTGTTCACTGCCAGATCATTTGTCCCTAGATGGACAGTGACATCCAGCTCCATCCAGTTTAACAGACATCCAGTTAATCTGCAAATGAAAGCTCCCTTCCTTGTGCAGCTGCTTCCGAGATCCTGAGGATTCACTTCCTGTCCATCTGAGACGTGGCACCAGGCAGGCACCTTACCTCCCTATCCCTTTCCTCCCCCACTTCTAACCCCCTATGATCGAGTCTCCCACCAGGAGTTGTTTCCTTCCCCTGCGTGGTCTCGTGCCACCCTCCTGTGGATCTCCTTTGTGGAGGTTCCCAGCATCCTCCTTGATCTCCACTGCAGGTGCCTCCATAGAGGAACCACTCTGCCATAACAGCATATGAATTGTGGAGAAGTACAACTGGAGAGATGCACCTCTGTTCCACTGCCCTCTTCCTCCCTGAGCCCACCTTGATCGAACCACTCCTCTTTCTTGTCAACCACTATGGTAACGGTGGTGGCCCTGGTGATCCCTGGGTGGGGAAGAGGTTTCACGAATCCTAGCCAGGTCAGCCTGGAGACGGGCAACCTCCTTCCTCAGACGAGAGAGGTGCCTGCAAACAGGGCAGCATCGCAGCCTCCAGAATGCCTCCCGGAACACTACTGCCCCATAGCCATTGCACTGCACCACTCCCATCTTGACTTATTTTGTGTCCCCTCTCCTGTTGCTTTGTATGCTTACTGTCCCCTCCCTCTACGTATTTTTACACTTACTTTCCTACTGCTTATGTGCCCTTACAAGTCTCGCCCTTCCTGTTCTGGGACAGGAACTTTCTGTAGTCTTCAGTAGTCTCCTCCTTCCGTGCTTGGATCAGACCTCAAGCAGCTGGCGGAGGGGGGGATAAAGAATTATTTTTTTAGGTTCCTTCAAGGTTGTTGAAACTAATGTGTCTCAGTGATCCTTCCCTTCCTACTGCCAAACAGGAAGTTCCTGTTGTCAAGTCAAATCTAGTGGCTATAAAAGTACAACTGGCTTTTGGGGGGAGATCTGTAGTTCTAGACTGCTGTATCTTGCTCTGAAACCAATGTTCTCTTCTGTCAAAAACAGTAGGAAACTGTAATTGGAGACAGCTACTTTTGTACTCCTAAACTGCTAAGCCACGCCCTCAATTAGTCACCATCTGTTCTGACTCAGTAAATTAAGCTGATAACAGCCCCCTTCCTCAGAGAAACACACAGTGACTTTCTTTTTCTTCTTTTTTTTTTTTTTTACTTAAATGAGACCTCCTTCTTCTAATAAAGTATCTGTTTGTGTAATCCACAAGGTTGTGCTGATTACCTGGTCATGGAAGGGGGCGGACTGTGTGGATTAGCTGGCCATGGGAGGGATGGTTGTGCTGATCAGCTGGCCATGGGGGGGAAGGTTGTGCTGATTGTTTGGCCATGGAGGGGGTCGGGTTGTGCTTATTAGCTATCCGTGGAAGGGTGGTGGGTTGTGCTGATTAGCTGGTCATGGAAGGGGGTGGACTGTGCTGATTAGCTGGCCATGGAAGGGGCAGGCTGTGCAGATTAGCTGGCCATGGAGGGGTGGGGTGTGTTGATCAGCTGGCCATGGAGTGGGACAGGTTGTGCTGATTAGCTGGCCATGGAGGGGGGCTGGTTGTGCTGATTAGCTGGCCATGGAGGGGGGGCTAGTAGTGCTGATCAGCTGGCCATGGGGGGAGCAGATTGTGCTGATTGTTTTGCCATGAAGGAGGGTGGACTGTGCTGATTAGCTATCCATGGAAGGGTGGTGGGTTGTGCTGATTAGCTGCCATGAAAGGGGGGGTTGTGCTGATTAGCTATCCATGGAAGGGTGGTGGGTTGTGCTGATTAGCTGGCCATGGAAGGGTGTGGGCTGTGCTGATTAGCTGGCCATGGAAGGGTGTGGGCTGTGCTGATTAGCTGGCCATGGGTGGGGGGGTTCTGTTGATTAGCTGGCCATGGGTGGGAGGGTTGTGCTGATTAGCTGACCATGTAGTGGTGGGGTGTGTTGATCAGCTGGCCATGGAGGGGGACAGGTTGTGCTGATTAGCTGGCCATGGGTGGGGGGGTTGCTGATTAGCTGGCCATGGGGGGGCAGGTTGTGCTTATTATTTGGCCATGGAGGGGGTCGGGTTGTGCTAATTAGCTGGCCATGGATGGGGTGGAGTGTGCTAATTAGCTGGCCATGGAGGGAGTGGATTGTGCTTGTTAGCTGGCTGTGAGGGGATGGGTTGTGCTGATTTTCTGGCTATGGAGGGGGCAGGTTGTGCTGATTAGCTGGTCATGGAGAGGTGGGTTGTGCTTATTAGCTATCCATGGAAGGATGGTGGGTTGTGCTGATTAACTAGCCATGAAAGGGGGCAGGCTGTGCTGATTAGCTGGCCATGGAGGGGATGGGTTGTCCTGATTAGCTATCCATGGAAGGGTGGTGGATTGTGCTGATTAGCTGCTATGAAAGGGGGGGAGGTGTGCTGATTAGCTATCCATGGAAGGTTGGTGGGTTGTGCTGATTAGCTGGCCATAGAAGGGGGCAGGTTATGCTGATTAGCTGGCCATGGAAGGGGGCGGGCTGTGCTGATTAGCTGGCCATGGAGAGGGTAGGTTGTGCTGATCAGCTGGCCATGGAGGGGGTCAGGTTATGCTGATCAGCTGGCTGTGGAGGAGGGAGAGGTTATGCTGATCATCTGGCCATGCAGGAGTGTGTGTTGTGCTGATTAGCTAGCTGTGCAAGGCAGTGGGTTGTGCTGATCAGCTGGCATGGACAGGGTGGGTTGTGCTGATTGGCTGGTCATGGAGGGGGGCAGGTTGTGTTGATCAGCTGGCCATGGAGAGGGATGGGTTGTGCTGATTAGCTCGCCATGGATGGCGGTGGGGTGTGTTGATTAGCTGACCATGTAGTGGGGTCAGATTGTGCTGATTAGCTGGCTGTGGGGGGGGTTATGCTGATTAGCTGGTCATGGAGAGGGGCTGGTTTTTCTGATTAGCTGACCATGGAGGAGAGCGGGTTTTGCTAATTAGCAGGCCATGGGGGTGGTGGGTTGTGCTGATTATCTGACCTTGGAGGAGGTCAGGTTGTGCTGATTAGCTGGCCATGGAGGGGTGGGTTGTGCTGATCAGCTGGCCATGGACGGGGGCAGGTTGTGATGATTAGCTGGCCATGGGGAAGGGGGACTGGTTGTACTGATTTGCTATCCATGGAAGTGTGGTGAGTTTTTCTGATTAGCTGGCCATGGAACGTGGTGGGCTTTGCTGATTAACTGGCCATGGAGGGGTTGAGTTGTGCTGATTAGCTGGTCATTGATGGGGCGGGTTGTGCTGATTAGCTATCCATGGAAGGGTGGTGGGTTGTGCTGATTGGCTGGCCATGGAGGGGTGTGTGTTGTGCTGATCAGCTGGCCATGGAGTGGATAGGGGGTTGTGGTGAGTTGTGCTGATCATCTAGCCATGTGGGGGGTGCTGATTATCTGGCCATGCAGGGGTGGGTTGTGCTGATCAGCTGGCCATCTACAGGGGTGGGTTGTGTTGATTGACTGTACATGTAGAGGAGCGAGTTGTGCTGATCAGCTGGTCATAGAGGGGTGGGTGGGTTGTGCTAATTAGCTGGCCATGGATGGAGTTGGGTTGTGTTGCTTAGCTGACCATGCAGGGGGGTGGGTTGTGCTGATCAGCTGGCCATGGACAGGGGTGGGTTTGTGCTGATTAGCTGGCCATGGAGGGGAGCATGTTGTGCTGATTAGGTGGCCATAGATGGGGTGAGTTGTGCTGATTAGCTGGCCATGGAGGGGAGCGTGTTGTGCTGATTAGGTGGCCATAGATGGGGTGAGTTGTGCTGATTAGCCAATCATAAAGGAGGGTGGATTTTGCTGATTAGCTGGCCATGGAGGGGAGTGTGTTGTGCCGATTAGCTGACCATGGAAAAGCCCATTTTCTTGAAGGTGCAAACAAGCTGCTTTGAAGGAACTGGGAGCTGTGTGGGAGAGACTGGCAATCTGTAAGAAAGCTTACTCTTGCTCAAATCTGAGAGAGGTGTTCCTTACTTAACTTTGAATTTTAAATTTGGTATTGCTTTGTGTCTTGTGTTTTTTCATTTTGAAACAAGGAGTTTGCTAATCTTGTGAGTTTAACTTCAGAATGATTGAAATACTGCATAATTGGTTTTCCCTTGTGTTTAGCTGGATTATTTATGCACTAGTATTTTTGTGACAGGTTGCATCAAACTATTTTTCAGTGCAGTGAACTATTTATGGGTGGCAGAGGATTTTTCCTTGTTTACCCTGCGATCTGTGTATTCAACCCAGACAGTGTCTCAGGTTGTGGAAACAGGTTCCCCTAATTGTCTTCAGAGAACAGAACATCAGGTTGTACTGGGTCAGGGGAGGCTTACATCATATGTATTGGGCCCAACTGCTCAGTTTTTCTCTGACTGTAATTGTTTTTGCTGGGTATATTCTCTGGTAGATTGTTGTGCAGGTCGTCCTGCTGAAATGGTCAGCACTTACCAGGGTGGGGGGGGTCAGAGCTTGTAGCTGATTGTTTCTGGAGGGCAAAGGCTTGGGCCCTCCACCCACCCTTCTTCTCACCCCCAAGGTGACATTTCCTTATAGCAGAGGTTCTGATATCACATCCCAGGAGGGCAAGGGCATACAACTGTCATATCCTTACCAGCCCAGCACACTGTATTGAGGGTAAATGCACACATACATTAACAACAACAAAAAAAAGTATCAAATAAACAGGAAGAAAGGCAGATATGTGGGGAGTGGTGCAATGCACTAGCTGTGGGGCAGCAATCTTCTGGGAGATATTCTGGAGGCTGTGATGTTGCCCTATTTGCATTCAACTCTCTGCTCTGAGGGAATAGGTTGCCCCTCTCCAGGATGAATTGGACAGGAGTAGGGAAACCTTCCCCAACCAGGGAACACCAGGGCCACCTCTGCTGCCTTAGAATTTGCCAAGAAAGAGGAACAGTTGAACTACAGTGGGCTCAAGGAGGGTGAGGGTGGTAGAACAGAGGCGCATCCCTCCAGTTGCACCTCTCCACAATCCATACACTGTTCTGATGGAGCATAGTTCCCCTATAGAGGCACCCGCACTGGAGACCAAGGAGGTTGCTGGGAACCACCACAAGGAAGGCCCACGGGAGAGTGGCATGGGACACCACAGGGGAAGGAAGCAGCTCCTGGTGGGGGACTCAATTATTAGATGGGTAGAACTGGGAGAAAAATGGGAGATGGAGTTAAGGTGCCTGCCCACTGCCATGGCTTGGAGGGACTGGAAGCAAATCCTCAGGATTGCAAGAGCACCTGCACGGGAGAGGGAGCTGGACATCATTGTCCATCTAGGGACAAATGATTTAGCTGGGCATGGGATCAGAGCAGTGCAGGAGGAGTTTCTGGAGTTGGGGCGGGGCCTTAGACAAGTAGTACATACGTTAACCTTCTCTGAGGTGCTGCCTGTCTGTGGCATGGGTGAGGCTAGAGTACTATGCACCATGCATTTCAATGAACGGTTGAAAAACTAGTGTGGAGCACAGGGTTTTGGCTTCTTGGGGTACTGGGGCTCCACCTGGAGGGATACATGCCTATACTGGCAAGATAATCTGCATCTATCCAAGAGGGGAGCCAGACTCCTAGGTGATAGGTTTAAATGCTTAATTGGCAAGCCTCTGAACTAGCCAAGGGGGGGAGGCACTGATGAGAAGCAGGGAATCCCCCGCAAAACAGGGTTGTCACCAAGGTAAACACCAAGGTAGAGAGGACAGTAGGGAGTAGGATGGGGTAAATGGAGAAAAAGCCAAAAGACAGCAAGGGCAGGGATGAGGCTAAAAGAGGTAAGGCCATCAAGAAATGGAGGGGGATGAGTACCAATGCCCATAGTCTGGGTAACAAGCTTCCTGAACTAGTAGCCTTGATGGAAGAGGGACACCTGGATATTATGGCAGTCACAGAAACATGGTACAGAGAGAACCATGACTGGGATGTAAACATACCAGGGTACACAAGCTACAGGAGGGACAGGAAGGGTAAAGGAGGATGAGGAGAAGTAGCTCCCTACATACGGGAAGAGATCAAGGCAACAGAACTGAAGGGTAAATGGGGAGGAGAGGATGCACTGTGGATCACCTTGGAGACAAGTAATGGTACCACAATCCGCACAGGGATTATACACAGACCCCCATCTCTGGGGGAGGAAATGGACAAGGAGATGACATAAGGCATCCTTAGAATGGCAGAAAAAGGGGAGATATTGTTGATGGGGGACCTAAATATGCTTGATGTTCACTGGAACACATGTGCTGCAGTCACATCTAAGAGCAGGGTCATTCTCGATGCCCTGCAGGGGGCATGCCTCAGACAGCTATTGTTGGAACCCACTCAGGAGGGAGCAGTCTTAGACCTGGTACTCTCAAATGGAGACAGAAAGAGGATAACAGATTTAGAAGTGGATAGCCATCTGGGAACTAGCAACTACCGAACAGTGTGTTTCATGATCAATACATCCATAGAGTCAAGCCATACAAAGGCAAAAGTACTGGAGTTTAGCAAAATGTGTGAGTGCCTAAGGAATGCACTAGCAAATGGGCAGGAAGGAGGGGTGGAAGAACAATAGAAAAAATCAAAACTGCCACAAGCCTTTGTGTGAAGCAAATAAAACAAGTAAAAACCACTGTGGTTCTCAAAGGAAGTGGCGGGGAAGGGGTAGGAGAAAACAATAGCAGTCAGGCAGTATAACGAATCAGAAAATGAGCAGAACAGAGAACTGCATCAGTTAAAGCAGAAGGAAGCAGGGAAGGCAGTCAGAATAGCGAAGGCCCAAACCAAGGAAAAGATAGCCAACTCAGTAAAGGAGGGGGAGAAAACCTTTTATAGGTACATCAGGGAGCAAAGGAAGGCCAAGGGATAGATAGTGAGGCTTAATAAAGGAGAGGGGAGATGGGCAGAGGATGAAAGTGGAAAAGCAGAGATACTGAACAAATACTTTTGCTCAGTATTCACAAAAGAAGAAGAGGGGAGGTACCTAAACCAAGCAATAGAAGCACTCTGGACAGGGGGGTCGATACCAGTCCATTCACAGAAGAGCGAGTCCTGAGAGAATTCCTAAAACTTAGGGTGAACAAAGCAATGGGGCATGATGGGATTCATCCCCAAATTCTAAAAGAACTAAGGAGAGCCCTAGTGACACCACTGACTACCCTTTGTAACAAATCATGAGAGGATGGTGTGGTACCTGAGGATTGGAGGAGGGCAGATGTGATTCCTCTAAGTGTATTAAAGTTAACTTAGATCTCTCTCCAGAAGCAAACTTATTGGGTATCTTCCCAGAGAACTGTGCCCTTACCCATTCTCAAAAACTATGGTTACTAGCTGCTGCCGTAGCAGCTAAAAGGATCATTTTTAAAAACTGGAAGAAACCAGTAGCCCCAACAATAAAAGAATGGTACAATATGATGGCCTTTGAAGCTAAGAACAAGAAAATTAGTTATGCCCTTTTAGATAAAAGAAAGAAGTTTGGTGAGATCTGGGGACCTTTCCTTCAGGTAACTTCCTGATGAAAAATAACTATGTAAATGGAATAACAAAACAAGTTAAACTGTCTATTATTGTGATATATCTATGGGCTTTGTCTGCTAAGTCAAATTGATACAAATATATTTTTAATATCAATTTGGAGGATGGAGAGATGTGACTTTGTAGTTTAGTAAGGTTTAACAATGTATATCTCACTATAATCAGCTTACATTATGATGAGTAGCCAGATGCCATTTGAAAAGTTATATGTGTTTGTGTTTTAAGATATTTGTGATATATATGTATGTATCTAAATACGTTAAATTTCTAAATAAAAAATATGGTGGAAAAAAAAGATGTGATTCCTCTTCACAAAAGTGGGAGCAAGACAGAGGCAGGAAACTACAGACCTGTCAGTTTGACCTCTGTGGTAGGGGAAATGATGGAATCACTTCTGAAGGAAAGAATTGTTGAGTACCTAGAGGCCAGTGGGGCACAGGACCCAAGGCAGCATGGATTCACAGTGGGAAGGTCATGTCAGACAAATCTAATCGATTTCTTTGACTGGGTGACCAAAGTAGTAGACCAGGGAGGGGCTGTGGACATGGGCTACCTAGACTTTAGCAAGGCATTTGACACAGTCCCACACAAAAGATTAATAAACAAGTTAGCTAGCCTGAGAGTGGGTCCCAGGGTGGTAGCCTGGGTAACAAATTGGCTGGTCAACAGGACACAGAGGGTAATAGTAAACAGAGTCCACTCTGAAGAAAGGGTGGTTACTAGTGAGGTACTGCAGGGTTCAGTACTGGGACCTGTCCTCTTTAATGTCTTTATAGGAGACATTGCAGAGGTGCTGGAAGGAAAAGGATGCCTCTTTGCAGACAACACAAAAATCTGCAACATGGTTGATACACAAGGGGGAGTGAGGTGGAAGGGATGAGAAGGGACTTGGCAAGGTTGGAGGAATGGTCAAATGTATGGCAGCTTACATTCAGTGCAAAAAACTGCAAAGTAATGTACCTGGGAAACAAAAACCCAGGGGAAGAGTACACAATTGGGGTGGGGGCACAGTAAAAAAAAAATGGAGCCACTTCCCGACTGAAGACATGCCCCCATGCCAGCACGTGCAGCCCTGTTTTATGATGTCACCAAATGAAGACTACATGTGCATACCCCGTTGACTTGAATGGGGTGATTTTCTTTTATGTTTTATGGCTATTTAGTGTCTGGGATTTTAAGTAATCAAAGCGACTGCTCGACTTCCAGGGTCCCTATAATGCAAGAGGTCACTTTGATTACTTAAAATCCTGACACTAAATAGTCATAAACATATAAGATTCCAAGTTCCAGCCTGGTAACTTTCAAGGCAGCGCCTCAGCTAGGCACTCGGACAAACAAGCAACATAAGCAACACAAGCAGCTTACCTGAAGAGCTGAGGAAGTCGAAGTTCCAGCCTGATAACTTTCCAGGCAGCCCCCCCCAAGCTAGGCACTCAGAACAAACAAGGAACACAAGCAGCTCACCTGAAGAGCTGAGGAAGCCGAAGTTCCAGCTTGATAACTTTCAAGGCAGCCCCCCCCAAGCTAGGCACTCAGGACAAACAAGCAACACAAGCAGCTCACCTGAAGAGCTGAGGAAGCCGAAGTTCCAGCCTGATAACTTTCGAGGTAAAGAGAGCCTCTTCTCTTCGTCTGGACACCTGCTGGGGGGTGCTACCTGATGAACACTTATATTTTATGGACTTTGTTCTCTGTTCACCACTGGGTGGGCTTGTTATTTGCTTCTCTTTGTGCTACTAATGCTGAAGTGTAAAGCTAGGGACTCACTGGGTGCCCTAGACTTGCCTTGCTGATTATACCTTAAAGCCAGATATACCAAGCAGCTAATATAGAGCTGACTTGTTTAATATTGTGGTATTGGATCTAATTGCTGATTATACTTTAAAGCCAGATATACTAAGCAGCTAATATAGAGCAGACTTGTTTAATATGGTGGTATTCGTTCTAATTGTGCTTGTAACTGAAGGTATTAGGATAGCTGGGTCCTAGTGTGACCTCATTTTGGAATAGCCCTGTTTGCTTTAGAGTGGAGCTCCTTTGTGAAAGTCACAACATATTCTCCCGCTGCATAGTAATGAGAGGCTTTGTTTTCTCCACTACATAGGCAGCCCCCCCCCCCCAAGCTAGGCACTCAGGACAAACAAGCAACACAAGCAGCTCACCTGAAGAGCTGAGGAAGCTGAAATCCCAGCCCGATAACTTTCGAGGTAAAAAGAGCCTCTTCTCTTCATCTGGACGCCTGCAGGGGGGTGCTAGCCCGACGACACTTCACGCCATCTTCCCCAACCACCCACCCACCCAGGGGCGGCTGTCAATTTAAGGACCCACCCCATGACATCACATCCGGTGACATCACATCCTGTTGCCCAGAACCTATCTCCCCACTTTCCCATTTGCAGGTTATACCTGCTGGCCACTAGAGGGACCTATGCTTCCCTCGCTACTTCCTACTCCTACCTGGACAGTACTACTTCCCTTGGATCTTGCTCACCACAATGTATTGGCCCTGCCTCACGCTCTGCCTGTGCCTATGCCAACTAGCAGTGCACTTGCCCACTTACCCATCTGCTACTCCGCACTGTGCCCTGGCACCCCTCCCTCCCCTTGCTCCTGAACCTGCTCTCCTTCCCCTTGGGACCTCTGTGTGTCTCGGTCCTCTCTGCCCTCCCCCTAGCTTCTTCCTCACCTCAGGCACATCTGGGTGTCTTCTTATTCTTGCCTCCCCTTCCTGTACCACCCTGCCCACCCCCTGCTCCCTTAGCCTTCCCTTCCCCCCCATGTCAATCGTAGGAAAATCTCTCACCATCTCTCAGCCAGGGTGTTAGTCTTGCTACTACTCCTGTCAGGGAACATTCATCCAAACCCTGGCCCGGCTCCCAGGAGCTCCCCGACTAGCACCACAGGCCTATGCATGGTCTCCATGAATATTTGTGGCCTCCTAAAAAAGTTTGACTCACTACAATGCCTGGTCACATCAATTAACCCTGATGTCATCACTCTGGTTGAGACTTGGCTGTTGAAATCCTCCCCTGACTCCATAGTCTCCCTTCCTGGTTTCACCCTCTTCCGGTCTGACCGTGTTGGGAGACAGGGCCGCGGCTGCGCTATCTATGTCAAGGAATCTCTCCCCGTACTAGCCCTGCCTGCTCCCATCCTTGACTCCAGGGCCCAGATGCTTACGCTGAAACTAACCCCTGACCCTTTAAAGGGACCCCTTTATCTGACTACTGCATATGTGCCCCCCAGGGACCAAACACAGGCCATTGCCTATCTTTCAGAATACCTTTCCTCACTACCTCCTTCCGCTCATCAAATTCTGGTGGGTGACTTAAATGTCAACTGGCTCAGCCCCTCCTCCTCCTCCTCCTCTACCCATGACTCTTTTTCTGCAATAGACCTAACGCAACTATTTACCCACCCTACCAGGACTAACCCCAAGAGAGGCTCCAGTACCCTGCTTGATGTGGTACTCACCAACCGCCCTAATCGGATCCCCAATGTACAAGTCCTCCCAGACTCTCTCAGTGATCACTCCCCCATTCTATTCCACTGGTCATCCTCAGTCCCCAAACCCATAGCACAGTCTATATGCCGGCGGCGTCTAATACCTGGTGGACTGATAAAACTAAAGGAACTTCTGTCCCAAATTGACTGGTCTTCTATACAGGCAACTCCTGACATCGACACAGCTCTCTCCTTCTTTACCCAAACTTTTAATAATGCCTGTGATATCTTTGCCCCAATGTTGACCCGCCATTCTAAAAGGCAGAATGCCCCCTGGGTAACCCCAGCTTTGATCCACCAACTCAAACATAGGAACAACCTATGGCACCGTGCCATTGAGACTGGCTGGCCCAGTGACAGGCAGTTATATGCTGCCACCCAAACAATGTCACTTGGGCCATCAGAAAGGCCAAAACAGTTAAATGGGGTGCACACTCCCCACCCACCCAGATCAACATTAATGGCGTGATCTCCTCAGACCCAGCCCTCAGCCAACCACTTCAACACCTCATTCACTGACCTTAGCCCTATCCACCCCTACAAAATTTTTGACCCTCCTCCCCAGCACCTGCCGTAAATCTTTCTCGCCCTTATTTTCTCCTCTGCCGTGTTTCTGCCCATGAACTTAGGCCGCACCTTGTCATTGCCCTCAAGAGTAATAGTACAGGCAGTGACACCCTAGATCAGTGTATCCTATGGCTGGTCTTAGACACAGTCCTTACCCCGATCACGTGCCTCATCAACCGCTCTCTTTGCCTGGGGAAGGTTCCAACTGCCTGGAAAGTCGCCACTGTCATCCCTATCTTTAAAGGTGGTGATAGGACTGTGGCTGGAAACTATCGGCCAATCTCCATTCTCTCTCTCCTCTCTCCAAGGCCTTGGAAAAAGTGGTGGCCTCTCAAATCTCTGACTACCTCTCCACCTACAATGTCCTATGTCCTGAGCAGCATGGCTTCCGAGTGGGCCACAGTACCAACACAGCCCTCCTAGAGTTCTCCAACTTTCTCCACTCCTCCTTAGACACTGGTTCTCTGGCTGGTGCGGTCTTCATTGACCTCTCTAAAGCTTTCGACACTGTCTCCCACCCCCTCCTTCTTGATGCCTTAGTCTCTCTGGTTTTGCTGCTGGGCCTATCTCCTGGTGCACCAGTTATCTGTCTGACCACTCACAGCGTGTAAAAATTAATGGGACCTACTCAGACATCTGTCCCATCTTTTCTGGGGTTCCCCAGGGCTCCATTCTGGGCCCCTTACTATTCTCCCTTTACCTTAACACCCTTCCATGCTCTGCTCTGGGAACATTCTATTGTACGCTGATGATGCAGTCATCTTTGCCTCAAGTCGTAACCCTATTGCCCTCCAGGACTCGCTGCAGAAGTCCTTCACTGAAGCCAAGGGCTGGTTCAAGGAACACAGATTGGTGATAAATCTTAAAAACAAAACCATGTTCTTCACTCATCCTCAAAACAAGTCCTGCAACTTCAAACTCCTCATTCACTCTGGGTCCTCTTTCCCACTCAACAAGTTTGCTCTTATAAATACCGGGGATCCATTTTGACCCCTCCCTCTCCTTCCATGGACACATCACTGCCCTAGCCACTGCCACTAATATCCGATTGGGCATCTTACATCAGTATAAACACTGCCTCCCCGGAGGCTCTTGACTTCATGATCACCTCCTCTATCCTGTCCGTAGTGGACTATGGACTGCTGGTGTATGGTGCTGCTGATCAGACCGCACTCCATAAAATTCGCTCTACTCTGAATAAGGCTTGCAGGTTAATTACTGGGGCACCTAGGCTAACACACACCTGTCTACTGTACGCTAAAGCGCTGGAACTTGATCTTGATGAGTGCCTCAAATATCTGACCTGTACCCTTACAAAAAAGACCCTCCTTGGGCTATCCCCACCAGGATTGACCACCGCCATACGCCGCTCTGTCCCACCAGTTCATACTCGGACCTCTGGGAAAACCTCTCTTGTTATCTCTAGAGCTAGGACCTCTCATGGCCAAAGAGCCTTCAGCTTTAGGGCTCCCTCCTGGTTCAACACACTGCCCCCCCTCCATCTCTGAAGCTCCAACTATATCGTGTTTCAAAACTTCCTTATGTAACCACCTTATTAACACCTGAAGCTGTAATTGCCACTAGTCAAAGCCATACTCAGTACTTATGACAAAGCTTACTACTAAGCTGCTAAGGACAACATAACTCTGTTATTGTTTGCATCAATCCTACCTGTACCAGCTTGTTTGTATCTATGTCTTAAGTTACTGTTATACTGTGTTGTACTGTTATACTGTGTTGTACTGTTATACTGTGTATTTTCATTTGTTTTACTGTGACAAGGTACCTTTGTAAATGAGCCTATGGCTCAAAGGTTTTCCAAACTGCTGTTTACATAAATAAATAAGAAAATCACCACCATTCAAGTCAATGGGGTGCACACACACAGCCTTTGTTTAGTGACATCACAAAACGGTGCTGTGTGTGCCATCATGGGGGCATGTCTTCAGAGTCAGGAAGTGGCTTCATTTTATTTTTTTATTGTACCTACAGAGAGAAAATTATGAGGCTCATAACTTTTTAATATGGAGGAATTATGTGACATACTGTTACACAGCAACTCCTTCATGTGTGGGATGACTGCTGCTAGGAACGGTGCTTTTTAACGCCATCAATGCTTGAGTGCTGTCAACAATCTTACAGGCAGCACTTCAGGAGAAATGCAGACTTGGAAGAGGAGCAACTACAGCTCTGAAAGCCTACTGAGGTCAAAAGGCCTAAATGAAAAACAAGACCTTCACTACAAATAGGCAGAGGAATTATTTTATTAAAAACTAAGATACATCTTTATTTATTTTGAAATGTTTCACCAGGAAAGGCACTTTGAGCTACAATAGCTTATTTCCAAGTGTGTCCTGAGGAAAGGGAAAAGGAAATACAAATAGTGTCATATGTAATTTTTTAATGTCTTAACGTGGATTTTAATTTTTCCCTTAATGTTAAAGGCTAGGACCAGTTTTATAAGTGCAAGAAGACTCTAGGCCTGTGCATTAGACAACTCTATAAGTGCAATAAGACACTCCGGGGTTGTGCATTAGACAATGCTAACACCTGGCCTGAGGCTGAAAGCACTCAGCCTGCAGTCTTGTGCCTTACTGCAGCCCTGGCTGTTTATCATAATTGTGTAATGCACACCCGTCATGCCTTATTGTTTACTAACACAAACAATGAAGAATACTGGGGGAAGAGGTGGGATGGGAGATAATAAAGGAGAGGGGATCGGGGCTGCACCATTTACTGGTTTGGGGCTGAGGAAGAGGATGAGACATTGGGGAAGCAAACATGGTGGAAGCTGTGTTTTTTATTTTCTTTACAAATTCTGAATACCCAAATGTTTGGCTGCCGAATATGGACTGTTTTGCTGAATATTCAGGAAAAGGTATTCACATTGTCCTACTGTACGCAATGCTCAAGGTGCAGTCTTACCATCCATCTGTGCAGCAGTAGTATGACCTCTTTCCTTCTACTGGTGGACTCCCCTACCCCCATAATGTAACCCAGCATCCTTTTCAGCCCTTGCTGCTGTTTTGCTGCATTGCACATAGAGTTTCAGATTGTTTGTGATTGCAAGCCCCAGGGATTTCTTTTGCTGGGAGGCTATGAGTGTCACACCCCTTCCCTCTACTCAGGCCTGGTGTTCTTCCTACTGATGTACATTACCTTGCTCTTGTTTGCATGGAAACATACAAGTAGTTGCTAGATTTCTGGCCCTCTTCCAACTTTGCTAAGTCCTTAGTCAGATACTTGACCCCCTGTCTGTGTCCACCCTCCCACAGAGATTGATGTCATCCACAACGAGGCAAATTTTGTCCTTAATGCTGCCCCCAATACCAATTTTGAACATCATTATTTTTTTTATTTAGTTGTTTAACCAGGAGTAGCACACTAAGCTGAAAGCTTTTTTACAGGAGTGACCTGGGAGCACAGGGAAGTTAAGTGACTTGTTCAGGGTCACACAATATGCAAGTGGAAGCTGTGGGATTCAGACCCAGGTCTGGTCTGCTGGATGTCACCAGATTTGCAGCTCAGAGCCTTAAATCACTACGCTATACTGCCTCCGGCATTAGACCAAGCACCAAAGCTCGAGGAACTTTGCTGGTGACCCCCTCTCCCTGAGTACCCTCCCATAGCCACCATTTTTTAGGTTCTTCCTCTCAGCCAGTTTACCATCCAGCTAGTCACCTTGTCCACCACTCACAGGTCCTCCCAACTCCCTGACCAGTCTCTTACGGGGACTGTGACAAAGGCCTTACTGCTGTTCAGGCACAGTATGTCTGCTGCCTAGATCCAGTCAACCACCCATAGGTTCTATAACTCCTAAATCAGTCATTGATGGGGAACTGAGACAAAGGCATTGCTGATGTCCAGGCACAATAAGACCGCTGCCTAACCCCAGTCCACCACCTTTCTTTCTCTGTTTCTCATTTTCTGCACTGAAATCTCTCCTCTGATTTCTCTATAGGGTGGTCTCCTACATAGAAACATAGAAATTATTGGCAGATCAGGGCTTGTTGAATAAGCTGGGAGAAAAGGGGGTGAGGAACCAGATGATCAGATGGATAGGCAGTTGGCTCCAGGACTGGCGGGATAGTCTCATCCCCAAGGAGGGTCATTAGTGGGGTCCCTCAGGGATCAGTCCTTGGGCCCCTCCTGTTCAATGCCTATGTCTCTTACATAAGGAAGGGTATCAGGAGTGAGATGAGTCTCTATGCGGATGACTCAAAACTGGGGGTGGTGGTGGATGGGGAGGAGGGGAGGGTGGCCCTACAAGGGGACCTGAAGGCTCTGGAAAGGTGATCTAGAAACTGTAATGTGAGGTTTAATGCAGGGCAATGCAAGGTACTGCATCTGGGAGCCAGAAACCCGGTCCAAGAGTACATCCTGGGGGGGAAATGCTACAAGTCTCAGTGACTAAGAGGGACCTGGGGGTGGTGGTGGATGTCAAGATGAACAACTCTGAGACTTGTAGGAGGGCAGCGGCCAAGGCCAACAGGATGCTGGGCTGCATCACTAGGGGGATGATCTCCAGAAGGAGGGAAGTGATACTCCCTCTGTATAACTGATTGGTGAGGCCGCACCTCGAGTACTGCATGCAGTTTTGGAGGCCACACTTAAAGAGGGACATTGAACTCCTGGAGAGGGTCCAGAGGAGGGCAACCAAAATGATCTGGGGCTTGGGGAACAGGACCTATGGGGAGAGGCTCGAAGACCTAAATATGTACACATTGGATGAGAGAAGGAAATGATAGAGGTCTTCAAGTACATGAAGTGGTTAAACAGGGGAGAAGCAGTCAAGGTGCTCCGAAGAAAGGGGGGCAACTAGAGGGCATGGGTGGAAGCTGGAGGGGGGGAGATTCAGGAGAGAAAGGAGGAGGTGCTACTTCACTGAGAGTGAGGTGGAGCCATGGAATGCACTGCCCAGGGGGCTGGTGGAGGCAGAGATGGTAGATGGGTTCAAGAGGGGGGTGGGACAAGTACAGGGGAAGGGTTCTGGATGCAAAGTCCTGTGCAGTGGGAATATCCGGGACTGGGAAGGGAGAAGCCAGAGAGGACAAGGGGGGCAGCAAGGTCAGCTCCCAAGGTGGGGGCAGACCAAACGAGCAGACACGAAAGACCGTTAGGCCTATTCTGCTGCCATTTTAGTATGTTAGTAGAAGGACTGCTAGGCACATGTAGTCTGCCCATAAGTCCTACACTAGTTTGTGCCCTCTGACCCTACCTGGTCAAGGGTTTTCACCCTTCCTTCCTACATCTAAGGTTCCCTTATGCCTGTCCCAGGCATATTTAAATCTCTCCGCTGTGCTTGTTCCCACCATCTCCTGTGGCAGACTATTCCATGTATCCACCATCCTCTCCGTGAAGAAAACCTTCTTCACATTTCCCCTTAACCTGCCACCTTCCAATTTCATATCATGCTCCTCGTTCTTGTACTCCTCCTATATTGGAAGAGGTCTCCCCCTTCCCCTGCACCTTGTTTATGTCCCTAAGGTACTTGAATGTTTCTGTCATGTCCCCCCAATCCCTTCTCTCCTCCAGTGAGTACACAATGAGGTCCTTTAATCTCTCCTCATGTTTTCTGTTGCAAACTCTGTACCATCTTAGTCGCCCTTCTCTGAACTGCCTCCACCCTATCAATGTCCTTATGAATGTGCTTCCTCCAGAATTGCACACAGTACTCTAAGTGAGGCTTCACCAGCATTTTATACAATGGTATCTCTGCCTACCACCTTTGGCCAGTAATACCTCTGCCTGTGCGCCCCAGCATGCCACTGGCCCTCTCTGCAGCCTTAGTACTCTGCTTAGACACCTGTAAGTCATCCCAAGATGATAACTACCCAGGTCACTTTCTTCCCTGGTGATTCTCAGCAACTGCCCCCCATTCTGTAGTTCTCCCAGGGTTCCTCCATCCTAGGTGTATTATTTTGCACTGCTTTGAACTGAACCTCAGTTGCCACTCCTCAGACCATTTTTCAAGCTTCTCCAGGTTCCTTCTCATTCTCTCCACCTCGTCTGGAGTATCCACCCTTTTGCAGATCTTGGTGTCATCTGCAAACAGGCAGACCTTTCCCTCCAGCTGTTCTACAATGTCACTAATGAAGGCATTAAACAAGACTGGCCCAAGGACTATCTCCTGAGGTACCCCCCCAGGTTGAATCCCATTTACCACCACCGTCTGCTTCTTGTCAGTTAGCCAGTTCCTAACCCAGTTTACCACATTGTGCCCCATTCCCAGACTACCCATCTTGTTAAGCAGCCTTTCATGTGGGACAGTGTTTAAGACCTTGCTTAAATTGAGGTAGGCAATATCCACTGCACCCCACCATTTACCGCCTTCATCACCCAGTCAAAAGAATCTTATAAGACTTGTCTAACATGACCCTTCTGCTGTGAATCCATGTTGCTTCGGATCCTGGGCATCACTGAATTCCGTATGTGCCACTACTCTTCCTTTAAGCAGAGCCTCCATTATCTTACCCACTACTGAGGTGAGGCTGACTGGCCTATAGTTCCCTGCCTCTTCTCTACTACCACTTAGCTTCCCCTGCTTCCCTCAGATTCTTTAAGTACACCTCTCGGTCTTCCTCCCTATCACCTGCCCTCTGCCCCACACTGACACTAGCACTGCCTCTCTCCCCTAGTTCCTTAATCATTACTGCCTGCTCCTCTCATGTGTTTTGTTAATCACTGTTTAATGTTCTTTTGTCTTTTCTGCAATTTACTGTATAGCAATCCTTATTCTTTATGGATCTTATAATTGTACAGTTTGGTTATCCTTATTGCCATATCATTGTATTATTTTTGTACTTTTTTTCTGTTCTATTCTCTTCCTTCCCCCTAATGTATCTGAACACGAGCTGTTAGCAGATCAGCATGTCTTTCCTGGTCAAATTTTTGAAATTTAAATTAATAAATCTGTAACCCAGTCAAGGAAACTGATCAGGTTTGTTTTTTTGTTTTTGGCATTCTGCATAAGAGGAGTGGAGGAGAAGTTCACCAGGAGAGGGGTGGAATCCATGTGGGTATACTATAACTGGTGGTGGAGGGGGTAAGTAAATGAGGTTTAGGGTTGCTTACAGGCCCCCAAACCAGACTGTGGCATATAACTGGTCCACTGGCCTCCCTCCTAAACCTTTCTTTTGCCCTATCCTCAGTTCTTACCAGTTGGAACCATTCTACAGTCATTCCTCTCCCCAAAGGTGGTGATTCACCTCTCCTGGGAACTATTGTCCCACCTCCCTGCTCCCAATGCTAGCTAAACTACAGAAATGTATTGTCTGTGCCTAACTCAGTTCCTACCTTGACTCCATCTCATTTTTCACTCCTTTCCAGTCTGGCTTTCACAAATCCCACTCCACCATCTCCCTAATATGCCTCATAGACTCAGTACTCTCCAATATGGATCTGGGTCACATAACCATGGCCATATTTGCCAATCTGGCAAAAGCCTTTGACAGGGTATCCCATGCTCTTCTTCTCCAGACACTTGCTGGGGCTGGTTTAACCCCTGCCACTACAGCTTGGTTTAGTTCCTACCTGACAGGCAGAACCCAGTCTGTCAAGATTGCCTCCTCCCTCTCCTCATCATTCCCAGTCACTACTGGCGTCCCACAGGGCTCTGTACTTGGCCCTATATTATTTTCCATTTCACTTAATGACCTCCCTTCTGCCTGTTCCACTTCCCAAATCCATATGTGTGTGGACGATACAGTCCTCTACACATCTAGCAAATCTCCCGGTGATTCCCAGTCTAGACTGCAACAGGATTTCATTTCAGTTCAGAAATGGTTCTAGTTGAATCAACTTTTCCTGAATGCTAAAAAGACAGTCTCCCATGTGCTTCAGCACCAGACGGAGGCCATCTTCCCTTAATGCAGCCCCAGCTTCTGCATGCTGGATGGTACCCTGATTGAGAATATTGCTTCCTTCAGATACCGCGGGGTCTGGCTAGACCACCATTTGGACTTTTCAGAAAATGTGGATACAATCCATAAGAACCTACTCCCCAAGCATGGAGCTTTATACAGAAATGGGGACTGCCTTCCTCCATCAACCCACCGCACTGTTATGCAGGAAATTATCCTTCCTACCTTTGACTATGCTGACATAGTCTACAGTGCCACCCTGAAAGCTACTCTGGCCAGACTGGGCACTCTCTTCAGTTCCTTCTGCCATTTCATACTATCCTGCCCCCCTCGTACTCACCACTGCAGTCTTTCTATAGCCACGTCCTTCCCTTCACTGGAGTCCAGCCGTCTAGCTCACACTGCTACTTCCGTGGCTAAATTTTGGTCTGGGAATCTCCCTGCCTATCTTTCCTCTCTCATCTCTGCCTCTTTGCTGAGCCCCTACTCCCTTCAAAATGTTGACTCTCATTCATTCATTCACCATACCCCACTGCTCCACTGCTGTTGGCCAATCCACCTTTTCCTACCACTGCCCCCAAAATTGGAATGCCCTTCCCTCTGCCATCTGCAGTGTGCCTTGACCCAATGCTCTCTCTTCCCTCCTTTGAGTGTATTCATCCCATTCCTGCCCATGCCAGTCCTCCTGACCGTATCTGAGTTCTATGCCACTTAAGGCTTCTGGTCCTTTTCCATGCCCCCAGTGCTCAATTAGTTATGCCCAACTTAGCATGTGATATTATCTCCTAAATACTCACTAGTTCCCTCCACTCTCCTGTTTTAGCTGATATTTCAGTACCCAGGCTGCACCCTGTTTTTATTTTTGTTTTGGTTTGTTTTTGTAACATATTCCTTTGTCTCCTTTTGTAACCATGCATCACTGCTTGTCTGTAACCCCTCATGTTCTCTTGTTCCTGCTTCTGGTCTCTGTAGATTGTTCTCTTTGCACTTTACTGTTCGTATTGCACTTATGTTTGCAATTTTGTATCTTGTATTATTTGAATTCAGTTTTACCGCATTGTTAAAAATAATTTAATTGTAATTTTGCACTGCTGTACCTTTACCTTGAATTTCCCCTACCCACAGAATGTATCTGGAAACAAGCAATTTATTGCTGTATATACTTCCCTGGTGAAATGTTTAAATAAATAAATAAATAAATGCAGGAGACAGGTTGATGGAAGGAGAAATTAGGATGGGTGTTGAGATGGGAAATGTGGTCTTGGCTGAAGAATTAAACTTGCCTGATGTAAACCGGGACATATGGGCAAAGAATGCTTGGAGCTAGGCATTGGTGTATGCCTTTCGGGGCTGCTTCATTGTACAGCATGTCAGGGAACATACTAGTGATTGTTCTGCCCTAGACCTGTAAGTAAAGGTCAAAGGTGCCCTGGGAGTCAAGTGATCACTGCAATGTATGGTTTATTAAACCATTGAAGTCTGGCATCCCAGAACAAGACACTGGTGCTTGACTTTAGGAGGATGGCTGGAGGGATTAGAGTTTAAGCATGAGGGGCTAAGACAGTTGAATGGGGTGGAGGCAAAATAGGAGGCCTTTAAGAATTTAGTACTGGGTGTTTCCAAAAGTTAACATGAAAAAGTTTGGAAAGGCAAGAGTCGTAGAAAACCTGTCTGCAGAGACCTGGATAGGTAAAAATGGAGCATGGGATTTTAAAATAGACAGTTTCAATATTTATACATGAAGTCGAATAAACAGAAAAGGAGGGGGTCACAGTGATGGGTGAAAAAATAGCCTACCATTCATGGGCATTTCAAGTAGAATCAACAGTCTCCAGTTCTGATACTGAGAGTATTTGGATTAAGTTAACAATGAAGTCACAAAATCCCTGAATACTAGCAGTATGTCAGTGCCCTTCAGATTGCCCAGTGGATATATATGAAGAATGGATCTCTTGACAGAAATAGAGGTAGCAGGTGAACTTGAGGACGTCCTGATAATAAGTGATTTCAATCTGGGTGATGTCAACTGGAAAGATGGGTGAGCAAATAGTTCTTGTGGAAGGAAGTTCCGTTCAGTATGTGATTGAATCCAACTGTTACAACATATTAGTGCACCCGGATGAGGAAATAACATTCTAGACATAGTCATGCATACAGATTACTTAGAAATGAACCAATGTATTACAAGCCCTCCCAACTGGAAACAGTGATCACAATACAGTGGAATTTATACTAAGACTCGTCTACAAGGACAGCTATGGAAAAACAACCATTCTGCAGTCTAGTAAAACTAATACAAAAAAAATTAGAAGAAAGTGCCAAAATAAACTGGGATAGAGAATATGAAAATAAAATAACTGAGGATATGTAGGATTTAAAAAAAAATACTATATTGGTGATTCCCAATGAATACAGTCCACAAATAAATAAGTATCCAAATAAAAAACCAAAACCTAAGTGGCTTAACAAAAAAAGTTACACATTTGTTAAATAAGAACAAATTACATAATGCTTACTTGAAAAATAAGAGTACTGACACCTGGGGAGTCTTAACTACCAAGAAGAAAAAATAATAAAATGAAATTAAAAAAACAAACAAACAAAAATACAAACTTAATCCATCATTATGTGCAAAATGTTGACAATCACAAAACATTTTTGCATTTATTAATTCATTAAAAAATAATAAGTAAATTAGGACCTAGTGTAAATAATGGAAAATAATCCAGGACAATCTGAAGATGGCTAAAGTCCTTAATAAACACTTTCGTGAGGTTTTTGGGCCAGTAAAAAAAAAAATAAAACAAATCCACACATCTCTATCCCAGATAACATAATGTTCTCCATTGAAGGTATAAAACATATCTTGTTGCAACAAAAATAGAAAACATTGCCTGGTCCGGATCAAATTTCGGAGAGTGTGTTAGATATTATGGCAGAATACCTTGTGTATCCATTGAAAATACTTTTTGGAAAATCCGTGTATGAGGGAGAGGTGCCATTAGATTGGAAAACCACCTATGTAGTACCAATCCACAGGAAAGGTTCTAAACAAGACAAACAACATTATAGACCTAGTAGTCTCATGTCCACCATGTGCAAAGTCCTAAAAACATTAATCAGACATTATGACAGAAACCATAATCAAAACTGATCGAGGCCAACATGGTTTTTGGCAGGGTAAAAGCACCAAAACTAATCTTATGTACTGCTACGAAAAAAAAAACAAGCAATCTCCTGGATAAAACAACACTGTTTGATGTGTTTTTTTTAAAGATTTTAGCAAGGCATTCAGTTTGATGCTACACTGGGATCTTGTTGAAAAACTTTCAAAATATAAATTTAATGAAAACATTATTACTTGAATTACAAACTGATTGCCAAATCATACTCAAAGTGATTATACAGGCAATAACACGCGAGGTGTGGATTATCTCCTGATAGGAGCACGCCCAGGTGCACGCTTGCACCAAGTGTCTTATGCACCTGGGCGTGCTCTTATCAGGAGATAACCCACACCTCAGAGTGTGTCATTGCGCTTATAAAATGAGCCCCCCAAAAAGCCAGCCAGTAAAGAAAATAAAAAAAAAGATACAACAAAAGTATGGTAAAAAGTGTTAACTATGTAGACCATGAAAAAATAGTCCATCAGTAGTACACAGCATATAAGTTATCCACTGTCTGTGCATCCTTCTCTGTTTCCTCCCAGCTGTGTTCCCCAACAAACACTTTTTATAATTCTCATTTAGTTTCTTTTTCAGTGTTTGTTGTTTTTTTTTCTTCTGTTGCACCTATCAGCCTGAATGACAGTCAGGCAATGTGTCTGTGGGTTCCACTGTGGTGTATGTCTTACTCCCTAGTTTTTTTTTTAATTTTTATTTTATTTTAGTTTTTTGGGGGCGTTCTGTATTAATTGCAGCCACTGGCCCACTTGACTGTAAGCGAGCATGTTCCTTTGCAGCCACCTTACAGACTGCTTTCACTTCTGGATTCTGAAAGTCTAACTTCTCCTTCATGCCGCGTATGGGATTGTGAATTTGGTTGTTGTCTCCTGCTATGGACAGGGATGGGTAAGTGATAAAGATGGACAACGCAGAGACAGGAGATGCAGGACATGTATGGAGACACCACAGATCAGATTCTGCTACCGTTTATGGCCATGGTTTCGAATTGCAAGATTAGAAGCGACAGCCCGAGCGAGTACGTCACTTGGTAGGGACAAACGGCCAGTGAAAAACCTAAATGCAAGTTACTAAATTTGTTGTCCAGCAGGAAAGGGGTGGTGGTGGAGGTTAGATAGATCTTTTATTTTGTGATTTCAGGTTTTTGGACATGGACGTGAATGCCAGTGTCCCATTACTGTACTGCCATGAGTGCCGTTGTGCAAGATTGCTGCGCTTCACTGAGCTTTGCCAGTCAGCGTTTCTGTTTACATTTGGCAGAGTTCACGGATTCCTTGTTGTCATGGGGCATCTTGGTAGGCAGTAGTCCTAGCTGGCTACCATATCATCTGATAAGGACACAGCTCAGATGATGTAGTATCCAATCAGAGACTTGGATTTCTTAAGCCCATTTTATAAAAATGGATGTGGGTCAAGCATAGGTAGGGTGACCAGTGGAGTCTCACATGTCTCCATACTGGGACCATCACTGTTTCAGATTTTGATATTTGATCTAACAAGTAATATACTTAACTGGACTGTGAAGTTTGCAGATGATGCAAAACTAGGTCTATGGACAAAATAAGTGCCTAGGTTAAGTTATGGGACATAAAACTCAATACGGACAAATGTAGAATTGTCCATCTGGGTTACAAAAATCCAAAACTTTTTTTCCTGTTTAAATGGGAAAAAAAATTTAACATCATGCAATGAAAAAGATCTGGGTATTTGCATATTAAATAACTTTGAAATAAAACAGCAAGTGAACCCAACCATAAACAAATCTAGAAAAATAAAATAGTCCATCAGGAAAAACATGATGCATCTCATCTGAATGTAGGGTAGGGAGTGGTGTGCCACAGGGGTTTGTTTTGGGTCTGGTCCTTTTTAACATTTTTGCTAGTGATATGCATTTGGGAATTCAAAATCACTTATAAACTGAATGGTGAAGTTTGTAATTTTGGTAATCACCTATCGTTAGTAAATGATTTGGCCCTAATAGAAAATTGGGCACTTACTAATGGAATGACATGAAACTCAGATAAATGTACAGTTATACATTTTGTTATAAATAATCCTAACTCTTCATATATTTTAAATCAGAAGCTATTAAAAAGTTAAACTAGGGAACTGGACCTATGAGTCATGGTTAATAACAAACTAACTTCAAGGGATCAGTGCCTCATTATATCTGCAAAAGCAGTGAACCTGGTACACAACGTAAAGTGATCCTTCAGAAATAAAACACGTAGACAGTTCTTCCTCTCTATAGGAGCTATGTACGTCCAGTACTTGATTATGGGCCCCAACTTTGGTCACCAGCAACCAGGAAGGATGTTCAGCTGTAGAAAAAGTACTGAAGGCTGTAACCAGGATGATACCAAATAATAAAGGGAAACATACCCTGAAAGGTTGCATAGTATGGGACTTCATTCTTTAGAAGCACAAAGACAATGGGGGGGATCTTCTCTTTCTTTATAAAATATTAAATTCTAAACAGCTTATGGAAGAATATGGTCTTGAATTCTGTAATCCACATTATAATCTTAGGTTTCATAGTAAACAACTGAAGCTACCGATATCACATTCAAATAAAAGAAATGACTTCTTTACCCTTCGAACTATAAAGGCTTGGAACATGCTTCCTCAGCAACTGGGAGATACTCCTATGCTAAATTTGTTTAAAAATAAATTAGATGAGATCTTCTACAATAATCAAAGAATGGTATAGCTTCCCATATGTGTGAGAGACATTAATGATGGGCCATATGGCTCCCTTATGTCTAAGAACACCTAGTAAACCTAGTATTACTGCCACAGGGTACAGCCTGTGTTAGGACCCACATGGAGTACGCATCCCAGCTTTGGTGCCCTTTTAAAAATCTGAAAAAAACAAACAAACTAGAAAGCGTTTAAAGGAGGTCCACAAAACAACATAACACATTTAAGGAAGAAAACATGTGTTTTATTCATGTATGTATGTCTGTGATGACTGGGTAGGTACACTGATCCAGTGGACTGTTACCAGGCATGACCCGGGTCAAAAAACATGGCACATTTTGCAGTAACAGATACAGGAAGAAAAACAGGGGCTCAAATACAGACCTTTATACTGAGGTGCAGGAATTACAGTACTGAGAGTCTTAACATAGACTGAGAATAACACGGTACAAGGTGCAGTTGTAGGCCAGCGACAGTGCAGTATATTGTCACAGGAGTATAGAGAACAATACAGTGGGGTGATAAATTACCAGGTACGACAGATAAACTGCAATTCCAAAAAAAACAAAGGCATATCACATGCAAGTCATTCTATACAAGAAATAATAGTCATTGCAACAATCCACATAAATGAACAGCAGCTGGACTATTTAAACATGATGACTCTGGAAACGCATGTATGTATGTATGTGTGTGGGTATGTGTTGTGAGGTATGTGATATAACAGATGTGGGACTTGCTGTCACTTTGAGGTAAGTCTCTATTTAGCTAAATGGAGTTATAATGTGTTACTATTTTTATTTCACACACATAAAGAATTTCTCCTTACTTTTTATCTTTGCCTGTGGGGGGGGGAGGATTGATTCCATTGCACCATATTCAGATTACCCAGCCTGCTAGTGTACATACAGGAGTGTTATCTTATACTGTTATATATAATTTTGTAACTCTGTACATATTGGGATGTGTGATCTCATTTGCTGGGGGTCCTGCATATATCTTTTACATTAGGCTAATATTGTAGTAATTTACTCAGGATTTCATGACAAGTTGTATTCCTTTGGGGAACTATTACAGTGACTGAAGTTAATATAGGTTCACTAGGAGAGAATTGAGTGTGTGTGTGTGTGTGTGTGTGTGTGTGTGTGTGTGTGTGTGTGTGAAAAAGGAGGGAGAGAGAGAGAGAGAGAGACAACATCTCGTTTAAGCTATGTATCTCCCCCACCCACATTATTGTGATGTGGGGTGGGTTAGGTTGTATTGTTTGTATGAACAGGAGGAGATAAATTACATTTTTATCTCTTTTTCAGATTCCCTTGACACTTGTGGTACATGAAGTTGCTACATTCTCAGTATATATTGACATCAGTACATATCAGGCTGCATGGTCTGAATTCCTTGAGGTTCCTCGACTAGAGTTTTTGTTTAACACTAATATTATCAATTTATATTTAAATTATCATTTATATAGTCCTGAGGTTTTTGTAATTTCTTGGGCCTTTATTAGCTTGAGAATACAGCTGGGTGGCATGTCCAGCTAGGTTTTACACATCACACAGTGTGCATGATGTTTTTAGACAACTTTACTGGTAATTCTTGTCTTTAATGCATACATTGTAATTTCATGAGCCCTATAACTATCTTAGTTTGTCTTTAAGCTGGGTGGGGTTGCCTTTCCAGTAATCATCCTTATACTGACTGTGACACTCATGGCTTGATTTGGGAGTTATCTGCTTCAGCAGTGTTATCTTATGTCAATTAAATTTATGTGCAGTAGGATTCTTTGCATGTGTGTTGCACCAAGCACATCTGAACCAAGGTTCATTCGGACTGAGGGCAGTATTGTACATGTTAAACTTCTCTGACATCATCTTCTGGTTTTTAAATGAGTATTTTAAACCAATGGGGATTTTTTTCTGTTTTTCTCTGCATTATCTAGCTGTTATAAGTATTGTATTTTCTAAACAACTGCCATGAGCTTCTGAAGAAGGACTGGTTGGTCCGAAAGCTGGAGCACTTTGTTCTTGTTGTTACATCTATGTTGGTCCATTAAAAGGTATCAAATCATTTGCTTCTGGATCTGGAAACGAGAAGAATGAGAGGCGGTTTGTTAGTATTGTTTGACATCATAAATGACCTATACCTTATGGTAGAAATGGGAATAGAATTTATATTCTGCTGCAAGGAAACCAGAGGGTATCCCCTACAAATAATAGGAAGAGCCTTTAGAACCAATGAATGTAATGCTTCTACAAGCTACGGATTGTCAATTTACAGAACAGATTACCTACTGAGATAATAATCAGTAAAACAAAAAAGGAACTTAAGATCAAATTAGACAAATATATACTGGACGGAGGTAAACTTAGCTACTATGAACACTGAACTCTTTAGGAGCAGTCATGAGCACCTCACCTTTTGGCTCCTTAACATCCTTAATATGATCTGAGAAGCTGTAGGGGCTAAGAGGACAGCCTTTAAAAATTACAAACTGGATCAGACAAAAGAAACTAGGAACATTTACCAGAACAGGGTAAGGGCAGCAGGACCAGCAAATAAAAAATAAATGAGAAATGGCTAAAGCTGAGGCAAAGCTTATGATAGTGGTGGGGTAAAGGAGAAAAAAGCCTTTTTTAAGTATATTAGGGAAAAGAGGAAGACTAAAGAGTATGGATTGGAGACCCACAAAAGTTTCTAAGGTACTAAAAGGTTTGGAGAAGCCATAAAAGTTCTGATGGTTGTTATTTCAGTATCTGTTTAAACTCTCATTATCCATTCTTAAACTATTTGCCACTGAAGGAAAAAGAATGTAAAATAACTTGGGAGTGGTGCTGCACTGCCTCCGGCCTTCTTTATACTTCCCCAGCTGGCAAGCTTTCTTACCTGCCGAAGAGTATGTTAAGCTCCAAAATCAATGTTTTAAAATGTATTCTAGTTCACAGGACCACCCCAAATAATCACAGTGCTTCTTTTGGTTGCCTGTGAAGTACTCCTTTTTACTGTACTCATGTGCTAAGCCACTATATCAGGCTTCTTGCTGACTGCTTGTGCCATCAGCATTTTGAATAAAAAAAGGATTTTTTTGTATTTAAGTAACTTAGCAAGCTATAATAATTTTATGGGTCCCTTTGAAGGGTCTCTCTTGGATCTAAGAGTGCTACCTCTTTTGTCTTTAGAACCATAGGACTGTTCACTTTCTGTTCACAGTCTTCTGGTCCTTAGATGACACTCTTGTATCCAACCGGACCCTTAAACTTATATTAGAGCCCTACCAGATCCTGAAAAAAGATTCTGATGTGGTTCTTTTACAGAAAATGGCACACATTCAGGGTGGTTCTGAATGTATCTAAACCTGTTCTGCTAGCTTTCCTATAAAAAGCATATAAGGGCTACAGAAATAAGGGGTGTGAGTGGGGAAGCATAGGAAGAACCTACAGAATGTTCAGTTTATTCCTAAACAAACTGCCAGCCAGATGCCCGGGCTGAATGCTCATATACGCAGACGATGTGGTCATATTCAACAGCAACCCTAATCCTGAACAACTGGCAGTGGATCTCCAAAAGGGGTTCTGTGAAAAATGGTTTATGGCTCATAGATTAGTCATGAACTACAAAAAAAACTAAGACTATGATGTTCACCAGTACACAGAGCAAGCATAAGGCCTCCCCCTTGTAATCAGGGACACCAGTGGGGACCCACTGGAACACATCCAGCAGTTCTGGTATCTGGACATCACACTTGACTCTTCACTTTCATATGCCAAACACATCGACAACTTCTCAAGGGCTATTAGTACAAAAATAGGGATCCTATATAAGCATAGACACTGCCTGACACATGGGGCATTGAAACTGGCCATCAACAGCTCAGTAGTCTCCCTTGTCAACTATGGCCAGGCAATTTATGGGTTGGCGACAGACACAGCCCTAAACTGCATCATCACTGCACTGAACAAGGTGGGCTGACTATTCACAGGTTCAGAAAGGCTAACTCACACCTATGAGCTCTGCACCCGAGAAGGTTGGCTACAGCTGAAGGGCAGAATAAACTACCAAACCTGCTTCATCGCCAAGAAATGCTCCCTCAACCAACTACCCACAGGGGTCCAGAACCTCCTAACACCACACTCAAGCACTCGACCCACAAAGAACTCATCCACTCAGACCTACAAAGTTCCCAGATGCTGCACAGCCCAGGCATAGCATGCCTTTTACTATTGTGCTCCACTGTGGACCAGTACCTTACCTCCTGACGTTATCAATACCACATCTGTTGGATCGCTAAAATTCAGACTCTGGCAGCACCTAGTAAAATCTAGTAGATGTGACTGCTACCATTAGCACCCTCCTGGAGCATCAACCAACTACCTGAACTTACTTCCTGACAACTCATTGGGTTGAGGGACTATAATTCCAGCACTTTAGGTTACACCTACCCCCACCCCAATCAGGACATCACTACCACTTCCCTACCCCCTCACATGCTCCTAACTACCTTATTCTTTCCATCCATGTTTGCACCCCATCCTTCTTGTCACCTCAGAGAGCTTCCAGGTAGGGTGTTAACCTCTGATGCCGGCTAGCTGCTATACTGCCTATGCTGTTTAATGCTGTTGTACTCTGTAACTTATCTGTACCATATGTAACCCGGTTATCTGTATTGTATTGTATGTGTAACTGGTGTAATCCAAGATCTTAATAAATAAAATAAAATAAATAAAACAGAAGGAATATTAAAGTTCATCATTCACAGTGGAGGAAGGGGCACTCTTTTAGAGTGCTTAACAAAGCTGAGCGAGCAGAACACCAGAAGTTGGAAATGGGGCAAATTACAAAACATAGGGCCTCAAAGGGCTGAGGAGGTTGAAAATAAATAGGGCACTGGGGCAGGACAGGTTTTACCCTCAGGGTACTGAGAAGGGAGGCACTGATGGAGCCATTTGCATAATGCTCTAATTACTTGGTGACGGTGGTGGTCTCAGAAGACTGGAGGGTGTCAAGAATTCATCCCTTTCATGAGGGATGGGACAGGGGTGACAGTTTATCCCGCCTCTTATGTTTGAATCTGTCATCAAGGAGTAAATACTGAAATTCCTTAAAGCTAACCATCCACAAAATAAAAGCAGTTAAGATTTGCTATATTTACTACTTAAACTCAATGTTTCAGGCAGTGAATGTGGGCCAGGCTGTGGTCATCCTCTTCTTGGACTTCAGCAAGGTCTTCAACTTGGTAACAGGAGGTTTGTTAAGAAGCTGATTGGCCAGGGAATGCTAGACAGTTTATCCAGCTTGATAAGCAGCTGGCTAGGAGAAGAGAACACAAAGGCTGTGGTGGTAAATGGGACTCACTTGGGGCTCAGGGAGGTGATGACCAGGATGCTGCAGGGTTCAGCCCTTGGACCGGTACGCTTCAATATTTTCACCTGTGGCATGGGAGAGAGGATACAGGGAAAGGTTAGCTTACTTGCAGATGACACAAAAATATTTGTCAGGATGGACATGGAGGAGAGGAGGAATGAGATGAGACTTACTGAGTCTGGAAAAATGGTCTAAGCTCTGAAAATGGACCGTGGGGTAATTATTAGTAAAAACCTCAAGACTGCATGCTACTACAAGAGGGTACATGCGAAGGCCAGCAGAATACTGGGCTGCACTGGCAGGGGACCCAATAGTAAGGAGCAGGAGGTGATCTTTCCCTTCCTTCTACAGATCCTTGGAAAGGCTACACCTTGAGTATTGTGCATCTGTGGGTCCCTCTTCCTAACAGAGATAGAGATCACCTGGAAACAGTGAAGAGGAGGCCACAAAAAATGATTCCTGATATTCATGGAAGACTTTATGATGAAAGGTTGCAGAGGCTAAAATCTTCACTTGAGGCTAGAAAGGAAAGGGGAGAAATGCTAGAAATGGTTAAACACTTCATGGAGATCAACAGGTGAGTTTTCTAAAGTTGTTCAAACTCAGTGAAAGGACCTGCACATGGGCATAGGTAAACAGTGGCTGGGGTAAATTTAGGGGACATGTGAGGTAATACTCCTTCATAGAGAGTGGGGTGGACACCTAGCTGTGAGACTCAAGGTGTGGTGGGACCTTGCACTGGAAGCAAGGAAGGTGAGTGGGTGTAAAGCTACTAAACATACTGAGCTGCCGATAAGGGGCTCAAAGTGCATCCAGTGATTGTATCTGCTATTTTTTATGCACAGGATACAATGTCCCAAAGGAGCAACTTCAGTTGCTGTTAGAGAGGGATGAGGAACTCCCATGTCGTGATGTGGAGGAGGAAGCAACCATACAGGAGAAGAATCAACATGAAGACAGTCCCAACAGTAAGTACAGTAGATGGTTAGATAATGAGCTTATATTGGATTCTTTAAGCTGTAGTTGAGAGGGGGTTACATAGAAACATAGACTTTGACAGCAGATAAGGACCACTTGGCCCACCCAGTCTGCCCATTTCCCTACCTATTGGATAAGCTGCAGATTCTAGTTAACCAACAGCCTATTTCCTGCAACCCCCTCCCACTGTAATTGCCTTATGTCTGTCCCATGCATGTTTGAATTCCTCCACTGTTTTAGACCCCACAACCTCTCCAGGAAGGCGGTTCCATGCGTCCACCATTCTCTCCATGAAAAATAATTTCCTCACATTACCCCTGAGCCGTCCCCCCTCTAACTTTAAATTGTGCCCTTGTCCTTACACATCTCTTTTTCTGAAAGATGCTACCCTCCTGGACCTTGTTGATTCCCTTGAGGTACTTAAAAGTTTCAATCATGTCCCCCTGTCCCTCCTTTCATCAAGGGTATACATATTAAGCTCTCTCAGTCTCTCTTCATATGGTTTCTGATGTAGACCCTGCACCATTTTAGTTGCCCTCCACTGGACTGCTTCCATCCTGTCTATGTTATTGCGTAGATGAGGTCTCCAAAACTGTACGCAGTACTCCAGATGGGGTCTCACCAACTGTCTGTATAGAGGGATAACCACTTCCCTTTTTCTACTTGTGATGCCCCTCCCTATGCATCCCAGTATCCCCTTGGCTTTCCCTACTGACTTCTCACATTGCTTACCCACCTTTAGGTCATCTGATATGACTACACCCAGATCCCTTTCCATTATTGTTGTTGTTAGTACCTCCCCTGCTATTGTGTACTCTTCTCCTGGATTTTTATTTCCCAGGTGTATTACTTTGCACTTCTTTGCATTGAATCTAAGTTGCCATATGTCTGACCATTCCTCCAACCTTACGAAGTCCCTTCTCATCCTTTCTACCCCCCCTTGTGTATCAACTCTGTTACAGATCTTTGTGTCATCTGCAAAGAGGCATACCTTTCCTTCCAGACCCTCTGCAATGTCACCTATAAAGACGTTAAAGAGGACTGGACCCAGTACTGAGCCCTGAGGTACTCCACTAGTAACCCCCCCTTTCTTCAGAATGTGTTCCATTCACTGTTACCTTCTATGTCCTGCTGTGCAGCCAGTTTGTTAATACCTAGGGCTACCACACCTGGGACCCACTCCCAGGCTGGATAACTTGATTATTAATCTTTGTAGCGGACTGTGTCAAATGCCTTGCTAAAGTCTAGGTTGGCCATATCCACAGCCCCTCCCTGGTCTATTACTTTGGTCACCCAGTCAAAGAAATCGATTAGATTTGTCTGACATGACCTTCCTGCTGTGAATCCATGCTGCTTTGGGTCCTGTGCCCCACTGGCCTCTAGGTACTCAACAATTCTTTCTTTCAGAAGTGATTCCATCATTTTCCCCACCACTGAAGTCAAACTAACAGGTCTGTAGTTTCCATCTTCTGCCTTGCTCCCACTTTTGTGAAGGGGAATCACATCTGCCCTCCTCTAGTCCTCAGGTACCACCCCATCTTCCCATGATTTGTTAAAAAGTGTGGTTAGTGGTGTCACTAGGTTCTCCCTTAGCTCTTTTATGATTCTAGGGTGAATCTCATCAGGCCCCATTGCTTTGCCCACCTTGAGTTTTAGGGGTTCTTTCAGTACTCTTTCTTCTGTAAATGGACTGGTATCAATGTGTGGCAGTATCTCTGCCATTATACAAGTGTTGTTATAGCTGTTTTTACTGTATCATGCTGTTTCTCCAATGTTGCCATGTATGTATACTGTATGTTTTGTGCTCTCCCGGGTCATTCCTGAAAATAGGCATACTACTTGTCTAGTGTACTTACCCGGTAAACAAAAGCTAAATAAATAAATAAATTAACCCCACTATCCAGAGTGCTTCTACTGTTTGATTTAGGTAACTCCTCCTCTTCTTCTTTTGTGAATACTGAGCCAAAGTATTCATTCAGTATCTCTGCCTTTTCACTGTCTCCCTCTTCCCACCTCCCCTCTCCTTTATTAATCTTCACTATCCCTCCCTTAACCTTTATATGCTCCCCTAATGTACCTATAAAAGGTTTTATCCCCCTTCTTAACTGAGTTGGCTATCTTTTCCTCGGTTTGGGCCTTTGCTTTTCTGACTGCCTTCCCCACTTCTTTCTGCTTTAATTGATACGGTTCCCTGTCATTCCTTGTACTTTTTGAATGCAGCCTTTTTCTCCTTAACCTTCCCTGACACCTCTTTTGAGTGCCATAGTGTTTTTTTATTCTGCTTTGTTTTCTTTATTTGTTTCACACAAAGGCTTGTTGCCTCCATGATGGCAGTTTTGATTTTTCTCCATTGTTCTTCCACCCCTTGTTTCTGTCCATTTGCTAATGCATTCCTCAGGTATTCACCCATTATGCCAAAGTCAGCCCTTCTAAAGTCCAGTATCCTTGTCTTTGTATGGCTTGTCTCCATGGTTGTGTTTATTGTGAAGCACACTGTGCAGTGGTCACTTGTTCCCAGATGTCTGCTGACTTCTAAGTTTGTGATCCTCTCTCCATTTGAGAGTACCAGGTCTAATATTGCTCCCTCACGAGTGGGTTCCTCCACTAGCTGTCTAAGGCATGCTCCCTGTAGGGCATCGAGAATGACCCTGCTCTTGGATGTGGCTGCAGTCCATGTCACCCAGTTAACATCTGGCATATTCAGGTCCCCCATCAACAGTATCTCCCCATTTTCAACCATTTTGAGAATACCCTCTATCATTTTCTTGTCCATTTCCTCCCCTTGAGACGGGGGTCTGTATACAACCCCTGTGCAGATTGTGATGCCATTCCCTGTCTCCAAGGTGACCCAGAGTTCCTCTTGTCCTCCCCTTTACTTTTTAGTTCTGAGCTTTGATCCCTTCCTTATGTAGAGAGCTACTCCACCTCCTCTTTACCCTCCCTGTCCCTTCTGTAGATTGTGTACCTAGTATGTTGACATCCCAGTCATGGTTCTCCGTGTACCATGTTTCTGTGACTGCCACAATATCCAAGTGTTCCTCTTCCATCAGGGCTACTAGCTCTGGAAGCTTGTTCTGAACTACAGGCATTGGTACTCATTGCCCTCCATTTAATGTTGGCTTTATCCTTTATCCCATCCCTGCTCTTATTGCCTTGTCCATTTTCCATTTACCCTGTCCTGCCCTCTGTCAAGCTCTGTACCTCAGTGTTTACCTACTACCTGCCATGTTTTTGTGGGAGGCTTGAACTTTCCTGTTTCCTGTCAGCACCTCCCTTGGCTAGTTTAAAAGCTTGCCAAGGAAGCCTTTAAACCTGTCACCTAGAAGCATGTTTCCCTTCCTGGACAGATGCAGACCATCATGCCAGTATAGACTTTCAGCTCTCCAGGTGGACCCCCAGTCCCCAATGAAGCCAAAGCCCTGTGCTCTGCACCAGGTTTGCAACCATTCATTAAACTGCATGGTGTGCAGTACCATAGCCTCACCCCTGCCATAGACTGGCAGCACCTCTGAGAAGGTTACCATGCTTGCTACCAGTCTGAGGCCCCTCCCCAACTCCACAAATTCATCCTGCAATGCACTGATCTCATGCCTAGCTGGGTCATTTGTCCTGAGGTGGACAATGATATCTAGTTTCCTCTCCTGTGATGCTGCTTCTGCAATCCTGAGGATTTGTTTCCTGTCCCTCCAAGCCATGGCACCAGGCAGGCACCTTACTTCCCTCTCCTCTCCCTCTCCTCTCCCTTCCCCAGGTCTAGACCCCTAACAATTGAGTCCCCTATCAGAAGCTGTTTCTTTCCCCTGTGTTGTCCCTTGCCACTCTTTTGTGGGTCTCCCTCGTGGATGTCCCCAGCATTCTTCTTGGTCTCCAATGAGGGTGTCATTATAGAGGAACCTTGATTTGCCAGACTGACATATGATTTGTGTAGAGGTGCAACTAGAGGCTACCCTCATTCTACCTCCCTCCCAGAACCTACAGTGGTCCATCTGCTTTTCACACATGGCAACCTCTGAGGCACTGGTTGTGAAACTGGTGCTCTTTGGGTGGGGGAGGCCTCCTTAGTCCTTGCCAGTTCAGCCTGGAGGTGGGCAACCTCCTCCCTCAGAGCTGAAAGTTGCCTTCAAATAGGGCAGCAACGCAGGTTCCAGAATGTCTCCCGGAAAATTGCTGCCCCACAGCCAGTGCATTGCACCACTCCCCACATGTCCCTCTTCCTTATAATATACAATGAGTAATATATAATTTTGTTTTGTTTTGTGTGTACTTACCCTTTATGCACTGTGCTGGGTAATTAAGAATATGACAGTTCTGCTCCAAAACCTGTTGAGGAAGTGATGTCAGAACCTTGGCTATAAAGGAAATGCCACGCCTAGGGTGGGTGTGGTGAGGGGAAGGGTGGGTGGGTAGGTCACAACCACTGGTGACTGTTAGAAACAATCAAATACACCACTGCTCCACCACCTTGGTGAGTACTGCCCTTTATAGTAAGTCAACCAACACCACAATGTACTAGACCACTGCTCCTACACAAACCACTCTACTGAGTCCAAGGATAAAAATGAACTCACTGTTCAGCCAGCAGGAAACTTCTAAAATATTGCACAAATATCCTTCCAAATCCTATGTGTCTAGCACAGAAATCAAGCAACTTCAGTTGTATTACAACCCCTCTGGTTATAAAATTACTACACTTTAATGGAATCCTGCAATTCTTAATGCCAGTAAGAAAATAATGAAACTTTCTGTAGAAAGTGTAGCTTACCTTCCTAGTCCCCTACAATATTATGTTTTACCAAGTTACCAGTTCCTCAAATGCATTGTAGTTTGTTCTCTGCAGTATAGCAAGTTTCTCAACTTCCAACAGGAGCAGGCAAGTCTGTAGAGGTTAGGAGAAATAGGGAACAGGTCTAGATTTGAAAGAGAAGCGAACATGGGATTATTTCATTTTATTTATACAGGTACTCTATACCAGAGGAGCAGTAGGATGCACCAGACAGAAGGGTGGTTAGGTCCTGGGATCTGAGAAGGTCCAAGGAGCAGATGGTCAGACTAGATGGACCCTTGGTCTCCTTCTGTCATCTTTTTTTCTGTGTTTCTATTTATCAGATGAGTATAGTAATTATTTTCCCTTGTGACATGTACATACATTTTACATACACAAAGGAAATGATAAAAAAAGACAAAGACTACAAACCATAGTAAGGATTCAATAACAAATGTAAATATTTTTGGACTGTAGTCAGTCCTGACTCTAACTTTGAAGGTATTCAGTCTAAAACAGTTGATAACTGTCTCCTGGCAGAGAGTTGTAAAAGGAACAAAAGGGATCTTTGCATGAAAGTAGTTGGGAGAAAAAGGAGTTTTAAATGTGGTTCTACTCCGGGGCCTGGTACATTACCTCCCCTATAGAAAAGTGACAACCCAGTTTGTGAGAGAAGTCCCATTGAGGTTGTGTGTAGCAGGACTCCCATATGAATAGTCGGCCTGTCTTCAAGGGCCAGGCAACCAGCTGCCTGGTACAGAGAACAGTGGTGCAGGGACCTTGAAAGTTTCAACCTGGACCAAACCCTGTCACAGACCCCCATGTAAACTGGTATCTCATAGTTCAAAACAGGAAAAAAGTAAACTGAGGAGTAACAGATTATGTGACTTGGGTAATAAAAAATCCTATATCCTGGATAACATAACCAGCCTCTGATGTATGACCTTGATCATATGGGAAACGTGGCTTGAATGAAAGGGTTCTGTCTAGCACCAAAAGGTTGTCATTTAGTGCCACCACAAGATACCTGAAAACATGTTCAGTTTACCCCGTAGGCATAAGCAGTGATGACAGAGAGATTGGAGAGTATAAAGCCAAGAAAAATGTTTAAATGAAAGTGGTCAATAGATAGTGGATATGAGATTGGGCTGAGAGTTGGTGGGCATGACAGAGGACTGAATTCATGGGGTCCTCATTCCAGGTGTGGCTGAGCAGGCAGCAGTCTGCATTAGCAGAAACAGGAAGGCTGTATTCATCCATCAAATCAAGGAAAGTGCAAACGTCTAAGTTAGTTGCAAAAGTTTCTTTGCCACAGATTGTCAATTCTTATCACTGTCATCAAAGCTTCAGTGCTTTGGCTGTACTGTTCGGTGGGGCTAGATTTGATGAGAGAATCACCTACCATTTATATCACTTGTCAGGAGCAAACTTAGCCGTTGTTTCAGAAATATTGGTAATATAAATACTGTTGCAACAATAGTCCTGTTCAGTGGCTGTGGTGGGATTCAGGCATTGAGATACATAAACATATGCACACTGATTTACATTTAAACATAAGGGGAGCTTATATTACCATGCAGTCAAACAGTGCTGCTGTATTATACGGCTAACAAATGTTTTTTTTTTGTATCTATTTTTATCTTTTCACTATCAAAAATGATTATCAAAAAACTTGAAACTGCTAAATCCGTTTAATTAGTACAGCACTCAGAGATGCTGTGTTAACGGGAAACATTTTTTGTAAATTCTCATCTACCTGGTATTCCAGCTAAAATGTACAGGTGGTGGTAAGTAGAGGTGCAAAGTTCTGTTTCCAACACAAAGGGCCAGATATTCAAAACTTTGCCCCGGGGCTAAATTAGCACTGCCCGGCGAGCAAACTTAGTCCGGAGCACAAAGCAAGCCATATTCAAAAGGAATAGCCTGGGGCAAACAACCTCTAAATATAGCTTGGGAATGAGGCCGGGCAAACTGGGCTGAGAGTGCAGGGCAAACTTAGCCCTGGAATAAGATAGCTCTGAATATGGCAACCAGGAAGTGCAAACCACAACAGCAACACAGTGCACAGTGATGTGAAGGTAGGTAGAGGTGAACTATGTGGCCAATGTGTGTGCCAACAAATGTGTGGACCCAATACAGCTGCAGGCAGCAGCGTATGTGAAAGTACAGTGTACAAAACTGTAAAATATTCCCCAAACTGTTTGCGCGAGTTTAGCCTGGTGCAAACATGTTTGCCCAGAGCTAAACTTTGCCATCTTCAAAAGTGATATGCAAATGAGCCTACTTAGGTAGTCTGTGGGCAACCATCCAGATTAGCATCTCATTATGCCCTGATTTGCATGCAGTTTGCGCCGGGCTAACTGTTTAGCCCTGCGCTAAACCCTCACAAACATGTTAGCGCTGCGCAAACAGCTTGGGAAATATTATACAGTTTTGAACACTACTTCCACATGCACTGCTGCCTGCAGCTGTACTGGGACAAAACAGCATAGGTACAGATGGTGGTGGTGCTGCATGCAACTGTCACGTTGCAGGTCATGCTACAGTGCACAGCAGACACTACAGTAGCAAAGGGGCCAGTAGTGTGTGGACACAGCAATGCCTATGGTGTGTAGGGCAGTGATGATGACTGCACTATACACAATGAGAGACCCAACCTGCAGGTGTTTACTGACAGTGGACATTACTGTTATGCTGTTGTGTGACCCACAGATGCTGCACCTCTGGCATGGGATGCTCACAGTGACATATACATGTCCGGCTTTGTGTGCTGTGGCAGTTGTACAGCTGTGTGGTATGTGGCCGGGGGGGCATATATTATCCAAAAGGCACACTGGTGTTAGGGTATTCCCAATACTGGCCCATGTGCACTGCATGATGTGTCCCAGCCTTGTGGCCACACCTGGTCTGTGGCACAGCCTGGCCACCCATACACTCTCCCCTCAACATCCTCCATGCCCACAGTGCTGCATGTGTGTGCTGGCATCTGTTGGTGTCCACAGAAGTGTGGTCCACAGGTGTGTGCTGTATGGCCACACTGCCATGCTTTCCATTGGTGGCAGGGTCACCACTTACTGCCTGGCATGGCTGGGACTGGTGGCAGATGATGGCATCATTGTGATGCCATCAGTTAGCAGCATGCTTCCTCTATGTTTGGCTTTGTCTGTGTGTCATATTTATTTGTTAGGGTCACGCAAAACCCGCACAAACACCACACAAAGCCATAGTGTCGCACAAAGCTGATTGCTCAGGGTTAAGACAAGTTTTTCCTGGGCAGTAATGTGCACCGCACTAAGTGTCGCACTAAGTCACGCAAAACCACTTTGCGCAGCGCTAGTCGCTGAATATAGCATTGCGCCTGTATTCATGTCAGTTTGCCCCTTGCATACATTATGATTTTGCCTGGCGCTAGTCAATCAATCAAATCTTTATTTATTCAGGCGATCATCATTGAGCAAGGCTCATTTACAAGATGGACCTGATAAGGTCAAGGTTCGAGTTGATGCACAGCAATTACATCACATACTTATTAGACAGTTATACATACAGAAAAAAGAAAATGTTATTTATAACACAATAATATACAGAGAATTCACATGTTAAAGCTTGGCAAGAGAAAGTTAAACTAACATCTACAATATGTACAGTACATATATATCACAACGAAGGCCATGACAGTCACTCACATAATGAGTACAAGGATGGTGAAGGAAATATTGGGTGCCATATACTGGCGGGTGTCTGGCTGGAAGGAATATGCCATATGTGATTGGAATATGGTTTTGTGGGATGACTATTCTATCTCTAGTGGTAGCAACTGCATTTCTCTGTGAAGAAGGCTGTACAGTGCTGCTTGAAGGATGTAAATGGAATGATAATGGACAGTTTTAGGGAATTTTGTAGGGTGTCCCATGCTATGGCTAGAGAATAGCTGATTGCTGCCCTCCTATTTTGGTGTTGACTTTGGGCAATTTGAGCAGGATGATATTGTCTTCTTAGGGCATAGGAGCTGGGAGTGGTCAGGTTGAAGCAGTCCAGGATATAGCTTGGGAGTTTTTTTGATAAAGCTCTGTAGATCCATAGAGCTGCATTTCTGCTCCTCCTGACATGAAGAGAAGCCCATCCAATTGCATCATAGAGAGAACAATGGTGAGTATTATATGGCAGGTCTGTAATGAAACTTACTGCTCTATGGTATAAGGTATCCAACTTTTGAAGGTAGGGAGTGGGGCAGTGACTATAGAGGAAGTCTGCGTAGTCAATGACTGGTAGAAAGATGGCCTGGCCTAATCTCATCTTTGAATCTCTATTAAGGAAGGATTTTAATCTGTAGAGGAGGCCAAGCCTTAGGCGAAGCTTTTTCAGCAGTTGTTCTAGATGCTGAATAAAGTCAAGTCTGTTATCAATCCACACACCTAGGTATTTGAAATTTTCAACATACTCCAGATTTTCTCCAAGTATAGTGCATAGCTGGGGGAAACTGATTGAAGAGGATGTGTTGGTGGAGTTTTGGGTTGTGAACATCATTGCTTTGGTTTTCTTTGCATTTAGCAGAAGCTTTTTCTCGAGTAGCTGATGTTGTAACAGGGAGAATTCTGCTTGTAGGATTTCATGAGCAACTTTAGGTGAAGGGTTGCTGACATACAGTACAGTGTCATCAGCAAAGCGATATACTGAGGACTTGGTAAGGGTTGAATCAATTTGATTTCTATAAATGGCAAAAAGGATAGGACCCATAATAGAGCCTTGGGGGACTCCTCTTGACAGTGGTCTTAATGGGGAGAGGTCACCTTCAGCTTTTACCTGCTGTGATCTACCAGAGAGGTAGCATCTGTACCACTTAAGGGAGGATGGATCTAGGCCAATGGAGTGTAGGGATGAGAGTAGCAGTTCATGGTCCACAGTGTCGAATGCTTTGCTCAGGTCCAGGAATACTGCACAGACATTATTCTTTTTATCCAGTTCGGTTTGCCAATCATTGGTGACCTTGGCTAATGCAGTGATAGTGCCATGTTTGGCCCTGAATCCAGATTGAGCTGGATTTAATATATTAGCATTGTTATAGCTAATGCAGTTTGCCTACACTATTTGGCCTTTTGAATATAGCTGACCCACGCTAATCCCATGCTAAACCTGTGCAAACATTTTTTGCCCGGCGCAAAGTTTTGAATATCTGTCCCAAAGGTCGAAATATTAGAGATCAAATGTCAGCAGAAGTAATTTCCTGCGATCTCCCCATAATTTTCAGTTCCCTTTCAGAATTTGGGGGATCAGCTGGTAAGTCGATCAGCTGCTACTGAGTAGAGAGAAACATATTAAACATTTACAGTTTTGGTATACTCTTGTTAATACTTTCTAGTTTTCTTAACTGTGAAAACATATGGTTTATTTGTTTCTAGACAAGAAACAAGTGATGACCTTTCAAACGAATGGCTTAAGGTCCCAATCTCTATTGCAGTCTCTAGGGTGTAGGCTATTTAAGGTGAAGATCCTGTAACTGCCACATTGGATGAGGCTACTCTGTAGGTTCTCACCTCTAGAACTCCTACCAATATTCTCAATTCCCTTTCAGGCAGCACATGTAGGGTCTCTACTGTGGTGTTCAGAAAAAGATGTTTTCTAACTGGAGTGTTGGCTAGTCCTGATTTTATGCCGTGTATGTGCTCCTGGTTACTTGATTTACTTACTGGTCTAGTTCTATGGCCTATATGTAGTAAAGGGCACATGCACCAAATTGGATAAACCAAAAAGCTACTATTGTGGTTTATAAAAGCTCTGACCTCTACCCCTTTTTCATAGCCATCACTTCTGAGTCATTGCCCCTCATGGCAGTGATGGCATACATTGCACTGTCCATAGCGGTACATGCCTATTGGTGGTGTTGGTGGTGGTAACCAGTTCCTATATGCTGCAGTATGTGTTGTTCTCTTGTATTGATTATAGACTATTTTCTCCCTAAGGTTTTGGTCCTCTTGTGAAAGCTATTCTTGGTTAGTCTGTAAGTTCTTTTGCCAGTAACTCATCAGTTCACTAAGCTAAGTCATAAGCTTAACATGCAACCCCTTCCACTATGTCTCCTCCTTCACTTTCTTATTCTCCTGTGTTCCTTAGACTTAATTATGGAACACTGAGTCTTGACGGAGTCCCCAGACACTAGTTCAGATAGGGCCCACCCGTCAGTTTTGTTGCCCCCCCCCACTACTACAGAAACTAGTTGTACAATTACAACCTTCCTGCTATTCTGGCACTGCATCCCTGAACATACCGCTCTCTTTCTAACTGTGTTACCCTCTCCTTACATCTATGAGCCACCAAATATCCCTGTTCGTGTGGCACTGTAGGTACTATCTCTCTACCGACTAAGCTCTACTCCTCTCTCCTTTATTTCTTCCTCCAGAAACCTGCTCTCTGAACAGGGTCGTCTTTTGCTTCTTAAATTCCTATTTATCAGACTCAAGAAACTTATTGTCATGTTCTGGTAACATTTAATTAAACCCCAGACCCCCCATATCTGTTGTGGCCCCCTAAGACTTCACCCAGCTAAAAGGTATCAGCTTTCTCCATATTAACTCCTGCAGTCTGCTTAAAAAGGTGGATATTATACAGGCTTGGGTCCTCCATTCCTCCCCAGATATACTAGTGGTCAGTTAATATCACTGCTTACAATGTATTTAGGACCAATAGGACTACCACTGGGGGGGATTGCAATCTTTGTGTCAGACAAGCTTTCAGTCTCTGTTTTCTATTCTACCTCCTCACCCAAGGAATTCGAAAGCCTCACTTTAAAAATTTCCTTAACTTCTAACGAGTCCTTTTTCATTTCCAGTTGCTACCGACCATCCTCAGGTGGACTAGGGATACTTCGTCACCTCCATAGAATCACAGAAGCTGCCAATTCTGAATGCATATTCTTAGGGGATTTTAACCTAGACTGGAATTCAAACTGGTCTGAGCCTTTAAAAACCTCATGCAACGAACTCTGTCTTACTCAACTAATCAGTGACATCACCTATCCCAACCGAAAGAAACCTGAACACAGCACTCTTCTTGATTTGATACTTACTAATAGACCACATAAAATTTCATACATTAGGGTATTCGATAACGATATTAACGACCATAGAGCTATAGCATGTGTGAGGTACCTACCCAAGACCATTTAGTCGCTGGTCTGTTCATTCAAAAGAAGTTTCCGAAAATCCCGTATTCCTGAATATTTGGCTGATCTCAGCAAGATTAGATGGTAGGACTTCTGCCTGGACCCCACAGTCTCTGAGGTGTGCAGCCTTTTACAGCACCTTGTTTTGCAAGTGATTAACAAACATGCCCCAGTGGTTAAAGTTAGAGTAAGGAAAAGATCATACCCTTGGTTTACCAATACACTAAAAACCTCTCTACTCCACAGGGACAAGTTATGGAAGAAAGCTCATAAAAATAAATCGGATTCAGATTAAGCTGCTTTCAGAGCAGCCAGGAACCACTGCATTAGACTTGTTCGGGCAGAGAAATCTAAGTACTTCCAGTCAGTGCTGGAATCCTCAAAAAACAATGCTGCCAAATTCTAGCAAGTCCTCAGGGAAGTCAAAAGGCATAAACCGCCTTCGTCCCTCCCATCCAATATAGTGTTAATGGCCAATACCTACACAAGCAACCATGATATACTGGACCAGGTAAACAACCATTTTGCAACCGCTGGGCTAACCTTTGACTCCTCACCCACTAGCAAGCTTCCCCCTGCCCTCTTCTGGTGACCCTCTGCGCCTACCAACTAAAGCCCATCATCACCAAAACCAATTCAGTTTCATTCCAGTTACTCTCAAACAGGTAGATCTTTTAATCGCCCTGCACGAAAAGTGTCGGGGCCAATCATCTTTGAACATTTGTTCCTAAAATTAGGCTACTACACTATGTCTCACCTATTACCCACCTCTTCAATTTTTCCCTCACTCAAGGTGCATTTCCCTTCAATTGGAAAATAGCGTGCATTATTCCTCTTCTCAAATCTGGTGATCCAAGTGATCTTAATTATAGCCCAATCTCCTTGCTACCCATCCTTTCCAAACTTCTAGAAAAACTGGCCAACTCCCAATTTAGAGATCACCTTGAATCTGCAAAGCTACTGAAACCCCTCCAGTCTGGATTCAGACCTAAACATAGCACAGTGTCGGCTTTGACAAAAGTCACCAATGATTGGTAGACCGCCCTTGACATCAGAAATTATGTCTATGCTCTCTCTTTAGATTTGAAGAAGGCTTTTGACAATGCTGACCATCAAATACTTTTAACACTGCTATATAACCTTGGGTTGGATGACCTTGCTGTAAAATGGTGCTTCTGCTACCCTAGTAGTAGACAACAGAGGGTAAAAGGTTGTGGCACAGTCTCTCCTCTAAAACCATTGCAGAGAGCAGTACCTCAGGGGTCCATCCTGGGGCCACTACTGTTTGCTATTTATATCAGTGACATTGACTTTAATATTAACACTGCAAGTGTCTACCTCTTTGCGGACGACACCATGTTTTACGTTATTAGGCCCTCCTTACATCTTGCCTGCCTTGAATTGCAGCACAACTTTTACCTTCTTTAACAAAATCTGCTTCAACTGAAACTACTTCTCAGTGCCAAAAAAAAACTTGTGCTCCCCTCCCCTTACACCAAAGTGCCAACTCCCCACTCCTTGAATACTAACCCACAGATCATTAGAATTCTGGGGGAACCACTTGAACTAGTAGAGGAGTTCAAATATCTAGGTTTCTGGCTGGATTGTAAACTTTCCTTTGTTACCCATAATGAGGAACCTGCTAAAAAAAAAACTACACCAAAGACTTGGACTCTTCTATCGCAACAAGTACCTACTTATTTATGAAACCGAAGTAAGATTGGTCCAGTCAGCCTTCCTTCCCCTAATTGACTGTGGATTTCCTCTACAGCCAGTGCCCTAAAACAGTCCTTGATACTCTAGACACACATTGTCACAGAGCCTTAAGATGTATCTTAAATGCACCTTTCAACACCCACCACTGTTCCCTTTATCTATAGAATAATTGGCCCTCTCTCAATACTAGGAGGTGGTGCAATGTGTCCCTCTGGGTGAATAGAGCCGTCACTCTGAAGCATCTCCATTACATTCAGAACCTATTTAAATGCTCCCCTTGTAGGTATTCCCATAGAAAACTCTCCTATATTACATTTGACACCCCTAAGATAAGAACCCATTTTGGATCCGCATCCGTGGGATATGCACTACCCACTCTGTGGAACTTCCTGCAAAAAACACTAAAACTTATGCATACTGTTTTTATTTATTTATTTTAGATCTGGATTAAATACCTTTGAGCCATAGGCTTGGTTACAAAGATTCCAAGTCAGGGTAACAAAAATACAGCATTAAAAAAACCTTACTGTCCCCCTTGCCTACTCCACACTCTCCACCCCTGCCCTTGTTCTGCAACATCTCGCCCAGTATTATACCTCCACAGGCTTCCTACAGCATTACCTTCATTCAGTGCTCTAACCACAGACGGTCCGCCCACTGCTCTTTAAAAGGAAGAAAACTCCAGGCCGCTTTCTCCATGTTCCTCCTCATCCTTCTGCTTTCCAGTGATATTGAACAGAACCCTGCCCCCCCAACACTTAAGCAACTGCCCTTGCACCTCAGAGGACTGAAAGTAATGCACATTAATATTAGAAGTCTCCTGCCTAAACTGGACCTTCTCAATTGCTGGCTAACCCAAAACTCACCTGATGTCTTATGTCTATCAGAAACATGGTTATCTACCAAAACATCTGATGCATCCCTGGCCATCCCTTGCTACTCTATCATTTGGCAAGACCGTGGCAAGAGAGGAGGTGGTGTCGCATTGCTTGTTCGGCATCCCGTCTCATGCACCATAATAAGAAAAGAGTCATGCCCAGGCTCACACGAACTAATACTTGCCAAGTTCTCCTTCCCCTACTCCCTCCCCTCCTTCATTGGGGTGGTCTACTCCCCCACTCGGTTGGAGCATGCAGCTCTTGTGGAATGCATCACCACACTCTAGCATCTAGTGAGCTGTAGTGAGCTATTGATCCTGGGCCATTATAATCTCGATTGGCTCTCACCCTACTCTGCTATGACTATCTCAAAAATTGAATCCTTAAACCTCTTCCAACTAATCAATGAACCCACCTGCTACAACCCTCATTCCTCCCATCGCTTCCTTGTAGACTGGGTTCTGTCATCTCACCCCCCCCCACAGAATATCCAACATGGGAGTCCTCGAACCTGCCTTCAGTGACCACTGCATTACATACTGTGTTAGAAAGACACAACTGCCTAAATCCGCACCTAAATACATCCCCACATGTCCCCTACATTCTCTCGATACAAACTACCTCCTCTCGGACTTATACAGTGCGGACTGGAGCCCAGTGTACTCTTCTCTGGATGTTGACACTGCACTAGCCCGGTTCACTATCTGGGACTACCATGCCCAGCTCAAAAAAGCAAGGGTTAGAAAACGTCATCACCCCTGGATCACAGACCCAGTAATTACCCTCTGCAAATCCCATGACAAAGCTTGGGAAGACTTCAAAGCCTCACAATCCAGCCACTCCAAACAGATCTACACCACTGTCACAAATTTATGCACAAAAACTATCAGGCTAGCAAAGGCTGCCTACTTTAAAGACTGTCTCAGGAATGATCACCCCTCCTCCTTCTGGAACATTGTCCACGCTATCATAAAGCCAGTTCCTAAATCAGACATTCCCACTATAAACCTCAGCAGCGTTAACATTAACGTTCTAGGAGTGTGGATATGTTGTTCATCCACACTCTTCGGCAATGTCCCTTTCCACTTTAAATCTGCCAGAAGTCTTCAAGTTGGCTCCTCCCACTCACCCGGGTTATATATACCTGGGCTCTGCCCCATGACGCCAGATCTTCCTTTCCACTGGAAGATACAGGTTGCCTCCCTTGTGCGCTCGCATTTTGTAGGCTCTGGCTTTCAAATTGTCGGTTTTACCGAAAATCAGACTCGTTCGAGTTAGCGATTGCGGTTTTGCAGCATCGATCATAGAAGATAAATCTTTCACGGGATTTCACCTGTGCTCCTGCGACCAAAAGATGTCACGCACCGATCCCCACCTCACGTGTGTTTACTGCCTAGGTGTCGGCCATGACACCTCGTCGTGCAGTTTTTGTTTGGCCTTCCATCCCAACATCCTGGACAACCGCTTAGCACGATTGAAACTTGGGAGACTGGAAAAAAGGAACCTTCCTGTGAAATCTAAGGAGGGTAGGTGGGCAGTTTCCACAGCCGCAGGCTCCACCGAGCAGCTGGAACAGATGAAGGTATTTGAGGAGGCAGCCGCTCGCACTTCAGCCAATCAAAGCTTCTTTGTCCTACTGAACACAGGCTCCACTTTTTTGGTCTCTTTCAAGGAGCTGTGCCACTTTCTCCCCACCCAGGGTGAGGAGCCTTCAGGCTCGCACTCCTCCCACTCTCGTAACAGAGAGAAAGACCCATCGTCTTTGTCTCGACAGAGATGTTCTTCGGACTGGGAGAGGTCCGAGTCCCAAGAAACAGTGATCTCAACCTCAGTGGAGGTCGCATCCTCTGCCGCTGGCTTTACAGATCTTCCATCTGGCCAGAGGACCAAGAAAGTAGTCGACGAGGTAGAAATTGTCATCGACTCGATGGACTTGTTGTTGCCAGTTGTATCCGATGACTTCTTGGAATGGAGTCCTAGTATTTCTGGATGAGGAGAACCAGCCTTCTGGTGCTCCCATCAAGGACCCGGTTCTGGACACTCAGGTTTCACCAGGCTCCCCAGCATCTCCTGATTAATTGAGTCAGCCTGACTGATCTCGATCGAGGTCCAAAACCTCCTCAGCCGAAATGACTGAGGAAGAGCCATAAGCGCTCTAAAAAGAGGTAATGCCACAGATCGTCCTCATCCTCCTTGGACGAGGCGAGGCTCTGACGTGCCCTTCCTGGGGATTGTTTTGTTCAGTCCAGGAGTGGCAGGTCACCTTCAGCATATAGAGCAGTCCAGTGCCACCTTGGACGCCACTTCTGCCAAGGGTTCTTCGGGCAAGAAGCAGAAGAAGAAAAAGGAGAAGCCCTTTCAGCATTCTTCCCCTGAGGTGTGGCAGCCCTCCTATCAAGGATTCTGGCTGTACCCAGTTATGAGCCTGTCTGTTGTAAAGGCCCTCTCACGCAAATGTTGATGTACATATGTATATTTTTCTTCTTTGTATAAATATTTAATTATGTTTTATCATGTTATTGTACTATGATTTTTGTATGTCCAGGTCCATCTTGCAGATGAACCCTGCTCAATGGTGCCCGCCTGGATAAATAAAAATTTTGATTGATTGATGTGGCAACAGCTGATTTTGTCCGGTCAGAAGCTGGCTCCACCGACTACACCAGCCATTACGTGGCTTTCGCTTCCTTGACTGAAGCCGACCCCTCTGGAACTGAAGCCATCAGTTCCTCCACACATGGGACTGGCCTGTCTTCCGATTTGGCCTATCTCAGTTTCTCCGCCCATTCGGGTGGAACCACTGCCTGTACAGCTTTCAGGAGGGGTGCCATCGAAAGAGGACCGACAGGACACCAGACTTCCCCGACGTCTGTTGAACACTGTCACCCCAGACTGCCCTCAGTGCATCGAGGGTGACTTAGGCAGTAGACCGCTGTATCACAATTCTTCGGACTTGGATGTCACCGAACTTCACTCTCATCCGGGCGATGACAAGTTGTCCGTTGGCTCTGGGATAGAGGAAGTCACTTCCTTTTTCCAGGGCATTCTCTTCCTCATTTCAGATTCCACTGGAATACCCCTGTAGCCCATCCAGAAAAAGGCGGAGTACCCGCTCACTGATATCCTAAAGAGGAGGGATACCCTGATGGAGGCCTTTCCAGTGGCCGAGGCTTTTGTTCGCCTGGCTCTTGAACTTTGGCAGTGCCCTGCCTCCTGTCCAGCACCATCTGCCCGCATGGTCCACAAGTACACAGTGCCCATGGGGTCCCTTGCGGAGTTCACAGAGCACCCTTCAGCCGAGAGCCTGGTGACCCGCTCTGTGTTCAGGCATACTAGTAATTCGGCTGACACTGACTGACCCATGGACAAAGAGTCCAAATATATGGACCACTCTGCCTGAAAGGTCTATGCGGTCTGTTCTTTGGGCCTTCATCAGGCCAACTCAGCAGTCATTATGGCACTTCTCTCATGCCCTTCATTAGATGAGGTCCTCCTGCACTTCCCGCGAACATGCAGACCATGGTCAAACAGGTCCATGACCAGGGCCGTGCTGTTGCAAAACAGTAACTTCAGATGGCTGTGGACATTGGGGATTCTTGTGCCTGCTCGATGGCTGCTGCAGTGGCCATTCACCGCAGGGCTTGGCTGAGGCTTTCCTCCTTCCCGGTGGATACTCCGCATAAGCTTGCTGACATGCCTTTCCTGGGGGCCATCTTGTTCGGTCCAGGAGTGGTCGGTCACCTTCAGCATATAGAGCAACCAGTGCCACCTTGGACGCCATCTCTGCCGAGGGTTCTTCGGACAAGAACCAGCAGAAGAAAAAGAAGAAGCCCTTTAGGCATTCTTTCCTTGTGGTGCAGCAGTCCTCCTATCAAGGAGGACAGCAACAACAGCAACAGCCCTAGGCCCAAGCAGTGCCACAACAGGCCCACAAAGGAGGCCGAGGTTCTGGTCCTGGAGCCTCTTCCTCCTCTAAACTTACCCAATGATGGGTTGGGGGTTGCTACCACTATACCCACCACACCAGCTCTGGGCTGTCCTGTGGGGGGGCGGCTCCACCACTTCCATTCCACCTGGTCCGCTACCACTTCAGACAGGTGGGTTCTCGAAGTGGTCGGCCAGGGTCTGCCTCTAGAATTCGATCAGTACCCTCCCAACTGAGCCCGCGCCCCTCAGGAGGAACAGATTTCTGCTTGCACCCAGTCTCTTTGAGATGACGTAGCTCAGCTTCTCCTCAAGGAAGCAGTAGCTCCAGTGCCAGATCCTCCAACAGACCCAGGCTTTGTCTCCAGGTACTTCCTGGTGCCCAAACAAATGGGGGGTTGGCACCTTTTCCTAGATCTCCATGACCTGAATCAGTTTCTCAGGTCTCGCACCTTTTGGATGGTCACTCTGAACCAGATCATACCATCCTTGGAGTGAAACATGTAGTTTTGTTCACTGGATCTACAGGATGCATTCTTTCACATCCCAATCCATCCATCTCATCAGCGGTTCCTCCACTTCAGGGTCAAGGGGACCTTGTACGAGTTCTGAGACATGCCATTTAGCCTGTCATCGGCCCCACAGGTCTTCAACAAATGCACTGCAGTGGTGGCGGCCCATCTACAGCACTGGGGAGTCAGAATCTACCCCACCTTGATGACTGGCTTTTGGCAGGTTCCACCCAACAGAAGGTGGCAAGGTCCAGGGATCTGCTCCCAACTCAGCCTCCTGATTGACGAGGCCAAGTCAGAACTTGTGCCTTCTCAGGTGATGGGCTTCATTGGGGCAGAGTTCAACTCTTGTCAGGCCAGAGCTTGGCTCCCGGCGGACAGGGTGGAGTTTCTCTCCTCCTTTGCCCAATCATTTTTGGTTAGGCGCTTGCTCCCTGCCTGTGACTTTCTGCACCTTCTGGGTTACATGGCGGCGTGCACCTCAGTGGTCCATTGGGCCCGGTTGCACATGCGCCCCCTCCAATGGGAGCTGGCCACCCAGTGGACTCAGCATCATAGTCACTTTGACCAGCTGATCACTGTAACCCAGAGGATGTGGGACACTTCAATGGTGGACCGCCCCAGAATGTTGCAGGAAGGGATCCCGTTTGTCCGTCCTGAGCCGACAGTCATTCTCATGAACGATACCTCTCTCATGGGCTGGGGAGTCCACATGGGAGACAACAGGGCCCACAGGTTCTGGACCCCTGTGAAGTCCCAATGCCACATCAACCTGTTGGAACTCAGAGCAGTCAGACTGGCACTGTCAGCTTTCGCTCCTCAGCTCCAGGTTCAAGTGGTTCAAGTCCAGATGGACAAAACCATGCACATGTACAGCCTCAGCAAACAGGGTGGCATGCACTCCTGTCTGCTGTGCAAGAAGGCACTCCGCATCTGGACCCTCATAAGCCAGTTTGAAGCAGACTCCTAGCTATCCATGTGGCAGGGGCCTCAAACCAACTGGCGGATACTCTCAACTGTTTAGGCCAGACATCCCACGAGTGGTCTCTCCATCCAGAGGTAGCTTACAGCCTGTTCTCCCATTGGGGCAAACTGATGGTGGACCTGTTTGCCTCCAGGGAAAACACCAAACTGAGGCTATATCATGCCTGTTCCCCTCAGCAGGGCTCGCTGCAGGAGGATGCCTTCTCAAGGCCATGGACCCCCGGCATCCTCTGTGCCTTCCCTCCATTTCCCTTGATCCACAAGATGTTACTCAAGGTGAGGAGGGACAAGGCAAAGGTGATTCTGGTAGCCTCAGATTGGTCACGCCGGTTCTGGTATCCAGATCTTCTTAGCCTCAGCTGTAGGCCCCCAGAGCGGCTTTGTACATGCCCAGACCTGATATCTCTCAACCAGAGGAAGGCATTCTATCCAGACCTTCGGTCCCTGCACCTCACAGCCTGGTACTTGAGCGGCTAGAGTTCCAGGCTTTGGGTCTGTCCGAAGATGTCTTCACTGTGGTGGCTAAATCCAGAAAGGAATCGTTCAGGAAATGTTATGCCTTCAGATGGAAGAGATTTTCCATTTGGTCCCAGGGCAAGGATCTGGATCCCTTGTCCTGTCCTGTGGCTAACATTCTTGACTAGAAACATAGAATTTGACGGCAGATAAGGGCACCACTTGGCCCACCTAGTCTGCCCATTTTTCCCTACCTGACGGATAGGTTGCAGATTCTAGTTAACAAACAGCCTACTTCCTCCTACCCCCCACTAGAATTGCCTTATGTCTGTCCCATGCATTCTTGAATTCACCCACTGTTTTTGACTCTACGACCTCCTCAGGAAGGCTGTTCCATGTATCCACAGCCCTCTCTGTGAAGAAATACATCCTCACAATATATCTGAGCCATCCCCCCATTATCTTTAAATTGTGCCCCCTTGTTTTTGCACATCTCTTTTTCTGAAAGATGCTACCCTCTGGACAGCCTCCACCCTGTCTATGTCTTTGTGGAGATGGGGTCTCCAGAACTGTACACAGTATTCCAGATGTGGTCTTACCAACTGTCTGTACAGAGAGTCAACAACTTTCTGTTTTCTACTGGTGATACCTCTCTCTGTGCATCCCAGTGTCCCCCCAGCCCTCCTTACTGCCTTCTCACTTTGCTGACCCACCTTTAGGTCATCTGATATGACTACCCCCAGGTCACTTTCCATTTTTGTTGTTGTCAGTATCTCACCCCCATTGTGTACTCCTCCCCTGGGTTTTTGTTTCCCAGGTGCATTACTTTGAACTTCTTTGCATTGAATCAAAGCTGCCATACATTTGACTATTCCTCCAATCTTGCCAAGTCCCTTTTCATCCTTTCCACCCCATGTTGTGTATCAACCCTGTTGCAGATCTTTGTGTCATCTGCAAATAGGCATACTTTCCCTTCCAGACCCTCTGCAATGTCACCTATAAAGACGTTAAAAAGGACTGGCCTAGTACTGAATCTTGTGGTACCCCACTAGTAACCCTCCTTTCTTCACTGTGGACTCCATTTACTACTACCTGCTGTGTCCTGTTGTCCAACTAGTGTTTTACCCAGGCTACCACCCTGGGACCCACTCCCAGGCTGGCTAATTTGTTTATTAATCTTTTGTGCGGGACTGTGTCAAATATCTTGCTAAAGTCTAGGTAAGCCATGTCCACAGCCCCTCCCTGGTCTACTGCTTTGGTCACCCAGTCAAAGAAATCAATTAGATTTGTCTGACATGACCTTCCCACTGTGAATCCATGTTGCCTTGGGTCCTGTGCCCCACTGGTCTCTAGGTACTCAACAGTTCTTTCCTTCAGAAGCAATTGCATCATTTTCCCTACCACTGAGGTCAAACTGACAGGTCTGTAGTTTCCTGCCTCTGTCTTGCTCCCACTTTTGTGAAGGGGAATCACATCCACCCTCCTCCAGTCCTCAGGTACCACACCATCCTCCCATGATTTATTAAAAATGATAGTCAGTGGTGTTACTAGTTCTTCCCTTAGTTCGCTATGAAAGGACTAATATCAGCCCCTCTATCCAGAGTGCTTCTTTTGACCAGATTAGGTATTTCCCCCTGCTTTTCCATTGTGAATACTGAGCAGAAGTATTTGTTTGGTGTCCCTGCTTTTTCACTGTCGCTCTCTGCCCAACCACCTTCCTCTTTGTTCAGCCTCAGTATCCCTGCCTTAATCTTTCTTTGCTCCCTAATGTACCTATAAAAGGGTTTTATCCCACTTCTTAACAGAGTTGGCTATCTTTTCCTCATTTTGGACCTTTGCTATTCTTACTGCCTTACCCACTTCCTTCTGTTTTAACTGATACAGTTCTCTGTGCTGCTCCTTCTGTGTTTCCTTATACTTCCTGAATGCTGTCTTTTTCTCCCTTAACTTCCCCACCCCTTCTTTTGAGAACCATAGTGTTTTATTTCTTTCATTTTGATTTGTTTATTTGCTTCACACAAAGGCTTGTTGCCTCTGTGATGGCAGTTTCGATGTTTCCCAATTGTTGCCCCCCACCTTATTGCTTGTTTGCTAGTGCTTTTCTGAGGCACTCTCCCATTTTGACAAAATCAGCCCTCCTGAAGTCCAGTACCTTTACTTTTGTATGGCTTGACTCTACATCTAAGTTTATCATGAACCACACTGTTTGGTGATCACTTGTTCCCAGATGGCTACCCACTTCAAAATCAGAGAGCACCTCTCCGTCCCCATTTGAGAGTACCAGGTCTATGATTGCTCTCTTCCACATGGGTTCCAAAACTAGCTGTCTGAGGTATGCCCTCTGTAGGGCATCAAGAATGGCCCTGCTCTTGGATGTGGCTGCAGCAAAGGTGCTCCAGTCAACATCTGACATATTCAGGTCCCCATCAGCAATATCTCTCCTTTCTCTGCCATCCCAAGGATGCCTTCTATCATTTCCTTGTCCGTTTCCTCCTCCCTGAGACAGGGGTCTGTATACAACCCCTGTGCGGACTGTGGAGCCATTTCCGGTCTCCAGGGTGACCTACAGTGCCTCCTTTCCTCCCTGATTACCTTTTAGTTCTGTTGCTTTAATCACTTCCCTTACATAGAGAGCTACTCCTCTTCCTCTTCTTCCCTCCCTGTCCCTCCTGTTGATTGTGTACTCTGGTATGTTGACATCCCAGTGATGGTTCTCTGTGTACCATGTTTCTGTGACTGCCACAATATCCAGGCATCCCTCTTCCATCAAAGCCACCATTTCAGAGAGCTTTTTACCTAGACTACAGGCATTGATACTCATTACCTTCCATTTTTTTATGTCTTTATTTCATTTTGCCCGATCCCTGTCCCTACTGCCTTTGTCTTTTTCTCCATTTACCCCTGTCCTTCTCCCTATCGACTGCTCTATCTTGGTATTTACCTCACTAATTACCCTGATTTTTTGGGGGGGCTAGGACTTCCCTTCTCCTCTTCAGTGCCTCCCCCCTTGGCTAGTTTAAATGCTTGCCATTGAAGCATTTAAACCTATCACCTAGGATCCTGGTTCCCCTCCAGGATAGATGCAGATCATCGTGCCTGTATCGACCTGCATCCCTCCAGGTGGAGCCCCAGTCCCCAATGAAGCCAAATCCCTGAGCTCTGCACCAGCTTTTCAACCAGTCATTGAAACCCATGGTGCAGAGTGCCCTAGCCTCATCGATGCCATAGACAGGTAGCATTTCCAAGATAGTTACAGTGTGTGCTACTTGTCTAAGGCCCCTCCCCAACTCCACAAACTCCTGTTGCACTGCTTTGATCCCATTTTTAGCCAGGTCATTCTTCCCTAGGTGGATAATGACATCCAGCTCCATCCCACTTGCTGTTGCTCCCACAATCCTGAGGATTCGTTTCCTGTCCCTCCAAGCCTTGGCACCAGGCTGGCACCTTACCTCCCTTTCCCCTCCCTCCCCCAGTTCTACTCCCTCAACATTTGAGTCCCCCACCAGGAATTGTTTCCTTCCCCTTTGGGTCCTGGGCCACCCTCCTTTAGGTCTCCATTGTGGAGGTTCCCAGTATCCTCCTTGGTCTCCACTGCAGGTGCCTCCATGGAGGAACCATGCTTCACCAAAGTGGTGAATAAATTGTGGAGAGGCTCAACTGGAGGGATGCACCTCTGTTCCACCACCCTCAGCCTCCCTGAGCCCACTGTGGTCCAACCACTCCTCTTTCTTTGCAACCTCTGAGGTAGTGGCGGTGGTTTGGGTGGTCCCTGGGTGGGGGATCAGGTTTTCCAAATCCTTGCCAGGTCAGCATGGAGACGAATAACCTCCTCCCTCAGACCAGAGAGGTGCCTGCAAATAGTGCAGCAACACAGTCTCCAGAATGTCTCCCAGAAGACTGCTGCTCCACAGCCAGTGCATTGCACCACTCCCCACATGTATGTGTCCCTTCCAGTTACAGATGCTTTTGTTTTAGTGTGTGCAAGTTTGTGAGTGGCTCTACCCCCTAGTCAGTGTGCTGTGCCTTTAAGGATATGAACAGGTGTATGTTGTTAGCAGTTTTGGGGAAGTGATGTCTGTTCCCCTGCTATAAAGGAAGTTATGCACTTGGGGCATGTGGGGTAAGGGGAAGGGTGGGTGGGAGTAAACCTATGCCATCTAGAAACAATCACCCTCAACTCTTACCCTCCACCCCGGGGAGTGCCTTCCTTCCTTTCTTTCAGACACCTATTTCACAAAGTCTAAGTAATAGGTCTACTTACAACTGACTGCAAATATCTCACAGCTACAGTTCCTCCCTGGCAAATTAAAGTTAAAACTTAAAACTAAGAAAAGTCCACCCCAAAAACAGAATCAATACTAGTTACTTACACAGGTCCAAAAAGTAATAATTCAGTTCATTGTAGTCTAGAAAATAATCTCCTTGATTGAAGGAAGCTGTGGTTGCTTTCTCACTCTCCCTGTCTCAGGCTCAGCAGCCTACCTTTGGTCTCTCTCCAAAGAGGGTCTGTGGTCATCGACCCTTAGGGTGCACCTGGCAGCCATTTCTGCTTACCGAGTACGGACCTGTCAGCTGACATTGGCACAGAAGACAGTGGTTGGGTGCTTTTTCAAAGGTCTGGATCACATATCCCCTTCGGTGCGTGAACCTCCACCTCCATGGGATCTGCTGCTGGTTTTGGCAAAGCTCATGGGCAAGCCATTTGAACCCATGTACAAGTGTGAGCTGTCACACCTGTCGTGGAAGATGGCCTTCCTGATGGCTATAGAAACATAGAATTTGATGGCAGATAAGGACCGCTTGGCCCACCTAGTCTGGCCATTTCCCTATCTAATGGATAAGCTGCAGATCCTAGTTAACCAGCAGCCTATTTTCTCCTACCCCCACCCCCTAGAATTGCCTTATGACTGTCCCATGCATGCTTGAATTCCCCCACTGTTTTTGACTCTACGATCTCCTCAGGAAGGCTGTTCCATGTATTCACAACCCTGTCTGTGAAGAAATACTTCCTCACATTACCTCTGAGCTGTCACCCCTCTATCTTCAAATTCTGCCCCCTTGTTTTTAAACATCTCTTTTTCTGAAAGATGCTGCCTTGTTGGACTTTGTTGATTCTCTTGAGGTATTTGAAGGTTTCTATCATGTCCCCACTCTCCCTCCTTTTTTTGAAGCCGTCACATCAGCCAGAAGGACCGGGGAGCTCCATGCACTTTCAGTGGACTCCCCTTATCTGGTCTTTCACAAAGACAAGGTTGTCCTGTGCCCCCACCTGAAATTCCTTCTGAAGGTGGTGCCAGAGTTTCACCTTAACCAGGTATTGACTCTGCCGGTGTACTACCCTTATTACACCACGGACGCCGAATACAGGCTTCATACTTTGGACCTGAGACATGCTCTCTCTCTTATTATAAGGAGAGGATGGCAGAAATTAGGGGAGAGATTTGCCAGCTGTTTGTCACTTACGCTGAAGCTGCTTCTGGCAGACCTGCAGCCAAACGGACCATAACAAGATGGATTACATCATGCATAGGTCTGTGCTATGAGTTGGCGGGCAAGGAGCCTTCCAGAGGGATAAGAGATCATTCTACCCACCATACTGCTGCATTGGTGGCTGCTTCCAGGGACATTCCTTTACAGGAAATCTGTCGGGCTGCTACCTGGAAGTCAGCAAACACCTTCATTACCCATTACCACGTCGACCTTGAGTCACGCCAGGATGCTGGTTTTGGGGCCTTGGTTCTCCAATCTCTGTTTTCTAAGTAGGTTGTGTACGCCTTGCCTCCCTCCTCCCAGAGAACTGCTAGGAGTCTGCCAAAGAGGTGGATGAACAACATATCCATGCTCCTAGAAGAACAGGTTACTCACCTGTAATAGTAGTTCTAAGTGGTATATATTGTTCATCCACTTGACCCACCCAACCTCCCTGACTGCAGACGCACAACACCTGGCTTCCAGCGGGCTAAGATCTGGTGTCATGGGGTGGAGCTGAGGTATATACCACCCAGGTGGGTGGGAGGAGCCAGCTAGAAGTCTTCTTTAAATTCTTTAAGCAGATTTAAAGGGGAAAGGGGCATTGCCAAAGAGTGTAGATGAACAACATATACCACTCCTAGAACTACTGTTACAGGTAAGTAACCTGTTCATTCCACCCAAGTGGCGGATGCCAGGAACATATTTTTCACTACCTATGCCCTCCCAGACCAAGCCTCTCCTTCACCACCTGCCATCAGTCCCCTTCTTCAGCCCACAGCTGTGAGAAATTTCACTCTCGCTCCTGCATCTACCAAGGAAATACCGTCTGCGCTGCTGTCCTTAAACCAAATGAAATCAAGCCTGGATGGCCTACACCTAATCCTCCTTTGCTTATCAGCCCCAGCCATCACCTCCCAACTAATCTTAGTACTAAACTTTTCCTTCTCCACAGGCACAGTACCCACAACCTGGAAAACTGCCTACATCATCCCTCTCCATAAAGGTGGTGATACCACAACTCCCAGCAACTGTCGTCTGATCTTCCTCCTCCCCGACATGTCAGAAGTACAAGAATGTTTAGTACAATCGAGACTAAATGCCCTCCTAAATTCCTCAGTTCTCCTCTCTCCTTATCAATCCAGATTTAGTAAGCACCACCCCACCGTATTTTCGCTTCTTAGACTCACCAGACACATGCTGCCTTTAGGAAGTACAAGAAAACAGGGAAGGGGAAGACAGGGAGGAGTACTTGACAGAATTGAAGGAGGTGACAAGGGCAGTAAGGGGAGCCAAAGCATCTATGGAACTCAGGCTGGCACAAGGCATTAAGAAGGGGGAGAAGGACTTCTTTAAGTACATCAGGGAGAAAAGGAGCTGTAAGGATCACATAGTAAGGATTAGGAAGGAGGGGGTTGGGTGGAAGCAGGGTGCGATAAGTGGAAGCACTAAATGAGTACTTCTGCTCAGTATTTACTAAAGAGAAGAGGGAGGTGACACCCAAGGTGGGAGAAATGGCAGAAGCGGGGGGGGAGTGGTGACAGATGGGGAAATCTTGGAGAGCAGAGTTCAGGAGGGTTTGAAGGCACTGAGGGTGGACAAGGCACCAGGCCCAGATGGCATCCACTCCAGGGTACTGAAGGAGCTGGCAGAGGTCCTTGTGGGACCTTTGGCAGACCTATTTAATGCCTCACTACATTCAGGGTGTGTACCTCAGGACTGGAGGATGGCTCATGTGGTGCCCCTCCACAAGAATGGCCTCAAGGATGAACCGGGAAACTACAGACCAGTGAGCCTCACATCCATCGTGTGTAAGCTAATGGAGACTATCCTGAAGGAGAGACTGGTGGCCCTCCTAGAGGTCAAAGGACTACAGGACAGCAGACAGCATGGCTTCATACGTGGCAGATCCTGCCAAACCAACCTGGTTGAGTTCTATGACTGGGTAACTAGGCAACTGGACAGGGGCCATGCAGTGGATGTCCTATATCTGGACTTCAGTAAGGCATTTTAATTAGTGCCACATGGAAGGCTGGGAAGGAAGTTAGTAGGCACAGGGCGGGTACACAAAGCTGGTGAAATGGGTAGGAAACTGGCTGCAGGGAAGGCAACAGAGGGTGGTGGTGGGTGGGGAGCTCTCACACCCAAGGGCAGTGATGAGTGTTCCACAGGGCTCGTGTTGGGACCAGTGTTGTTTGGGATATTCATTGCAGACATATCATGGGACATCAAGAGCAAGATCAGTCTGTTTACTGATGATACCAAGGTAAGCGGTGGTGGGTGACCTAGGGGGATGGCAGGGTTTGCAGGATGATCTGGCAAAGCTTGAAACCTGCGTCAGACACCTGACAACTGGGCTTTAATGCCAAAAGTGCAAGGTGCTGCATTTGGAATGAAGAACCCAAGGAGGAGTTACCAGCTAGGGAGTGCAGCTAGCCCAGACAGAGGAGGAGAAGGATCTGGGTGTGCTCATTACAGGGTCAATGAACAACTCGGCACAATGTAGGAAGGCAGTTGCAAAGGCCAACAAAATGCTGGGTTGTATTACAAGGGGTATATCCTCGAGGAGGGAGGAGGTGATTCTGCCACTGTATAGGTCATTAGTTAGACCACACCTGGAGCACTGTGTGCAATACTGGTGTCTGTATCTGAAGAGGGACATTAAGTTATTGGAGAGGGTGCAGCGCAGAGTGACAAAGATGATCAAGGGGCTGGGGGACTTATCATACGAGAGGAGGTTGAAGGAGTTGAACATGCACTCACTGGAGGAGAGGAGAGACAGGGATGACATGATTGAAACCTTTAAATACATGAAAGGAATAAACAAGACAAGTACAGAGGGGCTGTTCAAAGTAAGGGAGGGGAGGGGAGGGACACCAGAGGCCATGATATGAGACTGGAGCAAGGAAGGTTCAGGAGGGAGATGAGGGAGACACTTTTACAGAGAGGGTGGTGGCTGGGTGGAATGCGTTACCTCCTGAAGTGGTATGCAGTAGAACAATGGACTGCTTCAAACGAGGATGGGACAGGACAAGGGGGAGGGTTAATGAAGGGGAAGGGTGGAAGGGAGGGGCAGCTGCAGAATAAGGGGTGCTAGCTGAGCATTCAAGCAGACTTGATAGACCTCTAGGCCTTTATCTGCTGGCAAATTTTGTATGTTCATATGCAGTTTGCTGCTGACAAAAGCCATATCATGGCAGCCATTTTTACTGACCTGGCAAAGAACTGTATTTCCCACCCCCTTCTCCTGAACACACTTGCCACTCCCCCTCCCGCAGTGCAGTGGTTCAGCTCTTACCTCACCAGTAGATGTCAGTCAGTCAAGGTAGCAGACTCCTCCTCCTCCCCCCCATCCTGGCAAGTGCCTCACAAGGCTCTGTTCTGAGATCCATTCTTTTCACTCTCTTCATAAACAACCTACCTTCTGGCTGCTCAAATTCCCTTTTGCACATGTACGTGGACGACACTGTCCTCTTCACCTCCGGTCCTAACCCAATCTCTATCAAATCTGCCCTACAACATGATTTCCACCATGTTCAGTCTTGGTTCCAAGACAATAAACTCAGACTAAACACTTCTAAAACTGTCTTTATGACCTTTAGTACCTCTCAAAGATTGGAAAAAAAATCTCCTCCCCTCACCACCCTGGAAGGCACCGCTCTCACTGAAGTCTCAGCCTGTAAGTATCTAGGAGTATGGTTGGACCCTCAGCTAAACTTCTCGCACCACATCGACTATTTATCATCAAAACTTCACCCTACACTCGGCATCCTATATCACAACAGGGGCTTTCTCTCCCTTCCTGTCTGTCGAAAACTCCTGACCAGAATGATTTTACCTACTCTTGACTATGCTGACATTGTTTCCTGCACTGCCTCCTCCTCCCCCCCACTTGCCAGACTTGACTCTCTCATGTATGCCTTTTGTCGCTTTCCCTCAAATTCTCCCCCAAGAATCTACCATTGCTTCATCCTCTCAACCCTGGAACTCCCTCCCAAATCCATCGGTGCTTCATCCACTGTCTCCTTTATCTCCAAATACTGGTTCAACCTTCTCCCCTCCCATCTCTCCGATTACCTCACTGCTGCTCCTTCTGCATCCTACTCCCTCTGCTTGCGAGATGCTCGCTCTTTCTCCCTGCCCAAACCATCCTCAAACATGGTAAATCTGCATACTCCTTTCATCTCCCCTCACTTTGGAATGCTCAACGCCCTTGCTCTGCAACTGCCTGTCTCACCCCTCTGTCAGATCTCAACTACTCCTCCTGCCTGCTCCCATATCAACTGATGGCACCTAAGCTCAAACTGACAGCACTTACACACTCCAAATTTCTTAACTGTAATCATGATCTGATGTGAAACTACTGACCTGTTTGTAAATGTCGAGAACACTGCTGCACACTGTTCTTTCGCATACTACTGTACACTGTCTTACCTTGCTTTTAACTGTCGACTTTTATGCCAGAAACTTTCTATTATTGTACTCCTCTACCCTGATTCTTCACCTGGTCACACCTGGAAATGAACCTCGACTCAGTGTGCCTTTCCCAGTTACCAAATGTTTAAATAAATAAAAAAATTAAAAATATGGTTACAGGTAGACATTGATGAGATTACAAGAAACATGAAATATAAAATTCAGAGTTGGTGGCAATAAATAGTAAAATTGGTTACAATTTACAGTGCAATCTGAAAGTGCAAGGGATAACAACAACAGCACCGCAACAGTATGGATCTACTGTTTCTACAAACTTGGGGTCGGTGACAGATCCCAGACTAAAATGTTAGGGGGGGTAGCAGTAGAAGCAGCCGGGGTGGCTTTGTCCAGTAGTTGGGAAAGGAGATAGGTAAGGGTGGGGAATGGGGATGGTAGGTCAAGATAGTGGGGGGAGCTGAGTGTGTGGTTAGGCCCATTAGTGACAGGGTTATAGTCACAGCTGCAGGCAGTCTCTCGGGCCGGAAGGTTACAGAACCCAGACAAACTGACTAATTTTGCTACAGCGAAGGATGTCAGAAGGGAGGTCATTAAGCCATCTAGGACCTAGATAAGATGGGGATTGTTGTGAGAGTGTGTTATGCTTAAAGGGCACTTGGATCACCCCTTTGGTCTCACTTCTGGTGTTTACGGTTGGTTGGGTATTTTTGAATAAGCTTGAGGTGGACTCAGGCATGAGGCCTAGCTGTGATTTTTTTCCCAGTAGACAGGTCTGGTATTTGATTCAGAGATGAAGGGGGAGCCACCCAATCTCTGCTTATAGTGCACATGTATGAGTCAGATAGTCAACCCCAAGGACCAGGCAACAAGCCTTGTTGAGGAGGGTAACAAGCCTTTTAAGAGCAGTATCCGAGCCAGCACCATAAATCATCATCCCATAATCTATGGTAGATAACATCGAGATGCAGGTAACCAGTTTCAGGGCTTCTGGAGACAGAGTGTCTGTGCCGGTATATAGAACGCTTAGTTTGGTGTTAGCTGTTTTAACGACCTGCTCAATATGTGTAGAGAAGGTGAGCATATCATCCAGGTATACACCTAGATATTTGAAAGTGTCGACCTACTCCAGCAACTCACCTTTATGGCTCATCATTTGTAGGGGGCCATGCTTTTTTTTGTTATGTGGCACTGTAAAAAGCATACACTTCATTTTTTTGTAGTTGAGTAGTAGTTCATGCTGTGGAAACCATGATTTCAGCCTTAGGAAATTGGCCTGCAGTTCAGTGGTACAGTATGTGTACCTTGGGATGTGTTCCTTTAAACCTCTGTTTAAACTCGGTTTCCAGACAAAGGCCAAGTGCACTTGATTTGCAAAATAATGGGCCCATCACCTAAAGAGACTCTCCTGCACTTACTGCTTCCACCATTTTCTACCCCCCCTTCCCTTATCTGTCTCCTGCTCTCTTGTTGCCCCTTCCCCATACTCTTACACATAATTCCAGCAACTCTTCCTGTTCTGCCACTCTTTTTAGTGTTAGTTCCCTTTCTGTAATTATTTTGAGTTGTACCTGCACATTACCTGTCTCGTATCCCTTGTACAATTAACATTGTGTTTTGTACCTTCCGCCTTGATTGATTTCTATTTATGGAACCTAAGTAAGCTGTTCTTGCACATTACTGGTTTTGTTACCACTGTTGCTGAATCTGCCATTGTGATGATTAATTTTATGTACCTCCTATGTATGTTAGTCCTTCCAGGACCACCTTGCAAATGAGTTGTCTCAATGGTGTTATACTGGTAAAAAATAAAATTTAATTTAGTTAGTAAGATTGGACAATATTGTTTGACCAAGCCACCTATTTTAGCCAAGAATGGGTGTGGTTTGTGATAAAGCTCACTGGTGTTTCATTTACTTAGAAAAGACGGAAAGGGCCATAGGTCCATCAAGTCCATCTCTCGCTCTTGTGTGTAATTGTCATTAAAGTGGCTGTTACCTTACATAATTGTCAAGTTCATACTTAAACTTCTCAAATGAAGCAATATCCACCAATTTCTGTGGGAGTATGTTCCAAGTTTTAGCAGCCCATACAATATAATAGTGGCCACGTTTCTTGGTGTTATTATGAGGTATTTTAAGTAGTCTGTCATGTGATCTCAAATTAAACTGCCTATTGTTAAAGGATAGGCCACATTGTTGCATTAGGTTTTGATCCTGTAGTATTTTAAATAGGAGCAATATATCACCTCGTAATCTCCTATCCTCTAATGAGTACAGGTCCAAGGATCATTTTGGTGGTTCTCCTCTGCATCTCCTATAGTATTCGTAAGTCACATTTTAAGTATGGTGACCAAAATAGAGAACTGTAATCAAGATGTGGTCTTATGCACGTCCAGAATGGTGGAGGAATACATTGTTTTTCTGTCTTGGCACAGAAGTTCTTTTAATATTGTAAATCAACCTGTTTGAAGTTTGAACAATCTTTTTACAGTGTGTAGATGATGAAAATGAATTAACCATTACTCCAAGATCACGTTCTGTTCCAACAATATTCAATAACTGACCATTCAGCTTATATCTAGTCATGGGGTTATTTGTACCTAAATGTATGACAGAGCAATTGTTTGTGTTAAATTCCACGTTGTTTGCTATTGCCCAAATTTTACTATATTTTAAGTCTTTCGTCAAGTTTTGTTTTTCTGTTTGGGAGTTTAAAGTGTTGTTCTTTCATACCCTTTGCAGGTTGTCATATCCCTAGCTCGAAATCTAACAGTATGTTTTTGTTACTTGAAATCAATATCAATGGAACAATTCCTCCCTGTCTGAAGGTACTGTACTATGGTACTGAGTTAATCAAGGTGTGGGGGAGTACACTTTCTGCATGTAGCAGACTGTTTGCAGCTGTGGGTTTTGTGAAAGCCAGTTCTGAGTGCAGTATTATTTTTTTTTTAATATAAAATGTATTAATGTCTCTGCTGAAAATTCAAATGCTCTAGGAATGACCTAGCTCATTCCTCCTCCCCAGATTCCAGCTGAGGGATGAAAGCCATGAGAAACATCTGAAAATATGTGAGTTCACACACACTTAGTTTTTTTTAGAGACAGTGTGTTACCTGGAAGACTTTTATGGAGGATTATGTTTCTCTGAGCTAATTACAGACTTGTTTAAGTTAATTGTATTAAGAGAGAAATCATAAACTAGGTTTATGACGTTAGAAAGGGAAGCTAGGACATTAAACAGAGGTGAGAGGTCATAAATGCTCATATGAAGCCTGTGTGAGGAGGGTACATCATGAGATCAAAGAAAGTGTCATTTGAAACCTGAGTTATGCTAAGGTTGCAGAATTAATACTTTGAAATTACATCCTGTGGTTGTATAGAAATATATATTTTTAGATTTCTTGACAGAGGAGGAGCTGAATGAGGTCATCCAAAAGGGGTTGACAAATACTGCTTGTAAAGATTATTCTTTTTCACTACAGAGACACTTTTTGTCTGACACCGACCAAGAAAGCATCTGAGCACTGAAAACAGGTATTTAGAAAGCTAGACAAAATCTAAATATAGTTGTGGGAATTACACTGTTTTAAATCTTGCTTTGTTTGAGGATATGTATGCCTTGTGTTATAAGAGTTATGTATTGTATGTTTGACATATTATTATTTATTTTAGTAAAAACTCTAATTTTTGAGCAAACCTGGTCTGTCTTTGAATTGCTTTCTTTTGCTAAGAAATATTTATGGTTATCGAAGACAGCAGACATAAGCTTGTAGGGTAGTACCAAACTGGAAGGAGAAGCATTTTAAATCTGAGGTCTTTATTAAAGTTTTAAAGGGTTTATCTCTGAATACCTGGTTAGGTGCCAGTAGACAAAGATATCTGGCCCCCCGAAGACAGATAGATATATCTGAGCCTGTGCATTGGGTATGCTAGCAAGAGGTTAACAGTTTGAATCCCTCCAGAACTAAGACCAAAGGTTGATCCGAACTCACACAACTAGACAAGAGGGTTGCCTTGTCTGTTACACTGTTCACAAGACTGCGCTCAGAGGTTGGCACTTCGGGAGTAGAGGGCCTGACCTGCTGAGTGAATCTGTGGCAGATTGGTTGGCAGCGGTGGCATTAATTTTGGCATCACAAGCTTATTGTTCTATGTCAGCTGAGACCGTAGGCTCTCTTACAAAGAAAGAAAAAGGCAGAGTTTTATTTTAAAAAGGAAACAGAACTATATATCACTTGGCTTACAGTCACATTCCCACCCATTTTATTTTTTTTCTGAAGTGCAAAGTCAGAGTAGCAGTAGTTAGGAAAGATGGCATCCTACTACAGCAGGCACACTGTAGAACAGTTAAAACAGTTGTGCGGGAACAGAGGAGTCCTGCTCGAGATGAAAGCCAGTAAGCAGAACTTCACAGGGGCCCTGATGGTAGCAGATACCCAGAGCAGGGAGTCACAGACCATAAAAGAAAAGGACCAGACCTCGAATGTGGCAGAACTAGTGGCCAGTGAGGGGTCCCGAGCCGATGGGGCAGACATCAGTGCCACTGTCAGTGAAGGGCCACAGCAGAAGGGGGAAGTCACCAGTATCCTGAATCCAGAGGTACTCAAGCTGCAAATTGAGTTGCAGAGGATAGAACTGGAGGCAGAGCGACAACAGAGGGAAGCGGACCGTGAGGCAAAGTGACAACAGAGGGAGGCAGACCATGAGGAATGTGAGCACCAGTGAGAGACAGAGGAGAAGAGAGAGTGAGAATGCAGAGCTGCAGAGGAGAGGAGAGGAGAGGAGAAAGCAGCGCCAGTGGCAACACGAACTGGAGAAGCTACGACTCCAACCAGTGGCACCAGGTCAGGTAAGTGGCTTGGGTTTAACTCGGACTGCAGGACTAGGTTACACATTGAACTCTAAATTAATAGCTGAGTTTAAGGATGGGGAAGATATGGACTTTTTTTTAAATCTTGTGAAAAAGTTTGTATTCAGGCTAAAATTCCTAGAGAGTCCTGGAGCTTCCAGCTATCCCCGCTACTTACTGGGAAAGCTTGAGATGCATTGGGTCAAATGGACAAAGATGATAGCAATGATTACAGAAAGCTAAAAGCTGCACTGTTAATGTTTGAATTAACTGCTGAAACATACAGAGCTAAGTTCCTTAAGCACAGGAGAAGCCCTAATATGAGCTATGAGGAGCTAGCCATGAAACAATGTCCATTTTTAAAATGTTGGTGGGAAGGAATTGAGACAAACACTGTTGATTAAATTGGAAATGTGATTTTATTAGAACAGTTTTACTGGGCATGCCCAGCAGAGCTAAAAACCTGGCTAGAGGACAGAGATCCAAAAACAGTGCAAGAGGCTGCTGAACTCTTGGACCGATATGCCAAGAGTAGACCTGCTCTGAGAGTGAATGGAGCAGGTGTGGCAGCGCAGAAAGGGAAAAGTGCGCCTTCAGGGCAGCTAAAACCATCACTGTTTCCACCAAAACCAGTTAGCCCCAGGTTTCAGAGAAAAGATTTCTCTGAAGTAAGAAATGTTTGTTGGTTATGTAAAGAAGCTGGGCACATTGCTAGACAGTGTCCAAAAAGGGCAAGCAATAATACGTAAAGTAGTGCCAGAAAGGAAGTGGGGTGTTTGTGTGTCCCTGGAAGCATGCCAGTGAACATGAGGGAACACATGCACCCAGTCATGGTAAATGGCATACAGACGCAGGGGTTAAATACAGACGCAGGGGTTAAGGGACACAGGGCCATCCCTGGCATTGGTAAAATGGGATCTGGTACAGCCTGGTCAGCTTATACCCAATAGATACGTGACTGTACAGGACTTTGCGGGTGAAGAAAAAACATTGCCACTGGTCAGCGTTCTCCTGGACTGGGATGAAACAGGGGGAACTGTGCAACAGGTGGCCATAGCTAAAATGTTAGCAGTAGATGTGATCCTGGGTAACAATCTCCAACAAGGGATGGTATGTGCAGTTACCTGTAGCCAAGTGGCCAGGGAAAATTGTAGTTCCCTTAGCGCCCCAGAAGCCATTGGGGAAGATACCGAGAGGCTGGTTCCCCAGCCTGTGTCTCCAGAGGGGGAAACTGATAAAAAGGGGGTAGAAATTTCCCCAGTAGCAAGTAACCACCCAGCTACAGAGGGTTACTCCAAAGTGGGAGGGGTGACCCCTTGTCAGAAGGTAGGGATTGACAGTGATCCTGAGGCCCCTGACGCTAGTGCTAGTGACCCTAGCTTAGTGACTGAAGGGGACCTGTCCCATGCCTTGGGAAGGTGTGAGGGGTTCACAGCTGTTCAGAGAAGTGACCCTAGTTTAGAAAAGCTGAGGGCTTGGGCAGACTTGGACGGTGCACAGGGAGGTGATAGCAGACATAGGGTTTATTGGGAAAATGGACTTATGTATACACAGGCAGTACAGACAGTGGGAGGGATGCTAGGCAGGCAGCTTGTCGTTCCCCGGGGATATCGTGAGCAGTTGCACAAGGTTGCCAATGATATTCCCTTGTCTGGTCATCTGGGAATTGCACGCACAATGCAGCGGTTAGCCCAGAATTTCTACTGGCCTAACTTCACCCAGCAGGTGAAGGAGTGTTGCAGGTCTTGTCACCAGTGCCAAGAAATAGGGAAGGCGGGCAAGAAAACCCAAGCTGCCCTGATCCCCTTGCCCATAGTGGAGGAGCCATTCCAGAGGGTGGGAATGGATATTGTGGGGCCTTTAAATACCCCCAGCTCCTCGGGGAAGAGATTCATCCTGATTATGGTGGATTATGCCACCTGGTACCCAGAAGCAATCTCCCTGTCCTCGCTGAGGACAGACAAAGTGGCAGGTGCCTTACTTGGGATTTTCTCCCGTGTTGGATTTCTGCAGGAGGTAGTCACCGATCGAGGGGGTTCCTTCATGTCGGACCTGATGAAGTGTTTATGGGTGAAGTGTGGGGTGGTGCAGAGATGCACAACACTGTATCACCCACAAGCCAATGGGCTTGTGGAACAATTCAGTGGTACCCTAAAGTCAATGCTCCAGGCATTTGTGGAACAGCATGGGAGGGACTTGGAGAAATACCTTCCCCACCTGTTGTTTGCATACAGGGAGGTGCCCCAAGAGTTGACAGGATTTTCCCCCTTCGAACTCTTATATGGACGCCGGGTACATGGGCCCCTAGACTTGATAAATGAGGACTGGGAAGGCAAGAACGCCACCCAGGGAACTCCCATTGTGGATTATGTCCTTAGGTTTAGGGAAAGGCTGAAGTAGCTTTTGGGGACAGCCCAGAGCAATCTGGCAGCTGCCCAACCAAAACAAAAGGTATGGTATGACCGCAGAGCCAGAGCTTGCTCGTACATGGTGGGTCAGGAAGTCATGGTCCTTATTCTGGTCCGGAAAGACAGGCTGCAAGCTGAGTGGGCGGGACCGTACAAAGTGGTTAGGAAGGTCAATGACGTGAACTACATTGTGGAGTTACCTGACCATAGACAGACAGCAAGGATGTACCATGTCAACATGATGAAGCCATATGCAAATAGGGCTGACATGGTGTTCGCAGTGTGTAGTCATGGGGAGGGGACGGACGAAGGAGACCCCCCCCTTCTGGATTTGCTGGAAGAGAGTAAGTGGGAGTCTGTAGAGACAGTAAAATTGTCTTCCCAGCTGACCCCAGACCAGGTCCAGAAAGTAAAGGAGGTTTTAGCAGACTTTGTCCCCTTGTTTTGTACCAAGCCTGGACTAACCCCCTTAGTGACCCACGAAGTGGAGACAGGGACACAGATGCCTATATGGTGAGCAGCATATCAGGTGTCAGAGGCTGTTCAAAAGGACATTAGGAGGGAAGTGGAGTTGATGCTAGATTTAGGGGTAATCCAGAGATCCAACAGCCCCTGGGCCTCACCCGTAGTCCTTGTGCCCAAGCCAGATGGCTCAACTCATTTCTGTGTGGACTGTCGTGGACTGAATGCAGTCACAAAGTCCGACGCCTACCCGATGCCCCGGGTGGACGTACTCCTGGACAAGTTGGGAGGGGTGACCTACCTTATGACTATTTACCTGACCAAGGGGTATTGGCTGGTAGAATTGACAAACAGAGTTAGGGAGAGGTTGGTCTTCATCACTCCAATAGGTTTATTTGAGTTTAAAGTAATGCCTTTCCGAATGAAGAACACCCCAGCCACTTTCCAAAGGTTGGTGAACCAGGTGTTTAATGTTGCTGATGAGTACGCTGTAGCATACCTGGATGGCACTGCCATCTTCAGTGCCAGCTGAGAGGAACACCTTTCCCATCTTAGGGAAGTGCTGGGCAGGATAGAGTGGACCGAGCTCACTGTCAAAGCCGAGAAGTGCCAGGTGGTCATGGGGGAAGTGGCATACCTCGGGCATGTGGTAGGCTGGGGACAGCTCCATCCTAACCAAATAAAGATAGCTGTGATTCAGATATGGCCCAGACCAGAAACCCAGAAGCACATCAGGAGCTTTCTAGGGACAGCAGGGTACTACAGGAAATTTGTACCAAATTACAGTGCCTGGCTCTCCCCATCTGACCTGACAAAGAAAAAGATGCCAAATAAAATTACCTGGGGCCCAGCCTGTGAGGAAGCCTTTACCAGACTGAAGGAGGCACTGCAGTGCTCTTTTGACAAGTCTGGACTATAGCAAAACCTTTATAGTTCAGACAGACGCTTCAGACGTGGGTATTGGGGCAGTACTTAGCCAGATGTCTAGCCAAGGGACACACCACTGGTAGCATTCCTGAGTTGGAAGCTGCTCCCCAGGGAGCAAGCATACTCCATGGTAGAAAAGGAGCATTTTGCCATAGTGTGGGCCTTGAAGAAATTAGAGCCATACTTGTAGGGGCAGCATTTTGTGGTGTACACTGACCACAACCCCCTGGTTTGGCTGACGCAGATGGGGAAAAACAATGGCAGACTACTAAGATGGAGTCTTGCTTTACAAGGGTATGATCTAAAAATTGTACATAAGGCTGGAGCGAAGAACAAGAACTCAGATGGCCTGTCTCAGGTCTATGATGAGTGAACTGATTGGGGAAGCTCATCCCATATAGGGGATAGATCCCCCAAATTCAGTCTAAGTGGGGAGGAGTGTGATATAGACAGCCAGTTCTCACTGCTGTATTATATTTTTTTTAATATAAAATGTATTAATGTCTCTGCTGAAAATTCAAATACTCTAGGAATGACCTCACTCATCCCTCCCCCCCCCAGAATCCAGCTGAGATGAAAGCCGTGGGAAACGGCTGAAAGTATGTGAGTTCACACACACACTCTCAGTGTTTTTTAGAGACAGTGTGTTACCTGAAAGACTTTTATTGAGGATCATGTTTCTCTGAGCTAATTACAGACTTGTTTAAGTTAATTTTGTTAAGAGAGAAATCATAAACTAGGTTTATAATGTTAGAAAGGGACGCTAGGACATTAAACAGAGGTGAGAGGTCTTAAATGCTCATATGAAGCCTGTGTGAGGAGGGTACAGCATGAGATCTAAGAAAGTGTCATTTGAAACTTGAGTTATGCTAAGATTGCAGAATTAATACTTTGAAATTACATCCTGTGGTTGTATATAAATATATATTTTTAGATATTTTGACAGAGGAGGAGCTGGATGACGTCATCCAAAAGGGGTTGGCAAATACTGCTTGTAAAGATTATTGTTTTACACTACAGAGACGCTTTTTATCTGACACCGACCAAGAAAACATCTGAGCACTGAAAACAGGTATTTAGAAAGCTAGACAGAATCTAAATATAGTTGTAGGAATTGCACTGTTTTAAACATTGCTTTGTTTAAAGATATGTATGTCTTGTGTTATAAGAGTTCTGTATTGGATGTTTGACATATTATTATATATTTTAGTAAAAATTCTAATTTTTGAGCAAACCTGGTCTGTCTTTGAATTGCTTTCTTTTGCTAAGAAATATTTATGGTTATAGCAGACAGCAGACATAAGCTTGTAGGGTGGTACCAAACTAGAAAGAGAAGTATTTTAAAATCTGAGGTCTTTATTAAAGTTTTAAAGGGTTCATCTATGAATACCTGGTTAGGTGCCTGTAGGCAAAGATATCTGGCCCTCTGAAGACAGATATATCTGACCCTGTGCATTGGGTATGCTAGCAAGAGGTTAACAGTTTGAATCCCTCCAGAACTAAGACCAAAGATTGATCTGAACTCACAAAAACAGACAAGAGAGTTACCTTGTCTGTTACACTGTTCACAAGCCTGTGCTCAGAGGGTGGCACTTTGGGAGTAGAGGGCCTGACCTGCTGAGTGAATCTGTGACACTGTACTATGGTACTGAGTTAATGAAGGTGTGGGGGAGTGCACTTTCTGCATGTAGCAGACTATTTGCAGCTGTGGGTTTTGTGAAAGCCCTTTGTATTTGCCTTATTGCTGTGGGTCATTAAAGTGACATGTTTTATTTTTTTTTTTTGACCGGGTAAGTGCACTAGACAAATCCTGTCTATTTTCAGGCACGATGTAGGAAATTAAGGCTTGAGTTACTCATGCTACTTGTGAATTTAAGATTGAGATTGTTCTGCCTGAGCCAAACCATTCTTGCTCGGTCTCTTCCTTGGTTCTCTTCCATACACGTACTATGTCATCAGTGAATCTGTACCATTTAATAATGTGGTGCATGAAAGGGTGGGCATTGATATTTAGGGCTAGGTTCTTCTCCCAGTGGCCCAGGAGTCGGTTGATGAAGATGGCACCATAGCTGCATCCATCACAGTCCCACTTTGTTCTAGATAGAATTTTTTATATCAATTTCAAAATAGTTCAGGACAAATGCAATAGTCTCCAAAATGAATGGTAATGGAAATTAGTCTTTTGTGGGATTGCACTCAAGAGAGTGTGAGCTTGCTTCTGTACCTGACCTGTGGTTGGTACTGGTATATAGGGAATACAACATCCTCTCATCCCACCCATGCCATGCTCATTGTCCTTTATAGGTGCAGGTGTTTGATGGGTATTCTGACTGCAGACTGGAATGGAAGGACGTAAGGGATGAAAAAAACTCACTTTTTTAGGAGGTAGGAGCACAACTAGAGAGTCTAAGGAGGGACCAGGAACAACTTAATAAAATAGCCTACAACTGCAGAGAAGGCAAGGTTAAAGGGGCTGAGGGACTAGAACAAAGTTAGCAGCACAGAAAGAACAAGATGGGGGGGAAAGAACTGGAGCAGAATGTGGGGAGTGGTGCAATACAATGGATGCGGTGCAGCCAGATTTAGGCAAACCTTCTGGATGATGAGGTGCTGCCCTCTCTGTGCACCTCTCTGGACTGAGGGAAGAGGTCACCAAACTCAGATTGGAAGTTACCTGGGTCAGGAATGCCCCTCAGCCCCATCCAGAGATCACCCAGTCCGATTCCTTTTCCCCATTGGATTCCAAGAAGGGGAGGCACTGTTACAGTGAAGTGCTTAGGGACGGTAAGGGAGATTGAGAAATGGCACATCCTGAGACCTGTCCTACTACATAATTCCTGTCCCACACTGGCAAAGGAGGACTGCCAAAATGTGGCATCCCAAGTAGTGGGAAGTACAGATGTGGAGTTCAACCAGGGCGGTGACCTCAACATGGGGAGCAAAGGGCCCCAGAGGAGGAGGAATTGAATCCTGTTGGGAGACTTAAATTGTGAGGAGCATGAAGTTACAAACAGGGTAGGAGGAGGAAGAGGACAGGGAGATGAGGTGTCTGCCAGTCACCACTTCAAGGAGGGATGGGAGGAGGATCCTAGGAGTCACCAGAAGGGTGAGCTGGACAATCCTTGTCCGCTTAGGAGCAAATAACCTGATAAAGGAAGAATAGCAGTAGTGCAGGTAGGGTTTAGGAGACTGGGAAGGGATCTGAAGCAGATAGCTAAATCTGTCACCTTTTCCAAGGTACTACCTATAAAGGACATGGGTGAGATTAGGAGCATACACACCAGGACCTTCAAAGCATGGTTGAAGAATTGGTGTGATGAACAGGGTTTTGAAATCATTGAGGACTGGGGTCCTGCCTGGAGGGACAGAGGCTTATAGGAGGCTGACAGCCTCCATCTCTGTCCTGGCGAGGAATCCAAATTCTCAGTGACAAGTTTAAATGCTACGTTGATATGCATTTAAACTAGTAAGTGGTGAGTGGGCTAGGAGGCAAGGAAGATAGCTATGCACCCCCAAAGGCTAGCAGAGATGACTGGGAACAGGAAAGGGACATTTCATGGGTAAGACACGTACATGGGAGACAACAAAGGAATGATGGAAGGGAAATGGGCAGTGGGTACAGACTCAGAGTAGAAGGGGAAGCCAAGATGATATGCAGGAACAGAACAACCAGTAGAATACCTGGAAGGTCATGTCCACAAATGCCAGGAGCTTGGGCAATAAGGTTGCAGAACTGGAAGCCATGATGGTGGAGGGAGAACTTGATTTAATGGCAGTAACAAAGACGTGGTTCACTGAGAACATAGAATGAAAAGCTGTGATAACAGGGTATGCAGTCTTCAGGAGTGGTGGTGCTGCATGTTAGGGACACTGTTATTGCCAGTGAGATACCAAGGGAAGGAGGGGGAGAGGTAATGTTATGGGTAGCACTACAGACAAATGAGGCCATAATATGAACAGGGGTTATATACAGACCACCTGCACAAAACGAGGAAGGGGATAGAGAAATGATTAAAGCAATCAGGGAGATGACCAAGAGGGAGGAAGTAGCACTGATTGGAGATTTTAGCATGCCTGATGTGGATTAGAGTATCCAGGTGGCATCTGTCTGTAGGAGTAGAGAGGTCCTGAAAGAGCAGATAAGAACATTGCTAAGGCAGCTTATAGAGGAACTTAAAAGGGAAGGGGTATTGTCAAACAGAGATAGTATAACCTAGTAGTATAATATAGTGGAGGATCACCTTAGTACTAGCAATAGGGCAAGACTCATTTCACATCAAAACAAAGGTCCTAGATTTCAGGAGAGTAGACTTTAGAAAAATGGGGGAAGGGGCTTGCAGGTCTCTAGGAAACATACAAACCGGGGAGAACAAGAATAAAAGACCTTAGAGGATGCTGTAAGACTTTGCATAAAACAAATATCAAAGAACAGGAAGATGAGGAGAGCAAGATGGCGTTCACACTGGACCAGCCATCGGGAGCTATTTAGGTGCTTAGGAGTTATTGTAGAAGTGTTTATTTGAGGAGCTTATTTTGTTTTTAATTCTGCTTGTTTATTTGTTCAGTTACAGCTGCAGTTTTTGAGTCACAGACTTTTTTTTTTCATTTGCCAACACGTTACTCTTTGGAAATAAATTACTATTGTTTGCATCAATATTTGCACCAGCATTTATTTACTAGTCAGCTTGCGCATCCTTGGAGTTTTCCTCTGGTGTTGCTGCTTTATGTTACTGCCTTGCCCCTTCACAAAAGTGGGAGCAAGGCAGAAGCAGGAAACTACAGACCTATTAGTTTAACCTCAGTGGTAGGGAAAATGATGGAATCACTTCTGAAGCAAAGAATTGTCGAGTATCTAGAGGCCAGAGGGGCACAGGACCCAAGGCAGCATGGATTCACAGCAAGAAGGTCATGCCAGACAAATCTGATAGATTTCTTTGACTGGGTGACCAAAGCAGTAGATCAGGGAGGGGCTGTGGACATGGCCTACCTAGACTTTAGCAAGGCATTTGACACAGTCCCACACAAAAGATTAATATACAAGTTAGCCAGCCTGGGTAAAGAATTGGCTGGAGAATAGGACACAGAGAGTAATAGTAAATGGAGTCCACTCTGATGAAAGGGGGGTTACTAGTGGGGTACCGCAGGGTTCAGTATTAGGACCAGTCCTCCTCAATGTCTTTATAAGCGACATTGCAGCGGGACTGGGAGGAAGAGTATGTCTCTTTGCAGATGACACAAAGATCTGCAACAGAGTTGATGCACAAGGTGGGGTGGAAAGGATGAAAATGGACTTGGCAAGGTTAGAGGAATGGTCAAATGTATGGCAGCTTAGATTCTACGCTAAGAAGTGCAAGGTAATGCACCTGGGAAAAACCCAGGGGAAGAGTACACAATGGGGGTTGAGATACTGACAACAACAAAAATGGAAAGGGACCTGGGGGTAGTCATATTAGATGACCTAAAGGTGGGCAAGCAATGTGAAAGGGCAGCATAGAGGGCTGGGGGGATACTGGGATGCATAGGGAGAGGCATCACTAGTAGAAAACAGGAAGTTATTATCGCTCTGTACAGACAGCTGGTCAGACCCCATCTGGAGTACTGCATGCAGTTCTGGAGACCCAGTCTTTGCAAAGACATAGACAGGATGGAAGCTGTCCAGAGAAGGGCAACTAAAATGTGTCAGTGGCTCAGTAGGTAGCACACTTGCCTCTGAGGCCATGAGATCAGAGGGCTGTGGGTTCAGTTCCCACATCTGGCACTTGGGTTAATATCCCAGTACTGACACTGTAGTGCAGCATGAGAGGGGTGCTGCACATCTGAGGTGCCGTCTTTCGGATGAGACGTTAAACCGAGGTCCCATCTGCCTGGATTGGTGGTAGTTCAGGTGGATGTTAAAGATCCCATGGCACTTATCGAAAAGAGTAGGGGAATTTCCCCGGTGTCCTGGCCAAATTTCCCTCATTCACTAAAAAATACCACCAACAGCTTAATCTGGTTCAAGGTCAGTTGACATTCATCTGTATCCCCCTCCCCCGGGTCGTGCCTGAAAATAGGCAGGATTTGTCTAGTGCACTTACCAGGTCAACAAAAGCTAAATAAATAAATAATAAAAATGGTGCAGGGTCTGCACCGGAAGACATAAGAAGAGAGACTTTTAAGGAGCTTAATATGTATAGCCTCGAGGAAAGGAGGGAGAGGGAGGACATGATAGAAACTTTCAAGTACCTCAAGGGAATCAACAAAGTCCAAGAGGGTAGTGTCTTTCAAAAAAAGAGGTGTGCAAGAACAAGGGGGAACAATTTGAAGATAGAAGGGGGGCGGCTCAGAGGTAATTTAAGGAAGTATTTTTTCACAGAGAGGGTTGTGGATGCATGGAGCGGCCTTCCAGAGGAGGTCGTGGAGTCAAACACAGTGGTGGAATTCCAGCATGCATGGGACAGTCATAAGGCAATTCTAGAGGGTGGGGGTAGGAAGAAGTAGGCTGCTGGTTAACTAGGATCTGCAGCTTATCCAGTAGGCAGGGAAATGGGCAGACTGGGTGGGCCAAGCAGTCCTTATCTGCCATCAAATTCAAATTCTATGAAGCAAGAAGTAAACAGGTCTCCAGAGTAACTGTGAGCCAGGGACTGGAACGTTGGTGGGACTAGTCATGGTGGTATGCTTGGAGTCCCTGGGGCTGGAAGTGGCAGCATTTGGTGACAAATTATCAGAGACTCTGTTGGAATTGCCTTGTTTTGATTCCAGGTTGTGAGACAAGATGGATCTGTGCCACTTCTTGTGGTGGACAGGGTGTGCCGAATTGGTGTGCCCGAGGTGGACCCAGGGTCTAGCTCTTTCTTTCCCTGTGATGATCTGGTGGTCTTGACTGGAAAGTTGGCATCCATACAGGTTTTCTGAGGCTGTCGGGGTTTGTCTGACTTGTGTTGGGCAGGTTCCAGACAGCCTAAGTAGGTAGGGGATTTGCTGGACTTTTGGGTGCCGCTTAAAGTTCGGGTGGAGTCAGGCCAACTTGGATTTATTGCTCCGGATCTGATTTCCTTAGGAAATCAACCTGTTTTTGAAGATTCTCCTTTACTTCACCAAGTGTAACTGGATGTGAGCTTGCTTATTAAATGTTAAAAAACATGATTCCGTCATGTATCCTGTCCCTGTGGTGACATCCTGCTATATTTCTTTGCTCCAGATTAGTCCATCATCAGGTGCTGTAATTGTTTTATTTTAGAGGCAGTGAGAGAACCTCAGAGATTTTTAATATTTATCAAATTCAACCTTTGTGACAGTGAGAGGGACACTTTTTGGACATTCCTACAAGGATTAGGTGAGAGCTATCCTTGCTTAAACCTTAAAGGACTTGGCAAAAAACATTTTAATATATTTAATTGGACATTAATAACTAAGTTTGCTGTGTTTGTTGCAATCCTTTTTTGGATTGCTAGTTTCTGGGGTTTACATTGGGGTGGGATCGCTTTTTGTATTATGAGTTCGTTTGTTTTGGGTTGGGTTTTTGTTTGTGTTTATTGTAATGTGTTGGGGAGTTTAGCGACAGTCAGGCACTATTTCCCCACCAGACTCAGGGAATTGCATCCCTTTGAATGTCCCCCTTTATCATCTGACACCTATTTTAGGTGTTGTGCCCTGGGCATACTTAAGGGGTATAAAAGAAGATCTGGGCCTGGTGAGGGACAGGAAAGGGGAGGGCAGGTCCAGGAGACACCCTAGGACAAAATGGAGTCAGGAAAGAGGTTTTTCTTGTCTTGTCTCCATACTCAAGGGCTCCGACGTTAGCAGGCAGGTGCTGAGGTCTTCCCTGATGGCTCATCCTACCTTGGTGGTGTTATGCAATGCCAAATCTATTAAAAACAAGACAGCTATTATAGTTAATCTTGTTGGAACTGATCTGGCTTGCATCACCGAGACCCGGCTGGATGAAAATGCAGGTCCTGTATTGGCTTCAGCAACTCCAGCTGGGTTCTCGGTGATACACTGTCGAAAGTTGGATCGTAGGGGTGGGTGTGTGGCCATTATGTTTAAAACTGACCTGGGTCTTGTGGACATGTCATTGGGAAGTACCAGATCCTTCGAATATATCCTGAGAGAGGATGTAGGCTGCAGGATTCTGCTTATCTACTGTCCACCAGGAGATGGAGGAGAATTCCTGCAGGGGATAGCAGACTTCATCATCGACATGGTGTTGAGGTCCCCCAGATGGATAGTTCTGGGGGACTTCAATGCCTGGGTCAATGATGAACTCTCGTATTTTGGTCAAAATCTCCTCCAGCTGATGATGACTCTGGGCCTTACACAGGTAGTTACCTCCTCGACCCATGTAGGAGGTCATTTATTGGATCTGATCTTCCTCTTGGGTATGGAGATAGCTGATCTGGGTGTGGAACCAGTTAGCTGGTCTGACCATCACACCATAAGATTCAGCTTCAGGGCCCCCAAAATAGGTCTGCCCCCTACAAAGATGGTTCAGTACTGCCCTTTAAAGGGGGTTAACCCTAGTGACCTATCAGCGGTGCTGGACCTATCGGGCTTGTCAGGTGAATGCATGAGTCCAGATGATCTTGTATTAGCCTATAATAAGGCTGTGGGAGATGCTCTGGACAAGATTGCTCCTGTTCATGTTCGACTTCACACCCTTCACCCAAGGAGCCCTTGGTTTGATGGCTCCTTGAAGGAGATGAGGCGAGTTGGCCAAAGGATGGAGAGAGCCTGGCAGAAGTCAGGCCGTGATGCTGACAGGCTTAGGTTGATGGCACATTATGATGGCTGTCAATCAGAAATCACCCGTAAGAAGGCAGAATTCCTGTCCAGGGAGATTTCTGCTGTGCAAAATCGACCAGCTCAGCTTTTCCGGACCGTTGACAGATTGTGCAATCCAATCTGTCTCCAGCCCAGAGAAGCTTTTTCTCAGCTAAGATGTGAGGAGTTTGCTGTATTTTTCACAGATAAGGTTGCCAGCTTCAGGTCTGGCATCGGTCCGGCCTCTCCTAAGAGGGATTACAGTGATTGACAGGAGGTGGCATGCACTAAGTTTTTCTGGTCAGACTTTTACCTGCCAGAATTCATGGACATTGTAAATACCATCCAAACATTACACCCAAACAGTTGTAGTTTGGATGTGGGCCCTATGCCCCTTTTAGTGGTATGTGTAGATGTTATCTGCCTGATCCTTGCTAAAATTGTCTGGAAATCCTTGGAGAGTGCGGTCTTTCCTGACCCCCTCAAGGAGGTGGTCCCTGGACCCAGACTGTTTAGCTAACTACCGGCCTACCTCTAACCTGTCATTTGTTGGTAAGGTTATTGAAAAGGTGGTTGCGCTGCAATTGGATGATCATCTTATAACACACAATGTTTATGATTCTCTCCAGACTGGTTTCAGGAAGAAGCATAGCATGGAGACTGCTCTTGTCAGGGTACTGAATGACCTCCTAATGGCTAGAGATTGAAAGGCTTGCACCATTCTGGTTCTTCTTGGTCTCTCTGCTGCATTTGACACTGTAGACCATGGTGTGCTACTGGAGTGCCTGCGGCTTTTTTGCAGGTTGTCTGGTACAGTCTTTAAATGGTTTCATTCTTTCCTCACAGGCAGATCCCAGAGAGTTCCCACTGGAATTTATTCCTCTGGTTTACACTTCCTGCTCTGTGGGGTGTCACAGGGCCCCATTTTTGCCCCCACATTGTTTGCAGTGTATATGCTGCCATTGGGAGATATCATCAGGCGATAGTCTAAGTTTTCACTGCTATGCAGATGATACTCAGCTGTATATGTCCTTTCTGCCCAGACAGAATGATGCACTTCCCATGCTAAATAATTGCCTTGCTGAAATCAGTACTTGGATGAGTTCCAGCTGGTTGAGACTGAATCCAGATAAGACTAAAGTGCTGGTAGTAGATCCAGGTCATCTGGGGGCAGGTTTGGGGGCTGGACAACCATCAGGTTTGTTGCTTGGTGGTATACAGCTCACTACGCCAGACTATGTGTGAAACCTGGGCATTATTTTTGATGATGGTTTGACTCTAAAGCCTCAGGTTTCAGCAGTCATTAAATCATCATTTTATCATCTTAGAAATATTGCTGGGTGAAACACCTGGTTCCGCCAGATGATCTTCCAACATTGGTTCATGCCTTTGTCACCACCCATCTTGATTACTGCAATTCCCTCTACCTAGGGCTACTAGGGGTTGATATCCGCCACTTGTAGCTGGTATAGAATGCTGCAGCCAGGCTCCTGACTCGGACTTCTAGGACCAGTCACATGCTCTGCGAACTGCACTGGCTGCCTGTTCAGTGGCAGATCACCTTTAAGGTTGGTTTGCTAACCTTTAAAGCCCTACATAATCAGGGACCCAGATACCTGCAAGATCTCCTTGTACTCTACTGCCCCCTCTACCCTCTCCATTCTGCCAACAAGGGATTGCTGGAGGCTCCCAGGGTAGGACTGAAGACATCTGGTTCTCAAGCTTTCTCTTTCTCGATGCAAACCCTGTGAAATTCTCTACCTTGTCGGTTGAGAGAATACCTGACCGTTGATAGGTTTAAAATTGAGTTAAAAATGTATTTGTTTGATTTAACCTTCCCAAAATATTGATAATTTGTTTTATTGTTCTTTTAATCTCATGTATGTTGTTGCACTTGGTTTTATGTACAGCACCTTGGTTTGGAAAGACGCTGTAAAAATAAAGTTTGAATTGAACCAAATTGAACAAAAGCAGGAGGAGACTGCTTTGATTCTCCCAGAAAGTTGCAGGGGCAGTAAGGACAAAAAGAGCTGCATTCAGAAAGTACAGGACAGCACAGAGGGAGCAGAATAAGGAGGAGTACAGGAATAAAAGGAATGAAGCAGTGAAAAAAAATAAGGAAAGCTAAAGCACTCGCAGAGGAGAGCTTAGCAAGAACTGTGAAGCAGGGGACCAGACATTTTTCAAATATGTCACTGAGAGGAAGAAGGATAAGGCAGGAATAGTGACAATCAAGAGGAGGGGGAGAGAATGTGGAGGAGGACCAGAAGAAGGCAGACATACTGAGCAGATATTTTTGTTCAGTATTCATTGTAGAAGTGGAGAGAAGTAGAACGCAGATGAAGGAATATGGGATACCCTGTGGGGGTGGACACAAGTTCCTTTACAGAAGGGAGAATTCTCAAGGAACTGGAAAAATTAAGGATGGACAAAGCTATGGGCCCTGACGAGGTGCACGCAAGGATACTTGAAGAAGTAAAGGAGGAACTAGCTGCTCCCCTGACAGCCTTGTTCAAGCAATCCTTGAAAATGGGTAATATCAGGAGACTGGAGGAGGGCACATTAGGTACCAAGGAGGGAAACCAACATGATGGAAGTGCTGCAGTGCAGTGCAGTGGTTTTTGAGCAGCTCTCTTCAGGGAGACATTCTGGAGGTTGCGATGCTGCCCTATCTGCAGGCACCACTCTGGGCTGAGGGAGGGGGCTGCCTATCTCTGAGCACAGTTGGCCATGCTGAAGGCAGCATCCACCCCCACCCAGAGGCCACCGGGTTCACAACCTGTACCTCAGAGGATCCCATGAAAGAGGAGTGATTCGAATAAGGTGGGCTCAGGGAGGATGAGGGAGGGAGAGGGGTCGAAAGCACATCCCCCAACTCGTCCCACTTAGTAACTCCTACACTGTTTTGGAGGAATGGGAAAGCCCCACTCAGGAACCCGAGACTGGGACCAGGGAGGATTGGAAGGGATCCTCCAGGATGGAGCCCCAGGGAAGGGAGGCAGGGGACCCTGGAGGAGGGGGAAGCTTCTCCTAGTGGGGGACTCTGTTGTCCTGGGAGTGGAGTTAGGGACACCTAGCAGGGGAGAGAGGGAGGTAAAGTGCCTCCCAGAAAGCACTGCATGGAGGGATGGGAAGCGGATCCATAGGATCGCTATGGCACTAGCTAGGAGGGAACAGCTGGATGTCATTTTCCACCTAGGGACCAGTGACCTGGCCAGCAGAAGGGTGGAGTTAGCCAGAGTCCAGGAGGATTTCAGGAAGCTGGAGGAAACCTGAAACAGATGGCATGCTTCATCTCATTTCCAGTGGTGCTATCTGTACAGGGCACAGGGGAAGCTAGGGCACTCCACATCCATACCTTCAACTCCTAGTTAAAGGATTTGTGTAGAAGGGAGGGTTTTGGCTTCATAGGGGACTGGAGGATGGCCTGCATCTGTCCAAGAAGGGGACCTTGGCCCTTTGTGAGAAGTTTAAATGCTCCAGCTGTGAGTATTTAAACTGGCCAAGGGGGAGAGCCAGGAGGCTTAGGAACCCCCCTGTGGGAACATGCAGAAGCATAAGTTGACTACAGGAACAGCTAAAGTAGGCAGGTGAAGAATGTGTAATGAGTGATATGCGGGGAGGGCAAGAGCACATAGGAAAGTAAACCGAGGTGGGGGGAAGATGCTGGTGAGGGAGAGCAAGAGCGGAGGGAGGGCAGACTGTAAACCATGGAAGGTCAAGCTAACGAATGCCCATAGCCTAGGAAATAAGGTTCAAGACCTGGAGGCCTTGTTGACAGATGCAGACCTTGTCATAGCAGCAATAACAGAGATATAGCACTCTGCTAATCATGACTGGGAAGTCAGTGTACCAGGCTATACGCTGTTCATGAGAGACAGGAAGGGTAAAAAAAGGTGGAGGAGTGGCCCTGTACATTAGAGATGGTATAAAAGTTACAGAAGTTCAGGGAAGACAAGGAGAGGCCGAGATAATGTGGGTCACCCTGGAGCCAGAGAATGGAACAGCAATACGCACAGGGGTGATCTGCAGACCTCCGGCACAGAGGGAGGAAGTAGACAGGGAACTAGTGGAGAACACACATGGCATGGCAGCTAAAGGTGAAATCCTGCTACTGGGGGATTTTAATATGCTGGCATTGGATTGGTCTACCCAGGTGGCTGCTTCATCCAGAAGCACAGCCATCCTGGAATCCTGCAGGGGGGTTGGACTCGGGCAGCTGGTGCATGAGCCAACTAGGGACAAGTCAGTTCTGGACCTGGTATGGCCCAGTGGGAAGAGAGTCAAAGAAATACAGGTGGAAGGACAGCTTGGGGTCCAGTGACCACCACATTGTGTGGTTCAGCATGGAGACATGGACTCAATTAAGTCACACAAGGGCAAGAGTATTAGATTTCAGGAGGGTGGATTTCACTGAAATGGGTACATGTATACAAGCAGTCCTGGGAAAGGGAGAGGTAATAGAGGGGGTGGAAGAATAGTGGGAGAAACTGAAAGGAGCCATAGTGGATATAAGAAACCAATGCATTAGGATAGTGGCCAAAAGGAAAAGAAGAAGGAAACCACTATGGTTCACCAAAGAGGTGGGGGACAAAGTCAGGGCTGAAAGGCTGAGTTTCAGGAAATATAACGGGAGCCAAAGGGAGTAGGACAGGGAGGTGTACCTTGAATGTCTAAGGGAAGCAGGGAATGCTGTTAAGAGGGTGAAGGCGTAGACAGAAGAGGGCTTAGCATGGTCTGTAAACAAAGGGGATAAGGCATTTTATAGGTACATCAGTGAAAGAAGAAAAAACGGGGGGGGTTTGAGGCTCAGAGGGAGAAAGGAGATTGTAAGGAGGGGGATCTGGACAAGGCAGAAATACTGAACAAATACTTCTGCTCAATATTCATTAAGGGGGGAGGGTCAAGGACCACAGTTGGGTTGCAGAGGCAATTTGGTGGGTGGGGGAGAAGTGAACACCCGTCCATTCATAGTGGAGAGAGTTCTGGAAGAACTCAGAAAGCTGAAGGTGGATAAGGCCATGGGGCCAGATGGCATCCACACAAGGATATTAAAGGAGCTGTGAAGGGAACTAGCAGCACCTCTGGTGGTCCTGTTCATTGAGTCATTCAATGGGGGGGGGGCAATCCAGAGTACTAGAGGAGGGCACATGTAGTTCCACTGCACGAAAGTGGCAGTAGGGAGGAGGTGGGGAACTACAGGCCAGTTAGCATCACCTCAGTGGTTGGAAAGATCATGGAGACACTGCTGAAAGAAAGGATAGTGGCACATACGGAATCCAACAGTGCTCGGGATCTGAGGCAATATGGATTCACAGCAGAAAGAACATGTCAAACCAATCTAATAGATTTTTTTGATTGGGTGACTACGAAAATAAATCAGGAAGGGGCGGTAGATGTCTCCTACCTAGATTTCAGCAAAGCCTTTGACACCATCCTACATAGAAGGCTGATTAACAGAATGACTAGTATGGGCGTGGGAGACAAGGTGGTGAACTGGGTTAGGAACTGGTTAACAGACAGGAGACAGAGGGTGATGGTGAGGCAGTATAGCGCAGTTGGTTAAGACTCTAAGCTGCAAACCTGGAGACCTGAGTATGAATCCTACAGCCCCCACTTGCATACTGTGTGACCCTGAGCAAGTCACTTAACTTCCTTGTACTCCCAGGTTGCACCTGTAAACAAGGTTCAGCTTAGTGTCTCTCTCCTGGTTAAAAAAAAAAAGAGGGGGTAGAATCTGGGGGGGTTGACCAGTGGGGTACCACAGGGATCAGTACTAGGACCAGTCCTGTTCATTGTCTTCATTAGAGACATTGCAGAGGGGCCAGAAGGAAAGGCCTGCCTATTTGCAGATCACACCAATTTTGCAACAGGGTGGATACTCCAGAAGGGGTGCAGAAAATAAAGAGGGACCTGGAGAAACTTGAAAGATGGTTTGAGATGTGGCAACTGAGATTCAATGCAAAGAAATGCAAAATAATGCACCTGGGTAGAAGGAACCCTGGAGAGAGCTACAGGTTGGGGAGGAGCTGGCGGTCACCAAAGAGGAAATTGACCTAGAGGTTATCCTCTCTGATGACCTAAAAGTATCAAAGCAGTGCACAGATGTGGCAGGGAGGGCCAGTGGCATGCTGGGGTGCATAGGCAGGGGTATCACTAGCAGGAGGCGAGAGGTGATGATGCCATTGTATAAAACATTGGTAAGGCCTCACCTGGAGTACTGCATGCAGTTCTGGAGGCCACACCAGCACAAGGACATAGATAAGGTGGAGGCTATCCAGAGAAGGGCAACAAAGATGGTGCAGGGCTTGCACTACAAAACATATGAGGAGAGAGTAAGGGACCTCAGTATGTACTCACTGGAGGAGAGGAGACAGTGGGGGAATATGATTGAAACATTCCTTTTCCAGTGTAGAAAAAGTACTAGAACAAGGAGGCACAATATGAAATTGGAAGGAGGTAGATTAAGAGGTAATGTGAGGAAGCTTTTCTACACAGAAAGGGTAGTCGATGCTTGGCATAGTCTGGTACAGGATGTAGTCTGGCAAGCACAGTGGAGGGGTTTAAGCATGCATGGGACAGGCACAAGGGAAGCTTGAGCAGGGTGGGAGTGAAGAAATTGATCACATAGGATCAATGGCACATACAATGTATAGGGCCTACAGGCGGACAGTATGGGCCTAGCAGTCCTTATCTGCCAACAATTTCTATGCTTCTAATTCACAAAAGTGGGAACAGGGAGGAGGCAGGAAACTACAGACCAGTGAGCCTGACATCGGTGGTGGGAAAGGTAATGGAAACATTAATAAAAGAAAAGATGGTGGAATACTTGGCCAGTAATAGGTTGCAGGATCCATGACAGCATGGCTTCACAGGTGGGAGATCATGCCAAACTAACCTGATCGAGTTCTTCGACTGGGTGATGTGAGTCGTGGATGAGGGGGTGGACCAGTGGATGTGGCCTACCTGGATTTCAGGAAGCTGTTTGGCACTGTCCCACACAGGAGATTAGTTAAGCTGACCAGTCTAGGGGTGGGGACAGAAGTGGAAACATGGGTGCAGATCTGGCTTGGCAACAGGAACCAGTGGGTAGTAGTAAATGGGGGTAAAGTCAGAGGAGGAAAGATGACAAGTGGGGTACAGGGGGTCAGTTCTGGGGCCACTGCTGTTCAGTGTCTTCATTAGAGACGTTGCAGATGGACTAGAAAGTAAAGCATGCCTTTTTGCAGATGGCACAAAGATCTACAACAGGGTCAACACCCAGGAGGGAGTGGACAGAATGAGAGGAGACTTAAAAAAACTGGAGGAATGGTCAAGAGTCTGACAGCTGGGATTTAATGCCAAAAAGTATAAGGTCATGCATATGGGGCGGAAGAACTCAAGGGTCACATACCAACTAGGAGGGGAGGAGGTGGCAACAACGCAGCAGGAAAGAGACCTAGGAGTTATCATAACAGATGACCTCAGAGTGGGAAGTCTGTGTGGGAAGGCATTATGTAAGGCAAGCAGGATGCTAAGCTGCATTGGTAAGGGAAAAACAAGTAGAAATCGGGAGGTGATCCTACCCCTCCATAGATCACTGGTGAGGCCCCTCCTCGAGTACTGTGTCCGGTTCTGGAGGTCCCATCTCAGAAAGGACATCCACTAAGTGGAGGCAGTACAGAGAAGGGCTTCCAAAATGGTCCAGGGCATGCATTAGAAAATCTGTGAGGACAGGCTCAGAGAGCTAAACACGTACTCACTGGAGGTAAGAAGGGAGAGGGGGACACGACAGAGACATTCAAATATGTCAAAGGGATTAATAATGGAGGGGTGGGCAGCGTTCTGCAGAAAAGGAAGATGACAAGGTGTGGGGTCATGCAATGAGTCTGGAAGTGGGAGACCCAGAGGCAACGTGAGGAAGCACTTCTTCACAGAAAGAGTAATTGAACCATTGAACAGGCTACCAAAGAAAGAGGCAGGTGCAGACATGGTGAACGCATTCAAATATGCATGGGATAGACCCAAAGGATTACTGAGCATAGGACAGCAGGGAAGTATGAACACTGGTCTAGCAGGACCTTTACTAAGGAAGTAGGAATAAATCATAACAGGGCAGACTGGATGGACCAGGAGGTCATTTTCTGCTGACAACTACTATGTAACTGTTATATCAGTGCATGGCCACATAAAGTTTGGGTCCCTTTCAAAATTGTCAAACTTGTTCAACAAATTTATAGTCTCTTGTAAGAAAGACCCCATTCTGACAATAGAAAATGTATCCAAAAATTGATATATGTTGTCAGACAAAGCGCCATTACCCCCCACTGTAGAATGTCCTGGTGGCCATCTCAGGTTCTTGTGTATCTTAAGTAAGGCATAGAATGTAGGTATCCAAGAATTCTCTGCCTACAACAATTTTAATTATGCAATGGCAAGAAAGAATGCTAGCCTGTGATTGGTCAGCCTGGAACTGGATCCGTGATGTTATCCCAGTATAACATCACGGATCTAGCCCCAGCATACAGAAGACTTATTCCAAGTATAAGAAGAAATCACTGCATCCCAAATGAAAGAGAAAACAGTGTTTCCGATTGTCATCTCATCACAGCACTGACAAGCCCTCCATCCCACAACAAACCAACCTAAAGACACCCACAATCCTCAAACATTCCTCCAATTCACCAAAGTTTCTTCTTCTCATTTAAAACACGGATTTGTCAATGCTGAATATTTGCTTGCTGGCATTGGCATTGGTGGGGTTGTGCCTTTGGGTCGTCAGGCATAACAGCCATGCCATTTCACCACACCCTACCCTGCAGACACCAAGTGTTACATTGTGGCTTGCAGTCTTTGGCCCTTATGCGCAGCCCATTCCATCAGGAAATACAGTGAGATGGGTGTGGTATAAGAGAATGGGTGAACTTTGGGGCCAAAGAGTCCAAGGCACACCTCATGCCTCTCTCTGGCTGCAGGGTGTGGGTGGGGGTGGAGTGGTTTGAGCATTAAAGGTGACAATCCCAAGTCACACCCACGATGCCTGTCAGTTTCTACAGAAATCCTAATGCCTCAGGTGTTCGTTGGTATTTTCACTCCAAATTTTCAACATGGGTTTTTTGTGACCCCCACCTTATGAACGGGGGTAATATCAGTTTGGTAGCTGAAAGCTGATTTTGCACAGTGACTACAACATTTGGCACCACACATTTCGAATAGGATGTGAAAAATGACAGCTGTACTGTTCATGGGGAGGTGTAAAAAATGGCAATCTTGAAAATCTGCAGTGAAAATAGTAAAAAACTGGTGAAGTCATGAGCGTGCATAGAAACTGCACAACGCACACCCTTAATGTAATTACTTTGGGGATTTTTTTACAGCAGATTGTCAACACAGGCATTTTAGGGCCTCTGCTCGTGAACAGTGTCACTGTCATTTTCTTAATCTGTTCCGAACAGTGATTTCCCACAGTGACCATGCATTTCTGCGTAGAAAGTGTGAAAAGACATTTCAGCCATGTTGTGAAAAATTACAGCTGAACTGTTCATAAGGAAGTGTGGAAAAATGCCAGTGGTAAAATCTGGACTGAAAATATTACAAATTCATGAACTTGCGAGGGTGCATGGAAACAGTGCGATGCTCACTCGTAACACAGTAATTTTATGGACTTTTGTCACCAAATTTTCAACATAGCCATTTTAAGACCTCTGCTCATGAACAGTGTCACTGTGATTTTCTTAATCTGTCCCAAACATTGATTTCATACACCGACTGCACCATTGTGTACTACATGCGAAGAAACGCATTTTGGGCAAGGTATGAAAAATGACAGCTGTACTGCTCACAAGGAGGTGTGATAAAATGGCAATGTTGAAAGTGATGCAAATATTAAAAATTCATAAGCGTCTGACGTGTATAGGAACTGCATAGCGCATGCTCATAAAGTCATTTTAGAATTTTTTCCACATTTTCAACATAGGGTTTTGGGGCCTGCCTCATGAACTGACACACTTTCATTTAGTACATTGTTCCAAAAGGTGGTTTCCGCAGTGACCGCAAAATCAGGGACCGAATAACAAAGTGACAGTACATGAATTCATGAGGTGGGGTCGTAAAAACCCCATCTTGAAAATTTGGTGAAAAAATTCCCAAAAATGCCTAAGATATGCATTCAAGTTGAAAAAGCCCTATTTATCCCATTATACAGCTTACCGGCATTTCCTCAGTTCGCGGTCGGCTTTGAAGAGTGCAGATGTGTTCCCGGTCCACCGAAGATCATCGCGCCAGACTCTGGAGGTAAGTATGGGTTGGGGGGGTGTGGGGAGGCAGGGTGCACAGAGGGTAGGCTCAGGTGGAGGAGGGGGTCAAGACAGTCAGCGAGGGAACATTTTTTCTTTCTAGTTTTTTTTTTTCTTTTCTTTTAGGAAGACGACGCAGGACGTTTGCCACGCTGGGGTGGGCTCCCAGCGTAGCAGCTGGAAGTTTTTTGGGGGGGCAGCAGAGCTGATGGGGGATTGGGCACCCCGTCGACCATAGAGAAGTTTGCCACACCGGGATGAGCTCCCAGCGTGGCACCTCAAGGTGTGTTGGGGGCAGCAGACGGACGTTTGCCACACTGAGGTGGGCTACCAGTGTGGCACCTGGAAGGCTGTTTGTAAGGGCCAGAGGAGCTGGGAGTAGTGCAGCGCAGCCGATGGGGGATTGGGCACCCTTGTCAGCCATATTGTGTGTGTGTGTGGGGGGGTGGAGTGCGTGAGCATGCTGGGGTGGGCTCCCAGTGTGTTACTTGTTTGGGGGGGAGAAGAGCTGTCTGTGACAGCTCTTTCACTGCAGTGCTGATGTGTAGGCACTTTGCATACTGCCGACATCAGTATGCAAATTACCAACATGCTGCAGTGCTTTTCTTTCAACTGTGCACTGCTGCATTTGTAAACGCTGTCATAGACTGCTGTTACATTCATTGGCATGGTGGGGCCGCACCTGCAAAAGGCAGCAGGGCATTGGACATAGGGAGACACACCTACGAATTCTCGTATGGTGACACTATGTTTCTTGCATATGCGTTCAAGCAAACATAAAAATAGCTAAATTCCATCATTCACAGTGGCTTCACAGACTGAGCTCACCCTGTGAGTAAACAAGCAACCGCGTGTTCAAGCAGTCACCATGCAGCGCCTGCTCACTCGCCCACTTACTCTTTAACAATTTCTTCAGTTATTTTTCCACAGAGTAAAATAACTAAGAAATGTTCTCTGTACCGTCTCCTTCCGTATTACCATACTCCACAGATATGCTCACAGCACCAGTTGGGCTGGCAGTCGTAACAGCATGGGGGGGTGGCAATCTCTGATCAGAAACAGCAGCATCATAAAGAATAAGTCTGCTAAACACAAAGATAGGAAACAAACCCTGAGAAAACTCACACACACACACACACACACACACACACACACACACACAAACAAAAGCAAAAAAACGAGGCACATGAACAGAGATTAGCAGCACAGAGAAGGGTTGCTATGGAAAGTCCACAGCCACACAAAAAAACAGAACTGCTCCACCTACTGGGTAAAACAATAAATATGCACTATGTTTTTAAAAAGTAACTCTACCCTCTCAAAATAAATGACAAGATCCACTTTAAATGTAGTTTTTCATCTTTTTTATTTCTCATCCGAGCCATTGTATAGTAGAAGTAATGCACTCGGAGTGTGTGCTGGGCTGGGAAAATGCCACGCCTGGGGGTTGGACACACTCAACCTGTGGCCTCATGCCCAACCGTCCAAAGCGTGGTGTTATTCCAGCACGACCCACACCTTGTTGTACATTATTCCTTTAATAATTACTGGTGACCCCCTTTATCAACTGGATTATGAGTACTGTCAAATGCCGTATGGCATTCTGATAATTTAATACACCCACGTAAAGCTGCACAAACCACGAAAAAAAATAGCAATTATAAAAAAGAAACCTATCCAAGTGTGTTTTTATGGATTTTTTTTTTTTACACGCCCTCAGTGTGTGATGACCGTATAAACCTCTCAAGCTTCTCTCTCAAGGTTTATGGGCCATCACACACCTCGGGTGTGTAAACAAAATCCATAGCACCCATTTACCTATGCATTATTATCTATTTAATCTACAGTAATCTGACTGGATTCTCTGCTCCATTGTTAATGTGTGAACAGTTCTTAAACTTCTCTGTGGAATCATTAGTCAACTTTTTGTAGTAAAGTTGGTCTAACAAAAGACCGAGTACACCTTCCCAATAGATATTCTCATTTAGCAGAACAATGCTGCGCCCTTCGTTAGCCAGGTTTGTTACTAGGCACTTCAGGTTTGTTATCTCACTGAGTGCTAAACATCCTTCTCTAGTAATATTCCAGCATAGTAAGCAAAGTACTCTTTCAAGTAACTCCTTAATATTTCTCAGAAAAAATGTTTTTAAAAGTTTTTATGACTGGGTTAAAAGTGTAAGGGCATAAGGGCAGAATAGAGACTTAGACTTAAAGGACAATGATCTGATTTTGTTAATTGACAGACCTAAACTATCAAAAAAATGGGGTTACTGTCAATTACACTTTGTGCTTCAATATTTTCATTAAGTGATTATTGTAATATTTCAGCATTATTAAAGTCCTGCTCAGTCCAGTCCTGAAACAGGACTCCTCCATCTTCCACTGTTGGCACTTTGTTACCATCCCCTAAATGGGTGAAGAGGTCAGTAATGTTCTGGTCTTGTGTGGATATACCTGAACTATTAGAGTTGGTTAATACTTTTGCATAGCCTCTTTACCCGTGTTGGTCTCTAAGTACTCTCTGTCAGAAAAAAAGTCTCTTAATCTTATTTTCCTGAATAACTTGAATAAGCTGTTTTGGATGTCAAATTTATCAGGTGCGTCACTTCCATTTCCGGCTGTGGGCATGAGGTGACTGAAGGACTGAGCGCTAGGCCCTTACCTTCACCAAAAGCTTCAAATTCCATCCAGTTAACTTGTAAGTTCTTATTAATTTTAATCATGATGCTTTACTCAGTCAATGGGTTGATGAAAAAAGTAGAAGCTGCAGCGGGCGCTCTGGAAAGCAATGACTTATATCCATCAGCCACAGAATCCAGAAATGGTGTTGGAACTCCAGAAGGTAGCAATGCAACCATCCAATGTGTCATTCCTACCTAAACTGAAAGATTTCCACATGGAAGTTCAAGCAATCCAAGATGAGCTAAGGACTGATTTGTCTAAAATAGAAAACAAAGTTCACAAACTAGAAACACAACTGGGAACTTACGGACACACAAACTGATCGACTGGAATGCCTCATGCTGCGCACCATACAAGAATGAACAGCCCTGCAGGAAAAATGCAAGGATCTAGAGAACAGGTCTCGCCAGAACAACTTAAGAACATATAACTTACCAGAGAATGAGAAGAGCCGAGACATGGGGGCTTGTATAAAAGATCTCTTCCGTGATCTCTTGCAGCTTTACCCTGAATATCCAGTGGATATGTAGAGAGGGTTCACCAGGCCCTCCAGCCAGAGTTGAAAGTCACCACCGATCGACCCTGGTCCATTATCATAAAGTTCCTTAGTTACTCCACTAAACAAAATGTTTTACTAAGGGCATGGAGAATGTGCATCATACAATATAAAAACATCAGGCTCTATTTTGATAATGACTGTTCGCTGGCCATCAGATCACAGTGAAAAGGCACTCACCGATTTTAAAGATCCTCCATACTCGGCAACTGAAATTTCAAACTCCCTATCTGGCCCAATTGATAGTGATGTTTCCAGATGGGCCAAAGGGGTTCAGCAAACCAGAAGAGGCTGCTAAATAGCTAATAGCCCAAGGAATGGATGCTGCACTCCAAGAGTGCACTACCGACTCTGTAGATGTTTCTGTCCTCTGCAGTTCCAGATGGATTTCCACGGTCCTGGGTACAGATCACTGACATCAAAACTTAGCAACAACGGCTGAGGTGCGTCAGCTTCTGCAATTCTTCAGTCGATCATCTACCCCTGGGTAGGATTTACTCTGTGTTCAGTATGGCACAGCTTCTAAGTGAATGCCCTGTGAGTGATTGAAGAGGGTCCCGCTGGTTTGTACCAGGGTTCCGTTACTTTGTTTCCTGTTAGGAATGACACTTAAGATGCCTTTGCATCACTTGGGGGTCTATAGTTTGTTGGATTTTTTATTTTTTTTTGTATGATCTATTGTTCAACTCCATGCTCGCTGGTCCTCCACTCCTTCAGGCTCTGCCAAGTTCCCCCTGACCTCTTCTGTCCTTGCCTGGCCCTCCTCTGAACCCCAGATTACAGACGACTCCCAAGATATCCTGGTGTATCCCTTCATGGGGCAGGTCCCTCTCCTCCGAGAGGGAAGGCACTGGGAGGGGGAGGATAGCCCCCAGCACACACTTCTAGGTCCCAGGGATGCCACTGGGGAACAGGAGGCACCAGGAAGGTGCTGGGGGCCCTTAGGAACAGAGAGCCATCATCCGGAGGCCAGCGGGTGATTTTCCTGGCTTTCTGTTGGGGGCAGCGTAGTGATGTCACAGCATACGCCGACGTCTGCTCCTCCCCCAGTTAGTATTGGGCCATGCGTCCTGTGATACTCCCAGCCTCCGCTAGGGCCAGCGAGCACTGGACCAGTCCCCTACCCCGGAGGAAGGAGAGCTGTCCCTGGGACGCTCAATCCTTCTTCCCCAGCTGGCCCTTCAGTGACCCGGGCTCATTCCTGAACCCGGGTCGCTGGTATCGCAAGCAGAAATCCAACCGCTGCACCAGCAGGCCGGCCTTGTTGGATTTTTAAGGTGCCTGTCTCATCTCCTCTTCCCCTGACACCTTTCCCCTTTCTTTCTCTCTACAAATTCTATGTCACCCAGCCATTTTCAACCCTACTATGGAGACTGTGGGTCTGCCCCACTGCACAGTCTACCGTATTGTGGATTAATACCCCTGGTTAACCTCTCTCTTATTATCTCCTGCAACATAAAAGGAATTCATAACCCTGTCAAAAAAAAAACCAAAAGACACTCCTATCACAAATGAAACATGATCAATTTAAATCTAGGGGTTTCCACACATTGTACTTGCCTCCATAAATCAGATCACTGTAGGTGAGTGGCAATTTAAATACCACAAGGCACACTTTTTCATGTCCAAGGCCAGTACTTGGACCCTGAGGGTTGTTTTGTAATTGCCATGGGATATCTGTGTAACATCCAGATAACCATGGCTAATACATATTTCCCACCAGGCTCTAATAAAATCCTTGTACAGTGTTTCTTTAATAAATTACTGCCAATGCTTCAGGGACAGCTACTTCTTGGCAGATATTTGAATATCACCTTATCACCCATCTTGTACACCACAGGGTCCACTACCCATAGAATGACCCACATACAGAAATATCTGTGTACCACTTTAGCCCACTCAGGTTTCGTTGATCTTTGGTGACACTTTTTCCCTATCACGCTAGCATAAACCTTTTATTCACCCAGAACAGGTTCCTCAGTCTGGTAGGACTATTTAGTGTGTACTGTTTGTATATGGATTGCCCCCTCACAACACCCCTGTTGGAAATGGATCAAATGTACCGTAAACGTTCTGTAATACTATGACCCATGCCTATTTAGTAACCTCCTGACATGCGTCCTACTAACAAAATTCTGTAAGTATACAGTGATTGTGCTAAAATGGTGGCTTTCCCCTGCACACGACTTCTATCTCAGTGCATCAGCCTATGACATGCAGTACCTCTGCAACCACCTGCATGGGGCCCTCTGCATCTGGACTAATCTAGGCCATCACTTTTTTGCCCAGAGGATGGATCCCCACGGAACCTTCCCCTTTGATACCCTACAAGCAGCATTCCATTTTAGGAATGCAGACTACTTCCGTTATCTTCAAGTGAGATCATATATAGATTAACAAATAGAAACCTGCACCCTTAAGGCTACATTTCCTTCACTTCCACAGCTACTGACTTCTAGCTTGCAAGACACTCTATGTGGAAGGGTGTGGTAATTGATAGCACAGGACACAGCAGAGAAGGTTTAAAACACACAGTTTGCTTTGTGTGAATGTTATTTTCTTTCAGAAAAATTAAGTCAGAATAAAAAGGAAATAAATTAATGAACTCGCTCAAACTGAGCTCCAGCACTATTCTCCCCAGTAGGTGCTGCCACAGAGTGGATATTCTTGACTTCAGCTTCTCCACTATCTTGTCTGCATGTTAACCTGATGTACTTACTTTCAGTAATGCTCCCTAGGCTAATCTGATTCTGCTGAGTACCAGGGGTGCTTTTATACTGTCTTCCTGTTGCATAACATGGTATAATGATCCACGCTGTTAGGAGGTCTAAACCTCACTTTAAGATTCTTGACGATATTGGGAATGCAAGTAATCACAGACACATTGCATTAGAGTAATAAACAAGTTTATTACTACCAAAAGGATAAATCACAGTTGCCCTAAGCAGTTCTTACCAATACTAACCGGGAGCCAGTGCTAAGCGTTCCCTACACCTCAAGGTTTCTTTGTGTCTCTTGGGGTCTCTCAGGTCTCCGAGGTATAAGGCTTGTGCACTACATTATATACCTATGATAATTACTATGGTTACCGTAAGATAGAAACATTTCTAGTTACAGAGATGAGCCCTATTGGCTAAATTAGAGGTGGCTCCACGGTCCAAGGTAACATTATACAATTCTGTAAAGTCATCAGTTTGAGAACAGAAGAGTTCTTATACAGAGTCTTACATAACTCAGTGTAGTAGTACAAATCACCAAAAGGTGGCAATGCCGTCTTACATATTATTGATACACAAGGGGGCGTGGAAAGGATGAGAAGGTTGGAGGAATGGTCAGAAGTATGGCAGCTTGGATTCAATGCAAAGAAGTGCAAAGTAATGCACCTGGGAAACAAAAATCCAGGGGAAGATTACACAATGGGGGGTAGTAACAACAACAAAAATGGAAAGAGACCTTGGGGTAATCATATCAGATGACCTCAAGGTTGGCAAGCAATGCAAGAAGGTGGTAGGGAGGGCTGGGGGGATACTGGGATGTACAGGGAGAGGTATCACCAGCAGAAAACAGGACGTTGTTATCCCCATGTACAGACAGTTGGCGAGACCCCATCTGGAGTAATGCATCCAATTCTGGAGACCCCATCTCCGCAAGGACATAGACAGGATGGAGGCAGTTCAGAGGAGGGTAACTAAAATGGTGCAGGATCAGCAAGAGAAGCCATACGAGGAGAGACTAAAGGAGCTTAATATGTATGCCCTTGAGGAAAGGAGGGAGAAGGGGACATGATGGAAACTTTTAAGTACCTCAGTGGAATCAACAAAGTCCTAGAGGGCAGCATATTTCAGAAATAGAGATGTGCAATAACAAGGGGACACAATTTGAAGCTAGAGGGGGGACGGCTCAGGGGCAATGTGAGGAAGTATTTTTTCACAGAGATGGTGGTGGACGCATGGAACAGCCTTCCTGAGGAGGTTGTGGGGTCTAAAACTGTGGGAGAATTCAAGAATGCATGGGACAGACATAAGGCAATTTTTGTGAGGGGGTAGGAAGAAATAGGCTGTTGGTTAAATAGGATCTGCAGCTTATCCTCTAGGTAGGGAAATGGGCAGACTAGGTGGGCCAAGCGGTCCTTATCTGCCATCAAAGTCTATGTTTCTGTGTTTCTATTATAATTACTCCAAGGACACAGGTGTCTTGGCATCTTGCAAGTAAGAAATACACAGAAAAATACATAGCAGAATATATATATTAGCAAGCAAAGTGTATTACAACAATATGCATTCATATCCTGACATCTACTCTTGTACGGTAGATGCCCTTAGCCCTATATGTTAGTATAACATATACTTAAGTGCTAGCTGTCTACGGTGTACCTCTGAGGTTAGCAGTTAGGGTGCAGGGACCTCGTGTAACAGCCCTAAACTAATACAGTGTTCCTGAACTAATACACACTTATTGAGGGATCAGTTAGACACATAATTCTTTAATGTTATATACCACATCATCAACAGCTTAGATAAATATTTCATTGCAAAGGAAAAAGCAGTTATAAAGTTTGCGTGAGGTTATGTCCCTCCCAGAGTAGAGTGTCATGCTTTGCTGAATCCCATAAATAAGCCTTTTTCTGGGCTGCTTGGCTCCTAATAGCAGACGTATGATGGTTTTCATGGCAACAGGTAAGGGAGTTCCTCTTCTAAACCTATACCCTAAAATAACTGTAAATGCATTGCTTTTCAGGTCTTTTATCCAAATGAGGTTTGTGAAAATAAAGCCTGCCCATTTCAGAAGTTTGTCAGGCTTTTAAAGTGTTCTGTCGGCTGAAATTAGCAGCTGACGGGTCGCCATTTCATGTGGGCTTTATTTTGTATGAAGGGCATTTCCCTGCCCTGATGGGAAGACCCTGTTTTCACTCCAAAACCCTTTTCTCAGGGTTTACACAAATTAAACAAGATACTCGGTTAGGCCCCATCTGGAGTTCTGTGTGCAGTACTGGAGGCCACACCTTCATAAGGACATTAACCAAATGGAGGCAGTCCAGAGAAGGGCAACCAAAATGGTGCAGGGACTGCATCAGAAGACATATGGGGACAGATTAATAGAGCTCAATATGTATACCCTTGAGCAAAGGAGGGAGAGAGAGGTGATATGATCGAGACATTCAAACACCTGAAGGGCATTAACAAGGTGAAAGTCTAACATACGAACATATGAAATTTGCCAGCAGATAAAGGCCTAGAGGTCTATCAAGCCTGCTTGAATGTGCAGCTAGCACCCCTTATTCTGCAGCTGCCCCTTCCTTCCACCCTTCCCCTTCATTAACCCTCCCCCTTGTCCTGTCCCATCCTCGTTTGAAGCAGTCCATTGTTCTACTGCATACCACTTCAGGAGGTAACGCATTCCACCCAGCCACCACCCTCTCTGTAAAAAAGTGTCTCCTCATCTCCCTCCTGAACCTTCCTTGCTCCAGTCTCATATCATGGCCTCTGGTGTCCCTCCCCTCCCCTCCCTTACTTTGAACAGCCCCTCTGTACTTGTCTTGTTTATTCCTTTCATGTATTTAAAGGTTTCAATCATGTCACCCCTGTCTCTCCTCTCCTCCAGTGAGTACATGCTCAACTCTTTCAACCTCCTCTCGTATGATAAGTCCCTCAGCCCCTTGATCATCTTTGTCGCTCTGCGCTGCACCCCCTCCAGTAACTTAATGTCCCTCTTCAGATACGGACGCCAGTACTGCACACAGTACTCCAGGTGTGGTCTAACTAATGACCTATACAGTGGCAGAATCACCTCCTCCCTCCTCGAGGATATACCCCTTGCAATACAGCCCAGCATTTTGTTGGCCTTTGCAGCTGCCTTCCTACATTGTGCTGAGTTGTTCATTGACCCTGTAATGTGCACACCCAGATCCTTCTCCTCCTCTGTCTGGGCTAGCTGCACTCCCCCTAGCTGGTAACTCCTCCTTGGGTTCTTCATCCCAAAATGCAGCACCTTGCACTTTTTGGCATTAAAGACCAGTTGCCAGGTGTCTGACCAGGTTTCAAGCTTTGCCAGATCATCCTGCAACCCCTGCCATCCCCCTAGGTTATCCACCACCGTGCCTACCTTGGTATCATCAGCAAACAGACTGATCTTGCTCTTGATGTCCCATGATATGTCTGCAATGAATATCCCAAACAACGCTGGTCCCAACACCCAGCCCTGTGGAACACCACTCGTCACTGCCCTTGGGTGGAGCTCCCCACCCACCACCACCCTCTGTTGCCTTCCCTGTAGCCAGTTTCCTACCCATCTCACCAGCTTTGCACCCGCTCCTGTGCCTACTAACTTCCTTCCCAGCCTTCCATGTGGCACTGAGTCGAATGCCTTACTGAAGTCCAGATACAGGACATCCACTGCATGGCCCCTGTCCAGTTGTCTAGTTACCCAGTCATAGAACTCGACCAGGTTGGTTTGGCAGGATCTGCCACGTATGAAGCCATGCTGTCTGCTGTCCTGTAGTCCTTTGGCTTCCAGGAGGGCCACCAGCCTCTCCATCAGGATAGTCTCCATTAGCTTACCCACGATGAATGTGAGGCTCACTGGTCTGTAGTTTCCCAGTTCATCCTTGGGGCCACTCTTGTGTTTCACATGTTTCAATATAAGAAAAATAGTAGGACAAGAGGACACAGCATGAGATTAGAGGGAGGCCAATTAAGGAGGAATGTGAGGAAATTATTTTTCACAGAAAAGGTGGTGGATGCATGGAAAGGCCTACCTCAGAAAGTGGTGGAAATGAATATAGTTCAGGGCTTCAGACAGGCATGGGATAGGCATAAGGGAGCAATACAGATGAGTATGAATAGGTAGGCCACTGACAGAGCAAAGGCCAATGGCACATTATAAGGTATTTATTTTATTTATTTATTTAAACATCAGTTTACAACCTTTGAGCCAGGGGCTCATTTACAAAGGTACCTCGTCACATAGAGGACACGGACAGTGGCATGGGAGACAACAGATAAAACAGGAACAGGAGCAACAGATAAAACAGGTACAAAGTAAGTGTCATTCAAGGTTACAGTTGGTTCAAAACAGAAATGAGGAATACATGGCTAGGTAGAAAAGGAAATGGGCAGACTGGATAGGCCTTGCAGTCCTTATCTGCCATCAACTTCTATGTTTTTATGTTTCCAGCTGATACTGGTGCGCAAGTAGGGGCATCTTTTTCTGCTGCAAGCTGCTACAAGCTAATGTGACTTGCACCAATAATGTAATATTTCAATGACCACCAGTGGTTTTCAGAAGGAGGCAGCTCTCTACCCAGACTAAGTACTGAAACAGCTATGAGTGTGCAACTGTACGTTCTTCCAGCTTGCACACCCTGTAGCATTCTGTGGCTTCCGTGGCATGCTACACTGGGTCTCCTCTTTTCAGGACACAAGGACCAGCAAGGCACTGTAAGCACTTCTTTGGGTTTGCGGTTCGGTGTCAACAACTAGGGGGCCCAAAACAAAATCAGAACTTTAGGGGGCTCCCTACTCCAACCATTCAAAGTGGATCATAGCCTCCAGGTCTGAGACAATCCATAGTTACAATACCCAAACCCGTTGTCTTGCCCATTTGTTTTCGTATAACAAGGGCAACCAAAACTCAGGGCTTTGACTGACTTGCAGGCATTGTAGCTACTTACATATAGCACTTGGGACAGAAAGTAAATGTAGACGGGTAGAACAGTCAAGAGATACTTTGCTGGGAGGCCACCCCACCAAAGCAGAAAAGTGAAAATAAAAGAATAGAAAGAAAATGCTGCTGCAGCAGGCTTTAGAATTTATGGGAGAACGTTTAGAGGGCTGTCTCAGAGTGCCTCCAGTCTCTTCGGAGGGGGGCCTTATACTGCCACATACCCCCATAGTTAAGTGGAAACCAGTCATTGGTTTCCAAGACAGCATTCCCATTATCACATGGGGTAAGATGGAGCTTCCGCCCACTCTTGCTTGGAAGTTCCACCCCAAGGTCCCTTATAGAAACATAGAATCTGATGGCAGATAAGAACCGCTTGGCCCACATAGTCTGCCCATTTCCCTACCTAACAGATAAGCTGCAGATCCTAGTTAACCAACAGCCTACTTCCTTCTACCCCCACTAGAATTGACTTATGTCTGTCCCATGCATTCTTAAATTCCCCCCATTGTTTTTGACTCTATGACCTCCTCAGGAAGGCTGTTTCATGCATCTACAACCCTCTCTGTGAAGAAATACTTTCTCACATTACCTCTGAGCTGCCCCCCCTCTATCTTCAAATTATGCCACCTTGGTCTTGAACATCTATTTTTCTAAAAGATGCTGCCCTCTTGGACTTTGTTGATTCCCTTGAGGTATTTGAACGTTTCTATCATATCCCCCCTCTCCCTCCTTTCCTCAAGGCTATACATCTTAAGCTCCTTTAGTCTTTCTTCATATGTCTTGTGGTGCAGATCCTGCACCATTTTGATTTGCCCTCCTCTCGACAGCCTCCATCCTGTCTGTGTCTTTGCGGAGATGGGGTCTCCAGAACTGTACACAGTACTCCAGATGTGGTCTTACCAATTGTCTGTGTAGAGGGCCAACAACTTCCTGTTTTCTGCTAGTGATGCCTTTACCTATACATCCCAGTATCCCCCTAGCCCTCCTTACTGCCTTCTCACATTGCTGGCCCACCTTTAGGTAGTCTGATATGACTATCCCCAAGTCCCTTTCCATTTTTATTGTTGTCAGTATCTCACCCCCATTGTGTACTCTTCCCCTGGGTTTTTGTTTCCCAGGTGCATTACTCTTCACTTCTTTGCATTGAATCTAAGCTACCATACATTTGACCATTCCTCCAACCTTGCCAAGTCCCTTTTCATCCTTTCCACCCCATCTTGCATATCAGCCCTATTGCAGATCTTTGTCATCTGCAAAGAGACATACTTTTCCTTCCAATCCCTCTACAATGTCATTTATAAAGACATTAAAAAGAACCGGCCCAGTACTGGACCCTGCGGTACCCCACTAGTAACCCTCCTTTCTTCACTGTGGACTTCATTTACTATTACCCTCTGTGTCCTGTTGTCCAGCCAATGTTTTATCCAGGCTACCACCCTGAGACCCACTCCCAGATTGGCTAATTTGTTTATTAATCTTTTGTGTGGGACTGTGTCAGATGCCTTGCTAAAGTCTAGGTAGGCCATGTCCATAGCCCCTCCCTGGTCTACTACTTTGGTCACCCAGTCAAAGAAATCAATTAAATTCATCTGACTTGACCTTCCTGCTGTGAATCCATGCTGCTTTGGGTTCTGTGCCCCACTGGCCTCTAGGTACTCAACAGTTTTTCCTTCAGAAGTGATTCCATCATTTTTCCTACCACTGAGGTCAAACTGACAGGTCTGTAGTTTCCTGCCTCTGTCTTGCTCCCACTTTTGTGAAGGGGAATCATATCTGCCTTCCTCCAGTCCTAAGGTACCACACCATTCTCCCATGATTTATTAAAAAGGGTAGTCATTGGTGTTACTAGTTCTTCCCTTAGTTCTTTTAGAATTCTGGGGTGAATCCCATCAGGCCTCATTGCTTTGTCCACCTTCAGTTTTAAAGGAAGGCTGTCATAAACCATATTTTCCTGCCAGCCACTACTCACCTGCCAACTTGCAGTGAGAGAGGTTCATGTCTGTTGTAGTAGATGTCTTTCACTTAAAATATGCATTTTATGTCCTGGAGTGAGAGGTGCCATGTCCTGGATTGTAACAGCAAGAGCCGCAACCTGCATGCAAATTCGATTCCTTAGCTTCCTGTTGTGTGAGGAATACCACTTTGTGATGATCGGGGCATGTTTTCACAAAGTAAAAAGAAACATTGTGCCTGGTAGTATTGGTTGAGCTCTACCTCTAGAAACAAACCCCATCGAAAACTACCATGCATGCCCGAACTCAGGGCTGCAAATTTCATTAACCAAATTAAATAGATTAGACTGTTCTGTTTTCGATGGAGTTTGTTTCTGAGGTAGAACTCAACCAACTACCAGGCACAACCTTCTTTACTTGAAAACGCGTCTCGATCATCATGAAGCAGTGATCCACACACAACAAGAAGATAATCAAGCTCACCAATTAGCCCACAAGGTCAAGCTCTGTCTTCCGGTGTGGCAGCACTGTCAGAATGGCGCTTCCAGGACAGCACTAGCAACCTCCATCAAGGCAACAAATGACTACAATTGCATACCTTATGCAAGCTGCACAAATGAAAAAAAATAAAGGTTGTGCTAATCGGGCGTTTCTGCAGCCATAGTGATTGGCCCAAGAGTTTATGACAGCCTTCCTTTAAGAGTTCTTTCAGAACCTTTTCTTCTGTAAAAGGACTACTATCACACTTCATCCAGAGTGCTTCTATTGACTGGATTAGGTATCTCCCCCTGCTCTTCCATTGTGAATAATGAGCAGAAGTGTTCGTTCAGTACCTCTGCTTTTTCACTGTCGCTCTCTGCCCAACTATCTTCCTCTTTATTCAGCCTCAATATCCCTCCTTTAGTCTTTCTTTGCTCACTAATGTACCTATAAAAGGTTTAATCCCCCTTCTTAACCGAGTTGGCTATCTTTTCCTTAGTTTGGGCCATTGTTACTCTGACTGACATCCCCACTTCCTTCTGCTTTAACTAGTACAGTTCTCTGTCCTGCTCCTTCTGTTTCCTTATACTTCCTGAATACTATCTTTTTCTCCCTAACCTTCCCCACCACTTCTTTTGAGAACCATAGTGGTTTTTTTTCTTTAGTTTGATTTGTTTATTTGCTTCACACAAAGGCTTGCTGCCTCTGTGATAGCAGTTTTGATGTTTCCCCATTGTTGCTCCACCCCACCTTCTTGCCTGTTTGCTAGTGCTTTTCTGAGGCACTCTCCCATTTTGACAAAATCAGCCCTCCTGAAGTCCAGTACCTTCACTTTTGTATGTCTTGACTCTACAGCTAAGTTTATCGTGAATCACACTGTTTGGTGGTCGTTTGTTCCCTGATGGCTACCCACTTCAAGATTGGAAATCGTCTCTCTGTCCTCATCTGTGAATACAAGGTCTAAGATTGCTGCCTCCTGAGTGGGTTCAAAATCTAGTTGTCTGAGGCATGCCACCTGTAGGGCATCAATAATGGCCCTGTTCTTGGATGTGGCTGCAGCAAATGTGCTCCAGTTAACATCTGACATATTCAGGTCCCCCATCAGCAATATCTCCCCTTTCTCTGCCATCCTAAGGATGCCTTCTATAATTTCCTTGTCCATTTCCTCCCCCTGAGGCAGTGGTCTATATACAACTCCTTGCTGATTGTGGTGCCAGTTCATCTCCAGGGTGACCCACAGTGCCTCTTCTCCTCAGTTGACCATTTAGTTCTGTTGCCTTGATCTCTTCTCTTACATAAAAAGCTCCTCCTCTTTTTCCCTCCTTGTCCCTCTTGTAGATTGTGTAACCTGGTATGTTGACATCCCAGTCCTGGTTCTCTGTGTTCCATTTTTCTGTGACTGCCACAATATCCAGGCATCCCTCTTCCATCAAGGACACCATTTCGTGGATCTTTTTACCTAGACTATGAGCATTGGTACTCATCACCCTCCATTTTTTATGGCCTTATTTCTTTTTGCCCCATCCCTGTCCTTACTGCCTTTGTCTTCTTCTCCATTTACCCCATCCTTCTCCCTATCGACTGCTCTTTCTTGGTGTTTACCTCACTAACTACCCTGATTTTTTTTGTGGGGGGCTAGGATTTCCCTTCTCCTTTTCAGTGCCTCCCACCTTGGCTAGTTTAAATGCTTGCCAATGAAGCATTTAATCCTATCACCTGGGATCCCGGTTCTCCTCCTGGATAGATGCAGACCATTGTGCCAGTATAGGCTTGCATCCCTCTAGCTGGAGCTCCGGTCCCCAATGAAGCCAAATCCCTGAGCTCTGCACCAGTTTTTCAGCCAGTCATTGAATCCCGTGGTGCAGAGTACCCTAGTCTTATCCATGCCATAGACAGGTAGCAATTCCGAGAAAGTTACCACATGTGCTACTTGTCTAAGGCCCCTCCCCAACTCCTCAAACTCCTGTTGCACTGGTCTGATCCCATTCTCAGCCAGGTCATTTGTTTCTAGGTGGATAATGACATCCAGCTTACTCCCTCTTGCAGCTGCTCCATGATCCTGAGGATTCGTTTCTTGTCCCTCCAAGCCATGGCACCAGGCAGGCACCTTACCTTCCATTCCTGTCCCTCCCCCAGTTCTCCACCCACCCAACAATTGAGCCCCACCAGGAGTTGTTTCCTTCCCCTTGTGGGGTCCTGTGCCACCCTCCTGTGGGTCTCCATTGTGGGGGTTCCCAGCATCCTCCTTGGTCTCCACTGTGGGTGCCTCCATAGAGGAACCATGCTCCTTCAGAGTGGGGAATGAATTGTGGAGAGGCACAACTGGAGGGATGCACCTCTGTTCTACCACCCTCACCCTCCCTGAGCCCATCATGGTCCAACCACTCCTCTTTCTTGGCAACCTCTGAGGTAGTGGCAGTGGCCTGGGTGGTCCCTGGGTGGGGGAGCAGGTTTTCCGAATCCTTGCCAGGTCAGCATGGAGATGAACAACCTCATCCCTCAGATCAGAGAGGTGCCTGCAAATAGGGCAGTAACTTAATCTCCAGAATGTCTCCCAGAAGACTGCTGCTCCACTATAAACAGTATACCTTAAACAACATAATTCGTTGTACATTTTTATACGGTATTCTTATATTATTCAGTTACCCAGCTGGAAGAATGATTAATTTACAGTACCAACATACTATTCCATGCATTTGCACATTTCCAGTTTCATTGGTAGCCCCATAACGGGATAACAAATCTGCATTCACGTGTAAAGCACCTGCCCTGAGTTTCACTGTGAATTTTTATGGCTGAAAGGCCAGATACGCCTCATTATCCTATTATTTTTGTTCTTCATCTGTGAAATGAAACACAGAGGATTGTAGTTTATGACTAAGGTAATTTATTTTGTTTTTATTAACTGGGTAAGATGCGTTAGCCATGAAGATGACTATTTTCAGGCATGACCCAGGAGGTTACAAGGTAGTAAAACAGAGAAATACAAAACAAGGTGTTTAATAGCAGAGAACACAAAACAGTGGCATTGTCAGCAAGGCACATAACAGTATGATATCAAATAATAAAATATACAATGGCAAGCAAATTACAGCACGTGCAAGTACAATTCAAAACATATATCAAAACAGGGTATTTGATAGCAGAGATACAAAACAGTGGCACTGTCAGTAAGGCACACAACAGTATAATACCAAATAATAACAAAATATATAATGACAGGCAAATTATTGCAAGTTCAAAAACAATTCAAAACATAGATCGGGGATACCTAGTATTGCGGCAAGAAGTGATACTGTGAGATGGAAGAAATGTCGTGGCTGGGATAAGAATGCAAGGGAGCAACTAAAAATAGTGAGGATAAACTGTGATAGAACAGTATTTCAGGCATTGCCCATGGGGGGACATATCTTAAGGACAGAGGATTGGTTATAGAACCATTCAGAGAGCTAAAATAGGTAGTATCATTACAGGGAGATAGGGAGTTAAAGAAGTTAGGGAGGTTAGGTGTGGTAGGACTGAGCAGGGCTCAGTGAGAAGCAGCTTTGGGTAGCCAGAAGAAAGGTGGGGTTAGAGAGAACCAGCAAGGGGTGGCAACCAGAATGGAGGAGTAACCCAAGCAGAAAAGCTACAGACAAATAGAGGGAGGGGAAGCAGGGAGGCATGTAGCTAGGTGACAGGTCACACAGAGTATGTGTCAGGACTAAAGGGGTTTAAAGCATGAGCATTGATTCAAGGAGATAAGGTGGTCACAAAGTGCTTTTTTAAAGGCAGCATGAGAAGGTGTTTGGCAAATCACTAATGGGAGGGTGTTCCACTGCTGTGGAGCATGGTGGGCAAAAGCACTGGCACCTTTGGATGCGTTACATTTCAGGACACACACAAGTGATTTATCATCAGAATGCAGGCCATAACTGGATGTCTGCAGAATAAGTAAATCAGCTGAAGTTTTGGGAGTTTGAGACCTCATAATGTTATCAAGGAGGGAGCCAAGTGAGTAGAGTCTGGCGGCATTTGGACAGAGCCAGTTTAGATCTGAGTAGAGGAGGCAGTGATGTTTCAGTAGGTGGGAGGAGGAGGAGGCATTGTGACAGATGTTATTGTAAGTGACATCCCAATGGTGGAGAGTAAGCCTAGGTATGGCAGCATATGTGACAACTCCATAGGTCAGAGAGGGTAGCAGAATTCCACAACCAATGGCCAGTCTCACAGTGGGGGTGAGGACATGGCTGGTCTGGTAAGCTATGCCTAGTCTTGAATTTATAGATTTGCAAGATTTGCATGTGTTCTGTATGTGAAGGTCAGAGTTTAGGGATTGATCTAACATGATCTCAAGGTATTTAAATGAGGTCACAACACCAGTTGGTGAGCCATCAGAGCAGGAGACCCCAAAATTTTGTTGACTGAGCTTTATGTTTTGAGTTATTTCCAAATAGCATGGTTTGAGTTTTGGCCTCATTTAAGCTGAGTTTATGATTTAGGAGCCAGGTATGAATACTCTGGAAGTCAGTGGAGAGCCGCAGGTTTATGTCGGATACGTATTTGGAGCTGGCATTGAGGACCTAGGCAAGGCAAGGCAAAATGTATTTAAAAGACGCCCAATCCCAGAGGCTCTGGGCACCGTACAAAATTTTAAAACAGACATGTAAAAATAATAAATATACAATTTATACACAAAAATACAGATTCTAATAAATCAAAAACATTATCATAAATATCAATCTAAACATCAAATGCTTTAGAAAAAAGAAAAGTCTTCAACTGGGCCTTAAAGATGTCTACTGTGGGGGCTTCCCTGACCATGATTGGCAGAGAATTCCACAGAACAGGAGCCGCAGCGCTAAACGCATTATCGCCAGCGGATATCAACGTAGTTCTGGGAATGGCCAGGAAGCCACCACTAGAGGAATGAAGAGGGCGTGAGGAGAGGGCAGGTAACAGAAGGTCTGACAGGTAACCAGGGCCCAGCCCATGTAGCACCTTATAGGTGAGAAGACCCACCTTAAAGAGGACTCTCCACCTGACTGGCAGCCAGTGCAATTCACATAAGACTGGTGTGATATGACAAGACTTCTGTTGTCCAGTCAACGACCGGGCAGCTGTGTTCTGCACCAGCTGCAGTCTGCGGAGAGATCCTCCTGTGACCCCGAGATAGAGCACATTACAGTAATCAAGCCTTGATGTGACTAAGGCATGTATCAAGGTAGGGAGTTCCAGAGGCGGAACAAGGGGCTTAATCCTGGCAATGTTTCTGAGATGATAAAAACAGGTACGAACCATGGAGGATATTTGAGCCTCCATGGTTAAGTCCCTGTCCAAAATCACTCCCAGATTTTGCACCCAAGAGGAGGCCTTCAATGACACAGTTCCAAGAACAAGCCCAGTTTCTGTGTCAGAGGCCATCTTATCACAGACCGTGTTCGACTCCACTACCAATACCTCCGTCTTATTGGGGTTTAGTTGCAATCAGCTGGAGGCTATCCAGTCGTTAATCTCGGCCAGACAGATGTTTAGCACATCCACAGCATTTGATGTTCCCGGGGCAAAGGAAAGATATAGCTGAGTATCATCAGCATAGCAATGAAAGCTCGGACCATACTTCCTAATGATCCCACCTAGAGGCAGCGTGTACACTGCGAACAACATTGGGGCCAGTACCGATCCTTGAGGAACTCCACAAGAAAGGAGACTGGGTGTAGATGAGGAATTCCCATCATAACCCATTGCCTCCTGTTGGTAAAAAAGGACTCAAACCATTTGATGACAGTTTCGGTGAGTCCGCATAGGTCCCTAAGGCGGATGAGCAACACACAATGGTCCACAGTGTCAAATGCTGAAGAGAGAGATCAAGGAGAACAAGAATTGTCTTGTCTCCCCGATCTCTAGCTCTGAGGAGATCATTTTGCACCCGAACAAGTGCTGTTTCAGTGCTATGTCTGGCACGAAAAGCTGACTGGAAGGGTTCGTACAACTCGTGAGATACGAGGTGCTCTTCCAACTGAAGCACTACCACCTTCTCAACAACCTTTCCCAAAAATGGAAGGTTGGAGATAGGACAGTAATTCGCCTTGATCTCCGGGTCCAAAGATGGCTTCTTTAAGAGGGGTCTCACCAGAGCCTTCTTCAGGGCATTCAGAAAGACACCCTCAGAAAGGGAACACCGTACAATCAAGGCAAACACCGGGCCAACAGAGTCAACACATCTCATTAAGAAACACGTTGGCACCAGGTCCAGTTCACAAAAGGTGTGCTTCATATTGGTTGCTACCTCGATAACCTCACTAACCTCCACTGGTCTAAACTCTCTCCAACCAGACGGAGTGCACTCAGAACACATCAGGCGATCACTGCCAGCTATAACATTGCTGGCTGAGGAAGCCACTTGCCGGATCGAGGATACCCTGTCCGAAAAGAACTGAGCGAATTCCTCACAGTCTGTGTTGGAAAAAACCTCCCAGGCTGTAGATAGGCAGGATGGAGAAGCCTATCGACAGTCCAAAAGAGTGAGGCTGGTCGGTTTCTCCCAGCAGCAATCTCCCTAGACAAAAACGCTGCCTTCTTACGGTTGATTGCCTCCTGATACGCACCATAATGGGCACGCAGGACCAGTTTATCTGCTTCCAGATGGGATCTCCTCCAGCAGTGCTCCAATCCCCGACCCATCTTCTTCATCTCCCTGAGCTCACCATCAAACCATGGTGATCTCAGGTACAAAGTTCTGGGTCATACACGGACAGGTGCGAGGGAGTTAATGGTGTCGGATAGCACCCGATTATAGGTGTCAACCCCGACAGCAACACCTCCCACGCATGCATCACCCACACTAGACAATTTCACTGCCGTCAAAAAACCCTGAGGGGTCAAACCCCGTAATGGGTGACAGCTAATCATCTCAACAGGGGAAGGGCTTATGGCGGGAGCCCCAAGCATGAACTGCAACGTGCAATGATCGGACCAGAGGACTGAATTAATCCTGAGATCACTGACCTCAAGTCCTAGTGAGAACACCAGGTCCAACATATGGCCATCCCGATGAGTCGATGCAGTAACAGCCTGCATCAAACCCAAGGAGGACATAGTCTGAGAAAACTCATGGCTGTATCTATGATTCACGTTGTCGACCCAAACATTGAAATCCCCCAGAAAAAAACATCTGGGGGATTCCAACGGTCCACCGGCAATGAAATCTGTGATCTCCTGCAGAAAATCTCCCATCGGCCCAGAAGGGCGATAAATGAGAAAAATCCTGCAGCCCACATCGGGTCCCCCATGGATGGCCACACATTCAAAGGAACCCGGAGTTCTCACCGGGTGCACGGTGAAGGTCAGGCTGGATCTAAAACAGATAGCTACACCACCACCACCTCTGCGTTCCACTCTGGGGCAGTGCACTACAGTATACCCAGGAGGGACTGCAGCCTCAGAGATCGGGTCTGCATTGTCTCCCAACCAGGTTTCCATAATACAAGCCAGATCGACTGAAGAAATCAAGGCAGCCAATAATTGCTGCCTTATTTCTCGATCGATCCTGTGACCTAAGCTACTGCCGTCAGAGATTTGGGGTGATGCAGCCTATAGGTTACCTGGCCACTCAATCTGGAGGACTCCCTGGGGATGGGCACCAACCACGTCTGGCCTCTTCCATGTGCCCATCGCAACCCAGGGTGTCTTCTGGACCAGACAGCCTCAATCCTCCCACCACCCATACATCGGTTGTTCGAAAATGCATGACCAGCGCCATCTTTTCCAATCCCTACCTCCCAGCAGCGTCTGATAGTGGTATCTGAAACTGGGAGGGGGATAAAAGGGCGCAGGTCGTGCAGCATCAAACTGTCATAAATAATTCTAGCCCCCTTTAATTCTGCCATATAGCCCATATACATATAAAGCACAAATAGTTCTTAATTATAAAAATTTAAACAATAAACTATTTAAACCTAAAAATATCCCACCTAGCCTATTCAATCCTCAACAGATATTACTAATATCTAAAATCATAGCAACACTGCTAACAATAGTGCCCTCAATTTAGCTAATTCTCAGTCTCAATAGTGATATACAGCAGTAGACTGTTTAGCTATAACATTACTTTTACAAGGCCACGATAAAACAAAAACACATAACCTTTTCTTCTGTGTCAGCCAAACATTTTTGATACTGAGTGGCGTGGCAATATAAAGGGATAAAATTCCGCCCCAGGACACACAGGTCCTAGCTCCCCCCAAGTCACTTCTGGTAGAGTCAAAGAGCACAGACCTGCTGCACAGCCTCTCACGCTGTACAGGTCATGCAGTCCAGGAAGCACTTGGGCAAATGTCCAGAACAAGGAGCTTACTGTCAGGCACCTCCGGTAATCCCAACCGCTAACGAGCGGCGACACATCATCAACATAGAGGAGGGAGGAGGTGGAGGTAAGATTAGAAGTGATGTTATTTAGGAATAATGAAAATAGGAGTGGCCCCAAAATGGAATCTTGGGGTACACCAGTATTCACTGTTGCTTGGTCTGAGAAGGTAGGATTGAACTTGATGACTTATGTAACCCCCTAGGTGGCGCTATCCCAAGGGCTATTGCCCCTGCCTGCTTGGCTAGTAGCAGGTTAAGGGGCCTGGGTACTGAAACGGGTGCCTCCTCCCGGAGGTCAGGGCTGTTAGTGGTCAAGCTAACCTGGGCACAGCCCTCGGGGACACTGTAACCCTCCCTTTCCCTTCTAGTGGTCAGAACAATACACAATAATCACTTTCACAATTAACCTTATTCACCATACAATTACCCACACTGTTTGCACTTACCACCAGGGTAGGTTCCTCTAGCTCGACCCTAGGAACCCTTTGTAAAACAAGGTTATGCACTGCAAATAGCAATAGTACAGTACTCTTGGCACAAACTGGAACCACAGTCAGGTTAAATGCAAAAAGAATTAGATCTGATTTATTCATGGGACTTATTTTATTTATTTTATTTTATTTAGTTTTTGTTGACCAGGTAAGTGCACTAGACAAATCCTGCCTATTTTCAGGCACGACCTGGGGGAGAGGGATACAGATGAATGCCAACTGACCTTGAACCAGATTAAGCTGTTGGTGGTATTTTTAGTGAATGAGGGAAATTTGGCCAGGACACTGGGGAAATTCCCCTACTCTTTTCGATAAGTGCTATGGGATCTTTAACATCCACCTGAACTACCACCAATCCAGGCAGATGGGACCTCGGTTTAACGTCTCGTCCGAAAGACGGCACCTCAGAAGTGCAGCACCCCTCTCATGCTGCACTACTGTGTCAGTATTGGGATATTAACCCAAGTGCCAGATGTGGGAACTGAACCCACAGCCCTCTGATCTCCTGGCCTCAGAGGTGAGTGTGCTACCTACTGAGCCACTGACACTGACTTAAACAAGGGAGGGGCATAATCGGGTTGATTTGCTTAAAGGCTATATCAATCAGACAGTTATGCATGCACTTCAGAGTCCCTACACAGTCACAGACTCTGGTTACCCAGGTAGGAAAACGGTGGGCTAGCCAGGAATGTTGCCCAGGATAGGCTGTCTCGCAGCTGGTTGGGGTCCTGTGATGGAATAAAGCAACATGCACAACACACACTAGTTGTAATTTGGACTCGGAGAGCTCAGTTTGTGACAGGAAAGACATCAAAGCAATCGGATGACAACACTTTAAATTTAGCTGTTGTTGCAGGGAGCTACCCTGATGTTTATTCACAATACCCAATACAGGACACAGGCAGGATGAAATTGAGACAGCAGGTTGTTGAACTGGAGTGCCAGGAGAAGCAGGGCCCACAAGAATCACTGAGGCATTGTTCCTGTTCAAAGCGTGAGCAGGGGGCTGATCCCCAGGCAGGTCTCTTGTCAATGGCTTTTTCTGTGCAGCGGGTACTCTGGCTGGGCCAGTGTGGCAAAGCCCAGGCCTAGTGGACATAAATATGGATTCAGTCTGTGGGAGCTGGATGCAGCCTCCAGCAAGCAGGACACAGTTCAGCACACAGTGGGGAACCAAATCACAACCCACTAACAGCACACAGCACATTTACATGTAAGAAATTCTACTGTACCAGGCAGATTGGTATCCTGTCGCAATTACAGAGTCTCTGCTCAAACTGGGAGTTCAAAGGTGGCTGGAAATCTTGACTGGCCAATTGCATTCAGCAAATCTTTGGTTTTCTTCAGGTTAAGGCCTGGTCCACAGTTCTGTGGCATAACTCATCCTCACAAATTGGATTCGGTCTGAATAAACTTCATTTTCCCTCTCAGGGACAGCAGGCAGACAGGCAGGCCAAAATGCAGCCCTTTCACAGTTCTCCTGAGCAGATTACACAGGAGCTGCTGCTTGAATCACTCCAGTTGTTACCACTTTCACTTCCCAATTCAGACTGACTGAAACTGCAAACAGTCTGGGACTTTTCCCCAGGATCCAAAAGGTTCGATTGGCTGATCTGTCTGTCAGTCGCAACAAGGGCTCCCCCTCCAGATCTGTCTTGGCACCAAAATGAAAAAACTACAATTCCTACAGTATTTTGCTTCCACAAAGTCCCTGGTGACAGGCTCCATTTTAGAGTCCCCAAAGGTACTGATTGGCCCATTTCAGCAGTCCAGGACCAAGATGATGGAAACAAACAGAACTGTCCATGTTGCAAAGAAGGCAGGTTAGAACAAACTGCAATATTATTACTACTCTAACAAATGATCAGCAAACAAGTACATCTTCTAAGAGAGCTCTCTCTGCACAAGTAGCGATGGCAGAACAGAGCAGTTATCTGACAGCCCATGTAGGACTCAGGCATAGAAATACTCAGCCCCATCCCAGATTAATTATAACTGCAATCTAAGCAGTTCTTAAAGAGATAGTACACAGAGGCTGTACAGGCACTCTCTGGCAATTCATTTAAACTGCTAAAACTCAATACACCAGCCTGGCAGTGAGCATTTAGGCAAGCTCAAGGAAGACTTTTGGGGAACCCCCTTTGTAGGGGGTTTACACCCTTCCCTGTCTGAAGAAAACTTGGCATCCGTGTCAAGTCTGTACCATCATGCATCAGAGGCTATACAGGCACTCTCTGGCAATACATTTAAACTGCTAAAACGCAGGACACCAGCCTGGCAGTGAGCATTTAAGCAAGCTCAAGGAAGACTTTTCAGGAATCATTTGTACCGGGGTTACACTTAGATTCTGTTCGATAGACAACTACTGAACCAGTTTACAACACTGGGGACGAAACACATTGATTGTAAGGTGTTGAGGAGAACGGAGTGGTTAACAAGGTTAAAGGCCTTTGTGATATCTATGAAAACTGTCCCAGTGAGAAGGCCTGAATCCATAGCAAAGAGGGTGTCAGTAGTAAATTTAATCAGGGTGGTGGAGATGCTGTGGCCTTTACAGAACCCATGATGGGCAGTTGCAAGAAGATCATTTTTATGAAGGAATTCAGTAGTTTGCATTGTGACTAGTTTCTGATAGGATGGCTAGAGATCTGCAATGTCATGGGTCTTTGGAGTGTCCTTTTTATGTTGATTGTGCGCATGTGCAAGAAACATATTGCAGCAGCTTGCTCCAGAAGCAGGTTGTGAGGTGTGACACTATTGGGGCCAATGCCCCCACTGCCTTTTAATGCTTGTCCCCATTCCCCAATGCCGTGGAAAGCTGCTACTGACACTAGTTTAGCCAGCGTGCCACGACCTTGAAAAGTTTCAGCTGCTGCAATCAGGGGCCGCCTCATCATTGCAGCGTCATCCGCTGCAATGATGGAGTTACCCATCTTTGCATGGCAGTCCCTTACATTCCTTCCATCCAGTTTGCCAATGGGGAGCCCAGTCCCTGTCGGTTTCTGTTACTGTGTGCCAAGTGGGTGCCCAATCCCCTGGAGATCATGTCCTCCCCTTCTTTCTTTTACTTAGCGAGGGTGCCCCATCCCGTGAAGCATTTCCCCAACTTCTTATGAGCTGAGGGGTGCCCAATCCTTGGCTCATGAGCCTCCCCTCCCAAGTATGTGCTGATGGGGTGCCCAATCCCCGTTGGCTCCAGTGCCCTCCACCCCAAAACATGCAGGTGGCATGCTAGGAGCCTGTACCTGTAAAAAGAAAAACCGTCCCACAATGTCTGTTGTTTTTTTTTTGTTTTTTTACACTCTGAAAAGAAGAAAACGGTCCCTCGCTGTCTGCACCCCCTCCCTCAACCCTGCACCCACCCACTCGTATCCACCCTTCACACCCCATCTCATACTTACCTCCAGATCCCGGTACAACAATCTTTGGTGGACCGGGAACACGTCTGCACTCTTCAAAGCCAATCATGAACTAAGTAAATGCAGGTAAGCTGTATAATGGCATAAATAGGGTTTTTTCAACTTTGATGCATATCTCAGGCATTTTTTGGAATTTTGTCACCAAATTTTCAACGTGGGTTTCTTGGGAGCCCTCCTCATGATTTCAGCCACTATCATGGCGTTATTCAGCCCCGGAAGGTGATTTTGCAGTCACTGCGAGGAATCACCCCTCAGGACCAATTAATGAAATGACAGTGCCAGTGTTCATGAGGTGGGCTCACAAAAAGTCTGTGTTGAAAATTTGGTGGAAAAAATCCCAAAATTGACTGTTTAACGAGTGTGTGTTGCACAGTTACTATGCACTCTTGTAACTTTGTGAACCTGCAATATTTTCATGCCAGATTTTCAACATTGGCATTTTTTCACACCTCCTTACGAACAGTATAGCTGTCATTTTTCCCATCCTAGCCGAAATGTGTTTTCGCACTTCTGGTGCAGAATAGCGCAGTTGCTGTGGGAAATTAGTGTTCAGGACAGATTAAGAAAATGACAGTGACATTGTTCATGAGCAGAGGTCCTAAATTGCCTATGTTGAAAATATGGTGACGATAGTCCATCAAATGACTGTGTTACAAGTGTGTGTTGCATAGTTCCCATGCACCCTTGTAACTTCGTAGAGTTGTAATATTGTCACGCCAGATTTTCAACACTGTCATTTTTTCACATGTCCTTATGAACAGTACAGCTGTCATTTTTCATATCCTGACTGAAATGTGTTTTCGCAGTTGCGGCGCAGAATAGCGCGATCACTGTGGGAAATCAGTGTTCGGGACAGATTAAGAAAATTACAGTGACAGTGTTTATGAGCAGAGGTCCTAAAATCCCTATGTTGAAAATTTGGTGACGAAAGTCCATAAAATGACTGTGTTACAAGTGTGCATTGAGCTGTTTCCACACACCCTTGTAACTTCGCAAATTTGGAATATTTTTATGCCACATTTTCAGCACTGGCATTTTTCCGCACCTCCTTATGAACAGTACAGCTGTCATTTTTCACATCCTGCCCAAAATATGTTTTTGCACTTCTGGCCAGAATAGCTTGGTCACTATGGGAAATCAGTGTTTGGGACAGATTAAAATCGAGCGAGTAGGGGGGGAGTGACCGAGGTCAACTGAGCTCTGTCGGGGACTGCTGCGAATTTCTCTGTGGACAGAAAAAAAAACCAATGCTGGCAGGAGCCCAGTACAAAAGGGCAGCCTGCAGTGCTAGGAGAAACAGAATGAGAGAGCAAGTGAGGCAGGGGGAGTGAGCGAGTGCAGTGGAGCTATATCCGGACTGCTGCGGATTTCGTTGTGGGCAGAAAATGGTGTCATTGCAGGTAGGATCCCAGTACAAAATGGCAGCCTGCAGCATCAGGAGAAACAGAACGAGCGAGTGAGAGATAGGGAGTGAGCGAGCTCAGTGGAGCTCTGCCAGGACTTTACAGTTGCCCGCCCAGGTCCTCTGTGGTCCTATATTACAGCAGGGTGTCTGGAGTCAAGACAAAGCAATGATTGGATACTTTAGGATTGCTGTAATAATACATATTTATTTGTTCTGTTTATTTCTCTAACTGAGCTGAGTAATACTTGGGAGTGCAATAGGATTTCTAACTGGGTTAAGTGAAACTGTATGAGAGCCGAGATCAAAAAGTATGGTAGCTGAGGGGTGAAAAACGGACAAGGAGGCTTTAGGATTGCTACACTAATACAGTATCTAACAGATGGAATTTGAGACTGAGTTATCCTGGTTGGCAAGGGGTCAATGGGGGACAGAAATTTGACTAAATAGGGCCTAACAGTTGAAGTAGGGTACAGAACCGAGTAAGAGCTAATAGCATAAGATGTGGGCCACAATGGGGCATGTGCCACATGTCATTAGGGCGGGTATCTTTGGAAGGGTGGAGGGGTGTACAGCGTGTGGGTGTGCCTTGATCCTGGACTGGGCTTGGAGAATGTGGGGGGTGTATGGTCTGTAGATGACTGGCTAGTTTGAGGGAGGAACTGTGGAGGTTAGAGAGGAGTGTAAGTGGTAGGGCAGATGAGTATGATAGGCATCCTGAGGGGGGGAATAGGGGATGGCAAAGGGGGACAGCAAAGGGGGATGGAGGAAGAATAACTAAGGACTGAGACTGACCCCAGTATCAGAGGCACTAGCAGAAAAGAGAGGAGAAGGGAGGGGGTGCCCAAGGTGAGGGTGTGGCGCCTCCTGATAGGGGAGGAAGAGATGATGAGGAGTACCAGGTGAGAATCAGGGGAGAGAGCAGATGGCTGCTGGTAGGGAGGGACCAGGGGTGGCATGGAGGGGAACACATGGAAGGGGGGAACTGATAGGGGGAAGAGATGTAAGATTGGTATCAACTGCAAATAGATTCGAACCTCTGCTATGGGACAGAGAGGGGGAGCAGGAACATACTGAAGGGGGAGGACAAGCGGGGCGTGAGAGGGATGGCAACAGGTAGGGGAAGAGATAGTGAGGGCAAAAGAGTTGAAGAGGCTAGTAAGGAAGGAGGGGGTGGTGACTGAAGAAGAGAAGGCCACAGGAAGGGGAAGTATGGGAGGAGCATCACTATCTGGGTAGAAGGGAATGCAGGCTCTAAATCGACAACAGTGGGGATAGGAGAGGGGTTGGAAATCAGCAGGGGAGGAGGGGAGGTCGACATGGGAAGCCCAGTAGGAAGTAGTCAGGCTGGGAAGGGGTTCAAGGGGAGTGGGAGGAATAAGGCAGAGCAAAGGGGTGAGGCTGAAGTAGGGGGTACAGATACAGAAGTCATAGAGGGTACGGTTGGTGGGGGTAAGGGAAAGGAAAGAATGAATACTGGGGTAGTGGAAGGGGCATTAGAAAGGAAAGGGGGTAAGCAGTGGGGGGTACTTGTCCTGGGGATCCTATACTGACATGGGTGAGATGGGATGGAAAGGGGGAAAGGCACAGCCATATATGTGTTGAAGCTGTCCCCAGGTTTACTGCAGGAGGGGCAGGGCAGGTACTGCTCAAGCATGCACCGAGGGGGAGGAAGAAACCTCATTTACTGTTGCATGTGAGTACAAACGAGTTGGTGGGGGACACTGTGGAAGTAGTGAGGGGGAGGTTTGAGTACTTGGGCAGACAGTGTGAGGGTGGGGAAGTAGGTGGCATTCTTGGAGGTACTGGCGGTACCATGTGTAAGCATGGGGAGGAAGGGTAGGCTTGAGGAGTTCGAGTGGCTGAGGGATTGGTGCCACACAAAACATTATGGGTTAGTGACTAACTGGGGTAGGGTCGGGGGGAATAGTGACTTGTACGTGGAGGAGAGGGTACACTGGAGCAGGAAGAGGAGGGGCGTATTAAAGGCAGGCCGCTGGCACTGACAGTTTAGGTGATGGACGCCACACCTTGTGCCACGCTGGTGACCCGGGTTCAAACGAAAGCCTGGCCTGCCAGGGGTTGGCAAGGGAGGGATAGGATTGAGTGTCCAGAATACTGCTCTCCTATCCCGGGGTAGGATCCAGGGATCCACCACTCTGTAGCAGCCTCTGGTGATGACTGCAGGCATTACTACATCAGTGTAGTAAAGGGTGGTGGACGTTGGCATGCTGTGCCTAAGCGTCATTGCACGGCCGCACGCTGCAAAAGGGAGAAAAGTGGAAAATGTGCTACGGTCAGGCAGCATGAGCTTCCGACCCCTCCTGCCTGCCCTGAATGGTGCCGCCTCAACCGGATCCTGCTCTGGTGGGTTGATCTGGGAAGCTCCTCACCACCCCACCATGGATGTAATCCGTGGAGGTGAGCAGGTTGGCCTGATGTCAAGGGCAGGGCTAGGGAAGTCAGTTGGGATGACCAAGTCGACCGTAGCCCACTGAGAAAATATGTAAAAAAAAAAAAAAAAAGGCAGGATTAGAATGGTGTATCACTACTAAGATGGATTTAAACAAATGGCAGGGGTGGGGTTGCCAAAAGACTGAAGTTGGTAGAAAGGTTCGGACATGGAAGCCTGAGGAGCTCACCGCCCTAGATATAGGTAAAGGCAGAGGTGTTGTAACCCTGGAAGGGTGCAAGCAGAGTGGTCTGAGTGTAATACAGAAGGCACCACCACCCGGTAAGAATAAGGAGGAGAAAGAATGCGGACTACTGGGAACATGGACACAGGCCAAGGAGGAGGAGAGTGAGGAGAACAAGGGGTACGGGTGGAAGGTAGTCTGACTACATGGATAGAGAACTGGTTACTGGGGAGGGTGCAGAGAATAGTGGTAGTGGGGTAGCTCTCAGCACCCACAGCAGTGACAAGTGGGGTAGCACAGGGCTCAGTACTTGGCCCAATGCTATTTGGGCTCTTTATCTCCAATATAGCGCACAGAGTGGGGATCAGAGTTAGTCTGTTCGCACATTATACCAAATCAAAAGCAAATAGTTATAGTAGCAGAGCAAACACACACATATACACTCCCTGAAAAGCTGCTTAAAATCCTGCAATTCATTCAAATCAGTTCCATTTTCTTACTTACTTGGGGTTCAGTGCCAACAAGTGTAAAATCATGTACCTAGAGCATAGGAACCCCAATGCTGGGTATAGGATGGGGAGAGGTACTGCTACTCACTAGACATGAAAAGGTCCTTGAGGTTATTATATCAGAGGACCTCAAGATGGCAGTACAGTGTGACAAGGCTATGGGCAGGGCAAATTGGATTCTGGGGTGCATAAGGAGTGGCATCTCCAGTAGGAGGAGGAGGGATGTTGTGCTACCATTGTGTCGTGGAGTGCCCTGGTATACCCCAGCTGGACTACTGTGTCTAGTTTTAGAGTCCACACTTCAGAAAGGACATAAGGAGGAGGTTTCCCAGATGAGGGCAACTAAAATGGTTCAGAATTTTCACAGGAATCCCTATAGAGACAGGCTGAAGAATCTCAACATGTACACTCTGGAAGAGAGGATGGCGAGAGGTAACATGATCAAGACCTAAAAGTACCTCACAGGGGTGAAGACTGTACAGTTGGGGAGTTTCCTTCAAATGAGGATGAGCACCCAAACCAAGGGACATACAATAAAGCTGGAGGGGCATTCAGGATAGACGTGAAGAAATATTTCTTTACTGAAAGGGTGGTAGACACCTTGAACAGACTGCCAGGAGAAGTGGTGGAAGCGAAAATGGTAGGGGGCATGAAGCATGCATGGGATAAACATAGGGGTATATTAGAAAAAGGGGAAGGAAGGGTCAACGGAGATCAATAGGGCTATGGAAGTGGAGTAGGTTCAAGTTCATTGCAGGAAAAATCCATTAAGCAAGCTCATTCACAAGGAGGTCCTGATGGACACAGGCAGAATAAGACATGCAGTAACATATACAGGCAGGAGTTACAAGTAGGTAGAGAACACTTGGATAGACTGGGTGGGCTGAGCGGTCCTTTTCTGCTGACAAATTCTATGTTTCTATGGCATCATGTGTTAATTCAGGTGCGGTGTTTATTTAAAATTGGGCCTACCATACATCCAGATGTAAGGTACAGTAAATTACCAAATTAGATGCAACCCACTTGCAGTACAATAAACAGAACCCCAGTGCTTCGAAAAGCCTATACCCTTCATACGGCTGCTTAAAGAACTGGGGTTCTATTTGCAGTGTCCACACCAGCATGCTGATCTTAAAATCGATGCCTCATCTAAATGAGTACTTGATTCTTGCTCACTCCATTTCTTCCCCACTTTGAAAACTACTTGTCCTGAGTTAGTTTTGGCTGGCAGCGCCTCACCTGTGTTGGAAGATGACCAATAAGCAACACTGAAAGACGTCAGACTTCACAGACTGTGAAGGCAGCTGCTCACAGACAAACATAAGGTAATTCTACTGGGGGGGGTAGGAGGAAGTAGGCTGTTGATTAACTAGAATCTGCAGCCTATCCATCAGGTAAGGAAATGGGCAGACTAGGTGGGCCATGCTGTCCTTATCTGCCTTCAAATTCTATGTTTCTCACCCACCATCTTGGCAAGAAGAAGGCTGCAGCTGTGGCCACTGATGACTGTTCAGGTCTGGGGATGGGGGGCCGGAGGGGACAGACCTAAGGAGATGAAATCATAATAAACTAGCATTTGTCAATGCGGAATGTTTGCTTGCTGGTATTGGCATTGGTAGTGTAGGAGTTAGAGAGCTGCATAATAGGAATGGCAGTGAAGTATTGAACTGAAGCCAAACCCACCACCTCCCTGCAGAGAGTGACAGGCATTGGGGTGTGCCTTTCGGTCATCAGGCATAACAGCCACACCATTTCACCACACCCTACCCTGCAGACACTGACAAATGTCACTGTGTGCCTTGGGCCCTTATGCTCACCCCATTCCATCAAGAAATACAGTGAGATGGGTGCTATATAAGAGAATGGGGTGAACTTTGGGGCCAAAGAGTCCAAGGCACACCTCGATACCTCTCACTGGCTGCAGGGTGTGGAATGGTATGATCATTACAGGCGAGAATCCCAAGTCACACCCCTGATGCCTGTCAATCTCTACAGGGTGTGGCGTTATGGTCAGAAACCCTAACGCCTCAGGTGTTCGTTGGCTTTTTCACTCCAAATTTTCAACATGGGTTTTTTGTGACCCTCACCTTATGAACAGTGGCAATATCAGTTTGTCAGCTGAAAGCTGATATTGCACAGTGACTATGCCATTTGGCACCACAGGTGCGAAAACACATTTCGAACAGAATGTGAAAAATGACAGCTGTACTGTTCATGGGGAGGTGCAAAAAATGGCAATGTTGAAAATCTGCAGTGAAAATATTAAAAAAAAACTGGTGAAGTCACGAACATGCATAGAAACTGCACAATGCACACCCGTAATGCAGTTAGTTTGGGGATTTTTTACAGCAGATTGTCAACACAGGCATTTTGGAACCTCCGCTCATGAACAGTGTCACTGTGATTTTTCTTAATCTGTCGAACAGTGATTTCCCAGAGCGACCACGCGATTTCATGCTGGAAGCATGAAACATCGCTCGCCATGGTGTGAAAAATGACAGCTGTACTGTTCATAAGGAAGTGTGAAAATGTTAGTGGTGAAAATCTGGACTGAAAATATTAGAAATGCATGAACTTACGAGGGTGTGTGGAAACTGCGCAATGGTCACTCATAATACAGTCATTTTACAGACTTTTTTCACCAGATTTTTAACATAGCCATTTTAACACCTCTGCTCATGAACAGTGTTACTGTGATTTTCTTAATCCGTCTCAAACATTGATTTTGCACACCGACTGCGCCATTGTGCACTACATGTGCGGAAACACATTTTGGGCAAGATGTGAAAAATGACAGCTGTACTGCTCATAAGGAGGTGTGGTAAAATGGCAATGTTGAAAATCTAGAGTGAAAATATTAAAAATATGCGAACTTACGAGCGTCGTAGGAATAGCATAATGCATGCTAAATAAAACAGTAATTTTTAATTTTTTCACCAGATTTTCAACAAAGGGTTTTTGGGGGCCTACCTTATGAACTGTGACACTGTCGGTTCAAAAATCAGTCCCAAAAAGTGGTTCCGTGTAGTGACCATGAAATCACCTTTTGGGGCCGAGTAACAAAATGAAAGTGACAGAATTCATGAGGTGGGGTCCCAAAAGCCCATGTTGAAAATTTGGTGAAACAATTCCCAAAAATGCCTGAGATATGCATCAAAGTTGAAAAAAAAAACTATTTATTTCATTATACAGCTTACCGGCATCTCCCCAGTTTGCGGTTGGCTTTGAAGAGTGAAGACATGTTCCCGGTCCACCGAAGATCATTGCGCTGGACTCCAAAGGTAAGTATGGGGTGAGGTGGGAGTGAGGGGAGGCAGGGTGTGAAGAAGGTGGGCGCTGGTGGGGGGAATGGTGTTAGGACAGTCGGCGAGGGAATGTTTTTTTCTTGCAGGTTCCTTTTTTTAAAAGATGATGCAGGACTTGTGCCATGCTCGGGTGGCCTCCCACCATGGCAGCTGGAAGGCTGTTTGGGGGGGCGCAGTGGAGCTGATGGGGGATTGGGCACCCCTGTTGGCCATACAGACTGTTGCCACACTGGGTGGGCTCCCAGCATGGTATCCGGAACTCTGTTGGGGGGGAGCACAGCAGAGCCGATGGGGGATTGGGCATCCCTGTCGGCCATACAGTGTGTGCGTGGGGGGGGCACATGAGCACACAGTATGTGTGTGTGAGGGGGAAGCATGAGCACATATGCTAATCAACACTATCTTATCGCTGCTCACCGAAGAGATGCTCTCCCTTTCAGCTGTACGGCACTGCATTTTGGATGATCGCACTATGTTTCTTGCACATGCGTGCAAGCAAACATAAAAATTGTGAGACCTTCACCAGCTTTCCAAAACAAGTACCAGTAAAAGAACACACTATGAAGTTTTTCAAATGGCAACACAAGCTGGTGAGCCCTCTGTCTCCCATCTGACACCAGGCATCAGCCAGCATAAAATTGCCTAAAGAAGGCAGTGTGGTTACTGAAATACTGGAGATTACAGATTTATAGGAACAAAAGGATATCACAGAGAAGCTAAACAAAATGGTTATATTCAATGCACACTGAAAATAGAAAATAGAGTTAAAAATCTACGTTTTGACCATAGGTCTTCTTCAGGAAATATCTAAAAGAGAAAAAAAAACAAAGTTAGTGTAGAGGGGAGGTAAAATGAGGGATGTATATGTGGGGAAAGAAGAAAGGGGAGGTTCAGGGAGAAGAAGTGATGAAGGGTAAGATTAAGAGAGAATCTGTGAAACAAAAAGGTGATGATGGGAAAGATGAAGCATAATAGGAGTGAAAGAGCTAGGGAAGTTCCTCTTTCCCATCATCACCTTTGATGATGGGATCCCCTGTGCAGAATGTGGTGCCCTTTCCAGTCTCCAAGGTGACCCACAGTATCTCCTCTCCTCCGCTCCCTGTTTACTCTTTTTTTCAGTTGCTTTTATCCCTTCCTTTACATAGAGAGCTACTCCTACCCTCTTCTCCCCTGTCTGTCTCTCCTGTAGGTTATGTACCCTGGTATGTTAACATCCCAGTCATGGTTCTATGTGTACCATGTTTCTGTGACTGCTACGATATCCTGGGATCCCTCTTCCATCAAGGCTACCAGCTCAGGGAGCTTGTTGCCCAGACTACGGGCATTGGTACTCATTACCCTCCATTTCTTGATGGCCTTACTCCTTTTTGCCCCGTCCTTGTCCTTCTTGCCTTTGTCACTTTCTCATTTACCCCTGCCCTTTTCCCTATCGACACCTCTATGTTGGTGTTTACCGCACTTACTACCGTGATTTTTTTTGGGGGGGGCTAGGATTTCCCCTGCTCCTTTCCAGTACCTCTCCCCTTGGCTAGTTTAAATGCTTGCCAATGAAGCATTTAAACCTATCATCTAGGATCCTGGTTCCCCTCCTGGACAGATGCAACCCATCATGCCAGTATAGGCTTGCATCACTCCAGATGGACCTCCAGTTCCCAGTGAAGCCAAATCCCTGATCTTCACACCAGTTTTTCAACCACTGATTGAATCCCATGGTGCGGAACACCCTGGCCTCTCCTACACCATAGATGGGCAGCACCTCCAAGAAGGTTACCGTGCATGCTACTTGTCTAAGGCCCCTCCCCAATTCCACAAACTCTTCCTGCACTTCTCTAATCCCTTTCTTAGCCAGGTCATTTGTCCCTAGGTGGACAATGACATCCAGCTCCTTCCCCTGTGCAGCTGCTCCGGCAATCCTGAGGATTCGCTCCCTGTCCCTCCAAGCCATGGTGCCAGGCAAGCATCTTGCCTCCCTCTCCCCTTCCTCCCCCAGTTCTTCCTTCCTAACAGTGGAGTCCCCCACCAGGAGTTGTTTCCTTCCCCATGGGGTCCCATGCCACCCTCCTGTGGGTCTCCTTTGTGGAGGTTCCCAGCATCCTCCTTGGTCTCCACTGCGGGTGCCTCCATAGAGGAACCACACTTTGCCAGAATAGCATATGAATTGTGGAGAGGTACAACTGGAGGGATGCACCTCTATTCCACCACCCTCACCCTCCCTGAGCCCACTGTGGTCTAACTGCTCCTCTTTCTTGGCAACCTCTGAGGCAATGGCAGTGGCACAGGTGGTCCCTGGATGGAAGAGGAGGTCCAACAAATCCTGGCCAAATCAGCCTGGAGATGAGCAATAACTTTTTTCCCCAAAGATAGGGATTGCATGTAGTGAGTCAGTGAGTGGGTAGGGAAAACGTACTCATGGCAGTAAGGTGCAGGTGTTTCTTGAAATAGATGGCTTTCCCACTTCCTCTTTTGGGGGCTGGTCTATCTCTTCTAAGGATGCTATAGGAGAGTAGGGAACATGATGAGTCTGGAGTACAGGATTTAAGCCATGTTTCTAATAGACAGAGTATATCAGGTTGGTGAGTGTCACCCAAGCTTCGAGTTCAGCAAAGTTGTGCTCAAGGCTTCTGATGTTATGATCGGCTAGAAGGAGACCTTTTGTGTTGCTTAACAATGTATCATTGTGAGAGAGGTGATTTGTAGGGCCCGGATTAGTTTCAATGCCACCAAGGAAAAGGAAGGACAAAAGCAAAATATACCACTGTTTCCGATGAATAAATGGGGAGAGGGTTACTCGACGAAGGAAACACTTTTTAGGAGCATACAAAGCTGGATAGATAAAGCCCCGTTTTATTAGGAGAGGGCTGGAGTCGCACTTTGCAGAAGCAAGGATGAGGAGGTTGAAGAAATGGAAGTCATCTGTAGATAGTGGTGTAGGGGAGCAGTTCACAGAGCTAGAGGGTATGTTAAAAGCTGAGAAATGGATCAGCAGAAAGAGCACAGTTAAAATAACCAGGAACGTAGGATAAGCCATGATACATGGTAGCCACTAGTAGGGTAGCGTCCCAATAATGAAGAGGAAGAGGGTTGCTGGACAGGCACTTCCACGCAGGTGATTTTTACAGCTCTTACAATTAGCTATTTTTAGAAGATGCAGTCAGAGGAAATTCCCACGTTGAAAGAGACAGGAGCAACTGGGAGCTCTAGTGGTTTGATCCTATAATGGACTAATGGAGAAATGGACCCTTAGTCACCTGATCCCACTGTATCTATAGAATGAAATGCCCACCCAGGGTGAGTGAGGTGTGGGGAGGGACGGGAAGAAAATCCTTTGTTTGCTTTGCTTGCCATCCTGGTGCTATGACATATCTGGGGAGCTGCGGCTTCTGCAACCAAACCAGCAGTGAGGTCCAAGGTTGCTGTCTGGGCTGGGAGGCTTGTTCAGTGTCATCTCTGGCCCAGATCCACCAGCGTGATTCAGGCAAGGGCAGGCGTCTTTCTTAGTTGCCACTTTTCTGGGGGAGTGCGGTCCGACCTGTGTATAAAGCGGGTTCCGTGGCTCTCAACCCAGGGAAGGTCTCACTGGAGTAGTGAGGTCCTAGGTCCACTTGAAGCAGACAAGGTGGCGGCAGTCCTGCAGCCCAGGTGGGCTCTGCGCTCTGTGAGTCTGGGGAGAGAGGGAAGGAGATTAAGTACAGGTAGGCTTGAGGAGGATTTCTAGAAGAACAATAGCTTATGGTGTTAACTTAGAAAAAAGGCGTAGGTTAGAATAGTCTGAAAGGGAGGAGAGATTCAGGGTCAGAGATAGCTTTAACTTAACATTCTACGGCTAGGTAAATTTGAGCACTAAAACATGGAAAGAGCTGTAAATCACTTGTAAATCTTCACTTTGTATGCTAGGGTCAGAGAGACAAAGGCAGTTTCAGGTACAGAGCTAACTATACATTTTGAGGCCTTTAACTAAGGTAAGAAACAGTGCAGTGATATCCTTAATTACTCCAACAACTGGATATAAAGTTTGAAAATCAGAAAGCAGCTTTTGGTATAGGAAGATGCATTCAGTTTGGGAGCCGTAACATGGCCAAAAAAGGCTGCAGTGCCTAGTACTAGCCAATCTAGAAAGGGCACTGCAAGCCTGAACCAATCAGTGGTTACGCCCCAAAATTCAAACAGTCTTTGGTTTGCTTTACTTGGTGGCCTAGCGCTACAGTATACCTGAGGAGCTGCGGCTTTTGAAACTGAGCCAGCGATGAGACTCAGGGTTGCTGTCTAGGCTGGGAGACTTGTTCAGTGGTGTCTCTGGCCCAGTTCCACCAGTGTGGTTTGGGTTAGGGCAGGTATCTTTCTGAATTGCGGCTTTCTGGGGGTGCACAGTCCAACCTGTGTATCAGGCGAGAACCTTGGCTCTAAACCCAGGGAAAGTCTCGCTGGAGTAGCAGTGTCCCAGGTCCACTCAAAGCAGACAAGGTGGCGGCAGTCCTGCAGCCCACGTGGGCTGCGCTGTGCGAGTCTGGGGAGCTGTGGCTTTTGCAACTGAACCAGCAGTGAGACTCGAGGTTGCTGACCAGGCTGGGAGGTTTGTTCAGTGGTGTCTCTGGCCCAGATCCACCGGCGTGGTTCAACAAGGGCAGGCGTCTTTCTGAGTTGCGGCTTTTCTGGGGCAGTACTGTCTGATCTGTGTATCAGGTGGGAACTGTGTCTCTCTTGCTGGGGTAGTGGGGTCCCAGGTCCGCTCGAAGCAGATGAGGCGGTGGCAGTCCTGCAGCCCAAGTGGGCTCTGCGCTCTGTGAGTCTGAAGAGCTGTGACTTTTGCAACCAAACCAGTGATGAGGCTCGAGGTTGCAGTCTGAGCTGGGAAGCTTGTTCAGTGGCATCTCTGGCCCAGATCCACCGGTGTGGTTTGGGTAAGGGCAGGCGTCTTTCTGAGTTGCAGCTTTTCTGGGAAAGCATGGTCCGACCTGTGTGTCAGGCAGGAACCATGGCTCTCAACCTGGGAAAGGTCTCACTGTAGTAGCGGGGTACCAGGTCCACTTGAAGTGGATGAGGCAGTGGCACTCCTGCAGCCCAGGTGGGCTCTGCACTCTGTGAGTCTGGGGAGCTGCAGCTTTTGCAGCCGAACCAGCAGTGAGGGTCGAAGTTGCTGTCCAGGCTGGGAGGCTTGTCCAGCGACGTCTCTGGCCCAGATCCACCGGTGTGGTTCAGGCAAGGGCAGGCATCTTTCTGAGTTGTGGCTTTTCTGGGGGAGCACGGTCTGACCTCTGTATCAGGTAGGAATAGTGGCTATCAGCCCGGGGAAGGTCTCGCTGCAGTAGTGGGGACCCAGGTCTGCTCAAAGCAGAAGAGGTGGTGGCAGTCCTGCAGCCCAGGTGGGCTCTGCAGTCTGTGAGTCTGGGGAGCTGCAGCATTTGCAACTGAACCAGCGGTAAGGCTTGAGGTTGCTGTCCAGGTTGGGAGGCTTGTTCAGTGGCATCTCTGGCCCAGATCCACCGGCATGTTTCGGGCAAGGGCAGGCGTCTTTCTGAGTTGTGGCTTTTCTGGCTGAGTGCGGTCTGACCTGTTTATCAGGTGGGAACTGTGGTTCTCAACCTGGGGAAGGTCTCGCTGGAGTAGCGGGGTCCCAGGTCCACTCAAGGTGGACGAGGCAGTGGCATGCACTCTGTAAAGGGGCCCCCCCCATAAGTAGAAACAAAGTGTTTCAATTGCCCACTTGGTGGCCAAGCATTCTTGCTGTACTGTGGAATATTTCTGCTCCGTCATGTAACTTGCATGAAATATAAACCACAGAGTGCTCTTCACCTTCAATTGTTTGATTGAGCACTGCTCATATACCAGTCACTGAGGCGTCAGTGTGAACCTCGAAGGGATAGTTGAAATCCGGGCTTTTCCAAACTGGTGATGAACATAAGACAGCTTTAATCCTTTGAAAGGCCTCCTCACATTCAGGAGACCATTGTACTTTGTTCCCACATCATTTTCTGGTTAGGTCAATACGGGAGTGGCAATTGCTGCAAAGTTAGGTATAAATCTTCTTTAATACCCTGCCAAACCCAAAAATGACTGTACTTGTTTTTTTGTCACAGGTATAGCCTAATTTGCCATAGCCTCCACTTTACTGATCTCTGGTTTTATAAGTCCATTTCCTAAAATAAACCCTAGATATCTAGTTTTTAGCATAGCGAGGGCACATTTTGTGGGGTTTATGGTCATCCCAGTTTGTTCGATAGACCCAATCACAGCCTTCAGATGCGCCTGGTGGGTGTTCCAATTTGGGCTAAAATCAACATCTTCCAAATGTGCCGTACAAAAATTAAAGTGGGGTGCCAGCACTTGGTCCATGTAACGTTGGAATGTTGCAGGCTCTCCATGGAGCTCGAATGGCATTGTTCTAAATTGAAACAATCCCACCAGCGTACTGAAGGCAGTCTTTTCTTTGGCTGTAGCCTCCAAGGAGATCTGTCAGTACCCTGTGGGTAAGGTGGAAATAAACTAGGCATTACCTATCTGATCATGGATATCATCTACCCTGGGCATAGGGTAGGTGTCAGATTGTGCCACCTGATTTAACCCTCTGAAGTCGAGGCATAACCTTATGTCTCATTCCTTCTTAAGCACAACTATTGGGGAACCTCATGCAATTTTGGAAGGTTCTGATGTTAAGGGCTAGCATTTTCTGTACTTCTTGTTGGACCTCAGCTCTTACTCAGGGAGTCTGTAGGGTTTCTTCCTAATGAGGTTGACTCTGTATTGATATGATATTCTACCCCTTTTGCTTTCCCAGGCTCATCGGTGAAAGTGGAAGCAAAGAAGTGGATCAGAGTCTGCAGATCTTTCTTTCATACAACATCTAGTTCTGGATTAATATACACTTCTTGGGGCCCCATGTTTGTGTCTAGCCTACTGTATGTCACATCTAAATCAGTGTCTCCTGACTGGCATTGCCAACATACCTATATCTGTTCTAGGTCTCTCATGCCACTTTTTCAAAAGATTTGCATGGTAGATTTTTCTACCAGGTCTTTTGTTGAGAGTCTCTACCTCGTATGTTACTGGTGCTGTCTGGTGTTACACCCATTAGGGCCCTTGCCACTTCATTAGGAGTTTGTTAGTGGATGTAGGTAACAATAATACCACCTGCTCACCTGTTGTAAACGTCTTACTGCTGGAGGTTTCCTGCTCGTACTCTTCCTTCTGTGTGATTTGGGCCCTCACACCTGCCTGATGGGCCTTCTGAATGTATGCAACTAACTCTGCCTTAGTTGCTCATGTACTTGGCTATACCAGGGTGTCTCATATCTCTACCTTCCTCCCAACACTCTTCTACCACGTCTGAAGGGTCTCGAGGCGGTTCGCCCAAATAGCAGAGAGAAGGGAGACAAGCCAGTCAAGGCTTGAGGCACCTGTCTACTGGAAAATAGCACAAAGGGGAGAAACTTATCCCAATCTTTCCCTTCCTCATGAATAAACTTCATGAGCATACATTTAAGCATGTGGTTAAAGCGTTCAACAAGTCCGTCCATGTGGGGCTGATAGGGAGATGTCCTGACTGCTATGATTCCCAGGAAGTGGTACAGTTCATTTAATAGAACAGCATTGAACTTACAGCCCCTGTCAAACTTTCTTTAGGTATGTCTTCTCGACTAAAGAGTTTCACAAGTTCCTCAGCTGTTTTTTGTGTCATGACAGTTTGCATGGAATCGCTTCTGATTACTTGGTTGCATAGTCGCATATAATAAGTATGACTCGATTCCCATTCAAGCTTTTTGCTAATGGCCCCACAAGATCTATCCCTATCCTCTCAAATGGAGTTATGACTAAAGGCAGGGGCATCAGAGGAACCATATATTTTTTCCCTGTTTGAACAATTAACTGATATGCCTTACAATCCTGACAGTAGTTGGCTACATCTTCATGGATGCCAGGCCAGAAGAATCTTTGTAGGATCCTACCCAGAGTTCTGTCCTTCCTGGCGTGTCCAGCCCAGGGCAGATCAAGTCCCAAATGTGGCGAGTCTTGCCTAAGGCATAAGCGCACCATCAGTTACCCAATTTGTTCCCCGGTGTCTGACATTGTACAGATTCTATACAATAGCGGATTACTCATCGCCATTTCTGAGGCACCTGGCTTCTGCTGCTTTCCTACCTGTAGGAAGTAGGGTTTAAACGTCACATCTGCATTTTGTTCTTTAATCATATCACTTTTTACAAATACAGAACTTAAATTTCTGGTAATCCCATTTGATCTCCATGCCATACAAACATATGAACATACGAAATTTGCCAGCAGATAAAGGCCTAGAGGTCTATCAAGTCTGCTCGAATGTGCAGCTAGCACCCCTTATTCTGCAGCTGCCCCTTCCTTCCACCCTTCCCCTTCATTAACCCTTCCTTGTCCTGTCCCATCCTCGTTTGAAGCAGTCCACTGTTCTACTGCATACCACTTCAGCAGGTAACTCATTCCTCCTAGCCACCACCCTCTCTGTAAAAAAGTGTCTCCTCATCTCCCTCCTGAACCTTCCTTGCTCCAGTCTCATATCATGACCCCTGGTGGCCCTCCTCTCCCTTACTTTGAACAGCCCCTCTGTACCCGTTTTGTTTATTCCTTTCATGTATTTAAAGGTTTCAATCATGTCTCCCCTGTCTCTCCTCTTCTTCAGTGAGTACATGTTCAACTCCTTCAACCTCCTCTCGTATGATAAGTCCCCTAGCCCCTTGATCATCTTTGTCGCTCTGTGCTGCACCCCCTTCAGTAACTTAATGTCCCTCTTCAGATACAGACGCCAGTACTGCACACAGTACTCCAGGTGTGGTCTAACTAATGACCTATACAGTGGCAGAATCACCTCCTCCCTCCTCGGGATATACCCCTTACAGCCCACAACCCGGTATTTTGTTGGCCTTTGCAGCTGCCTTCCTACATTATGCCAAATTGTTCATTGACCCTGTAATGAGCACACCCAGATCCTTCTCCTCCTTTGTCTGGGCTAGCTGCACTCCCCCTAGCTGGTAACTTCTCCTTGGGTTCTTCATCCCAAAATGCAGCACCTTGCACTTTTTGGTATTAAAGCCCAGTTGCCAGGTGTCTGACCAGGTTTCAAGCTTTGCCAGATCATCCTGCAACCCCTGCCATCCCCCTAGGTCATCAACCACCGCGCCTACCTTGGTATCATCAGCAAACAGACTGATCTTGCTCTTGATGTCCTATGATATGTCTGCAATAATATCCCAAACAACACTGGTCCCAACACTGAGCCCTGTGGAACACCGCTCATCACTGCCCTTGGGTGTGAGAGCTCCCCACCCACCACCACCCTCTGTTGCCTTCCCTGCAGCTAGTTTCCATTGTGGGGGATAATCTCTGAGGCATTCCGCAGTCATGACGTCGTGGGTTGTATACACCTGATAGGTTGCTTGATGCACATGTGACTTCTAAAGAAGTCTGTCCCCCTTTCCCTGGGGGTCTGCTCCTACTAAACCAGTTTTGAATGTGCATCTATAGAAATTGCAGCACAACCATTAGCTCTACAGAGTAACAGCAAATCTTCTATGGACAGGTCTCTTGCAGTGGGTTATTACTTTTGGGAGTCCGCTAGGTGGAGCTGTCACATGGTAGCTTCTTCCAGCAGTCTTCTAGGGGCCAACCCATACCTTACTTCCTGTGCATGTTGTATAAAAGGGCGGCCCTAGCTATACACTGTTAATTTTCCTGCCAGCTTCAGCCCACAAGGCAGCTAGCCCAATCTTCTGCGTTGCAGTCTTTGACGTGAACTTGAACCCAAATTTTCTCTCTCTGTCCTGGGCCTGTGGCTTACTCCCAGGCCCTGGCTCTTTTCCTTCTTTCTTTGTGTAGGGCCGTGCCTGTGCTCCTCACAGTACTCCCGGCTGTCCTTGTTTTCAGCGGGCCTGTGTTCACTCAAAACCTGCTGCTCCTTGGCCCAGGCTCTCCTGCTGGGTCGGGGACTCCATCCATAGTTGACAAGGCAGCCTTCCTGGGACAGAACTCTGGGACCTGTGTTAAGGGTCCCTGGCCAGAGCCTCTCAATCCCGGCATCGCAGGCAGCAGGACTCACACTCTTCCCACTCCTCCAATTTGCTCCGTCAATGTTGGCGCCTCCATCATTGATGGGGCCTTTCTCTCCTGCCATCGATGGGGGCTATCCCACCCCATCGCCCGGTTGTTCATGGTGTTTGAGGCTGCTCCCCCTGTTGACAGAGTCTTCGTTGCTCCCGTTATTGTCATTGGATCATCCCCAATCAATGGCGCACTCTCCAGTACATGTCTCAGTGACGGGCACTGTTCCTCATCTATGGGGCACCTTCTCCCCACCCCATCAGCAGAAATTATTACCCCATCGACAGGACGTTCTCAGCTTGCTCTCTCATTGATGGGAGCTCCTCCCCTATCTACAGAGCATTCCTTGTTGATGGGATGCCTTTTCCCATTGATGGGACACCTGAATTTCACTCCCTTGTTGACGGGGCTGCTTCCCCATCGATGGCACCTCCTGGCCCTCCGTCCACCTCCCTGGGGTGGCTCCCCACTCCTTGGAGGGAGCCCTGTATGCCGGTGCATTCCCACACTGGGGGTACACTTCTGGTTCCTCCCCCTTCCAGCCCTGGCATGGGCATCTTGATGTTTCATTGGGTGGGGTTCACCCTCCGTCGCCCTCCACCTGCTCTGTGAGTGATCTTTTTCCGATGCCCGTGGCCAGATTCCTGGGATCCCACCCTGATTTTCATTATCTCTCCTCCTGTGCCACCCTGCAGATGTCGAGATGTCACCCCCAGGTGCCTCGCCATTTTCCGAGTGCCACCCTTGGGTGCCCTTCCACTGTGAACCTCCCCCTGTCCTGGGTGCTGGGCATTGCCTGCATCATTCTGGAGGTCCTTCAATCCATGGGTCACAGCCTGGCCCCAGACTCATCCGTGGGTCCTCTGCCACACCATGCCACTCTCCCTCACCCCCGCCCAGGCACTTTCCCCCATATCCAGTGGTTTCTGCCTGGTCCCCCCCCATGTACCTGGACTTCCATTATGGGGACTCAGACAGGGAAGACCCCTTCGGGATACCCAGCTCGGATACCTGGTATTTGGACTACTGGGACCCTGGTTCCCCCTTTTCAGTTTCCTTTGTCATTGAGGACATCCCACCTACCCCTCCAGACACCTCCTTCAGGGCTCTCCTGGTGCAGCTACAGGATGTGTTTCGCTTCCCCAGTGAGGATCTAGATTTTCTTCACCACTACCTCGGCAATCATCTTGGCAAGAAGGTCTCTCCCTCCAGTACCTTGCTGCTGCGCATCCTTAATTATCTGGCCCATATGGTCTGCTATCTCTGCACACTGGGTGCATCAACTGTGGATGCGCTCTCCTCCTTGCCACCCTCACAGGAGTTGGCCCGGGTTTCTCAGCCCATGGCTGCCTTGTCCTCTTTTGTCCATCACCTCCTCTGGGCGAGCTATTGATACGACTGATGCCACTGTCCACTGCTGGCCTCCCGTTGCGACGCCATGCATGGCTCCGAGTGTCGGGTTTAGCTTCCAACATCCAGTTGTTGGTTGCTGATGCCCCATTCTGTGGGGACCAGCTCTTTGGTACCAATACCCAGACCATTCTGAATTCTCTCCAGGCCTCGGGGCATACCATACGGTTAGTACAGGGCTTCTACCGTGGTGTGCCACGGACCCTGTCCTTTGTTTCCATGGGCAGGCCTCCGCGTTCTCAGGCCCCATTCCAAGGGGTGTGCCGTGGTCATGGTCAGGTATCTCAGGGATCTGCTTCATCGGCCCATCAGCCCCTCCTCCCCATGCCCGTCCTCCTCCTGGGCCTGGCCCCCCTGCACCTTGGCCACTCCATGGGGCTTTCCCTCCACCTCCACGTGTAGACCACGGAGGAGTCTGAGGGTCTATCCGCCTATTTGGAGGCTTGTTTTCATTACTGGACATGATGCTCCACGTGGATTTCTTGGGGACCTCTGCTACTGTCCCTCCTGGAGCTCTTCAGTGTCATTTTTGGGGCACCTTAGAGCTTCATTTCTGGGGCATCTTTCCCCACTCTGCTTCACTACCTCCTGCACTTTCTGCACCCTCGGAGCTCTCCTGGATTTCTGCTAGCCATGGCTTCTTGACCCCTGCCTCATCAGGTTGCATCTCTGTGCATGGCTTCCTGCATCTCTCTTTTTCTGCCTCGTTAGATCTCCTCCTGTCTCTGCAGTGCTTTGGATGCCCTGCTGCACTTGCTGTATGCCACTGCCTTTTGCACCCCTGCTCAGCAGGTTGAATCATTGGCTTGGCCCTAGTACTACTCTCCCTTCATGGAGTATTATTTTCCTCACCACCTTTGGGTTATCCACCCATTTGGATATGGCGTGTGTATACTTGACTTTGGCTTTCATGACATTGTCCCTTATCCGGGATCACACCTTTGGATATGTCTAAGCCCCCTATGGCTTCCGTCTGGTGTGTTTGCTGCCATTTTTTCCATTTTCACATATGTGTCTTCTTCCTCTGCTTGTTGCCATGGCCTATATCCTGGCTTCATGCTGTGCCTGGCCTCCCTTTTGTTATAACTGCTTGGTACTCTCCCAAGAGTAATAATCCACTGCAAGAGACCTGTCCATAGAAGACAGTTATGTAAGAACTTACTGTAACAGTAGATCATCGATGTACGGTCTCTTGCAGTGGGTACAATCCCAACCCCTGCCATCTTTGCCTTTGGATCCTTGGCTTTCAGGCCAATTGGGTTGGGTTTTTTCCTTGGTCCCATGGTTCCCCTCAGTCCTCTGTCTTTTTTGCGTGCTGCAGCTGGCGGGGAACAGTATGTACCAGGAGCCGCCCCCTTTTATACAACATCCACAGGAAGTGTGGTATGGGGGTGGCCCTTACAAGACTGCTGGAAGAAGCTACATTGTGACAACTCCACCTAGCAGACTCCCAAGTATAATAACCCACTGCAAGAGACCGTACCTCGAAGACCTACTGTTATGTTAAGTTCTTGCATAACTAACTTTCTTTTCTGTGTGCTACAGATTCCAATTATACAAGGTAAGAATGCTATAAACTACAACATATTTAATTAATAACAGCAGACTGGCTTAGACAGATCAGAACTGTTAATGCTTGTAACTATAGGACAGAAAACACGATATAATGATGGTTTCTCAGTATATGCAGTTTATTTTATATAACATATAGCCAGCAGCAGGGACTCCATAATTAGATCTATGTAACTACCCCAAAGTGTATGCTGCTATGCCATTCCTTCTGCAGTATCTTCTTGGCATTCAGAGATAACTGTGCTTTCCCTGGGTCTTCAATGACATCTCCCTCAAAGGGAAACACTTCCCCAAACAGTTGTTCCCTCTTACTCTGTGCCCTGGTAGTTACTGCAACAACAGACCCTCTATCAAGTAACAATGATGTAAACTCAGGGTAGTCATGCCCAATCAATATAGGGACTGGAAGTTTGGGCACTAGTCTTGCCATGATTGCTATAGTTTTCCCTTTCAAATTAATGTCAGTACTGGTAGTGGGGTAGTGATGTGTGTCCCAATGGACACAAACAACCTTCATGTCAGATCTCCTTTTTGCTGTATTCACGAGTTGAAATATTATCAGGGTGTTCTTACTACCTGAGTCTGTTAGCCCTACAACAGTTTGGCTTTCAGTTTGGACTTCAGTCATGAAGTAACCTGTATTCAGTAGGACTAAATAGGCATTATCAACTGTTTTGGTGGGGCAGTGTCTCACTATGTGTCCCAGTCCCTGACAATTCCTGCATACTATGTCAGCAGGGAATGTTCTCCCACTTGACCCACTTCTGCCCTCATTTCTGGCATCATACTTAACATCGCGGTTCTGAGGGTTGGGTCTTACCAGCTGTGATGACTTTGGTTCAGGTGTATGTTGTCCTCCTTTCTTGTAAGGTTGGTGGGCAGCATGGAAGTCTTCCACAAGGGTGATGGCCTTTTCAGCAGGCTCAGGTTTATACTTCTTTACCCACACCACATCAGCAGGCAAGATTTGGAGAAATTGTTCTACAACAAGTATTTCTGTGATGGCCAAAACTGATTTACCATCTATCGCCATTTCCAACACAGTCCTCTTAACCTGGTAAATGTCTTTCTAGAGGAATCATATGTTTGATATTTCAGAGCATGAAATCATTGCCTGTATATGTTTGAGCTGATGTATCTTTTAAGGATTACCGTCTTAATGAGATCATAATTATCAGCTGTGCACGCATCCATGTTGCTGTAGGCTGTCTAGGCCCTCCCAGTTAGATAGGGTGCCAAGCATACCACCCACACACTCTGGCCACATATTCAGATGTGGTCAGATAAGCCTCTGTATCATCAGAAGCAGTCATTTTGGTTAAATTTCTTTGGGGTTGGAGGTTGCTCTTTCTCTATAATGTCCTTGCTCTGACCTCAGAGATTGTAATGTTTTTGAAGTCTCTGTCACCTTAAGTCTTGTCTCCTCCGATCTTGTTCCCTGTCCTGGAAGTCGATATCCCTCTGTCTTTCAATCTCTGTTTGGCATATGGCAAACCCTCTCAATAAATCTGCAATGTCCTCTGGTGGTTCCTCCCTGGTCTATCTCAGGGCTCAGTCTATGGCTCTGGATCCTCCTTGCTCTCTCCCTCTCCCTTCTCCTGGGGGGGGTTCCTCCAAACACGCAACTCTAGCCCCAGATGCAGGGGTTCTCTGGTCCTCTCTGTCTGGGTTCTTGTCACAACACCCAGCTTCTCATCCATGCCACCAGCCATGTCTGCTTAGTTATCTTGGCACCAGGACTGGTACCCTGCTGTTTTCTCCCTGTTTACACCTCAGACAGCTAGCATCCCATGTGTTACACCATTATGTGGAAGGGTGTGGGAATTGATAACACAAGACACAGCAGAGTAGGTTTATTTTATTTTTTTACTTATATTTTATTAAGCAATAATTCCACGATTTTACATTCACTTTTTCCAAGTCTTACAGTGGTCCATAAACAGTAAATACATGCAAAATAGTTTTGGCTTCACATTTTAACATTTCCAGCTTTGATTTTTTGTTAACTCTTTAATGCCTCCTTTCTCAGAATTAATGTAAGTTCCATAGCAGTTTAATCTTAATTAAAATTATACTTTATCTTGTATATTTATTTCATAATTAATGAACATTTCTCTCTTCTTTTCATAGATAAACCATGTCCATCCTCCCTGAAGCATCCTTTTCCCATCTACTTTCTTCACCACTGTTAACTTAAATGAGACCATGTCATTTCTTCTTACTTTATTTTCTGGTATAATAATCTATGTAATATTGCTTAATTTGTTCCCCTCCTTACCCCCTAATAAACTTTTTAATAACTATCTACAAGTTACTTTATTGTTGCACTCCAATTAAATAACTATTAATATACAGGACCTCTAAAATTATACCATAAATCATCCTAAGAGTGATTTCATTTCTTAAATCTAGCACCTTGCAGAATGTTTTGACTAATCCAGTTCTGGTTGTTGTTACTCCTCAGCGTCTCTGCTCTCCCCCTCCTCCCCACTCCTCATCCCAGCAGTTGGTCCACTACTCCTTTCCCATCTACCTCCTCTATGTATGCGAAATTGGGCAGCCATCGTGAATTGAACAGATCTACTTGCAGCCTTATTTATGCAGTAATAGCTTCTAAAGCCTTTATCGTCTGTATATTTGCTTTCCATAAGAGTCAAATTATTGTTTGTCATCCAGTTTTGTGTTATTATGTTAAGTGCTGCCACTATCAGTAAATGGAACAGGTATCTGGAATTTGCTCCCTTCAGTTCCCTGGGAGGTCTTCCCAGAACCAAATGAACGAAGGTTAGTGGGGCCACCAGATTCATTATTTTCCTTATTGCACTCTCAATCTGCCCCCAGTAGGAGGTTACAGTCTGGCAACTCCAAAAAATATGATAAACTGTTCACCTTTCTCCGTAGCTTCTCCAACATGTATCAGAGAGAGATCTCTTGTAGTGCTTTGATACTAAAGGTGTTATAAAGTACCTCCCACTGACCTTCCACCGAAACTCTGTCCATGATGCCATAGCAGTAGTATTGTGCACTCCCTGCCAAATCCATTCCCAGTCCTCCTCCTCCTCTATTATAAATTCCCCTTCCAACTTCCAGTGACGTCACCGACCTGATGAGAGCCTAATTTGGCCGGCTCCCCAATCGCCTCACCAATCTATTAAAAACCTCTCGATTACGGATACCCCACTACTCAACTCAAGAATACAGATAAAGGAGAAATGTCGGCGAAAAACCACAAACCAAGAAATCTGAAAAATCTTAACTCACAAACGAAGATGAAGCAGTTAACACTCGATGAGGAGATGGAGGCCTACACCACGCGTACCCGTAGAGATACAGCCCTCTCAGACTCCTCGGCTGACATGGAGGAAGAGGATTCAGGACTTTCCAGAAAAGCAGAATGCACACTGCAAAAAATATTAACGTCGGTTCAAAAGATTGAATCCTCTCTGGCAGATTTGCGCCAGGACGTCCGAAATATGGATGCAAAAGTAGCGGATCACACAACTAAAATAACAGAGATCTCCGAGGCCCAAGAAGCTGAAAACAGGGTCCTATTATACTTGCTGCATAGAGACAAGGAAACTTTCAACAGACTGGAGGACATCGAAAACTGCTCAAGGCGAAATAACTTTCGAATACACGGAGTCCTGGAAGGGTCAGAAGAAGGATATCCCACTCCGATTGACTTGACTTTATACAACATTTACTACGCTCAATATTTTCAATTCCCGCTGATCTGAACATGGCGATAGATAGGGCACATAGATCACTAGCCCCTAAACCCTCCGCTCCGTCAGCAAGGCCCCGTTCATGGGTGATCAGGATGGTATATTTTCAGTCGAAGGAGTGGGTTCTGAAGGAGGCGTGGAGGCTCAAAGATTTAAAATACATGAACACTGCGGTTTTCTTCGAGCAGGACTTCTCGCCGGCATTACAAGCGGAACGAGTGAGTGTGCACTCTATCATAAAGGAGATCCGAGAGAAAAAGAAAAACATTAAGGCTCAGCTGATTTTCCCGGCCAAGTTAAGACTACATTTGGAAGAGGGGATTAAAACATACCCTAGCCTCGTTGAAGCAGCCCCGCTCCTAAAAGAATGGGGAATCGCAGTACCGGGAATGGAAATGCGACTGCTGGAGCAAAAGCTGATATAAGACTCCTGGCAAATCGTAGACAGAGGAATGAAACGACCGCATCGAGGAGGGATCCCTTCATCGGTAATGCAGGACCTGACGAAATTAACCAGGCACTCCGATGGCAAGAAACCTGAAGGCCACAACACGGCTAGATTTAGACAGACCACTCCAAGCTGATTAATAAAATGCACTGAACTGTACATGAGATAACACCCAAAATGACTTGCATACCCAGTAACTCCAGTGAATTACCCTGATCTTGGAGGCCCTGGGGGGGGATACTGTCGCCTTTTATGCAGGTCTTTCACCCAGGAGTTGCCATATGGGTTTAACATATGACTGACAGAGGGGTTTTATTATGCTCTTTCCCTTGAAGACAAAGAATGGATTGAATGGACATGGATTAAAAGGTATCTCACTAACTCGACCCATGATCTTGACTAGGAGAAAATAACTGATAACCTTTGGTATTAGATTATACCTTATAGGGGCCAGGGGCTTAAACCATGTGGGGAGGGGGGAGGAAGGCAGGTTCTGGGAATAAACTAACTCGGAGTTGTACCTCCTTAATAGGATGGCTGGACATGTGAACAGACCTGAAAGTGGGGAATCATTTAAGGGATTTCTAAGACCCTGTCTCAACTACATGGACAATGTGGTGCATGAAAAGAATTAAAGAATTAGAGAATTGGAATTTATGGGACGGGAATTGAGAGAGAGGAAGCTAAATACTCAGAGTGACAGAGGGTTGTAAAGGGTGGGGTGGGGAGGGAATCAAGGGTTCTCTGCTTCACTCTATGACTTTTTTCTTCTTTTTTTCCTTCTTTTTTGTATTTTTAGAGCTTAAAGACATCTAAGCTCGTAGTCTCCTTAACGAGACACATAGTACTGACTGAAGCACTATCCACTTAGAGTGGCTTAAGGATCTCTACTCTCAGGGAAGCCAGGACTTGCACCTAGGAAGTAACCAAGGCTCGAGCCTCAAGTGAGCTAGGACGTTCACTAACTCGGGCTGATCTCTTTCTCTGCTCAAGGTTAAATCTTTTTTCTGTATTGAGTGGAGAGAGAAATAATCTAATTTTTAATCATGTTTAACTGTTCTGTTAGTAACAGTCTGTTATTGTTATTGACTAAAGTTATTCTACAGTTGCTTTATAGTTATAAGCATTACCCAATGTTTAGGGTAAAACTCTTGTTGAATGAGTCCTTGTTAATTACACAATCAGGATCAAAGCAGGCAAATGGTCTATGCGTTCCCTTGTCAAAGTGGAAGAAATCACTCCAGAATAAAATTCCATTTAAACGTCCTAAGTTTTTGATCAGACAGGTTTATGGCGGACCACAGCTATTCTCAGAATTTCAATCATGGCCTCCCTTAAAATATACTCTTATAATGTGAAGGGGGTCAATTCACCCATTAAGTGTACCAGGCTTTTGCAAGAGTTAAAGAGACTACAGGGGGATGTTATCTTACTACAGGAAACACATTTATGTAGCACAGAACATTTAAAATTAAGAAGGGCCTGGGTGGAGAATGTGGTGGCAGCTTCACACCCGCATGCTAAGAAGGCAGGGGTGGCAATTCTATGGAGAAAAGGCCTAAACTTAATTATCCAATCTTCAGAAGGGGGACTCCAGGGCAGATACGCCAGATTATCAGTAAGTTTACAGGGTAAGCCACTCCATCTGGTCAATATTTATGCGCCAGATACTAAGCAGGAAGATTTTTAAACTGGTCTTTAAAAATAACGAACCTCCCGCGGAGATCTCGTCCTAGGGGGAGATTTCAATACTGCCCCGAACCCGCTGAGAGATAGATCGGCGAGTTCAATGCTCACCTCTCAGACTACCTCCAGATCTCTCAATGTCCTAACAAAAGAACTGGGGCTAATAGATATATGGAGAGCACAACACCCACGGGGGAGAGACTTCACGTTCTACTCGGCTGCCTAACAATCTTATTCCAGAATAGATTTATTTTACACTTATGCTTCCTCGCTTCACTTAGTCACCAAATCTGAAATACACAATATAACCTTATCAGATCACTCTCCAATTTCCATCGTGATAAGGTTGGCACCAAAGGATAGGCAAACAATATGGAGACTCAACGTCTCCCTATTGAATAACAAATCCTTCCTTAATAAACTAAAGCAGACTATTGTGGACTTCACTCAGGTACACCAGCTGACTGAGCACTCCCCTGCAATCAAATGGGATATGCTTAAAGCGGTGCTGAGGGGAGAGATCATAAGTTTTGCGGCTTATCAAAAAAAGTTATCATGACTCTCACATACAAATCTGTTACGAGAATTGACAAAATTAGAAGAACTTCATAAACAAAACCCAACTGACATGCAGACCCAAAAGAACTTGTATAAAATTAGAGAGGCCTTACAGATATTTGAGAATAAAAAAGCAGAAGGTTATTTAAGACTCACAAATCAAAAATACCATGAGGTGGGTGGGAGAGCTGCGAGATTGTTGGCGATGCGCTTAAAAAGGCGCAAGCAGACAGATGTATCCCGTATATTCAGGAGGATACGTTATCAAAACAGAGATTCACAACCCCCTCTGAAATTGCGCAACAATTCCAAAAGTATTACCAAAACTTATACTTAGAAGATACAAATCCCAGAGAAACGCAGGAAAATACCCGAACCTTTTTGAACAATCTTATGCTACCCAAATTACCCGAGACTGTGCTATCAAAACTCAACCTCCCCATAACCACAGAGGAAATTATCAAAGTCATTCACCAACTACCGACAGGAAAAGCCCCTGGCCCTGACGGGTTTAGTGGGGAAATATATAAAGAGTTAGCAGGGTCAGTGGCACCGTTATTAACAAAAGTATTCAACCAATGTTTGGAAGAGGGTAGGGGTCCTATTAGTTGGGAGCAATCAATAATAACAGTGATACCCAAACCAGGGAAAAAAACTACCAAATGTGAATTTTTTAGACCAATATCCCTCTTAAACCAAGACCAAAAAATCTTTACGAAAATTCTAGCTATTCATATACAGAAATATTTCGAATTGTTGATTCATCCTGACCAAACAGGTTTCATCCCCCATCGGCACATGTTTGATAATGTCCGTAGACTTCTTAATATTTTAGAGTCCATAGGTTTGAAGAGTGACCCAGCCATTGCACTCTTTGTCGATGCTGAAAAAGCCTTCGATAGACTAAACTGGGCCTATCTTTTTGAAGTTCTCCAACAAATGGGTTTTCATGGTAATTTTTTCAATGGAATAAAAGTGTCCTACCAAAAGCCACAGGCTAGAGTACGGGTGAATGGTACAATCTCATTACCATTTAATATCACCAGGGGCATGCGGCAGGGATGCCCCCTTTCTCCCTTACTATTTGCGATCAGTATGGAGCCCCTGGCACAGGCCATAAGACGGCATCCACAGATTCAGGGTATTGAAGTCCAAAACACCTCCCACAAGATCTCTTTATAGGCGGACGATACATTAATATACTTGGGAAACCCCCAAGTCGCTCTCCCATATCTTATGGAACTCCTGACCTCCTTTGGGGAAATATCAGGCTTTAAAATTAACCTGAAGAAGTCTGAAGTCCTTCCATTGGGGCAGGCTTTAGATCCCAAGGTACGAGCCAGCATCCCATTTAAATGGGTCAAACACAAGGTGAGGTACCTTGGAATACAGATACCCACAAATCTTAATCAAATCTATAAGCATAATTACGGTACCTTATTCCAGCAGGTAAGAGCGGACCTCAATAGGTGGTCATCGCTCCCCTTAACTTTCACCAACAGGTTGGAGACGATCAAAATGAACATTTTGCCCAAATTCCTTTTTTTATTCTCCAACCTTCCCATCCAGATTCCTAACAAAGACTGGAAGGATCTTAGAAAAAAGCTGTCGGAATTTATTTGGCTTGGTAAGCGACCAAGGATTAGGTGGGCAATATTAGTGGAGAATAGATGTAAGGGAGGATTCGGTCTTCCAGACTTCCCGAAGTATTTCCTGGTGGCTCAGTTACTTCCAATTATTAAAATGATGAAGCCCGGTCTGAGACACAGGTGGCTAGAGATCGAGGAGAGTGAGAGTAACTCGACTCCCTTGAATATCCTCCCCTGGAGGGTCCTACCAAAAGACCTTAAAAATATCCATAATATTTTCACTTGACACACAATGGCGAAGTGGCTTGAGGCTAGGCAAAACTGGGAGATAATCCGCCCTGTATGGGAATATTTACCACTTGTATTTCTCCCAGGTTTTCCTATCCCGGATAGGGATCCCTGTTTTTTTAGATGGACCACCTCAGGTCTTAAATATCCCAAACAATTTATTGAGGGATCGCAGGTGAAGACTTTTACACGTATGCAATCAGAGTTTCAATTAAATACTACTGAATTTTTTAGGTATTATCAATGCCTTCACTATATCACTAGAATAATTGGCCTTAATGAAATCACAGGAACCCTCACTACCCAGCGATTAACTCACCAAAAAGTCTAACAGGGGACACCAGATCATATATCTCAAAGATTTACAAAGTACTGATGGAGGACAAGGGAGCTCTGGCAATACGGAAAGTGGAGGACAGATGGGAGGCAGAAGCGAATTTAAACCTTACAGAACAAGATTGGCTCTACATCTGGACAGGGGTCCACAAGACTACAAATTCCCCATCCTGGAGAGAGTTCAGGTGGAAAGTCAATATTCGATTTTTATTACCCCAACAATTACTGCCCACTACAAGAGGAGCCTATCCAATAAATGTTGGAGAAAATGCGGTCTCTACAGAACGCATCATCATATTTTTGGGAATGCCCAAAATCATTTCATTCTGGAGTGAGGTCATGATGAGTTTGCTTTGATCCTTTCCTCTCTACACCACTAAAATTTGAAAATTTAGTACTGGGTCTTCCAGCCCAGGAAATCAAGAATGCAGCAGGAAGGTACCTCTTTTACATCATGATTGCAGCAGCCCTAAGGTTCTAACACAGAATTGGATTATCTGACATTCCTTTGTCTCTGAAAACTTGGGTCAGGAATATAGAGTTGATTCGGGGAACAGAAATGGTTACAGCTCAGCTAAGGTTAGCTACAGATAAATTTAATACAAGATGGTTGCCTTATTTTACATATAAGGAATTGAAGGAAGGAATCACAGTGTGGGAACAACTTCTAACAAGTTAACCAAATCCACACAAAGTTGCAAAGATTTACAACAAAGGTGGGTCAAGAAGGAAAGAGGATGGGACAAGAAGAACGGAACTAATACCTATGATGTGGGAGACAAGAGAGATCTGGGTGAAAAAAAAGGGGAGAGATCTTGGGGGACGGGAGAGACCATCTTAAGAACTCTTGGGGAGAGGGGGGAGTGCCCTTATAGCTTAACAAGGACTCACTCACTTGTCCACTCCCCTTCCTTTCTGAGAGGAGAAGAAGGGAGGGACGAATTGTTACTAGATCGTATTTGTGATTAAAGTTGTTAAAGTCATACATGGTATCAGGAAAAATTAATTGGATACAAGATCTTTCTTCTGTAAGCATATGATGAAATTTACATATGTGTAATCCCGGAAATGGAAATATGAAGTTTGTAATGATTTGATCCTAAGATATGTAACATAAACCTTGAATAAAATTTTTACAAAGTCAAAAAATAAATTCCCCTTCCACCTCCCATTCATTTTAGATATTCTGGATTGCAATTGTGCCCTTCCCCTCCTGTAAGGATTTATGCACCGGTGAAATGAAGTATCTTACTTCAAGAGGGCTCTTGCAGTAGGTAATTACATATAGGACTGACACCAGTAGGTGGCAGGACCCCACAGAATAATTTCTAGCTAGCAGTCCTTGGTGAGGGACTGTCCTCACGTCAGGAGACGTCGGTATAAAGGGGCCGTCCCCGACACCCACCTTCCAGTTCTTTCCCGCCATTGGCTTGTGCAGCGCCTCGTGGAAAAGTTTGTGCTTCATCAGCCCTATCTTTGTCGGTTGTTTACCGAAATAATTGCTTTTTCAACTAACGTCAGTACAATCGTCGGTGTATGTCGTCCCCTACACTCTCCAAGCACAAGAATAAGTGTGATCTGTGCGACGCTCAGCTACCGCACAAGGACGGCCATTCCCTGTGCCTGTTCTGCCTAGGCCCTGATCACCCAGTCGAGAAGTGCCAGCACTACCTCAGTTTCAATGCGGCTACCTGGAAAAGGCAGCAGCAATACCTGGAAGCCCATATTCTGAAGAAGAAAATGAGTTCAATGGAGAAGGACATCAAAAAACTGAGGCAGGCGTCCACTTCCCCCAAAGGACATCAGAAGGAGAAGGAGAGGCACTGGGACAAGGGCTCCTCTACCGTGTCTCCCTCGGGAGTCGCTGGAACACAGGTAACGTCCCCTCCAAGGGACCGCTCCTCGACGGCCACTTCGGAGGTTTCTGAGGGGCGTTAGCCCACCCGCCTGGCTCGTGCTCGGTCCTGCGGGTGCCTCCGGGCAGTTGGAGGCCTTCACTCCTGGTTCGGCCACAGGCTTGTGGCCTACCACTGTGGGCGACTCCAGTAAGCCGGGCGTCGGCTCCTCCGATGTCCACCTGGAGAGGGCCGGTAAGACACCCGACCCTTCGGGGTGGCGCACGGCCTCCACTCCACTCCACCAGACCTGGCTGATCCCTCTACTTGACCTGCTTCTGGTGATGGCTCTCATAAGTCAGATGCCAGCTCCTCCGGTGCCCACCGGGAGCTCACCCTTAAGCCACACGTCGGCTCATCCGACATCTGGCTGGTGAAGGAATCGACGACGGACCCTCCCACGTCTGTCATACCCAGTTCCCTGCAGCCTTCACTGCCATCTGGGGAACCAGAGTCTCCCCAACTTGACCCCGGGGATTTTTCCCCTTCATCCCCGGGTGAAGCTGGGGATCTTCCTCCTCCATCAGTCCTTCCACCACCTGGTGCGCTGGACCTGACGTCGGCTCCCCGGATGCCGGCCCCTCCAATGTTGGTACCTCCAAAGTCAGCCCTGATGCTGGCCTTACTGACTCTGGGAGACATCCCACTCCCGTCGGGCCCTCCGGGCCCTCCACTATGGACCCGCCCGTGAGGCCACCAGCTGGGCCATCTGCTCCATCCTATCCAATGCCAGTGTACCCAGGACTGCAGTATCCGGCACCACAGTATCCGACAGCGGGCTTCCCGACGTCCAGTACCTGATACCACAATACCCGATGCCAGGCTACCCGCAGCCGTGTTTTGGATACGCTCTATATGGTTACAACCCGTATCCTTATCCCCATCCTCCTCCTTCTCCACCGCCCTCGCAGATGTCAGTGGACCTGCAGGAGACTCTGGCCTTCTGGTGAGCTGAGACCAAGGCTCAGTTCACCAAAGAGGTCGAGAGTCGCCTTCCGGCGATGGTGCTGTCCCAGATTCCCACACATCTGAGGTGGCACACTCCTTCACCACCTCTGGATTCCAGGGTTCTTCCATCTGGATCCAGAGAAGGGCAGGACACACTTCTCCGGGGACTTCCCAAGGGGTCCATTCCTCCCCCTGGTCAGGAAAGGGAGTCTTTCCTCTTCATCCTCCTCTTCACCCACGGACTCCTTGGATTCTTCTGACGGTTGCTCTGAGAGAGATGACGAGTCACGCTCTCCGTTAAAGCCCACACCAAGGACTCCTCAGAAGTATCCTTCTTTTATGGAGTTGCTTAGGAAAATCCAGGAGGTTTATCAGTGGCATTCCCTGGAACCAGATCCTCAGTATCTGAAACTCGCTGAACATCTGGATCTGCCCATGACAGCTCCTACCTTGGTGCCACCCTGGATAGAACCTCACGCCAACCTCGTTACCATGATATGGAAACAGCCGTCGGCTCTAGCCCCACTTCCAAGGAAGTCGAACAGGCTATATCAGGCTCCAGATGGTGTTGATTTTCTGGATTCTCATCCTCGTGCTGACTCAGTTGTGATTAGCACCGCTCACGGCCGGTCGGCAAACCCCAAACATCTTAGCTCGTCACCACCTGATAAGGAATCACGCCTTCTGGACCAGTTTGGGAGAAAGATTTATGCTTCCTCCATGCTGGGGATCATTGTCCTGAACTATGTTGGCCATATGAGGGACTACCAGATGGTCATTCTGACTCAGGTGGAAGCCAAACTGGACTCCTTGCCTGACTCCCAAGTCAAGCAGGAGTTGGCTGATCTTGTCCGCTCTGCTCATTCAGCCAGTCACCACATGCTTTGTGTGACATACGAAGCAGTGGACACTGCTGGATGGACTCAGCTTCGACCGTAGGCCTCACATGCATACGTTTGGCTCCTGTGTCAGGGTTGGTCCCGGAGGCAATTTGCTATCCAGGAAGCACCCTTCCGGGTCGATGCTTTTGGGGAATGTCAAGGACATCATCACCAATTTGCAGAGAAGGGATGGCACTGAAGTCAGTTGATTCCATGTACCAGCCCCTATCAGCAGCAGTGCCATCCCTTTTGCAGACAGAATCAGCCAAAGGCCAAACCACAAGGAAGGCGGGCCACAAAATGCCGGGCCCCCACACCTGCTAAGCCCCCCGCCCAAAAAAGCAGCGGGTGCTTCAGCTGCGGTGCTGCCCCACACCACCTGACTCCTTTCCTCTCCCACTGCCTCTGGACTCCCCGGAGGAACCGGTAGGAGGGAGGTTTCCCTCCACCTTCCAGGATGGGAGAGGATAACCACAGATTCTTGGGTGCTCCAGCTCATAGCAGAGGGACAGTCAATAAAGTTTCTTCAGAAACCACCCCGCCACCCCCCTTCTGAAGTTGTCGTATTCACGAGAACATCATCTTTTGGTCCAGGATAAAATTTCGGTTCTCCTGCTGAAGCAAGCTATAGAGTCCGTCCCCCTTCATCTGCGAGGAACGGGTTACTATTCCCATTTCTTCCTGGTCCCAAAGAAGACTGGAGATCTCAGACCAGTTTTGGATCTCAGTTCCCTGAATCTTTCTGTAGAATACAAAAGGTTCAGGATGCTCTCTTTGCAGAGCCTTCTGCTCCTCCTCTGGCCGGGTCAATGGCTGTGTGCTCTGGATCTGCAGGATGCTTATCTGCACATCCCCATTCGCCATCTCATCGTAAATACCTTCATTTTGCATTCCAGGAGGACCACTACCAGTTCAAGGCGCTCCCGTTTGGTCTGTCCTCAGCCCCCCGAGTGTTTACCAAATGCCTGGCAGTGGTGGCGGCCAACTTGTGTACCAGGGGAGTGCAGGTTGTCCCGTACCTGGACGATTGACTCCTGGCGGTCTCATCCAGGGAGGAACTCCTGTGTTGCCTCTCCCTTATCCAGCAGGTTTTTGCCTGCCTGGGTATTACCATCAACCATTCCAAGTCTCATCTGATCCCATCCCAGAGACTACAATTTATTGGGGTGATTCTCGATATGACCACGGGCAAGGCCTTCCTGCCTCAGGACAGGGCGTCCACCCTCCAGACCCAAATAAGTCTGCTTTCCAACCGCAGAACGGTCTCTGCGAAGTCGGTCCTTCACCTTCTCGGGCTCATGGTTGCTGCTGTCCCGATGGTTCCTCACGCTCACCTCCACATGAGAATTTCTCAGTGGACTCTATGCTCTCAATGAGATCAGCTAGTGGACGATCTAGATCTCCCAGTTATGGTCTCCTCGCTGATGCTTCGAGACTTGCAATGGTGAATGGTTTGAGAGAACCTGTTTCGGGGAGTTCCTTTCTTTCATCCTTCCCCCCCAGACTCTAACCACAGATGCCTCAGGTGAAGGTTGGGGATCCATCTAGACCCTCATTGCACCCAGGGCTCCCGGTCCAAGCTAGAACAAGCTCTCCACATCAATGTGCTCGAGCTTCGGGCAGTGCTGTCCCCTCTCTAAGCCCTTCACCAATACATCCTTCCCGGCCACCTAGCCATCCAGACGGACAACATGTGTGTGGTGTGGTACATCAACAAACAATGAGGGACTCAGTCCTACCCTCTTTGCAGGGAGGCAATGAGGGTTTGGGATTGGGCAACACAACACGACCTTCACCTCATGGCAATTCATGTTCCGGGAGTCGACAACACCCTGGCAGACAAGCCAAGTTGCTCTTCTGCTCTGACTCACAAGTGGGAACTGGACCAAGGGGTCCTAGACAATATCTTCCAACTTTGGGGAACACCACAGGTCGACCTGTTCACATCCCCTCTAAACGCAAAACTTCCCGTCTTCTGTTCGCTCGTTCCAGAGCAAGGCGCTTTTTGGATCGAGGCCCTGTCTCTAGACTGGAAGGACAGATTCATCTATGCCTTTCCTTCAATTCCACTTATCCCATGAGTCTTGCAGAAACTAGCTTCAGAAGGAGCACAAAGGATTCTGATCGCTCCTTTCTGGCCCAGGCAAGTTTGGCTCTCTCTTGTACAACAATACTTAGAGGATCCTCCTCTTCCTCTTCCTCTATCTCCAGGTTTACTGACCCAGGATCAGGGGACCCTGGTCCATCCAGGCCTCAAATGCCTTCAACTGCATGCTTGGCTCCTGCAGACTTAGCCCAATCTCATTTTGGAGTGTCTCCCAAAGTGGCGGAGATTTTGGTGGAGGCCAGAAAGCCCTCCAGCAGATCCACTTATGCCATGAAGTGAAAAAGATTCACCATCTGGGCTGCTTCCAAGAACGTGGAACCCTTCTCCTGTTCAGTGGGGCTTCTGCTGGAGTATCTACGTTATCTGTTTGACTTGGGTCTCAGTCATTCTTCTCTGAAGGTACACATGGTGGCCATCTCGGCCTATCATGTTCCCTTCACAGATAAAGATTTCGCTCAACTGGAGGTCTTTAAGACCTTTCTCAGAGGGGTCCTCCATCTGAGGCCTCCCATCCGCACTCCTGCTCCCCCTTGGGACTTGATCAATTGTTTGTCTCTTTTACTCATAAAAGAGAAGGCAATGCTGTTTCCAAGCAATGCCTAGCTAAGTGGTTGGCTCGTTGCATCACTTTCTGTTATGACAAATACAAGACCCTCCCCGGTCAAGTAAGAGCCCACTCCACTAGAGGAGTAGCTGCCTCAGCGGCATGTTTCAAGAATGTTTCTGCGGCGGACATCTGCGCTGCTGCCACCTGGACTTCCGTCCATACCTTTACTAAACACTACAGTTTGGATGTTGCCTCTCGCCGTAAAGCAGGCTTTGGGCTGGCTGTTCTGCACGGCCTCCTATCTTGAGGCGTGCACAGCTAGAACTGCTTTTTGGGGTAGCTTCCTCCTCCTCTCTTTGTTCCAGACTGCTTGGGATTCAGTCCTATCTGTAATTACCTACTGCAAGAGCTCTCTCAAAGTAAGATAGTACAGTTCCGTCAGAATCCACCATGGAGGCTCGAGAGGCTCTGCAGTAGGTAATACTTTCCCGCCCTCCATCCCCCTAGGCTTTTTCAGCTCCTTTTCCAGTGAGGGAAATATCCATTCCTCTCTCATCCAGCCTTTCTGGCCCGTGGTGGGAAAGAACTGGAAGGCGGGTGTTGGGGACCGCCCCTTTGTACCGACGCCTCCTGACGTTGGTCACCTGACGTGGCCGCAGTCCCTTGCCAGGGACTGCTAGCTAGAAATTTTTCTGTGGGGTCCTGCCGCCTGCTGGCATCAGTCCAATATGTAATTACCTACTGCAAGAGCCTCTCTCGAAGATCTACTGTTATGGTAAGTTCTTACATAACTGTACTTTCTGATTTTGGACTGTCGACATCTTCTATAAATCAGTTGGACCACTGGGGCTGGATCTTCCTTGATAGTTTCTAGTCCTGGACCTCTTATTATAAAGTTCCTACACTGCAAATACCCCAAAAAATCCTGTTTAGGAATCATAAAATCCTGTTGTATGGATTCAAATTGTTTGATTCCTTCCTTCTCCAGCAACTGATCTAGATATCTCAGCCCCTTTCTTTCCCGCCTACACCTACCCTGGCATCTACCTGCCATCCATCTGGAAAGCTGTGGGATGTATCTAAGAGGAATATACTTCCATATCTTAGTTGGTAACTCCCATACCTGCCTTGCTTGTTTCCAGATGCTCATTGTGTGCCTTGTACAACAGATCTGAATTTCTTTCAGATCTCCTTTTAGCACCATCCATGGCAGAACATGCAGAGGAATCCGAGGATGGGCTTCCTTTTCTAGTAACTGCCATCCTTCCCTCTGTCTATGATCATTTTGGCTACCATTTGTGTTTGTGCTGCTATATAATAATCTTTAAAATCTGGAAACCCCCATCCCCCTCTCTCCTTTACCTCTTGAAATACTGTCCGTCTAATTCTAGGTTTTCTCACAGCCCATGCAAAGTGAGAGAGCTTTCTCTTCAAACTTTTCCACTCGGAAGGTGGTATATTCAAAGGAAGCATGGAGAAAAGAAATAAACATCTTGTCAAAAGATTCATTTTTATCGCATCTATCCTATTGGAGAAAGTGAGGGGAAGGCTATTCCATCTATTTAAATCCGTCAATAATTGCTTGAACAGGGGGGTGTAATTTTCCCTAAATAATTTTTTTTAGCACCCAAATGCCCACGTATCTAATTCTGCCAAATACCCATCTGAAGGGATATAATTTTCTTATCTTATGATTAAGTTTCCCCTTTATATGTAATACTTCACTTTTGTCTTTGTTCACTTTAAAGCCTAAGATGTTTTCCTACTTTTCTAGTAATTTTAGAAAAGGAGGTGTAGAAATTTTCTGGCTCTTCCACATATATTAGAGTATCATCAGAATATAGTGATGTTTTAAAAGTGTTTGTTCCCCATTGTTATACCCATTATATCAGGTACAGCCCTAATGGCTTCCGCCAGTGGCTCTAAACTCTGAGCAAACAAAAGTGGAGACCAAGGCCACCCCGCCGTGATCCCCTTTCTATGTTAAAGGACTTGGAAATTGTTCCATTCACTCTAATCTTTGCCCTCAGCTGTTTGTAACATCGATGAATCCACTTCAAGAAATCCCCTCCGATTCCCAGTTTTTTGAATACCATTGTTAGATATGTCCAGTTTAGACGGTCGAAGGCTTTTTCAGAATCTAGAAAAATTGCTAATTGAACCGAATCTGTGGGATTACTATATTCCAATATATTTAATAATTTCATGATATTATCTGCTAGATGTCTATTGGGAATGAAACCCGTTTGATCTATATGCACTAGGTATTCCATATAATTTTGTAATCTAAGGGCCAGTAATTTGGTTAAGATTTTTAAATCTTGATTTAACTGAGATATGGGTCTGTAATTTTCTGATTTGTCTCTCTGTTTTCCTAGTTTAGGCAGAACTGTGACTAGGGCTTCTGCACAGGCCCCTGGTCTATTTTCTTCTGTTAAGCAGTCATTAAACATCTGGGCTAAGATGGGTGATAAGGTCCCTTTAAGTTGTTTGTAAAATTCAGAACTATACCTGTAAGAGCCTGGGGATTTTCCAGTGGGCAATGTTTCAGTAACCTTTTTCACTTCTAGGGCTGTAATTGGTGTGGTTAGGGCCTCCCCCATTTCAGTAGTTAATTTAGATAATTTTTTTTAACATGTAATGTTTTATTGAGGTTTTCAGTTTTCATTTGGCTCGCTTAATACATAGCAGCATATTCACCATGTGATTCACATACTGATCCCAGGCACAGGATATCTAAGGCATTGCCATTTTACAGAACTTTTCCTAGATACCAGTTTAACTTTCTATAAAGTGTCAATTATACAATGTCCATGCCCCTAATAACCTAAGCAGGAGATCTGTCCTATATATGTAGTATACTAATAACTCTACTCTGAAGATTGGCCCAGGAAACTGTGGGGCATACAGAACAATAGAATCTTGCATAGCTGAGCAGACCTATCTGTTAGAACAACAGGTGATTGCTAACTATATATTTTTACTCAGCTTATGCCCAACAGGCTCACAGTATTACACTTGATCTATAGATATAGTTAGGGTAACGTAGAGAACAGTAAAGGAACAATTCAGCCAAAATATCGATTCGGGCAGGAAAAGAGAAAGAGAGAAGTATAATGGATTCTACACACCATAGAGAAAAGTACATGGCCGTTAATTTAGATCATTTTAAATTTTGTAGGAAGTTTTTAGTTCCCTTTTTCACTTCCTCCTCATTTTTTTCCTCCAAGTATAAAATTTAGAAATTGCTGAGCTATCTCTTTGGGGCTTGTCCAAGGACTATTTATTTGGGTTTTCTTTATTTATAAGATGGGCAATTACTCTTTCAGTTGGGCTTTCTTTAATCTGTATGCTAATAATTTTGTGGTCTTCTCATCCACTTCTTGATATTTGTGGCTTATAAACCTTAATTTACCCTCTATTCCCTCATTTTTTCATGTTGTGTAGGTCTTCTCTGACTTTTAGCACTTCCTTGTATGTCTTAGGATTTTGTGGCTTCTGTTTATGTACTTTCTCCAATTCTTTTATCTTTTCCATTAACTCCTCCCACTTTTTATTTTTCATTTTTCTTAGAACAGCTGCATGGCTAATTAATTCCTCATGGACTACTGCCTTAATGGCTTCCCAGATAAGTAGGTTCGAACACCCTTGTAGTCTATTCAGTCTAACTATCTCTTCTATGATTTCCCCCAGCTTTTTTTTTTCAGCATTTTACTGTTTAATACAAAGACATTTAGTCTCCATAATGACTGTCTTTCTTCCTGTTCTGTGTTCAGTTGACTCGAGACAGGGCATGGTCTGATATGGAAAAATTGATGATCTGAGACTTGGATATCCTATATAAATATTGCTTCTGCATATAAAAAGCATCAATTTGGAAATATGATTTATGGGCTAGGGAATAAAAAGTAAAATCCCTCTCTTTCATATGTTGACTCCTCCATATATCTCCCAACCCCCTGATCCTTTGTTAGACTGTTTAAAATCTTTGTTGCTTGAGCATTTAATGCTATGGTTCCTGATGATCTATCCATATGAGTATTTCTGACTGTGTTTACATCCCCTCCCAATATTATTTGTCCTTGGTATCTAGCTAGCTTATGCAGAACTTTACTTAGGAACTCCTCTGTGTTCTGATTAGGCACGTAAACATTTACCAAATGCATCACTGACACCCTTAACTCTCCTGTAATCCTTACGTAATGCCCTTTCATTCATGCTTCCACTGATTTTATTTGGAAAGGTAAATCCTTTTTAATAATATTGCTACTTCTGTTTTTCTAGGGTTTGGGGATGCCGCCTATTCCACCCTACCTACCCAGCCCCATCTTAATTTGATATGTTATGTCCCAGTCAGGTGCATTTTTTGTAAAAAAAAATAAAAATGATATCCCCCAGCCATCTCAGTTCCCCCAATAATCTTGTTCTTTTCACTGGGGAATGTATGTCCTTTACATTATATGAAATAATTTTAGTATCCCCCATTATAAAGTTCCTTGTTCCCCTGTTTTTCCCTCTCCACACCTCCTTCAGTTCCCCCCTCGCTCATTTCATAAGTGCTTTCTTTTAAAATTTCCTCTCTTAAAACAGCCATCTCTTGTCCTAGGAACCTACTAGATATTTCCATCCTAGATTTCTACATTCCTTTTGTTGAATCCATCACTCTCTCCATCGTCCTTGTACATTTAAGTGCAACCTTTTCAAAACATTTATAAAAATGACTTTTTACAGACGAGTAATAACAATGTACCAACATGGTTAACGTTTTCTCTCCCAAAACCACAGGAAGAGAAAAAAAACCCCAACAGGAGTAAACCTGACAAAATGTGTATTCTTTCTAGGTTAAATGTGTACCCCAGAAGGTTAGTGAGTCAGCATAGTAACACCTCTCCCTCTGTGTAGTGGCCTGTGTAGGCCTGATATCCCTCTTTTGGGATATAATTCCTGCACAGAAAATGCTTTCCCTGTCAGGTTCAAAGTCTAGTCACCTCATGTGAGAAGCTTCCATTTAAGTGAAACCATATTACCCCGCCCCCTTCGACTTTCCATTTTAAGTGGGCTACGTATCCATACTCTGAACTATCATTAATTTAGGAGGTTGGGTCTTTAAATAGATCATTGTAAGAGATGTTCACATCTATTTACCTTTTTTAAAAAAAAAAACTCTCCAGCTCTTTTCATTTTTTTTTAACCCCTTCCGTCGACTACTACTTATTCCATTTCAACCACATAGTCCCAAAATCACCCATCTTATTTATCCCCCCCCATCATAGTTCTTCGCTGGTGTTTCTGCTTCAGGTTTAATAGTTCAAAACTACAGCCCCTCACGCTGCAGTTGCCTATAGAGCCATTAGCCAGTCTTATTGTTTCTTTTGTTGCGCTAGATCACTTTGATGATTATTTGTCATTTCCTCCATTGCTCTTCTCTGCCTCAGCTCTCAGATCTCTGGTGTCTCCTCCTCACACCCCCAAGTGGTGCAGTAAACAATTTAAATCTCTGGCCAGTCCTTTTGGAAATGCTCATAGCATGTCCCTTCTGGTTTTCCCTCTGGCCCAGTTCCAGGATTCCCCTTGTATCTTCCATTCCAGTTCCTCCATTGCTAAGTCTGGTGCCTTTGTGGATTGGTGTAACAACTGCGTGGGAAATTGACCAGTGCACAGGGAGCAGTTCAGGAGGCCGGGTGAGCAGGGTAATCAGCACATCCAGAGCCAGACTCTTACTTTTAGTTTGTTGAGTTATGGATGAAAATTTGTTCAACAAATTTGGACCATACCAGGAAAATGAGCGCCTTGCCATTGCTAATTTAGCAACAGGTAAATAAAATAATGAAACTACACTTCTCCTTGTCAAATGGGAATCATTTTGTTTTATAAATTTATCATAAAGGCAACTGGGAAATGTGTTATGAGAAGTGGTGAATGCGAATGTGGCAGGTTGAGTTCTCAATTGCTCATTAGTGAGGTTGTGTCCCTCCCACAGTACAGCGTCATGCTTTGCTTAATCCCATAAATAAGCCTCTGTCTGGGCCGCTTGGCTCCTAATAGCAGAGGTATGATGGTTTTCCTAGCAACAGGTAAGGGTTTTCCTCTTCTAAACCTATAACCAAAATAACCATAAGTACGTTGCTTTTCAGGTCTTTTATCCAAATGAGCTTTGTGAAAAGTAAAGCCTACCCATTTCAAAAGTTTGGCAGGCTTTTAAAGTGTCTCATCAGTTGAAATTAGCAGCCGACAGGTCGCCTTTTCATCTGGGCTTTATTTTTATGAAGGGTATTTCCCTGACCTGCAGAGCAGACCCTGTTTTCACTTCGAAACCTTTTTCTCAGGGTTTACACAAACAAAACATTTTTCTTGAATTTTATTTCCCCCACTAGGGTCTTAGCTTTGGTTTTCTAGACACTCTGGAGTCATGTGCTACCTCCGTATGTCTTTGTACTCTGTTTGGAGCTCCTGATAGCTTTGTAGCACCACACTGTGCATCTCAGTCAGAGCATGGTTTCCTCCAACTGATGCTGGTGCACAAGTAGGGGCATCTTTTTCTGCTACAAGCTACTGTGGCTTGCACCAATAATATAGTATTTCAACCGCCAGTAGCAGTTTTCATGAAGCAGCTCTCTATCTGGACTAAGCACTGAAATAGCTATGGGTGTGCAGCTATACATTCTACCACCTTGCACACCCCGTAGCATTTTGTGGCTTCCATGGCACTGTATGCTGGGTCTCCTTTCTTCAGGACACAAGGATCAGCAAGGCATTATAGGTGCTTCTTTGGGCTTGTGGTCCAATGTCAACAACTAAGGGGCCCAAGACAACATCAAAACTTTAGGGGGCTCCCTACTTCAACCTTTCAAAGTGGGTCATAGCCTCCCGTTCTGAGACAATCCATAGTTAAACAATACCCAAACCCATTGTCTTGCCCATTCATTTTTGTATAACAAGGGCAACCAAAACTCAGGGGTTTGACTGACTTGCAGGCATTGTAGCTACCTACATATAGCACTTGGGACGGTAAGTAAATATAGAGGGTAGAACAGTCAATAGATACTTTGCTGAGAGGTCACCCCACCGAAGCAGAAAAATAAAAATTAAAGCATAGAAAGAAAATGCTGCTGCAGCAGGCTTTAGAATTTATGGGGAGAATGTTTAGAGGGATGTCTCAGAGTGACTCCAGTCTTCCCGGAGGGGGGTCTCATACTGCCACACTCTAGATTATATAGTAGGGCTTGCTTATAAGGCCATTCAAGAGGCAGCAGTGGATACTACAATGTCTGTCTTACAAAGGTAAAACAAGAAGTTACACACCACACACACATCGGTAGAATAGAACAAACATAGAAACATAAAGGTTGACAGCAGATAAGGACTGCAAGGCTCATCCAGTCTGTCCATTTCATTTTCTTTTTCTACCTTATGAATGTGCCACTGGCCTTTGCTCTGTCAATGGTCTATCTATTCATACTCATCTGTATTGCTGGGGGACCAAGTTACTAGCTGTCATGGTCTTACTCAGCCAAAATGGTAAGTCAATAACTATACTTTCCCCTCTACATCCCATCCTAAGAACAATCAGCGGGTTTTAAACTTCTCCTTGACTGCATAGCTGATTGGCCCTCTAGCAGTGAGGTTGTGATACTAGGGGACTTCAACACGAACTGGCTGGCCCCCGAGGCAGACCCTGTCAAGGATGCCATTGTAGCTGTCAGCATTGCACAGCTTATCACAACTCCCAAGAGCATCAATTACAGAACTGGCAACAGCTCACCTCTTGATCTTTTCCTTACCACCCACCCGGACAGGATAACCTTCACCGAAGTATTAACAAATGTGCTTAGTGTCCACTCCCCAGTCATCTGCTATTGGTCAAACAAAGCCCCCAAAGTTCCTGCTAAGGTCCAGTCCCAGTTCTTGCTCAAGAAAGGACAACTCAAGCACCAGCTGCACTTTCTTGAACACACAGACTGGTCACCCACTGTGTAGATACTGCCCTTGACTGTTTCATCCTACAGTTCAACAAAGCTTATAACATCTATGCCCCTTCCACAAAAGAAAGTTGAAGGGAGTATCCAACCTCTGGATCACCAAAGATGCATGATAGGGATAATGTTTGGCACCCTGCAACTCCACGAGGAAAGAAGTGGACATACAATGGTACAAGGCCGCAAGAAACTCCTGTACCCTCAAAATACAGTGTGCCAAAAGGGAGTACTTTAATCGGGAGCTCTCAAACTTATGGGGTGATGGAAAGCGACTCTGGGACAACATCAGATCCCCCCACTGGGAAGCCCTCCAAAGTGCCCCAAACATGATCATCTCAGAAGGAGGCCTTACACAAAACCCCACTGCAATAGCAGATACTCTAAATAGGTCCTTCTCAGACCTCACTGGCATACTCCCCCCGACTATCTAATTAAGGGTGCATATCCTCCTACCACTCATGTATTCCCCTCCTGATGGTCCTTCTCACTTCTATTTAAAAAGACTCACCATACTAGAGGTGAAAAAATACCTCCAAAAGGTACTGGGACATGCCAGATACAGCAGTGACTCCTTGAATCGCAAACTCCTCAGCTTCACCCTTGACTCAGTCCTCAAACCCCTTGCTTCACTTATCGGCCTCTCTTTCTGGTCAACAATTCCCTCAGCACCAGAAGTCCACCTCCATTGTGCCAGTCCATAAGAGTGGCGATAGGATGCAACCCTCCAGTTATTGTCCTGTCTCTGTCCTCCCCCCTTTTTACAACAATATAGCGTATTGTCACAGACCAGCTTACGGAACATCTGACCAAATACAACCTCCAGTGCAGTGAACAGCATGGCTTTAGCAAAGCACATAGCACTACTATAGCCTTGCTGGAGTATACTGACTTCATACACAGTGCACTTGACAGAGGACAGATGATGGGGTCAGTCTTCATTGACCTTTCCAAGGCCGTTGACACTGTGAACCACTCACTCCTGCTCCACTCTCTTCAGGCCATCAGTCTCTCCAACGAGGTCACAAGTTGGTTCACCAGTTAGCTTGATGGTAAAATGCAGCAGGTTAGAATTAAATGACACACTTATAAATAGAAATAGTTCCTTTATACCTGGGATTCTGACATCATTTCCTCAAAAGTGCAAGGTGCATATCACTGTCATATCCTCTCTAGCACACTGCACTGACAATATAAGCATACACATTGTATAATATATATATTTCTATATAACAAACCAATCACACACACACACACACAGGAAAAATTAGATAAACATGTGGAGAGTAGTACAATGTAATGGCTGTGGGGCAGCAGTCTTCCAGGAGTCTTTCTGGAGGCTGAGATGCTGCCCTATTTGCAGACTACTCTCTGCCCTGAGGGAGGAAGTTGTCCATCTTCAAGCCATGCTGGACAGTAGTAAGGGAACCTCCCCCATCCAGGGAGCACCAGAGCCACCACCACTACCTCAAAGGTTGTGAAGAAAACACAGCAGTTGGATCACAGTGGGCTCAGGAAGGGTGAGGATGGTGGAACAGGGGCACACCCAGTCAGTTGTTCCACTCCACAATCCATACACCATTCTGGGGGAGCATAGGTCCCCTATGGATGCACCCACAGAGGAGACTAAGGAGGCTGAGGACAGCTGTCACAAGGGAGGCCCACAGGAAGGAGACAGAGGACACCACAAGGAAAGGAAGCAGCTCCTGGTGGGGGACTCATTTATTAGGGGGATAGAACTGGGGGGAGCAGGGAAAACTGAAGTAAGGTGCCTGCCTGGTGCCATGGCTTGGAGGGACAGGAAGCGCATCCTCAGGATCATGGGAACAGCTGCATGGGAGTCTGAGCTGGACGTCATTGTCCACCTAGGGACAAATGACTTGGCTCATCATGAGATTAGAGCAGTGCAGAAGGACTTTGTAGAATTGGGGAGGGGCCTAAGACAAGTAGCGCACACAGTATCCTTCTCAGAAGTGCTGCCTGTCAATGGCATGAGTGAGGCGAGGGTACTTTGCACCATGCAATTTAATGAATGGTTGAAAAAATGGTGTGGAGCACAGGGGTTTGGCTTCATTGGGGACTGGGGTTCCACCTGGAGGGACACCAGCCTATACTGGCAGGATGGTCTGCATCTGTCCAGGAAGAGAACAAGTATTTTGAGCAATCGGTTTAAATGCTTCATTGGCAAGCTTTTAAACTAGTCAAGGGGGGAGGCACTGATAAGCAGCAGGAAAATCCTGGCCTCCCCCTACAAAACAGGGTACTAAATGAGAAAAAGACCAAAGTAGAAAGGTCAGTGGGGGATGCTGCAACAGAAGGTAAAGCCATCAAAAAATGGAGAGCAATGACTACCATTGCCCGTAGTCTGAGTAACATGCTTCCTGAATTAGTAGCCTTGATAGAGGAGGAACATCTGGATATCATGGCAGTCACAGAAACATGGTGCACACAAAACCATGACTGGGATGTAAACATACCAGGATACACTATCTACAGGAGGGAGAGGGAGGGTAAAAGAGGAGGAGGAGTAGCTCTTTACATAAGGGAAGGAATCAAAGCAACAGAACAAAAGGGTAAACAGGAGGAGAAGAAGCACTGTGGGTAAATTTGGAGACCGCAATGACACCACCAATACGATAGGGTTAGAGCAGACCTCTCTCAGGGGGAGGAAATGGGCAAGAAAATGATAGAAAGTATACTTAGAATGGCAGAAAAGGGGAGATATTGCTGATAGGTGATCTGAATATGCCAGATGTTAACTGGAGGCAGTTGCAGCAGCCACTTCTAAAAGTGGGGTTATTCTAGATGCCCTACAGGGGCATGCCTTAGACAACTAGTATTGGAGCCCACTCGAGAGGGAGCAATCTAGACCTGGTCTCTCAAATGGAGATGAAGAGAGGATCACTGATGTAGAAGTGGGTAGCCATCTGGGAACTAGCGACCATCGAACAGTATGGTTCACAATAAACACAGCAATAGAGTCAAGCCATACAAAGACAAAGGTATTGGATTTTAGGAGGGCTGACTTTGTCAAAATGGGTGAGTGCCTAAGGAATGCACTAGCAAATGGGCAGGAAAGAGGGGTGGAAGAACAATGGGGAATAATAAAAACTGCCATCACAGAGGTATCAAGCCTTTGTGTAAAGCAAATAAACAAAATGAAACGAGGTAAGAAACCACTATGGTTCTCAAAGGAAGTGGCAGTGAAGGTTCAAGAGAAAAAGAAAGCATTCAGGAAGTACAAGGAATCACAGAAGGAACAGGCCAGAGAACTGTATCAGTTAAAGCAAAAGGAAGCTGGGAAGGCAGTCAGAACAGCAAAGGCCCAAACTGAGGAAAAGATAGCCTACTCAGTTAAGAAGGGGGATAAAACCTTTTATAGGTACATCAGGGAGTGAAGGAAGGCCAAGGAGGGATAGTGAGGCTTAATAGGGAAGGGAGGGTGGGCAGAGGGTGACTGTGAAAAGGCAGAGATACTAAACAAATATTTTTGCTCAGTATTTACAAAGGAAGAGGGGGAGGTACCTAAAACAAACAGTAGAAACACTCTTGATACAGAAGTTGATACCAGCCCATTTACAGAAGAAAGGGTTCTGAAAGAACTCTTAAAACTGAAGGTGGACAAAGCAATGGGACCTGATGGAATTCATCCCAGAATTCTAAAAGAACTAAGGGTAGAACTAGTGACACCACTGACTACCCTCTTTAACAAATCATGGGAGGATGGGGTGGTACCCGAGGACTGGAGGAGGGCAGATGTGATTCCCCTTCACAAAAGTGGGAGCAAGGCAGAAGCAGGAAACTACAGACCTGTTAGTTTAACCTCAGTGGTAGGGAAATGATGGAATCACTTCTGAAGGAAAGAATTGTCGAATATCTAGAGGCCAGAGGGGCACAGGACCCAAGGCAGCATGGATTCACAGCGGGAAGGTCATGCCAGACAAATCTGATAGATTTCTTTGACTGGGTGACCAAAGTAGTTGATCAGGGAGGGCTGTGGACGAGCTTACCTAGACTTTAGCAAAGCATTTGACACAGTCCCACACAAAAGATTAATATACAAGTTAGCCAGCCTGGGAGTGGGACCCAAGATGACAGCCTGGGTAAAGAATTGGCTGGAGAATAGGACAGAGAGAGTAATAGTAAATGGAGTCCACCTGAAAAAGGGGGTTAGTAGTGGGTACATGTAGGGTTCAGTATTAGACCAGTCCTCTTCAATGTCTTTATAAGTGACATTGCAGAGGGACCGGAAGGAAAGTATGTCTCTTGCAGATGACACAAAGATCTGCAACAGAGTTGATGCACAAGGTGGAGTGGAAAGGATGAGAAGGGACTTGGCAAGGTTAGAGGAATGGTCAAATGTATGGCAGCTTAGATTCAATGCTAAGAAGTGCAAGGTAATGCACCTGGAAACAAAAACCCAGGGAAGAGTACACAATGGGGGGTGAGATACTAACAACAACAAAAATGGAAAGGGACCTGGGGGTAGTCATATCTGATGATCTAAAGGTGGGCAAGCAATGTGAAAGGGCAGCAAGGAGGGCTGGGGGGATACTGGGATGCATAGGGAGAGGCATCACCAGTAGAAAACAGGAAGTTATTATCCCTCTGGACAGACAGCTAGTGAGACCCCATCTGGAGTACTGTGTGCAGTTCTGGAGACCCAATCTCCGCAAAGACATTGACAGGATGGAAGCTGTCCAGAGGAGGGCAATTAAAATGGTGCAGGGTCTGCACTGGAAGACATATGAAGAGAGACTTAAGGAGCTTAATATGTATAGCCTCGAGGAAAGGAGGGAGAGGGGGGACATGATAGAAACTTTCAAGTACCTCAAGGGAATCAACAAAGTCCAAGAGGGTAGCATCTTTCAAAAAAAGAGGTGTGCAAGAACAAGGGGGCACAATTTGAAGATAGAAGGGGGCGGCTCAGAGGTAATTTAAGGAAGTATTTTTTCACAGAGAGGGTGGTGGATGTATGGAACGGCCTTTCAGAGCAGGTCGTGGAGTCACAAACAGTGGTGGAATTCAAGCATGCATGGGACAGTCATAAGGCAATTCTAGGGGGTGGGGGTAGGAAGAAGTAGGCTGCTGGTTAACTAGGATCTGCAGCTTATCCATCAGGTAGGGAAATGGGCAGACTGGGTGGGCCAAGTGGTCCTTATCTGCCGTCAAATTCTATGTTTCTATGTTTCAGCTGCCACACGGTAAGCTCTGGAATTCCCCAAGGATCCATCCTTGGATGGTTACTGTTCAGCCTTTTTCTAAACTCGTTATCAAAAGCATGTCCTAACAACATCATTCGGTACGCAAATGATGCTGTCCTCTTCGCTGCCCATACTGATCCCACCCTACTCAACAAAGACCTTTAAACTGGTTTTGAGGAGGTTGAATGCTGGTCCAGTGAACATAAATTGATTAATTATAAGAAAACAAAGGCGATTCTGTTCACTAGCCCGCAAAATCGGCACAAAGCAACCTGCCTAAACCTTACTTAATAAACAACTCCTCCCCCTTGAGCAGGTCAAGGACTTCAAATATCTGGGTGTAACTCCAGACAGCACCCTGTCCTACTCTGCCCACATCAATCTAATATCAAGAGCAATCAACTCTGGCATTGGCATCCTTTATAAACATTGGCACTGCCTCACCCCCGAGGCTCTTAAGCTTGCTGTATCTAGCTCCATCATCTCTCTAGTTAATTATGAGCTAATATTCTATGGAGCTGCTTTGAATAAAACCCTGAAAGAATCACAGTTCCTCTGAACAAGGTGTGTCAGCTGGTTATGGGTGCCCTCAGGTACACCCACACATGCGACCTTTACACGCAAACTGAATGGTTGAACCTCAGAAATAGGACCACTTACCAAACTTGTCTATTTGCCAAAAAAATTGCAACACACACAGAGCATCCATGATGACCTTCCTGGTCCCATGCTGCCGGACTGCACAGGGTCAGTGATCTTTTCGCTTTAGACCCTTCTCCTGAAAATAACCTCCCACCAGAGATCCTTCACATCACCTCCCTTGGCCCCTTTAAGATTAACCTGTGCGAGCACCTCACCCAACTAAGTTGCTGTGACCGCTCCTACAACTCAGACCATGGTCAAATCTATGCACTAGCCTATCCTGGCATCTGCCTTACTAACTACCCACTTCCCTGCCTACCCCACCCCTTTCTACTCCCATCCTTTCCCCCAACTAACTACCACCTGTCACAAACTCGCTCAGCCGGTCAGTCCTCTGCTCCCAAAGTGCCAACCTCTGAGGGTATGATTTGTGTACAGTGAATAGAACAAGGTAACCCTCTTGTCCTTTTTGTGGGTTCAAGTCACCTTAGTCTCAAGCTCTGGAGGAATTCAAACTGATAACCTCTCATTAGCATACCCAATTATCAGGCTCAGATAATTCTGTCTTTGGGGGGCCAGATATCTTTGCCTATGGGCACCCAACCAGGTATTTCAAATGAACCCTTAGAACTCTGTGCAAGACTTTAGAGAACTCTATCCATTTCCCAGTTTGGTATACAGTAAGCTCATACACAGTGTTACTTATAACCTTTAAAAGCGCCACTTAAAATAAAAAGAAATATCAAGGCACTCCATGCAGTTTCCATTGTGAAACATATCTTTACGTTAAAATATCAAAACAGTTCAATAATTACAGAACAAACATATCCCAACACATACAGCCTTAAAACAAACAGGTAAAAGTGCAGTTCCTACAATACATACATTCAGACTGGTCTAATCTAATATATGCTTACTTTCTTTCAGTGCTTTGAGGTTCTCTCTCTCTGCCAGAAATATTGTCTTGTGCGTCTGTCACGGTTTTCTCAGCAATTAAACACAGTTCTGAGCCTGCCTTCTCTGAGGTCACATAACTGCCTTGGTGTAACAACATCTATATTTTATCTCACAGGATGTCCAAATAAAATATTTAAAAAAACATAATAGGTGACCTCGCTGCCTTTCCTCACTCAGGTTAACCAGACCAAACCGATTTGTGCTCTGCTGCTACACATACATCTCAAAAGTTTCTTTGATCTAAGTCACTGTATTCAAAGCAAAAGTGTATTTGCCTCTTTAATTTCATCTGGACCTTGGAATCTACACCTCAAAGCTCTCTCTGATGTAATGCAAGGGTTCCCTGGGAATGTATATTGGACCTTCCAAATTTGTCTGGGTCCTCCCTGGCCCAGACATCAACCTCTCTCCAATGTCCATTCTGGCTTCTCTCTGACACCCCTCCCTCTCAAGTTCTTCCTGACAACTATTGCAAGTCAAAGGATTTTCCCTGAGGGAATTATGAATGGCTAATCTTATTTCCTGGGATGAAAACAAATTGACAAGGTAACTGCACCCCCCAATATCTGCAGTTTAGCAATGTCCTGTCATTTGAACTTATCCCTGGGGGGGTCTTGATGTCTCAGTTCCAGTAAGACAGTAGTTTCATCAAACTGACTTTCCCATCACATATTTTATATGTAATAAAAAAATTGATAAAGCACTCAGAGCTGGCTGTCTACATCACACGAGCCACCTGTCTGGCTGACAGACACCTGCTGTCTGCTACACCCTCCCCTTTTTTGTTCTGTCTTTCTCCTTCTCTCTAGTCTTCTCTCTCTCTCTCTCCCCTTTCCTTCTTTTCTTTCGCTCCTCCTCCTTCTCTCTCATGTAATTATATTATGCTCTCTATTCCTCTGTAACTTACTTTGTACAACAACCAACGTGCTGTTCCATCTGCTATGCAACTGTGAAATTATGCAACTTTGTTTGTTGTTACCCTACTACCTAGCAATGTAAACCTCCTGTTTTGTATTGTACTGAGTTTGAAATGGTAATCTGACGTGGAACCTTTGTAAAAGAACATCTGGTCCAAAGGTATTATAATACTAGCAATAAATAAATAAATTAAAACATAAAACACCTACGGTCTGAACCTCCTCCACCTACTGGAGAGAATTCTACTGTAAGTGCCATCACAGATTCTTTAAATCACCAGATGTAGTGCCAAAATATGCAGGCGAAGGGATAGCAGTGTGCTTTAGGGGAGTGCAGGCAGCTTAAGGCAGACATGCCATATTTTGGGGACCTGCCCTAGTATTCAGTCATTTTAGCAAACAGTTATTCGGAAACTAGAGACTGTTCTCGACTGTGGGTACTATCACCCCCTTCCTAATCTTACTCTCCGTTCCCCCTGAAGGGTCTGGTTGAGACCGGCATGCTCTGCCTACTCCTAATCTCAGCCATAGCAACAGAAACTATTATGTGACACTGGCATACCCCAAAAGTGCCATCCAGGGAGACCTTGAAATCCATAATGGTAGATATCTACAACATGGAGCATCTGACATATACTTAGATGGAACTCACCCATTTTAAGATATTCTGGAGGAAATGGGTACTGTACCAGTTAGACAGTGATCTAGAATTTGTACCTTGAGGGGACACCTTCCACTCACCTTAACTGGGACTCATATCCCTCTGCTCTTTACTCCTAGATTCCTTTCTCTCATTGTTCCTCTTTTTCTATCTTATCTTCCTGTCTTGAATTTTAAGCAAGGGTTTTGTGTTTTTGGACAGTCCTATTAATTAACAGGTCAAACCAAAAAAAGTAATCTGACCTGACAGGCTGTTTGTAGCCCTAGTGAAGTACCAGGACACAGAACAAGAATATGAGCTCATTCCAAGAAACGAGAGAGTAACTATATAAGCATTTACTGTATGTTAGAATGTCAAATAAATATTTGACTTTGTTGACCATGAACTCTCACTTACTGTGTATCTGTGAAATGTTTTACTATCAAAAAGCAAAAGGCGGTCACAACATATCAAAATATGACCTGTGCTAGAGCAAAGAAAATAGCTAAATTTACTTACAAAGAACAGCTCTGGCAGCACAGTATCCATCTGTTTCTGCGGTAGAAGTCACCACCACCACCACACAGGTATCAGTGCAGAAAGGGAAGTTTCTGGGGATGTGGATATGTTGTTCAATCCACACTATCTGGCAGGTACCTTGCCAATTTAAGATGGTCCAGAAGGTCTCCATACTGGCTTCTCTCACCCACTCGGGTGGTAAAACCCTCGGCTCCGCCCCATGATGCCAGATCTTCCTTACCGCTTGAAAGCTCAGATTCCCTCCTTAGTGCTCCGCGTTTTGTAGACCCTGGATTCTGAATCTTCAGATTTTTTTCCCTAAACTTAAACTCTCTCGACTTCGGTCTTCTACTCATTCCCTCGTGGCTGCGATGGAAGTCTGTCCCCAAGTTCCGCCAGTGCCCTTGCAGGCAGAAGATGTCCCGCACCGACCCACATGCGTCTACTGCCTCGGGCACCACCGCGATCCACAGGCTTGTGGTCTATGTTTGTCCTTTTCTTCATCAGTGCTCGAGAACCGCGCTGCCCAACTTCAGCTGGGGTGACCAGAGAAAAGGTTCCTGCCAGTCAAGTCGAAGAAGGCGTGTTTGGTAGTGTCAGCTGTGGTGGGCTCCATGGAACAGCTGGAACAGCTCACAGCCCTTGAGGAGGAGGAGGCAGCCTAGGCTGCGGCAAGCTCCTCCTCCTCAGCTTCAGCCTTTATTCTGGTCCACTTGGGTTCCTCCTATAGGGCTTCCTTTTGGGGCTCTGTCAGTCCCTCTGAACTAAAGGAGAGTATCCTTCTGGGTCTCATTCCTCTCGATCCAAGAAAAAGGATCATAAAGGTAAGTCCCAGCATCAATGTTCTTGGTAGTGAGAGAGATCTCGCTCCCCTGATCGTCACTTCTCTGCTTCAATCGAGGTTGCGGCCTGGGCTGCTGGTTTCACAGAGTCCCTCGTCAGACCAGACAACCGAGACTAGCCCATTGGCTAGCATCTTGGACTACCTGTGGTCCCTTTCTCAGCAAGGGCTTCAGTCGATGACCCTTAAGGTGCACCTGGCAGCCATCTCTGCTTACTGGGTGCAGGCTGGTGAGCAGATGGCGGAGCAGGAAAAAGTGGTCTGGCACTTTTTCAAAGGCCTAGATCACATATCCCCTCCGGTGCGTGAACCTCCACCTCTGTGGGATTTACTGCTGGTATTGGCCAAGCTCATTGGCAAGCCATTCGAACCAATGCACAGGTGTGACATCTCCCACCTGTCATGGAAGACCTCCTTTTTGGTGGCTATCACATCAACCAGAAGGATAGAGGATCTCAAGGTGCTTTCCATCAAATTTTCTTACCTGGTCGTCCACAGGGATAAGGTTGTCCTGCACCCCCACCCGAAATTTCTTCTGAAGGTGGTGTCGGAGTTTCACCTGAATCAGGTGCTGACTCTGCCAGTGTTCTACCCCAGTCACACCTATGAGGCCAAGTACAGGCTCCATACTTTGGACTTGAGAAGAATGCCCACCTACTACAAAGTGCGTACGGCAGTTCGGGGAGAGGTTCACCAGCTGTTTGTCACCTACGCTGAAGCTGTACCTGGCAGACTGGCAGCCAAGTGGACAGTTGGCAGGTGAATCTCTTCCTGCATTGATCTCTGCTATAGGTTGGTGGGCAAGGAGCCTCCCAGAGGGATAAGAGCTCATTCTACCCACCATACCACTGCATCACTGGCTGCTTCTAGGGACATACCTATTCAGGAAATCTGCTGGGCTGCTACCTGGAAGTCAGCTCACACCTTCATTTTCCATTACCACATCGACCTCGAGTCACTAGCTGGGATGCTGGTTTGGGGACCTCAGTTCTCCAGTGCCTTTTCCCTAAGTAGGGGGTGTGCACCTTGCCTACCTCCTCCTGGAGAACTGCTAGGAGTCTGCCAGATAGTGGGGATTGAATAACATATCCACATCCCTTAAAATACAGGTTACTCACATGTAACAGGAGTTTTAGGAGTGGTATATGTTGTTCATCCACACAGACCTCCTCTGCATAAGTGCAAAACCTGGCTTGCAGAGGGCTAGATCTGGCATCATAGGGTGGAGCCAAGGGTTTTACCACCTGGGTGGGTGGGAGGAGCCAGCTTGAAGACCTTCCAGCTCATCTTAAAGCGGCAAGGTACCCTCCAGATAGTGTGGATGAACAACATACATCACTCCTAGAACTCCTGTCACAGATGAGTAACCTGTATTTATCTGTAATCCAAAATCATTATTCCACAGATGAGACTCAGCAAACCATTGCCTAGGGTGAGGACACCATCCCTCACAGGAACTGAGATCAAACATTTTCACACCAGTCATACACAGGCATGTATACGCAGGATGTATGGACAGAGGGAGGGGTGATGGGCAGGCAGCTTGTCATTTCCCAGGGTTATCGTGAGCAGATTTAGTCTAGGAGGGGAGATGTGATAAGCTACTCAACTGCTAGTCCTTATTTGTAGATATAACTCTCTTGTGTGTGTGTATATATATATATATATATATATATATATTTATTTATTTATTTATATATAAAATATACAATTCTGTGTATATGTACATGCCACAAGAAATACCAGTGTTAATACAAAGGCACCGAGACAGAGAGAAAGAGAGTAGATCTCTGTTAAAAGGGTTTTGACCTTCCTTTATCCTACAGGCCAGCTTGTCTGCCAGGAAACTGACAAGTTATTGCCAAAGGCTTTAGGGATAGCTGATCAAAAGGTATTCCTCTAAGTTAACTAACCCAGGGAAACAGAGGTAATAAAATCAGCTTGTGTAGTCATAAACCTTACAGGATCTTCCTTGTAACTAATTGAAGGAAGACAATTCAAAAAGCCCAGGATTTTTTATCCAGGATTTGAACAGTCAATGATCATGCAGATAGGGTATTGTGAATATTATCTTATCAGTGCCAGTTGTCTACAAGGGACTTCAAAGGGCTTAAACTCTAAGTGTCAGGATTTGATTTTTGAAAACAGTAGAACAGTGAAATCTTCTGGCCAAACAGAGTAGTTGTTCTGAACTGGGATAATTGATGACACTGCAAGTTACAGGAGGTATTTAAAGCCCTATTTCAGGGCATTTGGACACACTTTTCATCTGGATACCCTCCTGGCCACAAGCTGAGAAACTAAGAACCAGAGACTGCACCTATTCTGTACTGTCTGAAAGTTACTATGAAAATAAGGTAGACTTTAGCTAACAGTTTTAGTGCGTTTCCATTATATATTTTTCCATTTTTGTTTCTGTACTGTAACCCAAATTAGTGTATTTTCTTTTAGTTGTAACTGTATGATTATTTTAAAAACATTTGTTTTTCTAAAGAAAACTCTGCCTGAGAGAGATTTCGATAAGTGTGTGTAACACCTAAGCAATAACAGTGTGATCACAGATTTTTAATACTGTCCCACAATTCACACACACATATAGAAATCTCTCTCAGGCAGGGTTTTCTTAAGAAAAACAAATGTTTTTACTAAAATACTTTTTTTTATGGCATCTATGCCAAGCTTAAATAAAGTTCATGTAAACCCAGTATTTAAGTGTATACCCCCTACATTGACAGTATGATACAGTTTTATCCCACCGGCGTAAGCATGTTAACGTAATGTGTTCATGTAGAAAAGTCAATTTAAAATATTAGGTGTATTCCCATGGCACTTTTCAAAGCCCAGTAGTTTCTCATACATTAAGACTTAGAAGAGAAGCAGTATTTGTTAGTCAACATGTTCTGTAAGTAACAATGTATTTCTAGCATAAACATCAGTATACCATTTTGTTTCTTTCATTCCTGAATTGAGATACAGGATTCAAAGTTCCTAAAAGCTGTTATCTCTTGCAGTGGCCACCATAAAACAAACATTTTATTGTAGTACATTGCTTTTTACCATCAGACTCCACATCCAGCAACCTTTGAGAAATGGACCACAAAAGGCATTTTAAAATACAGTTTTGTCAATGTTGTTAGAAAACCTGAAACATGTATAGTTTTTATAACAATGTTTTTGAATGATGCTGCCTGTTTTACTTTAGACAACTATTGCACATGATGTTTACAACTTTGGAGAAACAGGCCTATAAACTTGCTGACAGGGAATACTAGACTGTGAGGTCCTAGAAACATAGAATTTGATGGCAGATAAGGACCACTTGGCCACCTAGTCTGCCCATTTTCCTACCTAACAGATAAGCTGCAGATCCTAGTTAACCAACAGCTTACTGCGTCCTACCCCCCACTAGGACTGCCTTATGTCTGTCCCATGCATTCTTGAATTCCCCCACTGTTCTTGACTCCACAACCTCCTCAGGGAGGCTGTTCCATGCTTCCACAACCCTGTATCAAATGTCGTGATAAAATCTAGGTAGGCCATGTCCACAGCCCCTCCCTGGTCTACTACTTTGGTCACCCAGTGTCAAAGAAAACTATTGGATTTGTCTGACACAACCTTCCCATTGTGAATCCATGCTGCCTTGGGTCCTGTGCCCCACTGGCCTCTAGGTACTCAACAGTTCTTTCCTTCAGAAGTGATTCCATCATTTTCCCTACTACTGAGGTCAAACTAACTGGTCTGTAGTTTCCTGCCTCTGTCCTGCTTCCACTTTTGTGAAGAGGAATCACATCTGCCCTCCTCCAGTCCTCGGGTACCACCCCCATCCTTCTATGATTTGTTACAGAGAGTAGTCAGCTGTGTCACTAGTTCTACCCTTAGTTCTTTTAGAATTCTTGGGTGAATTCCATCAGGCCCCATTGCTTTGTCCACCTTCAATTTGGACTGGTATCAACCTCTGTCTTCAGAGTGTTTCTCTTGTTTGGTTTAGGTACTTCCCCCTCCTCTTCCTTTGTGAATACTGAGCAGAAATATTCATTCTGTATCCCTGCTTTTTCACTGTCACCCTCTGCCCACATTCCCTCCCCTTTATTAAGCCTCAGTATCCCTCCTTTGGTCTTTCTTTACTCCGTAATGTACCTATAAAAGGTTTTATCCCCCTTTTTAACAGAGTTGGCTATCATTTCCTCAGTTTGGGCCTTTGCTATTCTGACTGCCTCTTTCTGCTTTAACTGATAAAGTTCTCTGTCCTGCTCCTTCTGTGTTTCCTTATATTTCCTGAATGCTATCCTTTTCTCCTTAACCTTCCCTGCCACCTATTTTGAGAACCATAGCGTTTTTTTACTTCATTGTGTTTTGTTGATTTGCTTTACACAAAGGCTTCCTGCCTCTGTGATGGCTGTTTTGATTACTCCCCATTGTTCCTCCACCCCTCCTTCTTGCCTGTTTTCTAGTGCTTTTCTGAAGCACTCTCTCATTTTCCCAAAGTCAGCCCTCCTAAAGTCCAATACTCTTGCTTTTGTATGGCTTGATTGTATGGCTGTGTTTATCGTGAACCACAGTGGTGGTCACTTGTTCCCAGATGGCTGCCCACTTCTAAATCTGAGATTCTTTCTCCGTCCCCATTTGAGAGTACCAGGTGTAAGATTACTCCCTCCTGAGTGGGTTCCAATACTAGCTGTCTGAGGCATGCCTCTTGTAGGGCATCAAGAATGACCCTGCTCTTGGATGTGCCTGCAGCAAGGGTGCTCCAGTTAACATCTGGCATATTCAGGTCCCCCATAAACAATATCTGCCCTTTTTCTGCCTTTCTAAGGATGCCTTCTATCATTTCCTTGTCCATTCCCTCCCCCTGAGATGGGGGTCTGTATACAACCCCCATGCGGATTGTGGTGCCATTTCATGTCCCCAGGGTGACCCAGAGTGCCTCATCTGCTTCCTGTTTACTCTTTAGTTCTGTTGGTTTGATCTCTTCCTTTACATAGAGAGCTACTCCTCCTCTTTTACCCACCCTGTCCCTCCTGTAGATTGTGTGCCCTGGTATGTTGACATCCTGAGATTACATCGTCAGCAGCTCTTCACTGAAACAGGCTTTTTTGAACAGCTAGTGAAATCAGGGTTACAAAATAACATTAAAATGAAGTAATGCAGAAACCTAGTTTTTGGCATGAGATTTACAGTGGGTATGATTATTCTAATTCTGTAATGCAGCACTTTTCACATCAGCGGCTCTTTAAACATTTTTTACTTTTGCTTAACAGTTTTTGCAGTTTTGTTTTACCCTGATTCTAGCTACTGCCTACAATTTGCCATATGATTCTGTTTGATTTTTCATCAACATAACCCTCCTGCCATGTTTTTGTACTTGCTGCACACGCTGTGACCAGGGTATGACAATTGAGGAGCCAGAATCAGTCATACCCATCATATTAATATTAACAATAAAAGGGGAAAAGGAGGGAAGGCCAAGGCGTTCTGAGATGAAGCTTGTTTCTAGGTGTGACCTGGCAGCAGTGGGGAAGTTAGGTGACATGGTCACGCAGTATGCAAATGGGGGCTGTGGCATTCAAATCCAGGTTTACAGTTCTGTCCTCTAAGTCTCAGTGCAATACTATATAAAAGCAATAAATTAAAATGTTACAGAAAGAATAATTTAATCTGAAGTATTTGTATATAGGAATATTTTAAAAACCACATTCCTGTGGCTAAATCTAGACAGAGTTGTTACAGCTAACAAAAAGGTTAAGGAAAAATACCTGACATTTTTTAAAGAAAATGATAATAAAATATTTATTTTTAGTCAGCAGGATCACTGAGCGCAATGAGAGTTGGAGCAAGAAATCAGCACTTCGTAAATGTCAGCTGTGCCACACAACAGAGAAGCGCCATCAGTATTCTCGGTGTGAGAAAAGTTTCTGTGACCTTCATCTAATTTCTGCCCAACAACAGACTCATGAAGGAGAATGGAAAGATAAATGTTCTGAATGCGACATTAGTTTTATATCACAGAGAAGCCTCATAATACATCAGCAAATTCATATGGACAAGAGACCATTTAAATGTGCTGAATGTAAGAAGAAGTTTGTCCAGAAACAGCACCTAATAATACATCAGTGTGCTTACAAGCAGCAGAAACTGTATAAATGTGCTGAATGTAGTAAGAGTTTTACAAGACAGAGTAGCCTCATAAAACATCAGCGAATTCACACGGGGGAGAAACTGTATAAATGTGCTAAATGTAACAAGAGTTTTACACGACAGAGAAACCTCGTAATACATCAGCAAATTCACACAGAGGAGAAACCTTATAAATGTGCCAAATGTAATAAGAGTTTTACAAGACAGAGTAGCCTCATAAAACATCAGCGAATTCACACGGGGGAGAAACCATATAAATGTGCTAAATGTAGCAAGAGTTTCACACGGCAGAGCAACCTCATAATACATCAGCGAATTCACACAGAGGAGAAACCTTATAAATGTGTTGAATGTAATAAGAGTTTTGCACAGCTGGGTAACCTCAAAACACATAAGAGAGTTCACACTGGGGAGAAACCATATGAGTGTGCTGAATGTAACAAGATGTTTTCTAGCAGGAGTCATCTGATTAGGCATCAGCGAGTTCACACGGGGGAGAAACCATATAAATGTGTTGAATGTAACAAGAGTTTTTCTACACAGAATAACCTTATAATACATCAGCGAATTCACACGGGGGAAAAACCATATAAATGTGTTGAGTGCAATAAGAGTTTTTGTACACAGAATAACCTCATAATACATAAGCGAATTCACACGGGAGAGAAACCATATAAATGTGCTGAATGCAACAAGAGTTTTGTGCAACACAGTGGCCTCATAATACATCAGCTGGTTCACACGGGAGAGAAACCATATAAATGTGCTGAATGTAACAAGAGTTTTTCTACACAGAATAACCTCATAGCACACACACAGATTCACAAAGGGGAAAAACCATATAAATGTGTTGAATGCAGCAAGACTTTTTTCAGGAAGAAAGATCTGTTTAGACATCAGCGAATTCACACAGGAGAGAAACTGCATGAATGTGCTGAATGTAGCAAGAGATTTGTGACACAGAATAGCCTCATAACACATCAGCAAATTCACAAGGGGGAGAAACCACATGAATGTGTTGACTGTAACAAGAGATTTATACAGCTGAGAAGCCTTATAAAACATCAGCGAATTCACACAGAGGAGAAACCATATAAATGTGCTGAATGTAACAAGAGGTTTTCCAGCAAGAGTCATCTGATTAGACACCAGCTAGTTCACACAGGGGAGAAACCGTATAAATGTACTGAATGTAACAAGAGTTTTTCTACACAGAGTACTCTCATAATTCATAAGCGAATTCACACGGGGGAGAAACCATATAAATGTGCTGAATGCAACAAGAGTTTTTCTACACAGAACAACCTCATAATACATAAGCGAATTCACACGGGGGAGAAACCATATAAATGTGCTGAATGCAACAAGAGTTTTGTACAACATAGTGGCCTCATAACACACCACCGTGTTCACACGGGGGAGAAACCATATAGATGTGCTGAATGCAACAAGAGATTTTCTTCACAGAGTAACCTCAGAAGACATAAGCAAATTCACATGGGGGATAAACCATATAAATGTGCAGAATGCAACAAGAATTTTGCACAACATAGTGGCCTCATACTACATCAGCAGGTTCACAAAGGGGAGAACCCCTAAACATTTGGAGACACTAACCCGAGGGAGAAGAAGCAAGAAAACCCGATACTGTAATGCAAGAAAAGAGAACAAAGGTAGCATTGCTGATTGAAATAGCCACCCCTAGTGAGCTGTGTACAGAGAGACACAAAATCATGAAATACCGAGATATGTAATCAGAAACCAAATTGATGTGGAATAAGGACACACAAATTGTTCCAATAGTGCTTGGAGTAATGGGACTAATCAAAAAGAACTTTCAGGCACATTTAAATATGTTACCAATTCTTGTGACACCTTATGAACTTCAAAAGGAAGCCATTTTGGGGATGTTGTGTGTGCTGAGAAGAGTGCTCTCAGCAGACATCAAAGACTAATACAGTACTGATTTCTTGAGTTTTGAATATGCCCTGGCTAAAGAATAGGGTCCATTCTTGCCATGGTATCAGAAATCCCTAAACATTTGGAGACACTAACCCCGAGGGAGAAGCAAAGAGACACCAAATGCAATAATATGCAAACAGAAACTACACTGTTAAACACAAATTATTCTACTAGTGCTCGGAGCAATGGAGCTGAACAAAAATATCTTTCTGGTACATCTAAATATGCTACCAATATCCATGACACCTTATGAACTGCAAAAAGAAACCATCCTGGGGATGCTATGCATGCTGAAAAGAGTGCTCTCGGCAAACATCAAAAAATAATACAGTTCTGATTTCCTGATTTTTTTTCAATATGCCCTGGCTTAAGAATGGGGTTCATTCTTATCACAGTACTAGAAATCCCTGAACATTTGGAGACAATAACCCAAGGAAGAAACCATATAAATGTGTTGAATGCCATAATCATTTTGCAAAATATAGTAGCCTGATAATACATCAGCAGGTTCACACAGGGAGCAACCAAACTAATGTAAAAGAACTTTCAGGCACCTTTAAATATGCTGCCAATATTTGTCACACCTTATGAACTTCAAAAGAAAGCCATCTTGGGGACGTTGCATGTTCTGAGAAGTGCACTCTCAGCAAACATCAAAGACTAATACAGTACTGATTTGCTGAGTTTTGAATATGCCCTGGCTTAAGAATGGGGTCCATTCTCGGCATGGTGCCAGAAATCCTTGAACATTTGGAGACACTAGCCCCAAGAGAAACAGAAAGACACAAGATAATGAAATATCAAGATATGCAAACAGAAACTAAACTGATGTGGAATAAGGACAAAAAAATCATTCCAGTAGTGCTTGGAGCAATGGGGCTAATCAAAAAGAACTTTTAGGCACATCTAAATATGCCAGCAATATCTGATGCCTTACGAACTGCAAAAGGAAGCTATCCTGGGTATGCTGTGCATGCAAGAAAAGCACTCTCAGCAAACATCAGAAATTAATACAGTAGTAATTTCCTGAATGTTAAATATGCCCTGGCTTAAGAATCTGATGCATTCTAGTCATGGCACTAGAAATCCCTGAACATTTGGAGACACTAAATGAGGGAGAAACCATATAAATTCATTGAATGCAATGAGTGTTACACAACATAGTAACCTCATAATTCATCAGCAGGTGCACATGAGGCAGAAACAATTTAAATGTGCCAAATGCAACAAGAGGTTTGCCCAGAGGAGCGAGCTAATAATACATCACAGTTTCACACAGGGTAGAAACCCACAGAAATGTGCTGAATGCAACAAGAGTTTCACACATAGAATAGCCTTATGAAACATCTGCGGTTTTATACTGATTGAGCCACGAGAAACTTTGCTGACACTATAACGTACACATAGTAGAGAAACACTGGAAACATGAGCCACAAAGAATTACAGAGAATGAAGACGTAATGATCACATGGGATCACAGTTCCAACTACCAAGAAAATGGAAGTGAGAAAAACAGATATAGTAATACAAAGAAAAGAAGTAGCATTGCTGATCAAAATAGCCACCCTAGTGACTAAAGTGTCCTCCGTACAGAGAGAGACACAAAATTATGATATACTAAGATATGCAATCATAAACCAAACTGATCTGGAATAAGGAAAACACAAATTGCTCCAGTAGTGCTTGGAGCGATGGGACTAATCAAAAAGGCACATTTAAATATGCTACCAATATTCGTGACACCTTATGAACTTCAGAAGGAAGCCATCTTGGGAACATTGTGTGTGCTGGGAAGAGTGGTGTCAGCAAACATCAAAGACTAATACAGTACTGATTTGCTGAGTTTTGAATATGCTCTCACTTAAGAATGAGGTCCATTCTCATCATGGTACCAGAAATCCCTGAACATTTGGAGACTCTAACACCAAGAGAAATACTGCCAATAAATGTGACACCTTAGAAGCCATCCTGTGGATGTTATGTATGCTGAGAAGAGTGTTCTTAGCAAACATCAAAGACTAATACAACACTGGTTTCCTAATTTTCACATATGTTCTGACATAAGAGTGGTGTACATTCTCATCATGGCATTAGAAATCCCTGAACATTTGGAGATACTAACATCAAGGGAGAAACCATATAAGTGTACTGAATGTATCAAGCGGTTTACCAGGAAGAGTGATATAGCTAGGCATTAGTGAGTTCACATGGGGAGAAACTACATGCATATGCTGAATGTAACAAGAATTTGAATTTATAGACAAACCTCATAACTCATCTGGAAGTTCACACAGGGGAAGAAACTTAAAATTTGTCAGTGGATAAGCACTGCTTGACCCAGCTAGTTTGACCCATTTTCCCTTTTTCTACTGTAGTCTCAGACCCTATTTGATCTCTGGCTACCTCACTTCCTCAGTTTCCCAGCTAAGATCCCCTTGTGCCTTCTTCATGCATTCTTGAAACTCACCACTGCTTGTGCCCCCATTACCTCTGTTGGAAAACTTTTTCAGGCGTCTATCACTCTTTCAGTGAAGAACTATAGTGCCCCGAAGTTAGGGCCCTACAGTAGTCAGTCTCTTGGGCAAGACAGGACCCTTAGAGCTGAATTGGAGGTGTAGAGAGGAACAAAGTATGCCAGGGTACAGAGTGTGGGGACTAGAAAGTGTTTGTGTTGGGTGCCATGCTCAGCCAGCAGTTTCCCCAGTTGTTCAAGTTTATTATGATGTAAAAAGTATGTATGAACAAATATGTTATGGCAAACACAATAGTTAAAAATTGATTAAAAACATGACACTGTGATAGAGCAACAAAATACACTTCTACATCCTTTAAATTAATACGTATCCCAATCACACCTATGTCTGTCTTCTACTGCCATCCATCAGAAGTTACCATTTCATTTGGTTTCAGGAAGATAGTTTGCATAATGCCTGATGCAAAAAACTTGCAGTTGCATTATATAAAAGATTTAATGCTGGGAGAAAAGCAGCTATTCTACTGTCATGTTTTTATTGTTCCTATATTATCTAATACCTAGTGACTCGAACCACCTTTCCCTTTTAATCAGCTAATGGTACACAGACTAAGATGATATGGTGTATGGTTATTCTTGTTATTTTGTCACATTAGCAGGTGTGTTCCTCATAACTTATTCTTCCATTCCTGTACAGTGCCTGTCCCCTTCCAATATGTCCATTCCTAACCTAAATCAGGCTGCTTTGCTTTCTCTATTCCACAGTATTTCAGATAACTTTTATTTTCCTGATGCATTTTCTTTGCTCTACAACTAAAAAAAAAGTAGCACTAGGCCGCTGGTGCACTAAATAAGGATATGCTACTGATGCCTGACACTCGTTAGCCCAACACCCAGAAGCTCAAAAGGAAGATCCCAACCGCAAAAATCCCAACAGTGGGATTGTTCCCACAGTGGAGGTTTTTTTTTATGTTTCAGGAGGCTCTGCCTCCTGCAACCCCCAATGTGTGGGGCTTTGCCCCCGTATCCCCTTAATCATTATGGCTAACTCTGCTTTGGGCAAAATTCTACTGTCAGGATTTTCGCGGTTGGGATCTCCATCTCTGACTTCTGAGTGTTGAGCTAAAGCAATTCAGTTTTCAGTAGTGATACCCTAAATAAGCATTACAAAGTTAACAGAAAAATTGGACACTCATCACCTGTTTGACTAAGGCTAACCGTTAAAAAGGATTAGTAGACTTTCAGCAGGAAATCAGTCTTATTATTTAATCTCAGTTGCAAAAACAGACGCAGTCATACCTGATGCATATGTCCTTTTATACTTAGTAGAAACTAATGTGAGATTCTCCCAGAGAGAGAACGGAGGTAATAGCAGTGGGAGATGGCCAACTCGCACAAAAAAACATCATTTAGTGGGTGCTAATAATTATGTTTTTATTTATTTTCTCAGATTGAGATGTAACAATGTGCTACATATACCTGTCACTGTAGTTTTGTTAGTCTTTCTTCATGAGTATCAGAATGTAGCAGCTAAAGGGAAAAATATATTCCTGGGGGACAGTCAGTCGTTTATCAGAGCAAGCCCATTGGCTCTGATTGCAGTTAACAGCATGTGCTATTCATTATCCTGACAGGACCCCTGGACAGTTTATGGCTGAGCTTAGCAGATGTCTTTTGCTATCAGGCAGTGGCTAGCTAATTCACTCATTCCTGCTGAGCTCAGGCTTTGGGACAGAAAACAGACATATTTGTCCAAATGCTCTGATCAGGCAGGTTTTCCAACCCAGCTTAAGACACAATGAGTATTTAATCAGTGATATCAGAGTAACATACTGGATGAGGTGTCATGGGGATGCAGCTGGAGGTCTTGAGGTCTGGTAGAGTCTAAGAGAAGGTCAGGTTTAGAACTACAAACAAACTGCCATTTAAGGCTTCAAGTGTGCCCTAATTCGCCGTATTGTCTTGTGGTAAGCCATTCTCCCTTGTTAGAGTGAGAGAGAGCAAGGTAGGTTTTTCTGTGTGTGTAATCTATTGTACAAACAGTTTATTTTCATTTTTGTATAATTACTGTTCCCTGTAGTCTGTAAGTGTAGTATCTTTGGTAAGTATCTGGAAGTATTAAAATATTTATATTTTCATATAGTTCACGTTTCTACAACTGAATCCTTTGAGACACACCTAACTGATTTGTAATTAACAAAACTGTACTCTGGTTCTGAGGAGAAGGCTACTGTCACTAGATTCTGTTTCTAAGTATTCTCACCTGTGACAGAGAGGGGATGGTATGTGCCTGTGATCAAGGTGCACCATACTGTGTGAGCATTGATACTGGAAAGACTTGTACTGGGAGATAACCTCAAAAAAGTGTTGGACTGAGTGATGGCAGCTACTGATTACCCTTGCTGGCATCTGAAGATTTCAAGAAATCTGGTAAAACTAACAGGCTGAGTCTGGGAAAGACCAGTTTGCCACAGTCAAATTTACTGTGAATATCAAGGAAGGCTAAATATAATTTTGGCTTTTTCTTGACTACAAATGCCAGATGTTAACTGGACTACATGGACTGCAGCCACATCCAAGAGCAGGGTCATTCTCGATGCTCTACAGGGGGCATGCCTTAGACAGCTAGTGGTGGAACCCACTTGGGAGGGAGCAATATTAGACATGGTACTCTCAAATGGAGAGAGGATCACACATTTAGAAGTCAGTAAACATCTGGGAACAAGCGACCACTGCACAGTGTACTTCACAATAAACACAACCATGGAGACAAGCCATGCAAAGACAAGGATACTGGACTTTAGAAGGGCTGACTTTGGCATAATGGGTGAATACTTGAGGACTGCATTAGCAAATGGCCAGAAAGGAGGGGTGGAAGAACAATGGAGAAAAATCAAAACTGCCATCTTGGAGGCAACAAGCCTTTGTGTGAAACAAATAAAGAAAACAAAGCGGAATAAAAAAACACTGGTTCTCAAAAGAGTTGACAGGGAAGGTTAAGGAGAAAAAGGCTGCATTCAGAAAGTATAAGGAATCACAGACTGAACACAACAGGGAACTGTATCAGTTAAAGCAGAAAGAAGTGGGGAAGGCAGTCAGAAAAGCAAAGGCCCAAACCTAGGAAAAGATAGCCAACTCAGTAAAGAAGGGGGATAAAACCTTTTATAGGTACATTAGGGAGCATAAAAAGGTTAAGGGAGGGATAGTGAAGATTAATAAAGGAGAGGGTGGGCAGAGGGAATCGGTGAAAAGGCAGAGATACTGAATGAATACTTTTGCTCAGTATTCACAAAAGAAGAAGAGGAGGAGTTACCTAAACCAAACAGTAGAAGCACTATGGGTAGGGGGGTTAATAATCAAGTTAGCCAGCCTGGGAATGGGTCCCAGGGTGGTAGCCTGGGTAGCAAACTGGCTGCATGACAGGACACAGAAGGTAATAGTGAATGGAACACATTCTGAAGAAAGGGGGGTTACTAGTGGAGTACCTCAGGGCTCAGTACTGGGTCCAGTCCTCTTTAACGTCTTTATAGGTGACATTGCAGAGGGTCTGGAAGGAAAGGTATGCCTCTTTGCAGGTGACACAAAGATCTGTAACAGAGTTGATACACAAGGGGGGGTAGAAAGGATGAGAAGGGACTTGGCAAGGTTGGAATGGTCAGACATATGGCAACTTAGATTCAGTGCAAAGAAATGCAAAGTAATGCACCTGGGAAGTAAAAATCCAGGAGAAGAGTACACAATAGCGGGGAGGTACTAACAACAACAGTAATGGAAAGGGATCTGGGTGTAGTCATATCAGATGACCTAAAGGTGGGTAAGCAATGTGAGAATTCAGTAAGGAGAGCCAGAGTGGTACTGGGATGCATAGGGAGGGGCATCACAAGTAGAAAAAGAGAAGTGGTTATCCCTCTGTACAGACAGTTGGTGAGACCCCATCTGAAGTACTGTGTGCAGTTTTGGAGACCTCATCTATGCAAGGACATAGACGGGATGGAAGCAGTCCAGAGGAAGGCAGCTAAAATGGTGCAGGGTCTACTTTAGAAACCATATGAAGAGAGACTGAGAGAGCTTAATATGTATACCCTTGATGAAAGGAGGGATGGGGGGGACATGATAGAAACTTTTAAGTACCTCAAGGGAATCAACAAAGTCCAGGAGGGTAGCATCTTTCAGAAAAAGAGATGTGAAAGAACAAGGGGACACAATTTAAAGTTAGAGGGGACGGCTCAGGGTAATGTGAGGAAATTCTTTTTCACGGAGAGAGTGGTGGATGCATGGAACCGTCTTCCTGGAGCGGTTGTGGGGGAATTCAAACATGCATGGGACAGACATAAGGCAATTATAGTGGGGGTTGCAGGAAGTAGGCTGTTGGTTAACTAGGATCTGCAGCTTATCCAATAGGTAGGGAAATGGGCCAACTGGGTGGACCAAGTGGTCCTTATCTGCTGTCAAACTCTGTTTCTATGTCTTTATAGGTGACATTGCAGAGGGACTAGAAGGAAATGAATACCTCTTTGCAGATGACACAAAGATCTACAACAGCGTTGGTGCACAAGGGGGTGGAAAGGATGAAAAAGGATCTGGCAACGTTGAAGGAATGGTCAGACATATGGCAGCTTAGATTCAATGCACAGTAATTGACCTGTGAAGCAAAAACACCAAGAAAGAGTACACAGGTGGGGGGAGGTACTAACAACAACAAAAATGAAAAGGGACCTTGAGTTAGTCATCAGATAACCTAAAGATAGGCAAGCAATGTGAGAAGGCAATAAGGAGGGCTGGGGGATACTGGGAAGCATAGGGAAAGGCACCACCAGTAGAAAACATTGTTATCCTTCTGTGCAGACAGTTGGTGAGACCCTATCTGAAGTACTGTGTGCAGTTCTGGAAACCTCAGAGGGCAACTAAAATGATACAGGGTTTGCACCAGTAGCCATACGAAGAGAGACTGAAGGAGCTTAATATGTATACCCTCGAGGAAAGGAGGGGCATGATAGAAGCTTTCAAGTACCTCAAGTGAATCAACAAAGTCCAAGAGGGTAGCATCTTTCAGAAAAAGAGATGCACAAGAACAAGGGGAAACAATCTGAAGATGAGGGAGGACAGCTGTGGGGCAACATTAGGAAGTATTTTTTCTTGGAGAGGTTGGTGGACACATGGAACAGCCTTCCGGAGAATGTTGTGAGGTCAAAACAGTGGGGGAATTTAAGATTGTATGGTACAAACATAAGGCAATTCTAGTGGGGGTAGGAGGAAGTAGGCTGTTAACCAGGATCTGCCACTTATTCAGTAAGTGGGGAAATGGGCACACTGGGTGGGCCAAGCTGTCCTTATCTGCCATCAAAGTCTATGTTACTAAAAACAACAAACCAAATGATTATAACTACAAACATAAAAACCATACAAAGACATTGTGTCCAAAAAACACCATTCCTCACCCCAACATAGGACCCCACCCCCACTGGAACACACTTACAGAGATTAACTTAGTACAGTGGCCAACCAAATTCATGTATGACAGTAATAAAGTGTACCAAAGATACAGGTGGCTAACAAAAAAACAAAAAAAAACTGAAAGAAAATCATCAGGGTGCTACTTGGTTACAGATAAGAGATCATATAAGGGTTCCCACATAGTCTGGAACAGGTCATATCTATCACAGAAAGTTAAAATGTGCTTTGCTATCTTTAATGCCTGGAGAATTTCCTGATGACGTTACATAAAAGAGGGAACAGCATCATTCAACCAGTGCTGCAAAGTAACCAGTTTAGCAGTAATAACTATCAGGGCCATATAACCCTTTCTAGGGCTTAAGACCATATCTCAGTATAAACCCACTAAGCAAATTTACCGGGTAAATAGGTCTTTGAGCTCCAGCAAGGGATCTAAATGCTCCTTAATGGAAGTTCAAAATAGCTGCACTTTAATGCAGTCCTATAATATATGTTTGTGAGTTTCCTCCTCTAGGCCACACCTAGTACAAAGAGAGGAAGACATTGGCCTGTCCAGGCTAGATGAGAAGGGATGAACTATAAATTATGTAAAATTTTGTATTGAATAAGATGATACCAATCCTGCTTGATATAGTTATACAACGATGACCGTGCAGATTGCCACTCATTACGCTCCCATTGTGCCCAGACAGTATTTTTCCAATAGTAAAAAGTCCCTTGTGGTCCTACAGGATCAAGGGACTGGAACATCTGATATTAGTTTGAGACAGAATGGGAATGATTCACAATAGCAATCAGATTACCCAGCATCTCCCCATCCTTCCCAGACCATGATCCAGGACTCAGGTTTGCAGAAATGGCATAGGTAAGCTGAAAAAGAACCAGGCACCTTGAATCTATACTGAAATGCAGAAAAAAAGGCAGAAGTTGCCCATCCAAAAGCAGAAAGTCCACAGAGGAAGGTAGGACTTGTGGCCAAAAAGTTAAAAGGATTGGGGCACTTATTAATTTGTATGTTGGGGACTGCTGTACAGGGGCTGAGTAGCGTCATGAGGGAAATCCAGTTTTAAGTAAAGAAACGGCTGCATTAAGGCTTTCGAAGACCAAAATACAGGAGTCATCATAAGTGCCGTGGGTGCCCAGGCAGGCTTAATATACAGAAGGCTCTAAAGTTGAAGCCCAGCTGCTCTGCATAAATCCCCCTCAGTATGTAACCAAGAGGGAACATTTGGAGCATCCACTTCTGCTGCCTCTAATATCTCAATTATAAAAGTGTACTGGCATGGAGGGCACAGTAGGATAGAAAAACATTAAGATGTTTCAGCCTCCCTCCCAATTTTGTAGAGACTATGAATTCATAATAGGTTCTACACCCTACCTTTCCTTTCCAGAGAAAATCATTGAGAATATGTTAGGAACAATGAAACCATTGCTTGGAGAGAAAAATATTAAGTATACCCAGAGGATATAATAGGCGGAGTGATATATTAATTTTAATAACACTAATATAACCTCTTAAGATCAAAGGTAATTGGGACCAGCTCTGAAGACCTAATTTGATAGTAATCAAAAGTGGGCCCAAATTATTTGTAATTAACTTAGAAGGATGTCTGAAGACCGTACCACTCTAGTATGTAAGGAGGTAGGGTTACCAAACAAGGCCCAAATCCGCTGTCTCATGTTTAGTCACTAAACTGTTGAGCACCAAGACCTTAGTCTTCCCTAAATTCAGCTTGTAGCCAGAGACTTCAGTAAACCTCTGAATTTCAGGAAGAGCTGCCAGGATCGAAGTCAGAAGGTGTTCTATATGGAACAAAAAATCTTCTACATAGGCTAAGAGTTTATACTCCTTGCCACCAATAGTGATCCCCTGAATTTGGCAATTATTACATAAGCTGTGAAGCAGGTGCTCTAGATATAAATTAAAGGGCATGGAAGACCAGGGCCACCCCTATCTTGTTCCCCGCTGTTAGATGATAGTATGTGATAAGATGCTGTTACCGCCAGATAAGGACAGTTGGTTTATGGTTCAACATCGTAATCCATATAAGAAACTCATCCAGTATGCGATAAGGCCAAAGGACAGTGATAAGATATGATCAAAGGCTTTCTCCATGTCCAAGGAGACAATGGCTGCTAGCATCTTGACCTCACTGGACATGGAGATCAGGTGGTCACTAGAGACCCTTCCTCCCATTAATCCAGCTTGCTCCACTTCAGTAAGACCATCCTGCATTCCCTGCAATTGGTTAGCCAAAACATTGGCAAGAATTTTTAAAATCCGAGTCAGTCAAAGATACAGTATGGGCCTATAGTTTTTCTCAAAATAGTGATTCTTGCCAGGTATAGATAGAAGGGTAATCCAAGCATTCACTAAGGAGTGGTCAGTAAGGCTATAGAAAAATACGTAATTGAACAACTGGGTGAGAAAGGGAGCAAGTTCAGCAGTGCATGCCTTATGAAATTTATGAGAAAAATCATCTAGAGCCAGAGCCTTATCCAAAGGTAATTGTTGAATAGCTTGTGAAAATTCATACTGAGTAATTGGACCCATGAGGGAGTACCTCTGCTGCTGAGTAAGAGTAGGTAAACATACATGGGAAAGATATGTAGAAATCTGCTCCAAAATGGAGGTATCACATGGATATGCCCTATAAAGAGAATTGTAAAAAACCTCCATTATGGCTCTGGGGTAGTAATCAGGTTCTGATTATCACCCATCTTTAAGCCTATGATAACCCTAGTGGCCTCCACCTACTGCAAGCACAGTGCAAGCAATTTTCCTGCCCTTTCTTACTAATTGCCCTCCAACCCACCCAAAGCCAGTTCTACTTTTATAGCGACTAGATTTGACTGTCAACAGGAACTTCCTGTTTGGCAGTAGGAAGGAAAGGATCATAGAGAGACAATGGTTTTGTCAACCCTAAAGGAAAAAAGTAGCTCACTACCCCCCCCAGATGCTGGTGGTCTAATATTAAGCAAGGAAGAAGGAGGCTACTGAAGAAGATAGGAAGTTGCTGTCCCAGAACAGGAAGGGTGAGAGTTGTAAGGAGAGGAGAGAATAAGCATCCAGAGAAACAGTAGAGGGGACAAAAATAAGACATGGTAGGAGTGGTGCAGTGCAATGGCTGTGGGGCCGCAGTGTTCCGGAAGACATTCTGGAGGCTGCGATGCTGCCCTATTTGCAGGCACCTCTCTGGTCTGAGAGAGGAGGTTGCCCGTCTCCAGGCTGACCTGGCTAGGATTCGTGAAACCTCCTCCCCACCCAGGGACCACCACGGCCAATGCCACTACCTCAGAGGTTGCCAAGAAAGAGGAGAGGCTGGACCAGGGTGGGCTCAAGGAGGGAGAGGGTGGTGGAACAGAGTTGCATCCCTCCAGCTGTACCTCTCCACACTTCATTCGCTCTTCTGGTGGATAGTGGTTCCTCTATGGAGGCACCTGCAGTGGAGACCAAGGAGAATGCTGGGAACCTTCACAAAGGAGACCCACAGGAGGGTGGCATGGGACCCACAGGGGAAGGAAACAACCCTGGTGGGGACTCAATCATTAGGGGTAGAAATGGGGAGGAAGGGAGAGGGAGGTGGGTGCCTTCCTGGCACCACAGCTGAGGACAGGAAGAATCCTCAGGATCGTGGGAGGAGCTGCACGAGGAGGGAGCTGGATGTCATTGTCCACCTAGGGACAAATGACCTGGCTAGGAATGGGATCAGAGCAGTGCAAGAGGAGTTTGTAGAGTTGGGAAGGGCCTTAGACAAGTAGCGATACGGTAACCTTCTCGGAGGTGCTGCCTGTCTATGGCAAGGGAGATGCTAGGGCACTTCTCACCAGGGAATTCAATGAGTGGTTGAAAACTGGTGTGGAGTTCAGGGTTTTGGCTTCATTGGGACTGGGGAGCCACCTGGAGGATGCAGACCTATACTGGTGTGATGGTCTGCATCTGTCCAAGGGAACAGGATCCTAGGTGAAGGTTTAAATGCTTCATTGGCAAGCATTTAAACTAGCCAAGGGGGGAAGCACTGAAAAGGAGCAGGGAAATCCGAGCCTCCCCCCACAAAACATGGTGATTAGTGAGGTAAACACCAAGGTACAGAAGTTATTAAGGAGTAGAACAGATTTAAATGTAAAAAAAGGCAAAGGCATTAAGGACAGAAATGGGGCTAAAAGGGGTAAGGCTATCAAAAAGTGGAGGGTGATGAGTACCAATGCCCATAGTCTGTGTAACAAGTTCCCTGAACTAGTGGCCTTGATGGAAGAGGGTTGCGTGGATATTGTGGCAGTTACAGAAACATGGTACACAGAGAACCATGACTGGGATGTCAACATACCAGGATACACAATCTACAGGAGGGACAGGAGGGTAAAGAGGAGGAGGAGTAGCTCTCATGTAAAGGAAGGATCAAAGCAACAGAACTAAAGAGTAAACAGGAGCAGATGAGGCACTTTGGGTCACCCTGGAGACAGGAAATGGCACCACAATCCGCATGGGGTTGTATACAGACCCCCATCTCAGGGGAGGGAATGGACAAGGAAATGATAGAAGGCTTTCTTAGAATGGCAGAAAAAGGGGAGATATTGTTGATGGGGGACCTGAATATGCCAGATGTTAACTGAAGCACCTTTGCTGCAGGCACATCCAACAGCAGGGTCATTCTTGATGCCCTACAGGGGCATGCCTCAGACAGCTAGTATTGGAACCCACTCAGGAGGAGCAATCTTAGACCTGGTACTCTCAAATGGGGATGGAGAAAGAATCTCAGATTTAGAAGTGGGTAGCCATCTGGGAACAAGCGACCACCAAACAGTGTGGTTCACGATAAACACAGCCATACAATCAAGCCATACAAAAGCAAGAGTACTGGACTTTAGGAGGGCTGACTTTGGGAAAATGAGAGAGTGCCTCAGAAAAGCACTAGCAAACAGGCAAGAAGGAGGTGGAGGAACAATGGGAGTGATCAAAACAGCCATCACAGAAGCAACAAGCCTTTGTGTAAAACAAATCAATAAAACACAACGAAGGAAAAACGTTATGGTTCTCAAAAGAGGTGCAGGGAAGGTTAAGGAGGAAAGGACAGCATTCAGGAAATATAAGGAAACACAGAAGGAGCAGGACAGAGAACTTTATCAGTTAAAGAAAGAGGCTGGGAAGGCAGTCAGAATAGCAAGGCCCAAACCGAGGAAAGGATAGCCAATTCTGTTAAGAAGGGGGATAAGACCTTTTATAGGTGCATTAGGGAGCGAAGAAAGACCAAAGGAGGGATACTGAAGCTTAATAAAGGGGAGGGAATGTGGGTAGAGGGTGACAGTGAAAAAGCAGGGATACTGAACGAATATTTCTGCTCAGTATTCACAAAGGAAGAGGAGGGGGAGTTACCTAAACCAAACAAGAGAAACACTCTGAAGATGGGGCTTGATAACAGTCCATTTACAGAAGAAAGGGTTCTGAAAGAACTAATAAAATTGAAGGTGGACAAAGTAATGGGGTCTGATGGGGTTCACTCAAGAATTCTAAAAGAACTAAGGGTAGAACTAGTGACACCGCTGACTACTCTGTTTAACAAATCATGGGAGGATGGGTGGTACCCGAGGACTGGAGGAGGCAGATGATTCCTCTTCACAAAAGTGGGAGCAAGACAGAGGCAGGAAACTACAGACCAGTAGTTTGACCTCAGTGGTAGGAAAATAATGGAATCACTTCTGAAGGAAAGAATTGTTGAGTACCTAGAGGCCAGTGGGCACAGGACCCAAGGCAGCATGGATTCATGATGGGAAGGTCGTGTCAGATGAATCTAATAGATTTTTGACTGGGTTACCAAAGTAGTAGACCAGGAGGGGCTGTGACATGGCCTACCTAGATTTTAGCAAGGCATTTGATACAGTCCCGCATAAAAGATTAATACACAAGTTAGCCAGCCTTGGAGTGGGTCCCAAGGTGGTAGCCTGGATAAAAAATTGGCTAGACAACAGGACTCAAAGGGTAGTAGTAAATGGAGTACACAGTGAAGAAAGGAGGGTTACTAGCGGGGTACTGCAGGGTTCAGTACTGGGACCGGTCCTTTTAATGTCTTTATAAGTGACATTGCAGAGGAACTGGAAGGAAAAGTATGTCTCTTTGCAGATGACACAAAGATCTGCAACAGGGTTGATACACAAGATGGAGTGGAAAGGATGAGAAGGGACTTGGCAGGTTGGAGGAATGGTCAAATGTATGGCAGCTCAGATTCAATGCAAAGAAGTGCAAGGTAATGCACATGGGAACAAAACCCTGGGAAGCGTACACAATGGGGGTGAGATACTGACAACAGTAAAATAGAAAGGGACCTGGGGTAATTATATCAGATGACCTAAGGTGGGCAAGCAATGTGAGAAGGCAGTAAGGAAGGCTGGGGGATACTGGGATGTATAGGAAGAGGCATCAATAGTAGAAAACAGGAAGTTGTTATCCCTCTGTACAGACAGTTGGTGAGACCCCATCTGGAGTACTGTGTGCAGTTCTGGAGACCCCATCTCCGCAAAGACATAGACAGAGTGGAGGCTGTCCAGAGGAGGGCAACCAAAATGGTGCAGGGTCTGCACCAGAAGACATATGAAGAAAGACTAAAGGAGCTTAATATGTATACCCTTGAGGAAAGAAGGGAGAGAGGGGACATGATAGAAACTTTCAAGTACCTCAAGGGAATTAACAAAGTCCAAGAGGGTAGCATCTTCCAGAAGAAGAGATGTGCAAGAACAAGGGGGCACAATTTGAAGATAGAAGGGGATGGCTCAGAGGTAATGTGAGGAAGTATTTTTTCACTGAGAGGGTTGTGGATGCATGGAACAGCCTCCCTGAAGAGGTCGTGGGGTCAAGAACAGTGGGGGACTTCAAGAATGCATGGGACAGGCATAGGGCAGTCCTAGTGGGGGGTAGGAGGAATTAAGCTGTTGGTTAACTAGGATCTGCAGCTTATCTGTTAGGTAGGAAAATGGGCAGACTAGGTGGGCCAAGCGGTCCTTATCTGCCGTCAAATTCTATGTTTCTATGTTTCATCTGCTTCCAAGTAGTGGACTTTAGTTTGGAAAATCACCCGTTCCACCTTCTCTTGAAGAAAGAAAGCATTTTGAGTCCTTAAGGAATTCAAAATAAGCCAAATCTGTTCCGGGACAGCCGGGGTAAGAGTGCTTTCTAGAGCATGAATCCATTGGAGCAAATACTCCATCTGAGAGTGATGGTCTCTCTTGACGTTTGGAGGCCAATCTAATACACTTCCCTGCTGAAAAGTACACTTGGCAGCCCCCCACAGAACACCAAAGGGTTTGACAGGCTGTATTGTTACATATTCTGAAAAGGATGTCCAGATCCTTTAGCAGCTGGGCATTAAGTCTCTAGACTTTATCTCTTGCTTCTCCACCAATGGTATGTTTAAGGGAAACCAGGGCATAGTCAGAAATCACCAACTCATGAATCTTACAGGAAACTAAACCCAGATTGCTCTTTTGGGATATTATAAAGGAATATAAATGGACCAGATTGGACACTATTTTAAATTAATTCTGCCGCTTCGCAGTCAGTGCCCCCTCCTGAACTCACCACTGTGACCTCTACTACACTTTGTCCTTTCTTCCGCCTGCAAACAGGCATCTTACTCACTGTGCAAAACTCGCATCTAAATTTTGACTTGGGGAACTCTTCTTTCCCCCGCCACCTCTCCAACTCCCTCTCTTCCCCTCCCTCTCACTCCCTCAGATCTGCGGACACTCACACCTTGCTGGTCCCCTGCCAGTTGACACTTATTGGCCAATCTGGCTTCGCTCATTGCTTCCCGAAACTCTGGAACCCTCTACCCCCCCCAAATATGGCACTCCTCCTCCACTCACTCCCTAGCTTCTGCCTTACATAACCATCTCTCCTCTAGCTGCTCCTGTTTTAATTCTCCATAACTTCTTCCTTGTACCTGCTCCCCAGCACATCACCCCATCCCCCTCCCACCAATCCCTCCCCTTTCTCTATCTTTGTTCTATACCTGCTTCCCCCTCAATCTCCAATCATAAATGCTGTTGCCTGGATCTGCTCCCTTGCAGGATTCTCAGCATCCTGGAGGGGTAGTTCTAGTTCTAGCCTGCCTCTCCCTTCCCTCCCCCTCACAACTCTGTCCTCCTGCCCCCCTATCTTCTGTATCCATGTCCCTGCCTGGCTGTGCCCCCTTGCAGGGTTCTTCACATCCTGGAGTGGGTAAGTTCTAAGCATGCCTCTTCCTACTTTTCCCACACCATTCTACCCAATTTCCCAACTCCCTGCTCCTCAGTCTTTATCTGCCCCCCCACCCACTCTTTCTCCCTATCCCAATTGTCATCAACCAGTTCTTTCCCTGACAGGGTTCTCAGCATCCTGGAGGGATTCTAGATCTGGTCCTGACTCACCTGTCCCCTATTCTAACCTTTGCTTCCTCCCCCCAACACCACCAGCATTTAATTGGTAGTCAATACCTATTTACACTTTATTACATTCACTCCCCTGTTTGGTCCCTATGCTCTCTGCACTGACAGAGCTGCTGCTTGGGCTCACCCTAGTCCTGAGTCAGATATCTCACTCATCCAGGCCTTATTGTGCCTTTACTGGTAATATTCTGGCTCCACCTGTCTCACTGCTCCTCCTCCCCCCAGCTGGTTTCCACTGTCCTGTCTACAGTTCTTCCTATAGCACTTTAATGGTTTAATTGCATTGTTTACCTGTGTAAATTGTAATATCATTCCAACAATGGTTGTGTTCAGTGTAGCTAGTTTCTGTACCTAATAATATCCTCATGTATGTATCTGTAATTGTATGTATAATCTCATGTTTCATATCCACTTGTACCCCCTCCCCCCCAGGTCGCACCATTAGACAAGCAGCTTGTTGTTCAGTGTGCCTTCCTGGTGAAACATTTCGATAAATAGATAAGGCTGCATGTGGTATGGAATGAAAGGTGTACTGCCATTCAGTTGGATGAAGGACACACCACGTTTCCATCAGGCCTAGGTCATCCATCAGTTCCCACAGGCCAGTTTGCCCATGAGTAAGACCCCTCTGTTAAGCACCTGATTTATCTGCACCTGGCTGGTTTATCAGATTCCAGTCCCCAATACCATAGGAAGGCAGTTGAAGGTCAAGAATGGTAGCTAGACCAGTAAAGAAACTGATAGTATCAACACTGGGTCTGTGGATGGAACCTAAAAGAACTTCATGTGGGTCCAACCTTCCATGCAACAACAAATATTGACTCTCTGGGTCCCTGTGTTAAGCAATCAGCTGGAAAGCAATACTATGGGTTACTACAATTACATCTCCCCTGCTTACTACTGTTACCCACCCCATACATTTGACCCACCCACTGCATATGGAAATAGTGGATTCAGTCCCACATTAAATTGGTCTTTTGTAAACAAGCAATCTTTACATGTAATTTCTGAAGGTGTCCTGGGCACCCTTAACATTCCACATAATGAGGTCATAATTATTATTCATGATAACTAAAAATAGTCATCAGAAAAATGGAGTTCCCAACAATAAAATACATCTAGATATTAGAAAAACCCAAAGATGTACTCCAGAAGAAAACTCTGTCCCGCAAGAAACACCCCTCCCCCAAAATGTACAACTCCAAAAAAGAAAAAAAAAACAACACACAAGAAAACTAACAAAGGAACAAACACCACAGAAAATCCTCAAACCAAAACAATAATTTATTTATTTGAAAAGTTTCATCAGGAGATGCATACTTAGCCACGAATAACTCATTTCCAGATGTGTCCTATGGGGGACGGTAGAAGGGAGAATCTACTGTACATTTGTAATTTAGTACTAGAATGTTTTCATGTGCAGTTAATATATTTAATGATTAATTTTCCAGGAACACATTAGGTTGCTCAGAGGTAAATTACACCTACTCCTGCACCTCAGAACAAATTACTTGGAAGGGAGGATATAGAAGAGGTACAAAGAAGATTCAGTGATTTAGGCAGTATTGATGCAGTATAGCGTAGTGGTCTAAGGCTCTGAGCTGCAAATTTGGTGACGTCCAGCAGACCAGACCTGGATTTGAATCCCACAGCTTCCACTTGCATACTGTGTGACCCTGAGCAAGTCATTTAACCTCCTTGTGCTCCCAGGTCGCTCCTGTAAAAAAGCTTTCAGCTTAGTGTGCTATACCTGGTTAAACAACTAAGTAAATAAAAAAAAAAAAAAAATTTAGCCAAAGGTTGTAATGGGATAGCCAGCTCTCTGGATTGTTCAGAAGTCCTACCCGATACACTGCAAGTACAGACAGGCAACTAAGAATAAAATATTTTTAACCACTGGTTAAGGCAGTGGTGCAGAAGGAAGGGATACATGTACATAGGGGACTGGGGGAATACGTGGGTAGACAATCACCTGTATGTAAGTGAAAGGCTGTATATTAATGATGGAGGAGTTAGATTGCTAAGGGGAAGCTGCAGTGGTATATAGACAAAATCCTCTGGAAGGATTTAAACTAAGGAGGGGGGAGTACCAAGCTAGGAAAGGAAGCTAGGGGGTCTTGCCTGCTTCACACTCCCCCTCAAGTGGGGCATAAAACACTAGACAGAAGGAGAAAGGAGGTGGGGGGATAAATGGAAGGGTCTACTAGAAAATGCTAGGAGCCTGGGGAATAAGATGGGAGGACCTGGAGGCAGTGGTGGTGATGGATGAATTTCATTTTTTTTATTTTTTTAGTTATTAAACTCTAGGATTACAAGTACCTTTGAGCAGGAACTGTTCATTTACAAAGGTTCCACATCAAAGTATATAGGGTGTCGTGTCAGTGGCTCAGTAGGTAGCACACTCACCTCTGAGGCCAGGAGCTCAGAGGGCTGTGGGTTCAGTTACCACATCTGGCACTTGGGTTAATATCCCAGTACTGACACTGTAGCGCAGCATGAGATAGGTGCTGCACTTCTGAGGTGCCGTCTTTCGGATGAGATGTTAAACCGAGGTCCCATCTGCCTGTATTGGTGGTAGTTCAGGTGGATGTTAAAGATCTCATGGCACTTATTGAAAAGAGTAGGGGAAATTTTTATTGACAAAGAAACTACAAACCAAAATCACATTGACAAAAATAAATACAAAAGACAACAGGAAACAGGAAAATCAGAATCGGTCACCCATGGTAAGCATTTCCATAAAGCAATGATCCAGATGACAAACTTCTTAGTTCAGAAAAATAAACATCTTTTAAATCCTGTTCAATACTTTGGACCACCGGTAGGTGGGACATATCTTTTTGCTGCAAGGTGAACAGACAGCGAGCAGTCCATAAATGCCATTTAATGATGGTAAACAATAAGTTTAGGGTGTCAATATTCCACTTTTTCCAGGTCGCAGAAACCTACCATACAATAACACCTCATAAGTAACAGAAGTAAATAAAGGTTCCTTCCATCTGTTTGCTAAAAATAACCAAAAACCAGTGATATAGGAACAAAGAAAAAACAGGTGTTGTATTGTTTCATCTTGATTTACACATAAAGGTCTGGAACACAATCTTTCATTCAGCTGTTTATGTTTATGATTTGCCTTAATATTGATCCGTTCGTGACAACTAAACCAATGTAGATCCCACATCTTCTGGGGGATGCTAGGATTCCTTAACAGTGTGTATAAAGCAGATAAGGAAGTAGGGGGACATTTGGGAAAAATTACAAGGTCTGCACAAGTGGTATCTATAAAAAAATTATAAATGGCTTTCCTATTTTGAGTCATAATCATATGGCTAGTAATCTTCCATTGTTTTAAATGGCAAAAGGTATCGCGAAGATAAGAAGGGGTAGACGATACATGTTTAACTTGTTTCAAAGTGTTAAGGTCCCAAAGATGAAAACAGGGTTGACAGGATTGAAAAAAAAAATTCCCATCCCACATCATAATTAACTAAAAGTGGTTTAAGATTAGTCACAAAAAATAAACTATTATAAAAAAATAATGGGTGCATCATATTAAGACCACCTTTCTTGAAAGGTAAGCAGGTAATGGAACGCTTAATGGGATTCAGGCAGCTGCCCCATAAGGCCTGAAAAAAAATATTCAGAAGTTTGGTTTCCAAAACATGGGGAGGGGGAAAAACATAAGCCAAAAACAAAAAAATTGGGAGCAAGTGAGACTTTATCAAGTAAACCCTCTTTTTTTTACTGAGTTTCCAGGTGTCCCAAAGAGAAACTTTGGCCTGCGCTAGGTCCAGTTTGGGAGTCCAGTTGAGAATGTCTAAAGGACCTGAACCAAATAGAATGCCCAAAATCTTAATAGGGGTGTCACAAAGTGCAATACTGGAAACTATTACATCATTCGACTGCTGAGATCCAAGCCGTCGGCCGACACATTTTCTCCAAGTTCAGGGATGCTCCTGAAACAAGACCAAAGGACTTACAGAGATGGAGAGATGCGTCTGCCAAAGGAACATCAGCTACTATTAAACTCATGTCATCAGCATAGGCTAAAACAGAAAGTGGTAAGGAACAAATAGGCCTAACATTGTGTGCTGTGTTAATGGTGAGAAGTAAGGGATCCAAAAAAAAGATATACAAAAGGGGACTGAGTGGACACCCTTGTCTAACACATCTCTTTAAAGGTATCAAAGGACCCTTCCAGCCATTAACAAGAGGGATAGAAGTGGCTATAGAATATAATAAGCGTAACCAGGAGAGAGTAGTCACAGGAACCCTATAATGTCTCAAAACCTGCCATAAAAAGTCATGACTCACCGAATCAAATGCCCCGTCTTTGATCCAATGAATACAGGAGACCTGTTAACCTATTTGAATTGCCATGTTCCACCAATTCCTGTAATAAAAGGACATGATTATGTATACTTCTGCCTGGAACATTACTAGATTGAGCTTCCGAAATAACAAGAGGGGCCAGCTTTGCTAGACAGAGAGCAATAATTTTAGTTAAAATTTTAAAGTCCGTATTCAAGCGGCTAAGAGGCCTCCAATTAGTCAGTAATTTTCTGTCTCCTTTCTTATGGATATAGAAGGTACTACCCATATTAAATTCTAATGGTAAAGTATCAGCTTTTAAAAGGAAGTTATAAACTGCGGTCAATTCCACGCTCAACTCAATATTAAGCAATTTATAAAGCTCATTCGGAAGGCCATCTAAGCCTGGAGATACTCCAGATCGCAGAGTTGTGATGACCTCAACTACTGGCACCTGAATATCACAAGCAAGCATATCAGATACTGATTGTTACACATCAGGAACAGAAATGGGACTAAGGAAGGTCAATATATCATGTAGACATGTAGGGAATGGACTGAATAAGTTCTGAGTATACTCGGCCACATAATTTTGGATGTTTAGAATCAGTAATTGTATGACCAGCTTCAGTCACAATAGTATCAATGGTTCTCCTCTGATCTGTTTAGAAAAATATGCAAACGGGCAGATCACATCATAGGCACCTTTTACACTAAAACGTTGATGTTGTTGCATTGAAGCATATTTTTTGGAGTGATATTCCACTTAAGATTTTTTCAGGGTACTAATTTGTGAAGAAAAATCCTGGCCAGTGGTATACGAAAGGGTAAGGAGTTTTTGCAGCTGATGTCGTGTCCTATGGTATGTGAAATAACAATCTTCATGATGGGTTTTGCTAAATAATTTCAGTAATTTCATCAAATCCTTCTTCGTATCTAACCACCACCACCAAGGATCATCATAAAGAAAAAATACAGATTTTCTGTTTTGAAAAAAAGATTTAAGAAGTGTTAACAATAGAGAATTCTCTAATAAGGAAACATTAAATTTCCAAGTGCCAGGACTAAAAGTTGCAACATTCTTAGGACCAAGAAAAATGGTAAGCAAATCATGATCTGAAAACTCAGCCACCGGTTCTTCAGCAGTGGAAGTTTGTAAAAAGGAGGACACAAAAAAAATCTATCCGGGTAGCTAAAGAGCCTTTATGAAAGGTAGGGGTATGTGTCTGGGTGAGAGAAAGATAAGCATCCTTCAGTTTTGCAGAAAATAAAAGATTTTTGAGAAAAGTGGTATCACAAAATAATTTTGTGGTTTTTGAGAATGAGGACCTGTCCTTAGTGGACAACCCACAATTGAAATCACCACCAAAAATGACGTGCATGGAGGTGTAAAGATAGGGTCGAACCACTTTCAAGAGTTCAATCCTAAGTGACTTGGTTTGTGAGGCATAAATATTGATAATCTGAAAAGGGACAGAAAGGAACCTAAAGTCTATCAATAATACTCTGCCAGGGCATAAATCTAGAATCTTAATAATAGAGACATTAGGAAGATGAAACAAAATACCCACCCCAGAATGTGTCTCCTGTCCTAATGACCAATAGGAGGGGCCTAAATGCCAGGGTTTTTGGGCCCTAGAAATTTCAGGCAAAGAATGGAATCTAACATCTTGTAGAAGTATGAGACCGCAGTAAGGCAAGACAAAATGAAAAACTGAATCCTCTTATGTTGTTTTTATACTGTTAACATTAACAGTATGTATTGCAAAATAAGTAGACATATGCATAGCAATCACCTCTGTCTACCCTTTCTCGGGGTACATTCTTTATGTTTTGCCTTGGCCTTGATTTTCCTTTTTTGGGACCTCACATTGTCGATAGGGACTTCAGTATCTGTAATAAGTTCAGGGTGAGAGGACTGGACAGAAGAAGAGTCAGAGTCTGTGTTTTCAGAAGTATGTCGCAGCAATTCATATTTATTTGTCAAAGGGAGAGTCTCTACCCTCTGAGCCTTAGAGGAAGGTGAACCAAACTTTCTTGAACCCCGTGTAATTCTAGAAGGTGTAGTAAAAGGGTCAGAAGGGGAAGGTTCCATTGTTTCTAATGGTGCCGGGGGGGGGTCCCATAGAAGAGCCACCTGAAGTAGAACAGCTATGAAGAACTCAGGAAGAAGGAGGGTGGGGAGGTAGAGAAAACATAACAGGTTGTGGGACAGGCTCAGTCAAATCGTCCCCAGCAATTATTACAGTGGCAGTGGAAACCACACTATGTGATTCAGCTAAAGTATTAGGAGGGGGAAGGGGCAACTGTAGAAGAAGAGGGACCCTTAATGTTAGAACGTTGGGCCACTGTAATACTAAGCCGTTGCTCCTCTTCATCAGCTAAAGTAGGAGAATTATGGGTAGCCCAGGAACATTGCTGAAAAGTATGTCCCAGGTCTTCGCATAAAACAGAGAGGTTCTTCAGTACACTGTGAACATGCATGACCAAGACCACCACAAACAGTACATTTAATAGTGTCACAAATGCTGCCGAGATGAGAGGTGGAACCGCACTTATAACAGGCTTTAGGTTGTCCACAATAGAACAAAACTCCCCTATCCCTGCCTAACAGAAAACTATTGGTTATGTGTTGAATACTAGTGTCAGTAGTCCGGAGCATAACCCTAACCTTCCGCCCTCCCGTCCACAAATTTTCCGAATCAAAAATAGCTTCAGGGTCAGAGAGCACTGTACATCTTTGTTTCAGCCAAACTGTAATATCGTTCAAACTAATACCTTAATTTCTAAACAGAACAGTGACAGTCTTTTGTGCAGGTTTCGTTAAAGGAATTGCACTGAAAGGTGACCATAAAGGGGTATTTTTCAACAGATGAAATTGGGACCAAAATTTCTCTAAACCTTTTAAGGTTTTAAAACTTACATCAAAATGGGACTCATTAGAAACATGTATCAATGTGTGGATATCATAAGCAACAAATTTCATGGAGTCTTTAAGCAAAGTGCGTCCAACAAAAACCCTATGAGGCATTTCAGGTAAACCCCCCAAATACTGTAATCTGACAGCAATATGTCTCTTAGCCTGTTGGGTGGGAATAGAAAAACAAGATGCATACGTTTTAGTAGATGCAGAAGCAAGAGAAGTTGGTCGTTCGGTCCGTTGAGTTGGTAGACCAGGGCTCTGGGGTGGTAAACTTCCGTGAAGAGGGTCGGAGTCTGAAAACAGAGATGCAAGAGAGGTGTCAACTGGTAAATTGAGAATTGGATTCTGTGTTAAGTGCAAAGCAGGCGTAAGCATGAAGTCCAACTGTTCTTGCACAGGAGAAATAGCTGGGGCATCTGCAGGGGTGATCCGAACGGGGGAAGGATTGGAGCGCCAGGTACCGACAACTGGATCCCTCTCCCACCCTGCCGCAACAAGAGCAGAGTCAACTGACCAGTCTCCCTGTGGAACAACCTCTGCAAGGGGCAAGTCAGACGCAGAGGTTCGTGGAAGAAGATCGGGGTAACTGCAAGGTTGTCAGGAGAAGTTTCAGCAGCAGGAGCAGAAGAAATCATTGAACAGACCACATTGGAATGTGGAAGTGTCAAGGTTGTCTTTCGGGCATCTGACGCAGTAGTCTGCAACAGTGAGTCAGAATCAGCAGGCAGCTGCAAAGCTGAGTTCTTAAGTGCTAAAAGCGCCTGTTTCTTTGTAAGATAGCGTGTTTCCTCAAGTAATAGCAAAGTGTCCACATCTGTAGGTCGTAAACATTCAGTATTCTGTAGAGACTCTTTAGCAAATGCTAGCTGTTGCAGTATAGGAGCAGACTGGGAAGAAACAATTGTTTGCTTACTTTGATCCATCAAGGTTTCTGAGGAAGGAAATGAAATGGGAGATGCATACAACTTGGATCCATTAGAAGAAGCTTGAGGAAGAATCGATGAGGTCTCTGGCAATCCAGAGACAGGGAAGAAGACCAACTCCCCTACCTCCAACACCTTCATGTCCTCCACAGCATGTCCCGAGGCAGCCATCTTGGTCCCACATGAAAATGGGACCCCCCTGCTCACAGGAAGCAGAGTAGGGGAATTTCCCCGGTGTCCTGGCCAAATTTCCCTCTTTCACTAAAACTACAACTAACAGCTTAATCTGGTTCAAGGTCAGTTGGCATTCATCTGTATCCCCCTCCCTGGGTCGTGCCTGAAAATAGGCAGGATTTGTCTAGTGCACTTACCCAGTCAACAAAAACTAACTAAAATAATAAAAACATACATACAAAAGAAAATGACAGTTACGTTCTAAAACACAAAGTTGACTTAAACATGATATATATACAGGAGGTAGTGGAGAGAGACAGCGAGAGCCAGCTTGCAACAGTTTTCAGAGTGAACTGTATATGGGATAGGAGGGAGTCAGCAGGCTAAAGAGTGAACTGTATATGGGATAGGAGGGAGTCAGCAGGCTAAAGAGTGAACTGTATATGGGATAGGAGGGAGTCGGCAGGCTAAAGAGTGAACTGTATATGGGATAGGAGGGAGTCGGCAGGCTAAAGAGTGAACTGTATATGGGATAGGAGGGAGTCGGCAGGCTAAAGAGAGAACTGTATATGGGATAGGAGGGAGTCGCAGGCTAAAGAGTGAACTGTATATGGGATAGGAGGAATCGGCAGGCTAAAGAGTGAACTGTATATGGATAGGAGGAGTCGGCAGGCTAAAGAGAGAACTGTATATGGGATAGGAGGGAGTCGACAGGCTAAAGAGAGAACTGTATATGGGATAGGAGGGAGTCAGCAGGCTAAAGAGTGAACTGTATATGGGATAGGAGGGAGTCGGCAGTCTAAAGAGAGAACTATATATGGGATAGGAGGGAATCGGCAGGCTAAAGAGCCATTGTTGGAGGGCAGCGATGGATAGCAAGAGAATGGCGTGGGTGGGTTGCAGGTCTCATGTCAGCTGAGAGGGGAGGGTGGGGTAGTGGAGGCCGGTGAAGAAAAGAGTGAGGCAGTATGACTGGTTTCAGGTAACTAATGACTCAGGTAGGAGGTGATGGTTTTTGTTTAGGAGGCAGTCACACTGCATGGTAGAGGCGAGGGATAGTCTAACTCTCTTTTGAAGGGACCAAGAGTCACAGCTGCAAGCGCTTCTTTGTTAAGAGTATTGTACCACTGAGGAGCCGTGTGCGAGAATGACCTCTGACCCATAGTGGTCCGGCATCTGGGGACCTGGAAGGTCTGTTGGTGAGCTCTCCATGTAGGTTGGGTGCTGCTGTAGGTGGGAAGGAGTTTTGCCACTCCAGGTGGCATGTGCCCAAGGAGAATTTTTTTGGTGTGTAGACAAGTCTGGTATTGAATTCTACTAAGGAGTAGTAGCCATCCGGCCCGGGCATATAGGTCACAGGTGTGCGTTAGGTGGGCTGCACCCATTAGGAGCCTACAGGTTTTGTTGAGTGTCACTGTTATCCTCCGGAGAGCAGTCAGGTAGGCAGAGCCATAGATGACTAGACCATGGTCAATAATGGAGGTGACAGAGCTATTGATGGCCAGTCTAAAGGCTTCAGAGGTCAGGCAAGGCTTATGCTTGTGGAGCAGGCCAATCCGTATATTGGCAGCCTTTGTTACATTACCAGTGTGGTGCGAGTACGAAAGTGAGCCGCCCAGGGTGATGCCAAGGTATTTAAACTCAGGAACATGTTCAAGTGAGGCCCCCACATGGTTCTTGATATTGAGGGGCAGAAGCTTGTACCTACTCCTTGGGTTGTAGAATGTCATGACCTTGGTTTTGCTATAGTTCAGTATAAGTTTGTGTGAGCTAAACCAATCTTCAGTGTGCCTGAAGTCACGTTGTAGATGACTCTCAAGTTTCCTAGTATCTCGGTCCCTGGTAAACAGTACTGCGTCATCTGCATAAAGTAATATTCTCTGTTGGCAGACACTAGGGAGACCATTAAGAAAGAGAGAAAAGAGTAATGGCCCCAGTATTGACTCCTGGGGGATACCTGAGAGGACTGGTTTTTCATCAGAGGTGACTCCAGCAATCCTGACACATTGGACCCTATCCCCAAGGTAACCAGCAAACCAGAGCAGTGGATCATTGGAGAGCCCGAGTGTGGTTAGATGATCGAGTAGGAGTGGATGGTTAATGGTATAAAAGGCCTCCGTTAGATCAATGATTACCGCTCCCCCCACATAAGCCTTGGTCGAGGGTGTCATGGAGGAAACCGGTAAATTCCAACAGTGCCGTGGTGGTACTGTGCCCTTTTCGGAAGCCATGCTGTTCTGGGCAATGGATTTCATACTTTCCAGGAACTCTACAAGTTAGTCAGACACAATACATTCCAAAGCTTTTTGATGGGGGGGATGGAGATGGGCCTGTAGTTGGTGTGCAGTGACTTGTCACCACTTTCGTGCACAGGTGTGTAAGTTGGCTGTTTCCAGAGTGATGGGAATTGATCCAGACTTAAGGATAGGTTAAATATCTTTGTCAGGGGTTCAAGGATCTCATCCAGGACTAGTGCAAGCAACTTCATGTCAAGGGAGTCACCACTGTAACCAGTTTTGCTGATGGCCTTGCATATATAGGTTCTGGCTAGGTGCACTGGGATCTCTTTGAAGAACAACTGTGGAGCAGAATTAGACCTGATAGCAGTAACTGAGACATGGTGGACAGAAAACCACAGTTGGGAAGTAGAAATACCAGGGAATAACCTTCATAGGAGGGACAGGAGAAGGAAAAAAGAGGGTGGGACAGCACTATACATAAGGGAAGGCTTAAGGGCAATGGTGAGTAAGGAAGACAGGGCAAAACAGAGATCCTGTTGGTAACGGTAACAAAGAGGACCGAGGATGCAGTACGGATAGGGGTTGTATACAGTCCACCAAAGCAGGGGGAGGATGTGGATAGGGAGCATGTTTGTAGTTCATTTGCATCACCAGGTAAGGAAAAAAGTCCAGCTCCCCATTTGATGCACAGGGAAAATGCCAGACCTTGCCCAACAACCAATACACCAAAATCTGAGCAGTGGAAAATCATGTACACAGATGCTCGCAGTCTGGGAAACAAGATCCCAGACCTGCAGGCAATAATGACAGAGGCTAAACTGGACATAGTAGCAATTAATGAGTCATGGTTTACCAGTAACCACACTTGGAAGACTTCAGTACCCGACAATGTACTCTTCAGAAAAGACCAAGGTGCAGAAAGGGAGGGTGGAGTGGCTCTTTATGTCAATGAAAATATCAAAGCTACAGAAATTCAGAATACACATTAAAAGCTAGAAGAACTGTGGGTCACCCTGGAAACAGGAAATGGGACAGCCATATGAACTGGGGTTGTGTACAGACCTCCAGACCAGGGGAGGACATAGACACATTACTGTTAGAAGATATACAAAACATGACAGCTAAGGGGGAGGTTCTGATAATGGGAAACTTCAACATGCCAGATACAGACTGGTCAATACCAGCAGGAACATCTGCCAGAACTAGATGCATAGTGGATTCCCTGCAAGGGGAGGACCTCAAACAACTGGTACAACAACCCACAAGAGACAGGGCTATCCTAGATTTAGTACTGACTAACAGGGAAAGGATCACAGATCTCTAGATAGAAGGTCACCTGGAGTCCAGTGACCATCACATGGTATGGTTCATTTTGGCCACTAGAACTAAATCATCCCACTCCAAGGCAAAAATATGGAACTTTAGAGGAGCTGACTTTGATAAGATGGCCAACAAAATTAAGCTAGCCCTGGCAAGAAGAAATACAGGTGAGGGGGCACAGGCAAAGTGGGCAAGTATTAAGGATGCAGTACTTGAAGCAACACCCCATTGTGTCAGAGAGAAAAGGAAGTGCAAAAGAAGAAGGAAACCACTTTGGTTCTCAAAAACAGTAGCAGAAAAGGTCAGATCTAAAAGGCTGACATTCAGGAAATATAAGGGAACGCAGCAGGATGACGATAGGGAGACATACCAAACTTCCCTAAGGGAAGCAGGGAAGACAGTAAGACAGGCAAAGGCCCAAACTGAGGAAATGCTAGCATGAACAGTAAAAGAAGGTGACAAGACTTTCTATAGATACATTAGTGAAAGGAGAAAGTCCAGAGGGGGTAGTGCTAAGATCAAAGGGGATAAGGGTGTGTGTGTAAGGAGGACCATGTAAAAGCATCTATCCTAAATAGATACCTCTGCTTAGTATTTACTGAAGAGAAGGAAAGGGCAGGGCCCACAGCTCAGCACCATGGACACGGGGGAGAGAGGTGTGCACTAGTCCCTTCACAAAAGAAAGGGTCCTACAAGAGCTCGATAAGCTCAGGGTGGACAAGGCAATGAGACCTGATGGCATAAATCCCAGGGTACTAAAGGAGCTAAGGGTGGAACTAGAAGAGCCATTATCAGAACTGTTTAGTGAGTCTCTGAGCACAGGAGATGTCCCAGAAGACTGGAGAAGGACTCATGTGATCCCGTTCCACAAGAGTGGTAGCAGGGAGGAGGCAGGGAACTACAGTCAGTCTTACCTCAAAACTGGGCAAGATTATGGAGGCACTCCTTAAGGAAAGGATAGTGCAACACCAGGAATCCAAAGAAGCACAGGATCCAAGACAGCATGGGTTTACAACAGGAAGGTCCTGTCAAACTAATCTCATAGATTTCTTTGACCTGGTAACCAGAGTGGTGGACCAAGGGAGAGCAGTTGATGTCACCTACCTTGACTTCAGCAAAGCTTTCGATACTGTTCCACATAGAAGATTGATTAATAAGCTGGGTAGGCTTGGGGTTGGTCAAAAGTTGGTCAACTGGGTGACAAACTGGTTGACAGGCAGAAAACAGAGAGCAGTGGTAAATGATATAGTCAGAAGAGATGCAAGTCACAAGTGGGGTACCTCAGGGATCAGTCCTGGGGCCAGTCCTTTTCAATATCTTCATCAGTAACATTGCAGATGGACTGGGGGGTAAGGTTAATTACTTGGTATTACTTGGTATGAAAGAACAGAAGAAGACCAGAGCCCATTGAGACTGTTCCCCACACTATGTGGGACATTATTTATCTATAATCCCTCAACCAAACATCTAATTTGTTTTTAAAGACAGTGGCACTAGTTGCCTCTACCAATTCTTGTGGCAAGGTGTTCCATACAATGGATGCTCTTATTGGAAACAAGTTTCCCCTTTTGCTGGTTTAAAAGTTTTTACTTCAAGCTGTTTATTATGCAGTCTCAGAACATGTCTCCTTTTGGAGAGTGTTAGACCACATTTTTCCATTAGATCTGGTGAATTTATTAAATTGAAAACCATAAGCATATCACCTCTTAATCTAGTTTGAAGAGAGAAGAGACCAGCAGCTTTTAATCTGTTCTGGTAATCCAAGTTTGTTAATCTTGGAATCATTCTAGTTACTCTCCTTTGAACCTGTTCAAGAATTGCTGTCTTTTTTTTGGTTTGGATTCCAGAAAGGGGAGCCATAGTCTAGATACGGTCTAATGTATGCCCTATACAATGGAATAAGGCATTGTTCAGTGTGATTAATCAAAGTGCGTTTTATTTGCCTCAAAAGTCTGTTGGTCATGCAAGCAGTTCTAACAGAGTGATGATTTGATGTAAGTTTATTATTAACATTTATCCCTAAATCTTTTTCACAATTTGGTGAGTGAAGTGCCAGTCCATTTATATAATATATCGTTTTTGGATTATTTACACTGAAATGCACTACTAAACATTTGTCTTGATTAAACTGCATATGATTTTCATTTGCCCAAAGTGTTAATTTTTCCAAATCCTTTAATGCAGAAATATTTTCTTGATTATTAACCTTGCCCCCCAATTTAGTATTGTCTGTTTGCAGATAACACCAAGATCTGCAACAGAGTAGATGATGCAGATGGGGTGGGCAGAATGAGAAGAGATCTGGATAAACTGGCAGAATGGTTGGAAGAATGACAACTGGGGTTTAACACAAAGAAGTGCAATATCATGCACATTGGGAAGAGAAACACTGAAGCTACCTGTAGATTGGGAGGGGAGTCACTGGCAGTCACAAGGGAAGAAAGAAACTTGGGCATCATCATCATCATCAACACAGAAAACCTGAAATCATCCAAGCAGACCACTAAAGTAGTAGCTTGGCAGAAGACACCAGGAGAAAGGACTGCTGTGTGACTGAACTTCTCTGCTGGGACTAAAGTAGAAGAACTTTTGTATTTAGACCTTTAATTTAGGGTATAAAAAAACTAACATACAAAACAAAAAAAAAAGTGTGTGTTTGGGTTAACTGAACTGAATGGGTAACTGAAAAGTCATCTAGGTGTAAATCTCAGGTGACTGAAAGGACTTAACTGCTGTGAGGTTTAACTTACTTGTAGAAAGATCTGGTAAGCAGGGGGAGTGGCTTAGCTAGAAGGAAGCTACATTTAAAGACTGCCTTAGAAAGATTCTGCTAATAGCTTGGCAGAAGACACCAGGAGAAAGGACTGTTGTGAGACTGAACTTCTCTACTGGGACTATATTGCCCTCCTTCCCTCCCCTCCACCCAAAGCTAGTTCTATTTTTATAGGCACAGGATTTGACTGACAACAGGAACTTCCTGTTTAGGGGCAGGAAGTGAGTGATCACAGAACCACCAAGGACCCACCGTCCTAGAAGGGCAAGAGTAGCTCTCGCGCCCTCTAGCTGCTGGAGGTCTGCCTCTGAACAAGTAAGTGGTCTACTGAGAAATATAGGATATTCTTGTCTCAGAACAGGACAATCAGGAACTTAAAGGGCACACAGGCAGAAAATAGGAGAGAGAGAAAAAACAGAGGAAAGAGTAAGGATTGCAAACAGTTAAGGGGCCAGAAATAAGACATGATTGAGTGGTGCAGTGCAGTGGCTGTGGAGCAGCAGTCTTCCGGGAGATGTTCTGGAGGATGCGGTGTTGTCCCATCTGCAAGCACCTCTCTGGGCTGAGGGAGGAGGTTGCTCATCTCCAGGCTGAGTTGGCCAGGATTTGTGGGACCTCCTCTTCCATCCAGGGACCACCAGTGCAACTGCCGTTGCCTCAGAGGTTGCCAAGAAAGAGGAGCGGTTGGACCACAGTGGGCTCAGGGAGGGTGAGGGTGGTGGAACAGAGGCACATCCCTCCAGTTGTACCTCTCCACAATTCTTATGCCATTCTGGCAAAGTGTGGTTCCTCTATGGAGGCACCTACAGTGGAGACCAAGGAGGATGCTGGGAACCTCCACAAAGGAGACCCACAGGAGGGTGGCAGGGGACCCTGCAGGGGAAGGAAACAACTCCTGGTGGGGGACTCCATTGTTAGGAAGGTAGAACTGGGCAAGGAAGGGGAGAGGGAGGTAAGCTGCCTGCCTGGCACCATGGCTTGGAGGGACAGGGAGCGAATCCTCAGGATTGCCGGAGCAGCTGCACAGGGGAGGGAGCTGGATGTCATTATCCACCTAGGGACAAATGACCTGGCTAAGAAAAGGATTAGAGAAGTGCAGGAAGAGTTTGTGGAATTGGGAGGGCCTTGGTCAAGTAGCACGCACGGTGGCCTTCTGGAAGGGCTACCTATCCATGGCATAGGAGGCTAGGGGTGTTCCATACCATGGGATTCAATCAGTGGTTGAAAAACTGGTGTGGAGCTCAGGGATTTGGCTTCATTGGGGACTGGGGGTCCACCTGGAGTGATGCAAGCCTATACTGGCATGATGGGCTGCATCTGTCTGGGAGGGGAACCAGGATCCTAGGTGATAGGTTTAAATGCTTCATTGGCAAGCTTTTAAACTAGCCAAGGGGGGAGGCACTGGAAAGGAGCAGGAAAATCCTAGCCCACCAAACAATCACGGTAGTAAGTGTGGCAAACACCAACATGGAGGTGTCGATAGGGAGAAGGGCAGGGGTAAATGGAGAAAGTGACAAAGGCAAGAAGGACAGGGATGGGGTAAAGGGGGTAAGGCCATCAGGAAATGGAGGGTAATGAGTACCAACGCCCGTAGTCTGGGCAACAAGCTCCCTGAGCTGGTGGTCTTAATGGAACAGGATGCCTGGATATCGTAGCAGTCACAGAAACATGGTACACAGAGAACCATGACTGGGATGTTAACATATCAGGGTACATAACCTACAGGAGAGACAGGCAGGGAGAAGAGGGGGGGAGTAGCTCTCATGTAGGAAGGGATAAAAGCAACTGAACAAAAGAGTAAACAGGGAGGAGAGGAGGCACTGTGGGTCACCTTGGAGACTGGAAAGGGCACCACAATCCGCACAGGGTTTGTACAGACCCCATGTCAGGGGAAGGAATGGACAAGGATATGATGGAAGGCATTCTTAGAATGGCAGAGAAAGGGAGATACTGTTGATGGGAGATCTGAATATGCCAGATGTTAACTGGAGCACATTTGCTGCAGCCACATCCAAGAGCAGGGCCATTCTTGATGCCCTACAGGTGGCAGGCATTAGACAGCTAGTTTGGAACCCACTTGTGAGGGAGCAATCTTAGACCTCGTACTCTCAAATGGGGGCAGTGAGGATCTCAGATCTAGAAGTGGGTTGCCATCTGGGGACAAGTGACCATCAAACAGTGTGGTTCACGTTAAACTCAGCTACAGAGTCGAGCCATACAAAAGTGAGGGTACTGGACTTTAGGAGGCTGACTTTGGCTAAGATGGAGAGTGCCTCAGAAAAGCACTAGCAAACAGGCTAGAAGGAGGTGTGGAGCAACAATGGGGAATTATCAAAACTGCCATCACAGAGGCAACAAGCCTTTGTGTGAAGCAAATAAACAAATCAAAATGAAAGAAAAAGCCACTATGGTTCTCAAGAGAGGTGGCTGTGAAAGTCAGGAAGAAAAGATAGCATTCCGGAAGTATAGGAAACACAGAAGGAGCAGGACAGAGAGCTGTACCAGTTAAGGCAGAAAGAAGCAGGAGAGAAGTCAGAATAGCAAAGGCCCAAACTGAGGAAAAGATAGCCAACTCAGTTAAGAAGGGGGATAAAACCTTTTATAGGTACATCAACGAGCGTAGAAAGACAAAGGGAGTGATAGTGAGGCTGAATAGAATGAACGGTGGGTGGGTGAGCAGAGGGGGACAGTGAAAAAGCAGGAATACTGAACGAATATTTCTGCTCAGTATTCACAAAAGAGGAGGGGGAAGTGCCTAATCCAATTAACAGAAGCACTCTTGATAGGGGGGTCGATCCCAGTCCTTTCACAGAAGAAAGGGTTCTGCAAGAACTCCTAAAACTGAAGGTGGACAAAGCAATGGGTCCTGATGGAATTCACCCCAGAATTCTAAAAGAATTAAGGAAGGAACTAGTGAAACCACTGGCTACTTTTTTTAATAAATCATGGGAGGATGGTGTGGTACCCGAGGACTGGAGGAAGGCGATGTGATTCCCTTCACAAAAGTGGGACCAAGACAGAGGCAGGAAACTACAGACCTGTCAGTCTGACCTCTGTGGTAGGGAAAGTGATGGAGTCACTTCTGAAGGAAAGAATAGTTGAGTACCTAGAGGTCAGTGGAGCACAGGATCCAAGGCAGCATGGGTTCACAGTGGGAAGGTCATGTCAGATGAATCTAATAGATTCCTTTGACTGGGTGACCAAAGTAGTAGACCAGGGAGGGGCTGTGGACATGGCCTACCTAGACTTTAGCAAGGCATTTGACACAGTCCCACACAAAAGATTATTAGTCAAATTAACCAGCCTGGGAGTGGGTCCCAGGGTGGTAGCCTGTAAAACATTGGCTGGACAACAGGACACAGAAGGTAATTGTAAATAGAGTCCACTCTGAAGAAAGGGCGGTTACTAGTGGGTACCGCAGGGTTCAGTATTGGGTCCAGTCCTTTTAATGTCTTCATCAGTGACATTGCAGAGGGACTGGAAGGAAAAGTATGCCTTTGCAGATGACACAAAGATCTGCAACAGGGTTGATACAAAGGAGGCGTGGAAAGGATGAAAAGGACTTGGCAAGGTTGGAGGAATGGTCAGACATATGGCAGCTAGGATTCAATGCAAAAAGTGCAAAATAATGCACCTGGAAACAAGAACCCAGGGGAAGAATACACAATGGGTGGGGAGGTAGTAACAACAATAAAACAGGAAAGGGACCTGGGGTAATCATATCAGATGACCTTAAGGTTAGCAAGCAATGTGAGAAGGCAGTAGGGAGGGCCAGGGTATACTGGGATGTATAGGAGAGGCAACAGCAGCAGAAACAGGAAGTTGTTATCCTCTGTACAGACAGTTGGTGAGACCCCATCTGGAATACTGTGTCCAGTTCTGGAGACCCCATCTCTGCAAGGACATAGACAGGATAGAGGCAGTCCAGAGGAGGGCAACTAAAATGTTGCAGGGTCTGCAAGAGAAGCCGTATGAGGAGAGACTAAAGGAGCTTAATATGTATACCCTTGAGGAAAGAAGGGAGAGGGGGGACATGATAGAAACTTTCAAGTACCTCAAGGGAATCAACAAAGTCCAAGAGGGTAGCATCTTTCAGAAAAAGAGACTTGCAAGAACAAGGGGACACAATTTAAAGATAGAAGGAGGGCGGTTCAGGGGCAATGTGAGGAAGTATTATTTCACAGAGAGGGTAGTGGATGCATGGAACAGCCTCCTGAGGAAGTTGTGGGGTCTAAAACTGTGGAGAATTCAAGAATGCATGGGACAGACATAAGGCAATTCTTGTGGGGGCAGGAAGATATAAGCTGTTGGTTAACTAGGATCTGCAGCCTATCCTGTAGGTAGGGAAATGGGCAGACTAGATGGGCCTAGCGGTCCTTATCTGCCGTCAAAGTCTATGTTTCTATGTTTCTATGTAAGGCTAGGGGGATGTTGGGGTGTATTAGTAGGGGTATCACAAGTTGTAAGAGGGAGGTAATAATCCCTCTTTACAAGACACTGGTTAGGCCCCATCTGGAATACTGCGTGTGGTACTGGAGGCCACACCTTCACAAGGACATTAACCAAATTGAGGCAATCCAGAGAAGAGCTACCAAAATGGTGCATGAACTGCATCAGAAAACATATAAGGACAGATTAACAGAATTCAGTATGCATACCCTAGAGCAGAGGAGAGAGCGAGAGAGAGGTGATATGATTGAAACATTCAAACACCTTAAGGGCATTAGCAAGGTGAAAGAGTCTAACATGTTTCAATATAAGAAAAATAGCAGGACAAGAGGACACAGCATGAGATTAGAGGGAGGCTGATTAAGAGGTAATGTGAGGATGTTCTTTTTCACAGAAAGGGTGGTGGATGCATGGAATGGCTTTCCTCAGGAAGTGGTGGATATGAATACAATGCAGGGCTTCAAGCAGGTATGGGATAGGCATATGGGAGCAATACAGATAAGTATGAATAGATAGGCCATTGACAGAGCAAATGCCGATGGTACATTCATAACGTAGAAAGAGGAATGGGCAGACTGGATGGGCCTTGAGGTCCTTATCTGCCATCAACTTCTATGTTTCTATGAAATACAAATGTTAGTCAGCAGAGGAGAAACTCTGGTGGTAGGGGATATTAACCTCCCCGATGTGAACTGGGGGATTCAGACAGCAGCAGAGAGGACTAGGGAGCTGTTGAAGTCCCTGCAGGAGGCACTTCTTCAACAGCTGGTCAGGGAACCAACAATGGGGGAAGTCTTGCTGAACCTGGTGATGACAAATGGGGACAGTGTTGAGGATGTTGAGGTCAGGAAAATTCTGGGGGACAGTGACCACAGAATGGTCAAATTCAGTCTTCAGATGGGGTCGGAAAAGAGCAATACCACCATCAGGGTAATGGACTTCAGAAAAGTGGATTTCAGAACAGAGAAGGAAATGTTAAAAAAGGAGATGGAAAGGAAAGAAAATCTAGGGGGTGTTGAGGTATGGGGGCAATAAAAAGGAAATCCTGCTGGCAACAGATCAGTTTGTCAGGAGAGTGAGTAAACACAAATGAAGGGAGGAAGCCTCTTTGGTACACAAAAGAGGTGACGGGCAGTCAGGGAAAAAAGAGAGCATTCAGGACCTAAAAATCCTCTTGGAACAGCGGAAAGGGATGCTTACAAGGAAAAGCTATAGGAGGTGTGGAAAATAGAAGGGCTAAGGCAGCTATGGAGAAGAAAATGAGGCAAAAAGGAGGGACAAAAAATGTTTCTGGTATGTAAGTGAGAGAAAGAGAAGCATGCAGGGCATTATGAGACTAAGAGGGTAGGGGGATGAGGAAAAGGCCAATCTGCTGAATGAGTACCACAGTCTTCACAGTTGAGGAAGATGGGAAGGGGCTAGAGCTAAAGAGCAGGGGACCGGAGGGCAGGGAGATGGGCACAAGGCCCTTCACTGAGGGTAGGATATTAGAAAAATTGTGAAAATTGAGAACAGACAAGGCTACACAGCTTTAATCCTAACTTATATACTGCCTAATCCCAGCCCTCCAGTCACCCTACCCCCAGTTCCTAAGGCGCCACCTCAAATCTCAGGTCTTCATACCACCTCATTAGTCATCTCCTTGCCCCATTACAGCACTTATCCCCCCACCCTGCCACCTTTTTCTCTACTATCACTCCTTCCCATTTATTTTTCGACAAATGCCTCCGGCTGCATCTTCATCCTCCCCCTCTCCTCTCATCCCTTGTGGGCACATGTGTCCTAGCTGTGTTCACCATTTTACTATAGCTGTTAACTACCTACACCTCCTCTTCTACACCTTACTCTTCCTGTAATTGACCCCTTTCAATAGCAGTGTTGTACATGAATTGTTTACTGTTATTTCATGTTGCTTCCTTGTTGTTTGTTATTTCTGACGTGGAACCTTTGTAAAACAGCCTTGGCTCAAAGGTACTAGTAATCCTAGAATGAATAAATAAATAAAATAAACAAGGCAATGGGCCCTGTTGCAGTCCACCCCAGGGTGGTCAAGGATTTGAGAGTGGAGCTCGCTGTCCCACTTTTAAAGTTATTTAATCTGTCCCTAGACAATGGGAGGATCCTAGGGGATTGGAAAGAACTGATGTGGTGCCTTTGCACAAAGGGGGAGGGAAGGAGGAGTCTGGCAACTATCCTCTCGTCAGTCTTACCTCAGTGGTGGGCAAGCCGATGGAGACACTTTTTAAGGAAAGGCTAGTACAATATCTAGAGGAGTGGGGCTCATAGACACAAACCAGCACAGGTTCACAAGTGGTGTCAGACCAACTTGACTGAATTCTGTGATGGAGTAACAGAGACAAGTGATCAGGGAGGGGTGGTAGATGTGTCATTTCTGGATTTCAGAAAGGCCTTTGACACCGTCCCTCACAGGAGACTGGTAAACAAGTTAAGCCACTTGGGGGTAGGGAGCAAACTAGCAAACTGGATGAAAAATCAGCTGGAAGATGAAACTCAGTGGGTGGTGGTTAATGGGGCACACTCCAGGGAAAGGGCAGTGATTAGGGGTCTGTGTTGGGACCCATACTGTTTAACGTATACATTGGGGACATTTCGGAGGGCCTGCATGGGAAGGTGTGTCTATTTGCAGATGATATGAAGATCTGTAGCAGGGAGGACACAACAGGTGGGGTGAAAAAAATGAGGGATGGTCTGGCCGGGCTGGAGGAGTGGTCAGAGAAGTGGCCGCTACACTAGGGTTGGATTCCCCTTCACTCAATTGGCTCAAGTGCTATCTATCAGATAGATCACAACTGGTAAAAAATGGAATCTACCTATCCACCTTAAAACCACTGTTAAGAGGTGTACCGCAAGGCTCTATTCTAGGCCCCATCCTCTTTGCCATCTATATTAATAATATTGATGCTAACCTCACTCAATCCAACATCCATCTGTTTGCTGATGATACTGTATTATATGTTAGCAATCCTTCATTATCTAAAGCCTGTGAACTGCTACAATCTGAATTTTCCATCCTACAACACAACCTACTGGATAAAAAACTACTTCTAAATGCCAAAAACAAAAGCTATGTTCTTTACCTCAAAGAGTTGCTCTGCCACTACCCCACCATCCCACTCCTACAACTAACCACCTTACTTGAGAGAAGCTGGAATTCGTTGATAACTTCAAATACCTTGGAATCTGGATTGATAACAAAGCTTGACTATTCTGTCCATATTGAGGAGCTACTAAAGAAACTGAGACAAAGGCTTTGTTTATTTTTAGAATAAAGCACTACCTCAACAGAGACTCCAAAAAGATTAATCCAGGCTTCATTCCTATCCTCATTGACTATGCTGACCTTCTGTACGGACATTGTTCACTCCCCCTCTTAAATAAACTGGACACCCTATACCACAGGTCCATCAGATTCATTACTGACCTTCCCTTCAGCACCCATCATTGCTCCCTTTATAAGGCAGTTAACTGGACATCATTACAACACAGAAGAAATAGGAATGCTGCAATTTGGATATTCAAAGCCTTATCAGGCAAGCTACATACCTATATCTCAGACTGTTTTACTCAAATTACTTCTAGGCCATACAACCTAAGGATCAGCAAAATTATCATTCTTAAGGTCCCAATGTCTGCACCCAGTTTGGGAGGCTGCTATCAGCTACTCACTAGCAATTGTTTGGAATTCACTCCAAAAACCATGAAGCTAAATAACCTCCTACCCTTAATATCCTTCAAAGATTATTCACAACCCTATTCCCAGAACTCTGCAACTGCTTCCACAAGGCCTAAACCCCGTGTTCCTATATACTGATAAAACTCCGCTTCCAGTCCCAAGATTCACCCTCAAAATGCCTGCTAGGTCCTATAATCTACATATTACTCCTGATGTGCCCATTACCTTCTGTCTCACAGATTAAAAGTTTTAATGTGCCTTGTACATATGTATATTGTTATATATTAGCACTTATGTCATTGTATTACTGTTTATGTTACCCCTGTCATTGTATTACTGTTTATGCTACCCTTGTCAATGTAATAACACTTGCACTTCTTGACCACTCAGGTCCATCTTGTAAATGAGCTATGCTCAATGATGTTCGACTGATTAAATAAAGATTTTGATTGATTGATTGATTGATTGATAATGCAAAGAAACGCAAAATTGTTCACATACAGCATAGGAATTCAAAGAAAAAATACTGGCTGGGGGGGACAAACGTGAGGTAACAGAGCAGGAAAGGGACCTGGGGATCATCATTTCAGATAATAATATTTATTTATAGAGCGCAATTCAAGTTTATCAAACGCTGTACAATAAAATGAGGAGAATCAGAGATAAAACAGTAAAAACCATAGCTCTAGCATTAATCCGATTTTCAGTAAATAGTTCTCTCAAAGACAGACCTCAAAAGCAAGATAAATCAGATATGTCTTTAAGGCCACTTTAAAGCTCTCCACAGTTTGGCACTCTTGCATCCGTCGAGAGTTCCATAGGGTAGGGGCCACATATGAAAATGCTCGAGCACCTGAAGTTTTCAGTCTAACCCTAGGAACCTCTAGTAATCCTTCATCAGCTGAGCAGAGAGGTTGGAGTGGGCATGCATAGGGAGGGGCATTACTAGTAGGAGGGAGGGAGGGAGGGAGGTGATAATACCACTATACAGAACTATGGGCATGCCACATCTCAAATATGGGCTTCAGTTCTGGAGGCCACACTCACAAAGGGACAAAGACGGGGTGGAGAGGGTCCAGAGAAGGCAACCAAAATGGTATGGAGACTACACAGGAAACCATACAAGGAAAGGTTGGAGGAGCTAAACCTGTACACAATGGAGACAGGGAGGGAGAGTGGGGATATGGTAGAAACCCTTAAGTATCTGAAGGGCATAAACAAGGTGGGGGAAGGGAGCATTTTCAAGAAGTGTGAAAACAAGTCAACTGGAGGACATGTATTCAAGTTGGAGGGAACAATTTCAGAGGAAATGTGAGGGAGCAGTTCTTCACTGAAAGAGTGGTGGGTCCTTGGAATAGGCTGCCAGAAGAGGTGGTGGGAACAGATTCAGTGGACAAACTCAAGAGGACAACTATATGGGGCTGTTTATTTTATTTATTTATTGCAGTTTAGGATTAATACCTTTGACTTCTTGGACTTGTTTACAAAAAACAGTTATGTGTACATACAGATAACAGACACCGTTACAATACAAATTATTTACAGTGTGTAACAGTTTGTTTCGGACAGCTTACAGATAGTTAAGGTTACAAGGTTATGAAGGGATTCAGAGTTACAAATAATATCTATTACCTATCAGATAGAAGACAGTTTCCAAGGAAGTGCTACAGGCAATCAAGAAGATAGTGCCTTAGGCCCCTGGAAGTGCTGTTCTCACAAGTAGGAGACATGTTTAGACAGAGGGAGAGAGGGAGGTGGAAGCAGCCTGAGGATGGCTTTGTCATTTTTGTAGTAGGATGATGGTAGAGAGGGGAGGGTTGGAGGCGGTAAGTGGAGCTGCAGGGTGGCAGCATGGTTATAAGAGTTAGGCAGGAGGGTGGGCAGGAAGGAGGAGGGGAGCAGGTGGGGGAAGGGGACAGGTGTGGGGAGTTTGAGGGGGAGCTGAGTGGAGGTGTGCAGATGTGGTGGCAGCGGCAAGAGAATGGGGAGATAGTGGGGAGTGGTGATATTTAGGCTATAAAGTCCAGTAATAGGCTAAATGAAGCATCCACAAGCCATTTCACATTGCAGGAGAGACCTGAGACCTGTTTTGAAGAGGCTAATCTTGTTGCTTTCAATAAGGGATGCCAGTAGCCCATTGTACCATTTTGGCCCCTGGTATAAGATGGATTTCTGAGCCCGAGTGGTGTGCTTAAATGGCACCTGGAGTCCACTTTTCTCAGCACTTCTGGTAAGCTTGGATGATATTGCCTGCTGGAAGAGTCCACATAGAGATGGAGGCACAAGTCCTAATTTTACTTTTTTGACAAGCAGGCAGGTCTGGTATTGGGCTCTCAGATGGAGCGGACGCCATCCTGTTTCAGAGTAGAGGACACAGGTGTGGGTAGAAGCTTTGGCTCCTAGGGTCAGACAGCAGGCCTTGTTTAGTAGGGTTTTTATTCTGTTTAGGGCAGTATTGGTGCCTGCCCCATGTATCGGTATGCCATAGTCAATTGACGCCAAGACAAAGCTGCTTGTGGCAAGTTTAAGTGTGTCTGGCAGCATGGAGTGCCTGTGGTGATATAGCACTCCCAGTTTCATATTGGTGGTCTTGACCACATTGTCAATATAACTGGAGAAGTTGAGAGTGTCATCAAGGAGAATTCCTAGGTATTTAAAGAAATAGTCTTGATCTAAAGCGTCTCCCTTGAGGTTCTGTATAAGCATGGGGTGTAACTTCTTTTAGTTCTGGGGGATAGTGGACAGCATGCTCTTCGTTTTTTGTGGTTAAGCAACAGTTTTTTTTATCATAGAACCAGGACTCAAGCTTGTGGAAGCTATCGAGGAGTTGAGAAGTGATGGTTGACTTATCCCTGCCTGGGGCAGAAATTATAGCAACATCAGCATAAAGTACGATGTGTGTGCCGGACAAGCTGAGGGTAGGGTGTTGATGTAGAGACTGAAGAGGAGAGGCTCCTAGGCTTACTTCCCTTGGAGCTGAGAGTGAATCACCAATTCTGACACGCTGAGTCTGATGGGCAAGGTAACTGCCAAACCATGCCACTGTGTCTGGGGACAGGCTTGCAGAGAGCAGGCTGTTAAGAAGGAGTGGTGGTTAACAGAGTCAAAAGCCTTTGTAAGGTCTATGAATAGTGATCCCACTGCCATCCCTTTGTCTAAGGCATCACATAGTTGGGATGTGTATTCTACTAGGGCTGTAAGGGTGGAGTGGCGTTTCTGGAAGACATTCTGTTGGGGGCACATAAGGTTGTGCATCTCAAGACACTCTGTGAGTTGGTCAGAGAACACCCTCTCAAGGGCTTTGGAGAGGGGAAGGATAGATATTGGCCCTTTAGTTGGAGGTGTTGCTTCTGTCTCCTGTTTTGAAGACAGGTGTGACTAAGGCCATCTTCCAGATGTTTGGGAACACACGCAACCTCAGTGAGGTATTAAAAACCTTCACGAGTGGGTCGGCTAGCTCATTCACTCTCTCTCATCACCTTGCCACACTCTACCTCTCCTATCCTCCTACCCCCCTTCTAGATAACATAGCCTAACACTGGCCTACCCCTACACTCTATTAAGCACTTATATCCTACCAATACCCCTCTTATATGCACTTTAGTCCACCCTGTCATCTCTATTTGCCTCGAATATTGAGTTCTGTCTGCATCGCCCCATAAATTTCCTTTCCCTTCTTCCATTCTACCCTCTACAATTTTTTACTGCCTCCTTTCATTCTTCCTCTCTTTACTCCAATCACTGTAAATCTTGAATCTCTATGTTACACTAATGGCTACCAAATACTATTGGGTCACCTTACCATCTAGTGCTACATACTGTTGGCAGGTTATTATATGTGTTCCAGTGTTACCAACTGTCACCAACTGTTGCTACATTTGCTATATGTGTCTTCATATCTACTATACTAAACTGTTGCAGTTAGCCAATATTATCCACCTGTAATCTCTCCTGCTCTCATTGTATGCAAGTAAACAAATTGTATTCCAACATTGTAACATTTCTCTGTATTCTATCCCATTGTTCCCTACCCCCCAGGTTGCACCAGGAGATGAGCAACTTGTTGCTCAGCATGCCTTCCTGTTGGAAACATTTCAATAAATAAATAAATCAATAAATAAAAAATTCAGGACAAGAGCGACTAGCTTCATATCAACTTGGTCACGCCCCATCCTTGTCTTGCCAAGGGCACACCTGACATACTTGATAGTCTCAGCCCTAGTGACTTGTTTAAAGTAGAATGGTGGTGACTCAGTTCTTGATGTTGAGGGGGAGGCCTGATTGCAGGATGGCACTGTTGTCGGTTTGAGATAATCGGGCGATAGTACACCTATGAGATCTGTAAAGGCAGTGTTGAACTCATTGGCTATGTCAGCGGGTTCCTGGAGTGGTTATAATCAGGTCTGGAGGTGCTCTAGGAGCCCTGCCCATTAGGCTTTCATGGAGTTCTAGAATTCCTTGCCTGAGCCCCAGCTCTTAGTAAGAAGGTCTTTATAGTGTATGGCTTTGGCCGAGTGAATGAGACTGGTGCAGTAGTTTCTAGCTGCCCTGTAGGCAGCAATGAAAGCTTGTTTCCTGGGTGACTTGGCTTTATGCCACAGGTTGTCATGGTTATGCATTAGATCGATTAGTGAGCTGGAGAGCCATGGATTATGAATTCCTTTCACTTTTTTAGTTTTGAAAGGTGTAAAAATGTCACAGGCTTGATTGAAAGTTGTGACAGGGCAGTTCAGGGCTTGGTTGCTATCAGTGGTTCTGTCAAGCAGCATCCAGTCAATCTGTATAAGAGCGCTTGAAGGTGTCCAATAGCCCAATCTTCTCAGGGCCCTATTTCTGGAGACCTTGGGTGGGCATTTGGAGAACTTGTTGGCCCAAATGAACAGGACTGGGGAATGGTCACTGAGGCTATCTGGCAGGACAGATATTTCAGATATGTGTTCAGGGGGATGAGAAGAGCCAGTCAATGAGTGTACTGGTTCCAGTTTTGTAGTTAAGATGGGTGGCATGAGTGACCTGCTGGGTGACGTAAAGGCTGGAGATGAGGTCTCTTGTCTGGGCTTCCTTCTGGGAGTGCCAGTTGGTGTTAAAGACACCAACAATGATGTGTTCCCAATTTGTGCCCAGCTGTTGCCGATTGTTTACAAATAGGTTGAGGCCAGTGGCATGTTTATCTGGTGGTATGTACACAGTGGTGAACAGCAGGACATTAATTTGTTGTCCTATGGAGAGTTTTAGATTAAGGATTTGGGCCTCACTAGAATGTAGGCTGTTGTTCAGTGTCAGTACTTTAATGTCATTTTTAACATAAACAAAGCAACCACCCCCCCCACTTGGTTAGCCTGTCCTATCTGAAAGTGTTATAGCCATCTGTCGATGGAGGTGTCAGAGTTTTTTGTGGAGAGCCAGGTCTCGGTGAGAGCTGTACTGTCAGGTTTGATCATCTCCACCCATGCCAGGAATTGGGAGAACTTGGGAAGGAGGCTAAGGATGTTAAAGGAGATGATCTTCAGGTGTCTGTTCCCTTCACAGATCCTTGGGAGGGGAGGACCCAGGTTAGGGTGAACATCACCTAATAGGAGTAGGATCAGGAGCATCAGTTTACGAAGGAAGCGGGACCAAGTAATCTTGAATGAGCAACTAGTCTTTGTCTTTGATTGCTTGTAGTCCATAGTATTTGCTATGAAGTGGTGGCCACATGGCAAAGCAGCAATGGAGATCGCATAGGGATCCTGCTCCCTATTATTTTGTGGGGGGGGCATGCAAGGTTCAAGACCAGAAGTGCTCAGTAGATGTACCCCTTCTGTCATACTCCATGAACCCCGGATTGACAGTGGGGATTGTAGGTCCCCAAGCAGGCTTTTCCCTCCCTCTCACTCCTGTCATCAACCCCATGGCAGACAAGCAGTGTAAATAGAAGGGACAGTTTGGTGTAATATGCCATTGACAGCAATTATTATAAGATGGCAGCTTGTAGTGCCAATATGCAGTTTGGCAGAAGGCAAGTCTGTTCACAAGATCAAAAGGCAGCTGATTGTGTGGCCATCTGTTCCTGGATCAATTTGCTGCAATTGATCTTAGTTCAAGTAGGTCAGTAGGAATAGAAATTAGCAGAAATTGTTTGCTGCGCTGTTAGCTTGCAGCTGGAAGGCGGGGGGGAATCAACCATGGACTGCGGGGTATACAGGAAATGATCCATGTAGGATGGGCTTGTTCACACACACACACACACACACTTCTGAGAGAGATTGTAGTTGAAATAGGTTTGGGGGTAGGGACCTTCAGAGGAAGGGAGAAATGTGATGTAATTAGGGGAAATGGACAAAAATTACAATCTGATCCAATGCCAGTAAGGAAATGGGTGGTGGGCTGAGTCATGATGTATTTAATTATGACCAGGGTTGGGGGAGGATGGGTAGGAGAAAAGTCAGCATCTGAAGGCTGCACTTGAGCTCAGTAAATCTGAACTTCAGGGCTATTGAACAGAGTGGAGAGATACCACCAATCAAGGGTTGCTTGCAGGCAAAAGCAGCCAATGGAGGGACTGGCTGCTGTAGCAGGGCCAATTGGGTGGACCTGGAGGGGAAGCCTGGAAGTGCACCATACCTGGATGGAAGGCAGATGGAAGCTGGCGGGCTTGGGTGTGTGGCAGGTCGGAGAGAGATCGCCACACCTCTGCCAGCGTCAGCTTGCTGACCCGCGGAAGAGGGGTCTACCTGGATGGAAGGTGGCTGGAAGCTGGCGGACATGGATGTGCAGGCAGGTCAAAGAGATCTCCATGCCCCTGCCGCAGTCATCTTGCTGACCCTTGGAGGAGGGGGTTCACCTGGAGAGGTAAATAACAGTAACAAAGACAAGAAAAAAAGGAATTAAGAGAGTGGAAATGGGCAGACTAGATGGTCAAGGGGTCCTTTTCTGCTGGCAAATTTCTATGTTCTTTGTAATTAGGGTACATGAATTTAACAGGTTAGCATAAAACACAAGCACAATGCATTGTACCATAAATAAACATTGAGGTAAGCGCTGACAATTACAAGATATAATTTACAGGTCATTGTATCATCAAACAGTAACAGCAGCAAAAATCACAAACAAAGAACAAATACCCCCACTCCTGAACCAAACATTCCCATCTCTGTAAATTCCCCCAGTTCGGGTGACTGCGTCTCTGAAACAGGCTGATCCATGATGACTCCCTACCTGAGAGCATGATTACTGCTCTGAACCCTAACATTTAACAGAACAAAAACAGTATCTTATAAATGTAAAAACATAGAAATGTGTCGGCAGAAAAGGACCGCCAGGCCCACCCAGTTGCCCTCCCCCACCCCTCTCCAGATCTAACAGACCCTCGTGCCTTTCCCATGCTCTCTTGAATCCTTCCACAGTTCTTGCCCCCACCACCATCTCTGTGAGTTTGTTCCAGTTTTCCACCACCCTCTTCATGAAGTAGAACTTTCTGATGTTTCCCTGGAATCGCCCCCTACTATCTACAAACCATGACCTTTTGTTTTTGACTGCTCCCTGAGTTGCAAAATGTCCCCTACTGGCACTCTGTTGATACAGTTATTATATTTGAAGGTCTCCATCATGTCCCCCCTCTCCCTTCTTTGCTCAAGAGAGTACATGCTGAGGTTGCTCAACCTCTCCTCATAAGACAGATGACTGATTCCCCTTACCATTTTTGTTACCCACGTCTGGATACGTTCCACCCTATCTACATCATTCTTGAGGTATGACCTCCAGAACTGGACCCCATACTCCAGATGAAGCCTGACAAGCTGCTTGTACAACATAGAAACATAGAAACATAGACTTTGACGGCAGATAAAGACCGCTAGGCCCATCTAGTCTGCCCATTTCCCTACCTACAGGATAGGCCGCAGATCCTAGTTAACCAACAGCCTATATCTTCCTGCCCCCCACAAGAATTGCCTTATGTCTGTCCCATGCATTCTTGAATTCTCCCACAGTTTTAGACCCCACAACTTCCTCAGGAAGGCTGTTCCATGCATCCACTACCATCTCTGTGAAATAATACTTCCTCACATTGCCCCTGAACCGCCCTCCTTCTATCTTTAAATTGTGTCCCTTGTTCTTGCAAGTCTCTTTTCTGAAAGATGCTACCCTCTTGGATTTTGTTGATTCCTTTGAGGTACTTGAAAGTTTCTATCATGTCCCCCCTCTCCCTTCTTTCCTCAAGGGTATACATATTAAGCTCCTTTAGTCTCTCCTCATACGGCTTCTCTTGCAGACCCTGCACCATTTTAGTTGCCCTCCTCTGGACTGCCTCTATCCTGTCTATGTCCTTGCGGAGATGGGGTCTCCAGAACTGGACACAGTATTCCAGATGGGTCTCACCAACTGTCTGTACAGAGGGATAACAACTTCCTCTGTTTTCTGCTGCTGATGCCTCTCCCTATACATCCCAGTATACCCCGCCTCCCTACTGCCTTCTACATTGCTTGCTAACCTTAAGGTCATCTGATATGATTACCCCAGGTCCCTTTCCTGTTTTGTTGTTGTTACTACCTCCCCACCCATTGAGTATTCTTTCCCTGGGTTCTGTTTCCCAGGTGCATTATTTTGCACTTTTTGCATTGAATCCTAGCTGCCATCGTCTGACCATTTCTCCAACCTTGCCAAGTCCCTGTTTCATCCTTTCCACGCGCCTTGTGTATCAACCCTGTTGCAGATCTTTGTGTCATCTGCAAAAGGCATACTTTTCCTTCCAGTCCCTCTGCAATGTCACTGATGAAGACATTAAAAGGACTGGACCCAATACTGAACCCTGCGGTACCCCACTAGTAACCGCCTTTCTTCAGAGTGGACTCCATTTACAATTACCTTCTGTGTCCTGTTGTCCAGCCAATGTTTTACCAGGCTACCACCCTGGGACCCACTCCCAGGCTGGTTAATTTGACTAATAATCTTTTGTGTGGGACTGTGTCAAATGCCTTGCTAAAGTCTAGGTAGGCCATGTCCACAGCCCTCCTGGTCTACTACTTTGGTCACCCAGTCAAAGAAATCTATTAGATTCGTCTGACATGACCTTCCCCTGTGAACCCATGCTGCCTTGGATCCTGTGTCCACTGATCTCTATGTACTCAACTATTCTTTCCTTCAGAAGTGACTCCATCACTTTCCCTACCACAGAGGTCAGACTGACAGGTCTGTAGTTTCCTGCCTCTGCCTTGGTCCCACTTTTGTGAAGGGGAATCACATCCGCCTTCCTCCAGTCCTCGGGTACCACACCATCCTCCCATGATTTATTAAAAAGAGTAGCCAGTGGTTTCACTAGTTCCTTCCTTAATTCTTTTAGAATTCTGGGGTGAATTCCATCAGGACCCATTGCTTTGTCCACCTTCAGTTTTAGGAGTTCTGCAGAACCCTTTCTTCTGTGAAAGGACTGGGATCGACCCCCCTATCAAGAGTGCTTCTGTTAATTGGATTAGGCACTTCCCTCCTCTTTTGTGAATACTGAGCTGAAATATCATTCAGTATTCCTGCCTTTTCACTGTCCCCCTGCCCACCCACCGTTCATTCTATTCAGCCTCACTATCCCTCCCTTGTCTTTCTACGCGCTGATGTACCTATAAAAGGTTTTATCCCCTTCTTAACTGAGTTGGCTATCTTTCCTCAGTTTGGGCCTTTGCTATTCTTGACTCTCCTGCTTCTTTCTGCCTTAACTGGTACAGCTCCTGTCCTGCTCCTTCTGTGTTTCCTTATACTCCGGAATGCTATCTTTTCTTCCTGACTTTCACAGCCACCTCTTGGAGAACCATAGTGGCTTTTCTTTCGCTTTGATTTGTTTATTTGCTTCACACAAAGGCTTGTTGCCTCTGTGATGGCAGTTTTGATAATTCCCCATTGTTGCTCCACACTTCCTTCTAGCCTGTTTGCTAGTGCTTTTCTGAGGCACTCTCCATCTTGCCAAAGTCAGCCCTCCTAAAGTCCAGTACCCTCACTTTTGTATGGCTTGACTCTGTAGCTGAGTTTAACGTGAACCACACTGTCTGATGGTCACTTGTCCCCAGATGGCAACCCACTTCTAGATCTGAGATCCTCTCACTGCCCCGCTTTGAGATTACGAGGTCTAAGATTGCTCCTCACGAAGGGGTTCCAAAACTAGCTGTCTAATGCCTGCCACCTGTAGGGCATCAAGAATGGCCCTGCTCTTGGATGTGGCTGCAGCAAATGTGCTCCAGTTAACATCCGCATATTCAGGTCTCCCATCAACAGTATCTCCCTTTCTCTGCCATTCTAAGAATGCCTTCCATCATATCCTTGTCCATTCCTTCCCCTGACATGGGGTCTGTACACAACCCTGTGCGGATTGTGGTGCCCTTTCCAGTCTCCAAGGTGACCCACAGTGCCTCCTCTCCCCCTGTTTAGTCTTTTGTTCAGTTGCTTTTATCCCTTCCTTTACATAGAGAGCTACTCCTCCCTCTTCTCCCTGCCTGTCTCTCTCCTGTAAGTTATGTACCCTGGTATGTTAACATCCCAGTCATGGTTCTCTGTGTACCATGTTTCTGTGACTGCTATGATATCCAGGCATCCTCTTCCATTAAGGCCACCAGTTCAGGGAGCTTGTTGCCCAGACTACGGGCATTGGTACTCATTACTCCATTTCCTGATGGTCTTACCCCTTTGCCCCATCCCTGTCCTTCTTGCCTTTGTCACTTTCTCCATTTACCCCTGCCCTTCTCCCTATCGACACCTCCATGTTGGTGTTTGCCACACTTACTACCGTGATTTTTTGGAGGCTAGGATTTTCCTGCTCCTTTCCAGTGCCTCCCCTTGGCTAGTTTAAAAGCTTGACAATGAAGCATTTAAACCTATCACCTAGGATCCTGGTTCCCCTCCCGGACAGATGCAGCCCATCATGCCAGTATAGGCTTGCATCACTCCAGGTGACCCCAGTCCCAATGAAGCCAAATCCCTGAGCTCCACACCAGTTTTTCAACCACTGATTGAATACTATGGTACGGGAACACCCCAGCCTCTCTATGCCATAGATGGGTAGCACCTCTGAAGGTTACCGGGCATGCTACTTGACTCAAGGCCCTCCCCAATTCCTCAAACTCTTCCTGCACTTCTTAATCCCTTTTAGCCAGGTCATTTGTCCCTAGGTGGACAATGACATCCAGCTCCCTCCCTGTGCAGCTACTCCAGCAATCCTGAGGATTCGCCTCCCTGTCCCTCAAGCCATGGTGCCAGGCAGGCACCTACCTCTCCCTTCCTTGCCCAGTTCTACCTTCCTAACAGTGGAGTCCCCACCAGGAGTTGTTTCCTTCCCCTGCAGGGTCCCTGCCACCCTCCTGTGGGTCTCCTTTGTGGAGGTTCCCAGCATCCTCCTTGGCCTCCACTGTAGGTGCCTCCACAGAGGAACCACACTTTGCCAGAATGGCATAGGAAGTGTGGAGAGGTACAACTGGAGGGATGTGCCTCCATTCCACCACCCTCACTCTCCCTGAGCCCACTGTGGTCCAACCGCTCCTCTTTCTTGGCAACCTCTGAGGCAACGGCAGTGGCACTGGTGGTCCCTGGATGGAAGAGGAGGTCCCACAAATCCTGGCCAACTCAGCCTGGAGATGAGCAACCTCCTCCCTCAGCCCAGAGAGGTGCCTGCAGATGGGACAACACCGAGTATTATGACCTCCCTCCACCTGTTAATTATTCCCTTGTCGATACACCCCAGCATCCTACTGGCCCTTGTCACCGCCTTCTCACATTGCTTTGCCACCTTCAGGTCCCATGCAATGTATATGCCAAGGTCTTTTTCCAACTCTGTTACCTCTAGGGCATGACCCCCATATGGTATTTCACGCCTTGGTTATTCTGGTCCAGGTGCATGATCCTGCATTTGTTTGTGTTGAAGGACAATTGTCATTCCCTGGACCATTCTTCCAGCTTCTCCAGATCCCTTAGCATGAACTCCCCCCCAGGCATATCTACTGTATTGTAGATCTTCATGTCATCCACAAACAGACACACTCTTCCCACCAGCCCCTCTGCTATGTCCCCAGTGAATATATTGAAAAGGAGAGGCCCCAGCACCAATCCCTGAAGCACCTCACTGCTGACCATACCTTCCCTTGAGGGTACCCCATTAACAATATTGTAGAATTTCCTATTGTAGAACAATAATCCTTTGTCTCCTGCTCTCCAGCCAGTGTTACACCCACCTAACCACAAGTAGCCCCAGCCCTAGACATCTCATTTTGTGCAGTAATCTTCTGTGTGGCACAGAATCAAATGCTTTTTTGAAATCAAAATGTGCAATGTAAATCAACCCCCCCCCCAAAATCCAGTACCCTGGTGACCCAGTCAAAAAACTCTAAGTTTGTTTGATATAGCCTTCCCTCGGTGAACCTGTGTTGCCACCGGTCCTGAAGGCTGTTGGATTTGAGGTAGCTAGTGATTCTCTTTTTTTAGTAGTTTTTCCATGAGCTTGTCCACCACTGATGTTAAGCTCACTGGCCTATAATTGCCCATTTCCTCCTTGTCTTGAAGGGGAACCACATCTGCCTATATCCAGTTATCCAGAATCTCCCCTATTTCCAACAATTCATTGAAAAGGCTGGTTAGAGGTTCTGCCAACACCCTCCTAAGCTCCCTCAGTACCCTGGGGTGCACCCCATCTGGCCCCATTACCTTACCCACCTTCAAACCCTCAAGCTCCCTCAGGACCTCCTCCAGCTGAAATGGATTACAGCTAGGGAGGGAGTTGAACTAGGTGGGGGCTCAGTAGAGGAAGTATCTTTGGGCAAGACAGGTCTTGGTTCTGGGCACCTTGAAAGTGGCCTTAACAGAGCTACGGGTGGTGGTGGACGATAATGACTGCTGTAGTGAGGTGGAGACCCCCGGGGGAGGGGGAGAGTCTTAGCAGTGATTTCTTAGCGAGAAGGCAGGTCTGGTAGAGCAGTCACTCCTCAAAATTGAGCAGATTGGTGGTAGTGTAGAGAAGGAAGGTGTGAGTACGGATGGGGCACCGGTCAGGAGCCTACAGGCCTTACTGATGGAGAGTTGGATTTTGGAGAGGGCAGTGTTGTCAGCTGCAGCATAGATGGACAAGCCATAGTCCATGAGGGACAAGACAGAGGAGGTGATGGCCAGCCTAAGGGCAACCTGAGGCAGGCAGTCCCTGTGCCAGTATAGCAGGCCAAACCGAGAGTTAATGGCAGCTGACAGGGCATTAATGGGGGTGTGGAAGGAGAGGGCAGTATCGAACGTCATGCCTAGGTACTTGTATATGGCCACTTGTTCTAGCAGGTGTAGAGTGCTGGGGATAATCAAGAGGAGGATATTTTTAGCTTCATTTTGGTGGTGGGAGAAGAGCATTGATTTGGTTTTCTTTAGGTTAATGACCAGTCTGCGGTCACCGAACCACCTTTCAGCTTGGTTGTAAGCTTGCTGGAGGGATAATTGGAGGGAGGAGGGATTGGGATGTGAGGCAATGAGGACTGCATTATTGGTGTAGAGGAGCATTTTACCAGTACATGAACTGGGGAGGATGTTGAGGTAGAGAATAAAAAGTATTGGACCCAGGATGGAGCCCTGAGGGACCCCAGAGTGAATGGGAAGAGTGCTGGAGAGGGAGCCGTTGATCTTGACACACTGGGATCTAACAGAGAAGTAGGTAGAGAATCAGGAAATGGGACTGCCAGAGAAGCCAAGTTGGTGGAGAGAGTTGAGTAGAAGGGGATGACAGACAGTGTCAAAGGCCTTGGAGAGGTCAATGAACACTGCTCCTGCAAGGCTGCCAGAGTCGAGAGCAGCATGCAGGTGTTGGGAGAATTCCAGGAGAGCCATGGTTGTACTGTGTCCTGGGTGGAAATCATGCTGCTCTGAACACATAATGTCGTGCTTGGTTAGGTATTCAGAGAGCTGGATCAACATCACTTTTTCAAGGGCTTTAGAGAGTGGGGGGGAGAATGGAGATCGGCCAGTAATTGTTGAGGGTGGACCAGTCATCACTCTTATGTATGGGTGTGATTTCAGTCGTTTTCCAAGCACTTGGGAACTGACGCAAGCATAGAGACTGGTTTAGAAGGTCAGTCAAGGAGACTAGGACTTCGTCCAAGACCATACGGAGGATCCTGGAGTCGAGGGGGTCACTGCTGGGGTTATTGCAGCTTAAGGCTTTTAGCAGGTGTGGCCTGTCTTCTTGGGGGGATAGGGTGTGCAGGTAGAATGGTGGACAGTGCAGAACTGGAGGGAGAGAGGTGGGGATTGGGTCAAAGAAGCTGCTAGGGAGGACCGAGCTTAGGTCAGAGAAGGCAGTGTTAAGACAATCGGCTATAAGGAGTGGATCTGTGGTGGGGGTGCCATTGATGGAGGGCTGAGATGGTGGGGGGGCAGTACTTCCCATTTAGCTCTTTCATATTATCCCAGAAGGTCCGGGCTGAACCTCAAGTGGAAGTGAGGGTGGTCTGGTAGTGCTCTGCCTTGGCTCACCTAATGGCCCAAGTGCACTTATTGCATTCTACGTTGTAGGCCTGTCTGTCAGAAGCCTTTCCAGATTCTACAGCAATGTGCCAGAGATTATCTCTGTTTTTGAGTCTCTGGAGGAGGGGTGGGGTGATCCATGGGGCATTGCATTTTTTGGAGCGGATCCTGGTGAGGGAGGCAAAAAAGTCACAAGCCTTACAGAAGGCATTTGTGAAATGGTCAAGAGCTGAGTCAATGTCAGGGGCATGCTGGATAGGGAACTAGTCTAATGGGGCTAGGTATTGTTTTAATTTTCTGAGGCTGCCGGGGCGTAAACGGCGGTGTAGAGTGGCCTGGGACACTGGCTTCAGAATGGAGGATGACCAGAGACAGAGGACTGGGGCGTGATCACTAAGAAAGTTGGAGAGGGCAGTGACATTCTGGATTTTGTAGGCATGGTTAGATATAACAACATGTAAAAGAGTGCTGGTGCCAGTAGAGTGGTTGAATCTGGTGGGCTGGATGACTAACTGGGACGTATCTGGGGCAGTAAAGGAGTCCCTAATATGGAAGGCTGTGGAGGCAAGTCAGTTAACATTGAGATCACCTAGGATGACTTGCTCCTCTTTGTGAGGGGGAGAGATGTGAGGTAGTCAGTGAGGGACTGGACCACTTGGTTTTGACTTCTCAGGGGTACGTAGGAGACTGTGAGGAAGAGAGACCCTCAGGCAGTGTCAGGTGTGATTTTTAAGGTGAGGGTTTGGGCTTCATAATCAAGTTTAGGAGCTGGGAGTGCCTGACCAATAAGGGAGTCCCATACGAGTAGTGCGCAACAACCACCATGTATGCCTACTCGGTCTTCCCTGTAGATGGTACATCCAGGGAGAGTGATAGTGGAGTCAGGGGTTGATTTGGAGAGCCAAGTCTCTACCAGTGCAATTATGTCAGGTTGATGTTGAATGACCCAGCACTGGAGGGCACCAGATTTCTTTAGGAGACTGCAAATGTTTAAGGATGCAAAGCGGAGGCCAGTTGCAGTACAGGGTTTAGAAGGGCTGGAAGCCATAGGTCCTGGGTTTGGGTGTACATTACCTGATAATAATAATAGCAGTGTAATTATTCTGGGTATTGGCCGGTGGCGATGGAGACCCTTGGGTCGACACCCAGCTGAGGCTCTTATAATCAGGGTGCATGGGATAGATAAAGTGCGAAGGGTGGGAATGGTAGGGGAGAGCTGGGTCCAGGTCAAGCCTTGGAGGGTGAAGGGAGTGGGGCTGTTGGCAGGGTGGGGGTGTTGGGGGGTCACGGGTGTGTCAAGGGTGAGGGAGGTCTGAGTCACTGTGGGGTAGTCTGGGGATGAGCTGCCTAGTGTGGAGGAACGGTGCTCCAGTCAGTGTGAGGTCTGTACCAAGAGGGTGAAGGAGAGCAGACTTAGTAATGGAGTGTAGGTACCCATTAGCAGCTGAGCAGTAAAGGAAGAGTGTCCAGGAGTAGTAGAGAGTAAGGAGATGTAGAGCAGCTTTGAGGGAAAACCCCTCTAGTGGGCAAAAAGTATAAGCTGTAAATGGGAAAAATCAGTATCAATCAGTAGAACAGGGAGAGGGCAAAGACAGATGAATAGTGATAGACTGACCACACAATAAGTGAGATGAGACAGGAACTGTATTGTGTTGGATTGGGTAAGTGTGCTTATAACTGATCCCTCTAGTGGCTAAAAGACCAAATCTGCTAATGGAAAAGTCAGCAAAAAAAAACAACAAAAAAACAGTCAGGGAGGTTCTGAAGCAAGTGTTTTTTGGGGGGGCACTACAGCAGCCTCAATGGGACACATAGGTCAAGCGACACAGCCCACAGACTTACAGCTGTAAGAGAAGGGGCACAGGGGTCAGGGCAGATAGTAAAATCACACTACCTTAATAACCTTTCTCAAACTTAAACCAACTCTTAAGAAATCTCTACATCAGACTAAACATTACTTAAAGTGAGAAATCAAGAACATGTCAAGCAGAGGTCAGTCCTAGCATTAATTTCTTGGCAGCAGTTCCTAGAAGACTTCTGGATTGCTGTGCATAGTGTGAGAAACACTGGCAAGCAGGGGCAAGTGAGATTCCTCCAGGGGTAGATTCCAAAATTCAGAGTTCCAACCCGTACCTAGCTTGGAGGGTGAGCATCGGGCAGCTTCTCCTTAGTCTGCTTACCAGACTGCAGAATGCAGTTTGTTTGAGAGGAAACAGCCCTGAAAGGGCACAGCAGTCCCCTGGTGAGATAAGGTGAGAGGATGAAATTAAATAGTGGGCTTGGAGGGGAGGGCAGTCAGAAAACAAAAGAGAAATTAACAGTTTGGGAGGGGTTGAGAATTAAACAGAGATAGTTTAAGCAGGGAAGTCCTGAAGCAAGTTGTGGGTTGGGGAGGACACTGCAGTACGCTCAACAGGAGAGAGCAGCAGTTTCAATCCAGTCGTGGAAGGGGCTCTGATTAACACTGGGGCACAGTGCTGAAAAAAAGGAAAAGAACAGGCACAGATGTTCTGAAGCAAGTATCCCTCTCAGCATGTCCTTTCAGCCCAAAACAAAGCTTTGGATCATGTATGGTACAAAAATAAACCTTGATAAAATACATAATTTGAAATCTTGAAATAGACATTGCAGGGGTGCATAGAACATCCTATACAGAAATTGAGATAGTATAGCATTATGCCTGTGTACTGTTTCCCCTGGGCTGATGAAAGGACAATGTTACAGAAAAATCTGTTACTTTTGGGGCAGAGCATTTTAAAATCAATGCTTTTACAAATAAAAATGTCATAGTTTCTATTTCCCAAGCCCCTTGGGGTTGACTAGCCCCCACCCCAAAGAAACCATAGATGTGCTACTGGCTCACTTGAGACTGTACAAAAACTTTCAGATGTGCAGGTCTCCAGTTGAGTACAGGGTGGGGGCTGAGAGTGTCTTTCTCTGCCTGACTCTGTTCATTGCCCTGTGGGTGGTGGTGACAGTGTGGTGAGGTGAATGATGATGTCAGCTATAGTGTGCAGAACTAGGACTGCTTGATTGAACATTTGCTGTTGTGATGTCCTCTCTTTGTTTGGTGTGGGGGGGCAGAAAGAGGAAGAGAGGAGGCCATGGTGCAAAACTGGGTGGGGAGGCTCACAGTCTGTGATGGCATTGTAGTGTGTTTTTCTGCTGTGGAGCTGGAACCAGTGTGGGAGCAGGATAAATGTGCAATAATCAGAGTATTTCTTGGCTTTGCTTGCTTTGTTTACTATGTAAGTGATCAAAATTTACCATTGTAAGTAAGGGCTAGTGCAACCATCTGTGGGCTAGTGCAATTTTGAATCAACTTGCCCTGCTGGTTAGTGCAAGAAAAGGTTAAGGTTGACCCTTGGTATAAGGGCAGTATAACCTCCTCTCTCCTACTACTGATCCCCCTAGATATGACATCCAGAAGTGAGGTTAACAAGACCTTCAGGCTTATGAATTAAAAGGGCAAAGAGATGTATTCAATCAAGTCACTCAAACCTCTATTTGTACAGTGCAAATTTCAGGGACTCCAAGTGCTTTACATATTGTTTACAGTTAAACTTTATTGAATTATCTAACATACACACTTAAACAGCAGCTAAAGTATTAAAATCCTTAACTTAAACCCCATCAGGGAAGGTCTGGCTAAATAAAAACATTATCAGTTCGATTTTGAAATGGTCGATGGTCTAGCACTCTCTAATCTGATGAGGTAGAGGATTCTACATGGGTGGGGCTACAAAAACAAATGTACGTGCTCCAGATCTCTGCAATTTGACCTTGAGAAACTCTAGCAATCCCTCATCAGTGGAGCAAAGTGGGTGGGAAGGGTGGTGAAGGTGCAGAAGGTCTTGCAGGTAACTGGGTCCCTGAATGTGTATCAGCAGTTTGTAGGTGAGCAAACCGACCTTGAAGGTGATCTGCCAACTTACTGACCACCAGTGCAGATAGCAGAACACAAGTGTGATATGGCAAGAGCTAGGTAAGCTAGTCAACAACCTGACCGCCGACATTCTGCACTGGCTGCAGTCAGCAAAGATCTACCCCTATGTATAGGGTGTAACAGTAATCTAGTCAGGAGGTCACAAAGGCATGAACCAAAGTTGGTGTGTCACCAAGGGAGACCAAGTATTTGATCCAGGTGATGTTTCTCAGATGATAAAATGAGTCTTTCACAATGGCTGACACCTTTGATTTTCATGTCAAGCACAACGCCCAGATTTCTCACCCAATCTGAAGTAAGATGTTGATAGTCCCCTAGCCAAAGCCCTGAGGTCTGACCAGCTTGCATCCTCGCACCCTGGTGACCAGTTTCTAACACCAATACTTGAGTCTTGTCCGGATTTAACTTCAACTAATTGGCCCTCATCCCGTCCTAGATCTCCGAGAGGCAGTTGTTAATGACTGAGACTGTTTCTTCTTACCTGAGTGTGAAGGACATGTAGAGCTGAGTGTCATCTGTATAGCAGTGAAAACTCAGCTCATGCCACCTAATAATGTCCCCTAATAGCAACATATACACTGCAAACAACATGGGTGATAAGACCGAGCCCTGTGGAACCCCACAGGACAAGGGCAGAGACACAGAGGAAAAAATTCTGACACTAATCCCTGTGTTCTGCCATGAGAAAAGATTTCAACTGCCTGAGCACTGTACCAGGCAGTCCACAGCATACCTACACTCCTGCAGGTGCTGTATCAACACCCCATGGTCTACAGTGTCAAACGCTGCTAAGAGATCATGGAGAACCAAAATGGTATGACTCCCTTGATTCCTCACCATCAGGAAATCATTCAACACCTGGACAAGGACAGCCTTGGTACTATACCGCTTCCTGAACCTAGACTTGAGAGGATCATAGATGTCATGAGATGTTAAGTGATCATCCTGTTTAGCAGCTACCACCTTCTCCATAACCTTGCCCACAAAGGGCATGTCAGAGACAGGCCTGTAGTTTGCCAGGCAGTCTGAGTCTAGCAAAGGTTTTTTCAGGAGTGGCTTATTAACCGCCTCCTTCAGGGGCTCTGGGAAAACTCCCGTGGCTAAGGAACATAGGCAGATTGGATGGGCCTAGTGGACTCATCTGCTGACAATTTCTATGTTTCTGTGTAACAATGGACTATCCTGGCAAGGACCAAGCCAATGACTTCAACACACCCCAACTAGAGGCGTGTTGGGTCTAGGACCAAACTACAATAGGGTGTCTGCAACTCCTATATGATCAGCACAACATCCATGAAAGCCAACTGGCTATTGCTCTCCAGACTCTCTAGTGCCAGACTGTCAGGTGCTACCACCAGTTGGTTTCACTCATGTCTGGCTGGTAGATCACAATCTGTAAGAGCTGGACCTCACACCTCCACCCCGCCTTCCTGTCACCACTGGGGTTCCATAAGGCTTGGTCCTTGGCCCGATACTCTTCTCTAGTTTTCTAAATGAACTTCCCTCAGTCTGCTCACATATATCCATTCACCTGTACGCTGATGACACTGTACTGTATGCATCAGTCCCCTTCCCCACGGATGTGGTCTCCATACTTAATATATCTCTTGTACCTGGTACTCCCTTCTGTCATTGTGAAGTACTGCATTCGGTTCTCCTGCTGGGAGGCACCAAGAAACTCCATATCCTAAATGTCTACTCCCCCCCCCGAAAAACAGTAATCTCAGTCTTGAAGAACTCATTGACCAAATACCTACAGTATCTACTAAAAGTGACATTATCTGCCTTGGGGATTTCAACCTGGACTGGCAGGGCCCAAATGCCTCTTGCCTAGCATCTACCCTTAGCAAAGCTAACTTGACTCAACTCATCACATCTCCTACCAGAATTTCCTCCAATGGTTCCAGTCGCACGCTCATTGACTGGATACTCACCAATAGAATGGACCGGATTAGCTCCTCTGGAGTCCTAGTGGACACTGTCAGTGACCATTGTCCTATATACTGTATGTCGGTGGCCTCTCCCCCAACTTATCCTATAAAAATTCGATCCTTCTCTAATTTTGCCCTTCTGGACTCTGCAGCCTTTTTTCAGGACCTTAGTCTGGTTGACTGGTCCCCTATTTTCATCACCAATGATGTCAACACAGCTACCGAATACTTTACCAATGTCTTACTATCCCTACAGAGGAGACATATCCCCACCTCTACGCGTAGGATCAAGGGCAAACCCACTAAGTGGCTTAGGTGCCCTCTAGTCCAGTGCCTGAAACTAAGGGATAGACTATGGGTGAAATGGAAAACCTCTGCCCTGCTTTCGGACTATGAGGAATATCAGACCTTAAGAAATGCCTGTAAGAGGGACATAAGGTTGGCAAAAAGTAACTACTACCGTGAGTTACTTCGCTGTTCCTCATCTAATCCAAAACAATTTTGGGCACGAGTAAATGATATCATTGGAAACAAGAGGTCGCAGACTCCAAGGGAAAAGTTGGTAAATGAAGTCAGCTGTAACCACCCCCTTACTATTGCAGAAGCTTTTAACTCAGTCTTCACAGCGCTCCCCAACGTCCCCCAGGCTTCTCCTCCTGGCTCTCTACTTCCCCCCAGGACACCTCTAATGCCCCAGCACCTCTAAAGCTAGCTCCTGTCACGAGATTCAAGGTCCTAAAACTTCTCAGATCCATTTCTTCCCATGGTAGTGCAGGTACGGATCGTCTTGACCTATTATCCTTCGGCTGGTGGCTTCCCTATTAGCAACACCAGTAACTAGACTATTCAACCTCTCTATCTCTACCTCTGCTGTTCCCCTCATATGGAAATTGACTAGGATTATTCCTGTGTTCAAATAAGGAGACCCTAACAGATCAACTAATTATAGGCCCATTGCTATTCGCCTACCCGTAGCAAACTGCTTGAAAAATTAGTTCATGGCCAGGTCATCTCTCAACTGACCAAACACAATCTTCTGTCTTCTATCCAGCATGGTTTTAGGCCTGGACACAGCACCACCATGGCTCTAGCCTTGTTCACCAGTGATGTTAAAACAAACATGGATAATGGACTACTCACAGGTGCCGTATTCATTGACCTTACCAAAGCGTTTGACCTGGTTAACCATCCCCTCCTACTATGCAAACTATTGGGCCTTGGTGCTACTAATCCCACCCTGTCCTGGTTCAAAAGCTATCTTGACTGTTGTCAAGGTCCCTAGAATTCTGCGGCCACAGAATTTTGCGCAGAACTTGCAATCTACCGCAGAACTTCTGCGGTGCCGCAGAATTCACTCTTCTCGTTCATTTTTTTTATGTTTTTGTTTTTCCACAGAATCTGGTTGCCTTCCGCTCTTTTTATATCCAAAACCCCCTATATGCTCAGAATGTGATGTTATCATTGCTATAACACCATACATTATCTAATGAAATGGCTGCATTCTGCAACAGAAATGAAGTCACGTATCTACCACAGCTCCCACTGTCAGAGATGGTGGCACAGCACACCATGCATGGTGATATTTGTTCAACCTGCACTACAATCTAATACAATTTTCAGTCTCACATTATTGCACTAGGGCAAACTTACACACAAAACTTTGTCACTAGCACAGACCTGTTAAGGCCATACCTCACTATGTACAAACTTATTTGTGCCTTTAAGGTATAGAGATGCCATCTGAAATGAATAACTGGTAAAATGAATTTAACTGCCATTTTTAAGAAAAATAAAGTAATTATGCCCAGAAAAGTGGAATATAATAATGTATAGACCTGTTGAAAGAATAGACCTGTTAAATAAATTGCACTATACGCATTTTTGCCAGGGTTATTGATTACATATCATCATTGGTTGATACAATCACCTAAAAGTTATGGAGAAATGTGTGCAGGGAAAGCTGTTGGGCCAAAGGGTAGAATGCTATGTTTCCATGCCGGCAACTCAGGTTCAGAGATTAGCTCTGGGAGCTGACTGGGCAGCACAAGGATTGGTGGAACACATCATTGCTCAGAGCCTGGAAAGGTATGGTGCTGTGTTCTGTCACATGGTGGACACACTGTGCTGGTCTGGAGAGCTCTATCTCACAATCGGTTCATATGCATGTCATGGCCTGATGGTGTTATGCAGTGTGTCAGGGAAAGCAGGTTTACATCAAAAATGAGTTTTGCAATAACTCCTCTATTCCATTTCTAATGGGACCTGTATGAATGAGGATGCAAGTTCATGGAAATTAAAAGAAATATACACACACATCTGTATGTATGTTACAGACTACATATAAATATATAAGTGATACACAGTGGGAACCTCGTGAGTGGTGTAGAAAGCACATACAAATATACAAGTGATAGACAGTGGAAACCTCATTAGTGGGATAGATAGCATGCATATAGAAATACCTTATTTATCACATAAGATCTCTCTGTATATGTCATTTATTTAACAGGCTAGGACCTTAAGGGAGAGATATTTGTTTTGCTGTTTTAGGCATAAAATTATTTTTATAAGTCTGTTATTTTTTGAACTAGTGTTACTGTGCTTTCCACCATCCTGATTGCTATAACCACTGCCATGAAAGCGAAGTCAGGATGACAAGCTGTCACTGTGATGTGGTAGTTTGTTAGTGCCGCAGAACTCCCGCAGAAATTTCAAACCACCAATGCAGAAGTTCTGCAGCAAATGGTAGTCTTGCCGCAGAACTTGGTCCCACTGAGCCGCAGAAAAGTAGGGGCCCTGACTGTTGTTCCCAAACTACCTCCTTCTGCAAAGTTCAATCGTTTCCCTCTGCCATCTTCTGCAGTGTACCTCAGGGCTGTATGCTGGGACCGTTGTTATTCTCCTTCTTTGATAACTCTATTCCGGCCTCCACCACCCACTGTAAATTTATCATGTATGCTGACATCCTGCTTCTTTATACTACATCCAGGTCTGTCAATGATATCAATACGCACCTATCATCCTTTTTCAGTCAGATCCAGGCCTGGCTCTCCTCTAATCAATTAATTCTGCACTGACAAATCTGTACTATCAAACGCAAAGACCTTTAAATATTTAGGGGGTGACTCTTGACCTCCAACTCCACTTCACCTTGCATATCAATGAGATCTGTCAGCAAGTCGACTCAAAGATTGGAACCACTTACAGGGTACGTCACTCACTTATTGCTTCAGCCCCGGATCTCCGTAGCCCAGGGGGTCTTGCTCCCTGGGCTGAAATATGCTCTTCCTGTTTTCTCTCATACCAAAGCAGTGGATCTACACAAATGGGATACCACATAAAACAACATCTGCAGATTTGCCCTGTCAGCTCCCCATCTCACCCATCATTGCCTTCTTTACTCTAAGTTGAACTGGCTCCTACACTCTGGGTAACCTTATTGATTTCTTATCCCGTCCACCATGTCCTGATGCGCTTTCAGCTCTGCTTAAACCTGTTACCCAAGCTCATCATCTCAGGTCCTCAACTTCTTTCCTGCTTGCCGTTCCTCCTTGCTCTACTAGAATGGGTAAGCAAGCTTTCTCCAATTTTACTCCCAAATACTGGAACTCTCTTCCCAAGGACATGAAACATTCCCCATCTCAAAACTCATTCAAAAAAGCACTTATTTATTACTTGATCTCTCCTGGTGTCTGCAGCTGCCCCTAGTTACCACTCTGGTTTCCTCGGCTCACACCATGTCAATATTGCTAAGTTGTCATACCGAGTTACTGTATAATTCTGATATTGCTAATTTAGGTATATCAAGTTTCCTGCATCATTACCTCAAACATGGATGTTTTTTACTCTCTACCCTTGTTTGACCGCCCTGCATGGTGGTCCAGTGTTTCTGTGCATATAACTGTAGTATTCTTTGTTATATTATCCCTTTTATTGTTGTACACTCCAGGGTCGTGCTTGAAAATAGGCAGATCATTTGACTAACGCACTTACCTGGTTACCAAAAGCTAATAAATAAACAAAAACCAAAAAGGAGATAGGCACGGCACTAATATACCTGTGAGCTCTGCACCCAAGCAGGTTGGCTATAAGAGAAGGACAAAATAAACTACCAAACCTGCCTTATCATTAAGAAATGCTCCCTCAACCAACCACCCACAGGGTTCCAGAGCCTCATAACTCCATTCTCAAGCACCCAATCCACAAGGAACTCCTCTACTCAGACCTAAAAAGTCCCCAGATGCCTCACAGCCCTGGCCCAACGTGCCTTTCACTATTGTGCTCCACTATGGACCAATGCCTTACCTCCTGACATTATCAATGCCACATCTATTGGATTGTGCAAATGCAGATTTCAGCAGCACCTAGTAAACTCTAATAAATGTGACTGCTACCATTAGCACCCTCCCGGAGCATTAACCAACTGCCTGCATTTACCTCCTGACAACTCATTGGGTTGAAGGACCCTAATCCCAGCACTTTAGGTTACACCTACCCCTCTAATCATGACATTGCTCATCCTTCCCTACCCCCGCAGATGCTCTCAACTATCTTACTCCTTCCACCCATGTTTGCAACCCCTCCTTCTTCTCACCTCTGAGAGTTTCCAAGTAAGGTGTTAACTTCTGACACCAGCCAGCTGCTATACTGCCTAAACTGTTTAATGCTGTTGTACCCTGTAACTTACCTGTATGTAACCCTGTCATCTGTATTATACTGTCTGTGTTACTGATGTGGAACCTATAAATGAGCATCTGCTCACTGGTGTAATCCAAGACCTCAATAAATTAAATGTAACCCCCTCCCCCACAAATGAAAGTTCCTAAAAGTCTTCCTTGGGTGTGCCTAAATGCCCACTGCCAGGCTGGTGTCCTGTGTCCTAGCAGGTTAAAAGTTTTTGCATGTGAGCACCCAGTTAGCCTCCATACCTATCTCTTTAAGAGCTGCCTATCTCGTAGTTTATAATGAATCTGGGTAGAGGCCAAGTGTTTCTAGGCTCAGTTCCGACATGGGCTGCAGTACAATCGCTTCATTCTGCCATTGTCATTTGTGCAGAGAGAGCCCTACTAGTCTCTGTGATTGTCTACCGATTATCTGTTTTAATAGTAAAGATAATGTAGTTTGTCTAACCTGTCCTCCTTTGCAGCATGGGCATTTCTGTTATGTACCACCATCTTGGTTCTGGATTGGCATTCTGCACCAGTCAGTACCTTTGGAGGCCGTAAAATGGAGCCCGCCTGCAGGGGTCTTGTGGGAGTAAATTTCTGTAGGAACTGTAGTTTTCACCCTTTGGCCCCTAAATGGATCTGGAGGGGGAGCTCAAACTGTGATAGACAGATGGATCTACAGACCAAATCTTTGGGATCAACTAGGAAGCCCCAGTGCTGCCTACAGCAGAGGTCAGTCTGAAGTAGGAGTTGAGAGTGAGAGGACCTCGAGAGATTTGAGCATCTGCTCCTGCGTAATGCACAGGGGAAATCAGCGGGAAGGCTATGTCTGGCCTGCTTGCTACCATCTTCTCAAAGTGAAGAGCCTTAATCCGAACATTGGACTTTATCTGAATTTGTGACCTTCTTTCTGAATTGTGACTAATTTCAACTGAAGAGGACCAAATACTTGCTTTTGTGCAATTGGCCTATCAGGACTTTCACCACAACTGCAGAGCCTACAGTCTGCACAGGAACACTGTGAATTGCAACCGGACTGTCACCTGAACTGAGATATGTCTGCCTTTGCTGTAAGTGTGCTGAATGTGGACAGTGGGTCGCAATTTGGTTCCCCACTTTGCTGAATATGTCACACTTGCTGAAAGGTGCATCCAGCAACCTTACTGGACTGCATCTGAACTGTTCTCTCAGTCTGGGCCCTGCCATCTTAGTCCAGACACCCACTCGTGCTGTTGAGAAACATACAACAAGAGACTCGCCTGGATATTCAACTCCCTGATCAACAACACCGAGCAGGATCAAGTGTCACATCACATCGTGTGGGACCTGCTTCTCCTGACCATCCAGATCTTCATCATGAAGTCTCCATTTTGTCCCTCCTGCATCCAGTTTTGGGTAGCATGAGTAAAACCAGGGTAGCTCCCTGCAACCCAGCTAACAGTCATAGTGTGTCATCTAATTTAATTAAGCTTTTGTGGACTGAGCCATCCGGCTCCGGCTTACAAATTTTGGGACTAAAGTGCATGCATGTTTCTTTCCATCACAGGGCCCCAACCAGATGCAACACTGGCCTATCCTGGGCAATGCTTCAGGCTAGCCTGTAGTTCCAATCGGGTACCCAGAGTGTGCCTGACTGTATTCCAGGGACTTTAGAGTGCATGCCTTATAGCCTAAATCAATCAGAACTAAAATCAGTCACCAGAGTACTACCCCTTCCTTGTTCACATTCCCCCAAGTAAATCAGATCTGAATCTTTTTGCAGTTAAATTGAGTGTGGTGTACTGCTGTATAAGAAGTACTGCATCAATATTGTTTAATTGTTATAGGTCTTGTTTTCCAGGGGTCTCCAGGGCATTCCAGCTGATCTGACCCTGGTGGTAAGTGGTTACAAGGAGGGATTCACTGTGTGTTGCAAAAGTGTGTTGGGGTGGGGGTAGCTACAAGCTTAGCCAGGCCACTAAGGGTAAAGAAGGGGGTATCAGTGTCCTGGAGGGCTGTACCCAGGGCAGTAACGTTGCCAACAACCCTGTCCTTTGGGTGGAGGCACCCATTTCAAGAGCCCAGGCCCCTCAACCTAAAGGCTACTGTGCAGGCAGGAGTAGTAACCCTCGGAGCAGCACCACCTAGGGGTTACATCTTGGAGGCACCACTGGGATTTTCACCTCCTAGTGGTCAAGGGTAGTTATTGAGGCCCTTGTTTAGAGTCAATGCTGAGAAAGGCACCACTGATTACACCTAAGACTAAGATCACCCCCCCCCACAAATTGGTGGTACACCATATGATGGTGTGGAGCAAGGCTGAGGGAGTAGACCCCCAGCAGGTTATCCTATTGATTGATATTCTCTTGGGGACTCCTAACACCACTATTGTTGAGACAGTTGAAAAAGTAAACTGCCTGAGGAAGGATGAAATGAAAGGGAGGATTCGGATCTGTTTGACCAAACTATGGTGACCTCCTGTCCTGTAGCCTCTCCATAGACCCTGAGAGGATACCGCTCATTCTTTTTTCTGAAGGCTCCCAGGGGTTCTCCCCATGTTGAGGGGTTTAAGGGTAAGTTGCTCAGTCTGCTAGCCACTGAAGGGTGCTCAGTTAAAGAGTTGGTGAAAATGTTAGATCTGTCAGAAGACACCACCCCTGTGCAGTCCCCTCTAGCCTCTCTGGCCACCCCTGTAGCTTCTCCAGAGGTGGCCTCTCCCGTAGTGATACCCTCAGTGCACTTAGACTCTTATCATAGGCTTAGGCTCTTCTCAGGCACTGTCCTGGTGCTTGTAGAGGAGGACAATCTAGAGACATGGATGGGCTATGCCACCCCCTTGGTCCAGGAGTGGCATTGTTCTGAGGGGTGAAAAAGAAAATGGCTCATGGAGAGCCTGAGGGGGCTCTGCATTGGAGGCTATTCAGTTCCTTTGTTCCACCAGTCTCGAGGCCACTGCTGTTGAATATCTTTCTGCCTTGGAGGGGGTGTTTGGCAGCACTGAGTCAGGAGAGAACTTAATGTGGAAGTTTAAATCTGCTAAACAGTGGAAGAATGAAAAATTGTCCGTGTTTATTACTTGAATTGAATGGACTCAGCAATGGGCCCATAGTAGAGGGGGTGTACCTACCAGTGAACTAAACCATGTTCGACTACAGCATGTTCTGAAGTCCACCAGGTACTCCATTGTGATGTTCTTAAAGCTGAAACTGCATGACAGGATGGCCAGCCCCCCTGAGTACTGCTACCTCATGGAGGTGATTTGGGAAGCAGATGTAACCTCCCCCCACTGCCCCCCTCTTGTTCAACTAGCAGGGCTGCTCCTCTCAAACCAAGGCACCACCGAGAGAGGTGGGGGTTGTCACTATGAAATAGTTCTGTGACCTAACGCTTCTACTTCCTGGCTCACACTACCTGGCTCACACCTGGGGAGACCATTTAGCATGGCCATCAACCTGGGTTCCTGGGAGAACACGTTTGCTAGGTTTGTACTTCTGGTCAGGGGCACCTAAGTTAATCCAGACTCTGGAAGCAATAACTATACTGTGCAAACCAGGTTGGGATTCTAGAGTGTGGCTTTTATTCACATCACAGCTGAATAATACAAAGTGAAGATGGACTCCCACAAGGCTACTCCCAATGGTAATGCAGATTACTGAGGTACAGAGCATACACGCAGTGAACCCTCAGGTTCTGAATGGATTGGCACACAGCCCAAACTGGTGTACTTCCTATGACTTGGCACCCATGACCAGTACTAGGACACTTTCCCATATTGCATGAGGAGTTATTGGTGACTCCCTTGACCACCCATGAGTACATTCCTGCTCACAGGAAAATCCAAAATCCCAAGTCTGGGTGTTTTCCTCAGTCACTGGCCAAATGCAATGAGAGAAAACAAAGGTTCCCAAACTGAACCCGGAGAGGTAAACATGGTTACTCCAGATGGGGAGGTCTCCCACCTCTTGCTCCCAAATGTATACCCGACCATTCATCTGGTTAACAACACCTTTCTCTGAAACCACTCTTATAGATGCTCTCTTGAAATGTATGGCACATTTAACATTTTACTCCTCACACCATGGAGGTGTCATGAAATTTAAAGTTCTGTATATGGCTATGTCTTTACTCTAGATCCCCACTTTTGCAGATGCTTTTAAATCAGACACGAACTAAAAGTACTGTACTTGGCAAGTCTCCCTCCGGACCCCACAGTAGGCAGATACTTTTAACAGAAACACAGTCTTGGTGATCTGGTCCCTTTGACAGAGAAAACTCACCCCAGAATGCTGGTGCCCCAGGGCTTCATCCTCACGAAAGTCTTGGGTACTCACAAAACAAATGAATCTCGGGCAGTTTCACCCTCTCCAGGCTGGACCAGGGGATTGCTCCTGAATCCTGGAATTCTCCCCATCCCTCCAGGTATGGGGCACTGGAAAACTTCTAAAATCGGTCTCTACCACTTCACACACTAGTCTTCTGTGTTCTTCTCTCAGGCAAGAACACACAACCCAATCTCCTGAGGTAGCTCTCTCTCGGAGCTAAGTCTGAGGAGCTGCCTTCTGCAGCACTCCTCACTCTACAGACTCTCTCTCGAACTCACTACTGAATCTCGCCAACATTCTACTGCTAACCCCTGCAACTAGCATTCCATTGTGGCTTATGCTGCTGTGAAAATTCTAAGGTGACATCAACATTCCAGCTCAGCTGAGACTGAAAACAGATTGTGACAATATGAAATCAATTTAACTGGCATCTCACAAGCTGCCTCTCCCTGTCTGCCACTGATTCTAAGTGAGATTCTATTAACCCCTGGGAACAAGGGAGTTACACCCATCCTTGGCCAGGAAAATTACTGTCCCCAGTCATTACCTACCTGGCACCAGGCTGTCCTACCCTATGTGGTGACTACGGGGAGGTAGCACTACTTTCTCCCCTACCCTGTGCCAGGCACAGGCAGACAACACTAAGGGCCCAGAGACCATTGGCTGACTCATCAGGCCCTACACTATGATCTTACTATGGCAACCAGTGGCCCTGGAAGAACTGTCCAGACCATAGCTCTAATAAACCAGCACTGCGGCCCCTATGGCTGGTCAGGACCACAGCCTGTCTATCCCCCTAGCTGTCTAGGGAAAACCTATCTGATCAAAGCAAACCTACCCAAAACAAGGGAACCTCCCCTCATCCCTGGACACCTACAAACCAAACCATGGAGCTAACACTATACCCAAGCATTACACTCCCACACTCCCCCACAACTACTCCTGTGGAAGGAAAAGGTTAACACATGTTAACAACTGCATTGTACTTTAAAAACAACACTTTAAAGCACATGAGGAACTGTGATGAGCCCCTCCAATCCTGTTCTTGTCTTCTCTTCTGTCTTCATCAGGACCCTCCTGAAAGAGAAAAGACAAAAACACACCCCAAATCTGCAAACACAGTACACGACCATAACCCTTATCATCAAACACTGGAGAATCCTCAAAAATATTTTTTTAGAAAAAGTTGAATACAGTAGAAAAACATCAACGTTATGTACAATACACCTTTTGGGGATGGAATGCCCTAAATGTCCCAACTAGTGACAACAGTGCCCGAAGGCAAGGTCCAAGAAAGAGTATCTCTTGGGCCAGATCCTGGTGAAGCACAGTTCTTGACATACTGTAGATCCCAAAGGGGAGAGTCTTTGTGGACAGTTCAACAGGCTGTAGTCTGCCAGGTGTAGGATGTGTATTGCAATGTCACTAAAGTAAGAAAAGTCTGGACTTACCAGTCCCTTGAAGAATGAAAAATGGAACAGCACCTGGATCTCTAGCTGAAGACTCTCCCTGGCACCATTTTTCAGATGCAGCTGGGTGGAAATCTTCCAGAAATGATAGACTGGATGTCTGGAAACTGTTGGGACGATATCATCTCTGGCTGATGCCATCTAGGAGAAGGAATCTTGGAACAGGAAAGGAACAGTTGAACTGAAGCCATCCAAAATCTGAGGCAATGAATCAGGAAACAGCTGGGTTGAGGTCATCACTGGATGATGTCATCTGGAAGGCCAGGTGATGGAACTGAAAGGCACACTGCAAGGCTGATGAATCTGGATGCACCTTTGGATCCTGGAACACCAGACTGGTGGAACAACATCGGTATGGCAATGGCTGGATGGTAGCACTGGCTACCTCTGCTCTGCTTTCCACTTGGTAGGCATGGGCACATTTGCAGGAAACTGGTTACATTGAGGGTAGTACCACAATGGATCAGGTGCAAGAATTATTATCCTGTCTGGAAGCTCATAATTCAAGTTATGGAAAGTCTTATTTCCCTTTTTGTCCACAAATTGTACAGTGTCTATGAACAGTGTCCTGCCCAACTTCCAAAACTGGAGTCTGTCTTTGACCACTTAGAAACGTAGAAACATAGAATTTGATGACAGATAAGGACCACTTGGCCCACCCGGTCTGCCCATTTCCCTGCCTACTGGATAAGCTGCAGATCCTAGTTAACCAGCAGCCTACTTCTTTCTACCCCACCCCCTAGAATTGCCTTATGACTGTCCCATGCATGCTTGAATTCCACCATTGTTTTTGACTCCACGACCTCCTCCGGAAGGCTGTTCCATGCATCCACAACCCTCTCTGTGAAAAAATACTTCCTTAAATTACCTCTGAGCCGCCCCTCTATCTTCAAATTGTACACCCTTGTTCTTGCACACCTCTTCTTTTGAAAGATGCTACCCTCTTGGACTTTGTTGATTCCCTTGAGGTACTTGAAAGTTTCTATCATGTCCCCCCTCTCCTTCCTTTCCTCGAGGCTATACATATTAAGCTCCTTAAGTCTCTCTTCATATGTCTTCTGGTGCAGACCCTGCACCATTTTAGTTGCCCTCCTCTGGACAGCTTCCGTCCTGTCTATGTCTTTGTGAATACTGGGTCTCCAGAACTGCACACAGTACTCCAGATGGGGTCTGACCAGCTGTCTGTACAGAGGGATAATAACTTCCTGTTTTCTACTGGTGATACCTCTCCCTATGCATCCCAGTATCCCCCCAGCCCTCCTTGCTGCCCTCTCACATTGCTTGCCCACCTTTAGGTCATCTGATATGACTACCCCCAGGTCCCTTTCCATTTTTGTTGTTGTTAGTATCTCACCCCCCATTGTGTACTCTTCCCCTGGGTTTTTGTTTCCCAGGTGCATTACCTTGCACTTCTTAGCATTGAGTCTAAGCTGCCATACATTTGACCATTCCTCTAACCTTGCCAAGTCCCTTCTCATCCTTTCCACCCCACCTTGTGCATCAACTCTGTTGCAGATCTTTGTGTCATCTGCAAAGAGACATACTTTTCCTTCCAGTCCTTCTGCAATGTCGCTTATAAAGACATTGAAGAGGACCGGTCCTAATACTGAACCCTGCGGTATCCCACTAGTAACCCCCCTTTCTTCAGAGTGGACTCCATTTACTATTACTGTCTGTGTCCTATTCTCCAGCCAATTCTTTACCCAGGCTGTCATCTTGGGATCCACTCCCAGGCTGGCTAACTTGTATATTAATCTTTTGTGTGGGACTGTGTCAAATGCCTTGCTAAAGTCTAGGTAGGCCATGTCCACAGCCCATCTCTGATCTACTACTTTGGTCACCCAGTCAAAGAAATCTATCATATTTGTCTGGCATGACCTTCCCACTATGAATCCATGCTGCCTTGGGTCCTGTGCCTCTCTGGCCTCTAGATATTCAACAATTCTTTCCTTCAGAAGTGATTCCATTATTGTCCCTACCACTGAGGTTAAACTCACAGGTCTGTAGTTTCCTGCTTCTGCCTTGCTCCCACTTTTGTGAAGGGGAATCACATCTGCCCTCCTCCAGTCCTTGGGTACCACCCATCCTCCCATGATTTGTCTCTGATATATCAAGTTGCACCTGGATGCAAGTTTTTGGTTGCTTCTTCCGCTTGCCAGGATCTCCTGTTTTTCTCAATCTCCTCCCAGACTCTTCGAGGAAAGGTAAGAAAGGACATTCCATAGATCTCATCTTCCTTCTTACCAACCAGTCTTTCCTCCTTACTACTGTTGGTCAGTTCACGACCACCAGCCTGGCTTGGGAACGGCCAGTCCTGGTTCTGGTAGTGTCGCATACTCAAAACTATGTAGAACGGATCCCTGACCCCTCCTTCTTGGGGCAGGGCTGTGGAGTCACCAACTTCTTCCTCTGGTTCCTCTGAGGTGAGAGTCCAAGGCTGTGGACTAGTGCCTTCATTGTCAGGATAAGTAGCTTCCCCCTCCTCCTCTTCCTCACTTAGGACCTGGGCTCAGGAGTGAGCAGTTGTCCTCACTCCTGAGATTGTCCACTCTTCACTGGACACGGAGGTAGACACCTCCCAATCTAGGGTCTCTCGAACCTCATCCTCTCCAATGAGGCTAGGACTTGGATCCTCTCTCCATGGATCCACTAATTCTCCCTCTGCACTGTCCATCTGTGACTCAGGCATGGAGACATCACATGGACTCTGCTCTGCCAGTACATCTAAACCATCTTCCTTTGTGCCACACTCTGCTGGGCCCCCCCAACCAGTTCCACCTGGTGCTGTGTGCTGCTACTTGCAGAATCTTAAAGTTTTGCCCATGTAGGAGCCAAATTAATCTTGGGTGCATTAGTTAGGTCTTGCTTCTCTAAGCACCCTGAACAGTGAGGAATCATGAAAATATCCCTTCCAGCCTTGAGGCACATTATGCATACTCTCACAGGGCATCCGGGAATTGCAACATGAGGAGGCAAACGTCTACCATAGAAACATTTCTCTATTTCTTTCAGCTTGGTAACCACTTCCACTATCATAGCTCGGGCATGATTCAGGTAGCAGGATGATCCCGAAGCCATGACTGTGGAAAAACACACAAGGTTCACTGTTATTACGGAGTTCACTTTACTTTGAACAGTCTCACAAAATGGCTTCCCTGCTGCTGTGTTTACATTACTACCCCACCCTGTAAGTGGCAGCACTCCTGAAGCATCAACATTCTTTTTCTGACTCAAGCCACTGCACATCCGATTTACTGCATACTGAGAAATTTCACTTAAACTGCATAGACTGCACTGTTTTGCTTCCTCAGCAGATCTATATGATTTTCCAGCACTTTACATTAGCTTTCAATCATTTTTTACTTGCTTAAAGTCACTAAAGTCACAGTATTTCATGAACAGGATTGCCTGTTAGTTGCAGCGTCTCATACAACTCACAGTCTCTCTTTCTGCTCAGAAAATTACACTGTTGCCGAATCCATAATACATGCTCACAGTCTAATGCTCAGAATTCTTGCTTAGGTTGGATTTACTTTACACAGTCCTTCTTTGCAAAACAATCATACTGTTTACACACAGATCTAGCTGGCTTTAGAAAAATCACACACAGTTTGAGCTCAGTTTTGTTGAATGGTATTCACTGAATCAGTAGCTGGCTTTACAATGGAAATTTCAGCCTACAGCCGATCCTGAAGGCCTCTGGGTTGAAACAGGCTGGTAGTCTTGCCGACAGTCCCTGCGAACTCCACGCTTTCTCCCCAGTCAATCAGAATGTGGGTTGAGCCCGATTTAACACAGAAAAGTCTACTATTTTAACTTTTAGAATGTTTGCAGTTACTGCAAAGCTCCTCCTGGCTAGCCAGCTAGCACACCACTTGCTCTCTCCCTCTCAGACACTGGGCAGCACTCTGAAGCTAGCTTGGAGGTGGGCCTAATTGCAGTCTCACCAATCACTCAACACCATGCAAATGAGCCTCTCTCTCTCTTCTCATGCTCTTCTGTTCCACGGCAATCGTCAAGAGGGCAAAATTTAAACTGCAAAACAATTTTTTTTCTTTTCAATTGTAACTCCACAGCAGGAGCACCACTTTTAACTCCTTCTCATGGCAATTTCTCTAGCAACTCCCCCAGTCCACACAGCAAGCATTTTAAACTTTCAGGGCACAAATGTCTCTTTGTTTCCCACAGCTCTCATTACTTTTTCTTGTCACAACTTTGAAAATTAAAGCTGGCAAACATTCTTTTTGTTGCAGGAGAAGGGGCATACACAATTTGGCTTTACAGCTCCTTAGTAAATGTTGGCACAATCACAGCAGCTCATGAACAGCAGGCACACAGCGGCACATATGGATGGCACTTCTCTGGCAAATCCTTTATGTACAAAGCTTCCGATTTTTTGGGCTACCAACTGCCAGACAGACAAAAGGCCATAATCTGTTTTCTCCCAAATTCCAAACAAATCCTCAGCAGTGCCTCCATTTTGTAACCTCCCCCCAACGGCCCCCCTTGTTCAACTAGCAGGGCTGCTCCTCTCAAACCAAGGTGCCACCGAGAGGGGTTGGGGGTTGTCACTACAAAACAGTTCTGTGACCCAACACTTCTACTTTGTAGTCTGCCATCCTCAGACAAGCACAATCAAGTGTGGCAACTACCTGGCTTACACCTGGGGGACCATTTAGCATGGCCATCAACCTGGCTTCCTGGGAGAAAACGTTTGCTCTGGACTGTGCTAGGTTTGTATTTCTGGTTGGGGCACTCAAGTAAATCCAGACACTGGAAGCAATAACTGTACTGTCCAAACCAGGTTGGGATTCTAGAGTGTGGCTTTTATTCACATCACAGCTGAATAATACAAAGCAAAGATGGACCCCCACAAGGCTACTCCCACTGGTAATGCAGATTACTGAGGTACAGAGCACACACACAGTGAACCCTCAGGTTCTGAATGGATTGGCACACATGGCCCGAACTGATACACTTCTTCTGACTTGGCACCCACGACCAGTACTAGGACACTTTCCCATATTGCATGGGAGTTACTGGTGGCTCTCTCGACCACCCACGAGCACATTCCGGCTCACAGGAATATACAAAATCTCACGTCTGGGTGTTTTCCTCAGGGACTGACCAAATGCACTGAGAGAAAACAAAGATGCCCAAACTGAACCCGGAGAGGTAAACATGGTTACTTCAGATGGGGGAGGATCTTCCACCTTTTGCTCCCAAATTTATAATTGGCCATTAATCAGGTTAACAACGCCTTTCTCTGAAATCAGTCTAGTAGATGCTCTCTTGAAATGTATGGCACATTTAACATTCCACTCCTCACACCACAGAAGTGTCATGAAATGAAAAGTTCTGTATATGGCTTTGTCTTTACTGTAGACACCCACTTTTGCAGGTGCTTTTAAATCAGACACAAACTAAAAGTACTGTCCTTGGCAAGTCTCCCTCCAGACCCCACAGCAGGCAGATACTTTTAACAGAATCACAGTCTTGGTGACTTGGTCCTTTTGTCAGGAAAACTCACCCCCAGAATGCAGGTGCCCTAAGTCTACTTCCTCATGAAAGTCTTGGGTACTCACAGAACAAATGAATCTCAGGCAGCTTCACCCTCTCCAGGCTGGACCAGGGGATTGCCCCTGAATCTTCGAATTCCTCCCATCCCTTCAGGGATGGGGCACTGGAAAACCTTCTAGAAATGGTCTCTACCATTTCACATACTGGTCTTCTGTGTTCTTCTCTAGGGTGAGAACACACAACCCAATCTCCTGAGGAAGCTGTCTTTCAGAGCTAAGTCTGAGGAGCTGCCTTCTGCAGCACTCCTCACTCTCCAGATTCTCTCTCAAACTCACTACTGAATCTCACCAACATTCTACTGCTAACCCCTGCAGCTAGCATTCAATTGTGGCTTATGCTGCTGCATAAATTCTAAGGTGACATCATCACTCCAGCTCATCTGAGACTGAAAACAGAGTGTGACAGTGTGAAATCCATTTAGCTGGCATCTCACAAGCTGCGTCTCCCTGCCTGCCACTGATTCTAAGTGGGACTCTAGTAACCCCTGGGAACAAGGGGGTTACACAGAGAATAATGAAGAAGGGTGAGAACCCTATGCTGGGGTTGTCCACACTAGCCAGACTCTTGAGAGGGACAGTGACCTGCAGGATGAGTCTAAACTGCAACAGATGAGAGAGCTAATTCAAGAACTAACAGACATGAGAGCTAATCAGTAAGTGCATGAGGGGACCAAGGCTGCACCTCCCCACATACCACCTTTTGATCCCAAAAGTGAGGTCCCTTCTGGGGGAGTGGGGGTCCATGTCATTTCCTCTGACACCCAGACTGAGTGTGGCCTAATGGAAGAGGTATGTGAGCTGAGTGCACTAGTCAGGGACCTTGTTCGTGCCACCCAAGTGACCAGGATCAGTTTTAGACCTAATAGCACCCCAAGCAAAAAAACTTGTGGTGCCCCTACACTGCTTCCCATCACCCCATAGCATAGCTTCTTTCCAATCCCACATCCAAAAAATGATAAGAATTCTATGAATACAAGGGTGACAACAATGATGGTTTTCAGATGGACACTTTTTGCATTTCAAGATAATTTCTGCTTACACATTCTACTTCAGTGTGTCTCTTCTGAGCCCACGCCCCAAGAGGCCACTTGATTTGCTTGTGCCTAAAACTGACTCTGCAAGTGACTGATCCCTGGAGGGTCCCAGAGGGTAGAGAGGGGAGTCTCAAGCCCAAGAGAGCATCTGAAATCCACCCAATCAAGTAAAGTCCAGAACTGGGTTCTTTCCCCCTAAAGACTCTAAGGAACCAGTTTTCTGCTATCACTGTGGAGAGGTTGGGCATACCCAACCCAATTGTAATATGCCTTAGAATCTGAGAAAAGTTACCACTCAATTATTGAAGCTGATCAGGTGAGGTAATGCAAAAACTCTGGCTGGGCTTATTAAGAAGACATATTCTGCTAAAACAGCCATAAGACAGACAACTACTTCTCGCTCTCCAGACTGGTCTGAGGTGATGAGTCCATCCATGGAAACTACTGTGATGGTGAATGATGTTTCAGCTAGGGTGGTACTCAACAGTGACTCCCAAGTGACTATTGTGTTTCAGGACTGGTATACCAAATATTTGCCCGATGTGCCCTTGCAACCCTTGGAAGGCCTGCATGTATAGAGGTTGAGTGAAAAGTCTTACCTTTACCTAGGGTATATCTCGGTCTTGTTGTCCTTCCCTACTGCTGTGGCTGGAGTAGATGAACAATTAGAGTTGATGGCCTTAGTAAGCCCCCTACTGGGTTGTGCGATTTAGTCCCCTTGCTCATTGGGACCAACGCGCATGTGTTTGGAAGGTTGGCCCAGTTATGCCAAGAGAAGCAAGGACAGCGGACTGGCCAGGCCTTATAGATTCCAGCTTAGGTGTAGTGAGCCTATGAATTGCAAACTCAGACTTGGGAAATGGAAAGAGATGAGCAGATGGGGATAGTATGGAAGAAAGATGCTGAATCTTTGTTGTTACCACCTAATACCCAGTATACTGCCCAAAGGGAAGTTCACCTTCAAGGGATGTGAAAAACGAGATATTAATGCTGGATGCTCCAGGAGATGGAACACCGCCAGAGGGGCTGATGGTCAAACCAAGCATATTGCCCACCTAAGACCATGCTTGTGTTAGAAGGGTCATGGTACAAATCTAGAATGTGTCTGATCAAGAGCTCCGTGTGAAGTGAGGGTGCATGCTAGCCACTGTCCACTGTGCAGACACCGCAGTGTTGCCCAGCAAGAAGCAAAGGGGTGGAACAAAAGAGGTAACTCCAGATCTGTTTGACTTTGGAGAGTACCCGCTGCCTGCAGAATGAAAGAGTCGAATCAGCCAGAAGCTTGCCCGGCGGGATCAAGTATTTTCATTAAAAGAATGGGATGTTGGCTGTGTACAGGATGCTGAGCATACCATCAGACTTAATGAGGACTGGCCATTTCAGGAGCACACTTGGCGCCTTGCACCAGCAGACATAGGTGATGTCCAAAGACACCTCCAGGAGATGCTAGCTGCAGGCATTGTTCAAGAGTCCTGGAGCCCCTGTGCATCCCTTACTGTGGTGGTGGTGCATAAGAAGAACAAATCTGTCTGGATGTGTGTCGATTATTGAACTTTGAACAGATGGACTGTACCTGATCAATACTCCATGTCCTGTATACAGGGTGCACTGGATTACGTGAATGGGAGTCAGTGGTTCTCAGTACTCAACTTACAGAGTAGATACTATCAGATTCCGATGGTGCCGGAGGACCGTGAGAAGACTACCTTCATTTGCCCTTTTGGATTTTTACAAATTCTTGAGGATGCCTCAGGGGATTTCTGGTGCACCTGCCACTTTCCAATGACTGATGGAGCGGGCAGTGGGGAACATCTGTTGGAGTGTCTGGTGTATTTGGATGCTGTCATCATGTTTGGATGCATGTTAGTAGAGCATGACTCCAGGATATTCAAAGTCCTTGATGGGCTGGAGGAATTTAGCTTGAAGTCATCCATCGATAAGTGTCAATTCTTTCAAACCTCAGTTAAGTATGTGTGGAACATAGTTTCAGCAGAGGGGATACAGACTGATCCCAGTAAAGTAGAGTCATTGACCACCTAGCCTCAGCCCACCAACCTCAAAGAACTCCAATGGTTTCTGGGTTTCTGTGGATATTACAGGTGATTTATCAAAAACTGCTCCAAGGTAATCCGCCCTCTTCTTAATTTTACCCAGGGGTATCCTCCCACCAACCACTGGAACAGAAAGGAATCCATCAAAGATGAAGAGAAGGTGTATTTTAGAATGGGAGAGCCATTTGAGGCCCTGTGGACCCAAGAGTGTGAGGCAGCCATCTATGAGATTATCCATCAACTCACTCATACCCCAGTGCTTGCTTTTGCTGACCCAGCCAAACCACATGTTCTTCACCCCAATGCTAGTCTGAAGGGGCTGGGGCTGTGCTGTACCAGAACTATGATGAGGGGCTGAGGCCCATAGCATTTACTAGCAGAAGTTGACTCCATCTGAGAAATAAATAAAGAATAAAGAAAAATGAGAAAAATTACCCGCTCTACAAACTGGAATTTCTTGCCCTCAAGTGGGCCATAGTTGATCAAATCCATGAGTACCTTTATGGGGCCAAAATACTGGTGAAGACCAACAATAATCCATTAACTTATGTATAGACTTCAGCGAAGTTGGATGCCATTGGTCACCAGTGACTTTCTGCTCTGTCCACGTATGACTATGCGGGGGAGTACCAGCCTAGACTTAATCATACTGAAGCTGATGCCCTCTTGAGGTGGACATCACCCTCTGACAAATGGGTGAGGCTGTCCGAAGCTACTATCAAAGCAATATGTCAAAAGGTTGACAAGGATGAGCAGCCATCTGCAGCAGCAGTGAACTGTTTAGTAGACTGTTTGGGGCCACCTGAAACCTACATGCCCGCAGCTTATTGCCATTTCTCTGCACTTGACATCAGTGCTTTGCCACAATTTGACAATGACAGCATCCAGTGGGCTCAATCCCAAGACCCAGTGATCCAGCTTGCACCTAATGCCCTTCATGCAGAGAAAGATCTGTCAAGACTGCATTCCACTCACTTAAGAATGGCAATACTACTTAAAGAGGGCCCTTGATTGAGACTTTGAGACCAGTTGTTATATAGAGAAACAGTGGATCATCATGGTCAGGTAAACAAATGGCAGCTGGTCCTACCCATGGCCTTCCAGCAGTTGGTACTAAGGTCTCTTTACAACCATTTGGGGCATCTCGGTATTGACTGGACTCTCGACTTAGTACAATTCTATTTCTACTGACTAAAAATGGGGACTGATGTTCAAAATCATATCAAAACCTGCAGTCACTGCCTTCAATGAAAACCTTTGCCACAGAAGGCCACCACCTTAGCCAACATATCTACCAGCACTCCCATGGAGTTAGTTTGTATAGACTTTCTATGCTTAGTGTCAGATCAAAAGAACATCAGCAATGGGCTAGTAGTGACTGATCATTTTACTCATTATACACAAGCATTTCCAACAAAAGACCAGAAGGCTTCCACAGTAGCTAAGGTGTTGGTAGAGAAGTTCTTTGTGCATTATGGTGCCCCACAATGCATACACTCTGATAAGGGAGGAACTTTGAAAGTAGACTCATCAAGGAAATGCTTTCCCTTGGGGGGGGTGAAAGTCCAGAACCATGCTCTACCACCCTCTAGGGGATCCACAACCTGAACATTTCAATTGAACCATCTTGGATTGTTGGTCATGCTCCTTCCTAAAGACAAGACTAAATGGAGTCAACAGATCAGTACCTTAGTGCATGCCTACAATTGTACAAAGAGTGATGCAACTGGGTTCTCCCCTTTCCATCTCATGTTCAGAAAAGAAGTCCAGTTACCAGTGGATATCTGTCTTGGCATCTCCCTGGATGGGGTCTGAGCTGAGAAATACCTACAGTATGTGCAGAAACTGAGAAATCAATTGAATCATGCCTATCAACTGGCCCAGATAATGGCTGCCAAATGAAATTTAGCCAACAAAGAAAGGTATGATCAGTGCATAAAGGCTCAGGAGTTACAACTAGATGATCCAGTGTTATTGCACAATCTAGGACTGCATGAGAAACATAAGATTGCTGACAGGTGCCATCATCTTCCTCATGTGGTGGTCAGCAAGATGGATGAATTGCCCATCTACAAAATCAACCCAGAGAATGATCCCTGAACTGTTAAAACCCTGCACCAGAACCATCTGCTTCCCATTGGTCAAGTAATTATTGGTGCTGAGCCAGCAGACACTGCCCTTTCTGGGCCAGAAACCAGAGTGGCTGCCCGAAAGAGGCAAAGTCAGCTTTCACAAGTTATTCAAGAAACTGAGTCTTCCCCACAGCAGGTCCCCTGAGACAGTAATGGTCACTCTGGATCAAGACAGCAGTGAAGATGAGGTACCCTACTTCCCTTCTTATGAACTGAGTCAGTCGTTCCAAGGGAACCCTATGTATAATTACAGGGAGGAGGCTTTGCTTCATGAACTGCCCAAAGTGCAGTTTTCCTCTTTAGAACCAGCACCCCCTGAAAATGAGGTGCAAAGTGTCATGTTTGAGACAACAGAGTCTTTGTATTTAACAGAGTTTTTTGAATTGCCCAAGGAGGAGTTGGTTAAGATTGACGCCCCTGGTGACCATAGACACTGTAACTATTTTTATACTGGCGGTGCTGAGAGTAATTTCACTGAGAACGCAAAAAAATGCCGGGGGTCGGAAGCTGGAAACTATAGGTTTTTAGATGCTCTGTGGTGAGTTTGGGGGCTTTTACTGAAGGAAAAGCTCACTTTTGTTATGTCTTCACTACCCCGATTTAAATAGAAACATTTTATTCCTGTATTGTGGGTGGTGGGACACTGTAGCTGGCCTTTTGAGTCTGCGGCTGCTAATGTAGTGTGCGACTGGCTGACACTCAATAGCATCAACCACCCACCCCATGTTCACTATTGTAGTTTACTGTGAAATATTTTTATATAAAGTCAGGGGGTCTGAGACTGAGGGCTGCCAGGCCCCCAGACGCTCTAGGGTTTAGATGCTCTGTGGTGAGTTTTGGGGCTTTTATTGAAGGAAAACCTCACTTTTGTTATGTCTTCACTACCCCAGATTTAAATGGAAACATTTTTTCCCCTGTATTCTGGGTGGTGGGACACTGTAGCTGGCCTTTTGAGTCTGCAGCTGCTAATGTGGTGTGCAGCTGGCTGACACTCTACCACCCACCTCATGTGCACTGTTGTAATGTGCTGTGAAATATCTTTATACAGTGGAGCCCACTTATAAGAACATCGGATAAGGGAACATTCCACTTACAAGGACTTGACTCAAATGTCATGTTTTTTTACAATATATTCCAATGGGCTTAAAGCCCATTTACAGTCACTATAAAATCTGATAGAACAACACTTTTTCTAAGCTACTGGTGCAAATTGAATGAGTTTGTGTGTGAGAGAGTACTGTTAGAATACTATCAGTAGTGAGGGAAATTGACATCTGCACTCATAACTTGAATGAAGTGATTTGATTAGCACCTTACTGGTATGCGGCTAAGTGCTAACTGCCACTAATTAACATTTTCACTCAGCTGTATACATGAAGTTAAAAGGTGCTTTACTTCACTCTGTGTTTCATTGAGTAATCAGCACCTGCATGGATAGTCCTGTTAAACAAAGAAATGCACTTAACACTGGTGCAGAGGTTCACCATCATAGAGGGTCTCAGAGATCCAGGTGTAAAGAGAATCAATATCACCAGCATTACCGGAACAAATTTGTGGAGAAACTGCAGCTCGCTATTAATGGGGAAGGGCAGCAAAGGCACCAGATCCAGTGAGGGAGTCAGGGAGATAAACATTTTATACTCCATAGAAATGCTAGATGCACCTTGGCCGAAGGTTAAAGCAGAGACTATCCACAACTGCTTTGTAAAAGCAGGATTCACCTGTGAACCCACAAGTACCCCAGCTGTGGAGGAGACTGTACATGCACTTGGGCTGTCACTGGAGGAGTTTTCATCATACGTTGAAATACATCAATCAATCAATCAAAATCTTTATTTATCCAGGCAAACATTATTGAGCAGAGCTCTTTTACTAGATGGACCTCGTTAGAACAGGGCCGAGTAACATCCATCATAAAAACATTTAAATACATGTAAATAAGTATATAAACACAAACACAATGGTGCAGTAATAGGGGAGTCAAATGATCAAAGGAAGACAAGGCAAGCCATAACAGAGGAGGATTCAAATACAAGGGGGCAGGTCCACCATTGAACCATGCAGCTGTATATAAACCACGTTCTCTGTATAGAAGTACCAGTTAGCTCATTTACCAGGGGCAGTCACCAGTACTAGCCATGAAAATGGCTTGGAGAACCACCAACTAATGGCAGATGGGGTACCAAGAGGGGTATGTAATATGTAAGCGAAGGATAAACTTTGTGAGAAGTGAAGTCTCAAGGATAGGTCGGTAGAACTGATGCGGCGGTGGGGGCCTACGGGGAGAGGGAAAGGGGAGTTAGGACTTTTATAGTATGATTGCGTGTAGATTGTGGATGAGTGCAGTATAGAGTTGTGAAAAGAAGGCTGGAGAAAGTGGAAAGATAGACCAGTGTCAAAGGGATGACAGAGGCATCACGGTGTTACATGAAAGCATGATGATAGACCAGGGCCAAGGAGGAGACAAGCACTGGAAGTAATCTGTTCATGGTTAAATGGTACAGGTTAGCATGATGACAATTCATGGCCATGGGAAACAATTGCACTGAAAATTTCTGAGACATGAATACAAGAGCTTGAAAGATGAGATGTCGATGGGTGACCTCAGTTTCAGATTTTTTTGCAATTTATTCCACAAGGAGGACAGTGTAAAGCTTATAGCAGCCCTGTCAAAGTGAGAGTTAACTTTGGGAACCATCAGTAGGAGAGATTTGTAACTTCTCAGGGTGTAATTGCCTATTGGTTTTATAGAAAGACAGTCTGTAATGTATTGGGGCAGTTTTTTGGAGATGGCTCTCAGGGTCTAAAAGGCTGCATTTTTATCACACCTGAATTGAAGAGAACTCCACCCCACTGATGGAGTACATGTTGAGATGCAGACTACAGGGTCAATTACAGAGGAGTAGATCACTCGGGACATTGTAACCACAAAAGAAGAAGAGAGGGCATTGAATAACGGAAGATCAGATGATAAGGACTGTAGCTCCTCTGACAGCATATAACCACCCACTGCAAGTGAAGTCAAGGTCCAGGAATGCATTGCACAAGCTAAGGGGCACTACATTCTAAGCAAAGAAAGTGCTGATCTCACAACCTGTCACGCACTAGATGCATACATCCATGTAGTCTCACTAAGAAATGTTCGGCAACAAAATAATCACTGACTATTTGACAACATCAAATGTTTGATTCAATTCTTCATTTTCTGAAGTTCTCTTTGTAGATTTTAATGCTTTTTAATAAGTGTTCTTTGAGGAAATACAAAGAAACAGTTTTTTTTACACTATGTTGCTTGTCAGTACTGCTCCCTTTCATGCTCGCATACCACCAAGTGGAAAAATGTGAAATTGTGGCAGAGAAGTCATTTAAACTGGTAGCCCAAGTACAAGAACAGACTGTATATAAGAACAAATCTTTTTGGCAAATACAGTGTTCTTATAAGTGGTCTCCACTATATAAAATTTGGGAATCTGGGGCCGTCAGGCCCACAGAAGCTCTGGTGTTTTAGATGCTCTATGAGTTTTGATGTTTCTATTAAAGGAAAAACTCACTTTTGTTATGGCCCCCCACCCTTGAAAAGGACTAGCAAGTGAGCTTAGAAAGTAACCAAAATGTGTACTTATACTCTTCATATAGTCGTATATTAGTTTGTAGAGAAGGACAGTTAGAAGGCTCCAAAAGTTGACTTGCACTCAGGTGTACTGCTGATAATTTTTTTGAGTAAGGAATCAACATCTGTTGTGTCCATAATGTCACTGTGTACATGCATAAGAGCAAGGTGTGTTAGCCTTCTTTGGCTCATTGTGCTACACACCCACATTTTTAGATGGTGGAGGGCAGAGAAAGATTGCTTGGATCCTGCAACTGACACTGGCAAACACAGGCAAAGTTTAATGAAGTGTTCTACTTCTTTAAAGAGTTCTCTTGTTTGTGGCTGAAGAGTTCCAAACAAGTCCACAATCTTTGGGATACTTTTTAACTGTTTTCCTTTTGCTATATCATCCAACATTGTTAACTGCATATAAAGTGCTAGTTTATCAAATTCTGGAGGAAGGTGAAGTTCTTTCAGATCTGCAGTGAGTATCTGGCCACATGCAGAATTAATAAGAATGTTCTCCCTTTGTGCAGCAGTCTTCATGCCATCCTGATTGAAACAACGCTGTAATTCAGCATTTACCAGATCTATGGCTTCATAAAATTCCCACTTCCATATCACTTCATGAGTTTCAAACATTACTTCCTCTAGCTCTGTGGTCTGTCTGAGCTGGTGTTCTGCTTACCTGGTGGTCTGTGGAATCTTCAGACTGTTCTTGGTAGCACAGATTTTTATTCTGTTAATTATTTCTTCAACAGTTGCATCATCCCTTAGTACTTTCATTCATTCTGTTATTATTTGGACAGATTCCATTGCTGCTAGTACACTAGCATTTACATGCTGGAGGTCTTTTGCTACCATTTCACAAGGTCCAAATATGGCTTCACAGCACAGTAAACCAAAGTAAGTCTTTGCACTTTAAGCACATTTCAAAAGCTCAGAAATCTTTGCTCTTGTTTCACCTCTGATAGTGCTGTCATGCTCAAATGTTGGCAGTGTCTCCAGAAGTGCACTATAAGCAGAACAAAAATGGGTGATTGCCACTGTCCTAATACACCATCTTGTAGGGCAACGACTTAAGATGTTGCACACAGGTTCCCGACAGCCAAATACAGATTCGTATTTATTTTTACGCTTTGTAGATTCTCGAATGAGAACTGAGATGTCCTGAACAAAGTTTAATGTGTCTGCTCTAAGACGTACTTCCTGGGCCACATCTTGTAGAACAAGATCCCGTGAATGGTTACTACAGTGAATAAACAGTGAATCTGGACATATTTCTCTTAGTCGAGCTTGCACACCTAGGAATTTACCAGACATGTTGCTAGCACCATCAAAACAATAACCCTGCAGACGTTCCAGAGGCAAATTCAATCACAAAAAGATGTCTTTAATACACATAAACAATGTTTCTGCAGAAGCGTCAGATGCATTGTAAAATCCCAGATAATAATTTTGTACACTAAGGTCTTTGTCCACAAACTGTAGGCTACATGAAAACTGTTCACATATACCTATGTCAGTAGTTCCATCAGCAGTCAGTCCGTAGAATATAGAAACATAGAAACATAGACTTTGACGGCAGATATGGACCACTTGGCCCACCCAGTCTGCCCATTTCCCTTCCTATTGGATAAGCTGCAGATTCTAGTTAACCAACAGCCTACTTCCTGCAACCCCCACTACAATTGCCTTATGTCTGTCCCATGCATGTTTGAATTCCCCCACTGTTTTAGACCCAACAACCTCCCCAGGAAGGTGGTTCCATGCATCCACCACTCTCCATGAAAAAAAATTTCCTCACATTAACCCTGAGCCATCCCCCTCTATTTTTAAATTGTGCCCCCTTATTCTTACACATCTCTTTTTCTGAAAGATGCTACCCTCCTGGACTTTGTTGATTCCCTTGAGGTACTTGAAAGTTTCTATCATGCCCCCCATCCCTCCTTTCATCAAGGGTATACATATTAAGCTCTGAATGGACTGTCTATGGCTTTTGAAACTCTCTCTCGCTGTATTGCATGAGCAAATATTTCAAGTATCTCATTTTGGATGGTGTCTGACATCCAATTGTCTCGTCTGTGCAGCCATTCTCTTAGACTAGGTTCACTACCAGTTCGCTCTAACATTAGCTGCTACAGTGCTCCATCACGATTCTGATGTCCTCTAAGAGGTAGTCCTTCATGACCGAGGAACTTAATTGATCCAAACAATATTTGTAACACTGTTCTTGCAGTCTTTTGTTCTTTGGCAACATGTTCAGACAGCATTGCATTAATGGGTATACAACCCAGCCCAGTGATCTTTGTCACAGCTTCTGTGTGGAACAATGATCTTTCATGCTCCTTGAACTTTTCAGATGCTTTGCGCCAGTTAACAAAGCCATCCTTTACAAAAGTAGCTTCATGCCATATACCTGCACTTATCAGTTTTTTCTTTTGCTTTTAAACATGTAAAGCAAAGAACGGGATCACTTTCTTTTACATAGTGGAGCCACGGCCGTTTTACAAACCAAGCAGACTGACATGCTCATTTGAATCCTTCAGTCCCAAAGCTTCTTGCAGGAAAATTGTAGTCCTGCTTTGGTTGAAAGGGCTGATCCAGCAGTTCCTGAGGCTGTATGACTGCAGTTACTGACTGAGATGAACTACTGGCAGTAGTAGGAACTTCTTCCATAGAAACAGCTGGGAAACTTCGACTTCTCGATGACTTGTAGGTATTGCCACTCACAGGACTCACAGCTGGCAACATTTGTTATTCTGATGCACTTAGTTTGGCAGGTGCAGGGACAGAAGAATTTAAAAAGAAATCTGATATTCTTTTTTGTGCCATTTTTGTAATACCTTTTCAACTACAGATCTTCTGGCCAAGGTTTAATACCCAAAACTATATTATTTCTAAAAAAATAAAACATAGTACACACAATAACATTAGTAAGTAACCATTGCACTATTGGCCAGGTGATCTATCTGTTAATAGGAACAAATATCCATTGGGGACTTAGAGCTGATCACTGTCTGTTCCATCAGCGACACAGGGCTCCTGGCTCCCACGTGCATGACTTATTGGCATTGAGCCCAACTTGCCATGTGTTAGACCATTCCTCCAATTTTGCCAAATCCTCTTGGAGTACTGTACCACCTTCCTCTCCATCAACCTCCACACAGATGTTGTTGTCAGCAAAGAGACTGATCTAACTTTTTATCCCTTCTGCGATGTGCGTTTACCATATTTATATCTATGGAGCAGATAAGTGGTTTATCTATATATGTGTTTTTCCTGCACTGGCTTTTTAAACCTGACCTTTAAATATCTTGCCATACCAAGTGTCGCCAACTCTTGAGAAAGCACTGTTGCATGAAATCGTTTGGTTCTGAGCGAGACTGCATGGGGACGGGTTCACTTTGTGGCCTGTGACTGTGTTTTTTTACCATGGATGTCTTTCACTTTTTGGATTAATAAAGAACTTCCTGATGGAATATACGGTTCTTGTCCAGTGCATCTAATGATGGTGATTCAGTCTTAACTTGTAGTGAGTGGAGTTTGTGCTGCTGACTTCTTACTCTGAGTATTGGCAATGAAAATGTTACATAGCACTGGTCCCAGCACTGAGCCATGTGGGACCCCACTTGTCACTGCTCTGGGCTCAGATACATCACCCACCCAGTTACACCTTCTGCTGTCTATCATTCAAGCAGCTCATCTCCTGATTTGTACAACCAGTTTGTGCCCTGCTCCCAGGTAGCTCTGTGTGATGGTTAGCCTACTGTGCAGCACTGAATCAGGGGCCTTGCTGAAGTCCAGGTATAGGTTGGATCATGTCCGCAGCATAAAATATAATGACAAATAACATAAAAAGTTTGACAGCTACATTTTCTGTCTTTTATTTTGACAAATATGCCACAACATGGAGTGAATGATAGCAGGATTTACCCACGTAACATATGGTTTGCTAAGTCAGCCTTCGGACTCATGATCAAACACCAGGCCTGGATAAATCTTGGCACTGGGATCACCAACACCCTGTCGTGGTATACTGTTTAAGTGTACATAGAAACATAGAAACATAGACTTTGACGGCAGATAAGGACCGCTAGGCCCATCTAGTCTGCCCATTTCCCTACCTACAGGATAGGCCGCAGATCCTAGTTAACCAACAGCCTACATCTTCCTGCCCCCCACAAGAATTGCCTTATATCTGTCCCATGCATTCTTGAATTCTCCCACAGTTTTAGACCCCACAACTTCATCAGGAAGGCTGTTCCATGCATCCACTACCCTGTCTGTGAAATAATGCTTCCTCACATTGCCCCTGAACCGCATACCATAAATCACACAGAGTATGTAAACCTCAAACTATGTGCGCATCTCAAACATACATACTTAAAGAGATGGCTTCCATTTCCAAATATATCATTACCCTGTCATACAGCTACATAAACATAGCTGGCTAAGAAATACAGTATATTAAGCAACTCTTTTGATGTTGGAGAACTATAACAATGAAGCAATAAGGCATGCATGACCAGGTGTTATGTTAATGTAACGTTAATCATCTTCTAAATCACAAACCTGTACATATAAAAACAAACATTTGTCAATGCTGAACGTTCGTTTGCAGGTATTTGCAGTGGTGTTTGGCATGTATGGTGCTTTACCCTAATGCCCTGTGCGATTGCTGGTATTTGCACAATAAATTGTAAGCATGACCTTTTTGTTACCCCCATTGTGCGCTCCATAGGCGGAAACATGTTTTGGGCAGGATGTGAAAAATGACAGCTGTACTGCTCATAAGGAAGTGTAGTAAAATGGCAATGTTGAAAATCTGGAATGGAAATATTGAAAATTCACAAAGCTAGAAGCGTGCGTGGGAACTGTGCAATGCACGCTCGTAAAACAGTCATTGTTAGGAATTTTTTCACCAAATTGTCAACATTGGCATTTTAAAACCTCTGCTAATGAACAGTGTCACTGTGATTGTCTTACTGTGTGCCATACTTTGATTTTGCACACCAACTGTGCCATTGTGCACTACATGGGCGGAAACATGTTTTGGGCAGGATGTAAAAAATGACAGCTATACTGCTCATAAGGAGGTGTGGTAAAATGGCAATGTTGAAAATCTGGAGTGAAAATATTGGAAATTCGCAAACTTATGAGCGTGCGTAGGAACTGCACAATGCACGCTCATAAAACAGTTATTTGTAGGAATTTTTTCACCAAATTTTCAACATAGCCATTTTAAGATCTCTGCTCATGAACAGTGACACTGTGATTTTCTTAATGTGTCCCATACACTGAGTTCACACACCGACTGTGCCATTGTGCGCTACATGGGCAGAAACACGTTTTGGGCAAGATGTGAAAAATGACAGTTGCAGTGCTCATAAGGAGATGTGGTAAAATGGCAATGTTGAAAATGTGGAGTGAAAATATTGAAAATTCCCAAACTTACGAGCGTGCATAGGAACTGCGCAATGAACACTCGTAAAACAGTCATTTCTAGGAATTTTTACACCAAATGTTCAACACAGCCATTTTAAGACCTCTGCTCATGAACAGTGCCACTGTGATTTTGTTAATGTGTCCCATACATTGAGTTCGCACACGGACTGCGCCATTGTGTGCTACATGGGCGGAAACACGTTTTGGGCAGGATGTGAAAAATGACAGCTATACTGCTCATAGGAGGTGTGGTAAAATGGCAATGTTGAAAATCTGGAGTGAAAATATTGGAAATTCGCAAACTTATGAGCGTTCGTAGGAACTGCACAATGCACACTCGTAAAACAGTTATTTGTATGAATTTTTTCACCAAATTTTCAACATAGCCATTTTAAGATCTCTGCTCATGAACAGTGACACTGTGATTTTCTTAATGTGTCCCATACACTGAGTTCACACTCCGACTGTGCCATTGTGCGCTACATGGGCGGAAGCACATTTTGGGCACGATGTGAAAAATGACAGCTGCAGTGCTCATAAGGAGGTGTGGTAAAATGGCGATGTTGAAAATGTGGAGTGAAAATATTGAAAATTCACAAACTTACGAGCGTGCGTAGGAACTGCGCAACACAGACTTGTAAAACAGTCATTTTTAGGAATTTTTTCACCAAATTTTCAGCACAGCCATTTTAAGATCTCTGCTCAAGAACAGTGTCACTGTGATTTTCTTAATGTGTCCCATACATTGATTTCGCACACTGACTGTGTCATTGTGCGCTACATGAGCGGAAACACATTTTGGGTGACATGAAAAATGACAGCTATACTACTCATAAGAAGGTATGATAAAATGGCAATATTGAAAATCTGGAGTAGAAATATTGAAAATTCGCAAACCTATGAGCGTGCGTAGGAACTGCGCAATGCACGCCCGTAAAACAGTCATTTTTTGGAATTTTTGCAGCAAATTTTCATCATAGGGTTTTTGGGACCCCTTCTCATGAATGATGACAATGTCATGGTGCTATTCAGGCCTGAAGGGTGATTTTGTGCAGTGACTGTGAAATCATCCTTTGGGCTCAAATAATGCCATGACAGTGACATCATTCATGAGAAGGGTCCCAAAACCCCATGTTGAAAATTTGGTGCAAAATTCCAAAATGGCTGAGATATGAAAAGTTGAACCCCTATTTAGCCCATTATACAGCTTACCGGCATTTCCTCAGTTCGCGGTCACCTTTGAAGAGTGCAGACGTGTTCCTGGTCCACCGAAGATCATTGCGCTGGAGTCCGGAGGTAAGTATGGGGGGAGGGGTGTGTGGAGAGGCTGGGTGCACAGTGGGTGGGTGCGGGTTGTGGGAGAGGGGGCTGGGAGACATGCCGTGAGACCGTTTTTATTTTACAGGTTTAAAAAAAAAAGATGATGTGGGACATTTGCCATGCTGGAGTGGGCTCCCAGCATGTCAGAAGATGGCTGGGGGAGGCTGAGAAGTCGACGGGGGATTGGGCACCCCCATCGGCAAACAACGTTTGACATGCTGGGGTGGGCTCCCAGTGTGGCACCAAAGCTTTGAGGGGGCGGCGTGATGCACGCCGGGGGAAGCGCGTGACATGAGGGGGGATGGCGTGACGCAGTGCTCAGTATAGCAGTGGTGCTTTTCTTTGAAGAAGAGGAACACCGCTGTCATACAGAGCTCCTGCACCCATTGGTGCAGGACCACCACGCCTGCTCAAGGAAGCAGTGCATTGGATGGGAGAGGCACACCTCCAAAGTGTGCTACTCTCCCAAAACGTTCCTTGCGCATGCGCGCAAGTGAACGTAAAAACTGGTATGTGAAAACACAACAAATTATAGTCTGCCTGTCAGCTACATTATCAGACCCCAAAACTGCTTACCTTACCTGAACAAATCCAATATTCGTCTCAAGAAACAGCTGAAAACCTAGAAAGGAAAAGAAACAGTATCAGAACAAAAGAACATTCTGATTTACTGAGCTGCAGAAGTCCACTGACTTTGATACACAACCCACACAATAAGCATGCAGCTTACAGATAACACTGTTCTTATTTTTTTAAACAGGAACATCAACATTGCACAACTCTGCTGACAGCGAAACCAACTGACTGCAGGCACAGAAAGCAGTACTGAAACCCACCTCACTACCAGTCAACAACAAAAACAGTAGAAACTAAGGCTAGAAGATGATAAACAGACTAAGAATGACACTGTTTATTGAATAAAGTGCATGTCAGAAGGTAAACTGTGTCAAAGTTTATTGTAAATTAGAAACAGATAAAAGAAATTAATGACAGTTGTTCGACGTTGATTTTCTACCTACAGATACCATTTATTTTTTATTTCACAATGTTAACATGTACAATACATTTTAAATGTTAATGTTACTATTGCAAGCATTGCAATTAAAAGCATGCTGTTTACTGCACGTCTTGTTTCTGTCTCTTATTCAGCAGTATGAATAGGAATGGAAACATTGTGCACAGCAGTTATATACGGTACATAATAAACAAAATCTCTAATAAGAAAGCTCCACTACCTCTCAAGCACTTATCACAATTTGTAACCCCCCCCCCACACTGATTGCCATGATGGATTACAACTGTGTTTTAAGACATTCTATCTCCTGAAAGTACTTACGTTGTTATTGGCTTCCACTTGTCCTTCACTAACTCTCTGTTCAACTGGCGATGGTTGTTGATATGACTGTTAACTTCCTCCTGAGAAGTTACACAGTACTGCCTGCTGCCTGAAAAAAAGAATGGTTACAATCATGACTCAAGTCATAAAACAAATTATAGTGCAGTGGGATAAGGCTCTGAGCTGCAGAGCGGGAGGCCTGGGTAGTCAACGGTGACGGTTCTCAACGCAGATATTCTTGCATTAATTAGAAATTGGTAAGTAATGCATTTAACAATTGTTAATTAACACAAGTAAATCAGCATCTAAACCTTGCAATGTTACCTGCTTGCAATGGTCAGTGCAGTCCCATGCCTCACTTTGCACACATCACAGTACATGCTGATGTGGGACAAAGGCTGGAACCAAGAAGGTAATTGATTAACTGGACAGTACATCCCACATGAGCAGGGTGCAGAAATAAAATGGCCAAGCACTGCTAGGTATATTTTTTCCCCCTCCCATGAGCGTCCCCACAGATGAGGCATTTACTACAAATCTCAAAACTTTGAAATAACTTTACTGTCAGGGACTGGCAGGACTGCATCAGAAAACATATGAGGACAGATTAACAGAGCTCAATATGTATACCATAGGGCAAAGGAGGGAGAGAGGTGATATGATCGAAACATTCAAACACCTTAAGGGCATCAACAAGGTGAAAGAGTCTAACATGTTTCAATAGAAGAAAAATAGCAGGACATGAGGACACAGCATGAGATTAGAGGGAGGCTGGTTAAGGGGTAATGTGAGGAACTTCTTTTTCACAGAAAGGGTGGTGGATGCATGGAATGGCCTACCTCAGGAAGTGGTGGATATGGATATGAATACAGTGCAGGGCTTCAAACAGGCATGGGATAGGCATAAGGGAGCAATATAGATGAGTATGACTAGATAGGCCATTGACAGAGCAAAGGCCGATGGCACATTTATAAGGTAGAAAAATAAATGTCCAGACTGGATGGGCCTTGCGGTCCTTATCTACCTTCAGCGTCTATGTTTCTATGTAACTGCTATAGCTGGAGAGAGAAGCTCACTGATTTGTGTGCTAACATTAGTCAGACACACAGGCATCAAGCAATTTATCCACAAAATATTGCTGGGCTTGAATGAATGATAAAGGAATAAATACTAAAATAAAGTACAATGAATTCCCTTTCGCATTCATGATAAGGTGAAACAATCCCTGCTGTACAGCAATACTGTCACTGTTATACTTTTATATGCTTCCAAGGGGCTTTATGATAAAGTCCCTTGGAAGCATATAAAAGTGTAACAGTATTGTAGTAATAGAAAGACTCTGCCCTCCTGCTGCACAGCAGGGAATTTTTCATCCAGTTTCACAGTTTGAGTATGAGCCTTTTGCTTCTACTGTAGTTTCGTCTCTGGCTGGGTTAAATTATGAAAGTTGTTCCAATCTTGGCTTGTAATGCTTACCACAATCAGCTTTGTGTCCCTGTGTTAGCCCTATTTGCTCTTGTCGATGTCCTTTTTCTGTGGCAGTGACCAGAACAGAAGGCAGTACCTCTCAGCTGTGGTCTAACCAAGGGCAGGCCCTTGTACAGAGGGAGGATCACCCTCCCTGGCCTGGTCCAGACCAGACCATACACCCACCCACACTATGATAGTTGCATCTTCTATGTTCTACCCCCACAAATTGACAAGCAGTCAACAAAAATCATTATAAAGGGACTTGCACTTACTATAACATAGAAGAAATTTGGATTATTAGGGACATGACCAAAATCTCATATGTTAGAAAAATAATTGTATTTTTATTGAAAATTGGTAACTACTACTGGGAAGGGAAGGATACTGTCTGAACCAAAGCTCTAAAAGCTCATTGCCTGGTGCAACCCGGGGGAGGGGTACAGAGGAAGAAAAGAAGTGCAGTATCTGTGTGTGACCTTGATCATTTTACTGTGAAAATGAAGACACATGGTGTGGTGGTCTGGTCGGGTCCTTAACTTGCTCATGAACAAAATCCGCGGTAGATTTGGGGATACAGATTGGCCAAGGAAACATAGAAACATAGAAGTTGATGGCAGGTAAGGACTGCAAGGCCCTTCCTCACATTACCCCTTAATCGGCATCCCTCTAATCTCATGCTGTGTTCCCTTGTCCTGCAATTTTCCTTACATTGAAACATGTTAGAGTCTTTCACCTTGTTAATACCCTTAAGGTGTTTGAATGTTTCAATCATAACACCTCTCTCCCTCTTTTGCTCTAGGGTATACATATTGAGCTCCGTTAATCTGTCCTCATATGTTTTCTGATGCAGTCCCTGCACCATTTTGGTTGCCCTTCTCTGGACTGCCTCAATTTGGTTAATGTCCTTGTGAAGGTGTGGCCTCCAGTACTGCATGCAGTACTCCCAGATGGGGCCTAACCAGATCTTGGTGTCATCTGCAAACAGACAAACCTTACCCTCCAGTCCATCTGCAATGTCACTGATGAAGATATTGAAGAGGACTGGCCCCAGGACTGATCCCTGAGGTACTGTACTCCACTTGTGACTGCACCTCTTCTGACTGTGTACTGTTTACCATCACTCTGTTTTCTGCCTGCCAACCAATTTGCCACCCAATTGACCGACTTTTGACCCACCCTGAGCCTACCCAGCCTATTAATCAATCTTCTATGTGGAACAGTATCGAAAGCTTTGCTGAAGTCAAGGTAGGCAACATCAACTGCTCCCTCTTGGTCCACCGCTCTGGTTACCCAGTCAAAGAAATCTATGAGATTAGTTAGACAGGACCTTCCTTTTGTAAACCCATGCTGTCTTGGATCCTATGCTCCTATGGATTCCAGGTGTTGCACTATCCTTTCCTTAAGAAGTGCCTCCATAATCTTGCCCACTACTGAGGTAAGACTGACTGGTCTGTAATTCCCTGCCTCCTCCCTGCTACCACTCTCATGGAGTGGAATCACATGAGCCCTTCGCCAGTCTTCTGGGACCTGTCCTGTGCTCAGAGACTCACTAAACAGTTTTGATAATGGCTCTACTAGTTCCACCCTTAGCTCCTTTAGTGTCCTGGGATGTATGCTATCAGGTCCCATTGCCTTGTCCACCCTGAGCTTATCAAGCTCTTGTAATACTTTTTCTTTTGTGAAGGAACTAGTGATCACCTCCCTCCCCATGGAGCTGAGCTGTGGGCCCTGCCATACTTTCTCTTCAGTAAATACTGAGCAGAAGTATCTATTTAGGATAGATGCTTTTACATGGTCCTCCTCCTCCTCACACGCCCCCTTATCTACTTTGATCTTAGCAATACCCCCTCTGGACTTTCTCCTTTCACTACTGTATCTATAGAAAGTCTTGTCACCTTCTTTTACTGTCTGTGCTAGTGTTTCCTTGATTTGGGCCTTTGCATGCCTTACTGCCTTCCCTGCTTCCTTTAGGAAGTTTGGTATGTCTCCCTATCTTTATCCCGCTGCGTTACCTTACATAACCTGAAGGCCAGCCTTTTGGCTTTGTCCTTTACTGCTACTGCTAAGGAGAGATGTGGCAATAGAGAATGTGGAAAGGGTAGTGCAACTTAAATAAACAGAAAACAATGCAGTGATACAAAAAAAAAAGAAATGACACACATCCAGCAACTTAACAGTGGATGGGGCACTGATCACATCATTGAGTGGCCTGCACTTATACACCATTTTCCTTTAAGTTAAGTATTTTCGAATGTCATTCAGTTTCATGTTCACCATGCAAGATGGTAGTTACAGTTCTTCAATCTCTATACTGTCTCTGCAGCAAGTCACAGCAGGGCATCTGACTGCTTGCCAACGCTACTGTAGCAACACCTTTCAGCACATCTGAACTGGCATTCACCATCCTTATGCCCTTGTATACTGAATGTTTTATATACAGTTACTGTGCCTCTATGGTTATAAGAGTGCATTGTTAAGTTCTTTGGGTAAGAGAACTATTAGAGAAGGTTTTCTACTAGGATGTCAATCAATCAATCAATCAATCAAAATCTTTATTTATCCAGGTGAACATCATTGAGCAGAGCTCTTTTACAAGATGGACCTGGTTAGAACAGGGTCGGGTAACATCCATCCTAAAAACATACAAATACATGTAAATAAGTATATAAACACAAACACTATGGTGCACTAATAGAGGAGTCAAATGATAAAAGGAAGACAAGGCAAGCCATAGAAGAGAAGGATTCAAATACAAGGAGCAGGCCCACCATTGAACCATGCAACTGTATATAAACCATGTTCTCTGTATAGAAGTACCAGTTAGTTCATTTACCAGGGGCAGTCACTAGTACTAGCCATGAAAATGGCTTGGAGAACCACCAACTAATGGCAGATGGGGTACCAGGAGGAGTATGTAATACTGTAGAACTGTTTATTCATGCGCAAATCATATTTAGTGCATGGCACTACTCAGCCACAATTGTGCAAATTTAATTTTGCGCTCTGCAATTAGCTCGTAATTTATGACCATTGAAAATATGCAATTTTGGTCAATTAGCGCCATTTTATGTTAGCACAATTATCACTTAAGTGAAGATAGCTATGATTATTTTAAATCAAATAACCTGTTCTACAGTATGTAAGCAAAGGATAAACATTGTGAGAAGTGAAGTCCCAAGGATATGTCGGTAGAACTGATGCGGTGGTGGGGGCCTACGGGGAGAGGGAAAGAGGAGTTAGGACTTTTATAGTATGATTGCGTGTAGATTGTGGATGAGTGCAGTATAGAGTTGTGAAAAGAAGGCTGGAGAAAGTGGGAAGATAGACCAGTATCAAAGGGAGGACAGAGGCATCAAGGTGTTACATGAAAGCATGATGACAGATCAGGGACAAGGAGGAAACAAGCACTAGAAGTAATTCATTCTTGGTTAAATGGTACAGGTTAGCATGATAACAATTCATGGTCATGGGAAACAATTGCACTGATCATTTCTGAGCCGTGAATATAAGAGCTTGAAAGATAAGATGCCGATGGGTGACCTCAGTTTCAGTTTGTTTTGCAATTTATTCCACAAGGAGGACAATGTAAAGCTTATAGCAGCCCTACCAAAGCGAGAGTTAACTTTGGGAACCATCAGTAGGAGAGATTTGCAACTTCTCAGGGCGTAATTGCCTACTGGTTTTATAGGAAGACAGTCTGTAATGTATTGGGGCAGTTTTTTGGAGATGGCTCTCAGGGTCCATAAGGCTACATTTTTATCATGCCTGAATTAAAGAGAATTCCACCTCACTGATTGATATAGGGAGCAGTGGTGAGTGGAATAAGGCAGGCCTGTGATGTGGCCCGGTGACGTCAGATGCAAGGTGCTGAGCCACCGTAAGGTTTGCTGCCTTGATTTTCCCTTCCTTCCCTTTGTATTCCCTTTTTTCACACACTACCCTTTCCCCCCACCACCCCCACACTGCCTAAATGCACACACCTCAATCCCCGCCCCTCCATTCCTCAACTCTCTACGCATCTCACAGTAGTGAGAGACTGGATATACTAAATAACTGATGATTATTATTACTACATTTGGTGGTTGTGCTTTTAAATATACAATTATATATATATTTCATTTGTTTACATTTGGCATAATGCAACAATAATAATGTATAGCACAGATAAATTGTGCACTTGTGTCAAGCCAGCTATCAAAATGACACACTTGGCTAAATGGGTTTTTCCTGACCTTGTTACATTTTTGCTGCCCTCCCAGCACTCCTACAATCTTCGTTTTAACATTTTTCCAACCCATGCTCTTTCTGTTAATTGTAAAGGGCAATATAGAATACTGCGGCTTTTGGATTTTTTATTAATGTAATGTTATACATGTTTTGAAGATTTGGAAGATACTAATTATTTTTAGAAACTAGAAAATGATCTGGGAGATTGCAGCATACTACCATCACCACCCACAGCACTCAGCTGAAAGCACTTGGTGCCACCTGGACCTGGACGACGTCAGACACGCCGGTGCCTTGTATCTGATGTCACCATGTCATATCCTTGTGGCAGTGCAGGAAGGCAGAAGGATGGTGATAACCAATTTAGATGTGCTAAATGACATTTGTTACAGAAGTTTCAGCACGCAGGCCGAAGCCCTGCTGGAACTTGCTGCAGAGACAGCATGGAGATTACAGAACTATAACTATCATCTTACATGGTGAGCATGAAACTGAATGACTTTTGAACATGTTTACCTTAAGTTTGTGGGTTGAGGGAAATTAATTATGTTAACATCTGCATTTAATGCAAATCTGAACTTGTCATAATTTACAGGAACATAACCCTTGATAAAGCTAGCTGTTGTGGCTAACTATTGTTGTTATGCCATAAATACTTTACATTGCAGGAGATTTATGTCATTTAAACTGTTTACACATGACACGGTGTGCTTATCATGTGATTTGAAGCATGTGCATCATGTTGTTTTGACCTTTCGCTTCCTAGCTCAACACTCATGCGAGAGTCAGCTCAGTCAGTCACCCACAAAAATTGTTTCTCTCTGTCTTCCCCAAACTCTGTCTAGCTGATGTCTGGAAGAAAACAACCCCCCCAATGTGTTAAACCATTCCACATGCCCCCTCCAAGAAATCATAGACTCTTAACCCTCCCCAGCACTATAAAAAAAAAGTTTCAAAACTTTCTCTTCTTGCCAAACGTTTTTTCTTTCTGAAAAGTGAGCTTAAGTGCTTTTATCAACACAAGGAGGAGAGAGAGAGAGAGAGAGAGAGAGACAGACAGACAGCGGGAGCTCTGTGTGTGGTGTGCGCTTGTGGACCGTGGAGTCCAGCATGGCCTGGCCGCCCCCAGCTCAAAAACGACAGGAGGGGTGATTAAGAGCCTCTTCGGCTGCTTTGTACAAATATGCCATTCTCCATCTCATGATCTGTGTCACCTCCAGGCCAAGGTCACCCTAATGAGATAATTATGACCCCGATCCCCAGTTTTAAAGTAATATAATACATGTAGCCTCTGCTGAATGGCAAGCAATCAGTTAATTAAAACTAGGGGGAGGGACCTACAAACTTTGGAAATGGTCATATTCACAGCGTGGACTTTATAGACTTGAAGAAAATGGTTGAGTATAGAAGACTTCTGAATTAGAGCCACTACAGATAACTGATTGTTTCACTGTGATTCTATATAAAGTTATGGGGGGGCTATTAAGCCTTTCTAAGGTAACATGTTTGGACATTGATTTCTGTGCTGTGCAATGTTGTTTATATAGAAGCAAGAACAACATCAACATGTGTTGTATCCTGAGTAGTAAACATGTGCTATATGACTGCTGACTGGTACCTCTAGCTCAAAAAAACGATGTACAAAGGTACATACAAATGTACAATTTGAGTGACTTGTTAGCACATTCACTGCACTGGCACAGAGCTGATGAGTCTGACTAAAAAAATTGATGTGTTTAGTTCTCTGCAGCTCTCCTCTGCTGCATTTCTACTTTGCTGAACCACCAGTGACATAGGGAACCAAGCTGATGATCATTGACACGATGACACAAACTATCTCGGATTGGATGAGTCTGGTGGTTGGGTGTCAGTCAGGCTGGCAGCTCAGTGAGTGAGCTTCATGTCACGTGGTCGCCAACGAGTAAAAAAAAAAAAATAAATGCCCTAACTGCTCGGTGTTGCTCATTACACCAGAATCTCAAATCGGAGGAGTCTGGTGTGGTGGTCAGGTCATGTTGTCAGGCAGCTCAGTCAGTGAGCTTCACATCATGATGAACATGAACCAAAACAAGCAAAAGAATAAAAATAATTTATTTTTGATCTAGACTGGATGGATGGATTTATACCTGCTGGCCACCACCACCCGACAGTTCAGTCTACCTAACTGCTCAGTGCTGCTTGCTATACTTCAGCTCCCGCCTCCCAGCTCCCACTCGTGGCTATCTATTCTGTCTCTGTTGTGGCTCTTCTAATGACAAGCAACCTCTCACTCCACATCCCAAAAGTCTTCCTTGGGTGTGTCTAAATGCCCATTGCCAGGCTGGTATCCTGTGTCTTAGTAGGTTTAAAAGTGTTTGCATGTGAGTGCCCAGTTAGCCTCCCTGCCTGTCTCTTTAAGAGCTGCCAATCTCATAGTTTATAATTAATCTGGGTAGGGGCCAAGTGTTTCTAGGCTTGAGTCCCGCTCGGGCTGCAGTACAGCCACTTCATTCTGCCATTGCCAGTTGTGCAGAGGGAGCCCTACTAGACTCTGTGATTGCTGATTATCTAACCTGCCTTCCTTTGCAGCATGGATATTTCTGTTAGGTACCACCATCTTGGTTCTGGATTGCCAATCTGCACAAGTCAGTATCTTTGGGGGCCCCTAATATGGAGCCTGCTCCCAGGGGTCTTGTGGAAGTAAATTTCTGTAGGAATTGTAGTTTTCACCCTTTGGCACCCAAATGGACCTGGTGGAGGGGCTCAAACTGTGATAGACAGATGGATCTACGAACCAAATCTTTTGGATCAGCTAGGAAGCCCTGGTGCTGCCTACAGCAGAGGTCAGTCTGAAGTAGGAGTTGAGAGTGAGAGATTCGAGCATCTGCTCCTGTGTAGTGTGCAGGGGAAATTGGCAGGAAGGCTGTGTCTGGTCTGCTTGCTATCATCTTCCTAAAATGAAGAGACTTAATTCAAACATCAGACTTCATCCAAATTTGTGACCTTCTTTCTGAATTGTGAGAAATTTTGCCTGAAGAGGACTGAAGACTTGCTTTTGTGCGATTGACCTATCAGGACTTTCACCACTACCACAGAGCCTATGATTTGCACAGGGACACTGAATTGCAACCGGACTGTCATCCAAACTGCGGTATTTGTCTGCCTTTGCTATAAGTATACTGAATGAGGACAGTGGCTCGCAAATTGGTTCCCCACTTTACTGAATGTATCACGCTTGCTGGAAGCTGCATCCAGCAACCTTACTGGACTGCATCCAAACTGTTCTCTCAGTCTGGGCCCTGCCATCTTAGCCCAGACACCCACTCGTACTGCAGAGAAAGATCCAACGTGAGACTCACCTGGAGATTTGGCTCCCTGATCAACAACACCAAACAGGATCGAGCGCCACATCGCATCGTGTGGGCCCTGCTTCTCCTGGCCATCCATCATCTCTTCATCTTGAGGCCTCCATTTTGTCCATCCTGCATCCAATTTTAGGTAGCATGAGTAAAACCAGGGTAGCTGTCTCCAATCCAGCTAACAATCACAGTGTGTCATCTGATTTAATTTTTGTTAAGCTTTTGTGGACTGAGCCATCCAGTTCTGGATTACAAATTGTGGGTTACAGTACATGCGTGTTTCTTTCCATCACAGGGCCCCAACCAGCTGCAGCACTGGCTTACCCCAGGAAACACTTCAGGCTAGTCTGCAGTTCCAGCTGGGTACCCAGAATGTGTGTGACTGTGTTCCAGGGACCTTTGAGTGCATGCCGTATAGCCCAAATCAATCAGAACTAAAATCAATCACCAGATTACTGCCCTCCCTTGTTCACATTCCCCCAAATAAATCAGATCTGAATCTTTTTGCAGTTAAATTGGGTGTGGTGTACCTCTGTATAAAAAGTACTGCATCAACGTTGTTTAATTGTTAGAGGTCTTGTTTTCCAGGGGGTCTCCAGGGCATTCCAGCTGATCTAGCCCTGGTGGTAAGTGGTTACAAGGAAGGATTCACTGTGTGTTGCAGAAGTGTGTTGGGGTGGGGTAGCTGCAAGCTTAACCAGGTCACTAGGGGTAAAGAGGGGGGTATCAGTGTCCCGGAGGGCTGTACCCAGGCCAGTTACATTGCCAACAACCCTGTCCTGTGGGTGGAGGCACTCTTTTCGAGAGCCCAGGTCCCTTAACCTGCAGTCTACTGTGCAGGCAGGGGAAGTAATCCTCAGAGTAGCGCCACCTAGGGGTTACATAAATAAATAAAATATATTACCACTTAGACCCATTGCATCACTAGGATTTTGGGACAGAAACTATTTTTAAATAATTTACTGGTGCGTAGGAGTTTGTGATAGTTAAACTATTTTTAAAAAAGTTACTGTGGTTAAGGAGTGGTCATAGGAAAACCCGCAGTGTGAAACAGGAAAAGACAGTCTTTCAAGCAACAGAGGGAGGTGGATCTAGGTTTACGTTTGTTTGTTACAATTCTTAACATTTTCAGTGCAGGAAGAGTTTAAAGCACAGCTGACTTATTTTGCGGCTGACAGCTTTCAGAGCACAAATATCAAAGCCTGTTTTGGGGCTGGGGAGGTTTACCTGTGTCTGACTTGGATGTGTGGATGTTTCTCTGTTTGATTAGCAGGGTATTTTCTCTGTCAAATTGTTGTGTAGGGCATCTTGCTGACAGGAAGGCACTCATTGCAGCAGTGGGTCAGAGCTTTTAGCTGACTGTTTTGTGAGGGCACGATTTAGGCCCAACCTTCCCACCCTCACCCCACCCACCCTGGAAATAGTTCCCTTTATACCTGGGGTTCTGACATCATTTCCTCAAGAGTGCAAGGTGCATATCATTGTCATAGCCTCCCTAGCACACTGCGCTGACAATATAAACATACAAATTGTATAATATAAATATATATATATTTCTATATTACAAACCAATCACACACACACACACACAAAAAAAATGTGGGGAGTAGTACAATGTAATGGCTGTGGGGCAGCAGTCTTCTGGGAGTCTTTCTGGAGGCTGAGATGCTGCCCTATTTGCAGACAACTCTCTGCCCTGAGGGAGGAGGAGGTCACCCGTCTTCAGGTCACACTGGACAGTAGTAAGGGGACTGTCCCCCAGGCCACACAGGATGGTAGGAAGGGAATCTCCCCCATCCAGGGAGCACCACAGCCACCACCACTACCTCAGAGGTTGCAAAGAAAGCACAGCAGTTGGACCACAGTGGGCTCAGGGAGGGTGAGGATGGTGGAACAGAGGCACACCCAGTCAGTTGTTCCACACCATAATCCATACACCATTCTGGGGGGAGCATAGCTCTCTTATGGATGCACCCACAGAGGAGACTAAGGAGCCTGAGGACAACTGTCACAAGGGAGGCCCACAGGAAGGAGGCAGAGAACACCACAAGGAAAGGAAGCAGCTCCTGGTGGGGGACTCAATTATTAGGGGGATAGAACTGAGGGGAGCAGGGAAAACTGAAGTAAGGTGCCTGCCTGGTGCCATGGCTTGGAGAGACAGGAAGCGCATCCTCAGGATCACGAGAACAGCTGCACGGGAATCTGAGCTGGACATCATTGTCCACCTAGGGACAAATGACTTGGCTAATCATGAGATTAGAGCAGTGCAGAAGGACTTTGTAGAATTGGGGAGGGGGCCTAAGACAACTAGCACACACAATATCCTTCTCTGAGGTGCTGCCTGTCAATGGCATGAGTGAGGCGAGGGTACTTTGCACCATGCAGTTTAATGAATGGTTGAAAAAATGGTGTGGAGCACAGGGGTTTGGCTTCATTGGGGACTGGGGTTCCACCTGGAGGGACACCAGCCTATACTGGCAGGATGGTCTGCATCTGTCCAGGAAGGGAACAAGTCTTTTGAGCAATCGGTGTAAATGCTTCATTGGCACGCTTTTAAACTAGTCAAGGGGGGAGGCACTGATAAGCAGCAGGAAAATCCCAACCTCTCCCTACAAAACAGGGTACTAAATGAGAAAAAGACTGAGGTAGAAAGGTCAGTGGAGGATGCTGCAACAGAAGGTAAAGCCATCAAAAAATGGAGAGCAATGAGTACCAATGCCCGTAGTCTGAGTAACAAGCTTCCTGAATTAGTGGCCTTGATAGAGAAGGAACATCTGGATATCGTGGCAGTCACAGAAACATGGTACACACAAAACCATGACTGGGACATAAACATACCAGGATACACTATCTACAGGAGGGACAGGGAGGGTAAAAGAGGAGGAGGAGTAGCTCTTTACATAAGGGAAGGAATCAAGGCAACAGAACAAAGGAAAACAGGGAGGAGAAGAAGCACTGTGGGTAAATTTGGAGACCGCAATGGCACCACAATCCGCACAGGGTTAGATGAGACCCTTCTCAGGGGAGGAAATGGACAAGGAAATGATAGAAAGAATACTTAGAATGGCAGAAAAAGGGGAGATATTGCTGATGGGTGATCTGAATATGCCAGATGTTAACTGGAATGCAGTTGCAGCAGCCACTTCAAAGAGTGGGGTTATTCTAGATGCCCTACAAGGGGCATGCCTTAGACAACTAGTATTGGAGCCCACTCAAGAGGGAGCAATCTTAGACCTGGTTCTCTCAAATGAAGATGAAGAGAGGATCACAGATGTAGAAGTGGGTAGCCATCTGGGAACTAGCGACTATCAAACAGTATGGTTCACAATAAACACAGCAATAGAGTCAAGCCATACAAAGGCAAAAGTACTGGACTTTAGGAGGGCTGACTTTGTCAAAATGGATGAGTGCCTAAGGAATGCACTAGCAAATGGGCAGGAGGGAGAGGTGGAAGAACAATGGGGAATAATAAAAACTGCCATCACAGAGGTAACAAGCCTTTGTGTGAAGCAAATTAACAAAACAAAATGATGTAAGAAACCACTATGGTTCTCAAAGGAAGTGGCAGTGAAGGTTCAAGAGAAAAAAAGCATTCAGGAAGTACAAGGAATCACAGAAGGAGCAGGACAGGGAACTGTATCAGTTAAAGCAAAAGGAAGCTGGGAAGGCAGTCAGAACAGCAAAGGCCCAAACCGAGGAAAAAGATAGCCACTCGGTTAAGAAGGGGATAAAACCTTTATAGGTACATCAGGAGCGAAGGAAGACCAAGGGAGGGCTAGTGAGGCTTAATAAAGAGGAGGGAGGGTGGGCAGAGGGTGACTGTGAAAAGGCAGAGATACTAAACAAATATTTTTGCTCAGTATTTACAAAGGAAGTGGGCGAGGTACCTAAAACAAACAGTAGAAACGCTCTGGATACAGAAGTTGATACCAGCCCATTTACAGAAGAAAGGGTTCTGAAAGAACTCTTAAAACTGAAGGTGGACAAAGCAATGGGGCCTGATGGGATTCATCCCAGAATTCTAAAAGAACTAAGGGTAGAACTAGTGACACCACTGACTACCCTCTTTAACAAATCATGGGAGGATGGGGTGGTACCCGAGGACTGGAGAAGGGCAGATGTGATTCCCCTTCACAAAAGTGGGAGCAAGGCAGAAGCAGAAAACTACAGACCTGTTAGTTTAACCTCAGTGGTAGGGAAAATGATGGAATCACTTCTGAAGGAAAGAATTGTTGAGTATCTAGAGGCCAGAGGGGCTCAGGACCCAAGGCAGCATGGATTCACAGCGGGAAGGTCATGCCAGACAAATCTGATAGATTTCTTTGACTGGGTGACCAAAGTAGTAGATCAGGGAGGGGCTGTGGACATGGCCTACCTAGACTTTAGCAAGGCATTTGACACAGTCCCACACAAAAGATTAATATACAAGTTAGCCAGCCTGGGAGTGGATCCCAAGATGACAGCCTGGGTAAAGAATTGGCTGGAGAATAGGACACAGAGAGTAATAGTAAATGGAGTCCACTCTGAAGAAAGGGGGGTTACTAGTGGGGTACCGCAGGGTTCAGTATTAGGACCGGTCCTCTTCAATGTCTTTATAAGCAATATTGCAGAGGGACTGGAAGGAAAAGTATGTCTCTTTGCAGATGACACAAAGATCAGCAACAGAGTTGATGCACAAGGTGGGGTGTAAAGGATGAGAAGGGACTTGGCAAGGTTAGAGGAATGGTCAAATGTATGGCAGCTTAGACTCAATGCTAAGAAGTGCAAGGTAATGCACCTGGGAAACAAAAACCCAGGGGAAGAGTACACAATGGGGGGTGAGATACTAACAACAACAAAAATGGAATGGAACCTGGGGGTAGTCATATCAGATGACCTAAAGGTGGGCAAGCAATGTGAGAGGGAAGCAAGGAGGGCTGGGGGATACTGGGATGCATAGGGAGAGGCATCACCAGTAGAAAACAGGAAGTTATTATCCCTCTGTACAGACAGTTGGTGAGACCCCATCTGGGTACTGTGTGCAGTTCTGGAGACCCAATCTCCACAAAGACATAGACAGGATGGAGGCTGTCCAGAGGAGGGCAACTAAAATGGTGCAGGGTCTGCACGGAAGACATATGAAGAGAGACTTAAGGAGCTGAATATGTATAGCCTGAGGAAAGGAGAGAGGGGGACATGATACAAACTTTCAAGTACCTCAAGGAATCAACAAAGTCCAAGAGGGTAGCATCTTTCAAAAAGAGGTGTGCAAGAACAAGGGGCACAATTTGAAGATAGAAGGGTGGCTCAGAGGTAATTTAAGGAAGTATTTTTTACAGAGAGGGTTGTGGATGCATGGAATGGCCTTCCGGAGGAGGTTGTGGAGTCAAAAACAGTGGTGGAATTCAAGCATGCATGGGACAGTCATAAGGCAATTCTAGTGGGTGGGGGTAGGAGGAAGTAGGCTGCTGGTTAACTAGGATATACAGCTTATCCAATAGGTAGGGAAATGGGCAGACTGGGTGGGCCAAGCGGTCCTTATCTGCTGTCAAAATCTATGTTTCTATAGGGATCATAGAACTAATAATAACCTGACGGGCATGTGCCCATTGTACAGCAGCTAAGACAGGCATGTGCCCATTGTACAGCAGCCAAGACAAGCATGTGCCCATTGTACAGCAGCCAAGACAAGCATGTGCCCGTTGTACAGCAGCCAAGACAGGCATGTGCCCATTGTACAGCAGCCAAGACAGACATGTGCCCATTGTACAGTTGCCAAGCCAGGCATGTCCCCATTGTATAGCTTGCTCTTTGCTCAAAGGGTATAACTTTTCATTGATTTCAAAGTGCAATAATTATCTAAATGATTTTTGAAACTGGTCATATTATTACTACCCACTACTTCTAGTAGAAGACAATTCTACATTCCCACCACTCTTTGACTGAAATATCCAGCTCTTCTCTTGCTTTTGTATATTTTTCCTGGTAGCTGCATGTCATGTGATTGTGTGGCCTGTTTGGTATCATTTAACTTTAGCCCAGAAATTTCCCACAGATCATCTCTTGAAAAGGCACTGTAGATAAAGCATATGTCTCCCCTTAATCTCCTATACTGCAAGGAGTACAGGTCAAGGACCTTCAATATAGCTTCATAATTTTGCATCTGGTGGCTAAAGAACAGCTGCAGCCTGATTCTAGCACATGCTACCGCACTTGGGGATAATTATCATCTTTCACCCCAAAAAATATTCGGTCCCTCGTCCATCCAACACCTCCCTCTGCCCCAACCTCCAGGACCCTCCCAGTTATGCCACTGCTACTATATTCCTCCTCTTGCACTTAGTACAATGGCAGCTTTTCTCCTCCATATGTCACCGCGTTTTGGGGCAAAAATCACTTTGTCACCTTTCGTATGGTCCTCCGCCCTCCCAGTTCCTCACTCTGCTCCAACAATTGGGTTCTCTTCGCTTGTGCCCCTATTCCCCACCTCTCCCTTCATTATGCACTTGATACCTTCTATCTGGTATGCCTACCCTCTCCCTAACATTTCCCACTACAAAATACACAGTTTTGGGACTTGGATCCAGCACAAGTTCATTATCCACGACTCCTTGTAGTTCTATGTTCAATGTATATTACCTGTAAATGTGCATTTTTACTATAATAGCACCTATTTTTATTGTTTGTACTATTGTAACTTGTCTTTCTGTATTATTACTGCAGGACCGAAGGTCCACCTTGCAAATGAGCTTGTTCAGTGGTGCCCACCTGGATAAATGAAGATATTAATTGATTGATTGATTGATTGATTAAAGGGTTTCACAGGGGACCAATAAGCAATTAATCTACCCAGCAACTAGAATAAAGTCTCCAAGGTATAATATAAAAAAGCATAAGACATCTAAGATTAACACTATGCATTAATGAGGAAATAACATTAAAAAAGGATGACTACAATGTGGGGAAAAATGCAGTAACTCTCAATATAAAGCATGATATGCAAAAAGCAAGGTCCCAGAAAAACTACAGTGAAGCAAAGGGAGCTGCAAAGCCATAAAACATGGTTAGACTAAGTCTAAAACAACGATAAGCAGACTGAGGTTCCTCGAAGAAATAAAAACATACATCGTTGCAGCCAATGAAAGCCCTCAATCAGAAATCAGCATCATGTCAAAAAATCCCCATCAGAGAAAGTCACTGCAGATCGCATGCAAGTGTTGGATCAAACACACTTTACTATGAGCAATACGGTATTCCCAAAGAAGACTCTATAGAAGCATCGAGCAACTCCAAACAAAATTCCAGCATGTCTTACTGTAAGTCCAAAAACCAGCAGCTACATCACAGAAGAGGCACAAGTCTTTAGAATCCCAGCAGGATAGAAGGATCCATACTGGGTCCTCCAAGTGGCTGCAGCCATGCATGCAAGTTAAAGTTCATGATTATGGCACAAATCCCATGCATACAGTAAAGCTGCAAAGCTTGCTATCTGTAATCTATCTGACAGCACTAACATACCTTACACAGATTTAAACAAGTCGGGGTACAAAGATGGTATCTCCCACTTGGCTTGCTCTGGGGTTTCAAAACTCCAAGTGGTCTCTTCATGAAAAATTTGATGTGTGACAGTGCATCTTGAAGTGAGTTTGTGATGCTGTCAGTTTAGAAATATGTATTTATTTATTTATTAAAAAGTTTCACCAGGTAAGGCACACTGAACAACAAGTTGCTCATCTCCTGGTGCTATCTGGGGGACAGGGGAAAGGAGTTACATAGCAAAATATTTTACAGCAAGGCACATACAGTAGTAGAGTGACAGATTGCATACATAGGAGACAGTTACAGATTTTAGCTGTAAACTTCTGATTTACATAAAGTGTACCGAGCTTCAAGTAGCACTGATTACACACAGGGAGATGAGTACCCAAAAGCAGGCAATAGCCGAATGTGCAACAACAAAAGTAGGACTTTATGGAGTACAAACAATAGGTGGGAGTCTCAGCAAGTTTGCTTTATGTGTAGGAGGGCAGAGACCACGAACATAGTGAGCGCTAAGGTCATATGATGCAAAGGCTAACAAGTGTACTAGACATAAGGAGATTTAGTGGCTAGAACTTGCAGGACATTTGCACTATAACAGAGATTAGATAGTAGGAGCTCCAGAAGGAGCACAGGCATACCTCCAGTTACAAATGCAACAGCAAATAAGCAGAACAAACTTTAAGTGCATAGGTATAATAAGGGCTTATATATAGGTAATGTCTAATCTAATGGCGGCAGTAAAGTACAAGTGTAATGCCAGAATGGGGGGGGGTGGTTAGGTGCAGGCACAGTTAACAAAAAAGATGCTGTGGAGTGCCATAGTAAGTGATCCAGCTAAGGAGAAAAGACAGATTTGAGACGGAAGTGAGTTCCACAGTTTTGGGAGACGGTAGGAGAAATCAGACTGGCCCATAGAGGTGGACCTCATGGGTACTGCCAGGGTTCTGTGGTCATGGGATCTGAGAAGGCAGGAGGGAGGGGGGAGGAGGTAAGATGGGGAGGAGAGTAGCCAGCCAATAGGAGGAGACAAATTTTGCACTGTGATTCAGACGCCTGTTAGCTAGAGATGGGAAAGTCAAGGCTTGGTAAAGGTGACAATGATGGGTTAATAGAGGTGCATCCAGGGCAAAAAGGCAGAATGAGTTGAAAAGGGTATCCAGTCTGGCTAAGGAGGAGGCAGGAGCAGAGCAATAGACAACATCACAGTAGTCAATGATCGGGAGAATCATCTATTGGACCAGTTTTCACTTAGCCAGGAGCGGGAGGTAGGCACGATTTCTATGTAGGGCACCAAGTGTAGAGCAAAGTTTTTTCATAAAGGCTTCAATATGGTCCAAAAAGGTGAGATGCTGATCCAGCCAGATGCCCAGATATCTGAAAGATGTAGAGGTATCAATAGTTGCCCCATCTAGAGTAGTATAAGAGGGCAGGGATGGGAATTTAGCCAGCTGCTGCCTAGTGCCAAAAGTCATGGACACTGTCTTTTTAGCATTTAGAAGTATGGGTCTCGTAAGCCAATCTCTGTTCCTGAGCACTCCCTGGAAGGTCTCATAATATTCAGATCTTGGTACCCTCCCAGGTTACATCTTGGAGGCAACACACCTTGGCTAACAAGTGTTGCACATCCATGTAATTTAAAAACTCAAAGATGAAGGGATCGGGTTTAGAGTCATCAAAAGGCATCAGGCAGAGTGCTTGGTGGGTACTTTTGAAAATATAAGATGGGACATCAGGAGCAGGTCCTGCTATCTTCTCACAGAATTTCTAAGGTAATAAGATCGCATGGGGTCCCTAAACTTTTCAGATAGCCAAGTGATCATATGGATCAGTGATAGGGCGGGCATTCAGCGTCTTCATCAGTGACATTGGGGATGGTATTACGGACAAAATGTGTCTATTCACAGAAAACACCAAGTTCTGCGAGAGAGTGTACACAGACAAAGGGATACAGCACCTACATAATAATCTGGAGAAGCTGGGGAGGTGGTCCAGGATCTGGCAGCTTGGCTTCAATGCCAAGAAATGCAAAGTTATGTACATCAGTGCCAAAAATCCCAGGACAGAGTACTACCTGGATGGAATCCAGGGTCCTGCATCAGAGGAGGAGGAGAAGGACCTGAGAGTGATGATCACTAGTGACCTGAAGCACTCCATACAGTGCACAAAAGCAGCAGCAAGGGGCATACGAGATGCTGTGGTGCATGGCTAGGGGGATCAGTAGTAGGAGAAAAGAGGTTATACTGTCCTTGTACAGGTTAGTGGTGAGGCAACATGGAATTCAATACTGGTGCCCACACCTCAGAAAATACTTTAATTTTCTGGAGAAGGTCCAGTGGAGGGTTACAAAGATAATAGTGGGTCAGCAGGGTAAGGCATATGAGGAGAGGTTGAGGGCACTAAACATGTACTCCCTGGATGACAGTAGAGAGAGGGAGGACATTACTGAGACTTTCAAGAGCTTGGAAGGGATAAATAAGGTGTTTAAGGAGCATCTCTCTAAGCTAAGTGGCAACCATAACATGAGGGGGCACAGTCTTAAGCAGTGGGGGGAAGGTTTGGAGGGGGGTCAGGAAATACTTATTCATGGAGAGCATGGTGGGAACTTGGAATGCACTGCCAGAAGAGGTAGTCTTGTTGAAGATGGAGGGTAGTTTCAAGGGAGGCTGGATAGTCATAGGGGGAAGGTAAGGATGATGGGTAGGGTAGGATGGCTTGGATGAGAGGTGTGGAGAGTGAGGGCAAGGTTAGCAGCTCAAGTTCTGGACCCTGCAATATGAGCAGGCTAGATAGCCCAAATGGCCTTCTTCTTCTGGCTTCTTTGCGTGTTTGTATGTCTGTATGAGATTACAACATTAGTGCATTGGCTCCAACCTTCAAGGTCCTCCAAGCGGGCTTCAAGACATTTTGTCTTCTGTCGCAGAGCCACAATCTCTGGGCTCAGCCACCATGGCCAAACATCTAGTGAGTTCAGTTTGGCCTTCATGTCTCCTATTCTCCAGTTAAACTCCTCTACAGTGGTCTGTATGGCTTTGACATGCATGGTCAATGAAAATACCCAGGTCCACCTCAAAAATTAGCTTGCTCAACGGTGATTGCCTGGTTAAATGAAGACTTTGATTGATTGATTGATTGATTGATTGACTGATTGATTGAAGAAGTGCTTCTTTTGGGGGACTCATCTCTTGCAAAAAACTCTCCTCTGTGAATACCTCTGGACAAGCTGAAGGCTGACCCAAATTAGCAGCAGGTGGTTTTGTCTACTTTGAACTCCACTGTTGCTCCATTGTAGGTGGTGGCGTATGATGTAGTGGGACAGTTTTCATTTTGGCATCCATTACGGTAGTAAAACTGAGCCCCAAGGATATCAGAGAGCAAATACTGAGCACTGAACTACAGAAGGCAGAGGAAAAGCAGGATGAACACCTGCACCTGGATATTCAGACTACGCCAGGCAGTGGTGCAAGCCTGGGCGCAGCACAACCGGGCTGCGCCTGGGCATGGACCATGTGATATTCAACGGTGCTGCACCATGGCTCAGCACTGTTAAATATGGCACTGAAGGCACATGCACTGCACATGGCGCAGTGGCACTGCACCAGCGCATGTGGCAGAACAGGAGCGGGGGGATGCGCCAGCACAAATGCAGTTCTGCAGGGCACATCAACCATGATGTTCAGCACTGGGCATGCAAAAGAGGCCATTATGCATGCAAGGTGCAAATGGGGCTGTTTGCATGTCATTATGGCCCCATTTGCATGTGGTGCGTCAATCCCCAGCAACTTGCGCCTGGTGCCCTGCCAGGCTGTAGCCTTCAGGGACTGATGCCCTACAGTCCCATGGCAGTCCCCCACTCCCATACACCTGATTGTAGGCATATGTAACAGTAAATTCCCTGGTAGTCCAGTGGAAACCCCCCCATCGTCCAATCGTGGGTATAAGTAAATATACATTCCCTGGTGGTCCAGTGGAACCCACCCATCGCCTGATTGCGGGCATACGTAAATATACATTCCCTGGTGGTCCACTGGAAACTCCCCCATCGCTCCCTTCATGGGTGGAAATAGCAAAAGAAACCCTGGTGGTCCCATTGTACCCCCCTCCCCACCTGCTCACTGAGGTCCCTGCCACCCAGTACCCCCAGTCAGCAGTGGGCGGCAGCACCCCGCCTGCATGCTGCCCAGTCGCCCGCCAATTTACAGTGTACAGTATGGTCTGTACACCTATTGATTCACTGTGTGGACCAATGGGCATGCAGACTGTACTGTACTACTGCACTAATTCAGTATAGGATACCAATGAGCTGATTCACAGTTTTTGCAATACTATCAATGTGGGTCACAAAGGTTAGGCAGGGAATGAAGGAGATTCCAAGGTATTTAAATGATGTCACTTGTTTGAGGGTATTTCCTGCGTAAGTATTGATAGCAAGCAGAATTTGCCTTTTCTTGTTTTGTGAGCTTGAGAAGAGCATGGATTTTGTTTTTTTGTGATTTAGGACCAGTATGTGCTCTAAGAACCAGTTCTCAACCTTGGAGAAAGCAAGCTGCAGGCTAAGGAGTAAGGGTTTCGGATCCTTATGTGAGGAGAGAATCACGGCATCATCAGCATAGAGGATTATTTGTTCTGGGCAAGATTGAGGGAGGGAGTTTAGGAATAGGCTGAAGAGAAGAGGGCCCAAGATGGATCCCTGGGGAATGCCTGAGAGGACCGGATTTGAGTCTGAGAGAACTCCTGAGATTTGTACTCTTTGAGAGCATTGGGCTAGGTAACTTTTTACCCAGGCACTAGGGCCCTGAGAGAGCGCAATAGCCTGTAGCTGTTTGACAAGCAAGCCATGGTGAACAGTGTCAAACGTCTTTGTTAGGTCAATGAAAACAGCTCCAGTTTGGTATCCTTTGTCCATAGCATTGTGGATTGCTCCAGAGAATTCCAGGAGGGTGGTCGATGTACTGTGCCCTTGTCTGAAGCCGTGTTGCTGTGCGCAAAGGATGTTATACTTTTGCAGGTAGTCTGTAAGTTGGTCCGCCACAATGCGCTCAAGGGCCTTGGAGAGGGGTGGGAGTATCGATATTGGTCGATAGTTACCAGGTATGGACTTGTCACCACTTTTGAGCACTGGAGTGACTATTGCAGATTTCCATTTGGTGGGAAATTGACTAAGGCAGAGGGAGAGATTGAAAATTCCGGTGAGTGGGAGCAATACCTCTTCCAGGGTAAGGGACAGTAGTTTAAGGTCTATAGTATCGCTGCTTGCTCTGGACTTAGAGATAGCCTTTTTTATGTATTTGTGGACTTCATGTGCCCTAACTTTTTTGAAATGGAAGGGCGGTTGATTTGGAGAAACAGGTGGCGAAGCTGGTTTTGAGGGGTCTGTATCTGAGAAGAAGTCCATGGGGAGGACCCCACTAAGGTCGGTGAAAGTTGCATTTAGGATCTTTGCCATGACCATTGGATCTAGGGTAGTGGCTCCATCAACAGTCATTAGAGTAGGAGAGGATTTGGACTGCTTACCCGTGATATTTCTGATATTGTCCCAGAAGGATCTCCCGTCACCCCAGGTGTTGGTGAGGGCATCCTTGAAATAGGAACTCTTCGTCATTCGGATTTGCTTAGTGCAGTAGTTACGAGACTGTTTATACCTTTGGATGTCTGGCAGGGAGCCTGTGGCTCTAGCTATAGCCCAGAGGTGGTCCCTTGTTTTTAGTTGGGCCAATAGCTTAGCAGTAAGCCAGGGATTGGCGAGAGCTTTGATTTTGTGCTTTTTTTACTAGTGCGTAGGAGTCGCAGACGGTATTGAAAGTAGTGATGAAGTAATCAAGGGCTGCGTCAACATCTTGTGAATTGTATATTTGGGACCAGTCATGCCATCTGAGACAGGCCTTGAGATGAGTCAGATTGCCATAAGGTAGTACTCTGCTTGAGATGGTGTTTGGAGGTGGCTTGCGGAACTTATTTGTCCAGGTACAGATAACGGGAATGGTCGCTGAGGGAGTCCGGGAGGACGAATGTGTTATTTATGTGGGCTGGATGGCTGGCAAGGACCCAGTCTAGGAGGGTGCTAGTGCCCGATTTGTAATTCTTCCTAGTAGGGGAGCTTACCATCTGCGTTAGGTTAGCTGACAAGATAGCATCCTTATGGGACCCTACATCAGGTGCGAGCCAGTTGATATTAAAGTCACCAAGGAGAAGGAGCTCAGTGCCAGGAGGTTGTGATCTTACAAATTCAAGGACGGTCTGGAGACCAGTCCCTGGGTCTTTTGGTGGGATGTAGATAGCAACAACAGTGAGGACTTTATTTTGGGCAACAAGGAGTAGCTTGACAGGAAGGAATTGCACTGAGGTGTTTGAGGAGGTAGTGCAGACAGGGTGATCGGTGATGTTGTCTTTTATGTAAATTGCACAACCCCTCCTTTTAGTAATTCTATCAAGTCTGAAGATGCTGTAGCCTTGCAGCGAGATGGCATGGCCTGGAGTATTGGGTGTCAGCCAGGTTTCAACAATGGCTAGGATTTCAGGGTTATATTGGCTGGCAAACATTTGAAGGGAGGCCAGCTTTGGAAGGAGGCTGCAAATATTGAGGGTGGCAATGGTGAGACCCCCCTCCATTTTGGCAAGATTTGTTGAGCTGGAGTAAGTAGGTCCTGGATTCAGATGAACACTTCCTGACATCAGGAGGAGGAGGAGCAGGAGTTTTAGAGCCATCTGACACTGCTCATAGTAGGTGAAATAACGTCTCCGATGCTTGTCTGCTTGAATGCAGCTTATACGTCTAGGGTCCCAGTGCAGGGCAATGGCTAGAAGCAAAGGTCGGTTTGCCCAAGTTCCATCTGCGTGATTTGTCATAAGCAGCCAGTCCTTTGCAGGGGGGTGCCACAAATGTGGGTAGGGAGGATCATACCTCTCAACCTCTTGCCTCCTGAATCAGGGACAAGGCTTAAAAAAATCAGGGACAAAGACCCCAAATCAGGTACACATCTTAAAAACTGGTACTATTCACTCAAATGCTGATAGAATAAGGGGATTTGTGTTAAGATGCATTTTCTGAAGAAGAACAAGTCTGTAACTTTAATGTTTGACATTTTTTTGTGATTTTAATCCCTACTGTTCTGCCACAAAAACACAAATTTTATGAGGGACAGTGGAAAATTTTGAGGCAAAATCAGGGATGTACCTGAAAATCAGGGACAATTGAGAGGTATGGGGAGGATTTCTGGGCTCTCACTGCATAGCTAACCTCCACTTCTCCTCCTTAATTGCTCAGCTAACTATTCCCTCCCTTCCCTTCCTTGTTTCTCTCACTAAGTCTGCTAAATCTGCCTTTGTCCTCCCATTCTTCTGGCCCTGTGCCTCGTCCTACCCTCCACTGTTTCTCCCTCTTTTTTCTCTTTTGCAATGCCCACCGTTAGGCTTAGTTTACCGGTGATTCTCTATTTTGTCCTTCTCTCCTCAGGATCCTTATCCCCTAATTGGGAGTGATCCTCTGGCTGGCTGTGCGGCTCAGCACTTTGTTGTGCTGCTGTCTGTCCTTCTACCCCCTTACCTGAAGTAATCCTTGAGAGAAGGTATGGACAGATCCTGGGGCTTGGCTCCTTCAAACCACAGCTCCTTTTCACTTCACTGGTCACCTGCCTTGTCAGCCCCTGGCTGACTGGTTTCTGACTCTCTGCCAGGCCAATCGGGTAAGCAGCGTCAAATTTCCTTCCTCTGTTGCAAGCTCTCTGTCTTCTGTGTTCTTGAGGGTGAATGTTTGACCCACCCCCACCCCTCCTCCTACCTTTATTAAATACATCTAAGCTCCTCCCCTAATCACCTCTCCTATCTCATTGGCCAGTGCCAGCAGTAACCCACCAGTCTTCTAGGACAGCTCTGCTGTAATCTGACTAGTACTCTCCTGCTTTTTGTTTCTTCTGTAGTTACTTTAACCAAGGTCTCTCATGATGTCTCAGCTATTATACCCTGTGCTCTCCACTTCAGCCTCCATCTACCACTGGCGTAATCTTACTTTTAACCTGTTCGTAGCCTCCATTAACTGCTGAGTTTATATTAAGCATTCTCAAGCAAAAGGAAAAAAATATGGTCAATTTGGCTGCAGTGTACATCCCAGTCAGCTTATTGCTACTTTATACAGCTGACTATACTATTGCTCAGTCCTTTTCTCACCCTCAGTTGCACAATGCTACAGTGTCTCCACTCCACTGGATCCCCAATACCATATGTGGGCATTGTTTTGCTCCATAGCTCTCTAGGCGAAGCGTAGTATATCTTGGTCTACTGGTACACAGACGGCTCCATAGGTCTCCTCTCACTGCCAGTTTCCTGAGGCATCATCTCAAGACCACTATCAGGCCTCTCCTCCTCCTCCTTCTTCTCCTCCTCCTATTAGCCCTAATGGGTGATGTTGAGCCCAATCAGGGCCCAGAAACTCCTGCCCTCGTTCCCCACTCCCTGTCCCCAACTCATCAACTACCTAAGGGATTAAAAATTGCACATTTAAATGCATGCAATCTCAGATCCAAAATGCCTGAGCGCGAAGCCTGGATTAATCAACATACCCCAGACATTCTGGGAATTTCTAAAACTTGGCTGAAGCCAAGCATCAGGCAGCATGAGGTTGCTTTATCTGGGTACAAGTGTTTTAGGGAGGACCTGCTGTGTAAAAGAGGGGGTGGTGTTCTAATATATGCCAGAGATATTTTAGATATTGCTGAATTCCCAGTTCCATACTCAGAACCATCTGTGGTTGAATCTTAATTCCTGTCCTTTACACTTGGTGTCATTAAAAAAAATCCTACTGAGATGTGTATATCCCCCCCCCAAGGAAGCCTCCTATTGCCTCCCTTCCTTCCTTCCTTTCCTCCTTTGCTAACCTACCACGCCATGATCTGGTACTATGTGGAGACTTTTACATTGACTGGCTGAGTCCGAACTCTGATAAGGTGTGTCCCCCCCTCTTGCTGATTCGAACCTGGTCCAACTGTTAGTCGACCCAACCCATCTTAACACCAAGTCAAGAAACAACACTTTATTTGATTGGGTGGTCACTAACTGAGCTGCTAAAATCAAGTCAGTGGGAATACTCTCTGACAGTATAAGTGATCCCTCTCTGACACTCTGTATGTGGTGCAACAACTTCCCTAATCCCCCATCATAAGGTCATCCAATTTCGGGACGTGTCCAGATTTGACCCCAATGCTTTAATTACCTCTATGATACTGACTGGGGGTCAGTAAATACCCTTCCAGACGTTAACAAAGCTCTTGACTTCTTCGTGTCCAAGTTCATGGAAATTGTTCATCATCATGCTCCTATGAAGAAATGCCGGTCTAAAGGAACTAAAGCTCTGTGGCTTTCCAAGAAACTCAGGAAACTCATGGCCACTTGTGATTGAGCTTGGCGGATGTGCAAAAATAGTAGGATACCCTCTGATTGGCAAACCTATAGGTAGTTAAGGAGCAGGAACAAAAATTCCATCCTGAAAGCTGAACGCCAGCATTTCAAGTGACTTCAGACCGAGCATCTCAGCAATCCAAAGAATTTCTGGAAACAGGTTAAGTCCCTCTTAAAAGGGAATACCTTTGAGTTCTCTAGCACCCTAGATTCCCAGGGAGCAGTACTCAATAACCCCCTTGCCATAGCTACTGGCTTTAATGAATACTTCACCAATCTGCATAAGTATACATTTCTCTTCTCCAACTCTCCTCCCCCCCAACCTGACCCTCTGACACCTGAAATCTCTTTGGGCCACCCCTTGTTTCACCTTAAACTGGTTACCTTCTCTGAAGTATATCGACTTCTCAAAAATCTGAAGGCTGATAACTCTCCAGGTCATGACACCCTTGAACCAAGATTTCTAAAACTGGGGGTGATTGCTCTTGCCCGGCAAGTTCATGACCTGTTCAATCTCTCCTTCCTTAATTGTGTTGTCCTGGAAAAATGGAGGGTCTCGGTAGTTGTACCCATCCACAAGGGTGGTCCTAACTCTCGATACTCTGCCCACTAGCTAAAATCCAAGAGCGCATCATCTTTGACCACTTACAGGATTACCTGGACCACCACCATCTGCTCTCTATCTTCCAGCATGGGTTCAGGAAAAAACACAGCACCCTTACAGCCCTGATAAAAGTTACCTCCAATATAGTGCATGCAATGGACCATGGCTGTGCCACCAGAGCAATATTCATTGACCTGACCAAGGCCTTTGAATTGGTCAACCATGGCCTACTACTTCAGCAGCTGCATAACCTTGGCCTTTTTATTTATTTTTTTTCCTTTTATTTAGTTTTTGTTGACCGGGTAAGTGCACTAGATAAATCTTGCCTATTTTCAGGCATGGCCCGGGAGAAGGGATACAGATGAATGCCAACTGACCTTGAACCAGATTAAGCTCTTGGTGGTATTTTTCATGAATGGAGGAATTTGGCCATTGCACCAGGGAAATTCCCCTGCTCTTTTCGAGAAGTGCCATGGGATCTTTAACATCCACCTGAACTACCACCAGAACAGGCAGATGGGACCTCGGTTTAACGTCTCATCCAAAAGACAGCACCTCAGGATTGTAGCAACCCCCTCTTGCTGCACTACAGTGTCAGTATTGGGATATTAACCCAAGTGCCTGGTGTGGGGAGAGAACCCACAGCCTACTGATCTCCCTGCCTCACAGGTGAGTGTGCTATCTGCTGAGCCACTGACACTGCTAAATTCACTGCGTTGATTCCAGCTCCCTATTGTGGAATCAGAGTTACCTCCATGGCCACACTCAAAGAGTCAAATGAGCAGGTTCCTTATTGGACCCTAGACCCATAACCCACGGTGTCACCCAGGGTTCTATCCTGAGCTCATTACTGTTTTCACTCTTTATCAATGATCTACCGAATAATTGTGGTGGGGCCTCCGTTCAACTCTATGCAGACGATACTATTATTTACCATTCTTCTTCTGACATAGAGTGTATTAATTCAGTGCTAGCCTCTGACTTCCATACTCTCAAAGACTGGTTCTTACAGCAACGGCTGGTCCTTAACACTAAAAAAACAAAGTGCATGCTGCTATCGAACCAAGCTTCACAAACCCTCCCCCTGCTAGCAGTAATGTCTCAGACGGGAGCGCTCCTTGAATCTGTCAAGGTCTTCAGATACTTAGGGATTACCTTAGATTCCTCTCTTTCCCTGGACATGCATTTCTCAGTCGTAACCAAAACCCTTAATTAAAGCTTGGTGTCCTATAGCATATCCGTCCCTTCCTCACATCTACCTCCTGCCGCAAGATAGCTGCTGCAACTCTCCTGCCACTCCTCACGTATGGTACCCCGCTACTACTTTCAACAACCACAACAATGCTTTCTCACCTTTTTGCAGGTCTACCACAGGGTGGGAAGATTTGTCCTGGGGGTCAGTGCTCAACATCACCACTGTGACATCCTCTCCTCCCTTGGATGGCTCCCCTATGAGTCTAAGTTATGTTATGTTACTTTGATCTTCGTACATAAACTGGTCCACTGCTGCACTCCTCCATGCCTTGTTGACATTGTCCTATGGCGACCCCCACAGCGTACTCTTAGATCTGCTTCCCTACCCCTTCTCCAGTTGCCTAACTCCTGGCACACCAATCCTTTGCCTCTTCTGGTTTATCTGACTGGAACTCACTGTCTCCCTCAAATCTGGCCTGCACCTCCCTCCCTCTTTTTCACAGCTCTTTGCTTCCTCACCTATCTGCCGCACCTTGCTCCTGTTTTCAATGAATCTTGCATCTCTCATCCTTCCCATAAGAATTTTCTCTGCTCATCTGTGCTTCCCTTGTGTTTCACCATTGTCAAAATGTATATATAATCATATTTGTTCTAATATAAGCTGTTTTACCACTGTCAAAATGTTTACATAATGTTTGATAATTAATGTAACATGTTGTTTACCCTTGTCTCCTGCCCTTTGTTATATCTGCATCAGTTGTAAATGGTAACGAATATTTACTTGATCCGCGTACCAACCTTGTTGTCTATGATCTGCATCAGTTGTAAACGGTAACGAATATTTACTTGATCCGTGTACCAACCTTGTTGTCTATGTCTTACACTGCCAATGTAATGCACTTCCTGGGTCACCCCTGAAAATAGGACTGTCTTGTCTCAGTGGGCTCACCCAATTACCAAAATTCAATAAATAAATAAACTACCTTCTTGTAGCTGCCCCCATAAAGTTTTCTGATAGTCTATTTTTCATCCTTCTGAACATTTCCTTGAACTCTGTGTGATGAAATGAGGGCCCTGTTAATATCTATCATTGCCTTTCTTTGTGTTCTTCCCCACCCCACTGAGCAGTGCTCTGATTTGCTGACATTCTTTGTTGAACCATCCTTTCTGATCCTTGTGATTACCTTTCTTTAATATTCTCTCATGTGGTCACATTCCCTTCAGGAGGTTTACTATAAAATTTTCATAGCAGGACATGATATCTAGCTCCACTTTATCCCTACTGGATAAAACAATTGACAATATTTGGCTGATTCATTTCCCAACAGTCTCTCATGAAGTTTTCTGCAAAGTCTCTGGATATAGCTGACCCCTCTATTATTTCTTGATGTTACACAAATATATGCGTGTCTGCCAACTCCTGATTGATCTGCCATTGAACATGTTACGACACACTCTGTTTTCACAATAATACTCAGAGGTCAGGAGTCACTGTCCCAGTATTCTATTACCTCAGACATTGAGACCTTGGTAAAACTGAATACCCTATTTCACATGAATCCAGGAACATACCACCTGCTTTTATGTAGAATATAAATTGGTCCATATTATCTTCAGCTGCTCGTCCATTTAAAACTCTTCAAACATTTGTAGCCATAATAGACATGATTCTTTTGCTGTTTTATTTTCCTTCCCATCTATGGAGTTCCTTATTGGAATGTTACACACGTCATCAGGATGTCAGTTGGTATCATATACCACCCGAGTAGCACTTATTCTCACATTAAAATCACCCGCAACCAAGAGCATTATGTCAGGGAAACATACCAAGATATTCAATATCAGATCTCTTAAAATTCCTAGTGAGTCTTAATATCTTTGGGTATAGCTTGCAGGTGGTATTATGTACTGATAACTATACCTCTGTTTCATCAATAATCAGTACATGAACACATAAAAAATACAAGTCCTCTGTCTTCAAAAGATGCTGGGGACACCAGCAATACTAATCCACCATTTGCCCTATCCATTGAATTATTTCTGGTGGATGTCTTTTCAAAACATGTATAACCTTGTAAAAATATATTCCCCCATCCAGCCAGCCATGTCTCCTGAAACAGTATTATGTCATCTGTAGTTTTTTTCATTTACCCAGTCCTAGTCTTCACATTTATTTCTTACGCCTGATCTATTCCAACTAATTAATGTTATGGCTTTCCTTTCTTGTGTTGTCTGTCAGTCTAGTGTAACTGGGCTGGAGTTTTTGAGGGCCCTTAGACTAATGCAAGGTGCACCAGTTAACCACTTTGCATCATATCCCAGTTCACCAAATGCTGTGTGCTGTATTTTACAAGAAAAGCACTCTCTGTGGCAAAATCCCCCCCCCAAATGATGCAAATTTATGTGCATAAGGAGAGAATGATGCAACTGAATCACAACTACATGGGTCACGATTTCAAGAATGACTCAAGCTAAGCCAAAAATACAATGCAAGGGGTGAGAAATGATGCAAGAGGAGTCACAAAGATGATGCAGGGAGCAGAAATGACTCAAGGTGTCTGAAGAGGATTTTACCCCCTGAAGTGGGTTGTGCTAGTTCATAGCAAAATATGTTTTCAGTTGTAGCCAGTGCCACAGGAAGAAATGTTCAATGTCCTATGCTATATAGGAAACAAAGTGAAAGTGTCCTGTTAGAAAATGTGTTTTCAGTTGTGACCAGTGCCACTGGAGGAAATGTCCTAATGTCCAGTGCTATATGGCAATACAAGTGCAAGATATTCGATGTCCTATGCTATATGGGAATACAAGTGCAAGATGTTTGATGTCCTATGCTATATGGGAATACAAGAAGAAGAATCAGTATTTATATAGCGCTTTTCATACATCCAAAGCACTTTTCAAGCAATGCTAGACTGGTAGTGAAGTGACTGAATGTGTGGTGGCGGCCATATCGCACATCATCACCCACACACGGCCTGGATAATTGCATGAACCAGTTTATGGGAAGGGGAATGTTGGCCAGGACACCAGGAATGTTCCCTTCTCTTTTGTGAAGAGTGCCCTGGGTTCTTTTACTTCCACCTGGACACCCACCAGGACAACACCAAGATGGGTAGAAGGGACCTCGGTTTAACGTCTCATCCGAAGGACGGCACACCCGAGCAGTACAGCACCCCCCAATACTGCACTCGGATGCCAGCGATTTTTAGGTGCAAGTCCAATCCCGGTGTGGGACGAGAACCCACGACCTTCTGGTCCAGAGGCGGATGTGCTACCAACTGAGCCATGCTGACACCCCTGCAAGTGCAAGATGTTCAATGTCCTATGCTATATGGGAATACAAGTGCAAGATGTTCGATGTCCTATGCTATATGGGAATACAAATGCAAGATGTTCGATGTCCTATGCTATATGGGAGTACAAGTGCAAGATGTTCGATGTCCTATGCTATGTGGGAAAGCAAGAGTTTCTGTCAGACACATTTTTGATTTGTTGTTCTGCAAGTTCCTAGTGTCATAATGTGTAAACCTTGGGGGTCCACCCTTGCTTTAGAGAACATCTTTTTAGAATAAAGCCACACTCTAGAACCCCAGCTATGGTTTGGACATTCAAGTTATTGCTTCCTGTGTTGTGGATTTACTGGGTACCCCTCAGATGTTAGGCCTAGCATAGCCCTAGCAAAGGTCTCTCCCCAGGACCTGGTTGTTTGTAAATACCAAATAGTTAATTATGGTTTTCTACACTCCCACCCCTTGTTCTCTAGAAGGTAATGAGCCTGGTATGCATACCCAAAGCTAGGGATGGTACAATTTCTGAATTTAAGTCGGCACCCAGTATGGGTGCCAGGGGTAGCTGATTGTGTAAAGTAGCGAGGGGGTGGTTACAAAAAAATGGAGGTTCACCCAAAGCGATATGTTTGGGGAGAAAGACAGAATTTTTTGCTGAGGGTATGTCTAGTATCTTTCTGTTTGGTAGCGGTGTAGCCCAAACAGAAAGGAAGCTATAGACAACAGATTTGTGCCAAGGAAAATGCCACCCAAATGTACTGCCTGTGTGCTTTCCAGTACAGTAAATGAATGGAGTGCTACTTGTGTGTTTTCAGCTTGTGAATGGACAGTGAAGCATTGAAATGTGTGTACTGATCTCTGCATCAAAAAATACTTAAAGAACTTCTAAAATGTAATTTTCAAATGCCCAAATTATTGTGGACTTTGAGGAACAGATTCAGAGATGTGCTCTGAAAGTTTCATGTGTTCAGTGTGCAAATTGGCGGAGTCGCTAGAGAAAATGTCCAGAAACTGTGCTAAAAACTGGTCAAAATAGTGCTCCTGCCACTAGAAATTGCAGCCAAAGAAAAAAGTTACAGTTTGCAGTTTAAATTTGCTCCTGCTCGATGATCGTCATGAAGGGAGAGAAAGCAAGGAGGGAAAGAAGCTCATTTGAATGGTGTTGAGTGATTGGTGCAGCTATATCCAGTCCCGCCCCCTGGCCAGCATCTATGCACTGCAGAATGTTCAAGGAGGAGAGAGAGTGGTGTGCGAGCTGGCTAGAGCAGGATCAACCATCTAGGGGCCTGTGAGTATTCTAAACTTTCATAAACAGACTTGTAAACTGCAATTTCAGGCTCAACCTATTTTTTGACCAACTGGAGAGTGATCGAGGTGTTCGTGGCTATGATCTGTGGGACCCCCAGCCTGTTTCACCCCAGAGGCCTTCCTGGGATTGGCTGCAGGTGGAAGATTTTCCATTAGAGGGAATCAGCTGCTGAATCTAGTGAGTAAACAAGTTAACTGTGCAAACAAACTGTGTGTGATTATCAAGGCAGCTAGACCTGTATGCAAGCAGTGTGACTGATGTGTAAAGGACTGCATGTTGTAAGGACAGGTGCAACAAACAGAAATTCTGAGCACAGACTGTGAGCAACTGAGGAATGGGTTCAGCAACAGTAAAGTTTCTAATCAGCAGGACTGTGAGTTGTATGGTGGGTGCAACAAGCAGACAATCCTGTGCAAAGAAAAACTGTGGGGCTTTCAAGTGACTTTCAGCAATTGTAAATATGTAAATAGAGTTTTCCCAAATTAATGCTGATCGCAAAGTCAATTTACCAATTTGAAATTCATATGAATGTACTGAAATGTACCAGCAGAAACAATCAATTGCAGTTTAAAATAATTTCAGTAGCCTGAAAGGTCAGAAACACTGTTTTGAGCAAGAGGAACAGACTTTGATGCACGAGAAAGGGCAAGGTCAACAACGTAAACTCAGCAGCAGGGAGCCATTTTGTGAGACAATATGTGACTGGATAGCAATTCGGTAACGAAAGGTTTGTGTGTTTGCTTTCAGGCATGGCTTCGGGAATGCCTTACTACCCAGATCATCCCCAAGCTATGACCTCCGAGGAGGTGTCAGCACTAAGAGAGGTTGAGAGAGCCTACTATGGTGACAGGTTACCCCCAGATGTAGCAACTCCTAGCTATCTAGTGAGACTATGCATTGTGTGTCTGAAGGCTGGAAGGGATGTGTTTCTGATACCTCATTGAGTGGACTGCCTGAACATTTTGGAATGTGCAGGGGTACAGCTCCAGAGAGGGCAACATGGATTTGATCGGCTCCCTATGGATCCGGGCAGGGGGCCCTGCAAGTAGCAGTGTGCAGCACCAGGTTAAACCTTTTGGGGAAAGTTCTACAGAGTGTGTTACACAAAGAGCAAGTAACACTGATGTTGATCCACTGCGAGGGCAGGAACAGAGAGAGGTTTCCATACCTGTGTCCCAGATGGACAGTGCAACAGAGGGATCAGTGGACCCATGGAATCAGGGTCCAAGTCCTAGCCTAGTGGGGAAGATTGAATTATAAAAGACATTGAATTGGGAGGTGTCTACCTCCACAACCAGTGAGGAATGGAATATCTCAGGAGTGAGGACATTTGCTCACTGTTGAGCACAGATCATGAGTGAGGAACAGGAAGATGAAGAAGAGTATCTTCATGTGCCTGACCGCCCTGAGTTTTAAAGCAGTGTTAAAAACATAACTATTTAGTTTAGCCTATCCAGAATCTGGTGGAAATTGATTTAGTCTGGTTTATTTAGACTTATTTTAATATTTGTGACCTGATAATGCTATATGTATTATCCGAAATGTGGATTTTAATTTGTTTGTTATTATGGTTTTAAATTGTGATGTTTGTTTTATCTTTATGTACAAGCGCCTTGGTTTCAGAAAGGTGCTTTTTATAAATAGATAAATCAATCATTCAGTCAAAAAAACGTTGAGGGTCACCATGAGTCACCTCAAGCTCTTGCCTCAGAGGAGCCAGAGTCAGTTGGAGAGGGCTCTAGCCATTTGTCCAGAGAAGTAGAGAAGGACAAGTTCTTTTATTATTCTTTGAATATGAGACACTGGCTTGACCAGGACTGGCCACCCCTAAGCCAGGTCATGGGTCACAGATTAGTAAAGAGTAGTAAGGAAGAGAGACTGATTCGTAGGAGGGTTGATGCCACATATGGGAAGTCCTTTCCTACCTTTCCTTGCCAAGTCTGGGAGGAAATCAAACAGAACAGGCAATCCTGGATAATGGAAGAGACAAGTAAGAATTTGCACCCAGAGGCACCAATATGTGTAAGGAACAAAACCATCAGTGATCACCTTAGAGTCTGGAGATTGGGCAGAACTCTGTTCATTGACTCTGTGTGAATTGTGGATGGGTCTGAAAATGAGACATTTCACAACATCAACTCTGAATGCCCAGATTGAGTCATAGTCCTCACCCCACACCCTGAGTGGTACTACCCTTAATGGTGCCACTACCTGTGAATATGCCCAGCATGTCTAAAGGAAGCAAGCAGTGGCTGACCCAAAGCTTGTAATCTGAAGCAGCAGTATCCATTGAGGAAGATGCAGCTCTCCTGGTATTCCAGGATTTCTTCAGGTGTATCCAGATTCATCATTACCCCAGCAGTTTTCATGTTCCATTGTCTGGCCTTGCAGAAGACATCAACCCAGAAGTTTTCCTGTTTCATTGTTTGTTTTTCAGAGTACATCAATCCAGCAGTATCTGAAGGTGCCATCTGGTCTGAAGGGAGAAGGTCCTCAGCTCGTAGAAGTAAGATGATCCTCTGTTTTTGTTCTTCAAGGAACTGGTAAGAAAACTTTTTTTTTATTTACAGTAACTGACTTTGCACAACACATGCTACATTTGAAGACTATCCAAGGAACATTAATGTTTTCCTCAAAGACTCTCCCCCTGGATTGCAGTGCTGTGCAGGCCCTGTCCTGTCCCAGAACTGTTCTTCAGCAGGCTCCAGCCTAGGGGAGACCCTTTAATGGGCAATGCCTATGGGCACCAGTTATATTGCCACTAGTTGGAACATTGTAGGGACTTTCACCCCCAAAATGTGTTATATAAATATCTTCTTTCCATTTTTTTTTAAATCTATACTTTTATAGAAAAAATATTTTGGGGGTTCTTTAGTGTTTGGTGGAGGTGTAGGCACTGTGTGCAGAATGTGTTTTTGTGTTTTATTTCTCTTTCAGGTGTTCCTGAAGAAGAAAAGAAGAGGATGTTGGAACTCATCCGAGTTCCGTTTTTTTGGTGCTTTAGAAATGTTTATGGCTAACAGAGTGTTAACATGTTTTTCTCCACAGGTGTGGTTTCTTTGTGAAATGTAATGCAATGTAGTGTATGTTTCCTTTGTTGTTCACAGGTACCCTGGGAAGTTGGGGATAGGTTTTCCCCAGTAGGTAGTCTAGGTCAGATAGTTTTCTCTAGAGGGCTGGGGGCATAGGCAGGCTGGTGGTCCTGAGCCAGCTAGGGGTCACCAGGCTGTCAAATAGGACATGCTTCACTGAGAATCCATAGATAGACCATAGGACAGGGGCTGAAATGTCATCAGCTAGCCTCTGTTCCTCTAGTGTTACCTGCCTGTGCCTGGCACACGGTAGAGAGAAGTAGCGCTACCTCCCCGTAGGTAACACAAAGGGTGGGATGTCCTGGTGCCAGGTGGAGATATGACTGCAGACAGTCATTCAGCTGACAGGGGTGAGAGTAACCACCCAGTCCCCAGGGGTTACTAGGATCCTATCAGTAGTAGTGCTAGGCAGGGACAGGCAGCTGTTGATTAACTAGTTAAATGATTCTTCACATGCTCACTCCTCTGTTTTTTGGGCTTCAGCTGAGATGGAGGTGATGAGCTCATTTGGAACTCTCACAGCAACATAAGCCTTTGCCGGCTGTGAGAGGGGAATTTTAGAATGCTGAGACTGGAGTCAGTGTTCAGTTGCAGTTTGAAATTGGAGGAGTGAGAACTGCTCAGCTGTGGGCTCTGAGTTAAGGGCCCTGCATTCTTAGCCTAGTCCTGGTAATTCTCCAGTTTGCCCAGTGAAGTGCTAGGAACCGTTGTCTACAGCAGGATCTCTTGATTTTGCTCCCTGGAGGGAGGAAAGGACTGCTAGTGGATGGATCTAAGGAGCAATCCCCTGTTTGGTCCAGGATGTTTTGAAGCTGCCTGAAATGTCTAGCTGTGAGTAGAATCTGACTTTGGCTAAAGGAAAGAAGTACCGGTACTGTTGTGTTCTCTGGCTAAAAGAGAAAGACACAACTTTTTTGTGAATTCAGAAGTGTTCTAATTTAACGTTGGCTGAAGTGTGTGATGTCCAGAGGTATGACTATATCACTTTGTTTGGGGGGAAGGAAGAGACATTTTTGTAGGTACATGAGAGAAAGTAGGAAGACTAGTCAAGGAATCACAAGGCTCTGGGGAGAGGGAGGGGAACCACTGGAGGATGACTACAAGAAAGCGGAAGAGCTGAACAGGTATTTCTACTCAAATTTTACAAAGGAGGGGAGTCCAGTGATGAGAAAGAGGGGAGAGAGGGTAGGGGTGGAAATGAGTCCCTTTAGTATGGAGAGAGTCAGGGAGGAACTAGGCAGGGTGAGAGTGGACAAGGTCATGGGACTGGATGGACTGCATTCAAGGGTGATCTGGGAGCTAAGGAATGAGTTAACTGCCCCGCTGGCAAAGCTATTTAACCTATCCTTGGACTTTGGTAGAGTGCTGGAGGACTGGAAGAGAGCAACAGTCATGCCAATGCACAAGGTGAGAGTAGAGAGGTGAAGGAGCACAATCGTCCAGTCAGTCTAGTCGCAGTGGTGGGGAGGGTCATGGAGGCAATCATCAGGGAAAAGGTAGCACAGTACTCAGAGGAGAATTGATTGCTGAATAACAACCAGCATGGGTTCATAAGGGAGAAGTCATGCCAGGCCAGTCTTATTGAATTCTTTGACTGAGTGATGCAGGAGGTAATAGACCAAATAGGGCAGTGGATGTGTCCTACCTGGACTTCAGTAAGGCTTTCCCCTTGTGCTGGACTTGAACATACTTTTACTTTGGCTAAGCCTGGCTAAGCCTATTCCTCTAGGCATCCCACTAATTCAGCAGTCCAATCCCCACTTTAAAACAGTTCAGGTGAAACATAGGCCCTTTGACAAGAGCAGAACTCACCCTTTGGTTGCAGGAGCCCCACAGGCGAATCTTGACAGCTTCTGGTGCCACAACACATTTCAGAAAATAAGGCAGCTTCTTCCCTAGCCGGAACCAGGAGGTTACCCCTGGAATAACAGGCAAACCTTCCACCTCCATCCCCTCAGGGATGGGGCACACAGACCAGTAATAGCGGTCTCCACCACTTCAAGAACAGCTTACTGTGTTCCTCTTTAGGCAGAAACACACACCTTTCCCTAAAAGTAGCTCTATATCAGAGCTTTAGGCTCAAAAAGCCTGTGCACAGACTGCTGTGGTCCTGTCTTCAAGACTGCTTACTCACAACTGCTTTCCACTGTTCAAAAACTCCCAACATTCTAACCTAACTCCCATCTGCAGATTCCAATGTGGCTCATGCAGCTGCGGGAGTTCTATTGGTGTTGTCATCCCTCAGTCTCAGCTGAGACTGTGAATAGAGTGACACAGTGTGAAATCCATTTAACTGGAGTTTCACAAGCTGCCTTCCCTGCCTACCACTAGGTCTTACTGTGATTCTAGTAACCCCAGGTAACATGGGGGTTACACTAGGCATGATCCAGTTGTTTGAGTTCAATCAGGAATTCAATCGCTGAGGCAGTACACACATCATCTGGAGTATAGTACAAAAAAATTGTAAGTCAGATTCCCATAGCAATTATTCACCTTAGACAGCGCACCAATAACCCATAGCAGCTCTGCACTTTTTCTATATTACCCAAATATAGGAATCCACTACATGTCATACTAAGCGCTATATGTGAATCCACTACATGTCATTTTAAGCACTATATGGGAATCCACTACATGTCATACTGAGCACTATATGTGAATCCACTACATGTCATACTGAGCACTATATGGGAACCCACTACATGTCATACTAAGCACTATATGTGAACCTACTACATGTCATACTGAGCACTATATGGGAACCCACTACATGTCATACTGAGCACTATATGTGAACCCACTACATGTCATGCTGAGCACTATATGGGAATCCACTACATGTCATACTGAGCACTATATGGGAACCCACTACATGTCATACTGAGCACTATATGGGAATCCACTACATGTCATACTGAGCACTATATGGGAACCCACTACATGTCATACTGAGCACTATATGGGAACCCACTACATGTCATACTGAGCACTATACGGGAACCCACTACATGTCATACTGAGCACTATATGGGAACCCACTACATGTCATACTGAGCACTATATGGGAACCCACTACATGTCATACTGAGCACTATATGGGAACCCCTACATCTCTAGCTCTGCAAAAGCATCAGCTACCCAGTACCTGCTCCTATGAATCACTGAACACCACATCAAATAAACTTCACTTGGTTTATTTTATTTAAGAGTTTTATCAGGAGGGCATATTGAGCAGAGTACCACTCGATTCCAGATGTTTATTAACCTATGTCTGCCTATTTTTTTATCTCATAGTGCTTATCAATGAAAATTAATTGCATACATTCCTTAGCAGACAGAGTTGCTGTGTTCCTTCAGTCTACATCTGTGGAAAGCCTTATGCACAGTGCCCTCAGGAATGTATGGACTTTGCATGTATGAAAGCCACCAGCACTTGTATAGCAAACAGTTACACAGAATCCTGCTGCCACTGTTTCGATCAACGTTATGTACTTTTGATTAAATCAAATGTGTCTTCAATACAAGACAGCGCTGGTAGACAAATCAAATAATTTTGCAGCTGGTGCCATCCATGGGTTGAGCAGGCATCTGGATGGTTTGTGTTTCTGTGATCTCCGTGAGCTGTCTGCATGATTTCTTCTTGTTTTATTGTTAAGACCAGCTAGTATCGTATTGACTGGAACTTTGATTATTCACCCCCGTGTTAAGCAAATCTTTTTAGTGCGGCTTTATAATGGCATAGTCTTCCCATTGGTGTTAGTGCTGCCAGTGGCTGCATGGTTTCTACTTCTGTTAGGCCCTGTCCACACTAGGGATTTTGTAACATTACAGTTGGTCTGTAACGTTACAAAATGTGCAGACACATTCGCGTCCACACTACAGCATGTTTTTTCTTGCTCTGAACTGGTTTAAGAAACCATACTCAAAACCTGATCAGAGCATGTTTTGAGCACAGTTGCAGCCCAACACGGTTGCCTTAAACCATTTTAATAGTGATGTGGACACACACCATACTGTAAAAAATGGTTTAAGGCAACTTCCATGGCTGTTTTGGTGAATGTTGGCCTTCTAAAAGAAAAGGGGATACATATACTTACATCCCCGTCCTCGCTATGGGATCCCAAATCGATCTGTGCTATTTTTAGCCCGATCAGTTAACATGCCCGTTACTGAGTATTCCGGCATGCATTGGGTGCCCACAATGCTTTGTGAAACTACCCCAAGTATGCCTGGGAACTCCAACGGGAAGTCTCTAAAGTCGGCTGCTAGTGCGGATGGACAGACAACTGTTCTGAAAACTGTTATATAATACAGTTTTCAGAACGGTTTTCATACACACTGATAGTGTGGATGGGGCCTTAGTGTGTGGTGGTGGGGGGGTTGGAAACTGAGGAGATGGGATCAGGGAGACCTGTCCTGTGTAAGATGATCACTCAGTCAAATGTTTAGGAACACTGCTTAGCTGCTGCATTTCCTGCAGATCCCATCCTCAGTATTTGTGTATTTTAGTGAGTTCTCCTTAGTTAGATTCTAGCCTTTGCTATTTTTTACCGTGACATTTTACATTAAACGGGATCCAAGTGTCATTAGTGAAGACAGGAGTGCAATCAGACAGGCTGAGATGTTAGTTTGAGCCACCCCCCACACATACACACCAAAAAAAAAAAAGGGGAATACAAATATGCCTCTGCTACACACATCAACCATGAAGCAATGAAACTCCTATTGCACCAACACAGAGAACCCCCTCCACACACACACACACACACACACACACTACAGCAAAACAAACTGTTCACAGCAAAACCGATATACTGCATCTGTGTGTATCTGGACCAGAATGCTTGCATGCAGAGAGAGAACGCCACTCAATGTATCATAATGTATACATTTTCCTCCATACTTTATTGCCAATCTGTCAGTTATTGGTTCTGAAATGGTGGGGAACACCCCGTTCAATGTATCATGCTGTGTACATTTTCCACCCTACACTGCGAATCTGTCACTTTGTGGTTCTGAAGTGGTGGGTTAACCCACGTGCACAACTGTGTGTTACCCTTGTATGTCACCCAAATACAGTGCTTCACTCCATATGTGGGTCATTAGTGGGGTCCCACAAGGATCAGTCTTTGGGCCCCTCCTGTTCAATGCCTACGTCTCTGACATAAGGACAGGAATCAGGAGTGAGATGAGTCTCTTTGCAGATGACTCAAAACTGGGGACGGTGGTAGATGGGGAGGAGGGGAGGGTGGCCCTACAGGGGGACCTGGAGGCTCTGGAAAGATGGTCTAGAAAGTGGAAGCTGAGGTTCAATGCAGAGAAATGCAAGGTACTCCACCTGGGGGCCAGAAACCCAGGCCAAGTGTATACCCTGGGGGGGGAAATGCTACAAGTCTCGATGGCTGAGAGGGACCTGGGGGTGGTGGTGGATGTCAAAATGAACAATTCAGAGACTTGTAGGAGGGCAGCAGCCAAGGCCAACAGGATGCTGGGATGCATTGCTAGGGGGATCACCTCCAGAAGGAGGGAAGTGATGCTCCCTTTGTATAACTGCTAGGTGAGGCCACACCTTGAGTACTGCATGCAGTTTGGAGGCCACACTTAAAGAGGACATTAAACTCCTGGGAGGGTCCAGAGGAGCAACCAAAATGATTTGGGGCTTGTGGGACAGGACCTATGAGGAGGCTCAAAGAGCTAAATATACACATTGGAAGAGAGAAGGGACCGGGGGACATGATAGAGGTCTTCAAGTACATGAAGAGGGTAAATAGGGGAGGAACAGTCAGGGTGCTTCGAAGGAAGGAGGAGGGGGCCACTAGAGGGCATGGGTGGAAGCTGGAGGGGAGAAGATTCAGGGGAGAAAGGAGGAGGTGCTACTTCACTGAGAGGGTGGTGGAGCCATGGAATGCACTGCCTAGGGAGCTGGTGGAGGCAGAGACGGTGGAGGGGTTCAAGAGGGGCTGGGACAGGTACAGGGGAAGGGTTCTGGAAGCAAAATCCAATGCAGCAAGAATATCCGGAACTGGGAAGGGAGAAGCCAGACAAGGCAAGGGGAGCAGCAAGGTCAGCACCCAGGGTGGGGGCTGACCAATCGAGCAGATTCAAAAGACCGTTAGGCCTATTCTGCTGGCATTTTAGTATGTTAGTATAATATGTCAAGGCTAAAACACAAACATCTGCTCCCATGTACCGTACATGCACATTTGTAGCTAGTGACAACCAGAAACAGAAAATGTGTGCGTGCACATGAGTGTGTGTAAATCTGTTGAGGAAAGGCACATATAGTCCACATCCTCATATAGTCCATATGTGTCTGTGGCTTGGTTGTCAGTATACCAAATGTTGTGTGTGAATCATCTAAAACTCTGTGCATACATCCTGCCGTCTCCTCACGAGGACTGCTAGTAGTCTGCTGAAATGCGGATATTGAACTGAATTTAGAGCAATGATGGTATGCTTCCATCCCAGTCCCCCTCTCAGCCAAGACACAAAAAGGGTGTAGGCAAATAAGTTAACTAAAATGGTGCCATGCCTACAAGCACAGACTCAGAAGAGGACAAAAGGACTTATATATGTCTTGTCAGTGGTTCAGGGTGGAGCATTTTAATGATAAATTTTGATGATGATGGAGGCCCTTCAATACGTCACCGGTATAAAGTGTGTACATAACAAGCCCATATTTCAGAATAAAATATCATCACGTTCAAATGAGCACAGTATCACGATGGAGGTGTTACAGTCGCAGGGGTACAGTCAGGAAGTATCTGGTCACAGAGAGGTCAGCACATGCTGAAAAGTGCCCTCCTGTGTCAGTGGTGCCAACTAAAGTTATCATGGTATTAAAGCAGGTGTAGGTGTAATACTGGTGTATCCTGCAAGTGTGTGTGGGGCTGGGGGTGGAGTTAAAATTGTGCCAACCCTCAAACCTGTCCGATGCTATGCTCCTTCCAACCACACCACTCAACTCAATCCCTCTCCCTTCTACACTTACCCCAATCCCCCTCCCCTTACCAACTCATCACTCCTCCCCACCCTTTACCTTCACACTCACACCACCTCCCATCCCATCTAGCACCAACCTCCATGCCATTATCACCTCCCTAAATTTTCAGCTGGGCCCCGTTGCCCTTTCCCCTCATTCTCAACTAACCCTTAACTCCTACTGCACATCTCCTTCCACTGCTCCCAGGCCACTCTCCTGCAGTACACATGACACCTCCTTCATTGTGCAGAATATGTGTTCCTTTACAAAGTTTTGTGCTGCTGTTATGTTTACCTCTCCACTGTTGCTGTTTATGTTTATACACTTTGGATGATCTGTAGGTCATTTAACACTGATATGGAATAATTGCAAACAAGTTATGTTCAAGGTTGAATTCCGAATCGTGAAAATAAATACATCAATAAATGGGTACAAAAATTGGCCATCAGGTACTGTATCACAATTGGGAAGCTTGCGATTCCAACAGCCCCTATTTAGAGCCATCAGAGTAGTTATTAACAGGCATATTTACCATGTCGGTTCCACATCATCGCTTTGTTTACAAGTGTTTGTGTGCCATGACACATTTTGATGATCATCCATGTGTTGGTTTCTGCTGACATATGGCAATGTCTGTTTACTTGCATCACGTCACGGTCTGACTTTTTACTTTTGTTTACTGTTTTGTAGTTAGATACAAATTAATCCATCAAGATGCCACATTGCTTGGCCTGTGGTTGCACAACACACACTGGTCGATTACCTAAAGGAGTCTCCATCTACCTTTTCCCTCTTGACAGCAAATTGGCTGGGATTTGGTAACAAAGATGCCATACAGATATAGGGAACATTTGTCAACAAACAACTCAAGGAAAACAGAAAGAAGTACAGTTTATGTTCTCTACACTTCGAAGACAGCATGTTTGAACCAAACTTTCAGCTTCAGCTGTTACCCCCCCCCAAATTACACCCAAGAAGATTTGCTAAAGGAAGGGGCAGTGCCAACACTATTTCCCACCATGAAATCCACAGCACGTCAGACGTCAATAAATCATATTGAGAAGCTGGACCATAAAAGGGTAAATACATTTCTTGCATTGCTGCCTTGTTTTGTTTTCCTCATGTTGAAAGGAATGTTCAGTGGAATTTTTAGGCTGTGTCAAGCCTGTCCTGCATTCCGTTGTCACGCACAGTCCCAGCTTGACACCCACTAACTCTGCTTGCTGGATCAGGTGTTGGGTGGTCGGATGGCACTCCTGATCCTGACCCCACATAGCTGGGTGCCCTGCATATTGCATACGGTGCTCTAAATAACCATGTGGCTTTTGCACGGTGATTGAGGCAGGGATTTGCTGGGTAGACACCTGCAACTCACAAGTGTGTATAACACACACACATACACACACACACTACTGTATATGCAATGAAAACCAGTGGAATAAATGATTTATCTGCACAACAGCAATTTGCCTTTATGTAACCTCACGAGTGTCACTAGCCACGAGTGAGGTGTCCGAGGTCAAACTGCTTGAATGTACATAAATCATTTATTCCACTTGTTTTCCATTACATATTCCATTTTTGCAATTGGATAGGAGTTTTTCACTTTTTTGTTTGTTTATTGTACCTTGTGTTTCACTTTTTGATAAATGTTTCCCAGTGTAGCTCCACTTAGCATTGCGGTTGCTACGCAGTCACTACATACACTACGACTTTACATCATGGTCAGTACAATAAGGAAAACGCTGGATACACAATTGGGAGGCACCATAGTGCAGTGGTTTAAGGCTCTGAGCTGCAAATCTGGAAACCTGGGTTTGAATCCCACAATCCGCACTTGCATACTGTGTGACCCTGAGCAAGTCACTTAACTTCCTTGTACTCCCAGGTTGCACCTGTAAACAAGCTTCTGGCTCAGTGTGTCTCACCTGGTTAAACAATTGGGGGAAAAAACACAATTGTTTTGTAATTACTTTTTGAGGGGGGGCATCTGTTGGTCAGAAAAGTGAACACAAAATTGAACTTTGTGCCATTATTTTCTGATTAAAATATCTATCGCAACTCAATTGTGATGCTACTAACTTACAAATATCCATTATGAGAACAATAACTATGATACATTTGGATAGTATGTTGCTGTTGCCATCACTGAGTGCAATAGTTTTTATCTAATTTTTTTCTTTCATAACCACGCTCATGTTGTCTGCTTATTGATGAAACACTACACATTTTCCCATGGTCACCTTTTTCATTCTTACTGCAGCTTGCAGCAGAGCTTATACAGCTGACAAACTATATTCATTGACTGAAAAACGTTCTCTGTCGGGTAAAGAGAATACAAGTCCAAACATAAGTTATTTTGCAGTATTGTCACTGTCATCAAGTGCACTCGCTGAGTATCAGTATACCACATCCACCAGAGTTCCATTGATGTCATACTTCTGCCATATTGGGTGTTCAACAGTTCATGGATATTGCATGTTGTGTTGACAAGGTACATGTTTTGACAAGTACACATGCTGTTATTTCCAGTGGCACCTCTGCCAGAGTCCCCCTCCATTCCCTAAACATGGACCATTCATGTTGCATACACATTGTGAAACTTCCACATGATGTTCCAATACACCCTGTGTCACCTCTGGCATGGGCCTCATCCATTCCCAAGACATGCCATCATGATGCTCTCATGCCCTATGTCACCCTTGGTGCCCATGGGGCCTACATGCACCACTGTCTCAGTGAATGTATGACAAGCCACACAGCCCTTCTCCCCACACTACCTCAGGTGCCTGCCATCTAACAGTGTCATGTCGTACTGCTTATTTATAGGGCAAGGCACTTCAATGGTCCAATATAAATTGGCAATGCTCCCGGCTACTATTACATGGTAAGCATTTAAAGTGGTGTGTTTTGGTCTGTGTTGCTTGCCTTCAATTAAGCATTTCCCCAACATTCTGGTAAGTGGGATGATGGATTTGGTAGTCTTGTGGGCACAACTCACACCAGGGGAAATTGGCTGTTGCTTTCTTGTGTGTTGGACTTCACTGCAAATGGCATTGCACATGGCTGTGGCAGGATAACACATGTTGTAGTGGTGGCATGAGAAAGATCTGGGGGTCGCTTTCATCCATACACCAAAGAAGAATGGGTGATGGAATGGAACACTAGGCACCAGAGAGTAAAACATCCAGCATGGATGCGTGTTCTGGGAGGGACTACTGGACACCAGAGACTATGATGTAAACCATACGAACATATCAAGAAGCCAAGAGAAGAAGGAGATTTGGCCTATCTAGGCTGCTCATATTGCAGGGTACACAGCTTGAGATACTGTCCCGGACCTCCCTCCCCACACCTCCCATCCTCCGTACGCATGATCCTTACCTTCCCCCTATGTCTATCCCAGCCTTTCTTAAAGCTGACTACTGTCTTTGACAATATTACCTTTTCTGGCAATGTATTCCAAGTGTCCACCACCCTCGCTGTGAAGAATTGCTTCCTGACCTCCCTGCTAAACATCCCACCCTCCAGCTTAAGTATGTGCCCTCTCGTGTTATGATTGCCACTCAGCTTAAAGAGACCCTCCTTATCCACCTTATTTATCCCTTTCAAGTACTTGAATGTCCTAATCATATTCTCTCTCTCGCTCTCTCCTGTCTTCCAGGCAGTACATGTTCAATACCCTCAACCTCTCCTCATATGCCTTACCCTGCTAACCCGCTATCATCTTTGTAGCCCTCCTCTGGACCTTTTTCAGCAGGTTAATGTCCTTTTTGAGGTGTGGTCACCAGTACTGAACCCCATACCCTAGAGGATACCTTACCAGGGACTTGTACATGGGCAATATAACCTCCTCTTTCCTACTGCTGATCCCCCTAGATATGCATCCCAGCATCTTGTTTACCTTTGCCACTGCTTTCTTGCACTGTGTGGAGTGATTCAGGTCACTTCCAGGTCTTTCTACTCCTCCGATGCAGATACTCGGATTCCACCCAGGTAGTACTCTGTCCTATGATTCTGGGCTCCAATATGCATAACTTTGCATTTCTTGGCATTGAAGCCAAGCTGCCAGATCCTGGACCATCTCCCCAGATTTTACAGAACATCCTGTATCCTTTCAGCTGTGTCCATGCTCCTACAGAGCTTGGTGTGATCTGCAAATAGGCACATTTTGCCCTGAATGCCATCCACAATGTTATTGATGACGACACTGAACAACACCAGCCCCCACACTGAGCCTTGTGGCACCCCACTGGTTACCTCTCTGGTACCAGATAACTCTTCCCCCCACAACCACCCTCTGGGTTTTGTCCCTCGGCAAGTTTTCGACCCATCTGGCCATCTTTTCCCCAACCCTGAGATCCACCAACTTCCTGATCAACCTTTCATTGGGCACAGAGTCAAAAGCCTTGCTGAAATCAAGATAGAGGAAGTCTACCGCTTGCCCCGTCTACTGTCTTACTGACAGAGTCAAAGAAGTCAGTCAGATTCGTTGGACGCAATCTTCCCCCCCATGAACCCATGCTGCCTTGCATCCAGGAGGCCATGTTCCTCTACATATTCCACCAACCATTACTTTAGTATGGTATCTATGAGCTTGCCCAGAATGGAAGTCAGACTGACTGGTTTGTTATTCCCTGGGTTATCCTTGGGACTACTTTTGTGGAGGGGCACTACGCATGTGCTGTTCTCCAGTCCTGTGGTACCACATCTGACTGTAGTGAACTATTAAATAAGTCTGCCACTGTCCATACAAACATTGTGCACTGCAGGATAACACTGGATCTCCACCTGATGAAGATGGAACAGTGGGAATGGGCCCACCCACACCAACCCCAAGATAGAAGAGCTGCCACTACAATCTTCACCCCCTCCTTCCCAGCTCAGGGATGGCATGAGGTCATTCCTGAACCTTGGGTCACTGAATTACCATGAGACAAGACAGAAATTCTTTGCACCACCGGGAAGGTTATTTTGCTATGGCTCCATGTTTCCAAGCATCAATGGGAAAGTAGTTCATGACAAAAGTGTTTGTTGATGTCATGTCACATGGTGCGACAGTAATAGTATTTGTTAGTGTGCTTATCCATACTGAACTTATTCCAAGCACCTGTACCTTATACAATGAGAAGTCAACACAACCTTTCTTGCACGCATCTTTGCTAACAAACTTCAGCAAATGTGATTCCATGTAGCCTTACAGTCATAGAGGTCATTTCATGCAATTGTTCATCATATTTGTAATTGGGACATCATGGTTGTAATCTGTTTATTGCAGCTGTTGAGTGTTGCAGCAGGTTGTTCATCCAGATCTCAAAATAGGCTTCAAGATCGATGCAGTGGTGAAACAACAATGGTAGGTTACATCTTGTAGCATGGCGTGCGTCATTGTTTTTCATACCATTTATTTAATTTTAACCAATAACCATCCAGCATGTATACACTTAATATTAAAATGATGGCATAAAATTAAAGATCCGATATTTAGTCTTCTGCTAGTTTCCTATCTTACAGCTGATCACTGTACTCATACTGCCACCATCAACTGCATGCATTGCAGCCATCTCTGAAGTCAGCCAATCCATCAACTCATGTCTCAGCGCTCCAAGGCTATTTGACTTGCAGGTCAGCATTCCATAGGGAACAGAATTAAATGACTCACTGAAGTCCAAATCAAGGACATCCACTGCATGGCCCCTAGTGAGTGACATTGTCACTCAAGTCAAAATAATGAACAAGGTTTATTTGACATGATCGACCCAATATAAACCCATGCAGTATGCTATCCACTAGACCATTCTCCACCTGAAAAATCACCATCTTTTACTGATGGACAGCATCCATTAGGTTTCCCACAAGGATGGACAGGCTCACTGGTCTCTAGTTTCCCAGTTAATCTGTGGGTCCCTTCTAATGTATTGGCAGAACATGTAACATTATTCTATCCCTGTGCACGCGTCCAGTACTCAGTGAAGTGTTTAGCATACCTGCCAGTGATTCCACCAGTACCACTGTCTACTCCACGAGTAGCCTAGGATGCACTGAGGATGGTCCATTCTAAAGATCCACTATTAGGGCTCTTATGCATGCCAACACTAATATCAGTGTGATCCTCTGGTCAGTTACCTCACTGCCCACGGCCCTACGCATACCATTCCCATGAGGAAGAGCCACATCCTTCTACAGGTGAAATACCGAGCAGAAGTACTCGTTTAGTGCTTGTGCTTGCTTTGTCTTCCCCCCTGTGTTTCTTGTGCCTGTTCTTTTAGATCTTGCACTTTGCGCAAGCCCTTGTTGCCTATGCCAAACATCTCTCATGATGTTTACTTTTGGCACATCATCCATGCCCAGGCCAGTGTATACATCATCCATGCCCAGGCCAATGTATACATCATTCTTGCCCAGGCCAGTGTATACATCATCCATGCCCAGGCCAGTGTATACATCATCCATGCCCAGGCCAGTGTATATATCATCCATACCCAGGCCAGTGTATACATCATCCATGCCCAGGCCAGTGTATACATCATTCATGCCAAGGCCAATGTATACATCATTCATGCCCAGGCCAGTGTATACATCATTCATGCCCAGGCCAGTGTATACATCATCCATGCCCAGGCCAGTGTATATATCATCCATGCCCAGGCCAGTGTGTGCATCATTCATGCCCGGGCCAGTGTATACATCATCCATGCCCAGGCCAATGTATACATCATCTATGCCCAGGCCAGTGTATACATCATTCATGCCTGGGCCAGTGTATACATCATCCATGCTCAGGTCAGTGTATACATCATTCATGCCCATGCCAGTGTATACATTATCCATGCCCAGGCCAGTGTATACATCATTTATGCCTGGGCCGATGTATACATCATTTATGCCTGGGCCGATGTATACATCATCCATGCCCATGCCAGTGTATACATCATTCATGCCCAGGCCAGTGTATACATCATCCATGCCCAGGCCAGTGTATACATCATCCATGCCCAGGCCAGTGTATACATCATTCAAGCCTGGGCCGATGTCATACAGGTGCCCTTTCAAAATGATTTCCACCATCTCTAAATTTTCAATTTGAAAATCCACCACTCTTCTTTTTGTGTTGCCTACCTCCCACTCCAGATTGTGGGATAACCACACTGTGCATTGATCACTTCATATTGAGGGGTGCTCCCAAATTTATCTGATGGAATAGTTCCACATCTGTAAGTACCGGGTCCAGAATTCTCACCTCCAAGTTACGCTTTTTGACTATGTGCAAAAACCATCCTAGAATGCATCCTTGAGAATCCTCTCTCAGACACTTGAGGCAGCAGTTGTGTTCCAATCCACACCCCCACCCACACCTATTGATGTCCCCGACCACCACTATGTTGCACTGAACACTAAGCCACAAATGTTGTTCTACCACTTACCAGTCTATCCCCAAGCTTTTGGAAGGAGGCGTAGACACAACACCTTTCTCACTTTCACACCCTTAGTGTCCTTTAGATGAAACCACATGGCTTTGTTATAGCCCTCCTCATGTACCACCTGGTTGCACAATAAAACCATCCACAACTAGCTATGCCATCACTTTGTCACTGTCCCACCTTACTCTCATACCCCTCAAGCCCACGTCCATACCACCCCTTCCTCACCCCTAGGTCCCACAGCACTGACAGGCATCACTCCCACCTTCCCTCTACCTCTGCCCCACCCACACACACACACACACACACACACACAATCTCTAACGCTACTCACTTCACACTAACAATACGACAGCTACCAACCCAACTACCTATACCCACTTCTAACTACCACTCCAAAATGTCAACATTTGACTGTCCTGTTTTATGCCCACATATGCATTATGTGTATTTGTAACTGCTGTGATTCTCTTCAGTTACATTTTTTACACTTGCATTATAATTAATTTTTTTCGACCTTGGTTTTATTGTCCTTTCATTATTGTTCCTTTCTCTTTGTTGTACACTTGTTTCCTGCTGTCCGCATTTTCAGTAATGTATTGTGCATGACATGTACCCTTTGTAAATGAGCCTTTACTGTAGAGGTTAATTCTCCAAGACAAATAATAAATAACCACAAACAAACAAAGATCACTACCCAACCTGCATTTCTCCTTGTCCCCGTCACTACTCTCTCATATAGATAACGTGTCACTTCTTTTTGTTTTAGGATACAGACAGGGCTTCTGTTGGTACGTCTGATCCAATGGAACTATCCTCACATAATGACTTCCCCACACATATTATGAACTTTGGCACACAGACCAGTTTGTACCGAAGTTCACTGTTGCCACGCAGACAGATCCTATCAATTTCTGTAGTGACAGCACTCGGATGGTATCCTGCATAGTGGAAGTTGGAACACAGTTTCTAGAAGAGGTTATTCCGGTGCAAGTGGCACTCAAAGATCATCAGTATTTTTCACAACCACCAGTCTTTCCTATTGCCACTACCAGCTCCATGGAAACACCGTACCTGATTACATCTTCGCTGCTTCCCAACATTGTGCCATACAACTCTGAACTCTTGGTGGCACCAGATTATACAGAGGACACATTTAATGAAGATCATTGGACAATTGGTCAAGACAATCACAAGACAGTCATGGAATCAGAGATGTATGATTCAGGTGATTTTTACATACCAGACACCGACATGACATCAGACAGTGACATAAGCTTCAATAACTGCGAAACTCACGACAGCATTGTGCATCAACCCAAGTACATAGTCTTTGAGTCTTGCCTTGATACATTGTTTTCCAGGTTGGTATCAATGAACGTCAGTGTCATGCAGATGACGTTGAGAAGGCCAGTGCTATTGGCTCCATGCTCTTGGTAACAGTAACATGCATCAATGGACATCACATAGTGTGCTGGCACTCACAACCATTGATTGGAAAAATGCCAGCTGGAAACATTCTGTCTACGGCTGCAATATTATTCAGTGGAAATTTGCTTGCCAGAATAGCAAAATTTGCAGAGTACCTGGGACTACAGTTCATTTCTTCATCAGCCTTTTTTTATTTTTAGAGAAAGTACCTTTTCCCTGTTGTTCAAAAATCATGGGACTTGGAGGAACAGACTCTAATTCAGAAAATACAGACACGAACAGTACATCTTGCAGGGGATGGTCGTTGCGACAGCCCAGGCTTTTCAGCAAAGTACTGCAGCTACACATTGATGAACTTGGACCATAATAAAATAGTCATATTTTCTCTGAAGCAGGTGCAGCCAGGCATTACATCTTTTGCTTTAGAAAAAAAGGCATTTGATGATTATGTTCGTAAATTGCATGGGGACAGTATTCAAACTGCGGTCATTGCCACAGCCTGTCACCCTGGAATTGGTGCCTTGATATGACAGCAGTACCCAATGATTTCACACTAGTTTGACTTGTGGCACGTGTCAAAGAGTGTATGCAAAAAAATTTGATACAAGCAAAGACTAGAGGTAATGAAAAGCTCATGGAGTGGTGCCACAGCATCTCAAATAATCTGTGGTGGGCATCTGAAACATGTCATACTTTGAGAAAAGTGTCTGTCACTACTATATCATGTCAGCAGTACTCACAGCTGGTCATGGGCTCAACAATTTCATCACTGTGATCACCAAATGCCTATGGAACAAGCTGACATAACTAAGTGGTTGGTTTATGGCAACACCATGTATAGTGCACTAAACAAAACTGTAAATAACCTCACCTTAAATCAACGACTTGAAGCATGTAACTAAGTTCTGCCACACTGGGAGCATAGAGATTTTTCATGCTCCTCTATGCACGTACTGCCCAAAGTCACAGTGCTTTAGCCATGCAGGCATGAAGGCACACATAATGCTGGCAATCTTAGACCACAATGCCAATGTACATCGTCAATGAGCAGTGGTGAAATAACCAACGGTAATGTCTAGGCAGAAGGGGGATAAATGCTACAAAGTGGTGTACCCAAAAACAAAGAAAGAATGGGTTGCCAAACCACTCTTTGATGCAAAATCACACAAGTACATTTACAACATGTTGGTTCAAGTGCAACAAGCAAAGTAACAGAAAACTGGCTGACCAGAAATGTATGTTCCAGAGATTCCACAGAACATGACCAACAAACCATGTCCTCCCAGGCATGAAGTCATGAAGTAGTACAGCAACTGTTGCCAAGATTTCACAGCGATGGTTACCCCAATCACTAATCAACACACTGACCATTTGTAATATCTAGGTATCCGGAGCCTGGCAACAGAAAGAAAACCAAGGAATAGCAACACTGGGCACAGCCCGTGCAGAGTCTTTGCTAACATGAATGACTGTCAGAGAATGAGTGCTTTTTCAAGAAGAAACTCAGAAATGGAGCATTCCAGAATAATGGTTGTTGTTGGACATGGACTGAATTCATGGACTGTATGGTATCACAGGGTCAATGTCCAAGTTTTGTCTCAATGACTTCTTATTGTACCGAATAATGTGCCTTATTACTGTGATACATTTTCCCTGTATACCTGTGTCCAATTAAACACATGCATATATAACCAATAACCAAGGCCGGTGGATGCCATTATGGAATATCAAGTCAAGCCACAGGTTTCTCTATATGTCTTTTTATGATTAATGGTCATTATAAAATGGGTCTTGAAAATTCTGTAACCTCATTGGTCAAAACATGTCACATGACCGTGAGTAAATCCTGCAACATACAACCAGTAAAGATCCCAGTAATCAAATCTTTATTTTCTTTGACTCCAATTCATTTTTATTGTGTTGGTGCACTTGTGCAGCCAACATCTTGCGGCAGTGGAGATTTGGAGACGCGGTCACTGTTGGGCGAATGCAGGGAACCCTCATTCCCCAATCAGTCAGCATGCCGGCACCACACCATGCATACATAATGTGGTGAGCACATCTAAGGAAAGGTCCTCTGCAAAGTGAGCAAAGCTCATCACACGATGTGGTCCTTCCTACATGCTTTACCACAGCAACATGGCAGCACAGTGGCCATTAGATTGCACACTTCAGGGGTGCCCAATCCCCTGGTCAGCTTAACCTGCCCCTCATCTATGTGCTGAAGGGGGAACCCACTCCCCGTTGGCATAATGTGGTCCCCCCTCCTTTTTTGCTTGCTGAGGGGGGTGCCCAATCACCCTCAGTTCATGCACCCCCTGCTTTCGTTGCTTGCCGAGGGGGGTGCCCAATCCCCATCAGCATCCGTTCCCCCCTTTTGCACTTTGCCGACGGGAGAGCCCACTCCCCATCGGCATGAAGTTCCCCCCCTTATTCTGTGCTGAGGGGGTGTCCAATCCTCCTCAGCTACTGTCTCCCACTCCCTATTTGACAGCAGGGGTGCCCAGTCTCCCGTCGGCTACTGTATACCCCCAAAAAAAACAACTGTAAAAAAAGAAAACCATCCGTGATGTGTTTTTTTACACCTGTAAACAGAAAACGGTCCCTTGTAGTCTCCCTATCCACCACCTGCGCCCACCCACTGTGCACCCTGCCTCCCCCCACCCCATACTTACCTCCAGAGCTCGGTGTGATGATCTTCGGTGGACCGGGAACACATCTGCACTCTTCAAAGCCGACCACGAGCTGAGGAAATGCTGGTAAGCTGTATAATGGAATAAATTGGGTTTTTCAACTTTGATGCATATCTTGGGCATTTTTTGGACTTTTTGCACCAAATTTTCACCAGGAGGTTTTTGAGACCCCTCCTCATGAATTCTGTCACGGTTATGATGTTAATCAGTCCAGAAAGATGATTTCACAGTAACTGCACAGAATCACCTTTCAGGACTGATTAATGCAAGGATAGTGGCAGTTTTCATGCAGTGGTCTCTCAAAAAGCCTATGTTGCAAATTTGGTGGAAAAATCCAAAAATAACTGTTCTGCGTGCTTTGCGCAGTTGCTACACACGCTCATACCTTCACAAATTCACAATATTTTCACACCAGATTTTCAACATTGCCATCTTTCTTCACCTCCTTGTGAACAGTACAGTTGTCCTTTATCACATCCTGGCCGAAATGTGTTTCTGCACTTCCGGCACACAATAGCACAGTTGTTGTGGGAAATCAGTGTTCAGGGCACATTACAAAATGACAGTGACACTGTTCATGAGCAGAGGTCCTGAAATGTCTATGTTGAAAATTTGGTGACGATACTCCTTTAAATGACTGTGTTACGAGTGTGCATTGTGCAGCTTGCATGCCTGCTGGTAACGCTGTGCATTTGTAACACTTTCACTCTGGATTTTCACCATTGGAATTTTTCCACACCTCTTGATGAACAGTATAGCTGTCATTTTACATGTCCTGCCCGAAATGTGTTTTCGCATGTCCAGCGCAGAATAGCACAGTCACTGTGCAAAATCACTTTTTGGAACAGTTTGAGGAAATGACCATGACACTGCACATGAGCAGAGGTACTAAAATGCCTATGTTGAAAATTTGGTGCTGAAAGTCCATAAAATGACTGTGTTACAAGCGTGCGTTACGCATTTCCCACGCACCCTTGTAACTCCGCAAATTTGCAATAGTTACATGGCACATTTTCAACACTGCCATTTTTTTACACCTCCTTATGAACTATACAGCCGTCATTTTTCACATCCTGCCCAAAATGTGTTTCTGCACTGCACTACCAAAGTCAATGCCAGTGCGAGAACATTAAGGATTGACAAATGCTTGTTTTAATTTCTAATAACAGATTCATTTTATAATCGCAATAATGCACTTCAGGCATGTGTAGTAGTGGGATTTACACACTTCTTGTCTGGTTAAAGTCACTCAGCTGTCCTCATGACACACTACATGAGGCATGTGTAATTCCCACAACAACACATGCCGTTGTGCATTGTTGATTAAATGTCAACACATTGCAAACATTGCATCTCATGCTGTTCGTGTCAGAACATTGATTCAAGGAAAAGGCATGCAATTTGTTTTTCAGGTTCTGTTTAGCTAATTGTTTTTGACCATGCTATACACAGAGAACAGACCAGCCACCTCTGTCCCATCGAGTGGGTCAGGGAGAAAAATGGTTTCTTAGGGCAGAAGTGGTGTCTGTCGAAAAGTGCATGTTTGATTGACAAACTGTTGCTCGTACGTATCAGAATGGTCAATACAATGAGCATGATTGTCAACGGGCAGATTGTGTCACAAACACATTGTGTCAAAGGAGAGTGATGCAAGCGTTGTCTTGTGACATATTGTGCACAACCTGGCATTGTGCAGAGCAACAGGGGGTGCCCTACACCAGACCAGCTTGCACCGTGCCTTGGGCACAGACTCTTGTGCAATGTGGTGGTATAGGGCTTGCAGCGGCCACATCTCCTGATCTTAAAAGTAAAACCCTTCCCAAGTGACAAATGTCCAAGTACGGTCTGAACAGTCAAATATTTTTCTACCGGTACTTAAAGAGATACGCTGGGATGGTTGTCAACCATAGGGTACTGTGTGCCCTCCCTTGCCTAATCCGCCTGTACCCGCTATGGTCCCACATGAGTCTCCCTGTGATCTTCTGTATGATCTGTGTCCCTCCCATATGCCAGAGCAGAACTAGAATGCAACAGTCTTTCCATGGTGAAGAATCACCCCCACCACTCATGCCCCATTATTCTAGAACATACTTCAATATAATATGTAAAATATAGGTATTTCTCTGGCATCCTTCACCACATGATAACAATTAGTCCATACAACAAAATGTACCCACTCTGTCATGGTGACCTAGGGACCCCGCCACCATGCCTGTTATGCATGAATATGCACTGTAAACCTAATATGAACGTGGTGGTCTAGTGGCTCCCCACCACCAACCCTCAGTTAGTGGCCACCACCCAGTCCCCCCCATCCTGTACCATGATCGGGTGACTGGCATAGCCCTCCTCACATGAACAAGGCAAGCCAGCAAGTGCATGTACTGTACACAGTACACACTCTGACAGATTATTGTGTGGCAGGACGTGGTGGTGCTAGGAGGGCTGTGCCATTCACACCATCTGGGTATGGGATGGTGGAGTGAGCATGGTCGTGGCATCTAGCAATATTATGGTGGGGGTCACTACATCACCAGGTAGGGCTTGTGTCCACAGTGCATATTTGAGCATAACAGGCACATGGTGGTGACCCTAGCTCAGCATGACAGACCAGAGATATTTCAGGGTGAGGGCATAATGTGGATTGCTGTGTTGATGTGGGGTGGAGAATACAAGGGAATGCTATATTTTACTGTAGACAAACTTATACTGCAGTACATTAAGGCATTTCACAGCTTTGGGGGGACTGTGGCATAATATTTATGGCCTGTCGCTATGCGCTCATGAAGGTGGGCTGTTAGTCAGTGCTGTGCCCCTGGATTAGAACCCATAATGCTTCTGCACTTCCCTCCTCCACCTCCTCACTGCTAGAACATACCCCTCCCTAACATAAATCTCTGCCCCCTTCCACTGCCCCTTTTCCATGTCTCTGTGGTGCAGATTCTATACTGGGATCACCTGGCCCCAGTCATGGTATTGAGTTGCCAAGCTTTCAGTGATGCCAGCTATGTGCACCCCCCTTGCCTTTACAGCCAACTACTCTGCAACCTTGATTTCAATGCTCTGCATGTTCCAGGTCACCGCTGGAAAAAACTACCCTGCTCTACTGTCCCAGCATGCCCACTCTAATTGCCAAACTTTTTTCGATATTCCCTAGCTCTTTTTTTGGCGGTTGCAGTTTCTTACTGCTATTATATTCCTGTCTTATCATGGGGGCTCCACCTAATTGTGAAAACCAAACTTTGATCCTTGGTTATTGATAATGCAGAAAGGGCACATCTGCCAACTAGTGCTTGGAGTCCTTGTTTGGTGTCCACCATGCCATACTTAATATAAATTCACCGTTGCCACTAGTTACTCCACCAGCCTATGCTTAACAACCCCTGAACCTTCCCTTCTAAAATCTATTGTGGACATGGCATACAAGACTGTATTTCACTTTATAAATTCAGATCTCCATGGTTAGTGTTTTTTTTCCACCAGTGACAAAAAAAAAGGCACACTAGGAACATTGAAATTGTTAGCAGATAAAGACCTCTAGGCCCATCCAGTCTGCCCATAGGCCCTATACATTGTATGTGGCCACTGACACTGAGTGATCAATGACTTTTCATCACCTCCTCCTCTATCAGGCTTCCCTTGTGTCTATCCCAGGCATGCTTAAACCCCTCCACTGTGCTTGACCCCACTACCTCCTGTGGCAGACTATTCCAAGTGTTGACTACCCTTTCTGTGTTGGGAAATTTCCTCACATTGCCTCTTAATCTACCCCCTTCCAATTTCATATTGTACCTCTTTTTCTAGAACTTTGTCTACATTGGAAAATATCCCCCACCTGCACCTTGTTTATGCCCTTGAGGTTCTTGAAAGTTTCAATCATGTCCCCCTGCTCTCTCCTCCAGTGAGTACATACTGAGGTCCCTTAGTCTCATGTTTTGTGGTGCAAGCCTTGCATCCTCTAGGGCACAATAGAGCAATTTTTAAAGAGCTCATGTTTTATTTATGCACAACTATTCCCGTTACAGCTAACAATTACTTCCTGAGTTAGTATTGTCCTGTTTCCAAAGTACAATATGTAATGCATTCCTGCAAACTTAGCAGTGTATAGACAGTTACTAACATTCAGTAATGTCCCAAGTGGAGGACAGACAAGTCAAGTGACAGTTCTGGTACATGTGGTTTTATTTTATTTTTAATTTTTTAAAGAGTACTCACTATGAGTCACTCTAATGATGCCGTCTGTGCAAATAGATGCATGTGCAATCATGGGTGTGACAGGGTAGAATAGGACCCTGTCCCATTTGTTATGGAGAAAGGGTTTAAGGCGAGGATCCGGCTTTCATTTTCTGTCTCTTCGCTGTCTGGTTGCGCAACCAAATTTTCCTGTGAGACCTCAGACTTGATCAACCCAAACAGTCTCACAATTCTTTGCCTCACTGTCTTAGTTTTCTCTTGCTGTCTGTTTTTCTCCCTTGCATATTTATATCAGCTAATATAAGAATATATGCAAATCCATGTATGGAATTAAACCAATGATGAGATCACTTTTGTTTGAAAAATATGTAGTATTTCTGATGAAATGTGTATTAATAGTATTTTAGCATGACTTTAAAACTAGAGACTTGAGTGAGGTAGAAGACTTGGTTTGCTGGCCAAGGCACCTAGCTTCACCTGAGCTCTTTCCTTCTAAGACTGCTTGAAAGGCAGAGTAGAGAAACTTACCAGAGCAAGGGAAAAGGATTAAGACTTAGTTTGGCTAAGCAGATTTACTGTGTGGTGGTGTTTTTATTTTTTCTCACAGGGATTGCTACTGTTTGTTGCTAACATTTCATTGCTTTATTTTTCTCTGATTCAAATTGTTGTTGCTGGTATACCTTCTTCTGCTTTATTACAAGGTGTGCCTACAGGTGTGCTAACAGATTACTGCTGTAATCTTCTGATTCAAATTGTCTTTTGCAAGGTATATCTTCTGTTACTGCTTTATTTTCTCTGGAGCAAAGTGTTTCTTACAGCGTATATCTTCTCTGAAATATTACAGGTGGTGCTTTACAGGTTTTACAGTTTTATCTAACATTAGGATAAGCTTTCAGGTTACTGCATTTGTTGTTGACTGATTGTTTCTGCTCTTACCTCCTTGTTCTTTCATCCGTGGTTCTTCTTTTTAGGCAGGGAAGGGCCCAGCCACCCACCCCCATCCCAACCACCCCGCTACACCTCCTTTTATAGGGTACCACAGTTGTGACATTTCCTGTGGCAGAGCAGGAAGGGCGGATCAGTGGGGCCTCACAAGGTGATCTCATCTACAGGGCACTAGTAATTTAACTTGTTATAACAAGTTAAACAAAGCACAATTAAACTATTACTTGCATTTTTTTCCTTTTTTTCCTTCTAATTACTCTGACTAGGTTACAAACCCAGCAACTTATTTGGAATGGATTTCATTAACTGCAGGTACTGTGGAACAATTTTCAGAAGGACAGTCTTACAGGATTTGGGACACTGTCCTACATGCTGAACCTTTGGAGATCTTAGGTCTCAGCTCCGGGCAGCATGGGCAGAGATTGCACACCTCAAATTTCATATTGAAGAGGAAATACATTATAAGAACCACCGCCATTTCCCCAGCATCCAACAGAAAAACCTCGACCGCAGAGGGTAGTTGGTCCAGGAGGTTGGCAGGTGGTTAGGAGGAGCAAATCAGGTGCCCCATCACTGTCTGCTCTCCAACACATTACCTCCAAAAACCATATAAACACTACAAACAGGTATCTGCCTCTATCTCTGAAATCAAATAAAGAGGCAGAAGACACTGCAGAGCAGGACACTGCGCACAGAGCTAGCACAACAAAACTCACCCAAATCAGGAACCAAAACAAAACAAGCACAAAGGAAATCAAAAAACTTCTGATCATGGGAGACTCCATGATTCGGGGAGTTGATACCCATCTCCAACCAGGGGTGATGGTCAGATGTCTCCAAGTACATCAGCATGGAGAGACACTGACCGCATTGCTAAATTGTTCACAAAGCAGGAGAAAACATTGATGTCCTAGTACACATAGGGACTAATGATCTCACCAGCCGGTCAGTTGTGGAGACCAAGGAACACCTGACTAGGCTGGGTGACAAACTATCATCTATTTTGTCCGGCATCTCCTTCTCTGAGATCCTGCCAGTCTGGGAGAGGGGAGCAGATGGACGGAAGATCAGAGAAGGGGAGACAGGGGAGCTAAACACATGGCTCAAGGGCTGGTGCCAGGAAAAAGGACATAGATTTGTAGGGAACTGGCAACAGTTCTGGGAGTGAAAGTTCTTTAAATTTGATGGACTGCATCTGACTAAAGAGGAGTCAGTGCATTGGGGCAGAAGTTTGGCGTCTTTGCAGAATATTTAAACTAGCAATGGGAGAGGTTGCAGCACCCCTCGTCCGAATGGAAGAACACCCTCCCCTCAGCTAGTGGCCAACAGGAATTCAGCATGTTTGCCCGTTCATTTGCATCACCAGGTAAGAAAAAGGTTTGTCTCCCCATACATTTACGTGGGTAATGCCAAACTTCACCCAACAACTAATACACCAAAATCTGGCCAATGGAAAATCATGTACACAAATGCTCACAGCCTGGGAAATAAGATCCCAGACCTTCAGGCAATAATGTCAGAGGCTAAACTGGACTTAGTAGCAATTAGTGAGATGTGGTTTACCAGTAACCACACTTGGGAGACTTCAGTACCTGGCTATGTATTGTTCAGAAGAGACCGAGGTGCAAAAAGGGGGGGAGGAGTGGCCCTGTATGTTAATGAAAATATCAAAGCTACAGAAATTCAGAATACATAAGGAGCCAGAAGAACTGTGGGTCACCCTGGAAACAGGAAATGGGACAGCCATAAGAACTGGGGTTGTCTACAGGCCCCAGACCAGGGGAGGACATAGACACATTACTGTTAGAAGATATACAAAACATGACAGCTAAAGGGAGGTTCTGATAATGGGAGACTTCAACACCCAGCTACAGATTGGTCAATACCAGCAGGAACATCTGCCAGAACTAGACTCATAGTGGATTCCCTGCAGGGGAGGCCTCAAACAACTGGTACAGCAACCCACAAGAGACAGGGCTATCCTAGATCTAGTACTGACTAACAAAGAAGGATCACAGATCTCCAGGTAGAAGGTCACCTGGGGCCAGTGACCATCACATGGTATGGTTCAATTTGGCTACTACATCTAAATCATCCCATTCCAAGGCAAACATATGGGACTTCAGAGGAGCTGACTTTGATAAGATGGCCAACAGAGTTAAGCTAGCCTGACAAAAGAAACACAGGTGAGAGGGTACAGGCAAAGTGGGCAAGCATTAAAGATGCAATACTTGAAGCAACATCCCATTGTGTTAGACAGAAAAGGAAGTGCAAAGAAGAAGGAAACTACTTTGGTTCTCAAATACAGTAGCAGAAAAGGTCAGAGCCAAAGGCTGGCCTTCAGGAAATATAAGGAACACAGCGGGATGAATGAGGAGGCATACCAAACTGCCTAAGGGAAGCAGGTAAAGACGGGCAAAGTCCCAAACTGAAAACACTAGCACGAACAGTAAAAGGTGACAAGACTTTCTGTAGATACATTAGTGAAAGGAGAAAGTCCAGAGGGGGTATTGCTAAGCTTAATGGAGAAAATGGAGCATGTGAGGAGGAGGACCTGTAAAGGCATCTATCCTAAATAGATACTTTTGCTCAGTGTTTACTGAAGAGAAGGTAGGCAGAGCCCACAGCTCAGCATCATGGACACAGGGGGGGAGGTGAGCACTACTCCCTTCACAAAGAAAGGGTCCTACAAGAGCTTGCTAAGCTCCAGGGTGGATGAGGCAATGGGACCTGATGGCATACATCCCAGGGTACTAAGGAGCTAAAGGAGGAACTAGCAGAGCCATTAGCAGAATTGTTTAGTGAGTCTCTGAGCACAGGGAGGTCCCAGAAGACTGGAGAAGGGCTCATGTGATCCGGCCCACAAGAGTGGTAGCAGGGAGGAGGCGGGGAACTACAGACCGGTCAGTCTTACCTCAGTAGTGGGCAAGATTATGGAGGCACTCCTTAAGGAAAGGATAGTGCAACACCTGGAATCCATAAGGGCACAGGATCCAAGACAGCATGGGTTTACAAAGGAAGGTCCTGTCAAACTAATCTCATAGATTTCTTTGACAGGGTAACCAAGTGGTGGACCAAGGGAGCAGTTAATGTTGCCTACCTTGACTTCAGCAAAGCTTTTGACACTGTTCCACATAGAAGATTGATAAATAAGCTGGGTAGGCTCAGGGTGGGTCAGAAGTTGGTCAACTGGGTGGCAAACTGGTTGACGGGCAGAAAACAGAGAGTGGTGGTAAATGGTATACAGTCAGAAGAGATGCAAGTCACAAGTGGGGTACTTCAGGGATCAGTCCTAGAGCCAGTCTTCAACATCTTCATTAGTGACCTTGCAGATGGACTAGAGGGTATATTGTCTGTTTGCAGAGACACCAAGATCTGCAACAGAGTAAATGATCCAGATGGGGTGGGCAGAATGAGAAGAGATCTGGATAAACCAGCAGAATGGTCAGAAGAGTGGCAACTGATTTAATGCAAGAAGTGCAAAATCATGCACATAGGGAAGAGAAACCCTGAAGCCACCTATAGGCTGGGAGGGAGTTGCTAGCAGTCACAAAGGAAGAAAGATACTTGGGCATCATCATCACTGATGACCTAAAATCATCCAAGCAGACCTCTAAAGCAGTAGGTAAGGCTAGGGGGTGTTAGGGTGTATTAGTAGGGAGTATCACAGGTACATAAGAGGAGGTAATAATCCCTCTGTACAAGACACTGGTTAGCCCCATCTGGAGTACTGCTTGCAGTATTGGAGGCCACACCTTCACAAGGATATTAACCAAATTGAGGCAGTCCAGAGAAGGGCAACCAAAATGGTGCAGGGACTGCATCAGAAGACATATGAGGACAGATTAACGGAGCTCAATATGTATACCCTTGAGCAAAGGAGGGAGAGAGGTGATATGATCGAGGCATTCAAACACCTTAAGAGCATAAACAAGGTGAAAGAGTCTAACATGTTTAAATATAAGAAAAATAGCAGGACAAGAGGACACAGCATGAGATTAGAGGAGGCAATTAAGGGGAATGTGAGGAAATTTCCACAGAAAGGGTGGTGGATGGCTGGAATGGCTTACCACAAGAAGTGGTGGCTATGAATACAGTGCAGGGCTTCAAACAGGCATGGGATAGGCATAAGGGAGCAATACAAATGACTATGAATAGATAGGCCACTGACAGAGCAAAGGCCGATGGCACATTTATATGGTAGAAAAAGAAATGGGCAGACTGGATGGGCCTTGCGGTCCTTATCTGCCGTCAACTTCTATGTTTCTATGTTTCAAATACTGTATCTGAGCCTTTTGCAGTGGCTGTGGGGACCTCAGGAAGCTCTTTGAGTTCTAGCAGATCCTGCCTGATATTTACAAGGACAGAACATTTTTTTTTTTACAAGAACAGGATGCTTGCTAAGGAGAGGAGCTGAAAAGCCTTATAGAGTAGCTAAACTGCAATTGCTTAGGGTTAGAGGGTTGTTTTGGAAGAACAAGAGAGTTTTTACAAGAAATATTTTATTTTGCTTCTGTACAGGTTTATGTTATTTTATGTCACTACAAATAAACAGTTTTGTGGAATTTTCCAACTGCTCCTGGGGTTTCCTTGTGCTTTCTGACCTGTGCCTCGATGGCAGTGGTGAGAAATTGGAGATCATAATTATACAATGGCAAGGAAATGTCCTGTATTCTGATTGGTCAGTGGATGCCTGAGACAGTGCTGTTATTACACAATAACGTCACTGTGTGGATTTATTGGACCATTTGATCACTGTTGTCTCTTCAGAAACACAAAAAATATTCTAAAAACATTTATTTTTTTTTCTTTTATATAACATTCAGCCATTATATAATTGCAATAAGGCACTCTGAGGTGTGTGTGTTATTGAGTAATAAAATCACTCCTTGGGTGGTGGAAGCACTCTGCTTCGCCTCGAGCTTCAACCCACCCCAGGAGTGACGTTAGTACACAATAACACACACCCTGTTGTGCCTTATTGCTTAAATTGTAATGTAGGCATGTAGGCACATGGAGCATAGTGTTCACTGGCTGTCATACAGGAACCCACACTTAGTCACATGCATTACATCAGCCATTCATTGTCTCTGGATATACCCAGAATCCTTTGAAGGGCAGAAAGCCAACATAATCTTTTTCATCAGACAGAAATTGTTTCCATATGGCATTCACAATGCATGAAGGAATTACAACATGATGAATGCACCCAAGCCTGCGTCCCTGATAGATCCAGATAACATATCCACGATATGCCACAAAGCAGAACATCCTAAAAAAAATCAAAAAAGAAACAGGCGAGTTTATGGTTAGTGAATTGTTTGCTTCATAATGCCAGCCATAGTCACCATTATAACCAGATTTGTCAACCCTGGTGTAACACACAATGCTTCACTGCTGCTACATTGAAACAAATGCAGTTCTTTTTAACCCTAGTTTATCATCCCGTTCTCCATGCAGCAGCTCCCATCTGACCCAGCCCCCTCACCCAGCTCCTCTGGTGGTCTTACATTAGGCTGTCATGGCTGTAGGCATGCTTCGTGGCCAATGGTGTGGAACCCGTGGAGGATCAGTCTTCATGCTGCCGCCGCAAGGGATTTTCCATTTTTTCCCTTCCTTTGCTGGGTCGTGTGACACGCCAATGCACGACATGGAGGCGATACATGTTGGAGTTCAGCAGCACTCACCCTTCCATTGGCACCCTCAGGGCCCCACCTGGGGTCAGTCATGTGGGAGGGCAACCAAGCCTCCCTCCTTCGGACGCTCAATCCTCTCTCTCTCTCTCTCTCTGTCCCCCCCCCGGTGACACCTGACAGCCTGTGCTCATTCTTGAACATGGTTTACCAGCATGGCGTGAGGTGTGATGTCCAGTGCGTCAACCCTCAATGTCAATGGGCTGGGCAAGAATGGAATTGTTTTTTAGGCAAACCCTTTTCCCTTTGCTCAAGTGATGAAATTTAACTGGTTGTAATATTTAGTGCCCAACATGACACAAATGTGGAAGACCACATAAGGGATGTTTCATTTGCCCTTTAATTGATATTTAGATGAGTCCCACTGATGAGTCCAGAGAAAGATGAAACATATGCCCATGTGTCTTGTGTTCGCAGCCATTGTAGGTAGTGTGAGAGGTCGGTAGGGCAATATGCCCCTTGACCACCATATAGCCCTGCTTACAGCAGAAGCAGTTAAATTCCTTGTTTTGCTTTGTGCATGTAGCACATGATGCTTTGGGTATATATTTTGCTTTGTGTTTCGTACTGTCCAAATTCTACTGTCAAATTATCTATATCAAGCAGTGTGGTTCGGATACAGTCACACTGATAACTTTTTAATCTGTCCCCTATACAGTCATCGCCTAAATTTCCAGATCTACATATCCAGACTCTCTACCAAAAAATGGGGGTTGCAAGCAAAGGCTTTGAACATAAGTTGTTGGACAGAAAACCTCCCCTGGTGACACACACACACACACACGTGCGCACTTATACACCCACACACACTCCCTACATGCACACACACACACACAGCAGTAATAAGCATCCCCTTTGTCAGTAGTCTATATTTTCCCTCGATGAAGAATGGGAGGTTGAAGTTTGAATGCATTATTATTACTGCAGAGTATTACTGTGCAGAATCATTTCAAGCAAGGGTGTAGGCAGGCATACTCACTGTACACATTTGAGTACAGTTTTGTTGAGTGCCTGTCACAAACCTTATACCTTTCTGTTAACATTTTCATTCTAATCTGTAGTATTTGGGTTACTTTAGACCACTGAAGAGTGTCTCTGTTCAAACTTCTTTTGTTTCAGAGACAGATACAGCATAACCTCTCTAGAGATTAGAAGAATCATCTGACAACAATCTGACTTGTTTGGAAGAGGGTACCATTTGGAGAGGATGTGTACATTTTTTAATTGGGGGGGGGGTGCAACTGTTGGAAACTGTGTACAAAACAGAAATGTCTGGCTACACCCCTGATTTCAAGCATTGCAAAATGTGACTTTGCTGGTTATATATCCCCTATGTTGTATATGATCTTAGTAGCATATATCAACAAAAACAACAAGTCCGCACACACCCTGACTCCCCCCCCCACAATGTAACAGTAAACTTATACAGGGTATAATGCATTACTCAACCTTTGTGTGACATCACACCCCAGAGGGGGGCCTTGTTACCACCTACCCTTCCCATTATTGTCTATATGATGTACTGACTGATGTTTATAACTTGGTAATTGCTACTGAAAAACTATGTAATGATGTATCGCACTGATGCCTTGGTGTACACAGAAAGCACATTCTGTCCATGACATGCATACTGACCAGGTTCTGTTTAATGCCGTCATTTACTGCTTGGCTCACAGGGCAGTTTATATATTGATCGGTACTGAAAGGGGTAGCCAAATGGGTCAAATATATTGTTCTATGGACTGGAACCCGGACAGTAAAATCTGTAAACATACTGTTTTATGACTGCAATAACTGTAAGCACAATGTGTAGTGCAGTACATGCACATACTGTACTGTAAGTACTGTACTGATGAATACCTCATTTTTGCAGACAGACACATAGACAAGGTTGTGACAAGGTACCTTTGTAAATGAGCCTATGGCGCAAAGGTTTTCTAAACTGCTGTTTAAATAAATAAAATAAAATAGATGTAATAGTCAGTATTAAAGAGGTAAAAATAACAGGATGAATCAATGGTTGTTGTCATCTTTCAGCCATATGTGTTGTTGTACCAATCTGTGCAAACCATGTATCAATGTTACTTTAATTGTGAGGTTTCCTCTGCACTTTTTAATATTACATAACTATCTACTTGACCATGGTAAATAAAAAAACTACAATTATGATTCGTAGAAGCCTGAAGGAGAGTTTGTGGGTGGTGAGAATTTTCCACAGTGTTCTTCACACCTCACCGGACTCTGGCTCCCTAGCAGGTGCAGTGTTCATTGACTTATCAAAAGCCTTCGATACTGTCTCCCACCCCCTCCTGCTAGCTGCCCTTAGTCACTTAGGTTTTGCCACTGGGCCTGTTTCCTGGTGCTCCAGCTACTTGTCGGCCCACTCACAACGTGAGAAAATCAACGGGAAACTTTCCAGCACCTGCCTTATTCGCTTCGGAGTCCCTCAGGGCTCCATTCTTGGGCCCTTGCTCTTTTCCCTTTTTCTCAACTCCCTGCCCAGAGCATGTACTGGTAAAATCCTTCTTTACGCAGATGATGCTATACTCTTTGCCTCTGACTGTAATTCCATCTCACTTCAGGATTCTCTGCAGGAATCCTACAATGACGCAGAAGCGTGGTTTACTGAGCACAGGCTAGTAATTAATTTAAAGAAAACCAAAACCATGCTCTTTGCCCACCCCCAAAATAAATCCAGTAACTATCCTCTCGCAGTCCACTCCACCTCTAAACACCCTATTGAGCTAGTTCACTCTTATAAATACCGAGGTATAACCTTTGACCCTGCCCTCTCTTTTCATGCCCACATCTCTGCCCTTGTCTCAGCCTCTAACACTCGGCTGGGTATCCTCTATTGTCATAAAAACTGCCTCCCCACGGATGCCCTCCGACTTGCAGTCACATCCTCTATTCTATCTCTGGTAGACTATGGCCTACCTGTGTATGGTGCAGCAGACCTGACTGCCCTGCACAAGATCCACCTCACCTTAAACAAGGCCTGCAGGCTCATAACTGGGGCTCCTAGTCTAACCCACACTTGCCGTCTGTACACCATGGCTAATCTACTCAACCTTGATGAGCGCCTCAAATACCAAACCTGCCTCCTAACAAAAAAATCACTCGTTGGGCTATCCCCACCAGGTCTGTCAACCACTATCCACCGTGCAAACCCTACAGTGCATACCCGCACATCCCACAAAACTGCACTGATTATACCGAGGGCGAGAACCTCGCATGGTCAAAGGGCTTACTCCTACAGAACCCCCTGTTGGTATAACGCCCTTCCTGCCGGAGTCACTGATGTCGCCTTGTTATCTTATTTTAAAACTACTCTTAGAAATTACCTGCTCTCAACACGCAGCTGTACCTGCCTCTAAGCCCCCTCCTATACTTCCAGACAAAGCTCGCTGAGCCGCTCTCTGACCTTCTGTCCAGCTCTACCGTTACTTGCTACTATCTTCCCCACACTCCTCTTCTGATGTCTTCTACCCAGCCTCACCTTTATCTGCCCACTGAATCAATCTCCATGTAACTACTGCATATTGTCTACTCTGTAAAGCGCACATGTAAGCCTGTTGTATACTGTGTCTGACAAATGCCTGTATTTTTGGCTGATTCCTAATGTACTCCGATTTTTTGTCTGCCTTGATGTTTGTTTCTTGCACTGTTTTGTCCTCACTGTGATGAGGTACCTTTGTAAATGAGCCTCTGGCTCAAAGGTTGTTAAACTGATGTTCTAATAAATAAATAAAAAAAAAAATTATCTCCAACACCACAGGTGCACTAATTAGCATTCTATTAAGGACTGTAATTGTTAGTGAGTTCTGCCTAACAAATTAAGTATATAAAAGAGCTGCTTCATCACATACTACAAAAATGAACTTATCACCTCATGGAAGAATAATAGAAATGCACCTGGGTGATTAATCACCTGTCCCAGTTAATGACTCCATTTGTCAACCTGGGAAGACACTAAAAATGTGTGTATGCGTCAAGTTCAAAATGCACACACACAAAGAGAAAAAAAAATATTATGACTGCAGATAATGGAAGCTTGGCCAACCATGTGTGCCTTTAATTTGGATGCACTACTTTTTTATGTTGGTTGCTTGGATGCGCAAGAAACATATTGCAGCAGGTTGCCAGAAGCAGGTTGTGGATGTGCAGTACTGTTGTGGCCAATGCCCCCACAGCCTTTAAAGGCTTCACACACTTTCCCCAATGGCGTGGCATGCTGCTGACACTAGTTCAGCCAGCATCCCACAACCTTGAGAAGTTTTAGCCTCTGCAACAAGGGGCAACCTCATCACTGCAGCGTCATCTGCTGCAATAAGGGAGCGACCCATCATTGCAGGGCTCCCTAGCATTCCCCGCCTGTTTGCTGAGGGGGTACCCAATTCCCCTCAGCATCATGTCCTCTCCCCTTTTTTTTGGCTGATGGGGTCGCCCAATCCCCATCTGCATGTCCCCTCCACAAGTTCTTGTGTGCCAAGGGGGTGCCCAATCCCCCTCAGCTCATGAGACCCCCCCATGCCAGTATGTGCTGACAGGGGCGCCCAATCCCCATCGGCATAATGTCACTTCCCCCACCTTTGTTGTGTGCTGATGGGGGTACCCAATCCCCCATAGACTACAGCTGCCCCCCTATAAAAAGAGTCCATTGGCACACTAGGAGCCCACCCCAGCGTGACACATCCCTTGAAAAAAAAAAGGTCCCACAATGTTTTTTATTTTTTTTTACTGTGATAAAAGGAAATGGTCTTTCATTGGTCTCCCTGCCCCCCCGCAACCCGAGCCCACCCACTGCATACCCTGCCTCCCCACACCACCCTCACCCCATATTTACCTACAGAGTCTGGTGCGATGATCTTCGGTGGACCGGGATCACGTCTGCACTCTTCAAAAGTGACCGTGAACTGAGGAAATGCCAGTAAGCTGTATAATGGAATAAATAGGGTCTTTTCAACTTTGATGCATATCTCAGTCATCTTTTGGAATTTTGGCACCAAATTTTCAACATGGGGTTTTACGGACCCCACCTCATGAATTCTGCCACTGTCATGGTGTTAATCAGCCCAGAAAGGTGATTTCGTAGTCACTGCGCAGAATCACATTTCAGGACTGATTAAATGAAATGACAGCTCTCAAAAAGCTTATGTTCCAAATTTGGTGGAAAAATCCAAAAAATGACTGTTTTACGAGCATGCGTTGCGCAGTTGCTACGTACGCTCGTAACTTTGTGAATTTACAATATTTGCATGCCAGATTTTCAACATTGGCATTTTTCCACACCTCTTTGTAAACAGTATAGCTGTCATTTTTCACATGCTGGCCGAAATGTGTTTTCGCACTTCCAGCGCAGAATATTGCTGTCACTGTGGGAAATCAGTGTTCAGGACAGATTATGAAAATGACAGTGACACTGTTAATGCACAAAAGTCCTAAAATGCCTTTGTTGAAAATTTGGTGCCAATACTCCATAAAATGACTGTGTTACGAGCGTGCATTGCACAGTTTGCTCACACGCTCGTAAGTTTGGGAATGTATAATATTTTCATCCAGATTTTCAACATTGCCATTGTTCTGCACCTCCTTATGAACAGTACAGCTGTCATTTTTTCAGATCCTGGCTGAAATGTGTTTTCGCACTTCCGGTCACTGTGGGAAATCTGTGTTCGGGACACATTATGAAAATGACAGTGACACTGTTCATTAGCAGAGGTCCTAAAATGCCTATGTTGAAAATTTGGTGACAAAAGTCCATAAAATGAGTGTGCTATAAGTGTGCATTGCGCAGCTTCCACGCACGCTCATACCTTTGCAACTTTGCAATATTTTCACTCCAGATTTCCAACATTGCCATTTTTCCACACCTCCTTATGAACAGTGCTGCTGTCATTTTTCACATCCTGGCCAGAATGTGTTTTCGCTCTTCCTGCTCACAATAGCACGGCTGTTGTGGGAAATCAGTGCTCGGGACACATTAAGAAAATCATACTGACACTGTTCATGAGCAGAGGTGCTAAAATGCTTATGTTAAAAATTTTGTGATGAGACTCCATAAAATGACTGTGTTACAAGCATGTGTTGTGCAGTTTCCACGCACCCTTGTAATTTTGCAAATTAGTAATATTTTCACTACACATTTTCAACATTGGCATTTTTCCACACCTCCTTATGAACAGTACAGCTGTCATTTTTCACATCCTTGCCGAAATGTATTTTCAAGCTGCCAGTGCAGAATACCTCAGTCACTGTCGGAAATCAGTGTTTGGGACAGATTAAGATCAAGCGAGCGAGAGAGGGGGGAGTAACCAAGCTCAACTGAGTTCTGTTGGGACTGCTGCGGATTTCGTTGTGGGCAGGAAAAGGCATCAATGCAGGCAGGAGCCCAGTACAAAAGGGCAACCTGCAGCACCGGGAGACACAGAATGAGTGAGTGAGGGAGGGAGGGGGAGTGAGTCAGCACAATGGAGCTCTGTTGGAACTGTTGTGGATTTCTTTGTGGGTAGAAAAAGGCAGCAATGCACGCAGGGGCACAGTACAAAAGGGCAGCCTGCAGCAGCAGAAGAAACAGAATGAGTGAGTGAGAGAGGGGGAGTGAGTGAGGTCAACAGAGCTCTGTCGGGAGTGCTGCAGATTTCTTTGTGGGCAGAAAAAGGTGCCAGCAGAGGCAGGAACCCAGTACAAAAGGGCAGCCTGCACCGCCAGGAGAAAAAGAATGAGCGCATAAGACAGGTATAGTGAGCGACCTCAACAGAGCTCTGTCGGGACAGCTGTGGATTTTCTTGTGGGCAGAAAAAGGTGCCAACGCAGGCAGGAGCCCAGTACAAATGGGCAGTCTGAAGTTCCAGAAGAAATACAATGAGCGAGTGAGAGAGGGGGAGTGAGTGAGCTCAACGGAGCTCTATCATGACTACTGCAGATTTGTTTGTGGGCAGGAAAAGGCGGCAACACAGGCAGGAGCCCAGTACAAAAGGCCAGCCTGCAGTGCGGGCAGAAACGGAATGAGTGAGCGAGAGAGGGAGAGTGAGCGAGCTCAACGGAGCTGTGTTGGGACTGCTGCAGATTTTTTTGTGGACAGAAAAGGCAGCAATCCACGTAGGGGCCCAGTACAAAAGGGCAGCCTGCAGCAGCGGGAGAAGCAGAATGAGCGAGTGAGAGAAGGAGAGTGAGCAAACTCAACTGAGGCCTATCATGACTGCTGCAGATTTCTTTGAGGGCAAAAGAAGGCGGCAACACAGGCAGGAGCCCAGTACAAAAGGGCATCCTGCAGCAGTGGCAGGAACAGGACGAGTGAGTGAGAACGGGGAATGAGTGAGCTCAACGGAGCTCTCTCAAGACTGCAGCAGATTTCTTTGAGGGCAGAAAAAGGTGCCAACAGAGGCAAGAGCCTACAAAAGGGCAGCCTGCAGCACTGGGAGAAACAGAATGAGTGAATGAGACAGAGGGAGTGAGCAACCTCAACGGAGCTCTATCATGACTGCTGCAGCAACACAGGCAGGAGCCCAGTACAAAAGGCCAGCCTCCAGTGCCGGCAGAAACAGGATGAGCGAGTGAGGGAAGGGGAGTGAGCGAGCTCAACGGAAGTCTATCATGACTGCTGTGGGTTTCTTTGTGGGCAGGAAAAGGTGGCAACGCAGGCAGGAGTCCAGTATAAAAGGCCAGCCTGCCACGCCCGCAGAAACGGAATGAGCGAGTGACAGAGGCAGAGAGTGACCTCAACGGAGTTGTGTCAGGACTGCTGCAGATCTCTTTGTGGTCGAAAAAGGTGCCAACACAGGCAGGAACCCAGTACAAAAGGGCAGCCCACATCAGTAAGAGACACAGAATGAGCGACTGAGGGAGGTGGAGTGAGTGAACTCACTGGAGTTCTGTTGGGACTGCTGCAGATTTCTTTGTGGGCAGAAAAAGGCAGCAATGCATGCAGGCATCCAGTACAAAAGGGCAGCCTGCAGTGGCGGGAGAAACAGAATGAACAAGTGAGGGGGGGGAGTGAGTGAATGAGCTCAATGGAGCTCTATTGTGATTGCTGCAGATTTCTTTGTGAGCAGCAAAAGGTGGCAATGCAGGCAGGAGCCCAGTATAAAAGGCCAGCCTGCAGCGCCCACAGAAACGGAATGAGCGAGTGACAGAGGGGGAGTAAGCGACCTCAATGGAGCTCTGTCGGGAATGCTGCAGATTTCTTTGTGGGCTGAAAAAGGCGCCAACAGAGGCAGGAGCCAACTACAAAATGGTAGCCTGCAGCACCGGGAGAAACAGAATGAGTGAGTGAGAGAGGGGGAGTGAGCCACCTCAACGGAGCTCTGTCAGGACAGCTGCAGATTTCTTTGTGAACAGAAAGGGTGCAATGCAGGCAGGAGCCCAGTACAAAACAGCAGCCTGCAGCACTGGGAGAAACAGAACAAGCGAGTGACAGAGGGCCAGTGAGCAAGCTCAATGGACCAACGCAGTCAACATTCAGCATTGACAAATGCTTGTTAATCCAGAGCCTGCTAATCCTGCTGATATTCTGCAAATCACAGGACTGTGTAAGCCTCTTCATGACTTTGTCTGCTCCACACACTTCCAGTTTACTGACGTGTGTCATGGGTGTCATTGAGGGAACCATGGTACTTGTGGAGAAACCTCTTCAGTCATGTATTGAAGGATATCAACAACTCCCTCCACATACCTGAAGTACATATTATGCAGGATGAGGTATATACTGTCATCATTTACTGTGCATTTGCAAACCAAAGAGTTATGATAAAAAAAAAATGTTTTAAATCCTTCTTGCGTTACACATGTGTCTAACCCCCTCATACAATGTTGTGTGAATCCTTGTCCATGAACACTTTGTTTGGGAAACAAGGTACCATTGTGTTCTTTATTTATGGGAAAAGGGGCAGGAGAAATTATGGGGAAAGGAGAAATTGTTTAACCAGGACATGCACACTAAGACAAAGCGCATTTCCAGGTGCTACCTGGCACCACAAGGAAGGTAAATGGCTTGCTCAGTGTCACACAGTATGCAAGTGGGGGCTGTGGGATTTAAACCCAGGTCTCCAAGTTTGTAGCTCAGAGCCCTAAACTACTGTGCTATAATGTCATATGGCATTAACACAAGTCTCTATCATGTCACCGCTCTATCTCAATGACTGTCATTGTGGTGATATGTTGGCCGCAAGAACAGGACACAGAACACCAGAGGAGGCTCACAAAAAATCTAAACTGTGGTATCAACAGCTTCTAGCTCAAGATTTGGTCTTACTAATGGGCTTAGTCAATTTTATAACCCCTCACACATAATACTGTCAAAATAATGCATCCAATTTGTGTTACCCATATTCCCCGTTTGACCCATGTATGGGATGTACTTTGGGGGGGGGGTCACTGCTTTGCCCTGGCACAATCCCAGTTTGTTTTGGCATACTGGGCTTTCTGAATGCCATCTATTCACAAAGCCAAGTTTGCCACGTACAAACTGGTTTTGTGCCTCGGCAAAACTTTGTGGATCTTACCTCAGGTGGTGACTGTATGTGGTTCCACATGTGCAGACAGCATGCAGTAACAGCCACAACTTTGTGGCACTGTGTCTAATGGCCAGTGTATCTCTGGTCACCACTGCATAGAAACATATTGTTTAAAGGGGTAATCAACAGACCTATGTGATGAGCATCAGTATAGACAGGTTATGAAGTAAAAAATACCATGCGTTTCAGTTTCATGTACCTGTTTGTCCATTGGAAGTTTTCATTCTGTCCGAGAGAAATGCCGTAGTTGGTAACCTAGTAATTTGAGGCTTTCTTCATACAGGAAAAAGCAATGGAAATCTTCATTGTGTCACATACAGTAAAGGACACCATCATCACTCGTACATTTTGCACGGCAATGTGGGGACTCCATACAGCAACAGCACTCAAGAGCAGTGTTCATAATTGTGCAATTTAAGGAATGATGCCTGACAGGGTGGGAGTTATGCTGGGATTGCATCCCACCTAGGGGGTTGGGCACGAGGCCACCAGCCGAGGGCTTCCAACACCCGAGAAGGGATGTTATCCCAGCATAACTCCCACCCTAGAGGGCATTATTCCTGTTATACGATGGCTCGTGGCTTTACTATAATAAAACATAACTTTTAAACAGGCTGCTTTGCGTTTTTAATTTTATTGTATTTATTCCTGGGCTGCGGATGACTAGGATGTGGTTGAGCTTTTATATTTGCTCATCAGCCATTGGTTATCAGAGAATTTATACCGGTGGTAAACTGCCAGTCTGACCATTTCATTGGCTGTTCACTTACGTCCATGGTATAATTAAGCAATGAGGCATAAAAGGGTGTGGTATATCATGGGATATCATCATGCCTCAGGTAGTTGGGCATGAGGCCGCAGGCCGAGTGCATCCAACCATCCGAGAAGTGACGATATCCCATGATATACCACACCCTGGAGTGCCTTATTGCTATTATGAACTGGCTTTAAAGTTTCAAAAATTAAAAAGTTAAATAAACAGGTTTTAAAACATTTTAAAATGAGTTTTTGGGTAGTGTAGGGTCACATTTTAATAAAATAGTTCTTAAGACAGTAGGTGGCGCTATTACATTGGTAGTTGATAGAGGTGGGACTGTTGTGTCCCTGTGAACTCCTCTCTCACTCTACATTGCATCCAAATGTGAATTGTGGCTATTTTGAAGAGGTTTCTGTTAGTTTGTGGTAACCAGTGGTGTGTAAGGGATTTGTGGAGCTTACTGTTTTTTTAAAATGAAGAATAAAAAGCCGCACACTGAAATGCTGTGGCGATGATGTGAGTCAGCGCAGAAAAGCAACTTCTGGCTGGGGTGAGACAACAGACAGTACATTGGTAAGTAACCACATGGGGTAGCTGCAGCTCTTGTGTTATTTGAGACCTGCTTTGTTTTTATTTGCTGCAGAAAAAAAAAATCATCCGTTACAGTTGTCAGCTGCCGCTGCTGCTGCTGCTATCGAAACTGAGTGACAAGTTACCGACAGCAACTTCATGCAGCTGCCCTCGCCTTACTAATGGATTGATTTTGGGTATTTTTGGTTTATTTTACATCTGTGGTTGGTTGTAGTATATCGGAGGACACATTCTGTGTGGGGAGACTTTTGTGAAAGTAGTGAGGGATCTGGAGAATGCTGCTAAGAGAGGAAATTTTGTGAGTGAGGAGCCTGGTTGCCGGAGCATTTTTAAAGCCGTGATGATGTAGCCCGATATCATCACGGCTTTAAAAAGCTGTCGACCAATCAGATTGCTCCATTTACGATTGCAGTTCATAATATTACACAAACACCACTCACTGTTTTCAAAACATGGATTGGGCAGTTGAAAACCTTCCACAGCACTGTCGCTGTCAACACTGCTGTCACCACTGTCAACTGTCAGCACTGTCGCTGTCAACACTGCTGTCACCACTGTCAACTGTTAGCACTGCTGCTGTCAACACTGCTGTCACCACTGTCGCTGTCACCACTGTCAACTGTCAGCACTATCGCTGTCAGTACTGCTGTCACCACTGTCAACTGTCCTGCGTTGCGGCACCTCATTGTCCTCATTCATTGGCTCAAATCTGTATGACGCATTGTTTCTACACCCTTGAGCCATGTGAACTTGATTGCCTAGGTGAAACACACCACATCAATAATTAAAAACTGAGGTCACTAGTGTTAGAGATGTAAAAAGCTAAAATGAGGCAATATTGAAGTGTACTTTTAGCTGCTATGCAATGCTACCAGAGGAACATGTTTGTCTCTGGATGTGCACAATAGGTTCCATTGTTCCACTCCAATAGATGTGGCATCAGAACTTTATAAAGGTACAGAGGCACACAGGAGTCCCACTATCCTTTATTTAAGCAATGCCTCCATGATCTTCAAAGTTACTGAGGTGAGACAGACCCCGCTACAGTTCCCAGCCTGCTCCTGGCTGCCCGATTAGAAAGGCAACATTTGCCCTCCTCCAATCCTCTGACACCACCCCTGTGGGGAATGACTCTGTGAACAGGGATGACAGAAGTTCAGCCTTCTCCCTTAGCAGTTCCCTTTAATACCCTCAGGTGTATACTATTTGGTCCCATCACTCCTCCTGGGAGTGCCACACCTGACCAACACCTGTGGTCTATACACACTCTCTCTCTCAACCTAGAGAACTGCATTAGGTACCCTCTCTGCCTCCTGGCCAAGAAGGCCATCCTTGGTCTCACTTCTCCCGGTGTCCAGTCCTTACTTATCCCAGCAGAACCTACCAAGCTTACCAGAGGGTCGAAGTACAACTACTTCAAAGTCCTGTTCTGCCATATGTCTTAAGGGCAGCGATCCTTTAGCTGTTGTGCCACAAAACGGATTAATTCACTCCCACCTGACCTGCAAGCTGAGACCAAGTTATGCCTCTTCAGATTCAAACTACTCTCCAACCTCGCTAGGCAGCTGACTTGTTGCTGCTCACTGCATTCAGACATAACCCTCTAAGTCTCAACCCTGGCTGTGCCCCAACATCCCAAACCTACTCTTGATATTGTCATTGCACTTAATTCCCCGACCTGTGCGTTCTACTAGCACCCATGCTTCTCCCTCCATCCACCTTGTCCCTCCTCACCCTCGCTCCTCCCTCTCCTCCACACTCCACCCTTTTTCTCCCGTCTACACCCACATTCCCTACCCGTGACTATCCATTCCTCCCCTCCACTCCTACACTTAAATGGACACCCTTCGATATTCATCTCCCATGTTCTCCTCCTCCTTCCTCAGGTCTCCCTTCCCCCACTCCACTCTCCCTGCTCCACACCCTACCCTCTACATTCCAACCTCTTCCCCACACTTCTTCCACCCATCCTAAACTATCCCTCCTCCCTGCCCCCCTCTTCTACTACTCATCAGGGCTCCTACCCCCCCCTTTCTCCACCTTCCTCTAAGACAAAGGGAGTCTTTGATGTCCTCAGTTCCCTGCTCATTTCCTCCCTGTCTCTGTTCTTTGTCTCCTCACCTAAGCCTAGATGAAGCCCCTCAGTGGTGGAGCTAGAGGGAGGCCTGGGGGGCAGTCGCCCCTCCTAGTTGCCAAAGTCTGAGTAGTGGCACCCCGCCACCATCTTTATTCACTGTTTAGTGCCCATCGTTGAGCCCATGATTGATTGAATTGGCCCCCCGGCTCCCAAACACTCCCAAACCTGGCTCCGCTGCTGAAGCCCCTGCTTGTAGACTCGCCTCCCAGGTATGTCCCTCCTAACCTCATAAAATGTTCACTCTGTGTTTTTGATGCTGTAACCCAATGATGTATTTGTCTGCTTTGTGTCTTTTTTAATCTCGTGCTCACTGCCTGTTATTCAATGTGTTCTTATTGTACAAACTGTAAAGTTCTGGTGTTCCGGTTATTCTACTTGTCCTTTGCACTCCTATGATGTGGAACCTTTGTGAATGAGCTCCCAGCTCACAGGCTGTAATCCTGGACTAATAAATGAATAAATAAATCACTGTTACAGCTTCACAGAGTTTGGCAAGTGCCACAGCTGCAGTAATGATTCGAGTAGTGTAAAAGAGCACTGGCAAGGGAACATTGTTTAGTCAACTCTTGTCCTGCTCATTTGTGTACAAATGGTTGAAATCGACTATTCCACTTGCATGCAGTGCCTCATTATACCTAGGCTGTCAAGTTTAACAGACTACAAGCACTGTAATCCTTTGCCTTGATCAACTGAACTGTGTTTCAGGCCATCAGTTCCTGGGATAGTGGGCACAGACCACTTGGCATCTATACTCATTAGCAATAACCCACGACATGAGGTGGGTTAATAGGCATGTAATGCACACCGAGGGTGCATTCTGAGGTAGTAGGCCACAGGCAGAGTGTCCTCACAGCACCCAGGCGTGCATTAAATGCCTATAAACCAACACAGTGTTGTTGGTTTTTGCACTTATAACATGTGTTCTTAAAAAACAAACAAAAAGACTGCACTGCAAAGAGAAGCAATCTGAGTGTATCCTGCCACCTTGAGTAGTCCCAAGCAGTTAAAGCATAACTGAAATTATGTTATGAACACAGACATGTTAGGAGTCTAGTATAAGGATATCTGACATTTCCCACCCATAACATACCTTGTACCCTCTGCAAACATGCTGCTTTCACTGCTGCCCCCCCAACCAAGCTGTGGCAGACTCCAAGTGGCACATTCACACTGCGCCCCCCCATGACATGTTAACTCCCAGTACTTGCCTTGCGCTGTACATTCACCAATGACTGAAACACCTTTTCTGTCTTTACACTGTGGGACTTTCACTCTCTCTCTCTCTCTCTTCTGCTGTGTCTCCCATTGTGCATTTCTCTCTCTCCCCCCCAAAAGAGTCTACCACTACAGTGTACCTCCTCTACACAGTTTCACCATTTCCCTGCCTCAGTGCCTCTCCCCTTGCATCTTGATACTGGAATACAGAGAGCCACAAATACCATCATAACATGGGTAAAGAGCAGGAAGCAATACAATTGGTACAACATCATCAGGTGACCATGCATTAAATGCCCATACATGCACAGTCCCTGTGATGGTCTCTTAAGCAGTATCAAGGGCAGTGTGGCACTCATTGTAGTGGGGAAATCTTTAGTTAGAGGCAGCCATTTAAAACAGTACTTAAGCGAGAGAGTGAGTGCTGCACTGTCTCTGGGGATCAGGGTGATGCGAGTTGTGGCATTCAATCCCAAGTCACCTCATGCTGTTGCAATTACATTGTTCTGATGTCCACTGTCCTAACCCATGAGAATGGCAAGACAGGCAGCGGCAGTACATGCCTGGTAGTGTGAGAGAGACACAATGAGTGTGCGTGACGGGGAAAAATCAGAGAGAAGCAGCTGGCGTACCGAGCTATGCAGAGAGCATAAAAAAGCATCTGCAGAGGTTACAAGGTATGTTATGGGCTGGAACTATGAGAAAATGTCCTACTGCTAGATTTCTAACATTTCTGTGTGGCAGGAGACATTCAAGAGTTATTGTCTTTGCAGATTTTCTTTTATTTATTTAATTATTTTTGTTTTAAAGAACACATGTTTTATAACAAATGAGCCTAGTGGCTCCTGTGCCCAGCTATAAAATTATTGCTTTGTTTTTTATTCTTTATAAAAATGAGCAATGAGGTTCCAAAAGTTAAGAATTTCTGACGTGCTGGAAAAGGCAGTCAAGTGTTCACATCTGAACATAGGTCTTAGTTTCTGGTACCCATTTTACAGTGCAGGATACAAAGCTGTAACCCCAGGCTCCACATGTTATTTGCAGCAGTCAGATCAGTTACTGCCTCTGAGGGATTTCACCTATACAGGGTTCATTTCAGATATTTATCTATGTGGGACACTGAACCGCTGGGTATAAAATTAAGGGTCAAATAAAAAAAAAAGGTCATATTGTTCAGCAGAGTCCAAATTCATAAAATAGCAGTTTAAAAACACTATAACAGTGAGTAGGTTGTCCGTAAGGTAGAACAAAAGGTGGGTCAAAACGAAATACTGTGTGCCAATTGTCTGAACCCACCGCCCAAAAATGAACCTTGTGTATGAAGCCTTGCCTCTCCTCCTGCAACTAAGAGAACTCACACCAAGCAGCACGAATGTGCACCCACAGCAGGCAGCACATCATGTGATGAGCCAGAGATCCCTCTCACCCAGACCACATTATGATGGAAATCCTTATTTTACCCCCTCTTAAAGGTTTTCAGTCCCACATCAAAGAGGTGCTACTGCCCACACAGAGAAGATGCTGAACACTGAGACTTCAAAGCAGAAACGCATAATAATTTAAGACACTAAATCAAAATTAAACTTTGCACAAATGAAGGCAATGGACTACCACAAGGTTCTCAACTTAGAGTCTCTGTGTTTGATGGTGTGTTCCATGTTGTGATGGCCAGAGTCCCACGTTTGGGGTGTCACGATTGTCACAGTCCACACATTTTAGTGGCAAAAGGTTGAGAGGTATGCTCACACGGGGTTGAAAATAGGAAGGAACCCAGTGCCAGGAGTAAAATTAAAAAGTCTGATTCAGTTCTAGGCACAAAGTGGGGACAGTCTACTGCTATGGTGTAAAATGCAGGCCCCCCCCCAAAGGCATACAACAAGTGCAAAAATGCAACATAATGAAAAACCATCATACCCCCACACCTATCAGATATGCTTCATCCTACATAGAAGGTAGTGGCACCCCCGAATGAATTGTTTTCATTTCCAACACTGTGACCACAGAACTAAAATATACATGTGTCTGTGTTTCTACATCCATCCAGCCCACCAAACAGACGGGCACTTTCAGCTGTTACTCTGCAACGGAGCCAACAACTGCACCCAGGACGTGACCATAGATTTATAAGTTGTTGTCAAAACTTGGTGCTACTGCCATGGCTACTGCTACTTCTGTGGGTGGGATGTACTCAGCACTGCCATGGACCCCCCCATTCACCCTTTATGCTGCCCCTAGAAGCAAACCCCAAGGACAGCCTGTGCCCCCCCACTAATGCACATGGTAACATGAGGGGGAGGAGACTCTAGCAACATGGGGTCCCACACTTGCTAACACCCCAGCCCAGTTAATCTTGGTCCGGATTGGTGGCAGTATGTGAGACCCTGCCGTGGAACCATGACCTGCCCATCTGTGCCACACCCATTAGCATCCCACAGTGGTCCACCCTTTGGGGCGATACCCTGTGCATTCTCAAAAAGCTGTTCTGTGGTGACATGACAGGGAGGGCACATGAAATGGTGTCCCACCCCCGGCAGTACAATCTGGCTCCATAGGCACCGGAACAGGGACAGCAATTTATAAATCACACAGGAAGTCAAACTTGTACAACATATTCACAAAAAATGTATACTATAATCAGTTTAATAATAAAAGGGAGGGAGGGAGGTGGTGCCCATGGCTGCTTACCAATACCCCGCGCCACATAGATGAGAGTGAGATAGAGAACACTAAACAGAATTGGGTGCTCAAAGTCATGCCCTGTGCCACTGTCAACTCTCTAGTCTCTCGGCCTCTCCGACGGCAGTTCCTAAATTGTGGGCAGACAACATATCCGGTGTCCCAATGTGTGTGATCCTTGCTTAAATGGTACAGATGAGTAGAACCAAAGGTACACAAGATATTAAATACACAATTGTCATGCCATCTCATGTCAATGAAGTCATGCGTGGTTGTTATTATTATTATTATGTGCTGGGTGCTGTACTTGCTTAATTTAGGGGTTGCTATGTAAAGTCACAGAGTACAGTGTCAGAGCAATACATCACAATAAAAAGTTGCAGTCGCTCCTGACTGTAGTGTCTGTTCACCACAAACTGTTCTGTTATGAACTATTTTTACTGTGGCAGAACACAGAAAACTGTGGTTCCACGGACAAAAATAATGGAGAAACACTAAATAGTTCCCACATGTTTTCTCTCTTATTACAACAGTTTTTATACATTTCTCTCCAAATGTGGCCCATGTTATAAGTGCAATAATCCACTCCAGGGTGTGCAGTTATTGGGGATTAATCAACACCCCGGGTGCTGTGAGGACACTCGGCCTGCGGCCTCATGCCTCACAATGCACCCAGGGTGTTGATTAATCCCCAGTAACTACACACCCTGTCATGGGTTATTGCTTACTTATGATTGCTCAAAGTCTGTCAGATAGAAACCAGTTGAAGTGGTGAGCAGAAGGCTGTGCCAGTTATCACTATTGCTGTAGTTTGCATTATGTGACCAGTGCCAGCGAGGTGCCTGAGAGGGTGAGTTGGGAGGGGGTCAGATTCCCCTATTGGAGGGACCACTAGTCCACCAAGAATGTACCAGACAGCTACAAGATGGGTGATCTGGATGCTTTTACATGTATTTTTCCAGGAGAGATCAGCTTACGTGCAACATCTGCTTTTCAGTAAAGTTCTGCTGTAGGGCCCTGTTTTACAGTTTTGCAATACTGTATATTTACACAGGATAACCCAGCTCTGTTGTGAAATAAATGCAGCACAGAATCTCACACTCACAACCATCATGTACTAAAGAATGTTGCTCACAACATCTACGTTAAAGTGCAATCTTTATTAAGGTGCCAGTGCAGGACACACCACACCATACACCTTGATGTTTTGTGGAACAAAATTCCTTTTTCAAAAGACATGACTTTTGAAAAAGGATTTTTGGTCCAAAACACATCAAGGTGTGTGGTGTGGTGTGTTCTGCACTGGCACCTCAATAAAGATTGCACCTTAACGGAGATGTTGTGAGCAGCATTCTTTTCTACATGGTGGTGGTGAGTGCAGGATTCTGTGCTGAACTTATGTCACTTTGTCCCTGCAGCGCAACTTTGTGCAGCTGTCTACTTCTGAATGAGGACTGAGTTTTGATATCTTGTTTGTAGTGGGACTCTGATTGACCAAGTTTTTCACTGCATTTACCCAGGATAGTACAGCAGAGATACAAGATCTTTTTTTTCCAGTGGGGTCCTCCTTTTACCCATTTTTATAATGCATTTACCCAGGATAGCCCAAATGAGGGGCAATTTCTCATATTCAGTGGGGTTCGGCTTTTACTATGTATTTTTAAATGATAGAGCAGAATAGTGGACTTATTTATTTAATTAACTTTTTAATGTGGCAAAGCAGTAGTGCATGTTTAAATGGCATCTCCATGAAGGATTTGTAACTTGATAACCTGACAGTGATAGCTTTATTCTCATCTTGAAGTTCGTACTTTTTGTTCATGTGAAAGATGGATCTGCAATCTGGGGAATGTCCTGCAGAAATCTTCTAACCCAGCAAGCGGCTAGCTGCCCTTGTGTGACTGGAGGAGCTGCTGGTACTATTTGAAGTACATATTGGGAGCAGCTGACTAGTCGCACCATGTGAGCCTGTGAGAGATTAATTCTCACAAGTCAGGAGCCAGGACTTGGCTGGGGCCAAGTGAGTTAGACAGTCGGTGCCAACACAATAATATGACTTAATTACCAGTCTGAATTTATCATAAAAAGGAGCAGTGAGGTAAGTGTGCTGTTTTGTATTAATAATTTTTTGTATTGGATGGGCTTATCTGATGGTGAGGGGCTGGGCTGTGTCCAGTGACTTGAGTGATCTCTTTTCCCCCAGCTTGCCCCTTGCCACCTGCCTCCCATCCTCCCACTGTGAATGAGCATGAAACCCAAGCCTATGATGTGAAGTCCACATACATCTGATGGTGGGTGGCAGTTTTTCAGCATTAAAGCCTGTGCTGCATCGGATGAGGCGTTAGCTAATTGTTTTTTTGGCTTTGGTTTGTAGGATGACTTCTGAGTGGGTGTTTAGGGTGGGATAAGCCTACCACTGGAATTGCCCCTGCCCTTGCCATGTGACTTGGTTGTCTACATGGCACAGAATGTCATCATCTGTTACAGTTGGCTGTCCACCCCTGCAGGTTGGCTGTCATGTGTGGGTTGCGCTTTAGTGCTCGACAATGTTGTGGTTCCAGGGTACGATATATGGGGATTTGGGGGTTGGCCACCATATCCTGGATATGAATGGGAAACATAATCCTTCTGTAGAGCAGTGACAGTTATGGTCATGCCATTTTCTGCGGTCTCACACAGGTTGCGGAACCCTAGCTGTATGTCAAGTCTGTGGGTTGTGATGTCACTGTATGTGCCCTATATTTCATGCAGCTGCCCCTGCTGAGCTTTACCCTCCCTGCTCCAATTATCTCAGTTCAGGGTGCATGCAGATAAAGTATTCATGAACTGGTATACATCCTGTTTCAATGTTCGGCCTTAGAGGGACCCTCCAGTGTATCCTGTGTATTAGTTCCCTTCTCTGGCATGGATGGTCTGTGTAAGTGTTTGCTGTGTGACAGACACATGCACATCCAGGCTGGTGTTTTGTGGGCCCTTCTCAATGTATTGTATGTCTGACTGTGTGGGGCACTGATAGGGGGTGCAGAGTCTGCTATTCAGGTTGCAAGGTAACAAGTGCAATGCCTGCTGCAGTGATAGCTGACTGTGTGGTACACCGTTGGGGGCAGAGTCTGCAGTTCACGTTGCAAGGTAACAAGTGCAATGCCTGCTGCAGTGATAGCTGACTGTGTGGTGCACTGTTGGGGGGTCAGAGTCTGCTGTTCAGGTTGCAAGGTAACAAGTGCAATGCCTGCTGCAGTGATAGCTGACTGTGTGGTGCACTGTTGGGGGGTCACAGTCTGCTGCTCAGATTGCAAGGTAACAAGTGCAAAGCCTGCTTCAGTGATAGCTGACTGTGTGGTACACCGTTGGGGGGGCAGAGTCTGCAGTTCAGGTTGCAAGGTAACAAGGGCAATTCCTGCTGCAGAGATAGTTGACTGTGTGGTACACTGTTGGGAAGCAGAGTCTGCTGTTCAGGTTGCAATGTAACAAGTGCAATGCCTGCTGCAGTGATAGCTGACTGTGTGGTGCACTGTTGGGGGGTCACAGTCTACTACTCAGGTTGCAAGGTAACAAGTGCAATGCTTCCTGCAGAGATAACTGACTGTGTAGTGCACTGTTGGGGGGCAGAGTCTGCTGTTCAGGTAGCAAGCTAACAAGTGCAATGATTGCTGCAGTGATAGCTGACTGTGTGGAGCACTGTTGGGGCGACAGAGTCTCCTGCTCAGGTTGTAAGGTAATAAGTGCAATGCTTCCTGCAGAGATAGCTGACTGTGTGGGGCACTGTTGGAGGGGCACAGTCTGCTGTTCAGGTAACAAGGTAACAAGTGCAATGCCTGCTGCAGAGATAGCTGACTGTGGGGTGCACTGTTGGGGGGCAGAGTCTGCTGTTCAGATTGCAAGGCAACAAGTGCAATGCATGCTGCCATGAAAGATGACTGTGTGGTGCAATGTTGGGGGGGGCAGAATCTGCTGTTCAGGATGCAAGGTAACAAGTGCAGTGCCTGCTGCAGTGATAGCTGACTCTGTGGTGCACTGTTGTGGGGGGTCAGAGTCTGCTGTTCAGATTGCAAGGTAACAAGTGCAAAGCCTGCTGCAGAGATAGTGACTGTGTGGTGCACTGTTGGGGGGCAGAATCTGCTGTTCAGGTTACAAGGTAACAAGTGCAATGCCTGCTGCAGTAATAGCTGACAGTGTGGTGCACTGTTGGGGGCAGAGTATGCTGTTCAGATTGCAAGGAAACAAGTGCAATGCCTGCTGCAGTGATAGCTGACTGTGTGGTGCACTGTTAGGGGCAGAGTCTGCTGCTCAGGTTGCAAAGTAACAAGTGCAATGCTTCCTGCAGAGATAGCTGACTGTGTAGAGCACTGTTGGGGGGCAAAGTCTGCTGTTCAGGTTGCAAGGTAGCAAGTGCAATGCCTGCTGGAGAGATAGTTGACTGTGTGGTGCACGGTTGGGGGGCAGAGTCTGCTGTTCAGCTTGCAAGGTAACAAGTGCAATGCCTGCTGCAGTGATAGCTGACTGTGTGGTACACTGTTGGGGGCAGAGTCTCCTGTTCAGGTTGCAAGGTAACAAGTGAAATGCCTGCTGCAGTGATAGCTGACGGTGTGGTGCACTGCTGGGGGGCAGAGTCTGCTGTTTAGTTTACAAGGGAGCAAGTGCAATGCCTGCTGCAGTGATAGCTGACTGTGTGGTGCACTGTTGGGGGGTAGAGTCTGCTGCTCAGGTTGCAAGGTAACAAGTGCAGTGCCTGCTGCAGTGATAGCTGACTGTGAGGTACACTCTTGGGGGTTAGAGTCTGCTGTTGAGGTTGCAAGGTAACAAGTGCAATGCCTGCTGCAGAGATGGCTGACTTTGTGGTACACTGCTAGGGGGCAGAGTATGTTGTTCAGGTTTCAAGGTAACAAGTGCAATGCCTGCTGCAGAGATAGCTGTGTGGTACACTGTTCGGGGTAAGAGTCTGCTGTTCAGGCTGCAAGGTAACAAGTGCAATGCCTGCTGCAGAGATAGCGGACTGTGAGGTGCACTGTTGGGGGGGCAGAGTCTGCTCTTCAGCTTGCAAGGTAACAAGTTCAATGCCTGCTGCAGTGATAGCTGACTGTGTGGTGAACTCTAGGGGGGGCAGAGTCTGCTGTTCAGCTTAAAAGGAAACAAGTGCAGTGCCTGCTACACTGAGAGCTGACTGTGTAGTGCACTGTTGAGGGGTCAGACTCTGCTGTTCAGCTTGCAAGGTAACAAGTGCAGTGCCTGCTGCAGTGAGAGCTGACTGTGTAGTGCACTGTTGGGGGGTCAGAGATTGCTGTTCAGCTTGCAAGGCAACAAGTGCAATCCCTGCTGCAGAGATAGCTGACTGTGTGTTGCACTCTTGGGGGGACAGACTCAGCTGTTCAGGTTGCAAGGTAACAAGTGCAATGCCTGCTACAGAGATAGCTGACTGGGGTGCACTGTTGGGGACAGAGCCTGCTGTTCAGGATAGAAGGTAACAAGTGCAATGCCTGCTGCAGTGATAGCTGACTGTGTGGTGCACTTTTGGGAGGTCAGAGTCTGCTGTTCAGGTTAAAAGGTAACAAGTGCAATGCCTGCTGCAGTGATAGCTGACTGAGTGGTGCACTGTTGGGGGGCAGAGTCTGCTATTCAGCTTGCAAGATAACAAGTGCAATGCCTGCTGCAGTGATAGCTGACTGTGTGGTACACTTTTGGAGGGTCAGAGTCTGCTGTTCACCTTGCAAGGTAACAAGTGCAATGCCTGCTGCAGTGATAGCTGACTGTGTGGTGCACTGTTGGGGGGGGAGCAGAGTCTGCAAGTTCAGATTGCAAGGTAAAAAGTGCAATGCATGCAGCAGTGATAGCTGACTCTGAGGTGCACTGTTGGGGGGGTCAGAGTCTACTGTTCAGATTGCAAGGTAACAAGTGCAAAGCCTGCTGCAGAGATAGTGACTGTGTGGTGCACTGTTGGGGGGCAGAATCTGCTGTTCAGGTTACAAGGTAACAAGTGCAATGCCTGCTGCAGTAATAGCTGACAGTGTGGTGCACTGTTGGGGGCAGAGTATGCTGTTCAGATTGCAAGGAAACAAGTGCAATGCCTGCTGCGGTGATAGCTGACTGTGTGGTGCACTGTTAGGGGCAGAGTCTGCTGCTCAGGTTGCAAGGTAACAAGTGCAATGCTTCCTGCAGAGATAGCTGACTGTGTAGAGCACTGTTGGGGGGCAGAGTCTGCTGTTCAGGTTGCAAGGTAGCAACTGCAATGCCTGCTGGAGAGATAGCCGACTGTGTGGTGCACGGTTGGGGGGCAGAGTCTGCTGTTCAGCTTGCAAGGTAACAAGTGCAATGCCTGCTGCAGTGATAGCTGACTGTGTGGTACACTGTTGGGGGCAGAGTCTGCTGTTCAGGTTGCAAGGTAACAAGTGAAATGCCTGCTGCAGTGATAGCTGACTGTGTGGTGCACTGTTGGGGGGCAGAGTCTGCTGTTCAGGTTGTAAGGTAACAAGTGCAGTGCCTGCTGCAGTGATAGCTGACTGTGTGGTACACTCTTGGGGGTTAGAGTCTGCTGTTGAGGTTGCAAGGTAACAAGTGCAATGCCTGCTGCAGAGATGGCTGACTTTGTGGTACACTGCTAGGGGGCAGAGTATGTTGTTCAGGTTTCAAGGTAACAAGTGCAATGCCTGCTGCAGAGATAGCTGTGTGGTACACTGTTCGTGGTCAGAGTCTGCTTTTTAGCTTGTAAGATAACATGTGCAATGCCTGCTACAGAGATAGCTGACTGTGTGGTACACTGTTGGGGGGCAGAGTCTGCTGTTCAGCTTGCAGGGTAAAGTGCAATGCGGCTACAGAGATAGCTGACTGTGTGGTACACTGTTGGGGGCAGAGTCTGCTGTTCAGCTGCAAGGTAACAGTGCAATGCCTGCTGCATTGACAGCTGACTGAGGGGTACACTGTTGAGGGGTCAGAGTCTGCTGTTGAGGTTGCAATGTAACAAGTGCAATGCCTGCTGCAGTGATAGCTGCCGATGTGGTGCGCTGTTGGGGGGAGAGTCTGCTGTTCTGCTTGCAGGGTAACAAGTGCAATGCCAGCTACAGAGATAGCTGACTGTGTGGTACACTGTTGGGGGGTCAGAGTCTCCTGTTCTGCTTGCAAGGTAACAAGTGCAATGCCTTCTACAGAGATAGCTGACTGTGTGGTGCACTGTTGGGGGGCAGAGTCTGCTATTCAGCTTGCAAGATAACAAGTGCAATGCCTGCTGCAGTGATAGCTGACTGTGTGGTACACTTTTGGAGGGTCAGAGTCTGCTGTTCACCTTGCAAGGTAACAAGTGCAATGCCTGCTGCAGTGATAGCTGACTGTGTGGTGCACTGTTGGGGGGCAGAGTCTGCAAGTTCAGATTGCAAGGTAAAAGTGCAATGCATGCAGCAGTGATAGCTGACTCTGAGGTGCACTGTTGGGGGTCAGAGTCTACTGTTCAGATTGCAAGGTAACAAGTGCAAAGCCTGCTGCAGAGATAGTGACTGTGGTGCACTGTTGGGGCAGAATCTGCTGTTCAGGTTACAAGGTAACAAGTGCAATGCCTGCTGCAGTAATAGCTGACAGTGTGGTGCACTGTTGGGGGCAGAGTATGCTGTTCAGATTGCAAGGAAACAAGTGCAATGCCTGCTGCGGTGATAGCTGACTGTGTGGTGCACTGTTAGGGGCAGAGTCTGCTGCTCAGGTTGCAAGGTAACAAGTGCAATGCTTCCTGCAGAGATAGCTGACTGTGTAGAGCACTGTTGGGGGGCAGAGTCTGCTGTTCAGGTTGCGGTAGCAACTGCAATGCCTGCTGGAGAGATAGCCGACCTGTGGTGCACGGTTGGGGGCAGAGTCCGCTGTTCAGCTTGCAAGGTAACAAGTGCAATGCCTGCTGCAGTGATAGCTGACTGTGTGGTACACTGTTGGGTGGCAGAGTCTGCTGTTCAGGTTGCAAGGTAACAAGTGAAATGCCTGCTGCAGTGATAGCTGACTGTGTGGTGCACTGTTGGGGGGCAGAGTCTGCTGTTCAGGTTGTAAGGTAACAAGTGCAGTGCCTGCTGCAGTGATAGCTGACTGTGTGGTACACTCTTGGGGGTTAGAGTCTGCTGTTGAGGTTGCAAGGTAACAAGTGCAATGCCTGCTGCAGAGATGGCTGACTTTGTGGTACACTGCTAGGGGGCAGAGTATGTTGTTCAGGTTTCAAGGTAACAAGTGCAATGCCTGCTGCAGAGATAGCTGTGTGGTACACTGTTCGTGGTCAGAGTCTGCTTTTTAGCTTGTAAGATAACATGTGCAATGCCTGCTACAGAGATAGCTGACTGTGTGGTACACTGTTGGGGGGCAGAGTCTGCTGTTCAGCTTGCAGGGTAAAAAGTGCAATGCCGGCTACAGAGATAGCTGACTGTGTGGTACACTGTTGGGGGGCAGAGTCTGCTGTTCAGCTTGCAAGGTAACAAGTGCAATGCCTGCTGCATTGACAGCTGACTGTGGGGTGCACTGTTGAGGGGTCAGAGGCTGCTGTTGAGGTTGCAATGTAACAAGTGCAATGCCTGCTGCAGTGATAGCTGCCGATGTGGTGCGCTGTTGGGGGGCAGAGTCTGCTGTTCTGCTTGCAGGGTAACAAGTGCAATGCCAGCTACAGAGATAGCTGACTGTGTGGTACACTGTTGGGGGGTCAGAGTCTCCTGTTCTGCTTGCAAGGTAACAAGTGCAATGCCTTCTACAGAGATAGCTGACTGTGTGGTGCACTGTTGGGGGGTAAGAGTCTGCTGTTCAGCTTGCAAGATAACAAGTGCAATTCATGCTGCAGTGACAGCTGACTGTGGGGTGCATTGTTGAGGGGACAGAGTCTGCTGTTGAGGTTGCAAGGTAGCAAGTGCAATGCCTGCTGCAGTGATAGCTGCCGATGTGGTGCGCTGTTGGGGGGCAGAGTCTGCTGTTCTGCTTGCAGGGTATCAAGTGCAATGCCTGCTACAGAGATAGCTGACTGTGTGGTGCACTATTGGGGGGTCAGAGTCTGCTGTTCAGCTTGCAAGGTAACAAGTGCAATGTCTGCTGCAGTGATAGCTGACTGTGTGGTGCACTGTTGGGGGTCAGAATCTGCTGTTCAGCTTGCAAGGTATCAAGTGCAATGTCTGCTGCAGTGATAGCTGACTTTGAGGTGCACCATTTGGGGGCGGACTCTGCTGTTTAGCTTGCAAGGTAACAAGTGCAATGCCTGCTGCAGTGATAGCTGCCAATGTGGTGCACTGTTGGGGGGTGAGAGTCTGCGGTTCAGCTAGCAAGGTAACAAGTGCAATGCCTGCTGCAGTGATAGCTGACTGTGTGGTGCACTGTAGCGGGGTAGAGTCTGCTATTCAGCTTGCAAGGTAAGAAGTGCAATGCCTGCTGCAGTGATAGCTGACTGTGTAGTGCACTATTGGGGGACAGAGACTGCTGTTCAGCTAGCAAGGTAACAAGTGCAATGTCTGCAGCAGTAATAGCTGACTTTGTTGTGCACTGTTGGGGGTGGAGTCTGCTGTTTAGCTTGCAAGATAACAAGTGCAATGCCTGCTACAGAGATTACTGACTGTGTGGTACACTGTTGGGGATGGCAGAGTCTGCTGTTCAGCTTGAAAGGTAACATGTTCAAAGCCTAATGCAGGGAAAGCTGACTGTGTGGTGCACTGTTGGGGGACAGAGTCTGCTGTTCAGCTTGCAAGGTAACCAGTGCAATGCCTGCTTCAGTGACAGCTGTCTGTGGGGTGCACTGTTGAGGGGTCAGAGTCTGCTGTTGATGTTGCAAGGTAACTAGTGCAATGCCTGCTGCAGTGATAGCTGCCGATGTGCTGCGCTGTTGGGAGGGCAGAGTCTGCTGTTCTGCTTGCAAGGTAACAAATGCAATGCCTGCTAAAGAGATAGCTGACTGTGTGGTGCACTGTTAGGGGATAAGAGTCTGCTGTTCAGCTTGCAAGATAACAAGTGCAATGCGTGCTGCAGTGACAGCTGACTGTGGGGGGCACTGTTGAGGGGTCAGAGTCTGCTGTTGAGGTTGCAAGGTAACAAGTGCAATGCCTGCTGCAGTGATAGCTGCTGATGTGGTGCACTGTTGGGGGGCAGAGTCTGCTGTTCTGCTTGCAGGGTAACAAGTGCTATGCCTGCTACAGAGATAGCTGACTGTGTGGTGCACTGTTGGGGGTCAGAGTCTGCTGTTCAGCTTGCAAGGTAACAAGTGCAATGCTTGCTGCAGTGATAGCTGACTGTGTGGTGCACTGTTGGGGCTCAGAATCTGCTTTTCAGCTTGCAAGGTAACAAGTGCAATGTCTGCTGCAGTGATAGCTGACTTTGTGGTGCACAGCTGGGGCGGACTCTGATGATTAGCTTGGAAGTTAACAAGTGCAATGCCTGCTACAGAGATAGCTGACTCTGTGGTACACTGTTGGGGGGGACAGAGTCTGCAGTTCAGCTTGCAAGGCAACAAGTGCAATGCCTGCTGCAAGGATAACTGACTGTGTGGTGCACTGTTGGAAGGCAGAGTCTGCTGTTCAGCTTGCAAGGTATCAAGTGCAATGCCTGCTGCAGTGATAGCTGACTGTTTGGTGCACTTTTGGGGGGTCAGAGTCTGCTGTTCAACTTGCAAGGTAACAAGTGCAATGCCTGCTGCAGTGATAGCTGAATGTGTGGTGCTCTGTTGGGGGTCAGTCTGCTGTTCAGCTTGCAATGTAACAAGTACAATGTCTGCTGCTGTGACAGTTGACTGTGGGGTGCACTGTTGAGGGGTCAGAGTCCGCTGTTGAGGACCCAAGGTAACAAGTGCAATGCCTGCTGCAGTGATAGCTGCCAATGTGGTGCACTGTTGTGGGGCAGAGTCAGCTGTTCTGCTTGCAAGATAACAAGTGCAATGCCATCTACAGAGATAGCTGACTGTGTGGTGCACTGTTGGGGTGTCAGAGTCTGCTGTTCAGCTTGCAAGGTAACAAGTGCAATGCCTGCTGCAGTGATAGCTAACAGTGTGGTGCACTGTTGGGGGGCAGAGCCTGCTATTCAGCTTGCAAGGTAAGAAGTGCAATGCCTGCCGCCGTGATAGCTGAATGTGTGGTGCACCATTGGGGGTCAGAGTCTGCTGTTCAGCTTGCAAGGTAATCAATACAATGCCTGCTGCATTGATAGCTGACTGCGTGGTGCTCTGTTGGGGTGCAGAGTCTGCTGTTCAGCTTGGAAGGGAACAAGTGCAATGCCTGCTGCAGAGATAGCCAACTGTGTGGTACAATGTTGGGGGCAGAGCCTGCTGTTCAGCTTGCAAGGTAACAAGTGCAATGCCTCCTGCAGCGATAGCTGACACTGTGGTGCACTGTTTTAGGGCAGAGTGTGCTGATCTGTTTGCAAGGTAAAAAGTGCAATGCCTTCTGCTGTGATAGTTGACTGTGTGGTGCACTGTTGGGGGCAGAGTCTACTCTTCAGCTTGCAAGGTAACAAGTGCAATGCCTGCTGCATTGATAACTGACTGTGTGGTGCACTGCTGAGGGGTCAGAGTCTGCTATTCAGCTTGCAAGGTAACAAGTGCAATGCCTCCTGCAGTAATAGCTGACACTGTGGTGCACTGTTTTAGGGCACATTGTGCTGATCTGCTTGCAAGGTAAAAAGTGCAATGCCTTCTGCAGTGATAGCTGACTGTGTGGTGCACTCTTGGGGGCAGAGTCTACTCTTCAGCTTGCAAGGTAACCAGTGCAATGCCTGCTGCATTGATAGCAGACTGTGTGGTGCACTGTTGAGGGGTCAGAGTCTGCTATTCAGCTTGCAGGGTAACAAGTGCAATGTCTGCTGCAGTAACAGCTGACTTTGTCGTGCACTGTTGGGGGCAGAGTCTGCTGTTTAGCTTGCAAGATAAGAAGTGCAATGCCTGCTACAGAGATAGCTGACTCTGTTGTACACTGTTGGGGTGCAGAGTCTGCTGTTCAGCTTGCAAGGTAACAAGTGCAATGCCAGCTGCAGTGATAGCTGACTGTTTGGTGCACTTTTGGGGGGTCAGAGTCTGCTGTTCAACTTGCAAGGTAACAAGTGCAATGCCTGCTGCAGTGATAGCTGAATGTGTGGTGCTCTGTTGGGGGTCAGTCTGCTGTTCAGCTTGCAACGTAATGAGTACAATGTCTCGCTGCTGTGACAGTTGACTGTGGGTGCACTGTTGAGGGTCAGAGTCCGCTGTTGAGGATGCAAGGTAACAAGTGCAATGCCTGCTGCAGTGATAGCTGCCAATGTGGTGCACTGTTGTGGGGCAGAGTCAGCTGTTCTGCTTGCAAGATAACAAGTGCAATGCCATCTACAGAGATAGCTGACTGTGTGGTGCACTGTTGGGGTGTCAGAGTCTGCTGTTCAGCTTGCAAGGTAACAAGTGCAATGCCTGCTGCAGTGATAGCTAACAGTGTGGTGCACTGTTGGGGGGCACAGCCTGCTATTCAGCTTGCAAGGTAAGAAGTGCAATGCCTGCCGTGATAGCTGAATGTGTGGTGCACCATTGGGGGTCAGAGTCTGCTGTTCAGCTTGCAAGGTAACAAGTACAATGCCTGCTGCATTGATAGCTGACTGTGTGGTGTTCTGTTGGGGTGCAGAGTCTGCTGTTTAGCTTGGAAGGGAACAAGTGCAATGCCTGCTGCAGAGATAGCCAACTGTGTGGTACAATGTTGGGGGCAGAGTCTGCTGTTCAGCTTGCAAGGTAACAAGTGCAATGCCTCCTGCAGTGATAGCTGACACTGTGGTGCACTGTTTTAGGGCAGAGTGTGCTGATCTGCTTGCAAGGTAAAAAGTGCAATGCCTTCTGCTGTGATAGTTGACTGTGTGGTGCACTGTTGGGGCAGAGTCTACTCTTCAGCTTGCAAGGTAACAAGTGCAATGCCTGCTGCATTGATAACTGACTGTGTGGTGCACTGCTGAGGGGTCAGAGTCTGCAATTCAGCTTGCAGGGTAACAAGTGCAATGCCTCCTGCAGTGATAGCTGACACTGTGATGCACTGTTTTAAGGCAGATTGTGTTGATCTGCTTGCAAGGTAAAAAGTGCAATGCCTTCTGCAGTGATAGCTGACTGTGTGGTGCACTCTTGGGGGCAGAGTCTACTCTTCAGCTTGCAAGGTAACAAGTGCAATGCCTGCTGCAGTGATAGCAGACTGTGTGGTGCACTGTTGAGGGGTCAGAGTCTGCTATTCAGCTTGCAGGGTAACAAGTGCAATGTCTGCTGCAGTAACAGCTGACTTTGTCATGCACTGTTGGGGGAAGAGTCTGCTGTTTAGCTTGCAAGATAACAAGTGCAATGCCTGCTACAGAGATAGCTGACTCTGTGGTACACTGTTGGGGTGCAGAGTCTGCTGTTCAGCTTGCAAGATAAAGAGTGCAATGCCGGCTACAGTGACAGCTGACTGAGGGGTACACTGTTGAGGGGTCAGAGTCTGCTGTTGAGGAGCAAGGTAACAAGTTCAATGCCTGCTGCATTGATAGCTGCCAATGTGGTGCGCTGTTGCGGGGCAGAGTCTGCTGTTCTGCTTGCAGGGTAACAAGTGAAATGCCTACTACAGAGATAGCTGGCTGTGTGGTGCACTGTTGGGGGGGTCAGAGTCTACTGTTCTGCTAGCAAGGTAAGAAGTGCAATGCCTGCTGCAGTGATAGCTGACAGTGTGGTGCACTGTTGGGAGTCAGAGTCTGCTGTTCTGCTTGCAAGGTAAGAAGTGCACTGTCTGCTGCAGTGACAGCTGACTTTGTGGTGCACTGTTGGGGCGGACTCTGCTGTTTAGCTTGCAAGGTAACAAGTGCAATGCCTGCTACAGAGATAGCTGACTGTGTGGTACACTGTTGGGGGGTCAGAGTCTCCTGTTCAGCTTGCAAGATAACAAGTGCAATTCCTGCTGCAGTGACAGCTGACTGTGGGGTGCACTGTTGAGGGGACAGAGTCTGCTGTTGAGGTTGCAAGGTAGCAAGTGCAATGCCTGCTGCAGTGATCGCTGCCGATGTGGTGCGCTGTTGGGGGGCAGAGTCTGCTGTTCTGCTTGCAGGGTAACAAGTGCAATGCCTGCTACAGAGATAGCTGACTGTGTGGTGCACTATTGGGGGCTCAGAGTCTGCTGTTCAGCTTGCAAGGTAACAAGTGCAATGCCTGCTGCAGTGATAGCTGACTGTGTAGTGCACTATTGGGGGTCAGAGTCTACTGTTCAGCTTGCAAGGTAACAAGTGCAATGTCAGCTGCAGTAAAAGCTGACTTTGTGGTGCACTGTTGGGGGCAGAGTCTGCTGTTTAGCTTGCAAGATAACTAGTGCAATGCCTGCTACAGAGATTACTGACTGTGTGGTACACTGTTGGGGAGGGCAGAGTCTGCTGTTCAGCTTGAAAGGTAACAAGTGCAATGCCTGCTTCAGTGACAGCTGTCTGTGGGGTGCACTGTTGAAGGGTCAGAGTCTGCTGCTGAGGTTGCAAGGTAACAAGTGCAATGCCTGCTGCATTGATAGCTGCCAATGTGGTGCACTGTTGCACTGTTGGGGGGCAGAGTCTGCTGTTCTGCTTGAAGGGTAACAAGTGAAATGCCTGCTACAGAGATAGCTGACTGTGTGGTGCACTGTTGGGGGGTCAGAGTCTACTGTTGAGCTTGCCAGGTATCAAGTGCAATGCCTGCTGCAGTGATATCTGACAGTGTGGTGCACTGTTGGGGGTCAGAGTCTGCTATTCAGCTTGCAAGGTAAGAAGTGCAATGCCTGCTACAGAGATAGCTGACTGTGTGGTACACTGTTTGGGGGGCTGAGTCTGCTGTTCAGCTTGCAAGGTAACAAGTGCAATGTCTGCTGCAGTGATAGCTGACTTTGTGGTGCACTGTTGGGGGCGGACTCTGATGATTAGCTTGCAAGTTAACAAGTGTAATGCCTGCTGCAGAGTTAGCTGACTGTGTGGTACACTGTTGGTGGGGTGGCAGAGTCTGCTGTTCAGCTTGAAAGGTAACAAGTGCAATGCCAGCTACAGGGATAACTGACTGTGTGGTGGTGCACTGTTGGAGGGCAGAGTCTGCTGTTCAGCTTGCAAGGTAACAAGTGCAATGCCTGCTGCAGTGATAGCTGAATGTGTGGTGCACTTTTCGGGGTCAGAGTCTGCTGTTCAGCTTGCAAGGTAGCAAGTGCAATGCCTACTGCATTGATAGCTGACAGTGTGGTGCTCTGTTGGGGTGCAGAGTCTGCTGTTCAGCTTGGAAGGTAACAAGTGCAATGCCTGCTGCAGAGATAGGCCGACTGTGGGTTACACTGTTGAGGGGCAGAGTCTGCTTTTCAGCTTGCAAGGTAACAAGTGCAATGCCTGCTACAAAGATAGCTGACTGTGTGGTGCACTGTTGGGGGGGTCAGAGTCTGCTGTTCAGCTTGCAAGATAAGAAGTGCAATGCCTACTGCATTGATAGCTGACTGTGTGGTGCACTGTTGGGGGTCATAATCTGCTGTTCAGCTTGCAAGGTATCAAGTGCAATGTCAGCTGCAGTGATAGCTGACTTTGTGGTGCACTTTTGGGGGGCGGACTCTGATGATTAGCTTGCAAGTTAACAAGTGCAATGCCTGCTACAGAGATATCTGACTGTGTGGTGTACTGTTGGGGGGCAGAGTCTGCTGTTCAGCTTGCAAGATAAATAGTGCAATGCCTGCTGCAGTGACAGCTGACTGAGGGGTACACTGTTGAGGGGTCAGAGTCTGCTGTTGAGGTTGCAATGTAACAAGTGCAATGCCTGCTGCACTGATAGCTGCCGATGTGGTGCGCTGTTGGGGGAGAGTCTGCTGTTCTGCTTGCAGGGTAACAAGTGAAATGCCTGCTACAGAGATAACTAGATGTGTGGTGCACTGTTGGGGGATCAGAGTCTACTGTTCAGCTTGCAAGGTAAGAAGAGCAATGCCTGCTGCAGTGATAGCTGACAGTGTGATGCACTGTTGGGGGTCAGAGTCTGCTGTTCAGCTTGCAAAGTAAGAAGTGCACTGTCTGCTGTAGTGACAGCTGACTTTGTGGTACACTGTTGGGGGGCGGACTCTGCTGTTTAGCTTGCAAGGTAACAAGTGCAATGCCTGCTACAGAGATAGCTGACTGTGTGGTACAGAGTTGGGGGGGCTGTCTGCTGTTCAGCTTGCAAGGTACAAAGTGCCATGCCTGCTGCAGGTGCTGACTGTGTGGTGCATGTTGGGGTGCAGACTGCTGTTCAGCTTGCAAGGTAATAAGTGCAATGCTCTGTATTGATGGCTGACTTTGTGGTGATCTGTTGGGGTGAGTCTGCTGTTCAGCTGAGGAACAAGTGCAATGCTCTGCAGAGTTAGTAACTGTGGTACAATGTTGGGGCAGATTTGCTGTTCAGCTTGCAAGGTATCAAGTGCAATGCCTGATGCAGTGATCGCTGCTGATGTGGTGCGCTGTTGGGGGCAGAGTCTCTGTTCTGCTTGCAGGGTAACGCGCTATGCCTGCTAGATAGCTGACTGTGGCAGCTGCCTGTCAGAGTCTGCTGTTCAGCTTGCAGGTACAAGTGCAATGCTTGCTGCAGTGATAGCTGACTTCATGTGGTGCACTGTTGGGGCTCAGAATCTGCCAGCTTGCAAGGTAATGGTGCAATGTCTGCTGCAGTGATAGCTGACTTTGTGGTGCACAGCTGGGCGGACTCTGATGATTAGCTTGGAAGTTAACAAGTGCAATGCCTGCTAGAGATAGCTGACTCTGTGGTACACTGTTGGGGGACAGAGTCTGCAGTTCAGCTTGCAAGCAACAGTGCAATGCCTGCTGCAGGGATAACTGACTGTGGTACTGTTGGAGGCAGAGTCTGCTGTTCAGCTTGCAAGGTATCAAGGTAATGCCTGCTGCAGTTATAGCTGACTGTTTGTGCACTTTGGGGGGAGTTTGCTGTTCAACTTGTAAGGAATTGCAATGCCTGCTGCAGTAGCTGAATGTGTGGTGCTCTGTTGGGGTCAGTCTGCTGTTCAGCTTGGTATGTAACAAGTACAATCTGCTGCTGTGACAGTTGACTGTGGGGTGCACTGTGAGGTCAAGTCTGCTGTTGAGGACCCAAGGTAATAAGTAATGCCTGCTGCAGTGATAGCTGCCAATGGTACTGTTGTGTTAGAGTCAGCTGTTTCTTGCAAGATAACAAGTGCAATGCCATCTACAGAGATATTGACTGTGTGGTGCACTGTTGGGTGTGTGGTCTGCTGTTCAGCTTGCAAGGTAACAAGTGCAATGCCTGCTGCAGTGATAGCTAACAGGTGGTGCACTGTTGGGGGCCCAGAGCCTGCTATTCAGCTTGCAAGGTAAGAAGTGCATGCCTGCCGCCGTGATAGCTGGATGTGGCACCATTGGTCAGAGTCTGCTGTTCAGCTTGTATAATGGGTAATGCCTGCTGCATTGATAGCAGACTGTGGTGCACTGTTGGGGGTCAGAGTCTGCTATCAGCTGCAGGTAACAGTGCAATGTTGCTTTATTAACAGCTGACTTTGTCTTACTGTTGGGGCAGAGTCTGCTTTTGGTTGCAGATAAGAAGTGCAGTGCCTGTTACAGAGATAGCTGACTTGTTGTACACTGTTGGGGTGCGGGTCTGCTGTTCAGCTGGAAGGTACGTGCAATGCCAGCTGCAGTGATAGCTGACCTTTTGCGCACTTTGGGGTCAGAGTCTGCTGTTCAACTTGTAAGGTAACAAGCAATGCCTGCTGCGATAGCTGAAGTGTGTGCTCTGTTGTGGGCTATTCGTTGTCAGCTTTTAGCGTAACAAGTACAATGTCTCTGCTGCTGTGACAGTTGACAGTGGGGTGCACTGTTGAGGGCCAGGGGAGTCCACTGTTACGAAAGTGCAAGGTAACAAGTGCAATGCCTGCTGCATTGATAGCTGACTGTGGTGCTCTGTTAGTGCAGAGTCGCTGTTTGGCTGAAGGAACAAAGGCTGCAGAGATAGCCAACTGTGGGTACAATGTTGGTAGAGTCTGGTTTTCAGCTTGCAAGGTAACAAGGCAATGCTCCTGCAGTGATAGCTGACACTGTGGTGCACTGTTTTAGGGCAGAGTGTGTGACTGCTTTTCCAGGAGTAAAGTGCAATACCTTCTGCTGTGATAGTTTGACTGTGGTGCGTGGGCAGTCCTCTTCAGCTTGCAATTAACAAATTACAATACCTGTGCATTGATAACTGACTGTGTGGTGTGCTGTTGAGGGGTCAGGTGCAGTTCAGCTTGCAGGTAACAAGTAATGCCTCCTGCAGTGTTAGCTACACGTGATGCACTGTTTTAGGCAGATTGTGTTGATCTGTTTGCAAGGTAAAAGTGCAATGCCTTCGCAGTGATATTGACTGTGTGGTCATTCTTGGGGCAGAGTCTATACTTCAGCTTGCCCAAGGTAACAAGTCACAATACCTGCAGTGATAGCTGACTTTGTGTGCACTGTTTGGGGTGGACTTTAATGATTAGCTTGTGTTAACAAGTGTAATGCCCAAGCAGAGAGAGATAGCTGACTGTGTGGTTACTGTTGAGGGTGGCAGAGCCTGCGGTTCTGCTTTTGTGGTAACAGTGCAATGTCTGCCAGGATAACTGACTGTGTGGTGCACTGTTGAGGTAGAGTCTGCTGTTCAGCTTGGAAGGTAACAGTGCAATGCCTGCTACAGTGATAGCTGACTGTGTGGTGCACTTGGGGTCTGAGTCTGCTGTTCAGCTGCAGGTAACAAGTGCAGTGCTATTGCATTGATAGCTGACAGTGTTGTGCTCTGTTGGGGTGCAAGTCAGCTGTTCAGCTTGAAGGTAACAAGTGCAATGCTTGCTGCAGAGATAGCCGACTGTGTGGTACACTGTTGAGGGGCAGAGTCTGCTGTTCAGCTTGCAAGGTAACAAGTGCAATGCCTGCTGCGGCAATATCTGACTCTGTGGTGCACTGTTTTAGTGATGCTGATTTGCTTGCAAGGTAAAAGTGCAATGCCTTCTGCAGTGATAGCTGACTGTGTGGTGCACTTTTGGGAGGTCAGAGTCTGCTATTCAGGTTACAAGGTAAAAAGTGCAATGCCTGCTGCAGTGATAGCTGACTGTGGTGCACTGTTGGGGGTCAGAGTTTATTCAGCTTGCGAGGTAACAAGTGCAATGCCTGCTGCAGTGATAGATGACTGTGTGGTCCCTTTTGGGGGGTCATAGTCTGCTGTTCAACTTGCAAGGTAACAAGTGCAATGCCTGCTGCAGTGATAGCTGACTGTGTGGTGCACTGTTGGGGGTCAGTCTGCTGTTCAGCTTGCAACGTAACAAGTGCGATGTCTGCTGCTGGGACAGTTGACTGTGGGTGCACTGCTGAGAGATCAGGTCTGCTGTTGGGGTTGCAGGGTAACAGGTGCAGTGCTGCCGTGCTTCCAATGTGGTCCGTTGTTGGGGGCAGTCAGCTGCTCTGCTTGCAGGGTAACAAGTGCAATGCCTGCTGATATGGCTGACTGTGTGGCACTTTTGGGGGTCAGAGTCTGCTGTTCAAATTGCAGTGTAAGTGCAGTGCCTGCTGTGATAGCTGACTGTGTGGTACACTGTTGTGGGGCAGAGTCTCCTTGGGCCAGGTAAGAATGCGGTGCCAGCTGCAGTGATGGTTGACAGTGTGCTGCAGGTGGGGCAGAGTCTGCTCAGGTACAAGGAGGTAACAAGTGCAATACTGCATTCATTGCTAAATGTATTTGTGCAGTGTTTTGAGTTCCCAGGAGTCTCTGCTGTTGGCTTGCAGGTAACAAGTTCAATGCTGCTGCAGTGATAGCTGACTGTGTGGTGCACTTGAGGGCAGAGTCTGCTGTTCCATTTGCGTCTTTCAGAGCACTGTTTTCATTGATAGCTGACTGTGTGGTGCACTGTTGGGGTCAGATCGCTGTTGAGGTTGCAAGGTAACAAATGCATCCTGGTGTAGTGATAGCTGACGGTGGTGCACTGTTGGGAGTCAGTGTGTGCCGATTGCTTGCAAGGTAATGTGCAATGCCTACTGCGAGATGGCTGACTGTGGTACACTGTTGGGGAGAGTTGCTGTTCAGCTTGGAAGGTGAAGAGCAATGCCTGCTGCACAGATAGCTGACTGTGGTGCACTGTTTTGGGTCAAATTCTGCTGTTAACGTTGTAAGGTAACAAGGGTAATACCTGCTGCAGAGATAGCTGACTGTTTGGTACTGTTGGGTTGTAGAGTCTGCTGTTCAGGTTGTTATATTGAGCGCAATGCCTGCAGCAGAGATACCGACTGTGTGGTGCGCTGTTGCTGGGGGCAAGTCTGTTTTTCAAATTGCAAGATAAAATTGCAGTGCCAGCTGCAGTGATAGCTACCTGTGTGCTGCCTGGGGGCTGAGTTGTTCTTCAGTTACAACGGATTAAGTGCAATGCCTGCTGCAGTGATAGCTGACGTGTGGGTACACTTTTTGGGAGGGGAAATCACTGTGGAAAGGGTGAGGGAGGGCCTTAAGTTCCTGAAGGTGGACAAGGTACCCCAGGGTGAAGAGAGAGTTGGCAGAGGTACTGGTAGGGCTACTGGTGGACCTGCTGAATACCTCTCTGAACTCAGGGTTGCGTGCGCAGGAACTGGAGGGAAGCACATGTGGTACCTCTCCATAAGAGTGAGCCCAAGGATGAACCGGGAAACTACAGACTGGTGAGCCTACTGCAGTTGTGGGAAAACTGATGGAGACAATCCTCAAGGAAAGGCTGGTGCAATTTCTTGAGGATAACAACCTCCAGGACAGCAGGCAGCACAGGTTTGTCTCAGGCAGATCCTGCCAGATGAACTTGGTTGATTTTTAGGACTGGGTTATGAGGGCACTGGACAGGGGACATGTGGTGGATGTCCTGTACCTTGATTTCAGCAAGGCCTTTGACTCAGTGCCACACAGTAGGCTGACCAGCAAGTTGAAGAGTCTAGGAGCAGGGAAGAAACTGGTCAGATGGGTCAAGAACTGGTTGCAGGGCAGACAGCAGAAGGTAGTAGTGAGGGGGCAGGCATCTGAACCCAGGGCAGTAACAAGTGGTGTAACACTGGGCTCGATGCTGGGATCAGTTCTGTTTAACATTTTCATTGCCAATATTGCAGGAGGGATTAAGAGCAAGATCAGTCTCTTCGCAGATGACACAAAGATTTGTGCCGAGGTAGATGGGGGGGGGAGGGAGCGATAGTACTTCAGGAGGATTTGGCAAAACTGGAGGAATGGTCTCACACTTGGCAGCTTGGTTTCAATGCCAAGAAGTGCAAAGTGATGCATTTAGGAGGCAAGAACCCAGGACACAATTACTGGCTGGAGGGTATCCCGTTAACAAAATCCGAGGAGGAGAAGGATCTGGAAGTGCTGGTAACCAGGGAGATGAACCACTCTGCTCAGTGCAGGAAGACAGCAGCAAAGGCAAACAGGATGCTAGGTTGCATAGCAAGGGGGATTACTTCCAGGATTGGGGAGGTCATCTTGCCCCTGTACAGGTCCCTGGTGAGACCACACCTAGAGTACTGCATGCAGTTCTGGCACCCCTACTTGAAAGGGACATCAAACTACTGGAGGGGGTACAGCATAGGGCAGCAAAAATGAATCAGGGGTTGGGGGCAGACCATATGAGGAGAGACTGAGACAGCTCAATATGTATACCCTGGAGGAAAGAAGGGAGAGAGAGGGATATGATTGAGACCTTCAAGTACCTGAAGGGTTTGAACAGAGTAGACACCAGGTGTTTGTTTAGTCTGAAGGGCAGAAGGGAAACCAGGGGGCACTCTATGAAGTTGGAAGGGGACAGGTTCAAGAGGGAACGGAGGTGGCACTATTTCGCAGAAAGGGTGGTGGTGGCAGGGTGGAGTTCTCTGCCAGAGGAAGTCGTATTGCTGCAGAGTGTTGGGAGCTTCAAGAGGGGGTGGAACAGATTCAAGGGAAGGGTACAAACCGGCAGGGGGCGCGAGATGGGGTGGAGGGCATATGAGGGAGGGAGGCAGCTGCAGTCTAATGGACTGAAGTGCTGCACACTCGAGCAGACTAGATAAATCGAATGGCCTGTATCTGCTGGCAATTTCCTATGTTCGTATCCAAGAGCAAGTCTTTTCCGTAGAACCAAACTATAAAGGAGTAAGCAGAAACAATCCCCCCAAAGGCGAAAAACACTTATTAGAGGAATGAACCCACCAAGAATATGGGATATAGTATGGCTTAGCTGCCATGGCACATTAGGAGTCAAGGGAAATGCAAAATCCAAAAGTTGGCAGAAAAGATTGTGCTTTAGGAATACCATACATGTATTCAGCAGGAAGAAACATTGGAACACGTGCCTCTGCATTGCCTTTTGTTTAGTCATTCTGGTCCCTGGTGACTTTAAGGTGGAAACACAAACACTGGGAATCGATTCAGTATGAAGAAATAGTGGCAGGTTTTCTCAGAGTATTCCAGGTAGTATTCCTAGTACCTTAGGATTGATTTTTACATTGTAAAACTCTTTCTATGGCAAGCTCTCTGTATACTTTTATTTCAACAAATAGAATTGCAGCCAAGTGCGGTTAATTGCTCAAACTGAACATGAATTTAGCATCTTTAAGAAAAAGAGATGTGCAAGAACAAGGGGGCACAATTTGAAGATGGGGGGGTGGCTCAGAGGTAATGTGTGGAAGTATTTTTTCACAGAGAGGGTTGTGGATGCACGGAACAGCCTTCCTGAGGAGGTTGTGGAGTTAAAAACAGTGGGGGAATTCAAGAATGCATGGGAGAGGCATAAGGCAATTCTTTTTTTTTAATTTAGTTGTTTAACCAGGTATAGCACACTAAACTGAAAGCTTTTTTACAGGAGCAACCTGGGAGCACAAGGAGGTTAAGTGACTTGCTCAGGGTCACACAGTATGCAAGTGGAAGCTGTGGGATTCAAACCCAGGTCAGGTCTGCTAGATATCACCAAATTTGCAGCTCAGAGCCTTAGACCACTGCGCTATACTGCCTCCTATTCTAGTGGGGGTAGGAGGAAGTAGGCTGTTGGTTAACTAGGATCTGCATATTATCCAGTAGGTAGGGAAATGGGCAGACTAGGTGGGCCAAGCGGTCTTTATCTGCCATCAAAGCCTATGTTTCTATGTTTCTATTTAAAAAAAAACAATATGATCATGATAGGAAAATTCTCCTTGTTTCCCAGTTGCATCTCAGATAGAGATCTGTGAACTTTATTTAGCAAGCCTCAGAAGCGGGACCCCCAGAGTGGAGGTCGTGAGGGCTCCTGCCACCCTCCCCCACAGCCAGTCGCACACTCAGAAGTGGGACCCCCAGAGCGGAGGTCGCGAGGGCTCCTGCCGCCTCCCACAGCCAGTCGCACACTCAGAAGCGGGACCTCGGAGTGGAGGTCGCGAGGGCTCCTGCCGCCTCCCCACAGCCAGTCGCACACTCAGAAGCGGGACCCCTGGAGCGGAGGTCACGAGGGCTCCTGCTGCCTCCCCACAGCCAGTCACACACTCAGAAGCGGACCCGGAGCGGAGGTCGTGAGGCTCCGCCACCCTCCCCCACAGCCAGTTGCACACTCAGAAGCGGGACCCCCGGAGCGGAGGTCGCGAGGGCTCCTGCCGCCCTCCCCCACAGCCAGTCGCACACTCAGGTAAATCAGCCGCCATCAGGAACTACCGTGGAAATTCTGGTGCCTTTTTTTTATTGCTGTACAAGACCTGCTAGTCGGCCCGCAGCAGATGCTCCACAGCCCACCTTACTTGGGAGGTCCTGCCTGCTCTCTGGCCGCCGGGCGCAGCCAGCCAATGAATCAACGCCTCCGCGCTCGCTCCCCACTGCCCCCACCACCACCCTTGGCCTGGGCTTTCTCCTCTATAGCCTGTTTATGGTCACATGGACTGTTTTTATCCTATCAGCCTAGTTTTCCATTTGCAGGTTATACTAACCTACCACTAGTGGCCGCCCCTACTTCCCTGAAGCCATTTAGTTTCTCTGCCTGAGCCCAGGCTGCTTTTTTTTCACTTTAGCTAGGGCACCTGGCTCTGTTGGACACCCCTCTCACTCCTCTAGCCATTTCACCTCTCCTCCTCCACCCCCTCTACCCAGTTCTGAACTGTGGTCGTGTCTCCCCATCACTGTCGTCCGGTGTGCCCCCTCCCATCTGGTCTCTTTTTATTTTTCTCCCCCTGTTTTTGATCCTGCTAACCCCTCCCCTGCAAGTATGACTGATGCCACCACCTGCCCCAGCCTGGCTGTCCACCCACCCACCCTCAAGTCCCCACCCTATGGTTCTCCTCCAAGGGAATAAAATTGTCCACCCCAACATTCGTAGTCTACTACATAACCTTGCAGAACTTACTGCCTGGGTCGCTCACTACAACCCTGATATCATGGGCATATCAGAAACATGGCTCAAACCTCATTATCTTGACGTGGCCTGTACCTCACTGGGTACAGGCCACATCAGACGTGATTGGGAGGGCAACAAAAGAGGGGGTGGTGTGCTACTCTACTACAAGGCTCACCTGAACGTATCCTCCCCAGGCACCTCACCATCTGATGCCTCCCTCTGCGAGTTCCTACATGCCCTTCTCCTCCTGGGCCTTACAAAGAAAATACACCTCATTTGCTACAATCCCCCCCCCCAAGGGTGGTCTGGCTGGACTCTCCTTGCTACTCTCCCTCCTTGGTGAAAAAGCAGGCCCCAGTGAAGTCCTCATCATAGGTGATTTCAATCTTAATTGGCTGGGTTCCAACTGTAGGCTATATGAGCCACTGTTCTCAGGCCTTGCACTTAGCCAAATTATCTCCGAGCCCACAAGGCCCTCTCACTGGGGGGGCGAAGGGTCCCTACTCGATTGGATCCTCACCAACAGGCCCGACAGGATTATCACCTCAGGCATCCTACCTGATGCTATCTCTGACCACTCGCCAACCTTCTGTGCCTGGGGCACCTCCCAGCCCAAAGTACCCAGCAAAGTGATCCAGGTGAGGGACTACTCGAAATTCTCCCCCTCTGACTTCCTTAGTGACCTTGCCTCTATTGACTGGTCTGGGGTCACCGCCTCAGTCGACCCAGCCCTAGCCCTGGATATTTTTCTATCAAAGGTTATCCCTGTTCAGAACAAACATGCCCCCCTCATGAAAAGGAGGGTTAAGGGTGCCATCACCAAATGGCTTCACTGGGGCCTATTCTCCCTAATGAAGCAAAGGGATAAAAGCTGGCGGACCTATAAAGCCTCCTAAGTGACACCGACCTGCTTGCATACAGAAGGCTCAGAAATTCTGTAAAAGCCATCCGGGCAGCAAAAGTGAGGCTTGCTCGACGTGTCTCTGCCTCTTCTGCCAGCAACCCAAGGAGTTTCTGGCAGAGCATCAGAAATGCTGTTGGGATTTTAGCTAAAGTGCAATCCACTGACTTGCTCATAGATGGGGTCAGCTGTAATGACCCGCTCACAATCTCTAATGCCTTCAACGCCTATGCTCTTCAACTTCCAGCCCCCACCCCTCACTGCACGTCCCTCCCCTCCGCCTGGTCCCAAGTCCCACCCCCTTCTTCCTTCAGCTCATGTCTGACACCAAGATACTGGGGCATCTTGCCCACCTCTCCCCCACAGCGGGCAGGGCACAACTGCCTCAGAACCTAGATTACTCAGGCTTGGGGCCTCCTTCTAGCCCGGCCGCTAGCACACATCATCAACTCCTCCCTAGCCACTGGCATTATCCAGACCTCTGGAAAATTGCCAAGGTTACTCCTGTGCTAAAAGCAAGGCGACCCCCAGAGATCCGGCTCAACTATCGCCCCATCGCCATCCTGTCGGCCGCCTCAAGATCCTGGAGAAGGTGTGGCCACTCAGCTCTCCAGGTACCTACAAGAACACAACCTTCTCTCCCCCGCCCAACATGGATTCAGAAAAGGATACAGCATGTCTACCGTCCTTGCTGTTGTATCCTCGACGATTAGAACCGCCACTGATCAGGGAAACCTCACCGGTGCCATCTTTGTTGACCTTTCCAAAGCTTTCGACAGGGTTGACCACTCTCTTCTTAGCTCCACCCTTCTCTCACTCGGTATCTCCCCCCCCGCTCACAGCTGGCTCCTCAACTACCTCTCCGGTCGGAAGCAATATACCAACTTCAACGCACTCTCCCACCTCATTGATATCCTGTGCGGGTTCCCTAGGGTCGGTCCTGGCCCCACTCTTCTCCTCTTTATCAACGAGCTGCCGCCCATCACCTCCCATGTTCACACCACCTTATATGCGGATGACCTGGTTGTTCTGTCAAGCGCCGGACATCACCACCATTAACTCACAACTTAACTCCGACTTCAAGCAGATCCAATACTGGCTGGCCGAACGTAGGCTTACTACCAACCTCAAAAAAACCCAAGCGATGCTTTTTGGGTCCCACTGCAAGTTGAAATCTTGCCCTGCCCCGCTTAAAATCCTCGGGGCTGATGGCTCCCCACTGCAGACGGTAGCAGCTGTCAAATACCTGGGTGTCATGCTTGACCCTCAACTGGATCTCTCTCTCTACACATCCAAAATGTCTGTAGGGCCATGAATGGTAAACTGGGCCTAGCCTATAGAGCAAAAGTTGCTTAACCCCGGCGGCCCGTGTTGCCCTGGCTAGGGGGGTCCTTCTCCCATCTTCTCTGTTATGGCCAGTCGCCTTGCCCCTCATGCCCAAATCTTGCCTCTCAAAGTGGGATACAGCCTACAACAATATCTGTTGCTTGCGCATGCCCCCAACCCATCGATGTGACCTCTACTTACACTTATTGGCTACCCCCTGAGAAACACCGCACCTATGTTGTTGGGAACTTCATTGATGACATTGTCAGGGCTGGTACTCCTGTATCCCTTGCCCTCCCCCCCACTCCCAACACCTCCTCTTACCCCCTCCGGTCAAGAGCAACCCCTGATCACCTGGTTCCCAGAACCTGTACCCAGGCGGGTGACCGCGCCTTTGTTGCCTATGCCCCAAAAATCTGGAACTCGCTCCTGGCCAGTACTCGGTCCTCCTCCTCCCATCTGAGCTTCAAATCCTCCATATGGTGTTACCTGAGGGTCTCTCCACTTGTTTATGCTTCTCGGTCTAATTCAAGCCGTATATGTTATGACAGGCCCTCCCTCCCTTGGGGTACTACTTAATGTTATCTAACCCCTGGCCCAGGCCTGTAATTGCTACATGCCTCACCTGAGCCTGCTTTACCCTCGGGTGGTATGGTCCCCCCGCTGTTAGCACTTGTACTTGGTTTAGTTCTACTGTCTGGCGTAGGTCATCTCCCTCCCATGCACCGACCTGCAATGTGGTATATCCAAACTTTGTTTCCCCCGGTGTACTCACCCCGTGGGGAACTGTATCTCTGTTGTTATGCACTATAGGTTCTCCTGCACTGTATTGTCTCCACGTGTTAGTTTTCCATGACAGCCCTGTTCAAGCTGTCAAGTATACTGTTGTAAACCTTAGCTTATAACTTACTGTTTGTTGCACTCAACTCTCTCTCCCCTGTGTATGCTTATCCCACTTCTCGATGTAAACCTCACTTATGACTGTATGTAAGCTCTCTGTAACCTGTTTTGTAACCCTCCCGGGTCTCACCTGAAAATAGGCACTTGGATGTCTAGTGTGACCTACTCGGTTAACAAAAGCAAATAAATAAAATAAATAAGCCCTGGAGCATGATTTTAGAAGGGGAAAAAATAAGGGAAAGGTGAAAATGTGACAGTTGTAAATACCTGTGGCTATACAAACATAGAACGTGTCAGCAGAAAAGAACCACCAGGCTCACCCAGTCTGCCCTGTGTGCTAGCAAGCTGGTAGGACTTTGCTATTGCCTTACACCTGCCCACCCCCCTCCCTGGAACAAACAGTCCCATGTGCCTGTCTCACACTTTCTTGACCCCCCCCACAGTTCTTGTCCCCACCACCTCCTCTGGGAGCCTATTCAAGCTTTCCACCACCCGCTAGGTAAAATAGAATTTTCTGGTGTTTCCTCCGAACCTCCATCCTACCATTTGCCTACCATGCCCCCTATTTATCGACTGCTGCTTGAGCTGGAAGATGCCCCCAACTGGTACCCTATTAATACCCTTGATATATTTGAAGGTCTCAATCATTTCCCCCTTTCCCTTCTTTATTCCAAGGAGTAAATGCCAAGGTCTCTCAGTCGTTCCTCGTATGACAGGTGACCAAGTCCCCTCACCATTTTTGCTGCCTGCCTCTGGATGCGCTCTGCGCTATCCACATCCTCCCTGAGATATGGCCTCCAGAACTGGACTTAATACTTGAGGTGTGGTCTAACAAGCTGCCTGTACAAGGGCATGATGATCTCCCTCTTTCTGCTAGTTACTCCCCTACTGATCACCCCAGTATCCTACTAGCCCTTGCCACTGCCTTCTCACATTGCTTTGCCACCTTTAGGTCCTTTGAAATGAATGTGCCTAGGTCCCTTTCCAACTCGGTAACATCTAGGGCATGCTTCCCCCGTCCAGTATTCTGCTTCCTTGTTTTTCCTGCCTAAATGCATGATCTTGCATTTTTTTATGTTGAAGGACAGTTGCCATTCCTTAGACCATTCTTCCAATTTCTCCATACTCCTGTGCATGCTCTCTACCCCCTCCGACATACCCACTCTATTACAAACCTTCACGTTATCTGTGACCAGACACACTCATCCGTCCAGTCTCTCCGCTATGTCCCCTATGAATATATTGAAAAGGAGAGGCCCCAGCACCGACCCCTGAGGCACCCCACTGGTGACCTTCCCCTCCTCCGAATGTACCCCATTTACAAGTACCCTCTTCCTTCTACCATCCAGCCAGTTTTGCACCCACTTGACTGTGATCGACCCTAGCCCATGACCTCCCTTTTTGCGCAGAAGTCCCCCGTGTGGCACAGAATCGAACGCCTTCTCGAAGTCGAGATATGTGACATCTACAAACCCCCCCCCTCCAATCTAGCACTCTGGTTACTCAGTCAAAGAACTCTATTAGGTTTGTTTGACATGACCTTCCCTCAGTGAACCCATGTTGCTGCCAATCTTGTAGGCCGTTGACTCCCAGGTAGCTGGTGATCCTCTTTTTTAGCAGCTTATCCATGAGTCTGCACACCACTGATGTTAAGCTCACTGGCCTATAATTGTTTGCCTCCTCCTTGTCACCCCCTTATGAAGGGGGACAACATCTGCCCATCTCCAGTCATCAGGGATCTCCCCTGTCTCCAAGGATGCATTAAAGAGGCTGATCAGAGGTTCTGCAAGCACTTCGCTAAGCTCCCTCAGTACCCTGGGGTGTACCCCATCAGGCCCCATTGCCTTATCTATCCTCACTCCCTCAAGTTTCCTCAGGACCTCCTCCACCTGGAATGGACTGGAGTCACCACTCCCCACCTCCTTGAGTGCCCTGCATTTCTTAAACACCCCTTCCTTTTCCATTGTGAAGACTGAACAGAAATAGCTATTGAGTACTTCCACCTTTCCACGGTCATCCTCTAACAACTCTCCTTCCCAATTTTTTAATCTAATTATCCCTTCCCTTGTCTTTCTTCTCTTTCCTACATACTGTAAGAAGGTCTTCTCTCCCTTCTTGACCATGCTGGCTATTCTCTCTTCTGCCCTTGCCTTCTCCCTCCTGACCTCCCTACCTGCATCATTTTGCTTCTCCTGGTGTGCAGCCCTATCCTCCTCCCTTTGCGTCCTTTTGTACCTCCTATGCGCCATCCTCTTTGCCTTGACCTTCTCCACCACCTCCCTGCTAAACCAAAGTGATTTCCTCTTTCTTCTGTTTTTATTCACCCTCCTAACACAGAAGCTAGTGGCCTCCAATGTTGCCCCTTTCATTTGACCCCATATTTGCTCCACCACCCTTTGTTCCCCCACTCCGCCAAGGCCTGTTGAACACTTCCCCCATTTTCCCAATGTCCACATGCTGGAAATCCAGCACCTTAACTTTGGGCCTAAGGACCTTCGCCATCATGTTTATTGTGAACCAGACAGTGCTGTGGTCACTCGTGCCCAGGTTCTCCAGTATGGATATCTCACCTACCCGTTCACTATTTGTAGGGATTAAATCTAGAATCGGCCCCTCCCTGGTTGGTTCCCTTACTAGCTGCTTCATGAGAGCACTTTGTAGGGAGTCCACAATTTCCCTGCTACTGGCTGATGCTGCTGGTGGGATGCTCCAATCCACGTTCGGCAAGTTGAAGTCCCCCACCAGCAGCACCTCACCTCTGGTTGCCATCCTTTGGATCCCCTCCAACATTGCCCTATCCATTGCATCCTGTTGTGCTGGTGGTCTATATATTACCCTGGTATTCATGACCTCTCCCTTTCCTGTGTCCGGTGATACCCATAGAGCCTCAGCCCCCCTTCCCTGCAACTTCATAGCTTTAATGTGCTCCTTCACATAGAAAGCAACCCCCCTCCTATTCACCCTATCTCTCTTAAAAAGTGCATATCCCGGTATTGCCATGCACTAGTTCTGGCCCTCATGACCCCCATGTCTCCATGAGGCCCATGATGTCCAGGTCTGCCTCAGCCATGACCGCTGCTAAGTCTGGAAGTTTATTGCCCAGGCTTCTGGTGTTGGTGCACATGGCTCTCCATTTGCAGGGCCCCCTGTGCTGTTCCCTGTTACCTGTTGCCCTCCCCACTCCTCTCTTCAGGTTTACCCCAACTTGGGAGGATGCTGGTGGCCCCCCATTTCTACTGCCCCTTAACATGAGTTCATTCCCCATCCTCCCCCCTAATCAGTTTAAATTATAGTTTTGTTCTATAAAGTCTCCTTACTCCTTAGCACTGCTGTACCCTCCCTATTTAGGTGCAGTCTATCCAGGGTGAATAAACTCTCATCCTCCCACATTGTTCCCCAGTCCCCTACTAACCCATACCCCATTTGTTCACACCAACCCGCCAGCCACCTGTTAAATTCTTCAACCGTCAACATTCTCTCTGTGCTAGTCCTTGGTATGGGTATCCGAAAAGGCCACAAATCTGAACCCCAGCCTGTTGCAGTACCTAGCAAGAGCCTTAAATTGTGCTTGCACCTCCAGCAAGCTCGTTCTAAGGTGGAACACCAGGTGAGTTTTTTCATCCTGCTGTTTCCCACTGGAGAGGATATAGTGAATTACCTCCGCTGCTGTCATACCTGGTAGGCTCTCGACCCATATTGTACTGCTTCTGTCTCTCCTGCTTCCCTCCCATCAAATTCCCTTTATTATAGAGTCACCAACAATTAAGACCCAGTTTTCCATTACTTTATGGGTGGTTTCTCCCTCTGTCCTTTGCCCAGTCTCTTGCCTTCCCTTCATCCCTCTACTGTCGTTTCCCCCTTCATCCCTTATATCCCCTCAGTCCGCAGTTCCCTTTTTTCTGTACCCTTATTCACCTGTTCTAACTCCCCCTCTTTTCCCGCCCTTTTCTTTGCCCTGACTGAACTTCCCAGTGCTCTGGTGATTTCTCCTTCCTCATCCTGTTATTGACCCCAAGCCTTCTCTCTCCTTCTCCTTCTCCTCCCCCCTGAGAGTTTTCCCTTTTTGAGGTGAGCTTGCCCCAGCCCCTTTTTCCATTCCTTTGGCCTCCTCCTTGCTCCTTTGCAATGGGAAGGACCCCCTTCCTGTGTCCTCTGAGCTACCCATCATGCCTGTCACCCATGAATCCATTTCTGCCCCAAGTTCTACCTTCTCACCCTTGTTTAGTGCCTCTAGTGGTGTGAATCTGTTCCCATGTTCTATGCTTACTGCCTTATGACCTCCTGGTGTTGTGCCTCCCCCTTCATGTTCCTTCCTTGCTGTCTTAGCACCCTTGTACCTTACAACCTGCCAGTGCCCTCTGCCCTTCTCATACCCAGGACTGTCTACCTGTGTCCTCGGGAGTTCCCTTTCCACCCTCTACTCCATCCCTATCTCTGATTGTGTATTCCTTATTGTTCATCCCATTAGCCTCCTCTCCTGACTATGCTTGCCCCTCACAGTCTTGGCTCTTGGATTTCCTACGCCACCAACGATTTTCACCCTTCTGCCTGTGCCCCATTTCACTCTGTCAGCAGGTCCTCTGTCCTCCCCAGACCCAGCTCTACCCAATTTCCATCTCAACCACTGCACTTCCTCCTTTAGATGTGCCAGGTGCTTACATATCATGCAGCACCCCATCTTCCATGTCAACGCTAGTACCATGGCCATCCCACACCCAGTACATCCTATCACCCTTCCGAAGATTTCTGTCCTTGTAGTCTGGAGATCTTGCCCTAGCCCCATCCCGCTCCATTTGCCCCTCCACTTTTGTTGCCACACTATGTCTCCCAAATCACCATAAACTTAGATTATGCCCTCCAATGCCTGTTGCTGACACGCTTTTACAGCACGCCCTTGAAACTTAAAATGACACCATACAATTTACAGCATACCCTCAAAGTTTTCAATGAACCAAAACAAAGAACTCATCGGAAGTCTGTTTTTCAGGAACAACACTGAGACCACCAGCCCCTTGATCAGAATGCTGATATCCCCCCGACAGCTAGTCTTTTACTTCTGGCTGTCACTCCTCCTGCAGCCCTGATGGACTGTAGCCCAGCCCAGAACTCCTCCCCCTCTACTAATTGTCCTGCCCCCGGCCTGTGTCTACTTAGAATTCTCCTCCCCATGACCATTTAATAGAGGTGGGGGCCTGGGAGGGCGCATGGGACAAAGCGCTTCCCCAAGTGATATGGCTCCAGTGGAAGTTTGTTCGTTCAGCGGCTGGACTTCGGCCTTTTTATAGCCCAGCCGCTCAGTCCAAAAGCCTGCCCCCTGTCCTGATTGGCTGTCTCTTCAGTTCAGTCCCTTCTGCAGTAGGCCGCCGATGCTGCTTCCCTAGTGGGCCTCCTTTTCCTCCTCACCTCTGATGTGGTTCCCTTCTGTTGTTCCTTGCCACCGATGTGGCTGCCTCCCAATGCTCCTCACCACTGATACAGTAAAAACCTCCTGCTGCTCCCTGCTGCCAATGCGGCCAGCTCTCCCTGCGCCTCCAACCCCCAGAGCTTCCCCAAGTGATATAGCTCTAGTGGGGGTTTGTTCGGTCAGCAGCTGGACTCCTGCCTTTTTATAGCCCAGCTGCTCAGTCCAAAAAGCGCACCCTCTGTCCTGATTGGCTACCTCCTCAGTTCAGTCTCTTTTGCAGTAGGCCGCCTGATGCTGCTTTCCCAGTAGTAACTGGGTAAGGCCCACTAGGCACAAGTGCTTGTTTTCAGGGGTGACCTGGGAGCACTGGGAGGTTAAATGACTTGCTCAGAGTCACACAGTATGCAAATGGAGGTTGTGAGAAACAAACTCAGTCTGCTGGATGTACCCAGCTCATTCACAGGTCATTACTGTAACCTCTAGGCTATACTGCAGTGTACCTCCTTTTCCTCCTCGCCTCCGAGGCAGCTATAGATGTCATGTTCTAATGGATCTGTTTCTCCATCTTCATATGAATTACTTCTTTGTTTTTTTATAGTGGTGTGGTAGCGCACCACAGTTAGGGTTGAGTATGCATCATTTGATGAAAGAGTTGACATTTTGCATGTGTTCTCTAAGAGGCAAGGACTCGATCTGTGGAAATTTTTCTGATGGTAGTTTATGCAGTTTCTGAGATCCACATGTGTCATTTTAAGTAAATGTCTGACTTTTTTCCTGTTCTTAACATGAGTTTTTTGCTCTCACCTACAGCTGACATGGGATGGAATTTGTATCCCTAATTTGCCTTTGATAGGTTTGGTGAAAAAATATTAAATGGTTCCAGATTTATAAGGCTTCAAAAATTTTGTTTTCCGAACTGGGCATGAGTAGTAGGGTTCTTGAGATAACTTTCTGGTGCGAAACTAAAAATTTGATGTTGCAAATGTGCATTTTTGATTTTAAGCCACTTTCATGGCAGGGCACCAAACACTGTTTTGTGCCATGCCGTCCACCATCTTGTTTTTTCCCACAAGCAAACAGGAGTGGAAAATATACACAAATATACTGTTATTTTAAAAAAACAAACACCAGAACCTACTTAAACGAGCCCCATTTAGCTAGCTTCTTGGTTTGTTTTTAAAAATAGGACCCTCTAATACCTTTTCTGGCCACTCATAATCCCAGGTGCCCAGCTTAGGAAGAGGAGCCCTTGACCCTTGCTCTCTGTATGACAACAGCTGGAAATTCTTGACTTCTGCAGTCGCAGCAGGAAATCATGCTGTGGGCTGCAGTGTGAGCTGTGAGCCACTGTTTCACTAGTGTCTAGTGACGCTCCCCACACCATTGCCATCCCTGGCATTGGATAATGTTTCCCTAGCATTTAGTGGCACCTCCCCATCCTTCCAATCACTGTCCCTGAAAGAGAAAACTATTTCCCTTGTGTCTAGTGGCACCTTCACCCACCAATCACAGTCTCCCTAGTCCCCATATTTACATCTTCTTTCCCTGGTGTCTAGTGGTACCCCCCTACCCTTCTGATCACTATCCCCATTAGACAGAAATAATTTGCTGGTGTCTAGTGGCACACCCCATCCACCAATTGCTGTGCCCCTAATATAATGTTTTCCCTGGTGTCTAGTGGTACCCCCACCCTTCTAATCAGTATCCCCATTAGACAGAAATAATTTGCTGGTGTCTAGTGGCACACCCCATCCACCAATTGCTGTGCCCCTAATATAATGTTTTCCCTGGTGTCTAGTGGTACCCCCACCCTTCTAATCAGTATCCCCATTAGACAGAAATAATTTGCTGGTGTCTAGTGGCACACCCCATCCACCAATTGCTGTGCCCGTAATATAATGTTTTCCCTGGTGTCTAGTGGCATGCTCCACCCTTCTGAAAGCTGTCATCCCAAAACAGAAAAATATTTCTTTAGTGACTAGTGGCACCCCTACCCATCGATCACTCTTCCCATATTAAATATAATTTCTTTGTAGTCCAGTGTTCCCGCCCCTCCCCTTCTCCGATCACCATCCCTGTGCTGCTGTTTATGTCCCTGGTGTCTAGTGGCACCCCCGCTCCCTTGTCACTGTCAGTCCCAGTAATAAATAAAAAGAAAAGCAATCCATTAATGTTTTTTTCCCTGCAAAATAAAATAGTCTCTCTGCAATCAGCCCCCCACCCCCACCTCCCACTCAGCACCCATGACACCACACACCCCAGTACACCCACACACACCCTCACTCATCTGAACAGGTCCCAGGTTTGAGATTCACACTTTGATCGAAGACATGTCTTGATGTTGGAACCTGTGACTACAATATGAGAAACTAAAGTAATTGACGTTCAATGTTTTTCAATTGGTGTTTAACTTTTTATGCATGACTCGGTCATTTTTTAAAATTTTTTCACCAAATTTTCAACAAGGCCTTTTGGGGTCCCCACCTCAAGAGCAATATGACTGTTATTATGCAACTCCCACCTGAAAGGTGATTTTATGGTCACTTGTCGAATGTACCTTTTAGGCTGGATTTGGAAATTTTTTCTACCCTTGTTCATGAGGTGGGGTCCCAAAATTTCAACAAAGCCTTCTTATTACCCCACCTCATGTATGTCAAAGCTGTCATTTTTCCAATCTCAGCCAAAATGTGTTTTCGCACCTGTGGCACAGAATGGTGTTGTAGTTGCTCTGAATTACATTTGGGGGGATTCAAAAATGTTCTGTACCAGGGATGTGAGGTGGGGTAATAAGTTCAAGTTCAAGTTTATTGCAGGAAAGACTCCATTGAGCAAGCTCATTCACAAGGAGGTCCTGAGGCACATACACATGCAGTTCACAATTACATAGACAGGAGATATAAAATGTAGAACAACAAATAAAAAAATATAATACAAGAGGTATACATAATAGAAGTCCTTATGCTATATATGCAGTACATTCCAGCTTTAACCTTGCCCTAAATTATGCAACACATTTCAGCATAATAAGTAGAGGGCCAGTTGAATAGGAAGTTGACTTGGCATTGGGGGCCTAGTAGCACTTACATAGCACTTACATACGTCTTTTAATTTAGAGATAGCTAGTGTTTTGTAGGAGTTAATTGATACGATGCTGGTTAGCTTCAGCATGGCTTGTAGCTGGTTCCAAATGTTTGGGAGGGCATATATGAGACAGCTTTTTGGCCAGCTGTGGTATGTGTCCTGGGAAGATCTAGTAGGATAAGGCCAGATTTCCTTAGGGAGTAGGCGCTATGCAAGATGTGTATGAGAGACGTTAAAAAGACAGGCAGTTTGTGGAGTAGTAATTTGAGGGTCCAAATGCCAGCATGCAGGAGGTGTCTGGTGGCAAGAGAGGGTCCACCCAACTGCTGCATAAAGATCACAGTGGTGGGTCCTGTACACAGAGTTAGTCATGAAGTGAAGAGCACGGTGATAGAGTATGTCCAGTTTAGATAGGCTCAAGGTTGGGGAGGAGATAAAGATAATGTCTCCGTAGTCAAGCAAGGGAAGGAATGTTGCTTGGACAAGTCTTTTGTGGGTCATGAGAGAAAAGAGGGTCCTATTTCTAAAGAAGAAACCCAAGCGTGCTTTAAGCCTCTTTGATAGATCCTCGATGTGGTCATTGAAGGAAAGCTTGTTGTCTATCCACATACCTAGATATTTAAATTTAGGTAAGACTTCCAAGGGTTCACCTAGGGAGGTAACTATGAAGTTTTTAGGTGGGGTAGGTAGGGTACCAGACAAGGCAAGTCTTGAGAAAATCATTGTCTTGTTTTTTTGGGCATTTAAGAGAAGCTTGGCATTGATAAGGTTGCTTTCTAACTGCATAAAGTCAGCTTGGAGTGCTTCCCTGACTTCAGTTAAGGATGAGCCTGATGTGTACAAAACCGTATCGTCTGCAAATAAATGTATGCTAGAGTTCTTTATGTGGGAGTCAAGGTTGTTGATGTACAGGGAAAAAAGGATTGGTCCTAGGATGGAGCCTTGAGGGACTCCTCTGGCAAATGGAAGGGGGGCAGATAGTAGGCCATCAGCTTTGGCTTTTTGTATCCTTCCCGTGAGATAACTGTTAAACCACTGTAAGGTAAGTGGAGTGGCACTTATGTAGGCAAGACAGGTGATTAGGAGGTGATGGTCTACAGTGTCGAAGGCCTTACTGAGGTCTAGAAAGACTGCACCAGTAACCTTCTTGGTGTCCATAGCATGGATCCAGTCATTAGAGACTTTAGCCAAGGCTGAGATGGTACTGTACTTTGACCTGAAGCCAGATTGGGCCGGGTTTAGGAGTGAGTGTGCTTTGAGGTGATTTTTTGGTTGGTTGTATATAAGTTTTTCCAGCACTTTGGAGAGAACGGGCAAGATAGAGATAGGACGGTAGTTGTTTAAGTCACAAGGATCTCCTGATTAGAAGAGAGGAAGAATATGGGCAGATTTCTAGCAAGATGGAACAGTGGCTGTGGTAATAGAGAGGTTGAAGTTGTGAAGGATGGGGGCTGTGAGCCAGGCATAGCCTAACCGCAAGAAAAATGATTCAAGAAGGTCACGTGATGCAGTGGTGCTGAGTGGCTGCCTGCTTTGGAGCTCCCGTTTCTCCCCTCTCAAACTTTAACTTTCGCTAAGCCAAACCACCAATCCACCACTCAAATGCTGTCTAAACACCTTTGCTACACCAGGAGTCGACAGTGGAAGTAGTTGGAGGTGTATATTGCCTGCTGGAACATCGCGATGACAGATGCAGAAATGAAGGCCTCAGGAGTCAGGCACACCCCACCTACAACGCCAGAAAAGCCTCAAAGAAAGCCAAAACTCTGGTTTCAATCCTTCTTCAACCAACAAAACTTCATCTAGTGGAGGTCTTAATGTTGCAGGGGTACTACCTAACGGAGGAGCATTTTGGAGGAGCTGTCACCATTTAAAGATACCCTGCAAGAGATCTCCAACGAAATTAAATCAATGAGGCAAGATTACATCGACCTCTCAAGAAGGATGGGTGACTCAGAATCCAGAATAGGGTCAGTGGAAAGATGGCAACAGAAAATAGACCCTGAGATAGTCAGGCTTTGCCAGCAAATACAAAAGCTACAACTAAAGGCTGAAGACTTAGAAGGGCGCAGTAGATGAAACAACGTCCTAATTTTAGGTCTTCCAGAACTGGAGGAAGGGGAGACACTATCAAGTTCATCCAGCAATTTTAAATAAGGTCGTGGGCCCCTCACCTGTCCACCAGCAATACCATGTGGAACGTGCCTACAGATCTCTTAGACCCAGACCTCCCCAAGCACCCCCAGACCTTTGATCATCAAATTTCTAAGTTACCTGGACAGACAACACGTTCTTGATAAAGTTAAACAGTTGGAAGCAGTCTTATGGAATGGAACCAAGTTGAGGATTACTCAGAACTTGCCCAGAGAGTGTTCGTTTGAAACGCATGCTTTCCACCCAATAGTAAGCAAACTGATTGCCGCTGGAAAGCCCTTCCGCATGATCTACCCTGCAAAGCTGTCTGTGCAAGTGGAAAGCGCCTGGCATTCCTATGATACCCCTGAAGAAGCGTTAACTGACTTATCTAAACTGCTGCCTGACCTGTTCAAAGGACACTCAATTAAATGACTGAAGCTTGTCTAGGCCAGGCATAAACTGGAGTAGATCACCAACTGAAGTTAAGGACTCTTGCAGTTTAATTCCTGATTTTACAAGTTCTGTGTTTGGATGATTGAATTTTAGCACTTACTGTGCAGTCGAGGTTCTGCTGGGTTGTGGGTAGCCCTGGGGTCGGGTGCCTCCGCTTCCAGTGGGGGTTCCTCCGAGGACCCGTGGTGATGGAGCTGGTGGGTAGTAGGCCACGAGGCCTAGTCGGCCTGTCTCTAGCTCTCCTCATGTCCTAGCCTCTTGATCCACTACGAGGAACTAGCGAAGGGTGCAGTTTCGAGGACCTATCGGCGGTCGGACCGATTTGGTCCGTCAGCATTTTCGGTCCCTGCGCAATTTCCCCCTTCACTTCCAGGTCTCCATTGGAATCAGATTGAGAGGACAAGGCCATTGGAGCTGCTCCCAGGTAATACTACCTGCTACATTTTCTTTTGGGATGGGGAGTGATTTCAGTTATTTCTCTTTTAGAGGCAGTGCCTCTTCGTTGAAGGGGGGACGGGGGGGCTTATAGGAGGGTTGTAGCGGAGCCATGCCTTGCGACCAGATAGGGAGTTATTGGTACCCCCAGATGTTGCAATCATAATGAATACTGTTTTTATCGATCGGACTACTGATGATGTGGGTTGCAGTCCCTAGTCTCGATGTTTTGGGGATCCTATTATCATAAGAATCACTCTGGGGTACCCTGGGGAGAGAAGATATATGGGGTAATCAGAACTGTATCTGACGTTATGGTGAAAGATCCGTGGTACTGTGTAGATAATGTTTATCTTGCAATGTTGTGGGGGTGGGGACACTGCTTATACTGCCGTTAATGTATGGATGAATGATACTTGGATTGATGTTTATAATGTTCATCTTGCAATGCTATGGGGGCGGGATACTGATTATAGAGATAATAATACCTTTTGTGGTGCTGCCACTTAATTTTGTAGATTGCATTTTCTTGGTGTTTAATGCTAAAGTTGGGCAGCCTATTAATATCACTAGTTCCGGGCTTTATTTTCTATAGAAGAGAAATCTTGGGGTATGTTGGGAGGGTTTGAGGGTGTCACCACTGTACGGAGTAAGACGAGATTGCAAAGGTTAATTGGTGTAGTACTATACTGTGTCCTAAAATATGGTTAGTAGTACTGATAAATTGATCAGCTGGAATGTGAGAGGGATTAGAGATGCTAAGAAGAGATCCCGTATTTTGATTAATTGCTCGATACTGGGAGCCGACATCTTATGTTTGCAAGAAACCCATATTACAGTAGCTGAAAGTAATATGTTAAGAGTCAGAGACTTCTCCCAAATTTTTGTGGCTGGCAACTCATCGGAAGCCAGGGGAGTAGCTGTTATGATAAAGAAAAATCTACCTTTTAATCCGACGAAGGTTATGCGAGACTCAGAAGGTAGATATATATTGGTGTCTGGATCTCTCTATAACTCTCCTATTGTTTTAGGCTCAGTATATGGCCCAGTTGGAGGAAATGTGACCTTTATTATGCAGTTAATTGACAAGTTCAGCTCCCTTCTACCAACCCCTTTGATTCTAGGAGGGGATTGGAACATAGCCCCAACCCAGGAGCTGGATAAAACATTTAGGCCATTAAGATCACTGCTTCCGCCCACAATTGGCGTTGAATGATATGAGTAATATGCTAGGCCTGGTGGACCCCTGGAGAACCCTTTACCCTCTCAATAAAAGCTATACCTTTTTCTCCCCACTCCATAATTCCTGGTCGCGATTAGACTATTTCCTAATATCCACCTCTCTCATGACTAAGGTCTTCTTGGCAGGTATTGAGCCTATAGTAATTTCGGATCACGCGCTAGTCTGGTTTAAATTCTCTCCCCAGTCCTCAACGTCCCGTGACACGGTCTGGAAACTTAATACCCAGTTATTAAAAGAAGAACACTTTCTCACTCAGATTAGATCTCTTATTAGTGATTATCTGGAAACCAATCGGGGCTCAGTGACCAGGATGGATATTCTTTGGTGCTCTTTAAAGTGCTTTCTGAGAGGGGAACTTATCAAAATTTCCTCTAGAAGAAAGAAACTCAGGTCTCAGAATCTCATTTGCCTCTCAAACCAGATTAAAACAGCAGAGAATATATTGGTTACTTCTAGCTCGTTTAATAACTTAGAACAACTCCACAAACTTAAAAATGAATATGAAGGACTGATTCGGGAAAAGACGGAGTTTGCTTTACTGAGAACCAGGGCTAAGTACCTGGATCAAGGAGAAAAACCAGTAGACTCCTGGCACTGAAACTGAAAGAAGTGGAGAATTCCAGGCTGATTTCTGCTCTGGAAGACCAAGAAGGATCCATCAAAACAGAGCCCAAAGATATAGCAGCAATCTTTAAAGAGTTTTACCAAAATCTATACAGTGCCAAAGCATTCCCTTTCTCCCACTCAAGGCTAGAGGAGTTTTTCCGGTCACTGACACTTCCTCGCCTCTCAGAGGACCAAGTGGTCTTCCTCTCCTCACCTCTCTCGCAGGAGGAGGTGGAACAGGCCATTCACAGTCTCTCGTCAGATAAAGCCCCTGGCCCGGATGGGTTTCCAGCCAACTTTATAAGGCCTTCCGCCAGACTTGGTTCCCTGCTCCTGGACTTATATAACTATTTGCTGTCAGCAGATACCCTGATCCTTCCTTACTGGAGGCCATTATTATCCTGATCCCTAAGACGGCTGAACCCTCCCGGAATCCGGCCAATTACAGACCAATCTCGCTGCTCAACTGTGATATTAAAATCCTGTCCAAGATTCTAGCTTCCCATATTAAGCAAGTGTGGACTCCATTATTGAGTAGTGAGCAAGTAGGATTTGTACAGGGTAGGTCAGCAATGGATCATATTAGATCGCTCTCTCATGTTTTTAGGGCAGCTCAAACCTCTCTGGTCCCTATGGCGTTGGTAGCCCTGGATGCGGAGAAAGCGTTCGACCGAGTTAACTGGGAGTTTTTATGGTATACTATGTCCAGGTTCGGCTTCCCGGGGGAGTTCATGGGGTGGATCAAAACTCTATATAGAGCCCCACGGAAGATTTATTGCAATGGGATCCTCTCGCCTCCATTCAATTACACTCTGGGACCGACAAGGCTGCCCTTATCCCCATTCCTATTTAATCTCTATTTGGAACCATTGCTGCTCAGCCTCAAAGCTTCCCCAGGGATCCAGGGATACCCCGTCTTCAACCAAACTTCTAAGATCTCAGTGTATGCGGACGATATTCTTTTACAGTTAGCTAATCCAGCTGATTCCCTGTGGGTGGTAATGGAGATAATCACACAATTTGGAGAATTATCCAATTATAAACTTAATCTGGCAAAGACGGAGATCTTCCCACTCAATGTACATCTCACCCGGGCTTCTGTATCCCACCTGGGCATGAAGTGGACCCCATCCCATTTGAAATATCTTGGCGTTTATCTGGCACGGGATCCTTCCCAAATCAAAAAGCTCAACTTAGAGGATTTGTTGGACAGAATTAAGTCTGACTTGCAAAGATGGGGGAAACTGCCATTACCAGTGGGGGCCTGGATCAGCATTATCAAAATGAACATTCTTCCCCGGCTCTTTAACCCCCTAAACCTCCTAGACATCTGGCTACCTAAGTCCTTTTTCAAAAAAATTCATTCGACCTTAACTGATTTTATTTGGAACCATAAACCTCCGAGGCGGGCCTTCGACAAACTATGCCTCCCCAAAGAAATGGGGGGTCTTAGATTACCGAATTTTGAATTCTATTACTGGTCTAGTCACATTATCAAAGCAGGAAATGGTTAGGGATTTGAAAGAAGCTTATTTTCCACATGGCTAAATCTGGATCTTGACCTTATCAAACGCCATAATATAAATCCCTCCAGCCTTTTTATTGTGGTTTCACATCTCTCCCGAGAGATTCAAGACTCCCAGTGGGTGTCACAGTTAGAGTACTAACCAACTTTTTCCTCCACTAGGTCAGATATATTAGAGATCCTGGTCAACCACTGATGTGTAACCCTAATATCAGGATAGGAACAAAATGTTAGTCCCCAAGTGGCTACCCCAAATACAGGGCTCTCAGTGGAAGACTTTATGTGCAAGACAGACCTCAATAGCTGATCTATTACCTGTCTTGAACATCCCCACTAATGCCCTGTTCAAGATATATCAATTAAAGCATCTGGTAGACAAAGCGTTTGGAATAGCAGTACCTCTCAACTGTTAAACCACTACTAGAGGAGGTTAAGGGTTGTGCGGTTAAACCCCATGGGGTGTCTAAGCTGTACACCTACCTCTTGAAACTTGTCCATCCCATTCTCTAACTGGTTCCAAATCTGGCGCTATCCCCTTAGGTTCCCCGTTTCCATGGGGTCAAATCTGGAAGGATCTGTACATCTACAACACTTTAGACAGGAATAGAATGATTCAGTATTTCATAATTAATAGCATGTATTTCACACCAGTGTGGAAATCAAAATTTGGCCCTCTGCTCCCTCAAAATGTTTCAGGTGCGGAAAGAGCAAGGAGACCTCCTCATATTTTCTGGCACTGTCCTAAAATTGCTCCACTCTGGAAGATAATTGAGGATAATTTAGATCCCATACTAGGTTTGAAAGACCTTTCACATTAGAGATCTGTATCATAGGGGACTACAGACAGGTATCAAGGTCAGGAAAGGAAGTACCATATAGCACTCATTTCTATGGCAGTTAAGAGGCTGGTTCTCCGCACTGGACAGATAGTTTTGAGATTTCATACCTAGATTGGGTGGAAGAAAGTCCCAATGCTTCAAAGTGGAGAAGTTGATTGCTAATTTTAGATCCTCTCCAATGACCTTTCGAAGAAATGGGAAAACTATATGCTCTGTATCTCCATTGACAGGATCCCTTGACATATAAGGAACTGTCGAGGTACACACCTCAGGACTTGGAGTTTCCTAGCTCCTGTTTCCCCTTTGCAGTAATCTCATAACCTCTCACCCTGTGAGTTTGTAGAAACCAGCTTCCCAGCCAGTATCTTAGGTTAAGAACTCTTATAACACCTAACTACTAGAGTTAGTTTATTATCTCTCTCCTTAGTGGTGACGCCTCATTGAGGGGAGGGGGTGGATAGTTGATTTGGGTTATCCTGTTTACTGTTTTCTAGTTTCTCTTGGTACCTTCATTCTCCTTTCTTTCTTTGCCCGGTTACTAAAGTATATTCAATTCTGGAATATATTGAATATTTGTATTATGTTCAGATGTTACTGGTTAAATTGATGTAACTACAGTTGGAAATTAATAAAAAGAGAATTTCAAAAAAAAAAAAAAAAAATGATTCAAGGCCATCGTCTCCTGCACTTTTTTGGTGTCAAGGCTAAGAATTATGTCTTTGACTTCTTTGTAGCTAAACAGGCACAACTGGAAGGGATGAGGTGGAGTAGCATGTGTAGTATCTGGGCTAGTGTTGCTATTCACTCGGCTAGCATATGGGGAGGAGTCAAATGCCAACCCAGCAGTGGCAAAGTGAAGGTTAAGTTCTTTGAGGATTCGCAGTTTATTTTCAACCATCCCGTCCTTGGCCAGAATCTTGGTGGGAAGGGAGGAAGCAGCAGGATGGCCTTCAATGGATCTCAGTGTCTTCCAGATTTTTGGGGAGTTCCCTTTGGCCTGCTCCAGAGAGGAGATATAGAAGTTTGCTTTAGTAGCATGTACACTTTTAACACAGGTGTTTCTGGTAGTTTTAAATGCCTGCCAGTCTGCTGGGCCCTTTGTGTGCCTGGCCCTAGCCCATAGCTTGTTTCTATTGGTAAGTGCAGATTTGAGCTCTTGGGTGAACCATGGATGTGAGATTTTCCACACCCTCATTTTAATAAGAGGAGCATGCTTGTTAATTAGGGTGGTGAGGTTGTCATTTAGGACAGAGATGGCGGCATCAGCAGATTTGGCAAGATATAGGTCTTCCACCTGATCGTAACTAGACTCAGTTAGGAAGTTTACCGAGTTGAATTTACAGAATGAGCGCTTGAGTCTGAATTTAGGGTGCTGCTGGGTTTTAGATTGGAATCTTGTACATACAATGATACTGTGGTCGCTCATGTCATTATGGAAAACTGCAGAATGTGGATTTTATGGGGATCTCGAAGTTAAGATGACATCTAAGAGAGAGCTGTTGGCAGAGTTAGAAGCATTGATTCTTGTGGGTTCAGTTACTATCTGTGTAAGACCCAGCTCATCACAGATGGCTTTTAGGGAGTGGATTTAGCAGTGAGCCAATCCATATTGAAGTCCCCTAAGATTATTGTTTCCGTGTTAGAAGCCAAAGTTATGGATTTCAACACGCTAAAATTTCTGTGCCTCTGACGGGGTCTATAGCCACCAATGATTGTGATGCACTCTGAGGATGGAAGGTGAAGTTTAGGTGAAACAATCTCATATTCCTTGGGCTTAGTTTTACAGGAATGCTGCACATCAAATTTTGATTTGGCGATACAACCACTCCCCGAATCCCTATCAGCCCTAAAGAGCTTGAAGCCCGGTATAGTAATTTATGGATCAATGTTGATCTTTTAGCATGACTCGGTAATTATAATCAGATCTGGGTCAGTGTGGGCTGTCCAAACTTGAAGATGATCAAGTTTTTTGAGCAGGCTTAGAATATTGATCATCATCAGTTTCATCCCAGGAGCAGCTGCAAACTCCGACGGAGAAGTGATTTGAGTTGGGGGACCTGGATTTAGTTCGACATTGCCTGAACAGAAAAGGAGAATCAGAAACATTTTCTTGAGAGCATTTATCAGGTAGAAGTGGGCTCTTTTCGTATGAGTTCTTGTGTGGTGTTCAGTCATTGAGGTATGTCTAGCCAGGGCATAGGAGATGCTGACATGGCCGTTTAAGGCTAGCAGGGGAAATGCACGGAAAGACATTGGTAAAGGGAGGAGGGCCAGAGGAGAGGGATGAGAATTAAAATGAAAACCTGACAGATTAAGAGTAGGGAAGCAATATGAAGATGCGGCAGGAACTACGATTGTGGGTTCCCAGGCTGGGATGACTTCTGACTTACCATGGATCAGTGCTTTATGAGTCATAATTTTTGCCAGGATTAGAAGTAGAATGATAATGCAGGCCATATTGACCATGATTGAGTACAGTGATTTGTGTAGAAAGACCAAGAATCCCTCTAGTGGCAGGTCTGTATAACCTGCTAATAATAAACTTCTATTACACAGTTGAAATGTGCTTGGTTCTATCGAAAATCTATTTGTAAAAAGTGCCAGGTGGCTGAAGCAGGGGAAAAGTCCTGACCAATCAGAGCGGGTTTGCTGGAAGCGCCCGTGTTCTGAATGGCTGCACTGTCCCGTACCTTCCAAGGAGCTGCAGCAGGTGTCCTGGTCTCAGTCGGTGGCTGGCTGGGTGCCGGCCAACCGTGGGGGAGCTGAAGCAGCCCTGTTCAAGAGCAGGCAGCTGGAGAGAAGAAAAAAGAGCAGATCTTAAATAGCATAGAGGTTAGGATGGGTTAGATTTGAGCAGTTTAGTAAGACAAAAGGTAGTTAGACTTTTTGGCATCAAGGCAGAGTGCTTGGATGGGGGGGTGCAGAAGAAGCACTGAGACAAAAGAGGGTGTAAGCACTTTAAGACACTAATAGAAACTACAATCCTGCCAATACAGTTGAAAAACTTCTATTACACAGATGAAATGTGCTTAGTTCTATTGAAAATCTATTTGTAAAAAGTGCCAGGTGGCTGAAGCAGGGCAAAAGTCCTTGCCAATCAGAGCAAGTTTGCAGGAAGCACACGTGTTCCGATTGGCTGCACTGTCCCGTACCTTCCAAGAAGCTGCAGGCGGGCGTCCTGGTCTCGGTCGGTGGCTGGCTGGGTGCCGGCCGACTGTGGAGGAGCTGAAGCAGCCTCATTCAAGGGCAGACAGCTGGAGAGAAGAAAAAAGAGCAGGTCTTAAATAGCATAGAGATTAGGATGGGTTAGATTTGAGCAGTTTAGTAGGACAAAAGGTAGTTAGACTTTTTGGCGCCAAGGAAGAGTGCTTGGATGGGGGGGTGCAGGAGGAGCATTGAGACAGAAGAGTTGTAATCACTTTAAAACACTAGTAGAAATTACAATCCAGCTAATACAGTTGAAAAACTTCTATTACACAATTGAAATGTGCTTAGTTCTATCGAAAATCTATTTGTAAAAAGTGCCAGGTTGCGGAAGCAGGGTAAAAATCCTGGCCAATCAGAGCAGGGTTTGCTGGAGGTGCCTGTGTTCTGATTGGCTACGCTGTCCTGTACCATCCAAGCAGCTGCAGCTGGGCGTCCTTGTCTCAGTCGGTGGCTGGCTGGGTGCCGGCCGACCGTGGGGGAGCTGAAGCAGCCCCGTTCAAGGGCAGCCAGCTGGAGAGAAGAAAAAAGAACAGGTCTTAAATAGCATAGAGGTTAGGATGGGTTAGATTTGAGCAGTTTAGTAAGACAAAGGGTAGTTAGACTTTTTGGCGCCAATGTAGAGTGCTTGTATGGGGGGGGTGCAGGAGGACCACTGAGACAGAAGAGGTGTAAGCATTTTAAAACACTAGAAGAAATTACAGTCCAGCTAATATAGTTGAAAAACTTCTATTACTCAGTTGAAATGTGCTTAGTTCTATCGAAAATCTATTTGTAAAAAGTGCCAGGTGGCTGAAGCAGGGGAAAAGTCCTTGCCAATCAGAGTGGGTTTGCTGGTAATGCCCGGGTTCCATTTGGCTGCGCTGTCCCGTACATTCCAAGCAGCTGCAGGCGGGCATCCTGATCTCTGTCGGTGGCTGGCTGAGTACCGGCCGACCATGGGGGAGCTGAAGCAGCCCTGTTCAAGGGCAGGCAGCTGGAGAGAAGAAAAAAGAGCAGTTCTTATATAACATAGAGGTTAGGATGGGTTAGATTTGAGCAGTTTAATAAGACAAAAGGTAGTTAGACTTTTCGGCGCCAAGGCAGAGTGCTTGGATTTGGGGGTGCCGGAGGAGCACTGAGACAGAAGAGGTGTAAGCACTTTAAAACACTAGTAGAAATGACAATCCAGCTAATACAGTTGAAAAACTTCTATTACACAGTTAAAATGTGCTTAGTTCTATCGAAAATCTATTTTTAAAAAGTGCCAGGTGGCTGAAGCAGGGGAAAAGTCATGGCCAATCAGAGCGGGATTGCTGGAAGCATCCGTGTTCGAATTGGCTGCACTGTCCCATACCTTCCAAGGAGCTGCAGGTGGGCGTCCTGGTCTTGGTCGGTGGCTGGCTGGGTGCCGGCCGACCGTGGGGGAACTGAAACAGCCCTGTTCAAGGGCAGGCAGCTGGAGAGAAGAAAAAAGAGCAGGCCTTAAACAGCATAGAGGTTAGGATGGGTTAGATTTGAGCAGTTTAGTAAGACAAAAGGTAGTTAGACTTTTCGGCGCCAAGGCAGAGTGCTTGGATGGGGGTGCCGGAGGAGCACTGAGACAGAAGAGGTGTAAGCACTTTAAAACACTAGTAGAAATTACAATCCAGCTAATACAGTTGAAAAACTTCTATTACACAGTTGAAATGTGCTTAGTTCTATTGAAAATCTATTTATAAAAAGTGCCAAGTGGCTGAAGCAGGGGAAAGTCTTTGTCAATCAGAGCGGGTTTGCTGGAAGCGCCTGTGTTCCGATTGGCTGCGCTGTTCCGTACCTTCCAAGGAGCTGCAGGTGGGCGTCCTGGTCTCAGTCGCTGGTTGGCTGGGTGCCGGCCGACCATGGGAGAGATGAAGCAGCCCTGTTCAAGGGCAGGCAGCTGGAGAGAAGAAAAAAGAGCAGGTCTTAAATAGCATAGAGGTTAGGATGGGTTAGATTTGAGCAGTTTAGTAAGACAAAAGGTAGTTAGACTTTTCGGTGCCAAGGCAGAGTGCTTGGATGGGGGGGTGCAGGAGGAGCGCTGAGACAGAAGAGGTGTAAGCACTTTAAAACACTAGTAGAAATTACAATCCAGCTAATACAGTTGAAAAACTTCTATTACACATTTGAAATGTGCTTAGTTCTATCGAAAATCTACTTGTAAAAAGTGCCAGGTGGCTGAAGCAGGGGAAAAGTCCTTGCCAATCAGAGTGGGTTTGCTGGAAGCGCCCATGTTCTGATTGGCTGCGCTGTCCCGTACTTTCCAAGGAGCTGCAGGCGGGCATCCTGGTCTCAGTCACTGGCTGGCTGGGTGACGGCCGACTGTGGGGGAGCTGAAGCAGTCCCGTTCAAGGGCAGGCAGCAGGAGAAAAGAAAAAAGAGCAGGTCATAAATAGCATAGAGGTTAGGATGGGTTAGATTTGAGCAGTTTAGTAAGACAAAAGGCAGTTAGACTTTTTGGCACCAAGGCACAGTGCTTGGATGGGGGGGTGCAGGAGGAGCACTGAGGCAAAAGAGGTGTAAGCACTTTAAAACACTAGTAGAAATTACAATCCAGCTAATACAGTTGAAAAACTTCTATTACACAAGCTGAAATGTGCTTAGATCTATCGAAAATCTATTTGTAAAAAGTGTCAGGTGGCTGAAGAAGGGGAAGAGTCCTCGCCAAACAGAGGGGGTTTGCTGGAAGCACCCATGTTCTGATTGGCTGCAATGTCCCAATCCTTCCAAGGAGCTGCAGGCTGGCGTCCTGGTCTCGGTCGGTGGCTGGCCAGGAGCTGACTGACCGTGGGGGAGCTGAAGCAGCCTCGTTCAAGGGCAGGCAGCTGGAGAGAAGAAAAAAGAGCAGGTCTTAAATAGCATAGACATTAGCATGGGTTAGATTTGAGCCTTTTAGTAAGACAAAAGGTAGTTAGACTTTTCGGCGCCAAGGCAGAGTGCTTGGATGGGGGGTGCAGGAGGAGCATTAAGACAGAAGAGGTGTAAGCCCTTTAAAACACTAGTTGAAATTATAATCCAGCAAATACAGTTGAAAAACTTCTATTATACATTTGAAATGTGCTTGGCTCTATCGAAAATCTATTTGTAAAAAGTACCAGGTAGCTGAAGCAGGGGATAAGTCCTGACCAATCAGAGCGGGTTTGCTGGAAACGCCTGTGTTCTGATTGGCTGCGCTGTCCCGTACCTTCCAAGGAGCTGCAGGTGGGCGTCCTGGTCTCAGTCGGTGGCTGGCTGGGTGCCGGCCGCCCGTGGGAGAGCTGAAGCAGCCCAGTTCAAAGGCAGGCAGCTGGAGAGAAGGAAAAAGAGCAGGTCTTAAATAGCATAGAAGTTAGGATGGGTTAGATCTGAGCAGTTTAGTAAGACAAAAGGTAGTTAGACTTTTTGGTGCCAATGCAGAGTGCTTGGATTTGGGGGTGCAAGAGGAGCACTGAGACAGAAGAGGTGTAGGCACTTTAAAACGCTAGTAGAAATTACAATCCAGCTAATACAGTAGAAAAACTTCTATTACACAGTTGAAATGTACTGAGTTTTATCAAAAATCTATTTGTAAAAAGTGCCAGGTGGCTGAAGCAGGGGAAAAGTCCTGGCCAATCAGAGCAGATTTGCTGGAACCATCCATGTTCCGATTGGCTGCACTGTCCTGTACCATCCAAGGAGCTGCAGGTGGGCATCCTGGTCTCGGTCGGTGGCTGGCTGGGTGCCGGCCAACCGTGGGAGAGCTGAAGCAGCCCTGTTCAAGGGCAGACAGCTGGAGAGAAGAAAAAAGAGCAGGTCTCAAATTGCATAGAGGTTAGGATGGCTTAGATTTGAGCAGTTTAGTAAGACAAAAGGCAGTCAGACTTTTTGGCACCAAGGCAGAGTGCTTGGATGGGGGGGTGCAGGAGGAGCACTGAGGCAAAAGAGGTGTAAGCACTTTAAAACACTAGTAGAAATTACAATCCAGCTAATACAGTTGAAAAACTTATATTACACAGTTGAAATGTGCTTAGTTCTATCGAAAATCTATTTGTAAAAAGTGCTAGGTGGCTGAAGCAGGGGAAAGTCCTTGCCAATCAGAGCGGGTTTGCTGGAAGCGTCCATGATCCGTTTGGCTGCACTGTCCTGTACCTTCCAAGGAGCTGCAGGTGGGCATCCTGGTCTCGGTCGGGAGGCTGGCTGGGTGCCGGCCGACTGGGTACTGAGCAGCCTCATGACCAATGGCAGGCAGCTGAGAAGAAAAAGAGCAGGTCTTGAAATAGCATTGAGGTTAGATGGGTTAGATTGAGCAGTTTAGTAAGACAAAAGGAGTCAGATTCTTTTGGCACCAAGGCAGAGTGCTTGGATGGGGGGTGCAGGAGGAGCACTGAGGCAAAAGAGGGTAAGCACTTTAAAATACTAGTAGAAATTACAATCCAGCTAATACAGTTGAAAACTTATATTACACAGTTGAAATGTGCTTAGTTCTATCGAAAATCTATTTGTAAAAAGTGCTAGGTGGCTGAAGCAGGGGAAAGTCCTTGCCAATCAGAGCAGGTTTGCTGGAAGCGCCCATGATCCATTTGGCTGCACTGTCCTGTACCTTCCAAGGAGCTGCAGGTGGGCATCCTGGTCTCGGGTCGGAGGCTGGCTGGTGCCGCCGACTGTGGGTACTGAAGCAGCCACATTCAATGGCAGGCAGCTGGAGAGAAGAAAAAGAGCAGGTCTTAAATAGCATTGAGGTTAGGATGGGTTAGATTTGAGCAGTTTAGTAAGATAAAGGGTAGTTAGACTTTTCAGCACCAAGGCAGAATGCTTGGATGGGGGGGTGCAAGAGAAGCACTGAGACAGAAGAGGTGTTAGCACTTTAAAAAACTAGAAGAATTTACAATCCAGCTAATACAGTTGAAAAACTTCTATTACACAGTTGAAATGTGCTTAGTTCTATCGAAAATCTATTTATTCAAAGTGCCAGGTGGCTGAAGCCAGGGAAAAGTCCTGGGCAATCAGAGCAGGTTTGCTGGAAGTGCTTGTGTTCTGCTTGGCTACGCTGTCCTGTACCTTCCAAGGAGTTGCAGGTGGGCGTCCTGGTCTCAGCCGGTGGCTGGCTGGGTGCCGGCCAACCGTGGAAGAGCCGGCAGCCCTGCTCAAGGGCAGACAGCTGCAGAGAAGAAAAAAGAGGAGGTCTTAAGTAACATAGAGGTTAAGATGAGTTAAATTTGAGCAGTTTAGTAAGACAAAGGTAGTCAGGCTTTTCGACGCCAATGCAGAGTGCTTTGGATGGGGTGCAGGATGAGCACTGAGACAGAAGAGGTGTAAGCACTTTAAAACACTAGTAGAAATTACAATCCAGCTAATACAGTTGAAAACTTCATTACACAGTTGAAATGTGCTTAGTTCTATCGAAAATCTATTTTAAAAAGTGCTTGTGGCTGAAGCAGGGGAAAGTCCTGCCAATCAGAGCGGATTTTCTGGAAGTGCCCATATTATGATTGGCTGCGCTGTCCCGCATTTCTCTAAGGAGCTGCAGGTGGCCATCCTGGTCTCAGTCAGTGGCTGGCTGGGTGCCGCTGACCGTGGGGAGCTGGAAGCAGTCCCATTCAAGGGCAGGCAGCAGGAGAGAAGAAAAAAGAGCAGGTCTTTTTTTTTTATACTTCGTCTTTATTTTCATCATATATAGTTACGGTTATATCTTTGTTTCCATTTTTATATAACTTAATAAACTTAAGCCCAAATTCAACAAACTCATTCCCTCTTCTTATCTTTCTAATGATTATTTTATCTACACTATATGAATGCATTGTGCCCTCCAATAAATCCTAGGTGTTGCCTTTATATTACATTTCCATTTCATTCCACGTCACCTCCCACTCAACCATCTGTTTTGGTATTGGGTATCTTTTGTCTCAAAGAAAATGTAATCCTTCAAACACTTTTATTTTCTCAACTGTCTCTCTCCATTCCATCACTGTGGGGGTTCGCAAAGCCATCTTCTAGTTATGACTTTTTCCCCGTCGCTTATCAACATTTTCCAGAGTATTTGGCTTCATACCTTTTAGCTCTGTGGATAGACCCCTAGTACCATATGCTCTGGCCCCAGTGTTTTAACTATATTAAACATTGTTCTCACATCCCTCTGTATCCCCTCCCAATATGCCTTTAACACAGGACATTCCCAAAAGACATGAGCCTGGTTGGCCTCCTGAACCCCGCACCCCCTCCAGCAGCTAACCACCTTATCTTTGTGCCACTTGGCCAGTTGCATTGGGACTCTAAAAAATCTAGATTTCACCTTCCATACGTAAGTCCTCCACTCTGGGGAGGATGTGGTGCTCCAAGTGTTTTGCCAAACTGCTGTCCAATCCCTGTCGTCTAGCTTTATCTGTAGTTCTTGTTCTCATTTATTTTTGATGTACTGAGTTGTGTACTGTAGATCCTTGATATAATTTTAATACAACATTGAGATAGCCCTTCCCTCTATTTGAATTCCATATTGCTTCAAATACATCTGGGATCTCAGATCCTCGATCTTTTTAATTGAATTATTCATCTGCTTCCCTATATAGTCTCTTATCTGATAATATCGATCAGGTCTTTCCTCATCCATTTAAACTTCTTTGCGCTCGCAAATGCCATTATATTTTCCCCCAGGAGTTGCCAGGTGGTTTACATCCTAGTCCTCCTGTTTTTTATACCAAGGATCTTCAGCTGCTGGATTATTGTCTCTATCTACAGTCCACCATGTGTACTTCAACTGATATATTCTGGTATATCCCTTGGACAATCCCAGTCCGTATCCCTGCATTGCAGTGGCCGTCCCACATATGGCGGCATGTCCATCCTCTCTATTGTGTGATGCTGAGCATTGTGCTAATAATGGTGGTGTAAATCCGTCTCTAGATCTGTCTCTTTCGATCTTGCTATATAATCCATGTGTTGTAGCATCAGTATTACTCTAGTCTGCACTGCTATCCAGCACCCCATTAACAGAGGAACTGCCAGTCCTCCCATCCTCTTGGGTAGGTACAGAGTTTGTTTTCTAATTCTGGGTTTTTTATTTAACCAGATAAAACCCCCTATCATCTTTTGCCATTTTCCTAATTGCCTGGTGGTTATTGGAGCGGGTACACATTGAAACAGAAACAAAAGGCTCGGGACTATATTCATTTTGACTACCTATATTCTCGTAAATAGCGTCATGGGGAAAAGCCTCCATCTCTGTATATCTTTTTGTACCTGCTCTAACAATATAGGATAATTTATCTGTGGCAATCGGGTAGTTTCTTTGTCCAGTTTTATTCCTAGATACTTCAAATAAGGGAGGTCCCATCTCATAGGGTATAAACTTTTTATCCGTGCAGTCGGTTCATAGTTTAGTTTCAATACCTCTGTCTTGGTCTCATTTAAAGTATATCCTGCATATTCAGAGAAAGTTTTTAAGTGCTCAAAAAGGTGCACCACCGATTCTTCTGGATTAGTTAAGTATAACAGTATATCATCTGCATATAGGGCTGGCTTTTGCTGCCTTCCCCCCAGTAATAGCCCTTTAATATCTTGGTTATCTGTAATTCCCTGAGCTAAGGGCTCCAAATAAAGGGCAAACAATAATGAGTGAAAGGGCATCCCTGCCTAGTTCCCTTTCTAGCTTAAATGAATTGGAGTGGTGTCCATTTGCTCTCACATAGGCTTTAGGTGTTTAGTAGATTTTTCCAATCAGATCGTTAAATTGCTTAGGAAAACCAAACTTTCCCAAGATCGCTTTTAGGACTTCCCAAGAAACCTTATCAAAAGCCTTTTCGGCATTTAGGCTCAGAAGAATCGCCGATTGTTTAGTGCGGTTCAGATGGTCTATTATGTGTGCAGTTCGCCTCAAGTTATCCTGCGCCTGCCTCCCTGGAATAAATCCGGTTTGGTCTGCCTGTACTAACTTTGGGAGTATTTGTTGTAGCCTACGAGACAACACTGCCATAAATAATTTATAATCTGTATTAAGGAGGAAAATCGGCCTATAAGAGGGGCATAGTTGCGGGTCTTTACCTCCCTTGGGAATTACTGAAATAATGGTCTGTGACCACGATTCTGGTGGGCTCCGCTCTGTTAAAAGAGTTTCATTAAAAACCCTCAACAGGACGGGGACAAACTGCTTTTTAAAATGTTTATACATTTCGGCCAGGTATCCATCCGATCCAGGCATTTATTTGTTTTAAGCTTGTTTATTTCTCCTATCAGTTCCTCACTAGATATCAGTTTCATCAATTGTCTTTGCTCCCTTTCCGAAACTCTGGGTAATGATATGTTTCTTAAGTATCTGGCTAAGTCTTGCTCTTTTTACATGAGGGGGGCTGTATATAAGTCCTTATGATACAACTTGAAAGCTTCTACAGTTTCTGGAGTGTTTTGCAGCTTCTTCTTGTTCTGCGGATGTATTAGCTTGCTTATGTGAGCCTTTGATTTTTGTGTACGCAGTTTTGCTGCTAAAAGTCTAGTAGCTTTCGGACCTCCCTCATAGTACCTTTGCTTTAAAAACAGTAATTTTTGTTCAACGTAGTAATCCAGTTCTCTTTTTAAGTCCTGCTTAATTTTGTTTAGCTTTTAAAACTCTCTGTATTATATTTCTTCTTCAGTTGGGTTTCAAGATAGTCTATTTCTCCCTTAGAGTTTCTATTCTCTTTTCCCTTTGCTTCTTTCTATATGCCGCTATTGATATTAACTTCTCTCATTATTGCTTTAATGTATCCCATAACAATGCTGATGTTACTTCTGGTGTAGTGTTTTCTTCTAGTCTTTTTTATAATATCTACCATTTCTTGCTTAATGTCCTTATCTTGCAACAGCGAGATATTCAGTCTCCAGAATGTTCTCTTCTGGAAGTCCCCTAATTTGATTTGTAAGAATATTGGGGAATGATCTGATAGAACTGTATTTCCTATCCAGCTATCCTTCACCTCAGACATTGTTTCTTTTGGCAGAAGAAAGTAATCTAATCTTAAAAAACTTTTATGTGGAGGGGAAAAGAAAGTATAGTTCCGCTGTCTAGGGTGCCCTGTTCTCCATGCATCTATGTATCCCATCTCCCTTAGCAGCTTTACCAACCCTTCAAGTTCCTCTCTCATTACGTCCTGCTTAGCCAAACTGTCCAGGTAACGGATCTAAGACTATGTTGAGGTCCCCCAAGTATAATTTGTCCTTCTGCCCCTTCTTGTAGTTTTAATAATATGGTTCTATATACCTGGTAATTTGAACCTGGTGGCACGTAAACCGATGACAATGTTAACATCCTCCTTTGAAATTTACCTTTAAGGAATACATATCTCCTTCTTTATCAATATGCTTATCTATTACTTCAAATATTGTTTTCCTAGGTATTAATATAGAAACTCCTGTCTTCTGCCCTGCCATAAGAAGCACTAACTTCAAAATTAAACCCCATTTTCCCCAGTTTGCTATGTGTTCTGCTTGAGTTAGGTGGGTTTCTTGGAGCAGGATAAAATTGGAGCCCTCCTTTCTCAGTGCTGCTAGTATCTTTCTTCTTTTAATAGGGTTGTTCAGCCCATTATCGTTAAATGAGCAGATTAATGTTGACTTATCCATTGTCACAGTCCCCAACCTTCTTCCTTTTCCCTCACCCTATCTCTTTCTCTCCCTTTTCACTAACTTAGTACTTTTGGCAACTTTGGCACTTTGCATTCATTTCATACTCTTTTTCATAGATTTTAGGCTTAACAAACTGTTGAAAACACAACAAACTAGTTCCCATTCTAACAGTAGCTCTAATCATTCCTGTCTCCAAACTCTTTGTAAGTTTACTATGCATTTCTACAAAACTGTAATTTTAAACAGGAGAAAACAAATAATCCACTAATAAAAAGGAAAAACAGCACACAACTTATCCCCCCCCTCCTTTCTCCAAGGGTAAATGAAACTTCCAAGGCAGGGGAACCAACTTCGTGATTCTCTTTCTCTGCCCTCCTACGATGTTATTAAGGACAGAATCGAGTGGAGCTAATCCCTTAAACCTAGGGTGTTCCCTCAAAGAGCACTTTCTACTAAACGATCTTTATAAAGTTTGTTATTCTCAGACCGCCAAGCAGCTCAGTTGTGTTTATTCCAAAGATCCCTTCCTTTCCCAGCCCCCCACGCTTCTTTCCTTTATGTTTTCCCCATATTCTCCCCTCCAACATCAAGGTCCCCATATCACACAATTCCTTCGTTTCCTTGTCTCTTTATTTAGTATGTTCATTTTCAGTTAATTATCCCAGTGTCTGTGTTAGAGACTTATGTTCAGTTCTACTTAGTCTATGTTCTCCCAGGTGCGCAGGTCTAATTCCCATTTGTCGTTTCATCTGACTCCATCCAGCCGTCTCACCCTCTCAAAACTTCTCCAGAGAGTAATCCTTTCATCTTTATTTCTCCAAACCCCGAACAAGTATGCTTGCCAACCTTATTTTTCCTCTGCTCTTTGCGCCCACTCAGCCTACAGTCCCCGTTTCATCTCGATCTTCCTCTGCCGGTTCTCCATTCCAGCTTCTGTAGCTTCTAGTGTTTCTCTGAGGCGTTCATTGGTGGCGCCCTCTATGTTGCATTGTTTGCAGAAAACTGTCCGATGTGAGCCTCTGTGTCTTGCTGATTCGCTCCTCGTCTTCTGCCACTAACTGGATTCCTTTCCATACTAATGCCTCCATTGCTTTATTTGGGGTGTTGTACACTTGTACCCTCCTGCCAATGAACCTCAGCTTCACCGAAAGGGTGTCTGGAATCTGATGCCCTTTCCTTCAGTATTCTCAAAATTGGCAAGTATTGTTGTCTTGCTGCTGAATTTCAATAAGGTAATCATGGTCCATCTGAAGCCTTGAAGTCAGGTAGGTTAATTTTTTGCCCAGGCTCTTCAAGCAGATCCTCCTTTGTTTGATAGCTGGATACCAAAAATATTATAGATCGCGGGCGCTTTTGGGTCTTGAGGTTTCTGCCCAAGTGATCGATGGGCCCGCTTCACCGCCAAGGCGTAGATTGGGGAGCTCCAATATATCTCAGAAGGTTTTCAATAAATGCTGTCATCGGAGTTGTCTCCGCACCTCCGTAGTCCATACAGCCTCAGATTATTCCGACGCAATCTGCTTTCAAGGTCCGTGTTTTGCTTGTAACCACATCGCTTGTTGAATGAGCGACCCCACTGCTTGACTCAAGCAGGCTGATACCTCTTCCACCTCGGCTACTCTGGCTTCCGCCTCCTCAATTCGGCTATCCAGCTTTGAGATCTGTTGCGATAGCCCCTGTATATCTTTTTTTGTCTCCAGCCTCGAGCTTCTTATTTCTTTAAGGATTGTTTTGAAGTGTGTTCTCGATAATATATCTTGCTCCCCTTCTGTATCGTAGTCAGATCCCCGAATACTTGGAGAGCGGCTACAACTCTGCGGCCTGTGTCCCGCTTCCAATCCTTTTCCATCATTGGATCTGGCCAAATGCTTATTCCTCGGGGTACCCCCTCTATCTCTTTTCCTAATTTCTTTCGACATTACCAGGGGTATTTTGTTTCCTGGAGACACTCGATGTGTGGTTTTTATCTTTTATTTTAAAGAGCGCGGGAGGGAGCTCCTTTGCCGAGCTGCTTAGCTATATTGTAAAAGTGCCAGGTGGCTGAGGCAGCGGAACAGTCTTGGCCAATCAGAGTGGGTTTGCTGGAAGCACCCATGTTCCGATTGGCTGCGCTGTCTCGTACCTTCCAAGGAGCTTCAGGTGGGAGTACTGGTCAGGTCGGTGGCTGGCTGGGTGCCAGCGACCATGGGGAGCTGGAAGCAGCCCCATCTCAAGGGCATGCATCTTTCAAGGAGCTGCAGGAGTGCATCCTGGTCTCAGTCAGTGGCTGGCTGGGTGCCGGCCGACCGTGGAGGGGTGAGGCAGCCAGTTCAAGGGCAGGCAGCTTCCAAGGAGCTGTAGATGGGCATCTTGGTCTTGGTCAGTGGCTGGCTGGCTTCTGGCCAACTGTGGGGGAGCTGAAGCACCCAGTTCAAGGGCAGACAGCTTCCAAGGAGCTGCAGGCAGCCATCCTGGTCTTGGTCGGTGGCTGGCTGGGTGACGGCCGACCGTGGGGGAGATGAAACAGCCCCGTTCAAGGGCAGGCAGCTGGAGAGAAGAAAAAAGAGCAGGTCTTAAATAGCATAGGGGTTGGGATGGGTTAGATTTGAGCAGTTTAGTAAGACAAAAGGTAGTTAGACTTTTCGGCGCCAAGGCAGAGTGCTCAGTTGGGGGGGCTGCAGGGGGAGCACTGAGACAGTAGAGGTGTAAGCACTTTAAAACACTAGGGGAAATTACAATCCAGCTAATACAGTTGAAAAACTTCTATTACACAGTTGAAATGTGCTTAGTTCTATCGAAAATCTATTTGTGAAAAGTACCAGGTGGCTGAAGCAGGGAAAAAGTCCTTGCCAATCAGAGCGGGTTTGCTTGAAGCGCCTGTGTTCTGTTTTTCTGTGCTGTCCTGCATCTTCCAAGGAGCTGCAGGCGGCGCCCTGGTTCTCGGTCGAGAGCTGCTGGGTGCCGGCCGACAGTGGGGAGGTGAACCAGCCCCATTCAAGGGCAGGCAGCTGGAGAGAAGAAAAGCAGGTCTTAAATAGCATAGAGGTTAGGATAGGATAGATTTGAGCAGTTTTGTAAGACAAAAGGGAGTTAGATTCTTTCGGCACCAAGGCAGAGTGCTTGGATGGGGGGGCAGGAGGAGCACTAAGACAGAAGAGTGTAAGCACTTAAAACACTAGTAGAAATTACAATCCAGACCATACAGTTGAAAACTTCTATTACACAGCTGAAATGTGCTTAGTTCTATCAAAAATCTACTTGTAAACAGTGCCAGGTGGCTGAAGCATGGGAAAAATCCTGTCCAATCAGAACGGGTTTGCTGGAAGCACCCATGTTCTGATTGGCTGTGCTGTTCCGAATCTTCCAGAGCTGCAGGCTGGCTGCCTGGTCTCGGTCGATGGGTGGTTGGTGCCGCCGACCATGGAGAAGCTGAAGCAGCCACGTTCAAGGACAGGCAGCTTCCAAGGAGCTGCAAGACAGGTGTCCTGGTCTCGCTCAGTGGCTGGCTGGGTGCTGGACAACCATGGGTAGCTGAAGCAGCCCTGCTCATGGGAAGCTTCCAAGTTGCTGCAGGCGGGCGTCCTGGTCTCGCTCGGGGCTGGCAGGGTGCCGGCCGACCAGTGGCACTTGAAGCAGTCCTGTTCAAGGGCAGGCTGCTTCCAAGGAGCTGCAGGCTGGCATCCTGGTCTCATTCAGTGGCGGCCTGTGCCGCCACAGTGGGGGAGCTGAAGTAGTCCTGTTCAAGGGCAGGCATCTTCCAAGGAGCTGCAGGCGTGCATTCTGGTCTCAGTCGGTTGCTGGCTAGGTGCCGGTTGACCATGGTAGAGCTGAAGCAGCCCCGTTCAAGGGCAGCCAGCTTAAAAGGAGCTGCAGTTGGGAGTCCTGGTATTGGTCAGTGGCTGGCAAGGTGCCGGCCGACCATGGGGGAGTTGAAGCAGCACCATTCAAGGGCAGGAAGCTTCCAAGGAGCTGCAGGCAAGCATCCAGGTCTCAGTCGGTGGCTGGCTGGGTGCCATCTGACCATGGGGAGCAGAAGCAGCCCCTGCTTCAGGGCAGGCAGCTTCCAAGGAGCTGCAGGCGGGCATCCTGTCTCGCTGGTGGCTGGCTGGGTGCTGTACGACCGCTGGTGAGCTGAAGAAGCCCTGTTCAAGGGCAGACAGCTTCCAAGGACTTGCAGGCGGGCATCCTGATCTCGGTCAGTGGCTGGCTGGCTGGCTGGGTGCCGGCCGACCATGGGGGAGCTGAAGCAGCCCCGTTCAAGGGCAGACAGCTGGAGAGAAGTAAAAAGAGCAGGTCTTATATAGCATAGAGGTTAGGTTGGGTTAGAGTTGAGCAGTTTAGTAAGACAAAAGGTAGTTAGACTTTTCGGGGCCAAGGCAGAGTGCTTGGATCGGGGGGGTGGAGGAGGAGCACTGAGACAGAAGAGGTGTAAGCACTTTAAAACACTAGTAGAAATTACAATCCAGCAAATACAGTTAAAAAACTTCTATTACACAGTTGAAATGTGCTTAGTTCCATCGAAAATCTGTTTGTAAAAAGTGCCAGGTGGCTGAGGCAGGGGAAATGTCCTGGCCAATCAGAGCAGGTTTGCTGGAAGTGCCCGTGATCTGATTGGCTGCGCTGTCCTGTAACTTCCAAGTAGCTGCAGGCAGGCGTCCTGGTCCGGTCAGTGGCTGGCTGAGTGCCGGCCGACCATGGGGGAGCTGAAGCAGCCCCGTTCAAGGGCAGGCAGCTTCCAAGGAGCTGTAGGCGGGCGTCCTGGTCTCGGTCGGTGGCTGGCTGGCTTCCGGCCGACTGTGGGGGAGCTGAAGCAACCCAGTTCAAGGGCAGGCAGCTGGACTGAAGAAAAAAGAGCAGGTCTTAAATAGCATAGGGGTTAGGATGGGTTAGATTTGAGCAGTTTAGTAAGACAAAAGGTAGTTAGACATTTTGGCACCAAGGCAAAGTGCTTGGATGGGGGGGTGCAGGATGAGCACTGAGACAGAAGAGGTGTAAGTACTTTAAAATACTAGTAGAAATTACAATCCAGCTAATACAGTTGAAAAACTTCTATTACACAGTTGAAATGTGCTCAGTTCTATCGAAAATCTATTTGTAAAAAGTACCAGGCAGCTGAAGCAGGGAAAAAGTCCTGGCCAATCAGAGCAGGTTTGCTGGAAGCGCCAGTGTTGTGATTGGCTTCGCTGCCCTGTACCTTCCAAGGAGCTGCAGGCGGGCATCCTGGTCTCGGTCGGTGGCTGGTTGGGTGCCGGCCGACGATGGAGGAGCTGAAGCAGCCCCGTTTAAGGGCAGGCATCTTCCAAGAAGCTGAAGATGGGCATCCTGGTCTCGGTCGGCGGCTGGCTGGGTGCCGCCCAACCATGGGGTAGCTGAAACAGCCCCGTTCAAGGGCAGGCAGCTTACAAGGAGCAGCAGGCAGGCATCCTGGTCTCGGTAGGTGGCTGGCTGGGTGGCAGCTGACCGTGGGGTAGCTGAAGTTGCCTCGTTCAAGGGCAGACAGCTTCCAAGGAGCTGCAGGCGGGCGTCCTGGTCTCAGTCTGTGGCTGGCTGGAAGCTGGCCGACTGCGGGTAGAGCTGAAGCAGCCCAGTTCATGGGCAGGCAGCTTCCAAGAGCAGCTGTGAGAGCGCCCTGGTCTCGGTCAGTGGCTGACTGGGTGCCCGACCGAGCATGGGGTAGCTGAAGCAGCCCTGCTCATGGCAGGGAAGCTTCCAAGTTGCTAGAGGCTGGCGTCCTGGTGTCATTCAGTAGCTGGCTGGGTGCCAGCCGACCGTGGGGGAGCTGAACCAGCCCCGTTCAAGAGCAGGCAGCTGGAGAGAAGAAAAAAGAGCAGGTCTTATATAGTGTAGAGGTTAGGATGGGTTAGATTTGAGTAGTTTAGTAAGACAAAAGGTAGTAAGACTTTTTGGCGCCAAGGCAGAGTGCTTGGATGTGGGGGTGCAGGAGGAGCACTTAAACAGAAGAGGTGTAAGTACTTTAAAACACTAGTAGAATTACAATCCAGCAAATACAGTTGAAAAACTTCTATTACACAGTTGAAATGTGCTTAGTTCCATTGAAAATCAGTTTGTAAAAAGTGCCAGGGGGCCAAGGCAGTGGAAATGTCCTTGCCAATCAGAGCGGGTTTGCTGGAAGCACCTGTGTTCCAATTGGCTGCGCTGTCCCGTACCTTCCAAGGAGCTGTAGGCAGCTGACCTGATCTCGGTAGGAGGCTGGCTGAGTGCCAGCCGACTGTGGGGGCAGCTGAAGCAGCCCCGTTCAAGGGTAGGCAGCTTCCAAGGAGCTGCAGGCGGGCATCCTGGTCTCATTCGGTGGCTGGCAGGGTGCCAGCCGACCGTGGGGCAGCTGAAGCAGCCCCGTACAAGGGCAGGCTGCTTCCAAGGAGCTGAAAATGGGGGTCCTGGTCTCGGTCAGTGGCTGGCTGGGTGCTGACCGACCATGGAGGAGCTGAAACAGCCCCATTCAATGTCACTCAGCTTCCAATGAGCTGCAGATGGGCATCCTGGTCTCAGACGGTGGCTGGGGGTGCGGATGACCGGGGGAGCTGAAGCAGCCCAATCATGGGCAGGCAGCGCTCAAGGAGCTGCAGGTCAGTGTCCTGGTCTTGGTCGTTGGCTGGCTGGGTGCCGGCCGACACTGGGGGAGCTGAAGCAGCACCATTCAATGGCAGGCAGCTTCCAAGGACCTGCTGGCTGGCGTCCTATTCTTGGTCGGTGGCTGGGTGGGTGCCGACCGAAGGTGGGGGAGCTGAAGCAGCCCCGTTCAAGGGCAGCCAGCTGGAAAGAAGAAAAAAGAGCAGGTGTTATATAGCATAGAGGTTAGGATGGGTTAGATTTGAGCGGTTTAGTAAGAGAAAAGGTAGTTAGACTTTCCGGCGCCAAGGCAGAGTGCTTGGATGTGGGGTGCAGGAGGAGCACTTAAACAGAAGAGGTGTAAGTACTTTAAAACACTAGTAGAATTACAATCCAGCAAATACAGTTGAAAAACTTCTATTACACAGTTGAAATGTGCTTAGTTCCATTGAAAATCAGTTTATAAAAAGTACCAGGGGGCTGAGGCAGTGGAAAAGTCCTTGCCAATCAGAGCGGGTTTGCTGGAAGCACCCGTGTTCCAATTGGCTGCGCTGTCCCGTACCTTCCAAGGAGCTGCAGGTGGCTGACCTGATCTCGGTAGGAGGCTGGCTGAGTGCCGGCCGACTGTGGGGCAGCTGAAGCAGCCCCGTTCAAGGGTAGGCAGCTTCCAAGGAGCTGCAGGCGGGTGTCCTGGTCTCATTCGGTGGCTGGCAGGGTGCCAGCTGACTGTGGCAGCTGAAGCAGCCCCTGCATAAGGCAGGCTGCTTCCCAAGGAGCTGAAAGTGGGGGTCCTGGTCTCGGTCGGTGGCTGGCTGGGTGCTGACCGACCGTGGAGGAGCTGAAACAGCCCCATTCAACGTCACTCAGCTTCCAATGAGCTGCAGACGGGCATCCTGGTCTCAGACGGTGGCTGGGGGGGTGCCGGACGACCGTGGGGGAGCTGAAGCAGCCCCAATCAAGGGCAGGCAGCGTTCAAGGAGCTGCAGGTCAGCGTCCTGGTCTTAGTCATTGGCTGGCTGGGTGCTGGCCGACACTGGGGGAGCTGAAGTAGCACCATTCAATGGCAGGCAGCTTCCAAGGACCTGTAGGCTGGTGTCCTATTCTCGTTGGTGGCTGGCTGGGTGCCGCCGACGGTGGGGAGCTGAAGCAGCCCCATCTCAAGGCAGCCAGCTGGGAAGAAGAAAAAGAGCAGGTCTTATATAGCATAGAGGTTAGGATGGGTTAGATTTGAGCAGTTTAGTAAGACAAAAGGTAGTTACATTTTTCACGCCAAGGCAGAGTGCATGGATGGGGTGGTGGGAGAAACACTGAGACAGAAGAGGTGTAAGCACTTTAAAGCACTAGTAGATATTACTATCCAGCTAATACAGTTGAAAAACTTCTATTACACAGTTGAAATGTGCTTAGTTCTTAGTTAATCAGAGCTGGTTTGCTGGAAGCGCCCGTGTTCCATTTGGCTGCGCTGTCCCGTACCTTCCAAGGAGCTGCAGACTGGCGTCCTGGCCTCAGTCAGTGGCTGACTGGGTGCTGGCTGACTGTGGGGGAGCTGAAGCGGCCCCGTTCAAGGGTAGGCTTCTTCCAAGGAGCTGCAGGCGGGCATTCTGGTCTCGTTCGGTAGCAGGCTTGGTGCCTGCCGACCGTGGGGAAGCTGAAACAGCCCCGTTCAAGGGCAGGCATCTTCCAAGGAGCTGCAGGCGGGTGTCCTGTTCTCAGCTGGTGGCTGGCTGGGTGCCAACTGACTGTGGGGTAGCTGAAGCAGCCCCGATCTAGGGCAGGCAGCATCTAAGGAGCTGCAAGTCGACATCCTGGTCTCGTTCGGTGGCTGGCTGGCTGTCGCCAACCGTGGGGAGCTGAAGCAGCCCCATTCAAGGCAGACGGTTTCCATGAGCTGCAGGCGGTGTCCTGGTCTCGGCCGGTGTCTGGCTTGGTGCCGCAGACTGTGGTATAGCTGAATCTGCCCCATTCAAGGGCAGGCAGCTACCAAGGAGCTGCAGGCGGGAGTCCTGGTCTCGCTGGTGGCTGGCTGTGCCGCCGACCATGGGGAGCTGAAGCAGCCCCATTCAAGGGCAGGCTGCTGGAGAGAAGAAAAAGAGCAGGTCTTATATAGCATAGAGGTTTGATGGGTTAGATTTGACCACTTTAGTAAGACAAAGGTAGTTAGATTTTTGGCACCAAGGCAGATTGCTTGGATCGGGGGTTGCAGGAGGAGCACTGAGACAGAAGATGTGTAAGCACTTTAAAATACTAGTAGAAATCACAATTGATCTAATACAGTTGAAACACGTCGATTACACAGTTGAAATGTGCTTAGTTCTATCGAAAATCTGTTTGTAAAAAGTGCCAGGTGGCTGAAGCAGGGGAAAAGTCCTTACCAATCAGAGCTGGCTTGCTGGAAGCGCCCATGTTCCGATTGGCTGCGTTGTCCCTTACCTTCCAAGGAGCTGCAGGCGGGCGTCCTGGTCTCAGTCGGTGGCTGGCTGGGTGCCATCCCACTGTGGAGGAGCTGAAGCAGCCCCGTTGAAGGGTAGACAGCTTCCCAGGAGATGCAGGAGGGCATTCTGGTCTCGTTCGGTAGCTGGTTGGGTGCCGGCCGACCGTGAGGAAGCTGGAGCAGCCCCGTTCAAGGGCATGCAGCTTCCAAGGAGCTGCAGGCAGGAGTCTTGGTCTCGTTCGGTGGCTGCCTGGGTGCAGGCCGACCATGTGTGAGCTGAAACAGCCCCGTTCAAAGGCAGGCAGCATCCATGGAGCTGCAGACGGGAGTCCTGGTCCCGGTCGGTGGCTGGCTGGGTGCCAGTCAACCATGGGGAGCAAGAAACAGCCCCATTCCAGGGCAGGCAGCTTCCAAGGAGCTGCAGGCAGGCTTCCTGGTCTCGGTCAGTGGCCGGCTTGGTGCCGGCCGACCGTGGGGCAACTGAAGCAGCCCCGTTCAAGGGCAATCAGCATCCAAGGAGCTGCAGGCAGGCATTCTGGTCTCAGTCGGTGGCTGGCTGGATGCCGGCCGACGGTGGGGGAGCTGAAGCAGCCCCATTCAAGTGCAGGCAGCTTCCAAGGAGCTGCAGGCGGGTGTCCTAGCCTTGATCAGAAGCTGGCTGGGTGCAGGCCGACCGTGGAGGAGCTGAAACAGCCCCATTCAACGGCACTCAGCTTCCAATGAGCTGCAGACGGGCGTCCTGGTCTCAGTCGGTGGTTGGGGGGGTGCCGGACGACCGTGGGGGAGCTGAAGCAGCCCCAATCAAGAGCAGGCAGCGCCAAGGAGCTGCAGGTCAGTGTCCTGGTCTTGGTCGTTGTCTGGCTGGGTGCCGGCCGACACTGGGGGAGCTGAAGCAGCACCATTCAATGGCAGGCAGCTTCCAAGGACCTGCTGGCTGGCGTCCTATTCTTGGTCGGTGGCTGGGTGGGTGCCGACCGAAGGTGGGGGAGCTGAAGCAGCCCCGTTCAAGGGCAGCCAGCTGGAAAGAAGAAAAAAGAGCAGGTGTTATATAGCATAGAGGTTCGGATGGGTTAGATTTGAGCAGTTTAGTAAGAGAAAAGGTAGTTAGACTTTTCGGCGCCAAGGCAGAGTGCTTGGATGTGGGGGTGCAGGAGGAGCACTTAAACAGAAGAGGTGTAAGTACTTTAAAACACTAATAGAATTACAATCCAGCTAATACAGTTGAAAAACTTCTATTACACATTTGAAATGTGCTTAGTTCTTAGTTAATCAGAGCTGGTTTGCTGGAAGCGCCCGTGTTCCATTTGGCTACTCTGTCCCGTACCTTCCAAGGAGCTGCAGGTGGGTGTCCTGGTCTCAGTCGGTGGCTGGCTGGGTGCCATCCCACTGTGGAGGAGCTGAAGCAGCCCCGCTTGAAGGCAGACAGCTTCCCGGGAGATGCAGGAGGGCGCTCTGGTCTCTGCCTGCAGCTGGTTGGGTGCCGCCGACTGGGGAGAAAGCTGGAGCAGCCACGCTACAGGGCATGCAGCTTCCAAGGAGCTGCAGGCAGGAGTCTTGGTCTTCGCTCTCTGCGGCTGCCTGCTGCAGGTCGACCATGGGTGAGCTGAAACAGCCTGCTCAAAGGCAGGCAGCATCCATGGAGCTGCAGACGGAGTCCTGGTCCTGGTCGGTGGCTGGCTGGGTGCCGGTCACCATGGGAAGCAGAAGCAGCCCTGCTCCAGGGCAGGCAGCTTCCAGGAGCTGCAGGCGGGGCTTCCTGGTCTCGGTCGTGGCCGGCTTGGTGCCGCCGACCGTGAGGAACTGAAGCAGCCCTGCTCATGGGCAATCAGCATCCAAGGAGCTGCAGGCAGGCTTTCTGGTCTCAGTCGGTGGCTGGCTGGATGCTGGCCGACGTGGGGAGCTGAAGCAGCCCTATTCATGGGCAGGCAGCTTCCAAGGAGCCGGGCAGGCGTCCTAGCCTTGATCGAAGCTGGCTGGGTGGGCCGACCGTGGGGAGCTGAAGCACCTCGCTCATGCTCAGGCAGCTTCCAAGAAGCTGGAGGCGGGTGCCCTGGGCCTTGATCGCAGCTGGCTTGGTGCTGGCCGACCGTGGTGGAGCTGAAGCAGCCCTCATTCAAGGCTGGCAGTTTCCAAGGATCTGCAAGCTGCCGTCTTGGCATTGGTTTGTGGCTGGCTGGTCCGGCCGACCAGGGGAGCTGAAGAAGCCTCATTCATGGGCAGGCAGCTTCCAAGGAGCTGCAGGTGGGGTGTCCTGGTCTCGGTAGGTGGCTGGCTGTCTGCCAGGCGACTGTGGGAGCTGAAGCAGCCCCGCTCAAGGGCAGGCAGCTGGAGAAAAGAAAAGCAGGTCTTATATAGCATAAACGTTAGATGGGTTAGATTTGAGCTGTTTAGTAAGAGAAAAGGAAGTTATACTTTTCGGTGCCAAGGCAGAGTGCTTGGATGAGGGGGTGCAGGAGAATCAGTGAGACAGAAGAGGTATAAGCACTTTAAAAGACAAGTAGAAATTACAATCCAGCTAATACAGTGGAAAAACTTCTATCACACATTTGAAATGTGCTTAGTTCTATCAAAAATCTGTTTGTAAAAAGTGCCAGGAGGCTGAAGGAGGAGAAAAGTCCTTGAAAATCAGAGCTGGTTTGCTGGAAGCACCCTGTTCCAATTGGCTGCGCTGTCCCTCACTTTCCAAGGAGCTGCAGGCGGGCATCCTGGTCTCGGTCGGTGGCTGACTGGGTGCCGGCCGAGTGTGGGGGAGCTGAAGCCGCCTCGTTCAAGGGCAGGCAGCTTCCAAGGAGCTGCAGGCGGGCATCCTGGTCTCGGTCGGTGGCTAGCTGGGTGCTGGCCGACCATGTAGGAGCTGAAGCAGCTCCATTCAAGGCAGGCAGCTTCCAAAGAGCTACAGGCAGGCATTCTGGTCTCGGTCGGTGGCTGGCTGGGTGCCAGCCGACCGTGGGGGAGCTGAATCAGCACCGTTCAATGGTAGGCTGCTTCCAAGGAGCTGCAGGCGGACGTCTTCATCTCGGTCGGTGGCTGGCTGGGTGCCAGCTGACTGTGGTGGAGCTGAGACAGCCCTGTTCAAGGGCAGGCAGCTTCCAAGAAGCTGCAGGCGGGTGTCCTGGTCTTGGTTGGTGGCTGGCTGGGTGCCGGCCGACCGTGGGTGAGCTGAAGCAGCCCTGTTCAAGGGCAGGCAGCTTCCAAGGAGCTGCAGGCGGGCTCCTGGTCTCGGTCGGTGGCTGGCTGGGAGCCGCCGACCGTGGGGAGCTGAAGCAGCCCTGTTCAAGGGCAAGCAGCTGGAGAAAAGAAAAAGAGCAGGTCTTATATAGCATAGAGGTTAGGATGGGTTAGATTTGAGCAGTTAGTAAGACAAAGGTAGTTAAAATTTTCAAGGCCAACGCAGAGTGCATGGATGGGGGTGCAGGAGGTGTACTGAGACAGAAGAGGTGTAAGCACTTTAAAACACTAGTAGAATTCACTATCCATCTAATACAGTTGAAAAACTTCTATTACACAGTTGAAATGTGCTTAGTTCTATTGAAAATCTGTTTGTAAAAAGTGCCAGGAGGTTGAAGCAGGGGGAAAGTCCTTGAAAATCAGAGCTGGTTTGCTGGAAGCGCCCGTGTTCTGATTGGCTGCGCTGTCCCGTACCTTCCAAGGAGCTGCAGGCCCGTGTCCTGGTCTCAGTCGGTGGCTGACTGGTGCTGGCCGACTGTGGGGAGCTGAAGCAGCCCTGCTCAAGGGTAGGCATCTTCCAAGGAGGTGGCAGTGGGTGTTCTGGCTCCAGTTCGGTAGCAGGCTGGTTGCCGCCGCACTGTGGGGAAGCTGAAGCAGCCCGGTTCACAGGCAGGTAGCGCCCAAGGAGCAGCAGGCGGGCGCCTTGGTCTCGGTCGGTGGTTGGATGCATGCCGGCTGACCATGGGTAGCTGAAGCAGCCCCGATCAAGGCAGGCAGCTTACAAGGAGCTGCAGGCAGGAGTCCTGGTCTCGGTCAGTGGCTGGATGGGTGCCGCCGACTGTGGGGAGCTGAAGCAGCCCTGTTCAAGGGCAGGCAGATTCCAAGGAGCTCCAGGCGGAGTCCTGGTCTCGCCGTGGCTGGCTGGTGTCGCCGACCGTGGGGAGCTGAAGCAGCCTGCTCAAGGGCAGACAGCTTCCAAGTACCTGCAGGCAGGCGCCCTGTCTCGGTCGGTGGCTGGCTGGGTGCCGACCGACCATGGGGGAGCTGAAGCAGCCCCGTTCAAGGGCAGTCAGCTTCCAAGAACCTGCAGGTGGGCGTTCTTGTCTCGGTCAGTGGCTGGCTGGGTGCCGGCCGACCGTGGGGGAGCTGAAGCAGACCAGTTCAAGGGCAAGCACCTGGAGAGAAGAAAAAAGAGCAGGTCTTATATAGCATAGAGGTTAGGATGGGTTAGATTTGAGTAGTTTAGTAAGACAAACGGTAGTTAGAATTTTCTGCGCCAATGCAGAGTGCATGTATGGGGGGGGTGCATGAGCAGCACTGAGACAGAAGAGGTGTAAGCACTTTAAAACACTAGTAGAAATCACAATCCTGCTAATACAGTTGAAAAACTTCTATTACACAGTTGAAATGTGCTTAGTTCTATCGAAAATCTGTTTGTAAAAAGTGCCAGGTGGCTGAAGCAGGGAAAAAGACCTTGCCAATCAGAGCTGGTTTGCTGGAATCGCCTGTGGTTCAATGGGTGCGCTGTCCCGCACCTTCCGAGGAGCTGCAGGCGGGCGCCCTGGTCTCAGTCAGTGGCTGGCTGGCTGCCATCCCACTGTGGGGAGCTGCAGCAGCCCGATCAAGGGTAGACAGCATCCCAGGAGCTGCAAGCGGGCATTCTGGTCTCGCTTGGTAGCTGGCTGGGTGCTGGCCGACCGTGGGTGCACTAAAGCAGCCCCGTTCAATTGTAGGCTGCTTCCAAGGAGCTGCAGGTGGACGTCTTCATCTCAGTCGGTGGCTGGCTGGGTGCCGGCTGACCGTGGTTGAGCTGATACAGCCCCGTTCAAGGGTAGGCAGCTTCCAAGGAGCTGCAGGCGGATGTCCTGGTCTCGGTCGGTAGCTGGCTGGTTGCCAGCCGACCGTGGTGGAGCTGAAGCAGCCCCATTCAAGTGCAGGCAGCTTCCAAGGAGCTGTAGGCTGGCATCCTGGTCTCAGTCGGTGGCTGACTGGGTGCCGGCCATCTGTGGGGAGCTGAAGCCGCCCTTCGCGGAAGGCAGCTTCCAAGGCTGCAGGTGGGCATTCTGGTCTTGTACGGTAGCAGGTTGGGTGCCGCTGACCGTGGGGAAGCTGAAACAGTCCCGCTCAAGGGCAGGCAGCTTCCAAGGAGCTGCAGGCGGGCATCCTGGTCTCAGTCGGTGGCTGGCTGGGTGCCGGCCGACCGTGTAGGAGCTGAAGCAGCCCCGTTCAAGGTCAGGCAGCTGGAGAGAAGAAAAAAGAGCAGGTCTTATATAGCGTAGAGGTTAGGATGGGTTAGATTTGAGCAGTTTAGTAAGACAAAAGGAAATGAGAATTTTCGGCGCCAAGGCAGAGTGCATGTGGGGGTGAGCAGCACTGAGACAGAAGAGGTGTAAGCACTTTAAAACACTAGTAGAAATCACAATCCTGCTAATACAGTTGAAAACTTCTATTACACTGTTGAAATGTGCTTAGTTCTATCGAAAATCTATTTGTAAAAAGTGCCAGGTGGCTGAAGCAGGGAAAAGACCTGCCAATCAGAGCTGGTTTGCTGGAATCGCCTGCGGTTCCGATTGGTGCGCTGTCCCATACCTTCCGAGGAGCTGCAGGCGGCATCTTGGTCTCAGTCAGTGGTTGGCTGGCTGCCATCCCACTGTGGGGAGCTGAAGCAGCCCGATCAAGGGTAGACAGCATCCCAGGAGCTGCAAGCGGGCATTCTGGTCTCGTTTGGTAGCTGGCTGGGTGCTGGCGACCGTGGTGCACTAAAGCAGCCCTGCTTCAATTGTGGCTGCTTCAAGGAGCTGCAGGTGGGACGCCTTCATCTCAGTCGGTGGCTGGCTGGGTGCCGGCTGACCGTGGTTGAGCTGATACAGCCCCTGCTCAAGGGTAGGGCAGCTTCCAAGGAGCTGCAGGCGGATGTCCTGGTCTGGTCGTGTAGCTGGCTGGTTGCCAGCCGACCGCAGGGAGCTGAAGCAGCCCCATTCAAGTGCAGGCAGCTTCCAGGAGCTGTAGGCTGGCATCCTGGTCTCAGTCGGTGGCTGACTGGTGCCGCCATCTGTGGGGAGCTGAAGCCGCCCCATTCGACGGGAAGGCAGCTTCCAGGGAGCTGCAGGTGGGCATTCTGGTCTTGTACGGGTAGCAGGTTGGGTGCCGCTGACCGTGGGGAAGCTGAAACAGTCCCGCCAAGGGCAGGCAGTTTCCAAGGAGCTGCAGGCGGCATCCTGGTCTCAGTCGGTGGCTGGTTGGTGCCGCCGACCGTAGGGAGCTGAAGCAGCCCCTGCTCAAGGTCAGGCAGCTGGAGAGAAGAAAAAGAGCAGGTCTTATATAGCGAGAGGTTAGGATGGGTTAGATTTGAGCAGTTTAGTAAGACAAAAGGAAATGAGAATTTTCGCCAAGGCAGAGTGCATGTAGGGGGTGCATGAGCAGCACTGAGACAGAAGAGGTGAAAGCACTTTAAAACACTAGTAGAAATCACAATCCTGCTAATACAGTTGAAAACTTCTATTACACTGTTGAAATGTGCTTAGTTCTATCGAAAATCTATTTGTAAAAGTGCCAGGTGGCTGAAGCAGGGAAAAAGGCCTTGCCAATCAGCGTTGGTTTGCTGGAAGCGCCTGAGTTCCGATTGGCTGCGCTGTCCCATACCTTCCAAGGAGCTGCAGGCGGGCATCTTGGTCTCAGTCAGTGGTTGGCTGGCTGCCATCCCACAGTGGGGGAGCTGAAGCAGCCCCGTTCAAGGGTAGACAGCATACCAGGAGCTGCAGGCAAACGTTCTGGTCTCGTTCGGTAGCTGGCTGGGTGCCGGCCAACCGTGGGGAAGGTGGAGCAGCCTGGTTCAAGGGCATGCAGCTTCCAAGGAGCTGCAGGCGGGAGTCCTGGTCTCGTTCAGTGGCTGGCTGGGTGCCGGCCGACCATGGATGAGCTGAAGCAGCCCCGTTCAAAGGCAGACTGCATCCAAAGAGCTGCAGGCGCGCGTCCTCGTCCCGGTCGGTAGCTGGCTGGGTGTTGGCCGACCGTGGGGTAGCTGAAGCATCACCGTTCAAGGGCAGGAAGCTTCTACGATGCTGCAGGCTGGCAAGTTAGTCTGAGTTGGAGGCTGGCTGGGTGCCGGTCGACCACGGGGGAGCAGAAGCAGCCCTGTTACAGGGCAGGCAGCTTCCAAGGAGGTGCAGTCATGCGTCCTGGTCTCGGTCGGTGGCTGGCTGGGTGCCAGCCGACCATGGGGCAGCTGAAGCAGCCCCGTTCAAGGGCAGGCAGCTTCCAAGGAGCTGAAGGTGGGCGTCCTAGCCTTGATCGGTGGCTGGCAGGGTGCCAGCCGACCGTGGAGGAGCTGAAGCAACCCCGTTAAAGGGCATACAGCTTCTGAGGAGCTGCAGGCAGGCATCTTGGCCTTGATTGGTGGCTGGCAGGGTGCCATCCGACCGTGGTTGGGAGCTGAAGCAGCCCCGTTCAAGGGCAGGCAGTTTCCGAGGAGCAGCAGGCAGCCGTCCTGGTCTCGGTCAGTGGCTGGCTGGGTGCCAGCTGACCATGGGGCAGCTGAAGCAGCCCCATTCAAGGGCAGGCAGCTTCCAAAGAGCTACAGGCAGGTGTCCTGGTTTCGGTCGGTGGCCAGCTGGGTGCCGGCCGACAACGGGGGAGCTGAATCAGCACCGTTCAATAGTAGGCTGCTTCCAAGGAGCTGCAGGCGGACCTCTTTATCTCGGTCGGTGGCTGACTGGGTGCCGGCTGACTGTGGTGGAGCTGATACAGCCCTGTTCAAGGGCAGGCAGCTTCCGAAGCTGCAGGCGGGTGTCCTGGTCCCGGTCGGTGGCTGGCTGGTGCCGGCCGACCTGCGGTGAGCTGTAGCAGCCCCGTTCAAGGTCAGGCAGCTTCCAAGACATGCAGGCGGGCGCCCTGGTCTCAGTCGGAGGCTGGCTGGGTGCCGCCGACCGTAAGGGAGCTGAAGCAGCCCTATCTAAGGGAAGGCAGCTGAGAGATGAAAAGAGCAGGTCTTATATAGCATAGAGGTTAGGATGGGTTAGATTTGAGCAGTTTAGTAAGACAAAATGTAGAGTGCATGGATGGGGTGCAGGAGGAGCACTGAGACAGAAGAGGTGTAAGCACTTTAAAACACTAGTAGAAATTACTATCCAGCTAATACAGTTGAAAAACTTATTACAAAGTTGAAATGTGCTTAGTTCTATCGAAAATCTGTTTGTAAAAGTGCCAGGAGGCTGAAGCAGGGAAAGGTCCTTGAAAATCAGAGCTGGTTTGTTGGAAGCGGCGTGTTCCTATTGGCTGCGCTGTCCCATACCTTCCAAGGAGCTGCAGGCTGGTGTCTGATCTCAGTCCGGTGGCTGACTGTGTGCGGCCGACAGTGGGGAGGCAAGACAGCCCGTTCAAGGTAGGCATCTTCAGGGGAGCTGCAGGTGGGCGTTTAGGTCTCGTTCGGTAGCAGGCTGGGTGCCGGTCGACCAGTGAGGAAGTTGAAGCAGCCCGGTTCATGGGCCAGAAAGCGTCCAAGGAGCAGCAGGTGGGCGTCTTGGTCTCGGTCGGTGGCTGGCTGAGTGCCAGCTGACCGTGGAGTAGCTGAAGCAGCCCTGATCAAGGGCAGGCAGCTTCCAAGGAGCTGCAGGCGGGAGTCCTGTTCTCGGTCGGTGGCTGGATGGGTGCCGACCGACTGTGGGGGAGCTGAAGCAGCCCTGTTCAAGGGCAGGCAGATTCCAAGGAGCTGCAGGCGGGCGTCCTGGTCTCGATCGGAAGCTGGCTGGGTGCCGGCCGACTGTGCAGGAACTGAAGCAGTGCTGTTCAAGGGCAGGCAGCTGGAGAGAAGAAAAAAGAGCAGGTCTTATATAGCATAGAGGTTAGGATGGGTTAGATTTGAGCAGATTAGTAAGAGAAAAGGTAGTTAAATTTTTCGGCGACAATGCAGAGTGCAAGGATGGGGGAGTGCAGGACGAGCACTGAGACAGAAAAGGTGTATGCACTTTAAAACACTAGTAGAAATTACTGTCCAGCTAATACAGTTGAAAAACTTCTATTACAGAGTTGAAATGTGCTTAGTTCTATTGAAAATCTGTTTGTAAAAAGTGCCAGGAGGGTGAAGCAGGGAAAAGGCCTTGAAAATCAGAGCTGGTTTGCTGGAAGTGCCCGTGTTCCGATTGGCTGCGCTGTCCCGTACCTTCCAAGGAGCTGCAGGCGGGCATCCTGGTCTCAGTCAGTGGCTGGCTGGCTTTCTGCCATCCCACAGTGGGGGAGCTGAAGCAGCCCCGTTCAAGGGTAGACAGCATACCAGGAGCTGCAGGCAGACGTTCTGGTCTCGTTCGGTAGCTGGTTGGGTGCCGGCCAACCGTGGGGAAGGTGGAGCAGCCCAGTTCAAGGGCATGCAGCTTCCAAGGAGCTGCAGGCGGGAGTCCTGGTCTCGTTCGGTGGCTGGCTGGGTGCCGGCCGACCGTGGATGAGCTGAAGCATCCCCGTTCAAAGGCAGACTGCATCCAAAGAGCTGCAGATGGGTGTCCTCATCGATGGGTGGCTGGCTGGGTGTTTGCTGACTGTGGGGGAGCTGAGCATCACTGTTCAAGTGCAGGAAGCTTCCGCGGTGCTGCAGGCTGGCAACGGTCTGGGTTGGTGGCTGGCTGGTGCGGTCGACCACAGGGGCAGAAGGAAACCCTGTTGCAGGGCAGGCAGCTTCCAAGGAGCTGCAGTCAGGCGTCCTGGTCTTGGTCGGCGCTGGCTGGGTGCCGGCTGCCGTGGGGCAGCTGAATCAGCCCGTTCTAGGCAGGCAGCTTCAAGAAGCTGAAGGCGGGTGTCCTGGCCTTGATCGGTGGCTGGCTGGGTGTCAGCCAGCCATGGAGGAACTGAAGCAGCCCGTGCAAAGACATACAGCTTCTAAGGAGCTGAAGGTGGGCATCCTGACCTTGATTGGTGGCTGGCAGGGAGCTGTCCGACCGAGGGGAGCTGAAGCAGCCCGTTCAAGGGCAGGCAGTTTCCGAGGAGCAGCAGGCAGCCGTCCTGGTCTCGGTCGGTGGCTGGCTGGGTGCCAGCCGACCATAGAGGAAGCTGAAGCAGCCGATTCAAGGGCAGGCAGCTTCAAAGAGCTATAGGCAGGTGTCCTGGTCTCAGTCGGTGGCTGGCTGGGTGCCGGCCGCAATGGGGGAGCTGAATCAGCACCGCTCAGTGGTAGGCAGCTTCAAGGAGCTGCAGGCGGACGTCTTCATCTCGGTCGGTGGCTGGCTGGGTGCCGGCTGACTTTGGTGGAGCTGATACAGCCCTGTTCAAGGGCAGGCAGCTTCCAAGAAGCTTCAGGCGGGTGTCCTGGTCTCGGTCGGTGGCTGGCTGGGTGCCGGCCGACCGTGGGTGAGCTGAAGCAGCCCTGTTCAAGGTCAGGCAGCTTCCAAGGACATGCAGGCGGGCGTCCTGGTCTCGGTCGGAGGCTGGCTGGGTGCCGGCCGACCGTGCGGGAGCTGAAGCTGCCCTGTTGAAGGGCAGGCAGCTGGAGAGAAGAAAAAGAGCAGGTCTTATATAACATAGAGGCTAGGATGGGTTAGATTTGAGCAGTTTAGTAAGACAAAATGTAGAGTGCATGGATGGGGGTGCAGGAGGAGCACTGAGACAGAAGAGGTGTAAGCACTTTAAAACACTAGTAGAAATTACTATCCAGCTAATACAGTTGAAAAACTTCTATTACAAAGTTGAAATGTGCTTAGTTCTATCGAAAATCTGTTTGTAAAAGTGCCAGGAGGCTGAAGCAGGGAAAGGTCCTTGAAAATCAGAGCTGGTTTGCTGGAGCGCCCGTGTTCCTATTGGCTGCGCTGTCCCGGTACCTTCAGGAGCTGCAGGCTGGTGTCCTGATCTCAGTCCGGTGGCTGACTGTGTGCGGCCGACAGTGGGGAGGCTAAGACAGCCCGTTCAAGGTAGGCATCTTCAGGGGAGCTGCAGGTGGGCGTTTTGGTCTCGTTCGGTAGCAGGCTGGGTGCAGGAGTGCGACCCGTGGGGAAGTTGAAGCAGCCCGGTTCATGGGCCGAAAGGGCCCAAGGAGCAGCAGGTGGGCGTCTTGGTCTCGTCGGTGGCTGGCTGAGTGCCAGCTGACCGTGGAGTAGCTGAAGCAGCCCGATCAAGGGCAGGCAGCTTCCAAGGAGCTGTGAGGTCCTGTTCTCGGTCGGTGGCTGGATGGGTGCCGACCGACTGTGGGGGAGCTGAAGCAGCCCTGTTCAAGGGCAGGCAGATTCCAAGGAGCTGCAGGTGGACGTCCTGGTCTCGGTCGGAAGCTGGCTGGGTGCCGGCCGACTGTGAAGGAACTGAAGCAGTGCTGTTCAAGGGCAGGCAGCTGGAGAGAAGAAAAAAGAGCAGGTCTTATATAGCATAGAGGATAGGATGGGTTAGATTTGAGCAGTTTAATAAGAGAAAAGGTATTTAAATTTTTCGGAGCCAACGCAGAGTGCATGGATGGGGGGGTGCAGGAGGAGCACCGAGACAGAAGAGGTGTAAGCACTTTAAAACACTAGTAGAAATTACTGTCCAGCTAATGCAGTTGAAAAACTTCAATTACCCAGTTGAAATGTGCTTAGTACTATTGAAAATCTGCTTGTAAAAAGTGCCAGGAGGGTGAAGCAGGGGAAAAGGCCTTGAAAATCAGAGCTGGTTTGCTGGAAGCGCCCGTGTTCCGATTGGCTGCGCTGTCCCGTACCTTCCAAGCAGTTGAAGGCGGGCGTCCTGGTCTCAGTCAGTGGCTGGCTGGCTGGCTGCCATCCCACAGTGGGGGAGCTGAAGCAGACCCGTTCAAGCGTAGACAGCATACCAGGAGCTGCAGGCAGACGTTCTGGTCTCGTTCGGCAGCTGGCTGGGTGGAGGCCAACCATGGGGAAGGTGGAGCAGCCTGGTTCAAGGACATGCAGCTTCCAAGAAGCTGCAGGCAGGAGTCCTGGTCTCGTTCGGTGGCTGGCTGGGTGCCGGCTGACCGTGGATGAGCTGAAGCATCCCCGTTCAAAGGCAGACTGCATCCAAAGAGCTGCAGGCGGGTGTCCTAATCCCGGTCGGTGGCTGGCTGGGTGTTTGCCGACCGTGGGGGAGCTGAAGCATCACCGTTCAAGTGCAGGAAGCTTCCACGGTGCTGCAGGCTGGCAACTTGGTCTGGGTCGGTGGCTGGCTGGGTGCCGGTCGACCACGGGGGAGCAGAAGCAGCCCTGTTGCAGGGCAGACAGCTTCCAAGGAGCTGCAGTCATGCGTCCTGGTCTCGGTCGGTGGCTGGCTGGGTGCCGGCTGACCGTGGGGGAGCTGAATCAGCACCGTTCAGTGGTAGGCTGCTTCCAAGGAGCTGCAGGCGGACGTCTTCATCTCGGTCGGTGGCTGGCTGGGTGCCAGCTGACTGTGGTGGAGCTGATACAGCCCTATTCAAGGGCAGGCAGCTTCCAAGAAGCTGCAGGCAGGTGTCCTGGTCTTGGTCGGTGGCTGGCTGGGTGCCGGCCGACCGTGGGGCAGCTGAAGCAGCCCCGTTCAAGGGCATGCAGCTTCCAAGGAGCTGAAGGCGGGTGTCCTGGCCTTGATCGGTGGCTGGCTGGGTGCCAGCCCACCGTGGAGGAAGCTGAAAGCAGCCCGTACAGGGCATACAGCTTCTGGAGCTGCAGGCGGGCATCCTGGCCTTGATTGGTGGCTGACAGGGTGCCGTCCGACCGTGGGGAGCTGGAAGCAGCCACGTTCAAGGGCAGGCAGTTTCCGAGGAGCAGCAGGCAGCGATCCTGGTCTCGGTCGGAGGATGGCTGGGTGCCAGCCGAGCCATGGGAAGCTGAGCAGCCCCATTCAAGGGCAGGCAGCTTCAAGAGCTACAAGCAGGTGTCCTCGACTCAGTCGGTGGCTGGCTGGGTGCAGGCCGACAATGGGGAGCTGAATCAGCACCATTCAATGGTAGGCTGCTTCAAGGAGCTGCAGGCGGGCGCTTCATCTCGGTCGGTGGCTGGCTGGGTTCCGGCTGACTGTGGTGGAGCTGATACAGCCCTGTTCAAGGGCAGGCAGCTTCAGAAGCTGCAGGCGGGTGTCCTGGTCTCTCGGTCGGTGGCTGGCTGGGTGCCGGCAGGCCGTGGGTGAAACTAAACAGCCCGTTCAGGGCAGAGCAGCTTCCAAGGACATGCAGGCGGGCGTCCTGGTCTCGATCGGAGGCTGGCTGGGTGCCGGTCGACCGTGCAGGAGCTGAAGCAGCCCTGTTGAAGGGCAGGCAGCTGGAGAGAAGAAAAAAGAGCAGGTCTTATATAGCATAGTGGTTAGGATGGGTTAGATTTGAGCAGTTTAGTAAGACAAAATGTAGTTTAATTTTTAGGCGCCAAAGCAGAGTGCATGGATGGGGGGTGCAGGAGGAGCACTGAGACAGAAGAGGTGTAAGCACTTTAAAACACTAGTAGAAATTACTATCCAGCTAATACAGTTGAAAAACTTCTATTACACAGTTGAAATGTGCTTAGTTCTGTCGAAAATCTGTTTGTATAAAGTGCCAGGAGGCTGAAGCAGGGAAAAGTCCTTGAAACTCAGAGCTGGTTTGCTGGGCGCCCGTGTTCGATGGCTGCGCTGTCCAGTACCTTCAAGGAGCTGCAGGCTGGTGTCCTGATCTCAGTCGGTGGCTGACTGGGTGCCGGCCGACAGTGGGAAGCTAAAACAGCCCCGTTCAACGGTAGGCATCTTCCAAGGAGCTGCAGGCGGGTGTTCTGGTCTCGTTGGTAGCAGGCTGGGTGCGGTCGACCCTGGGGAAGTTGAAGCTACCCGGTTCATGGGCAGAAAGCGTCCAAGGAGCAGCAGGTGGGCGTCTTGGTCTCGTTCGGTGGCTGGCTGCTTGCCGGCTGACCGTGGGGTAGCTGAAGCAGCCCCGAATAAGGGCAGACAGCTTCCAAGGAGCTGAAGGCGGGCGTCCTGGCCTTGATCGGTGGCTGGCTGGGTGTCAGCTGACCATGGGGGAGCTGAAGCAGCCCCATTCAAGGGCATACAGCTTCCAAGTAGCTGCAGGTGGGCATCCTGGCCTTGATCGGTGGCTGGCTGGGTGCCGTCCGGCCGTGGGGGAGCTGAAGCAGCCCCGCTCAAGGGCAGGCAGTTTCCGAGGAGCAGCAGGCAGCCGTCCTGGTCTCCGTCGGTGGCTGGCTGGGTGCCAGCCGACCATGGGACAGCTGAAGCAGCCCCATTCAAGGGCAGGCAGCTTGCTAAAAGGTACAGGCAGGCATCCTGGCCTCGGTCGGTGGCTGGCTGGGTGCCGGCCGACCATGGGGAAGATGAATCAGCACTGTTCAATGGTAGGCTGCTTCCAAGGAGCTGAAGGCGGACGTCTTCATCTCGGTCGGTGGCTGGCTGGGTGCTGGCTGACTGTGGTGGAGCTGATACAGCCCTGTTCAAGGCAGGCGACTTCCAAGAAGCTCTTGGGCAGGTATCCTGGTCTCGGTCGGTGGCTGGCTGGGTGCCCGGCCGGGCCGTGCGGGAGCAGAAGCAGCCCCGTTCAAGGGCATGCAGCTGGAGAGAAGAAAAAAGAGCAGGTCTAATATAGCATAAAGGTTAGGATGGGTTAGATTTGAGCAGTTTAGTATGACAAAAGGTAGTTAAATTTTTCGGCACCAAAGCAGAGTGCATGGATTGGGGTGCAGGTGGAGCACTGAGACAGAAGAGGTGTAAGCACTTTAAAACACTAGTAGAAATTACTATCCAGCTAATACAGTTGAAAAACTTCTATTACACAGTTGATATGTGCTTAGTTCTATCGAAAATCTGTTTGTAAAAAGTGCCAGGAGGCTGAAGCAGGGAAAAGTCCTTGAAAATGAGAGCTGGTTTGCTGGAAGCGCCCGTGTTCCGATTGGCTGCGCTGTCCCGTACCTTCCAAAGAGCTGCAGGCCAGTGTCCTGGTCTCAGTCGGTGGCTGACTGGGTGCCGGCCAACTGTGGGGGAGCTAAAGCAGCCCCTTTCAAGGGTAGGCATCTTCCAAGGAGCTGCAGGCCGGCATTCTGGTCTCGCTCGCAGCAGGCTGGGTGCCGGGTCGACCGTGGGGAAGTTGAAGCAGCCCAGTTCATGGGCAGAAAGCGCCCAAGGAGCAGCAGGTGGGTGTCTTGGTCTCAGTAGGTGGCTGGCTGCATGCCAGCTGACCGTGGAGTAGCTGAAGCAGCCCCGATCAAGGGCAGGCAGCTTCCAAGGAGCTGCAGGCTGGAGTCCTGTTCTCGGTCGGTGGCTGGATGGGTGCGGCAGACTGTGGGGAGCTGAAGCAGCCCTGTTCAAGGGCAGGCAGATTCAAGGAGCTGCAGGCTGGCGCCCTGGTCTCGGTCCGGCTGGCTGGGTGCCGGGCCTGTGCGGGAACTGAAGCAGCGCCTGTTCAAGGGCAGGCAGCTGGAGAGAAGAAAAGAGCAGGTCTTATATAGCATAGAGATTAGGATCGGTTAGATTTGAGCAGTTTAGTAATACAAAATGTAGTTACATTTTTCGGGCGAGCAAAGAGTGCATGGATGTGGGGTGCAGGAGGAGCACTGAGACAGAAGAGGTGTAAGCACTTTAAAACTCTAGTAGAAATTACTATCCAGCATATACAGTTGAAAAACGTCTATTACACAGTTGAAATGTGCTTATTTCTATCGAAAATCTGTTTGTAAAAAGTGCCAGGAGGGTGAAGCAGGGGAAAAGTCCTTGAAAATCAGAGCTGGTTTGCTGGAAACGCCCGTGTTCCGATTGGCTCGCTGTCCGTACCTTCAAGGAGATGCAGGCTGGTGTCCTGATCTCAGTCGGTGGCTGACTGGGTGCTGGCCGACAGTGGGGAGCTAAAGCAGCCCAGTTCAAAGTGAGCATCTTCAAGGAGCTGCAGGCGGGCGTTCTGGTCGGTTCGGTAGCAGGCTTGGTGCCGGAAGACCGTGGGGAAGTTGAAGCAGCCGGTTCATGGGCAGAAAGCGTCAAGGAGCAGCAGGTGGGCATCTTGGTCTCGGTTGGTGGCTGGCTGAGTGCCGCTGACCGTGGGTAGCTGAAGCAGCCCCGATCAAGGGCAGGCAGCTTTCAGGAGCTGAAGGCGGGTGTCCTGGCCTTGATCGGTGCCTGGCTGGGTGCCAGCCTACCATGGGAGCTGAAGCAGAACCGTTCAAGGAGCATACAGCTTCCAAGGAGCTGCAGGTGGGCATCCTGGCCTTGATGGGTGGCTCGCTGAGTGCCGTCCGGCCGTGGGGGAGCTGAAGCAGCCCCATTCAAGGGCAGGCAGTTTCCGAGGAGCAGCAGGCAGCCGTCCTGGTCTCGGTCGGTGGCTGGCTGGGTGCCGGCTGACCGTGGGGCAGCTGAAGCAGCCCCGTTCAAGGGCATGCAGCTTCCAAGGAGCTGAAGGCGGGTGTCCTGGCCTTGATCGGTGGCTGGCTGGGTGCCAGCCCACCGTGGAGGAGCTGAAGCAGCCCCGTACAGGGGCATACAGCTTCTAAGGAGCTGCAGGCGGGCATCCTGGCCTTGATTGGTGGCTGACAGGGTGCCGTCCGACCGTGGGGGAGCTGAAGCAGCCACGTTCAAGGGCAGGCAGTTTCCGAGGAGCAGCAGGCAGCCGTCCTGGTCTCGGTCGGAGGATGGCTGGGTGCCAGCCGGCCATGGGGAAGCTGAAGCAGCCCCATTCAAGGGCAGGCAGCTTCCAAAGAGCTACAAGCAGGTGTCCTCGACTCAGTCGGTGGCTGGCTGGGTGCAGGCCGACAATGGGGGAGCTGAATCAGCACCATTCAATGGTAGGCTGCTTCCAAGGAGCTGCAGGCCGACGTCTTCATCTCGGTCGGTGGCTGGCTGGGTTCCGGCTGACTGTGGTGGAGCTGATACAGCCCTGTTCAAGGGCAGGCAGCTTCCAAGAAGCTGCAGGCGGGTGTCCTGGTCTCGGTCGGTGGCTGGCTGGGTGCCGGCCGACCGTGGGTGAGCTGAAGCAGCCCCGTTCAAGGGCAGGCAGCTTCCAAGGACATGCAGGCGGGCGTCCTGGTCTCGGTCGGAGGCTGGCTGGGTGCCGGTCGACCGTGCAGGAGCTGAAGCAGCCCTGTTGAAGGGCAGGCAGCTGGAGAGAGGAAAAAAGAGCAGGTCTTATATAGCATAGTGGTTAGGATGGGTTAGATTTGAGCAGTTTAGTAAGACAAAATGTAGTTTAATTTTTAGGCGCCAAAGCAGAGTGCATGGATGGGGGGTGGAGGAGACACTGAGACAGAAGAGGTGTAAGCACTTTAAAACACTAGTAGAAATTACTATCCAGCTAATACAGTTGAAAAACTTCTATTACACAGTTGAAATGTGCTTAGTTCTGTGAAAATCTGTTTTATAAAGTGCCAGGAGGCTGAAGCAGGGAAAAAGTCCTTGAAACTCAGAGCTGGTTTGCTGGGCGCCCGTGTTCGATTGGCTGCGCTGTCCAGTACCTTCAAGGAGCTGCAGGCTGGTGTCCTGATCTCAGTCGGTGGCTGACTGGGTGCCGGCCGACAGTGGGAAGCTAAAACAGCCCCGTTCAACGGTAAGCATCTTCCAAGGAGCTGCAGGCGGGTGTTCTGGTCTCGTTGATGTAGCGCTGGGTGCGGTCGACCCTGGGGAAGTTAAGCTACCGGTTCATGGGCAGAAAGCGTCAGGAGCAGCAGGTGGGCGTCTTGGTCTCGTTCGGTGGCTGGCTGCTTGCCGGCTGACCGTGGGAGTAGCTAAACAGCCAGAATAGAGACAGACAACTTCAGGAGCTGGCGGGCGTCCTGGCCTTGATCGGTGGCTGGCTGGGTGTCAGCTGACCATGGGGGAGCTGAGCAGCCCCATTCAAGGGCATACAGCTTCAAGTAGCTGCAGGTGGGCATCCTGGCCTTGATGGGGTGGCTGGGTGCCCGTCGGCCGTGGGGAGCCAAACAGCCCGGCTCAAGGGCAGGCAGTTCCGAGGCAGCAGGCAGCCGTCCTGGTCTCCGTCGGTGGCTGGCTGGGTGCCAGCCGACCATGGGACAGCTGAAGCAGCCCCATTCAAGGGCAGGCAACTTGCTAAAAGGTACAGGCAGGCATCCTGGCCTCGGTCGGTGGCTGGCTGGGTGCTGGCCGACCATGGGGAAGATGAATCAGCACTGTTCAATGGTAGGCTGCTTCCAAGGAGCTGAGCGGGCGTCTTCATCTCGATCGGTGGCTGGCTGGGTGCTGGCTGACTGTGGTGGGCTGATACAGCCCTGTTCAAGGCAGGCGACTTCCAAGAAGCTCTTGGGCAGGTATCCTGGTCTCGGTCGGTGGCTGGCTGGGTGCCCGGCCGGGCCGTCGCGAGAGCAAAGCAGCCCGTTCAAGGGCATGCAGCTGGAGAAGAAAAAGAGCAGGTCTAATATAGCATAAAGGTTAGATGGGTTAGATTTGAGCAGTTTAGTATGACAAAAGGTAGTTAAATTTTTCGGCACCAAAGCAGAGTGCATGGATTGGGGTGCAGGTGGAGCACTGAGACAGAAGAGGTGTAAGCACTTTAAAACACTAGTAGAAATTACTATCCAGCTAATACAGTTGAAAAACTTCTATTACACAGTTGAAATGTGCTTAGTTCTATCGGAAATCTTTTTGTAAAAAGTGCCAGGAGGCTGAAGCAGGGAAAAGTCCTTGAAAATCAGAGCTGGTTTGCTGGAAGCACCCGTGTTCTGATTGGCTGCGCTGTCCCGTACCTTCCAAAGAGCTGCAGGCCAGTGTCCTGGTCTCAGTCGGTGGCTGACTGGGTGCCGGCCAACTGTGGGGGAGCTAAAGCAGCCCCTTTCAAGGGTAGGCATCTTCCAAGGAGCTGCAGGCCGGCATTCTGGTCTCGTTCGGTAGCAGGCTGGGTGCCGGTCGACCGTGGGGAAGTTGAAGCAGCCCAGTTCATGGGCAGAAAGCGTCCAAGGAGCAGCAGGTGGGTGTCTTGGTCTCAGTAGGTGGCTGGCTGCATGCCAGCTGACCGTGGAGTAGCTGAAGCAGCCCCGATCAAGGGCAGGCAGCTTCCAAGGAGCTGCAGGCTGGAGTCCTGTTCTCGGTCGGTGGCTGGATGGGTGCCGGCAGACTGTGGGGGAGCTGAAGCAGCCCTGTTCAAGGGCAGGCAGATTCCAAGGAGCTGCAGGCTGGCGTCCTGGTCTCGGTCCGAAGCTGGCTGGGTGCCGGCCGCCTGTGCGGGAACTGAAGCAACGCTGTTCAAGGGCAGGCAGCTGGAGAGAAGAAAAAGCAGGTCTTATATAGCATAGAGATTAGGATGGGTTAGATTTGAGCAGTTTAGTAATACAAAATGTAGTTAAATTTTCGGCCAACGCAGAGTGCATGAATGAGGGGTGGGAGGAGCACTGAGACAGAAGAGGTGTAAGCACTTTAAAACTCTAGTAGAAATTACTATCCAGCATATACAGTTGAAAAACGTCTATTACACAGTTGAAATGTGCTTATTTCTGTCGAAAATCTGTTTGTAAAAAGTGCCAGGAGGGTGAAGCAGGGGAAAAGTCATTGAAAATCAGAGCTGGTTTGCTGGAAGCGCCCGTTTTCCGATTGGCTGCGCTGTCCCATACCTTCCAAGGAGCTGCAGGCTGGTGTCCTGATCTCAGTCGGTGGCTGACTGGGTGCCGGCCGACAGTGGTGGAGCTAAAGCAGCCCCGTTCAAGGGTAGGCATCTTCCAAGGAGCTGCAGGCGGGCGTTCTGGTCTCGTTCGGTAGCAGGTTTGGTGCCAGCCGACCATGGGACAGCTGAAGCAGCCCTGTTGCAGGGCAGGCAGCTTCCAAGGAGCTGTAGTCATGCATCCTGGTCTCAGTCAGTGGCTGGCTGGGTGCCGGCTGACCGTGGGGACACCTGAAGCAGCCCCGTTCAAGGGCAGGCAGCTTCCAAGGAGCTGAAGGCGGGCGTCCTGGTCTTGATCGGTGGCTGGCTGGGTGCCAGCCGACCGTGGGGGAGCTGAAGCAGCCCTGTTCAAGGGCAGGCAGCTTCCAAGGAGCTGCAGGCGGCGTCCTGGTCTCGGTCGGTGGCTGGCTGGGTGCCGGCCGACCGTGGGGAGAGCTGAAGCAGCCCCGTTCAAGGGCAGGCAGTTTCCGAGGAGCAGCAGGCGGCAGTCCTGGTCTCGGTCGGAGGATGGCTCGGTGCCAGCCGACCATGGGGAAGCTGAAGCAGCCCCATTCAAGGGCAGGCAGCTTCCAAAGAGCTACAGGCAGGTGTCCTCGACTCGGTCGGTGGCTGGCTGGGTGCCGGCCAACAATGGGGGAGCTGAATCAGCACCATTCAATGGTAGGCTGCTTCCAAGGAGCTGAAGGTGGGCATCCTAGCCTTGATCGATGTGGCTGGCTGGGTGCCAGCCGACCGTGGAGGAGCTGAAACAGCCCGTTAAAGGGCATACAGCTTCTGAGGCTGCAGGCGGGCATCCTGGCCTTGATTGGTGGCTGGCAGGGTGCCATCCGACCGTGGTTGGGAGCTGAAGCAGCCCCGTTCAAGGGCAGGCAGTTTCCGAGGAGCAGCAGGCAGCCGTCCTGGTCTCAGTCAGTGGCTGGCTGGGTGCCAGCCGACCATGGGGCAGCTGAAGCAGCCCCATTCAAGGGCAGGCAGCTTCCAAAGAGCTACAGGCAGGTGTCCTGGTCTCGGTCGGTGGCCAGCTGGGTGCCGGCCGACAACGGGGGAGCTGAATCAGCACCGTTCAATGGTAGGCTGCTTCCAAGGAGCTGCAGGCCGACGTCTTCATCTCGGTCGGTGGCTGGCTGGGTTCCGGCTGACTGTGGTGGAGCTGATGCAGCCCTGTTCAAGGCAGGCAGCTTCCAAGAAGCTGCAGGCGGGTGTCCTGGTCTCGGTCGGTGGCTGGCTGGGTGCCGGCCGACGGTGAAATACTGAAACAGCCCGTTCAGGGCAGAGCAGCTTCAAGGACATGCAGGCGGGCGTCCTGGTCTCGATCGGAGGCTGGCTGGGTGCGGTCGACTGTGCAGGAGCTGAAGCAGCCCTGTTGAAGGGCAGGCAGCTGGAGAGAAGAAAAGAGCAGGTCTTATATAGCATAGAGGTTAGGATGGGTTAGATTTGAGCAATTTAGTAAGACAAAATGTAGTTATAATTTTTAGCGTAGCGTGCAGAGTGCATGGATGGGGGTGCAGGAGGAGCACTGAGACAGAAGAGGTGTAAGCACTTTAAAACACTTGTAGAAATTACTATCCAGCTAATATTGTTGAAAACTTCTATTACACAATTGAAATGTGCTTAGTTCTGTCGAAAATCTGTTTGTATAAAGTGCCAGGAGGCTGAGGCAGGGGAAAAGTCCTTGAAAATCAGAGCTGGTTTGCTGAGGCGCCCGTGTTCGATTGGCTGTGCTGTCTGTATCTTCCAAGGAGCTGCAGGCTGGTGTCCTGATCTCAGTCGGTGGCTGACTGGGTGCCCGGCCGACAGTGGGAAGCTAAAACAGCCCCGTTCAACGGTAAGCATCTTCCAAGGAGCTGCAGGCGGGTGTTCTGGTCTCGTCGGTGGCAGGCTGGGTGCGGTCGACCGTGGGGAAGTTGAAGCAGCCCGGTTCATGGGCAGAAAGCGTCCAAGGAGCAGCAGGTGGGCGTCTTGGTCTAGGTCGGTGGCTGGCTGCGTGCCGGCTGACCGTGGGGTAGCTGAAGCAGCCCCGATCAAGGGCAGGCAGCTTTCAAGGTGCTCAAGGCAGGTGTCCTGGCCTTGATTGGTGGCTGGCTGGGTGCCAGCCGACCGTGGGGGAGCTCAAGCAGCCCCGTTCAAGGGCATACAGCTTCCAAGGAGCTGCAGGTGGGCATCCTGGCCTTGATCGGTGGCTGGCTGGGTGCCGTCCGGCCGTGGGGGAGCTGAAGCAGCCCCGTTCAAGGGCAAGCAGTTTCCGATGAGCAGCAGGCAGCCGTCCTGGTCTCGGTCGGTGGCTGGCTATGTACCAGCCGACCATGGGACAGCTGAAGCAGCCCCATTCAAGGGCAGGCAGCTTCCAAAGAGGTACAGGCAGGTGTCCTGGTCTCGGTCAGTGGCTGGCTGGTGCCGTCCGACCATGGGGGAGCTGAATCAGCATCGTTCAATGGTAGGCTGCTTCCAAGGAGCTGCAGGCGGACGTCTTCATCTTGGTCGGTGGCTGGCTGGGTGCCGGCTGACTGTGGTGGAGCTGATACAGCCCTGTTCAAGGCAGGCAGCTTCCAAGAAGCTGCAGGCGGGTGTCCTGGTCTTGGTCGGTGCCTGGCTGGGTGCCGGCCGACCGTGGGTGAGCTGAAGCAGCCCCATTCAAGGGCAGGCTGCTTCCAATGACATGCACACGGCCGTCCTGGTCTCGGACGGATGCAGGCTGGGTGCCGGCCGACCGTGCAGGAGCTGAAGCAGCCCCGTCCAGGGGCAGGCAGCTGGAGAGAAGGAAAAAGAGCAGGTCTTATATAGCATAGAGGTTAGGATGGGTAAGATTTGAGCAGTTTAGTAAGAGAAAAGGTAGTTAAATTTTTCGGCTCCAATGCAGAGTGCATGGACAGGGGGTGCAGGAGGAGCACTGAGACAGAAGAGGTGTAAGCACTTTAAAACACTAGTAGAAATTACTATCCAGCTAATGCAGTTGAAAAACTTCAATTACCCAGTTGAAATGTGCTTAGTTCTATCGAAAATCTGTTTGTAAAAAGTGCCAGGAGGGTGAAGCAGGGGAAAAGGCCTTGAGAATCAGAGCTGGTTTGCTGGAAGCGCCCGTGTTCTGATTGGCTGCTCTTTCCTGTACCTTCCAAGGAGCTGCAGGCCGGTGTCCTGGTCTCAGTCGGTGGCAGACTGGGTGCCGGCCGACCGTGGTGGAGCTGAAGCAGCCCCTATCAAGGGCAGGCAGCTTCCAAGGAGCTGCAGGCGGGAGTCCTGGTATCAGTCGGTTGCTGGATGGGTGCCGGCCCACTGTGGGGGAGCTGAAGCAGCCCTGTTCAAGGTCAGGCAGATTCCAAGGAGCTCCAGGCGGGAGTCCTGGTCTCGGTCGGTGGCTGGCTGGGTGTCGGCCAACCGTGGGAGAGCTAAGCAGCCCCATTCAAGGGCAGGCAGCTTCCAAGTACTTGCAGGCAGGCGTCCTTCTCTCGGTCGGTGGCTGGATGGGTGCCGGCCGACCATGGGTAGCTGAAACAGCCCCGTTCAAGGGCAGTCAGCCTCCAAGGACCTGCAGGTGCGCGTCCTTGACTCACTCAGTGGCTGGCTGGGTGCCGGACGACCGTGGAGGAGCTGAAGCAGCCCCATTCAAGGGCAAGCAGTTTCTGAGGAGCAGCAGGCGGCCGTCCTAGTCTCGGTCGGTGGCTGACTGGGTGCCACCCGACCATTGGACAGCTGAAGCAGCCCCATTCAATGGCAGGCAGCTTCCAAAGAGCTACAGGCAGGCATCCTGGTCTCGGTCGGTGGCTGGCTGGGTGCCGGCAGAACATGGGGGAGCTGAATCAGCACCGTTCAATGGTAGGCTGCCTCCAAGGAGCTGCAGGCGGACGTCTTCATCTCGGTCGGTGGCTGGCTGGGTGCCAGCTGACTGTGGTGGTGCTGATACAGCCCTGTTCAAGGGCAGGCAGCTTCCAAGAAGCTGCAGGCGGGTGTCCTGGTCTCGGTTGGTGGCTGGCTGGGTGCCGGCCGACCATGGTGAGCTGAAGCAGCCCGTTCAAGGGCAGGCAGCTGGAGGAAGAAAAAGAGCAGGTCTTATATAGCATAAAGGTTTGGATGGGTTAGATTTGAGCAGTTTAGTAAGACAAAAGGAAGTGATAATTTTCGGCGCCAAGGCAGAGTGCATGTATGGGGGGGTGCATGAGCAGCACTGAGACAGAAGAGGTGTAAGCACTTTAAAACACTGGTAGAAATCACAATCCTGCTAATACTGTTGAAAAACTTCTATTACACAGTTGAAATGTGCTTAGTTCTATCGAAAATCTGTTTGTAAAAAGTGCCAGGTGGTTGAAGCAGGGAAAAAGGCCTTGCCAATCAGCGCTGGTTTGCTGGAAGCGCCCGTGTTCCGATTGGCTGCGCTGTCCCGTACCTTCCAACGAGCTGCAATCGGGCATCCTGGTCTCAATCGGTGGCTGGCTGGCTGCCATCCCACAGTGGGGGAGCTGAAGCAGCCCCGATCAAGGGTAAACAGCATACCAGGAGCTGCAGGCGGGCGTTCTGGTCTCGTTTGGTAGCTGGCTGGGTGCCGGCCAACCGTGGGGAAGGAGGAGCAGCCCGGTTCAAGGGCATGCAGCTTCCAAGGAGCTTTAGGTGTGAGTCCTGGTCTCATTTGGTGGCTGGCTGGGTGCCGGCCGACCGTGGATGAGCTGAAGCAGCCCCGTTCAAAGGCAGGCTGCATCCAAAGAGCTGCAGGTGGGCGTCCTCATCCCGGTCGTTGGCTGGCTGGGTGCTGGCCGATCATGGGGGAGCTGAAGCATAACCGTTCAAGGGCAGGAAGCTTCCACGGTGCTGCAGACTGGCATCTTGGTCTGGATCGGTGGCTGGCTGGGTGCCGGTCAACCATGGGGGAGCAGAAGCAGCCCTGTTACAGGGCAGGCAGCTTCCAAGGAGCTGAAGTCATGCGTCCTGGTCTCAGTCCGTTGCTGGCTGGGTGCCGGCCGACCGTGGGGCAGCTGAAGCAGCCCCATTCAAGGGCAGGCAGCTTCCAAGGAGCTGAAGGTGGGCGTCCTGGCCTTGATCGGTGGCTGGCTGGATGCCAGCCGACCGTAGGGGAGCTGAAGCAGCCCGTTCAAGGGCATACAGCTTCCAAGGAGCTGCAGGCGGGCATCATGGCCTTGATCAGTGGCTGGCTGGGTGCCGCCGACCACGTGGGGAGCTGAAGCAGCCCCGTTCAAGGGCAGACAGTTTCCGAGGAGCAGCAGGTGGCCGTCCTGGTCTCGGTCGGTGGCTGGCTGGGTGACTGCTGACCATGGGGCAGCTGAATCAGCCACATTCAAGGGCAGGCAGCTTCCAAAGAGCTACAGGCAGGCGTCCTGGTCTCGGTCGGTGGATGGCTGGGTGCCAGCCGACCATGGGGGAGCTGAATCAGCACCGTTCAATGGTAGGCTGCTTCCAAGGAGCTGCAGGTGGACGTCTTCATCTCGGTCGGTGGCTGGCTGGGTGCCGGCTGACTGTGGTGGAGCTGATACAGCCCTGTTCAAGGGCAGGCAGCTTCCCAGAAGCTGCAGGCGGGTGTCCTGGTCTCGGTCGGTGGCTGGCTGGGTGCCGGCCGACCGTGCGGGAGCTGAAGCAGCCCCGTCCAAGGGCAGGCAGCTGGAGAGAAGAAAAAAAAGCAGGTCTTATATAGCATAAAGGTTACAATGGGTTAGATTTGAGCAGTTTAGTAAGACAAAAGGTAGTTACATTTTTCAGCGCCAACGCAGAGTGCATGGATGGGGGGTGCGGGGGGAGCACTGAGATAGAAGAGGTGTAAGCACTTTAAAACACTAGTAGAAATTACTATCCAGCTAATACAGTTGAAAAACTTTTATTACACAGTTGAAATGTGCTTAGTTGTATCGAAAATCTATTTGTAAAAAGTGTCAGGTGGCTGAAGCAGGGGAAAAGTCCTCGTCAATCAGACCGGGTTTGCTGGAAGCGCCCATTTTCCAATTGGCTGCACTCTCCCGTGCCTTCCACGGAGCTGCAGGCCAGCATCCTGGTCTTGGTCGGTGGCTGGCTGGGGGCCAGCCGACAGTGGAGTAGGGGAAACAGCCCCTTTCAAGGGCAGGCAGCTTCCAAGGAGCTGTAGGCGGGCGTCCTGGTCTAAGTCGGTGGATGGCTCGGGGCCAGCCGACAGTGGAGGAGGTGAAGCAGCCCCGTTCAATGGCAGGCAGCTTCCAAGGAGCTCCAGGCGTGCATCCTGTTCTCGGTCAGTGGCTGGCTGGATGTCGACCGACTGTGGGGGAGCTGAAGCAGCCCCATGCAGGGGCAGGCAGCTGGAGCGAAGAAAAAAGAGCAGGTCTTATATAGCATAGAGGTTAGGATGGGTTAGATTTGAGCAGTTTAGCATGACAAAAGGTAGTTAGACTTTTCGGCGCCAAGGCAGAGTGCATGGATGGGGGGTTGCAAGAGGAGCACTGAGACTGAAGAGGTGTAAGAACTTTAAAACACTAGTAGAAATTACAATCCAGTTAATACAATTGAAAAACTTCTTTTACACAGCTGAAAGGTGCTTAGTTCTATCGAAAATCTGTTTGTAAAAGTGCCAGATGGCTGAAGCAGGGAAAAGTCCTTGCCAATCAGAGCTGGTTTGCTGGGCGCCTGTGTTCCTAATGGCTCGCTGTCCGTACCTTCCAAGGAGCTGCAGGCAGGTGTCCTGGTCTCAGTCGGTGGCTGGTTGGGTGCCATCTGACTATGGGGGAGCTGAAGCAGCCCCGTTCATGGGTAGGCAGCTTCCAAGGAGCTGCAGGCGGACGCTCTAGTCTTGTTCGGCAGCTGGCTGGGTGCCGGCCGACCGTGGAAAAGCTAAATCAGCCCCGTTCAAGGGCAGGCAGCCTCCAAGGAGCTGCAGGTGGGCATCCTAGTCTCAGTCGGTGGCTGGCTGGGTGCCAGCCAACTTTGGGGCAGCAGAAGCAGCCCCGTTCCATGACCGTCAGCTTCCATGGAGCTGCAGGCGGGCGTCCTGGTCTTGGTCAGTGGCTGGCTGGGTGCCGGCCGACCGTGTGGCGGATAAAGCAGCCCCGTTGAAGGGCAATCAGCTTCAAAGGAGCTGCAGGCAGGTGTCCTGGTCTTGGTTGGTGGCTGGCTGGCTGCCACCCAACCATGGGGGAGCTGAAGGAGCCCCGTTCAAGGGCAGGCAGCTTCCAATCAGCTGCAGGTTGGAGTCCTGGTCTCTGTCGGTTGCTGGCTGGGTGCTGGCTGACCATGGATTAGCTGAAGCCTTTCAAGGGCTGGCAGCTTCCAGGAGCTGCAGGTGGGCATCCTGGTCTCGGTCGGTGGCTGGCTGGGTGCCGGCCGACTGTGGGGGCAGAAGCAGCCCGTTAAAGGGCTGGCAGCTGCCAAGGAGCTGCAGGGGGGTGTCCTGGTCTCGGTCGGTTCCTGGCTGGATGCCGGCCGACCGTGGGGGAGATGAAGCAGCCCCGTTCAAGGGCAGCCAGTTTTCCAGGAGCTGCAGGCGGGCATCCTGGTCTTGGTCGGTGGCTGGCAGGGTGCCGGCCGACCGTGGTGGAGCTGAAGAAGCCCCGTTTAAGGGCAGGCAGCTTCCAAGGAGCTGCAGGTGGGCTTCCTGGTCTTGGTCGGTGGCGGGCTGGGTGCCGGCCGACCGTGGGGGAGCTGAAGCAGCCCAGTTCAAGGGCAGGCAGCTTCCAAGGAGCTGTAGGTGGGCGTACTGACCTCAGTCGGTTTCTGGCTGGCTTCCGGCCAACCGTGAGGGAGCTGAAGCAGCCCCGTTCAAGGGCAGGTGGCTTCCAAGGAGCTGCAGGCTGGTGTCTTGGTCTCGGTCGGTGGCTGGCTGGGTGCTGGCCGACTGTGGAAGAGCTGAACCAGCCCCGTTCAAGGGCAGGCAGCTGGAGAGAAGAAAAAAGAGCAGGTCTTAAATAGCATAGAAGTTAGAATGGGATAGATTTGAGCAGTTTAGTAAGACAAAAGGTAGATAGGCTTTTCGGTGCCAAGGCAGAGTGCTTGGATGGGGGGGTGCAGGAGGAACACTGAGACAGAAGAGGTGCAAGCACTTTAAAACACTAGTAGAAATTATAATCTAGCTAATACAGTTGAAAACTTCTACTTCACAGTTGAAATGTGTAGTTCTTTCAAAATCTATTTGTAAAAGTGCCTATTGGATGAAGCAGGGAAAAGTCCTGGCCAATCAGAGCGGGTTTGCTGGAAGCACCCGTGTTCCGATTGGCTGCATTGTCCCCTGCCTTCCAAGGAGCTGCAGGCGGGCATCCTGGTCTTGGTCCGTGGCTGGCTGTGTGCCAGCTGACCGTGGAGGAGCTGAAGCAGCCCCTTTCAAGGGCAGGAAGCTTCCAAGGAGCTGCAGGTGGGCGTCCTGGTCTCAGTCGGTGGCTGACTGTGTGCCGGCCGTCCGTGGGGGCGCTGATGCAGCCCCGTTCAAGGGCAGGCAGTTTCCAAGGAGCTGCAGGCGGGCATCCAAGTCTCGGTCGGTGGCTGGCTGGGTGCCGGCCAACCTTGGGGAGCTGAAGCAGCACAGTTCAAGGGCAGGCAGCATCCAAGGAGCTGCAGGCGGGCATCCAGGCCTTGATCGGTGGCTGGCTAGGTGCCAGCAGACTGTGGGGGAGCTGAAGGAGCCCCATTCAAGGGAAGGCAGCTTCCAAGGAGCTGCAGGCAGGTGTCCTGGCCTTGATCAGTGGCTGGCTGGGTGCTGGTCGACCGTGGTGGAGCTGAAGAAGCCCCATTCAAGGGCAGGCAGCTAGAGAGAAGAAAAAGAGCATGTCTTAAATAGCACAGAGGTTAGGATGGGTTAGATTTGAGCAGTTTAGTAAGACAAATGGTAGTTAGACTTTTGCGCCAAGGCAGAGTGCTTGGATGGGTGCAGAAGGAACACTGAGACAGAAGACATGTAAGCACTTTAAAACACTAGTAGAAGTTACAGTCCAGCGAATACAGTTGAAGTACTTCTATACACAGTTGAAATGTGCTTAGTTGTATCGAAAATCTATTTGTAAAAGTGTCAGGTGGCTGAAGCAGGGGAAAAGTCCTGCTATCAGAGCAGGTTTCCTGGAAGTGCCCATTTCCAATTGGCTGAACTCTCCTGTGCCTTCCAAGGAGCTGCAGGCGGCATTCTGGTCTCAGTCGGTGGCTGGCTGGGGGCCAGCCGACAGTGGAGGAGGGGAAACAGCCCCATTCAAGGGCAGGCAGCTTCAAAGGAGCTGTAGGCGGGCGTCCTGTTCTAAGTCAGTGGATGGCTGGGGGCCAGCCGGCGGTGGAGGAGGTGAAGCAGCCCGTTCAATGGCAGGCAGCTTCCAATGAGATCAGGCGTGCATCCTGTTCTCGGTCAGTGTCTGGCTGGGTGCCAGTCTGACCGTGGGGAGCTAAACAGCCCAGTTCAAGGAAAGGCAGCTTCCAAACAGCTGCAGGCGGGTGTCCTTGTCTCGGACGGTGAATGGCTGGGTGTTGACCGACTGTGGGGGAGCTGAAGCAGCCCCGTACAAGGGCAGGCAGCTGGAGAGAAGAAAAAAGAGCAGGTCTTGTATAGTATGGATGTTAGGATGGGTTAGATTTGAGCAGTTTAGTAAGACAAAAGGTAGTTAGACTTTTCGGCACCAAGACAGAGTGCATGGATGGGGGGCTGCAAGAGAAGCACTGAGACAGAAGAGGTGTAAGAACTTTAAAACACTAGTAGAAATTACAATCCAGCTAATACATAGAAACATAGAAACATAGAAGTTGACGGCAGATAAGGACCGCAAGGCCCATCCAGTCTGCCCATTTCTTTTTCTACCTTATAAATGTGCCATCGGCCTTTGCTCTGTCAGTGACCTATCTATTCATAGTCATTTGTATTGCTCCTTATGCCTATCCATGCCTGTTTGAAGCCCTGCACTGTATTCATAGCCACCACTTCTTGTGGTAAGCCATTCCATGCATCTACCCTTTCTGTGAAAAAGAATTTCCTCATTCCCCTTAATCGGCCTCCTCTAATCTCATGCTGTGTCCTCTTGTCCTGCTATTTTCTTATATTTAAACATGTTAGACTCTTTCACCTTGTTTATGCCCTTAAGGTGTTTAAATGTCTCGATCATATCACCTCTCTCCCTCCTTTGCTCAAGGGTATACATATTGAGCTCCGTTAATCTGTCCTCATATGTCTTCTGATGCAGTCCCTGCACCATTTTGTTGCCCTTCTCTGGACTGCCTCAATTTGGTTAATGTCCTTGTGAAGGTGTGGCCTCAATACTGCCGCAGTACTCCAGATGGGGCCTAACCAATGTCTTGTACAGAAGGATTATTACCTCCCTCTTACGACTTGTGATACCCCTACTAAACACCCTAACACCCCTAGCCTTACCTACTGCTTTAGAGGTCTGCTTGGATGATTTTAGGTCATCAGTGATGATGATGCCCAAGTCTCTTTCTTCCTTTGTGACTGCTAGCAACTCCTCCCAGCCTATAAGTGGCTTCAGGGTTTCTCTTCCCTATGTGCATGATTTTGCACTTCTTTGCATTAAATCCAGTTGCCACTCTTCTGACCATTCTGCTAGTTTATCCAGATCTCTTCTCATTCTGCCCACCCCATCTGGATCATCTACTCTGTTGCAGATCTTGGTGTCATCTGCAAACAGACAAATTACCCTCTAGTCCATCTGCGAGGTCACTAATGAAGATGTTGAATAGGACTGGCCCCAGGACTGATCCCTGAGGTACCCACTTGTGACTTGCATCTCTTCTGACTGTATACCATTTACCACCACTCTCTGTTTTCTGCCATCAACCAGTTTGCCACCAGTTGACCAACTTCCTGACCACCGAGCCTACCTAGCTTATTTATCAATCTTCTATGTGGAACAGTGTCAAAAGCTTTGCTGAAGTCAAGGTAGGCGACATCAACTGCTCCCCTTGGTCCACCACTCTGGTTACCCAGTCAAAGAAATCTATGAGATTAGTTTGACAGGACCTTCCTTTGTAAACCCATGCTGTCTTGGATCCTGTGCCCCTATGGATTCCAGGTGTTGCACTATCCTTTCCTTAAGGAGTGCCTCCATAATCTTGCCCACTACTGAGGTAAGACTGACCGGTCTGTAGTTCCCCGCCTCCTCCCTGCTACCACTCTTGTGGAGTGGGATCACATGAGCCCTTCTCCAGTCTTCTGGGACCTCTCCTGTGCTCAGAGACTCACTAAACAATTCTGCTAAAGGCTCTGCTAGTTCCTCCTTTAGCTCAGTTGAAAAACATCTGTCACACAACTGAAATGTGCTTAGTTCTATCGAAAATCTGTTTGTAAAAAGTGCCAGGTGGCTGAAGCAGGGGAAAAGTCCTTGCCAATCAGAGCTGGTTTGCTAGAAGTGCCTGTGTTCCGAATGGCTACGCTGTCCCGTACCTTCCAAAGAGCTGCAGGTGGGTGTCCTGGTCTCAGTCGGTGGCTGGTTGGGTGCCATCCGACTGTGGGGGATCTGAAGCAGCCCCGTTCATGGGTAGGTAGCTTCCAAGGAGCTGCAGGCGGACGCTCTAGTCTCGTCCAGCAGCTGGCTGGGTGCCGGCCGACTGTGGGAAAGCTGAATCAGCCCCATTCAAGGGCAGGCAGCCTCCAAGGAGCTGCAGGTGGGCATCCTAGTCTCGGTTGGTGGCTGGTTGGGTGCCAGCCAACTTTGGGGCAGCTGAAGCAGCCCCGTTCAAGGGCAGACAGCTTCCAAGGTGCTGCAGGCGGGCATCCTGGTCTCGGTCGGTGGCTGGCTGGGTGCTGGCTGACCACGGGGGAGTAGAAGCAGCCCTGTTCCAGGACAGGCAGCTTCCAAGGAGCTGCAGGCGGGCGTCCCGGTCTCAGTCAGTGGCTGGCTGGGTGCCGGTCGACCGTCTGGCGGCTAAAGCAGCCCCGTTGAAGGGCAATCAGCTTCAAAGGAGCTGCAGGCAGGTGTTTTTGTCTTGGTTGGTGGCTGATTGGCTGCCGGCCAACGATGGGGGAGCTGAAGGAGCCCCGTTCAAGGGCAGGCAGCTTCCATTCAGCTGCAGGTTGGAGTCCTGGTCTATGTCAGTGGCTGGCTGGGTGCTGGCCGACCGTGGATTAGCTGAAGCAGCCCCTTTCAAGGGCAGCCAGTTTTCCAGGAGCTGCAGGTGGGCATCCTGGTCTTGGTCGGTGGCTGGCAGGGTGCCGGCTGACCGTGGTGGAGCTGAAGAAGCCCTGTTCAAGGGCAGGCAGCTTCCAAGGAGCTGCAGGTGGGCGTCCTGGTCTCGGCCGTTGGCTGGCTGGGTGCCGGCCGACTGTGGGAGAGCTGAACCAGCCCGTTCAAGGGCAGGCAGCTGGAGAGAAGAAAAGAGCAGGTCTTAAATAGCATAGAAGTTAGGATGGGTTAGATTTGAGCAGTTTAGTAAAACAAAAGGTAGTTAGACTTTTCAGCACCAAGGCAGAGTGCTTGGATGGGGTGGTGCAGGAAGCAGCACTGAGACAGAAGAGATGTAAGCACTTTAAAACACTACTACAAAGTACAATCCAGCTAATACAGTTGAAAAACTTCTATTACACAGCTGAAATGTGCTTAGTTGTATCGAAAATCAATTTGTAAAAAGTGCCAAGTGGCTGAAGCAGGAGAAAAGTCCTGGCCAATCAGAGCAGGTTTGCTTAAAGGGCCCGTGTTCCAATTGGCTGCGCTGTCCCGTACCTTCCAAGGAGCTGCGGGCGGGCGTCCTGGTCTTGGTCGGTGGCTGGCTGGGTGCTGCCCGACCGTGGGTGAGATGAAGCAGCCCCGTTCAAGGGCAGGCAGCTTCCAAGGAGCTGCAGGCAGCGTCTTGGTCTCATTCGGTGGTTGGCTGGGTGCCGGCCAACAGTGGGGGAGCTGAAGCAGCCCCGTTCAAGAGCAGGCAGCTTCCAAGGAGCTGCAGGCGGGCGTACTGGTCTCGGTCGGTGGCTGGCTGGGTGCCGGCCGACCGTGGCGGATCTGAAGCAGCCCCATTCAAGGGCAGGCAGCTTCCAAGGAGCTGCAGATGGGCATCCTGGTCTCAGTCAGTGGCTGGCTGGGTGCCGACCAACTGTGGAGGAGCTGAAGCAGCCCGTTCAAGAGCAGGCAGCTTCAAGGAACTGCAGGTGGGCGTCCTGGTCTCGGTTGGTGGTTGGTTGGGTGCTGGCTGACTATGGGGGAGCTGAAGCAGCCCCGTTCAAGGGCAGGCAGCTCCCAAGGATCTGCAGGTAGGCATTCTGGTCTCAGTTGGTGGCTGGCTGGGAGCCGGCCGACAGAGAAGTAGCTGAAGCAGCCCTGATCAAGGGCAGGCAGCTTCCAAGGAGCTGCAGGCGGACGTCCTGGTCTCGGTATGTGGCTGGCTGGGTGACCGCTGACCATGAGGGAGCTGAAGCAGCCTCGTTCAAGGGCAGGCAGCTTCCAAGGAGCTCCAGGCGGGCCTCCTGGTCTCGGTCAGTGGGTGGCTGGGTGCCGTCCGACCGTGGGAGCTGAAGCAGCCCTGTTCAAGAGCAGGCAGCTTCCAAGGTGCTGCAGGCAGGCATTCTGGTCTCTGTCAGTGGCTGGCTGGGTGCCGACCGAGCGTGGGGAGCTGAAGCAGCCCTTGAAGGGCAGACAGCTAGAGAGAAGAAAAAGTGAGGTCTTAAATAGCATAGAGGTTAGGATGGGTTAGATTTGAGCAGTTTAGTAAGACAAAAGGTAGTTAGACTTTTCGGCGCCAAGGCAGAGTCCTTGGAAAGGGAGGTGCAGGACGAGCACGGAGACAGAAGAGGTGTAAGCACTTTAAAACACTAGTAGAAATTACAATCCAGCTAATACAGTTGAAAAACTTATATTACTCAGTTGAAATGTGCTTAGTTGTATCGAAAATCAATTTGTAAAAAGTGCCCGGTGGCTGAAGCAGGAGAAGAGTCCTGGTCAGTCAGAGCGGGTTTGCTAGAAGGGCCCGTGTTCCGATTGGCTGCGCTGTGCCATACCATCCAAGGAGCTGTGGGCGGGCGTCCTGGTCTCGGTTGGTGGCTGGCTGGGTGCCGGCTGACCGTGGGGGAGCTGAAGCAGCCCTGTTCAAGGAAAGGCAGCTTCCAAGGAGCTGCAGGCAGGTGTCATGGTCTCGATATTTGGCTGGCTGGGTGACAGCCGACCATGGGGGAGCTGAAGCAGCCTTGTTCAAGGGCAGCCAGCTTCCAAGGAGCTGCAGGTGGGTGTCCTGGTCTCGGTCAGTGGCTGGCTAGGTGCCATCCGACTGTGGGGAGCTGAAGCAGCCCTGTTCAAGAGCAGGCAGCTTCCAAGGTGCTGCAGGCAGGTGTCCTGGTCTCTGTCGGTGGCTGGCTGGGTGCCGGCCGACCGTGGGGGAGCTGAAGCAGCCCCGTTCAAGGGCAGGCAGCTGGAGAGAAGAAAAAGGGTAGGTCTTAAATAGCATAGAGGTTAGGATGGGTTAGATTTGAGCAGTTTAGTAAGGCAAAAGGTGGTTAGACTTTTTGGCGCCAAGGCAGAGTGCTTGGAAAGGGAGGTGCAGGAGGAGCACTGAGACAGAAGAGGTGTAAGCACTTTAAAACACTAGTAGAAATTACAATCTAGCTAATACAGTTGACAAACTTATATTACACATTTGAAATGTGCTTAGTTGTATCGAAAATCAATTTGTAAAAAGTGCCAGGTGGCTGAAGCAGGAGAAGAGTCCTGGCCAATCAGAGTGGGTTTGCTGGAAGAGTCCATGTTCCGATTGGCTGCGCTGTCCCGTACTTCCAAGGAGCTGCAGGCTGGCATCCTGGTCTCGGTCTGTGTCTGGCTGGGTGCCGGCCGACCGTGGAGGAGCTGAAGCAGCACTGTTCAAGGGCAGGCAGCTTCCAAGGAGCTGCGGGCGGGCATCCTGGTCTCAGTCGGTGGTTGGCTTGGTGCCGGCCGACCGTGGGGGAGCTGAAGCAGCCCCGTTCAACATCAGACAGCTTCCAAGGAGCTGCAAGCGGTCGTCGTGCTCTCGATCTGTGGCTGGCTGGGTGCCGGACGACCGTGGGGGAGCTGAAGCAGCCCCGTTCAAGAGCAGGCAGCTTCCAAGGAGTTGCAGGCAGACGTCCTGGTCTCGGTCGGTGGCTGGCTGGGTGCCGACCGACTGTGGGGGAGCTGAAGCAGCCCCGTTCAAGAGCAGGCAGCTTCCAAGAAGCTGCAGGTGGGCGTCCTGGTCTTAGTCGGTGGCTGGCTGGGTGCTGGCCGAACGTGGGGGAGCTAAAGCAGCCCCTTTCAAGTGCTGGCGGTTTCCAATGAGCTGCAGTCGGGCATCCTGGTTTCGGTCGGTGGCTAGCTACATGTTGGCCGACAGTGGGGGTGCGGTTGGTTGCTGGCTGGGTGCCAGCCAACTGTGGGGGAGCTGAAGCAGCCCCGTTCAAGTGCAGGCAGCTTCCAAGGAGCTGCAGTCAGGTGTCCTGGTTTTGGTCGGTGGCTGGCTGGGTGCCGGCCGACCGTTGAGGCTGAAGCAGCCCGTTCAAGGGCAGGCAGCTTCTAAGGAGCTGCAGGCGGGCATCCTGGTCTCGGTCGGTGGCTGGCTGGGTGCCAGCCGACTGTTGGGAGCTGAAGCAGCCCTGCTCAAGGGCAGGCAGCTGGAGAGAGGAAAAAAGAGCAGGTCTTAAATAGCATAGTGGTTATAATGGGTTAGATTTGAGCAGTTTAGTAAGACAAAAGGTAGTTAGACTTTTTGGCGCCAACTCAGAGTGCTTTGATTGGTGGGGTGCTGGAAAAGCATTGAGACAGAAGATCTGTAAGCACTTTAAAACACTAGTAGGAATTACAATCCAGCTAATACAGTTTAAAAACGTCTATTACACAGTTGAAATGTGCTTAGTTCTATCGAAAATCTATCTGTTAAAAGTGCCAGGTGGCTGAAGCAGGGGAAAGGTCCTGGCCAATCAGAGCGGGTTTGCTGGAAGAGCCCGTGTTCCGATTGGCAGCGCTGTCCCGTACCTTCCATGGAGCTGCAGGTGGGCATTCTGGTCTCGGTCAGTGGCCGGCTGAGTGCTGGCCGACCGTGGGGGAGCTGAAGCAGCCCTGTTCAAGGGCAGACAGCTTCCAAGGAGCTGCAGGCGGGTGTCCTGGTCTCGGTCGGTGGCTGGCTCTGGTGCCTGCCGACCGTGGCGGAGCTGAAGCAGCCCTGTTCAAGGGCAGGCAGCTTCCAAGGAGCTGCAGGCGGGCGTCCTGGTTCGATCGGTGGGTGGCTGGGTGCCGGCCGACCGTGGGGGAGCTGAAACAGCCCCATTCAAGGGCAGGCAGCTTTCAAGGAGCTGCTGGTGGGCATCCTGGTCTTGGTCGGTGGCTGGCTGGGTGCCGGCCAACAGTGGTGGGGCGGTTGGTGGCTGGCTGGGTGCTGGCCGACTGTGGGGGAGCTGAAGCAGCCCCGTTCAAGGGCAGGCAGCTTCCAAGCTGCTGCTGGCGGGCATCCTGGTCTCGGTCGGTGGCTGGCTGGGTGCCAGCCGACCGTGGGGGAGCTGAAGCAGCCCCGTTCAAGGGCAGGCAGCTTCTAAGAAGCTGCAGGTGGGCGATGGGTATTCTGATAATTTAGTCACCGTTGTTCTTTAAATGGAAGTGCAGGGCCTTCTGGGCACTAGGCTTCCACTCCTACATACATATGCAGCTCTATGGAAGAATGGTAGCATAGGGCCTGAAAGGTCATGTGCACCCACAAGCAAATAAGGATACAATTATTCTATCTCAAAAAGTGAGGAAATAAATTGCAAAAAAAAGAAACTTGTTGATACTCTAGTTAGGGTTAAAGCGAGAAAAAGTCAGGAATGTGGTATTAGGGCTCCCAACCATAACACCTCACCCCTCCAGGAAGCACAGCAGGTGCACGATGTAACTTGGGGTTCTCAGGCCTAATGCTCACCATGTTTATATAGACTGTACACATCTGACCTTGTTTACAGACGGAATGTGGTGAGGGTTAAACTTGAGAACCTTATTACTGGTTTGGAAACCCTAATGCTGCATTTTCTTACTTTTGTTACTTTAACCCTAACTATAGCATTAACAAACTTTTTTGCAATTAATACTGTATATGTTTGTTTGCAATACTGTAAAGATTTGTTTGTATATGCCTCTTTTGTAATATAATGAAATTCAGTTCCATGAAATCTTTAACACACACCTGAACAGCCAGACCTTAGTTGAATGTCTCATCTAAATGCCTACTCCTGGCTGATACGTGCTCAGCATTGATCAAAATGCTCAGCACAAGGGCGGAATATCCACCCTGGTGATTGGTATACCCACCCCAGAGTTAAAATAGCCACTCCAGAGTCCAGAATGACTACTGTTAGGGACTTGATGTGCTGCCTGGGAGCTCTATGGGTGTCTACATCTTATAACATTTCACTCTCCAAAACAACATTAGTAACCTTCTACGTTCTGAAAGATTTTTCATTCCTATTTACCGCTCAGACACAGTCTCCCCTTCTACTCTCCTTATCTCTGATGCTTCTGCTGTTGATCAGTCTTTTAACTCTTACTTTACTGCCTATTCTCTTTTTCTCATTCCTTCCGTACCCTCTTCCTTCCTTCCCTCTCTCTGCCTTCCTCTCCTCTTTAATTTTCTTTCTTTCCTGTTACTCTCCCATCTCTCTAAAGACTCTGCTTGCCCTTAATTCACTAAAGGGAGGTAGTACTGATGGCCTTGACCCTGAGCTTCTCCATCTCTTGGCACCTGCCATTGCTCTGTCCATTGCTTTTTTTTTTATTTTTTTTGTCCTTTGCTACTGTTCCTGATGTTTGGAAACAGGCTATCTTAATACCTATTCACAAAGTCGGTGATCCCATTTCTGGTAACTTCTGTCCAACATCTCTCCTTCCTACCTTGGCTAGGTTACAGGAACACATTGTTCTATCTGACGCATGTAGAACAGTGACTGTGAGTGAGGCGCCTCCTGAGCTAAGTGATATTTACATTATTTTTATATTTAAAATTATTTTTCTTTCAAATCATTTGTGGTGTTTGTGAAAGAGGACATTGTTGTCTCTAAGTAGGTGTAAAATGTATTTGATAGATGATTGGGAGTCAGTATAGTCATCACATTTCTTTTGTGATTTGTGAAATCTGATTTGTGGCATGGATCTGGATTTTAATACTGGGTACAAAAGTATACAAAATATTCTTGGTAATATTATCACCCTGAAGTGAGAATACTACACTTCTAGAGTGATATTATTATTGTTCAGGTCCCATAATACTATAGTTGGGGACCTGAATGATTGTATTATCACTGAATGACAACAGCACATGCATTAATCTGTCTCCCCCATGTCTTAACGTATGCCTTCCAGTTGGTCACTTTTCCTGTGTGGGTGGGCAGAACACTTTTAAAAACATGGTAGCTTGTCTCTCACTTACCAAGACCAAACTAGGTCCTCGGCACTTCTCTGTATTTTAATTTTTTATTTTTGTGTCTCCAATAAGTGGAATTATCTGGTTGATTCTGCTGTCCCCTAATGAACAGCATGGTAGGACTCCTACAGATTCAAAGAAGCAGCGCTTGTAGTATTGAAAAGTGGACAGGGCAGGGAGTTCCATGAATGAACAAGAGAGGGGGCTCAACAAGACAGCGACAGTGCAGCGGTTAGCCAGGCCAATCAGTTCTTCACTGAAGTGGCCGACCAACTCAGATCCATATATTAAAAAAAATAACAGATATGCTGGCCCGGTGGTGCTGAGGATTGAGACACTGGACGTCACACCTCGCGCCACGCTGGTGACCCAGATTCAGGAACGGACTCAGGTCACTGGGGATTGGCAGGGGAGAGGGAGAATTGAGTGTCCCATGACTGCTCTCCTCCCTCTGGGGTGAGTAGGGTGAACTGCATCACTCTGCAGTGGCAACTGGCAGAAGTCAGATGCACTACAGGTGTGTGCACACTTAAGGGTGGAGCATGACGGCGTCCTGCTGATGCCATTGCACATCCAGCTCCAAAGGGAGAAAATGGTGGAAAAATTGTGGGGCTATCGTGGTGGCTGATGGACGCACCTGCACCCCGGACATGAGAGGTGCACCTGGTGTCTGTGCTCCAGGTCCCCATAAGGGGGATCCTGTGTTCTGGCCAGCCTGTGAGGGAGGGCATGTTGCGTGCAGACCTGGTCAGGTGCGGGTGCTGGCGACTGGATGATCACGGGACTGCTCGCAGAGGAGGAGGAAAAATAGAGCCATGATAAAAATATTTTAAAAATAATAGCTTTGTAGTCCATTACCAGGAGACCTACCATCTTGAGGTTCTGGACACATTAGAACCTCTCGAGCTTCACTGTTGAGGTTCATGTGTCCAGAACCTCTCGTCGACATTATTACTCCTGGTAAATTGAGCACAAGCCTGTCCATTATTCTCTTTTTAGCAGTTTCGTGGAGTGCCTTTGTGGGTTTGATTTTGAGGACCTGGTGTCTTTGACACTTTGCTGCTTTGGTGGCTGTTTCTGTTAAATATAAGTGTTTTAGTGATGTGTATCAAATACTCAGTAGTGCATCAGATTTTATTGAGTTTTCTTTGACTTTGTATTTGTCATTTCTGTTGGATTTGCTGATCTGTTGTGTCAGCTTGTGAATAGTGTATTACTGTGATACTTGTGTAACCCCCCTGTTACTCGGGGTTACAAGAATCCCAGTTAGACCTAGTGGCAGGCAGGGAAGGCAGCTTGTAAAATTCCAGTTAAATGGATTTCACACTGTCTCACTCTGTTCTCAGTTTCAGCTGAGACTGAGGGATGACATCATTTTAGAACTGTCGCAGCTGCATAAGCCACATTGGAATGTTGCAGCTAGGAAAGTTAGGATAGAATGTTGGGAGGTTTTGAAATCAGTCTGTAGTAGAGTGTTGAAGAGGGAGGAGTGTGCTGCAGCTGCAGGCCCTCAGAGCCCTCAGCTCTGGCAAAGAGCTATATTTTTGTTTGAGGTGTGTGTTCTCACCTAAAGAGGAACACAAGAATAGCCAAGTGAAGTGGTAGAGACCACTTACAAAGGTTCAGGGCCCCATCCCTGCGGGGATGGGGGGCAAGATTCGGCCTACTTCCAGGGGCAATCCCCTGGCCCGGCTAGAGGAAGAAGAAGCTGCCTAAATCTAGGTTTGTGTTGGAGCACCAGAAGTTTTGTTGAGATTTCTTTGAAGAGAAAAAAGCATGTGGGGCACTTGCAACCAAGGGGTGAGTTTTCTCTGCTAGAGGGCCAATGTGTTTTCACCTGGGACAAGATGAATTTAAGTGACTGCTACTGTGGGGTCAGGAAAAGACAGTCAAGTACAGTTTTAAAAGCTGTGGAAATTGGACTGCTTAACTCTGTGGGGGTCTAGAGAAATGGACAGAGCCACTCATTAAGTATGTTTCAAGTTCATCACATGTGGGATAAAAGAAACAGTAGATTATATGTGACTTACATTTAAAGAGAATCTACACAGTAAAGTGTTTTCAGAGATGAGGTGTTAAAGTCCAGAGGAATGGCCGGGTATGATTTATGGGAGCAAGAGGTGGGAGACCCCACCATCTGGCATCAATCAGAGTCACCTCTATGGGTTTGCTTTGGGACACCTGTTTGCTTTCTTTTCAGGTACTTGGCCAGTGCCTGAGGAAAGTACCCAGACGGATTGTTGAAGAAGATTCCCTGATGGAGCAGAAGTGCTCATAGGTGGTTTAGGGAGCCACCAACAAATCTCCATGCTATATGGAAAGTGGTCCAAAGGGCTGGCAAGGGAGCCGAGCCATGGAAGGAAGGTAGTCCAAAGGGCTGGCAAGGGAGCCAAGCCAGGGAGTCGAGTTAGGGCAGTGTGCCCTGTGTGTTCTTAAACCTGAGGGTTTAACAGTACTGAAGATGAGTGTGAGCTCTGGAGAAATCTGCATTTACCAGGAGTGTAGCCCTGTGGGGTTCCGTCTATGCTTTATTGTTTATTGGTGTTTGTGAATAAAAGTCACACTTTAGAATCCCAACTTCTGGTAATGCATATCTCAGTTATTGCTTCCTGTGTCAAGATTACTTGGGTGCCTCTGTGCAGAGTAACCAAACCTAATCACCATGCCGAGTGACACCTTTCTCCCCAAGTTTCAGGTTATAAAAATGGAGGCACCGCGTCATAGGACCTAGGCCCCTCAACCTGTCACTAGCCATACAGGCAGGGGTAGTAGCCTTCTCAGTTTAGCGCCGACTGGGAGTTACACTTGTCTGTTGTATAAGGAGCTCTCTGGGCTGCTAACTTCTACTGGAGTGTTTTTTTTACTTCCTAATTGTTTTTCTTTGGTTTGTTTTTGTGAGACAGCATCATAAGTGCATTTTTTGCCAGCTGCTGATGGTTGCTAAGAGCAACTGCTCTGTCATTGTGTTCTGGTTCTGTGATAGAATCAGCAGTAACAAGCTGGTCAGTTTCCTCAGTCCACTGAATTCTAGAATACATTAAAGCAAGCAATAACACACAACATGGTGTGGGTTATTGCTCAACAAGACATGCCCATGGGTGTACTAAGGCATGAGGCGCTTTGCCGCCGAGTGCCTTATGCTCCTAGGTGTGCTCTTATCAGGTGATAACATACAATTGGAGGTGTTATTATGCTTATAAATGGGTCCCCAGTAAAAAAAATCACTAAAACAAGCACATAAAACCTGTAAATAAATATAGTAAAAATAATGATCATATCACTAGAAAATAACAAAAAGTAGTCCTTGTCATTGTATTGTAATAAAGGGCAGTAGTGGCAGTGTGCCCTCCCCCCAACACACACAGAAACACTGAAATCACTAAACAGTATGGTTTCCATTAATTATTATTATTTTTGTAATATTAATCAATTTGGCTGTGTTCTCAATTTTACTGCCATTTGCACAGAAGCACCTTGTGCCCCCCCACACACACACTATCCTGCGTAGTATGCTTATAGTAGGCTTCTTATTTTTTTTACACGTTTTCCACTGTTTTCTTAGCTGTGACGCAGTGCGAAGCCAACTGACAACAAGCGGGAGTGAGTGTGTCTCCCAGTGTGTCTTCTGTTGGCTGCTTTAGTTAGCAGTTTTCGTTACAACTGCTTCCCAGACTTACTGCTGCTGTGCTGTATGAGCGATGCCAATCGCTCCATTTTCAAAACAGTGGTATTAAAAAAAATCAAAACTAGGCTGTTGCTGTTAAATCTCATACCATGTCATTCACAGATGGAGGAGTGGGTTTCCATTGTACTTTGAAAGTTGCTTCATGGCGGCACAGGAGACAATCATTGGATTGGAGGCAGCTTTCTCTACAGAAGCAGCAGAGGTGAGATTTTAATTTTTACAATCAAGGAAAAAAGCATTAAAAATGTTCTGTTTGGTGAGCATTGCACGTGCTGCCATGACACAGCTTTCAAATGACAAGGGAAGCCCCTTCATTTCTTAACTCTACACTGTCACCACTGTTTTGTTGAGGGCGACACATTGATACTTTTTTGTGGTGGGGTCAGGTTGACACAACTAGTGCCAGTTGCAGAGTTATGTCCTGATAAGGACACGGCAGCAAATGTGTTCCAGCCAATCAGGTTCCTGGAAATGATGTACCCATTTTATAACATTTATGAATACACTGTGTTTTGTTAAATCCTGTTTATTTGTTTTAACATTTATAATGTAAATGTGTATGGCGCTGTAATGGTAATATTGATGACTAGGGAGGATACACTCAAAATTGAGGGGATTAGTATTTCACAGTGTTACAGCCGGGAAATGTCTCTTAACTACACTAGAACTATTAGTCAATATCTGTCGGAAATCTGTGTGCCTAAACTTGGGAATATTTTTAAATTTTGGTTTCAGTTAGGAGCATAGAAATTTGTAACTGAACATTAAAAGACGCTATTGGGTTACTATTCATTCTGAGGGGAGATGTTTCTAGAGAAGAGGGAGTAGGAGGGAGGACAAAAGAATGGAGTGAGGGAGAATGGACTGGTATTACTAAGGGCAATGGGAGAAGGGGTGTAAGAGGGGATCAGGTAGGGTAGTTGGGTATAATGGATGCGCACTGCAGTGTATATGTCTCTGGTCGTGAGATAGGTAGCCGGGTGTAATGGATGCGCGCTGCAGTGTATATGTCTGGGTGAGATAGGTAGCCAGGTGTAATGGATGCAGCGCTGCAGTGTATATGTCTATATTGTGGAGATTGGTAGCCAGGTGTAATGGATGCAGCACTGCAGTGTATAAGTATATGTTGTGGAGATAGGTAGTCGGGTGTAATGGATGCGGCGCTGCAGTGTATATGTCTATGTCGTGGAGATAGGTAGTCGGGTGTAATGGATGCGGTACTGCAGTGTATGTATCTATATTGTGGAGATTGGTAGCTGGGTGTAATGGATGCAGTGCTGCAGTGCATATGTCTATAATGTGGAGATTGGTAGCCCGGGTGTAATGGATGTAGCGCCACAGTGTATATGTCTATATTGTGGAGATTGATAGTTGGGTGTAATGGATGTGGCACTGCAGTGTATATGTCTATGTTGTGGAGATTGGTAGTCAGTTGTAATGGATGCAGCACTGCAATGGATCTTGCTGCGTGCATATGTCTATGTTGTGGATTGATAGTTGGGTGTAATGGATGCAGCGCCATGTGTATGTGTATATGTCCTGGAGATTGGTAGCCAGGTGTAATGGATGCAGCGCCACAGTGTATGTGTCTATATTGTGGAAGTTGATAGTTAGATTGTAATGGATGTATGCTGCAGTGTATATGTCTATATTGTATGGAGATTGGTAGCCGGGTGTAATGGATGCAGCACTGCAGTGTATATGTCTGTGTTGTGGAGATTGGTAGTTGGGTGTAATGGATGCAGTGCTGTAGTGTATATGTGTCTATGTCGTGGAGATGAGTGATGGATTTGCAATGGATACGGTGCTGCAGTGTATATGTCTATGGGTGGAGATAGGTAGCCTGGTGTAATAGATGCAGCGCTGCAGTGTATATGGTTCATGTTGTGGAGATAGGTGGCGGGTGTACTGGATGCAGCGCCACAGTGTATATGTCTATATTGTGAGATAGGTAGTTGGGTGTAATGGATGTAGCACTGCAGTGTCTATGTCTTGCGTTGTGGAGATTGGTAGTCAGGTGTAATGGATGCAGCACTGCAATGGATCGGTGCTGCAGATATATCTATGTTGTGGGATTGATAGTTGGGTGTAATGGATGCAGCGCTGCACTGTATGTGTATATGTCCTGAGATTGGTGCCAGGTGTATGGATGGTGCCAGCCACAGTGTATGTGTATGTGCCGCGAGATAGGTAGCCGGGTGTAATAGATGCAGTGCGAAGCGTGTGTGTATATGTCGGAGATAGGTAGCTGGGGTAATGGATGCAGGCGCTGCAGTGTATGTGTATATGTCGTGGAGATAGGTAATGGGTGTAATAGATGCAGCGCCGCTGTATATGTCTGCGTTGTGGAGATAGGCCGGGTGCAATGGATGCAGCCATTGCGTATATGTCTTGTTGTTGTGAGACAGGTAGTCGGTGTAATGGATGGTGCTGCAATGTATATGTCTGTGTCGTGGAGATAGGTAGCGGTGTAATGGATGCAGCACTGCAGTGTATGTCTATGTTGTGGTAGCCGGGTGTGTAATGGATGCGGCGCTGCAGTGTATGTGTATATGTCATGGAGAGGTAGCCAGGTGTAATGGATGCGATGCCACAGTGTATATGTCTATATTGTAGAGCTTGATAGTTGGGTGTAATGGATGCAGCGCTGCAGTGTATATGTATATGTTGTGGAGATTGGTAGTCGAGTATAATGGATGTAGCGCTGCAGTGTATGTGTTTATGTCCTGGAGATTGGTAGTCAGGTGTAATGGATGCAACACAGCAATGGATGCGGTGCTGCAGTATATATGTCTATGTTGTGGAGATTGATAGTTGGGTGTAATGGATGCAGCGCTGCAGTGTATGTGTATATGTCCTGGAGATTGGTAGCTGGGTGTAATGGATGCTGCGCCACAGTGTATATGTCTATATTGTGGAGATTGATAGTTGGGTGCAATGGATGTGGCACTGCAGTGTATGTGTTTAAGTCCTGGAGATTGGTAGTCGGGTGTAATGGATGCAGCACTGCAATGGATGCGGCTGCAGTATATATGTCTTTGTTGTGGAGATTGATAGTTGGGTGTAATGGATGCAGTGCTGCACTGTATGTGTATATGTCCTGGAGATTGGTAGCCAGGTGTAATGGATGCAGTGCCACAGTGTATGTGTCTATATTGTGGAGATTGATAGTTGGGTATAATGGATGTAGCACTGCAGTGTATATGTCTATATTGTGGAGATTGGTAGTTGGGTGTAATGGAAGCAGCACTGCAATGGATGCAGTGCTGCAGTGTATGTGTCTATGTTGCGGAGATTGGGATTTTGCCCAGTTTGTAGAAGGTTGACTCTACTTGGGGCAGAGAACACTAGACTGAGAAGCGAGCTGGAAATGCAAAATGGGGAGGTATGAATGTGTGCAATGAATACAGGATACCAATGTTAAGAGGCAATGGGATATTGAGGGGGACATGTTGGAGTAACTCCCAGGGAGACTATTATGCCAGGATGCTGGAGGGACTGGGTAGGGTGGGGGAGAGGTTGAAACATGAGGGCAGAGAATGAGGAGGCAAGTATGATGGGATTAAGGTATGGTAATGGAAGAGTGAGTTGGGGAAATAGAGTTAGCAGGTAGGGGAAGGAGAGGGTGTGTGAGAAAATGTTATGCAAGGATTTGGGGGAAGGAAGGGTTATGGCGGGGGGATCATGGTTTGGACATGGTAGTGGCAATTGGAGGAATGGGGATGGTGAGGTAGTGTGAAGGAGTGGGATGGGGAAAAGAAAGGTCTAAGCATGAGGAGACAGGAAATTGGAATGGCAGTGAAAATTTGGTCAGGGTCCAAAATAGGTATGCTCCGTTAGGTAATCTGCAAGGCATAGTTAAACAGGATTGGTGTGGTACAATGGTGGATAGAAACAGGGAAAGAGGAAGAGTTTGGAATGTGAGGTGGGGGAATAATAAAGCAAGGGAGAGGTTAGAGGGGTAAAAGTGGCAGTAGAGGAGTTGTTGATAACTTGGAGGTATCACGACAGGATTGGGATAGTAGGGAGGGGTTAGGTGTTCAGTATTAGAGGGTGCTTTTACTAGAATTCAGAATTTCACAGTGGATGGAAAGGCATTGCAGGGCTGTATAAGGGGGATAAGCCAGCTGTGAGTAGCAAGAATAGGATGGTGGAAGGGGATGGGGACTTGGAGATAGATAAACCTATTGAACTGGGTGCTATTGGGGTGATTTTGAAGGATAAGCAGGGAATGCAGTAGCAATGGTAGATGGGAGCAATAATATTCTGAGGAGGAGATGAAACTTGCAGATGATGATGAGGTAACTATCAGAGTGAAAAACCAGTGGGGCAAGGAGACATGAATAATGACAAGGATGGGGACTTGGAGGGATAAGCATCTGGATTTGGTAGCTAGGTGGGGATTTCAGAGGATGAGGATGGGAAGAGGGGTTGATACATGCAAGGGTGACGAGTACCTATCAGAGAGGTTAAATCAGTAGAGCAAGGAGTCGTGGATGGGGTAATAAAGTTCAAATAGCATAGAGGGATCATGAGGTCATAATTTGAGAGGGATTGTTAAGAGTATCTGATAGGGAAATAGGAACAGGAAGAGCTCAGTATGGGTGCATTGCTTTCCGGGATGTCTGTGCATACAGCGAGGCATATTGACCCTGAAGAGGATAGGAGACAGTGTGAAACCTCATTTTATAGAACATCTAGGCACAAATGACTTAGGAATAACAGTCTTAAGGAGGTCATAGCAAGGTTTAAGGAATTGGCAAGGGTGTATAGTAATGTAGCAAGGTCAGTTGCCTTCTCAGAGGTACTGCCTGTGCCTAGAGCTAGTGTATATGATAAGCAGAAAATTAACGATTTTAATGCATGGTTGAGGGGATGATGTAAATCTGTGGGATTTGGGTTGGTAGGGAATTGGGGGGTGACATGGGCAAACAGTAGTTTGTATGCCTCAGATAGGTTGCATTTCAGTAAAGAGGGTGCAGCAGTTCTCAAAAGTAAATCTGAGGTGTTTCTGACATCTTATTTTAGTTTAAACTAGTAAGGGGGAGGGAGAAACATATCAATCATTTGGAGGCTAGGGCCTAGTGGACCATTGCCTACTCTGCTGTGGGTGGGGGAGTGGGGCATAGGAATGGTACTGGTTGGGGATATGAGGAGAAAAGTAGTAGGGACAAGGGTCATGGGAAGTGATGGGTAGTTGTCTCCATGAATGCAAGGAGCCTAGGTAATAAAATACCAGAGGTGCAGGCACTTCTGGTGGTGGGGGGGTAGATGTTGCCACCATTACTGAAACATGGGCAAATCAAGATAGAGAATGGGATTTAATAATGCCAGGCTTTAGGTTGTTTAGGAGGATAGAGGAATCTGGTAGGGGAGGTGGGGTGGCTGTCTACATATGGGAAGGAATAGATTGTCATAGAGAGGAAGAGTGGGGAGGAGACATGGAGTCCTTGTGGATTACTTTATGTAAGTCAAAGACCAAGAGGGTTATGCTAGGGTAGTGTGTAGACCTCCATCCTAGCCAGAGGAGAAGGACAAGGAGTTAGTGGGAGTTATTCAGTGGAACTGTAGAAGGAGCAACACAGTGGTGGTTGGAGACTTCAGCCTACCAGGAGCTGATTGGGCCACCATGTCATCTAATAGCAGCAGGGAGCAGGTTATTCTGGATGCATTTCAGGATGTGTTCCTGACTTATCTGGTAAGAGTCCTATGAGATAGGGTAATATATTAGATCTTGTCTTGACAAAATAGGGATCAAGTAAGGGTATGTGATGGTGGGTGCACCATGGCGGACAGTGATCATAGCACTGTATGGTTTGCACTTGAGTTGGACATTGAGGAGACAAATACTGCCACAAGATTGTCGATTTTAGAAGGGCTGATTTCAGTAGGATGGCAGAAGTATTAGGGAGGCAAGTGGCTAGTATAAAACCTGACATGGACACCACCCAAAAATGAGATATCGTATGGTTGGGACGGGTTTAGGCCAGTAACTCTTGTACTGTGTGGAGGAGTAAGAAGGCAGGATCTAATAAACCAAGCTAGTGGACCAGAGAAGGGCAAATGAGTGTGAGGGGAAAAAAGGGCGGCTTTTAAAAATTATAAGAGGGCCGGTAAGGAATCAGATAGGGATGACTATATTAGGAGTACCAGGGAGGTTACAAGGTGGTAAGGGCTGCCAAGCTTAAGGGGAAATAAGGCTTGCTCAAGGGATCAGCACGTAAAAGGGTTCTTCGGCACATCAGGAGAGGAGGAACTGCAGTGAACATATCTCTCAAATTAAGACAAGTGAGGGATTGGTAAATAAGGATGAACAGGCAGAAGTATTTAATGAATATTTGTGTTCAGTTTTTACAAGGAAGGGGGGATTACCTCAATCAATCAATCAATCAAGTCTTTATTTATCTAGGCGAACACCATTGAGCAAGCTCATTTATAAGGTGGACCTGCATCTCACAAGGTCAAAAAAATACATTTAAAAAACAAACAAGTGTAGTTATATATAAGAAAGATATACACAGTGCACAGTAAACAGTATTACGTAAAAGTTAGCATACATATTCATTGCCTTCATATTCATATTCATAGCATATTCAGAAGAACCTCAGATATCAAACTCAGGCGGGAGGTAAAGGTAGAAGACTGGCGTGAGTGGGAAGATACAGGGGCAGTACTCTACTAGGAACGCTTTGTTGACAGGCTGGGAAACATAAAAAAGAATGGAACAGGGTGGAGGGTGAGTAAAAAGCAGTACAAGGAATAATTTTGATGATTGATTGGGGCCAGGATAAGATTTTATGGTGGGTCAGACAGTGGTTGCAGAAAGGCAACAACCAGGCTACTAGGGGCAATGGAAGCAGATTGCATAGCTCTGTAAACATTTTGGCATACAAGGTCTTGAACACAGCAAGACCAACAGGGTGCGATTTCAACGATCTGTAACTTGTTCCAGAGCGAGGAAAGCACAAAGTCTATGGCCACTCTTTCAGACAGACAGAACACCAGGAGGAAGGAGCTACTGGTATAACTAAAACTTCTCTACTGGGACTAAGAACTAGATCTCTTGTACTGGGACCTTCAATTTAGGGTAAAAAAAAAAGGAGTTAGTGTGTTTGTCAGAGGTAGTTGAAATAAATCGTTATCTGTTATCTGTGTTATCTGTGTACTTATCTAGGTGCTTGTCACAGGTGTCAGAGAATAGTTATCTGTGAAATTAACTAGCGTAGAAAGATTTGCAAAGTAGGGGAGTGCTTATCTAGAAGGAGCCACGATAAGACCAGATATAAACACTGCCCTAGATAGCTTCTGCCAGAGAACAGACAGAACACCAGGAGGAAGGAGCTACTGGTATAACTAAAACTTATCTGCTGGGACTAAGAACCAGAACTCTTGTACTGGGACCTTCAATTTAAGGTAAAAAAAAGGAGTTAGTGTGTTTGTCAGAGGTAGTTGAAGTAAATTGTTATCTGTTATCTGTGTTATCTGTGTACTTATCTAGGTGCTTGTCATATGTGTCAGAAGGGAATTGTTATCTGTGAAATTAACTAAGTGTAGAAAGATTTGCAAAGTAGGGGTAGTGGCTTAGCTAGAAGGAGCCAGGTTAAGACCAGATATAAACACTGCCCTAGATTGCTTCTGCCAGAGAACAGACAGAACACCAGGAGGAAGGAGCTACTGGTATAACTAAAACTTCTGTACTGGGACTAAGAACTAGATCTCTTGTACTGGGACCTTCAGTTTAGGGTAAAACAAGGAGTTAGTGTCTTTGTCAGAGGTAGTTGAAGTAAATTGTTATCTGTTATCTGTGTTATCTGTGTACTTATCTAGGTGCTTGTCACATGTGTCAGAAGGGGATTGTTATCTGTGAAATTAACTAAGTATAGAAAGATTTGCAAAGTAGGGGAGTGGCTTAGCTAGAAGGAGCGGGTTAAGACTAGATATAAACACTGCCCTAGATTGCTTCTGCCAGAGAACAGACAGAACACCAGGAGGAAGGAGCTACTGTTATAACTAAAACTTCTCTACTGGGACTAAGAACTAGATCTCTTGTACTGGGACCTTCAATTTAGGGTGAAAAAAAAGGAGTTAGTGTGTTTGTCAGAGGTAGTTGAAGTAAATTGTTATCTGTTATCTGTGTTATCTGTGTACTTATCTAGGTGCTTGTCACAGGTGTCAGAAGGGAACTGTTATCTGGCTTCTGCCAGAGAACAGACAGAACACCAAGAGGAAGGAGTTACTGGTATAACTAAAACTTCTCTACTGGGACTAAGAACTAGATCTCTTGTACTGGGACCTTCACTATAGGGTAAAAAAAAAGGAGTTAGTGTCTTTGTCAGAGGTAGTTGAAGTAAATTGTTATCTGTTATCTGTGTTATCTGTGTACTTATCTAGGTGCTTGTCACATGTGTCAGAAGGGAATTGTTATCTGTGTAATTAACTAAGTATAGAAAGATTTGCAAAGTAGGAGGAGTGGCTTAGCTAGAAGGAGCCGGGTTAAGACCAGATATAAACACTGCCCTAGATTGCTTCTGCCAGAGGACAGACAGAACACCAGGAGGAAGGAGCTACTGGTATAACTAAAACTTCTCTACTGGGACTAAGAACTAGATCTCTTGTACTGGGACCTTCAATTAAGGGTAAAAAAGAGTTAGTGTGTTTGTCAGAGGTAGTTGAAGTAAATTGTTATCTGTTATCTGTGTTATCTGTGGGCTATATTGCTCTCCTTCCTCCCTCCACCCCCACCTAAACCAGTTCTACTTTTATAGGCACAGGATTTAACTGACAACAGGAACTTCCTGTTTGGGAGCAGGAAGGAGTGATCACAGAGCCACAAAAGACTCACCATCCTAGAAGGGCAAGAGTAGCTCTCCGTCCCCCCCAGCTGCTGGAGGTCTGACTCTGAGCAAGTAAGGAGACTACTGAGAAATATAGGAACTTCTTGTCTCAGAACTGGAAGATCAGGAGCTAAAAGGGTGCAGAGACAGTAAGTAAGTAGGGAGAGAAGAAAAAAAGAAATAAACAAACAGAGAAAAGAGTAAGTATTCCAAATAACAGCTAGGGGGCCAGAAAAAAGACATGTTGGGAGTGGTGCAGTGCAGTGACTGTGGAGCAGCAGTCTTCTGGGAGATGTTCTGGAGAATGCAGTGTTGTCCCATCTGTAGGCACCTCTCTGGGCTGAGGGAGGAGGTTGCTCATCTCCAGGCTGAGTTGGCCAGGATTTGTGGGACCTCCTCCTCCCACCCAGGGACCACCAGGGTCACTGCCATTGCCTCAGAGGTTGCCAAGAAAGAGGAGTGGTTGGACCACAGTGGGCTCAGAGAGGCTGAGGGTGGTGGAACAGAGGCGCATCCCTCCAGTTGTACCTCTCTACAATTTCTATGCCGTTCTGGAAAAGTGTGGTTCCTTTATGGAGGCACACACAGTGGAGACCAAGGAGGATGCTGGGAACCTCCACAAAGGAGACCCACAGGAGGGTGGCATGGGACCCCACAGGGGAAGGAAACAACTCCTAGTGGGGGACTCCATTGTTAGGAAGGTAGAACTGGGGGAGAAAGGGGAGAGGGAGATAAGGTGCCTGCCTAGTGCCATGGCTTAGAGGACAAGGAGCGAATCCTCAGGATCGTAGAGCAGCTGCACAGGAAGGGAGCTGGATGTCATTGTCCACCTAGGAACAAATGACCTGGCTAAGAAAGGATAAGAGCAGTGCAAGAAATGTTTGTGGAGATGGGGAGGGGCCTTAGACAAATAGCACACACGGTAACCTTCTCGGAGGTGCTGCCTGTCTATGGCATGGGTGAGGCTAGGGTGCTCCACACCATGGGATTCAATCAGTGGTTGAAAAACTGGTGCAGAGCTCAGGGATTTGGCTTCATTGGGGCTGGGGGTCCACCTGGAGGGATGCATGCCTATACTGGCATGATGGTCTGCATCTGTCCAGGAGGGGAACCAGGATCCTAGGTGATAGGTTTAAATACTTCATTGACAAGCATTTAAACTAGCCAAGGGGGGAGGCACTGGAAAGGAGCAGGGAAATCCTAGCCCCAAAAATATCAAGGTACTAAGTGAGGTAGACACCAACATAGAGATGTCGATAGGGAGAAGTACAGGGGTAAATGGAGAAAGTGACAAATGCCAATAAGGACAGGGATGGGGCAAAAAGGGGTAAGGCCATCAAGAAATGGAGAGTAATGAGTACCAATGCCCATAGTCTGGGCAACAAGCTCCCTGAACTGGTGGCCTTGATGGAAGAGGGCTGCCTGGATATCGTAGCAGTCACAGAAACATGGTACACAGAGAACCATGACTGGGATGTTAACATACCAGGGTACACAACCTACAGGAGAGACAGGGAGGGCAGAAGAGGGGGGAGTAGCTCTCTATGTAAGGGAAGGGATAAAAGCAACTGAGCAAAAGAGTAAACAGGGAGGAGAGGAGGCACTGTGGGTCACCTTAGAGACTGGAAATTGCACCACAATCCACACAGGGGTTGTATATAGAGCCCCAAGTCAGGGGGAGGGAATGGACAAGGATATGATAGAAGGCATACTCAGGATGGCAGAGAAAGGGGAGATACTGTTGATGGGGGACCTTAACATGCCAGATGTTAAATGGAGCACCTTTGCGGCAGCCACATCCAAAAGCAGGGCCATTTTTGATGCCCTTCAGGTGGCATGCCTCAAACAGCTAGTTTTGGAACCTACTCATGAGGGGAGCAATCTTAGACCTTGTACTCTCAAATGGGGACAGTGAGAGGATCTCAGATCTAGAAGTGGGTAGCCGTTTGGGAACAAGTGACCACCAAACAGTGTGGTTCACGATAAACTCAGCTAGAGTCAAACTATACAAAAGTGAGGGTTCTGGACTTCAGGAGGGCTGACTTTGGCAAGATGGGAGAGTGCCTTAGAAAAGCACTAGCAAACAGGCTAGAAGGAGGGGTGGAGCAACAATGGGGAAATAGCAAAACTGCCATCACAGAGGCAACAAGCCTTTGTGTGAAGCAAATAAACAAATCAAAATGAAAGAAAAAGTCACTATGGTTCTCAAAAGAGGTGGTGGTGAAGGTTAGGGAGAAAAATATAACATTTAGGAAGTATAAGGAAACACAGAAGGAGCAGGACAGAGAACTGTACCAGTTATGGCAGAAGGAAGCAGGAGGGTAGTCAGAATAGCAAAGGTACAAACTAAGGAAAAGATAGCTAACTTCGGTTAAGAAGGTGGATAAAACCTTTATAGGTATATCAGGAATTATAGAAAGACAGCAGGAGGATAGTGAGGCTGAATAGAATGGACAGTGGGTGGACAGAGAGTGAAAGTGAAAAAAAAGGATACTGAATAAATACTTGTTCAGTATTCACAAAAGAGGAAGTGGGGAGGTGTCTAATCCAATTAACAGAAGCACTCTGGAGAGGGGGGTCGATCCCAGTCCTTTCACAGAAGAAAGGGTTCTGAAAGAACTCCTAAAACTGAAGGTGGACAAAGCAATGGGGCCAAATGGAATACACCCCAAAATTCTAAAAGAATTATGCAGAGAACTAGTGACACCACTGACTACCCTTTTTAACAAATCATGGGAGGATGGTGTGGTACCTGAGGACTGGAAGAAGGTGGATGTGATTCCCCTTCACAAAGGTGGGACCAAGACAGAGGCAGGAAACTACAGACCAAGGCAATTCTTGTGGGGGTAGGAAGAAATAGGCTGTTGGTTAACTAGGATCTGCGGCCCATCCTGTAGGTAGGGAAATGGGCAGACTAGATGGTCCAAGCAGTCTTTATCTGCGTCAAAATCTATGTTTCTGTGTTTATGTTTCTATTGACCTGTCAGTTTGACCTCTGTGGTAGGGAAAGTGATGGAATCACTTCTGAAGGAAAGAATTGTTGAGTATCTAGAGGCCAGTGGGCAAGGACCCAAGGCGGCATGGGTTCACAGCGGAAGGTCATGTCAGATGAATCTAATTGATTTCTTTGACTGGGTGTCCAAAGTAGTAGACCAGGGAGGGCTGTGGACATGGCCTACCTAGATTTTGGCAAGGCATTTGACACAGTCCCACACAAAGATTAGTAGTCAAATTAACCAGCCTGGGAGTGGGTCTCAGGGTGGTAGCCTGGGGTAAAACATTGGCTGAACAACAGGACACAGAAGGCAATTGTAAATGGAATCCACTCTGAAGAAAGAGGGGCTACTAGTGGGGGACTGCAGGGTTCAGTACTGGGTCCAGTCCTTTTTAATGTCTTTATAAGTGACATTGCAGAGGGACTGGAAGGAAAGTATGCCTCTTTGCAGATGACACAAAGATGTGCAACAGGGCTGATACAAGAAGGCGTAGAAAAGATGAGAAGGGACTTGGCAAGGTTGGAGGAATGGTCAGAAGTATGGCAGCTTGGATTCAATGCAAAGAAGTGAGTAATGCACACTGGGAAACAAAAACCCAGGAAGATTACACAATGGGAGGGAGGTAGTAACAGCAACAAAATGGAAAGGGACCTGGGGGTAATCATATCAGATGACCTTAAGGTTGGCAAGCAATGTGAGAAGGTGGTAGGGAGGGCTGGGGGATACTGGGATGTATAGGGAGAGGAGTATCGCCAGCAGAAAACAGGAAGTTGTTATCCTGTACAGACATTGGTGAGACCCCATCTCCATAAGAACATAGACAGGATGGAGGCAGTTCAGAGGAGGGCAACTAAAATGGTGCAGGGTCTGCAAGAGAAGCCATAGCAATGCCTGCTGCAGTGATAGCTGACTATGTCGTGCACTGTTGGGTGGGATTGTCTGCTGTTCAGTTTGGAAGGGAACAAGGGCAATGCCTGCTGTACTGATAGCTGACTGTGTGGAGCACTGTTGGGGTGCAGAATCAGATAATCAGCTTGCACGGTAACAACTGCAATGCCTGCTGCAGTGATAGCTGACTGTGTAGTGCACTGTTGTGGGGTCAGAGTCTGCTGTTCAGGTTGCAAGATAACAAGTGTAATGCCTGCTGCAGTGAAAGCTGACTGTGTGGTGCACTGTTGGGGGGTTAGAGGCTGCTGTTTAGGTTGCAAGATAACAAGTGCAATGCCTGCTGCAGAGATGGCTGACTGTGTCGTACACTGTTGGGGGCAGAGTCAGCTGTTCAGGCTGCAAGGTAACAAGTGCAAAGCCTGCTGCAGTGATAGCTGACTGTGTGGTGCACGGTTGGGGGGTCAGAGTCTGCTGTTCAGGTTACAAAGTAACAAGTGCATTGCCTGCTGCAGAGAAGGCTGACTGTGTGGTACACTGCTGGTGGGGGCAGAGTCTGCTGTTCAGGTTGCAAGGTAACAAGTGCAATGACTGCTGCAGAGATAGCTGAGTGGTACACTGTTGGGGGTCAGAGTCTGCTGTTCATGTTGCAAGGTAACAAGTGCAATGCCTCCTGCAGATATAGCTGACTCTGTGGTGCACTGTTGGGGGGCAGAGGCTGCAATTCAGCTTGAAAGGTAACAAGTGCAATGCCTGCTGCAGTGATAGCTGACTGTGTGGTGCACTGTTGGGGGCAGAGACTGCTGTTCAGGTTGCAAGGTAACAAGTGCAATGCCAGCTGCAGTGCTAGCTGACTGTGTTGTGCACGGTTGGGGGGTCAGAGGCTGTTGTTCAGGTTACCAGATAACAAGTGCAATGCCTGCTGCAGAGATGGCTGACTGTGTGGTACACTGTTGGGAGGTTAGAGACAGCTGTTCAGGCTGCAAGGTAACAAGTGCAATGCCTGCTGCAGTGATAGCTGACTGTGTGGTGCAGTGTTGGGTGAAAGAGTCTGCTATTCAGCTTGCAAGGTAACAAGTGCAATGCATGCTTCTGTGATAGCTGACTGTGTGGTGCACTGTTGGGGGGAAGAGTCTGCTTTTCAGCTGGCAAGGTAACAAGTGCAATGCCTGCTGCAGTGATAGCTGACTGCGTGGTGCACTGTTGGGGGGCAGAGTCTGTTGTGCAGGTTGCAAGGTAACAAGTGCAATGCCAGCTGCAGTGATAGCTGACTGTGTTGTGCACCATTGGGGGGTCAGGGGCTGTTGTTCAGGTTGCCAGATAACAAGTGCAGTGCCTGCTGCAGAGATGGCTGACGTGTTACACTGTTGGGAGTTCAGAGTCAGCTGTTCAGGCTGCAAGATAACACGTGCAATGCCTGCTGCAGTGATAGCTGACTGTGTGGTGCATTGTTGGGAGGGTCAGAGTCTGCTGTTCAGGTTGCAAGCTAACAAGTGCAATGCTTGCTGCAGAGAAGGCTGACTGTGTGGTACACTGCTGGGGGGGCAGAGTCTGCTGTTCAGGTTGCAAGGTAAGAAGTGCAATGCCTGCTGCAGAGACTGCTGAGTGGTACACTGTTGCTGGTCAGAGTCTGCTGTTCAGGTTGCAAGGTAACAAGTGCAATGTCTGCTGCAGAGAAGGCTGACTGTGTGGTATACTGCTGGGGGGGCAGAGTCTGCTGTTCAGGTTGCAAGGAAACATGTGCAATGCCTGCTGCAGAGATAGCTGAGTGGTACACTGTTGGGGGTCAGAGTCTGCTGTTCATGTTGCAAGGTAACAAGTGCAGTGCCTCCTGCAAATATAGCTGACTGTGTGGTGCAGTGTTGCGGGGCAGAGTCTGCTGTTTAGCTTGCAAGGTAACAAGTGCAATGCCTGCTGCAGTGAGAGCTGACTGTGTGGTGCACAGTTTGGGGGCAGAGACTGCTATTCAGCTTGCAAGGTAAAAAGAGCAATGCCTGCCGCTGTGATGGCTGACTGTGTGGTTCACTGTTGTGGGGCAGAGTCTCCTGTTCAGCTTGCAAGGTAACAAGTGCAGTGCCTGCTGCAGTGATAACTGACTGTGAGGTGCACAGTTCGGAGGCATGGTCTGCTGCTCAGCTTGCAAGGTAACAAGTGTGATGCCTCCTGCAGTGATAGCTGACTGTGTGGTGCACTGCTTGGGGGTCAGAGTCTTCTGTGCAGGTTGCAGGGTAACAAGTGCAATGCCTGCTGCATTGATAGCTGACTCTGTGGTACACTGTTGGGGGGTCAAAGTCTGCTGTTCAGGTTGCAAGGAAAAAAGTGCAATGCCTGCTGCAGTGATAGATGACTGTGTGGTGCACTGTTGTTGGGTCAAAGTCTGCTCTTGAGGTTGCAAGGTAACAAGTGCAATTCCTGCTGCAGATTTAGCTGACTGTGAGGTACACTGTTGGGGGGCAGAGTCAGCTTTTGAGGGTGCCGGTTAACAAGTGCAATGCCTGCTACAGTGATAGCTGACTGTGTGGTGTACTGTTGGGGGCAGAATCTGCTCTTCAGCTTGCAAGGTAACCAGTGCAATGCCTGCTGCAGTGATAGCTGACAGTGTGGAACACTGTTTGGGGCAGAGATTGCTGTTCAGCTTGCAAGTTAACAAGTGCAATGCCAGCTGCAGTGATAGCTGACTGTGTTGTGCACCATTGGGGGTCAGGGGCTGTTGTTCAGCTTGCCAGATAACAAGTGCAATGCCTGCTGCAGAGATGGCTGACTGTGTGTTACACTGTTGGGAGTTCAGAGTCAGCTGTTCAGGCTGCAAGATAACAAGTGCAATGCCTGCTGCAGTGATAGCTGACTATGTGCTGCATTGTTGGGAGGGTCAGAGTCTGCTGTTCAGGTTGCAAGCTAACAAGTGCAATGCTTGCTGCAGAGAAGGCTGACTGTGTGGTACACTGCTGGGGGGGCAGAGTCTGCTCTTCAGGTTGCAAGGTAAGAAGTGCAATGCCTGCTGCAGAGACTGCTGAGTGGTACACTGTTGCTGGTCAGAGTCTGCTGTTCAGGTTGCATGGTAACAAGTGCAATGCCTGCTGCAGATGTAGCTGTCTGTGTGGTGCACTGTTGTGCGGCAGAGTCTGCTATTCAGCTTGCAAGGTAACAAGTTCAATGCCTGCTGCAGTGATAGCTGACTGTGTGTTGCACTGCTGGGCAGTCAGAGTCTGCTGTTCAGGTTGCAGGATAAGTAGTGCAATGCCTTTTGAAGTGATAGCTGACTGCCTGGTGCACTCTTGATGGGTCTGAGTCTAGCAGTTCGGGTTACAAGGTAACAAGTGCAATGCCTGCTGCAGTGATAACTGACTGCGTGGTGCACTATTGGGATTCAGAGCCTGCTGTTCAGCTTGCAAGGTAACAAGTCCAATGCTTGCTGCTGAGATCGCTTACTGTGTGGTACACTGTTGGGAGGCAGAGTCTGCTTTTCAGGTTGCAAGGTATCAAGTGCAATGCCTGTTGCAGTTATAGCTGACCGTGTGGTGTACTGTTGGGCGGCAGAGTCTGCTGTTCAGCTTGCAAAGTAACTAGTGCAATGCCTGCTGCAGTGATAGCTGACTGTGTGGTGCACTGCTTTTGGGGTCTGAGTCTGCAGTTCGGGTTGCAAGGTAACAAGTGCAATGCCTGCTGCAGTGATAACTCACTTTGTGGTGCACTATTGGTTTTCAGAGTCTGCTGTTCAGCTTGCAAGGTTACAAGTCCAATGCTTGTTGCAGAGATCGCTGACTGTGTGGTACACTGTTGGGAGGCAGAGTCTGCTTTTCAGGTTGCAAGGTATCAGGTGCAATGCCTGTTGCAGAGATAGCTGACTGTGTGGTGTACTGTTGGGGGGCAGAGTCTGCTGTTCAGCTTGCAAAGTAACAAGTGCAATGATTGCTGCAGTGATAGCTGACTGTGTGGTGCACTGCTTTTGGGGTCAGAGTCTGCTGTTCAGGTTGCAAGGTAACCAGTGCAATGCCTGCTGCAGATATAGCTGACTGTGTGGCGCACTGTTGTGCGGCAGAGTCTGCTATTCAGCTTGCAAGGTAGCAAGTTCAATGCCTGCTGCAGTGATAGCTGACTGTGTGGTGCACTGCTGGGCGGTCAGAGTCTGCTTTTCAGGTTGCAAGATAAGTAGTGCAATGCCTTTTGAAGTGATAGCTGACTGCCTGGTGCACTCTTGATGGGTCTGAGTCTGCAGTTCGGGTTGCAAGGTAACAAGTGCAATGCCTGCTGCAGTGATAACTGACTGTGTGGTGCACTATTGGAGTTCTGAGTCTGCTGTTCAGCTTGCAAAGTAACAAGTCCAATGCTTGCTGCTGAGATCGCTGACTGTGTGGTACACTGTTGGGAGGCCGAGTCTGCTTTCAAGGTTGCCAGGTATCAAGTGCAATGCCTGTTGCAGTGATAGCTGACTGTGTGGTGTACTGTTGGGGGGCAGAGTCTGCTGTTCAGCTTGCAAAGTAACAAGTGCAATGCCTGCTGCAGTGATAGCTGACTGTGTGGTGCACTGCTTTTGGGGTCAGAGTCTGCTGTTCAGGTTGCATGGTAACAAGTGCAATGCCTGCTGCAGAGAAGGCTGACTGTGTGGTACACTGCTGGGGAGGGCAGAGTCTGCTGTTCAGGTTGCAAGGTAAGAAGTGCAATGCCTGCTGCAGAGACTGCTGAGTGGTTCACTGTTGCTGGTCAGAGTCTGCTGTTCAGGTTGCATGGTAACAAGTGCAATGCCTGCTGCAGATATAGCTGACTGTGAGGCGCACTGTTGGGCGGCAGAGTCTGCTATTCAGCTTGCAAGGAAACAGGTTCAATGCCTGCTGCAGAGATAGCGCTGATCGTAATGCCTGGGTGGCTGTCAGAGTCTGCTGTTCAGGGTTGCAAGATAAGTAGTGCAATGCCTCTTGAAGTGATAGCTGACCGCCTGGTGCACTTTTGATGGGTCTGAGTCTGCAGTTGCTGCAAGGTACTGCGCAACGCCTGCTGCAGTGATAACTGACTGCGTGGTGCACTATTGGGGTTCATGGTCTGCTGTTCAGCTTGCAAGGTAACAAGTCCAATGCTTGCTGCTGAGATCGCTGACTGTGTGATACACTGTTGGGAGGCAGAGTCTGCTTTTCAGGTTGCAAGGTAAGTAGTGCAATGCCTTTTGCAGTGATAGCTGACTGCGTGGTTCACTGTTGATGGGTTTGAGTCTGCAGTTCAGGTTGCAACCTAACAAGAGCAATGCCTGCTGCAGGGATCACTGACAGTATGGTGCACTCTTGGGGTTCAGGGTCTGCTGTTCAGCTTGCAAGGTAACAAGTCAAATGCCTACTGCAGAGAACAGTGACTGTGGTACACTGTTGGGAGGCTGAGTCTGCAGTTCAGGGCTGTGCTGCAAATGCGCAATGCCTGCTGCAGTGATAACTGACTGTGTGGTGCACTGTTGGGGGAGAGTCTGCTGTTCAGTTTGCAAGGTAACAATTACAATGCCTGCTTCAGTCAGAGCTGACTGTGTGGTGCACTGTTGGTGGGCAGAGACTGCTATTCAGCTTCCAAGGTACCAAGTGCAATGCCTGCCACAGTGATAGCTGACTGTGTGGTTCACTGTTGGGGGGCAGAGTCTGCTGTTCAGCTTGCAAGGTAACAAGTGCAATGCCTGCTGCAGTGATAGCTGACTGTGTGGAGCACTGTTGGGGGTCCGAATCTGCTATTCAGCTTGCAGGGTAACAAGTGCAATGCCTGCTGCAGTGATAGCTGACTGTGTAGTGCACAGTTGAGGGATCAGAGTCTGCTGTTCAGGTTGCAAGGTAACAAGTGCAATGCTTGCTGCAGTGCTAGCTGACTGTGTGGTGCACTATTTGGGGGTCAGAGTGTGCTGATCAGGTTGCAAGGTAAAAGTGCAATGCCTGCTGCAGTGATAGCTGACTATGTGGTGCACTGTTGGGTGGGATTGTTTGCTGTTCAGTTTGGAAGGGAACAAGGGCAATGCCTGCTGCAGTGATAGCTGACTGTGTGGAGCACTGTTGTGGTGCAGAATCTGCTAATCAGCTTGCAAATTAACAAGTGCAATGCCTGCTTCAGTGATAGCTGACTGTATAGTGCACTGTTGTGAGGTCAGAGTCTGCTGTTCAGGTTACAAGATAACAAGTGCAATGCCTGCTGCAGAGAAGGCTGACTGTGTGGTACACTGCTGGTGGGGCATAGTCTGCTGTACAGGTTGTAGGGTAACAAGTGCAATGCCTGCTGCAGAGATAGCTGAGTGGTACACTGTTGGGGGTCAGAGTCTGCTGTTCATGTTGCAAGGTAACAAGTGCAATGCCTCCTGCAGATATAGCTGACTTTGTGGTGCACTGTTGAGGGGCAGAGCTGCTATTCAGCTTGAAAGGGAACAAGTGCAATGCCTGCTGCAGTACTATCTGACTGTGTGGTGCACTGTTTTGGGCAGAGTCTGCTGTTCAGGTTGCAAGGTAACAAGTGCAATGCCAGCTGCAGTGCTATCTGACTGTGTTGTGCACCGTTGGGGAGTCAGAGGCTGTTGTTCAGGTTGCCAGATAACAAGTGCAATGCCTGCTGCAGAGATGGCTGACTGTGTGGTACACTGTTGGGAGGTCAGAGACAGCTGTTCAGGCTGCAAGGTAACAAGTGCAATGCCTGCTGCAGAGATAGCTGACTGTGTGGTGCATTGTTTGTGGGGTCATAGTCTGCAGTTCAGGTTGCAAGGTAACAAGTGCAATGCCTGCTGCAGATATAGCTGATGATGTGGTGCTCTATTCGACAGCAGAGTCTGCTATTCAGCTGGAAAGGTAACAAGTTCAATGCCTACTGCGGTGATAGCTGACTGTGTGGTGCTCTGCTGGGTGGTCAGAGTCTGCTGTTCAGGTTGCAAGATAAGTAGTGCAATGCCTTTTGAAGTGATAAGCTTACTGCATGGTGCACTGTTGATGGGTCTGAGTCTGCAGTTCAGGTTGCAAGGTAACAAGTCCAATGCCTGCTGCAGAGATCGCTGACTGTGTGGTACACTGTTGGGGGGCAGAGCCTGCTGTTCATGTTGCAAGGTATCATGTGCAATGCCTGCTGCAGTGATAGCTGACTGTGTGGTGTACTGTTGGGGGCCAGAGTCTGCTGCTTAGGTAGCAAGGTAACAAGTGCAATGCCTGCTGCAGAGATCGCTGACTGTGTGGTACACTGTTGGTGGGCAGAGTCTACTGTTCAGGTTACAAGGTAACACGGGCAATGCCTGCTGCAGTTATAACAGACTGTGTGGTGCTCTGTTGGGGGGTCAGAGTCTGCCACTCAGGTTGCAATTCAACAGGTGAAATGCCTGCTGTAGAGATAGCTGACTGTGTGGTACACTGTTGGGGGCAGAGTCTGCTGTTCAACTTGCAAGGTAAAAGTGCAATGCCTGCTGCAGTGATAGCTGACTATGTGGTGCTCAGGTGGGTGGGAGTGTCTGCTCTTCAGCTTGGAAGGTAACAAGTACAATGCCTGCTGCAGTGATAGCTGACTGTGTGGAGCAGTGTTGGGGGCATAATCTGCTATTCAGCTTCCAAGGTAACAAGTGCAATGCCTTCTGCAGTGATAGCTGACTGTGTAGTGCACAGTTGAGGGGTCAGAGTCTGCCTTTTCAGGTTGCAAGTTAACACGTGCAATGCCTGCTGCAGTGATAGCTGACTGTGGTGCACTGTTGGGGGGTCAGAGACTGCTGTTCAGGTTGCAAGATAAGTAGTGCAATGCCTTTTGAAGTGATAGCTGACTGCCTGGTGCACTCTTGATGGGTCTGAGTCTGCAGTTCGGGTTGCAAGGTAACAAGTGCAATGCCTGCTGCAGTGATAACTGACTGTGTGGTGCACTATTGGGGTTCAGAGTCTGCTGTTCAGCTTGCAAGGTAACAAGTCCAATGCTTGCTGCCGAGATCGCTGACTGCGTGGTACACTGTTGGGAGGCAGAGTCTGCTTTTCAGGTTGCAAGGTATCAGGTGCAATGCCTGTTGCAGAGATAGCTGACTGTGTGGTGTACTGTTGGGGGCAGAGTCTGCTGTTCAGCTTGCAAAGTAACAAGTGCAATGCCTGCTGCAGTGATAGCTGACTGTGTGGTGCACTGCTTTTGGGGTCAGAGTCTGCTGTTCAGGTTGCAAGGAAACAAGTGCAAAGCCTGCTGCAGAGAAGGCTGACTGTGTGGTACACTGCTGGGGAGGGCAGAGTCTGCTGTTCAGGTTGCAAGATAAGAAGTGCAATGCCTGCTGCAGAGACATCTGAGTATTACACTGTTGGGGGTCAGAGTCTACTGTTCAGGTTGCAAGGTAACAAGTGCAATGCCTACTGCAGATATAGCTGACTGTGTGGTGCACTGCTGCGGGGTCAGAGTCTGCTGTTCAGGTTGCAAGGTAAGGAGGGCAATGCCTTTTGCAGTGATAGCTGACTGCGTGGTTCACTGTTAATGGGTCTGAGTCTGCAGTTCAGGTTGCAACCTAACAAGTGCAATGCCTGCTGCAGGGATCACTGACAGTATGGTGCACTCTTGGAGTTCAGGGTCTGCTGTTCAGCTTGCAAGGAAACAAGTCAAATGCCTTCTGCAGAGATCAGTGACTGTGTGGTACTCTGTTGGGAGGCTGAGTCTGCAGTTCGGGTTGCAAGGTAACAAGTGCAATGCCTGCTGCAGTGATAGCTGACTGTGTGGTGCACTGTTGGCTGGAGAGTTTGCTGTTTAGTTTGCAAGGTAACAATTGCAATGCCTGCTTCAGTGAGAGCTGACTGTGTGGTGCACTGTTGTTGGGCAGAGACTGCAATTCAGCTTGCAAGTACCGCGCAATGCCCGTCACGGGTGATAGCTGACCGTGTGGTTCACCGTTAAAGCAGAGTCTGCAGTTCAGCTTGCAAGGTAACAAGTGCAATGCCTGCTGCAGATAGCCGACTGCGTGGAGCACTGTTGGGGGCCGAATCTGCTCATTCAGCTTGCAGGTAACAAGTGCAATGCCTGCTGCAGTGATAGCTGACTTTGTAGTGCACAGTTGAGGGATCAGAGTCTGCTGTTCAGGTTGCAAGGTAAGAAGTGCAATGCTTGCTGCAGTGTTAGCTGAATGCGTGGTGCACTGTTTGGGGGTCAGAGTCTGCTGATCAGGTTGCAAGGTAACAAGTGCAATGCCTGCTGCAGAGAAGGCTGACTGTGTGGTACACTGCTGGGGGGCAGAGCCTGCTGTTTATGTTGCAAGGTATCATGTACAATGCCTGCTGCAGTGATAGCTGACTGTGTGGTGTACTGTTGGGGGCTAGAGTCTGCTGCTTAGGTAGCAAGGTAACAAGTGCAATGCCTGCTGCAGAGATCGCTGACTGTGTGGTACACTGTTGGTGGGCAGAGTCTACTGTTCAGGTTACAAGGTAACACGGGCAATGCCTGCTGCAGTTATAGCAGACTGTGTAGGGCTCTGTTGGGGGGTCAGAGTCTGCCGCTCAGGTTGCAATTCATCAGGTGAAATGCCTGCTGTAGAGATAGCTGACTGTGTGGTACACTGTTGGGGGCAGAGTCTGCTGTTCAACTTGCAAGGTAAAAGTGCAATGCCTGCTGCAGTGATAGCTGACTATGTGGTGCTCTGTTTTGGGCAGAGTCTGCTGTTCAGGTTGCAAGGTAACAAGTGCAATGTCAGCTGCAGTGCTATCTGACTGTGTTGTGCACCGTTGGGGAGTCAGAGGCTGTTGTTCAGGTTGCCAGATAACAAGTGCAATGCCTGCTGCAGAGATGGCTGACTGTGTGGTACACTGTTGGGAGGTCAGAGACAGCTGTTCAGGCTGCAAGGTAACAAGTGCAATGCCTGCTGCAGTGATAGCTGACTGTGTGGTGCATTGTTTGTGGGGTCATAGTCTGCAGTTCAGGTTGCAAGGTAACAAGTGCAATGCTTGCTGCAGAGAAGGCTGACTGTGTGGTACACTGCTGGGGGGGCAAAGTCTGCTGTTCAGGTTGCAAGGTAACAAGTGCAATGCCTGCTGCAGATATCGCTGATGATGTGGTGCTCTATTTGACAGCAGAGTCTGCTATTCAGCTGGCAAGGTAACAAGTTCAATGCCTACTGTGGTGATAGCTGACTGTGTGGTGCTCTGCTGGGTGGTCAGAGTCTGCTGTTCAGGTTGCAAGATAAGTAGTGCAATGACTTTTGAAGTGATAAGCTTACTGCATGGTGCACTGTTGATGGGTCTGAGTCTGCAGTTCGGGTTGCAAGGTAACAAGTCCAATGCCTGCTGCAGAGATCGCTGACTGTGTGGTACACTGTTGGGGGGCAGAGCCTGCTGTTCATGTTGCAAGGTATAATGTGCAAAGCCTGATGCAGTGATAGCTGACTGTGTGGTGTACTGTTGGGGGCCAGAGTCTGCTGCTTAGGTAGCAAGGTAACAAGTGCAATGCCTGCTGCAGAGATCGCTGACTGTGTGGTACACTGTTGGTGGGCAGATTCTACTGTTCAGGTTACAAGGTAACACGGGCAATGCCTGCTGCAGTTATAGCAGACTGTGTGTGGTGCCTGTTGGGGGTCAGAGTCTGCCGCTCAGGTTGCAATTCAACAGGTGAAATGCCTGCTGTAGAGATAGCTGACTGTGTGGTACACGTTGGGGGCAGAGTCTGCTGTTCAACTTGCAAGGTAAAAGTGCAATGCCTGGTGCAGTGATAGCTGACTATGTGGTGCACTGCTGGGTGGGAGTGTCTGCTGTTCAGCTTGGAAGGTAACAAGTGCAATGCCTCCTGCAGTGATAGCTGACTGTGTGGAGCACTGTTGGGGGGCAGAATCTGCTATTCGGCTTGCAAGGTAACAAGTGCAATGCCTGCTGCAGTGATAGCTGACAGTGTAGTGCACTGTTGAGGTCAGAGTCTGCTTTTCAGGTTGCAAAGTAACAATTGCAATGCCTGCTGCAGTGATAGCTGACTGTGTGGTGCACTGTTGGGGGTTCAGAGGCTGCAGTTCAGGTTGCAAGATAACAAGTGCAATGCCTGCTGCAGAGATGGCTGACTGTGTGGTGCACCGTTTGGGGGTCAGAGTCTGCTGTTCAGGTTGGAAGGTAACAAGTGCAATGCCTGCTGCAGAGAAGGCTGACTGTGGTACACCCTGGAAATGGCAGAGTCTGCTGTTCAGGTTGTAAGGTAACAAACGCAATGCCTTGCAGATAAAGCCGGACTGTGTGGTGCACTGTTGGGCGGGCAGAGGCTGCTATTCAGTTTGGTGGGGTTAAAAGTGGAGTGCCAGCCGTAGTGATAGTTGACTGTGTGGCCCGTCTGCTGGGGGCTGAGTCTGCTGTTCAGGCTGGTGCAAGGTAAGTAGTGCAAATGCCTTTCTGTTAGCTGACCGCGGTTAACTGTTGATCGGTCTGAATTCGCCGCTCAGGTTGCACCGTAGTCGTATTATTGCTGCTGCAGTCATGGAACTGACCGTATGGTAAAATTGCTGGAGGCAGAGTTCGCTGTTCAGGTTGCAAAGTAAGAAGTGCAATAGCTGCTGGTGGATAGCTGACCGTGTGGTGTACTGTTAGGCAGAGTCTGCTGTTCAGTTTGCAAGGTATCACCTGGTAATGCATGCTGCAGTGAGAGCTGACTGTGTGCCTCGATGGGGTCAGAGACAGCTGTTCAGGCTGCAAGGTAACAAGTGCAATGCCTGCCGCAGTGATAGCTGACTGTGTGGTTCACTGTTGGGGGGCAGAGTCTGCTGTTCAGCTTGCAAGGTAACAAGTGCAATACCTGCTGCCGTGATAACTGACTGTGAGGTGCGCTGTTTGGGGGCAGAGTCTGCTCTTTAGCTTTACAAGGTGACAAGTGTGATGCCTCCTGCAGTGATAGCTGACTGTGTGGTGCACTTTTGGGGGGTCAGAATCCGCTCTTCAGGTTGCAAGGTAACAAGTGCAATGCCTGCTGCAATGATAGCTGACTGTGTGGTGCACTGTTGGGGGGCAGAGTCTGCCGTTCAGTTGCAAGGTAACAAGTGCAATGCCAGATGCAGTGATAGCTGATCAAAGCAGCACCGTTGGGGGTCAGAGGCTGCTGTTCAGGGCCTGATAACAAGTGCAATGCCTGCTGCAGAGAAGGCTGATTGTGTGGTACACTGTTGGAGGTCAGGAGTCAGCCGTTCAGGCTGCAAGATAACAAGCGCAATGCCTGCTGCCGTGATAGCCTGACTGTGTGGTGCATTGTTGGGGTGGGTCAGAGTCTGCTTTTCAGGTTGCAAGGCCGCAAGCGTAATGCTTGGTTTGCAGAGAAGGCCGACTGTGTGTGCACTGCTGGGGGCAGAGTCTGCTGTCTGTGGATTGCAAGGTAAGAAGCGCAATGCCTGCTGCAGAGATCAGCTGAGGGTACACCGTTGGGGTCAGAGTCCGTTGTCCAGGCTGCAATGTAATGTCTAATGCCTGCTGCAGTGATAGCTGACTGTGTGGTGCACTGCTGGGCGCTCAGAGTCTGCTGTTCAGGTTGCACGATAAGTAGTGCAATGCCTTTTGAAGTGATAGATGACTGCGTGGTGCACTGTTGATGGGTCTGAGTGTGCAGTTCGGGTTGCAAGGTAACAAGTGCAATGCCTGCTGCAGTGATAACTGACTGTGTGGTGCACTGTTGGGGTTCAGAGTCTGCTGCTCAGCTTGCAAGGTAACAAGTCCAATGTCTGCTGCAGAGATCGCTGACTGTGTGGTACATTGTTGGGGGGGAAGAATCTGCTGTTCAGGCTGTGTTGTATCATGCCAATGCCTGCTGCAGTGATAGCTGACTGTGGTGTACTGTTGGGGAAGAGTCTGCTGTTCAGGTTGCAAAGCCATGCGCAACGCCTGCTGCAGCGATAGCTGACCGTGTGGTGCCCTGCTTTTGGGGTCAGAGTTCGCTGGTTCAGGTTGCATTGTACCGCGCAATGCCTGCTGCAGAGAAGGCTGACTGTGTGGTACACTGCTGGGGCAGGGCAGCGCTTTCGTTTAGGTGGCGTAACAGTGTTAGCGCAATGTCTGCTGCGAGACAACTGAGTTTTACACCGTTGGTCAGAGTCTGCCGTTCAGGGGGTTGCAAGGTAACAGGCTCACTGCCCGCTGCAGAAATAGCTGACTGTGTGGTGTACTGTTGGGCAGCAGAGTCTGGCATTCAGCCTGCAAGGTAACAATTGCAATGCCTGCTGCAGTGATAGTTGACTGGTGTGGGTACTGCTGGGGGGGCCGAGTCTGTTCTTCAGGTTGCAAGGTTAGTAGTGTGCAATGCCTTGCAGTGATAGCTGACCGCGTGGGTTCACTGTTGATCGTGTTTGAGTCTGCAGTTCAGTTGCAACTTTACCAGTGCAATGCCTGCTGCAGTGATAACTGACTGTATGGTGCACTGTTGGGGTTCGGGGTCTGCTGTTCATCTTGCAAGGTAACAAGTTAAATGCCTACTGCAGAGATCACTGATCGCGGTACCTTCTTGGGGCAGAGTCTGCTGTTTAATGGTAAGGTACCGCGCAATGCTGCTGCAGAGATAGCTGTCTGTGTGGGTAACACTGTTTGGGGCAGAGCCTAATGTTCTGTGCTACAAGGTAACATGCAATGCCTGCTGCAGTGATAGGGCTGACGGTGTGGTATACCGTTGGGGGGAGAGTGTGCTATTCATCTTGCAAGGTAACTGCAGCGCAATGCCTGCTGCAGTGATATATGACTGTGGTGGAATGACTGTTTGGGGCAGAGATTGCCGTTCAGTTTGCAAGCTACCGCGTCACGCCTGCTGCAGTGATACCAGACTGTTTGGTACACTGTTAGGCCAGAGTCTGCTGTTTAGCTTTGCAAGGTAACGGGCGCAATGCCTGCTGCAGAGATAGCTGACCGTGTGGTACACTGTTTGGGGCAGAGTTCTACTGTTCGGGGTTGTAAGGAAACGAGTGCAACGCCAGCTGCAGGATAGCAGATCAGGTTGCACCGTTGGGGCCAGAGGCTGCTGTTCAGGTGGCCAGATAACGAGGTGCAATGCCTGCTGCTGAGATGGCTGACTGTGTGGGTACACTTTTGTGAGGTCAGAGTCAGCTGTTCAGGCTGCAAGATATCAAGTGGCAATGCCTGCTGCCGTGATAGCTGTCTGTGTGGTATTGCTGGGGGTCAGACTGCCTTCAGGTTGCAAGGCGCGTACGCGTAATGCTTGCTGCAGAGAAGGCTGACGGTGGTACACTGCTGGGGGCAGAGTCTGGCTGTTCAGCTTGGTAGGGTAACAAGTGCAGTGCTTGCGGCTGCGTGATAACTGACCGTGAGGTGCGCAGTTTGGAGGCAGAGTCTGCTATTCAGCTTGCAAGGTAACATGTGTGATGCATCCTGCAGTGATAGCTGACTGTGTTGTGCACTGCTTGGGGGTCAGAGTCTTCTGTGCAGGTTGCAGGGTAACAAGTGCAATGCCTGCTGCATTGATAGCTGACTCTGTGATACACTGTTGGGGGGTCAAAGTCTGCTGTTCAGGTTGCAAGGTAACAAGTGCAATGCCTGCTGCAGTGATAGATGACTGTGTTGCACTGTTTTTGGGTCAGAGTCTGCTGTTGAGGTTGCAAGGTAACAAGTGCAATGCCTGCTGCAGTGATAGCTGACTGTGTGGTGCACTGTCGGGGGGCAGAATCTGCTATTCAGCTGGCAAGGTAACAAGTGCAATGCCTGCTGCAGTGTTATCTGACTGCGTGGTGCACTGTTGGCTGCCAGAGTCTGCTGTTTAGGTAGCAAGGTATCAAGTGCAATGCCTGCTGCAAAGATATCTGACAGTGTGCTGCACTGTTGGGGGGTGAGAGTCTGCCTTTCAGGTTGCAATGTAACAAGTGAAATGCCTGCTGCAGAGATAGCTGACTGTGTGGTACACTGTTGGGGGTAGAGTCTGCTGTTCAACTTGCAAGGTAAAAGTGCAATGCCTGCTGCAGTGATAGCTGACTCTGTGGTGCACTGTTGGGTTGGATTATCTGCTGTTCAGCTTGGAAGGGAACAAGAGCAATGCCTGCTGCAGTGATAGCTGACTGTGTAGTGCACTGTTGAGGGGTCAGAGTCTGCTGTTCAGGTTGCAAGGTAACAAGTTTAATGCCTGCTGCAGTGAATGCTGAATGTGTGGTGCACTGTTGGGGGGTCAGAGGCCGCTGTTCAGGGTTGCAAGATAGTGCGCAATGCCAGCTGCAGTGATAGCTGACTGTGTGGTATTGCTTGGTGGGGCTGCATTCCGCTGTTCAGGTTGGCAGGCGCGCAAGTGCTTGTCTGCGCAGAGAAGGCTGGACTGTGTGGTACTCGCTGGGGGGGCAGAGTCTGCTGTTCACATTGCAAGGTAAGAAGTGCAATGCCTGCTGCAGAGACAGCTGAGTGGTACACTCTTGGGGTCAGTGTCTGCTGTTCAGGTTGCAAGGTAACAAGTGCAATAGCTGCTGCAGTGATAGCTGACTGTGTGGTGCACTGTTGGGGGTCAGAGTCTGCTGTTCAGGTTGCAAAGTAACAAGTGCAATGCCTGTTGCAGAGAAGACTGACTGTGTGGTACACTGCTGCTGGGGGCAGAGTCCAATGTTCAGGTTGCAAGATAACAAGTGCAATGCCTGCTGGAGAGATGGCTGACTGTGTGGTACACTGTTGGGTGGGTCTGAGTCAGATGTTCAGGCTGCAGAGTAACAAGTGCAATACTTGCTGCGGTGATAGCTGACTGTGTGGTGTACTGTTGGGGGTTCGGAGTCTGCTGTTCAGGTTGCAAGGTAACAAGTGCAATGTCTGCTGCAGAGAAGGATGACTGTGTGGTACACTGCTGAGGGGTAGAGTCTGCTGTTCAGGTTGCAAGGTAACAAGTGCAATGCCTGCTGCAGAGATAGCTGAGTTGTACACTGTTGGGGGTCAGAGTCTGCTGTTCATGTTGCAAGGTAACAAGTGCAGTGCCTCCTGCAGATATAGCTGATCAGTGGTGCAGTGTTGCGGGGCTGAGTCTCGGTTTAGCTTGCAAGGTAACAAGTGCAATGCCTGCTGCAGTGAGAGCTGACCGTGTGGTGTTAGCCTGAGGGCAGAGACTACTTTTCATTCAGCCTGGTAAGATAACAAGCGGCTCGCCGCCATGATGGCTGACTGTGTGGTTCACTGTTGGGGCAGAGTCTGCTGTTCAGCTGGTAAGGTGGGGCAAGTGCAGTGCCTGCTGCAGTGTTAACTGACTGTGAGGTGCGCAGTTTGAGGCAGAGTCTGCTATTCAGCTTGTCAAGGTAACATGCGGATGCTCCCGCAGTGATAGCTGACTGTGTGGCACTGCTTGGGGTCAGAGTCTCTGTGCAGGCTGTGGTAACAGCGCAACGCCTGCTGTTGATTGATAGCTGACTCTGTGGTACACCTGTTGGGGTCAAAGTCCTGTTCAGGGTTGCAAGGCAATGGCTGTCCTGCCGCAGTGGATAGCTGACCGTGTGGTGTCACTGCTGGCGCCAGAGTCTGCTGTTTAGGCAGCAAGGTATCAGGTGCAATGCCTGCTGCAAGATATCTGACGTGTGGTACTGTGTGGGTGAGAGTTCTGCCTTCAGGTAGCAATGTAACAAGTGAAATGCCTGCCGCAGAGATAGCCGACTGTGTGGTACACTGTTGGTGGTAGAGTCTGCTTGTTCAACTTGCAAGGTAAAAGTGCAACGCCTGCTGCAGGATAGCTGACTGTGTGGTGCACTGTTGGTGGGATTATCTGCCTTCAGTTGAAGGAAATAGGAGCAATGCCTGCTGCAGGATAGCTGACGGTAGTCGTTGAGGGTCAGATTCGCTGTTCAGGTTGCAAGGTAACAAGTTTAATGCCTGCCAGTGAATGCTGAATGGGTGCACTGTTGGGGGTCGAGGCCGCCTCAGGCTGCAAGATGGGCGCACGCCTGCTGCAGAGATGCTTGACTGTGGTTTACTTTGTGGGGTCGAGCCAGCTGTTCAGGATGCAAGGTAAAAAGTGCAATGCCTGCTGCCGTGATAGCTGTCTGTGTGGTGCACTGTTGGTGGGTCAGAGTCTGCTGTTCAGGTTGCAAAGTAATAAGTGCAAAGCCTGTTGCAGAGAAGGTTGACTGTGTGGTACACTGCTGGTGGGGGCAGAGTCTGCTGTTCGGTGTAAGGTAAAAGTGCAATGCCTGCTGCAGATAGCTGAGTGGTACACTGGGGGGTGGAGTCTGTTGTTCATTTGCAAGGTAACAAGTGCAATGCTCCCGTGATATAGCTGACTTTGTGTTGCACCGTTGGGGCAGACTGCTATTCAGCTTGAAAGGTACCAAGGGCAATGCCCGTCGGTGATAGCGACTGTGTGGTGCACTGTTGTGCGAGTCGCTGTTGGTGATGAAAGGTAACAGGCGTGCCAGCTGCAGTGCTTGCTGACTGTGTTGTGCACCGTTGGGGCCGAGGCTGTTGTTCAGGTTGCCAGATACCGTGCAATGCCTGCTGCAGAGATGGCTGACTGTGTGGTACACTGTTGGGGTGCAGAGACAGCTGTTCAGGCTGCACCGCACGCGCACGCCCGCTGCAGTGATAGCCGACTGCGGGTGCATCTGGTGGGTCATATTCGCTGTTCAGTTGGTGGTAACAAGAGCAATGCTTGCTGCAGGAAGCCTGATTGGTACACTGCTGGGGCAGAGTCTGTTGTTCACGTTGCAAGGTAAGAAGTGTACGCCGGCTGCAGAGACAGCTGAGTGGTACTCTTGGGGTCAGTGCACTGTTGGGGGCAGAGTCTGCTGTTCAGTTTGCAAGGTAACAATTGGTAATGCCTGCTGCAGTAGAGCCGACTGTGTGGTGCACTGATGGGGTCAGAGACCGTTTCACAGCTTGTAAGTTGTTTCCGCGCAATGCCTGCTGCATTGATAACTGACCGTTGGTTCACCGTTGGGGGCAGAGTCTGCTGTTCAGCTGCAAGGTAAAAAATGCAATGCCAGCTGATGTGATAACTGACTGTGAGGGCGCTGTTCAGGGGCAGAGTCTGCTATTTAGGCTTTACAAGGTGACAAGTGTGATGCCTCCTGCAGTGATAGCTGACTGTGTGGTGCACTGTTGGGGTCAGAGTCTGATCTTCAGGCTGCCAGGCAACAAGTGCAATGCCTCGCTGCAAAGATACCTGACCTGTGGTGTACTGTTGGGGCAGAGTTTGTCGTTCAGCTTGCAATGCATCAAGTGCAATGCCTGCTGCAGTGATAGCGGACTTGTGTGCACTTTGGGTGTGTCAGAGTTCGCTGACAAAGGTAACAAGTGCAATGCCTGCTGCAGTGATAGCTGACCGTGTGGTGCACTTTTGCGTCAGAAAGCCCGCTGTTGAGGTTAGCTGTTACCGCGCACGTTGCTGCAGTGATAGCTGACCGTGGGTGCACTGTTGGTGGTTAGAGTCTGTTGTTGCTCATCAGGTAACGCGTGCAATGCCTGCTGCAGAGATAACTGACTGTGTGTGCACTGTTGGGGATAAAAAGTCTGCTGTTCAGGCTGCAAGGCAACAAGTGCAATGCCTGCTGCAGATAGCTGACCGTGTGTGGCACACTGTTGGGGGCAGAGTCAGCCGTTTAGCTGCAAGGCAACAAGCGCAATGCCCGCTGCAGAGATAGCTGACCGTGTGGTGCACTGCTTGGTGGCAGAGCCTCGATGTTCAGTTGCTGATGCAAGAAGTGCAATGCCGCTGCAGTGATAGCTGACGTGTCAGTACTGTTGGGAAGAGTGCTATTCAGCTTACAAGGTAACCAGTGCCATGCCTGCTGCAGTGATAGCTGACTGCGTGGAACACTGTTTGGGGCAGAGATTGCTGTTCAGCTTGCAAGCTAACAAGTGCAATGCCTGTTGCAGTGATACCAGACTGTTTGGTACACTGTTGAGGGCCAGAGTCTGCTGTTTGTCTTGCAAGGTAACAAGTGCAATGCCTGCTGCAGAGATAGCTGACTGTGTGGTACACTGTTTGGGGGCAGAGTCTACTGTTCAGGTTACAAGGTAACATGTGCAACGCCCGCTGCAGTGATAGCTGTCTGCGTGGTACTGTTGGGGCCACGAGTCTGCCATTCAGGTGCAATGTAACCGCGAAATGCCTGCTGCTGAGATAGCTGACCGTGAGGCCACTGCGGGGCAGAGTCTGCCGTTCAACTTGCGAGGTAAAAGTGCAATGCCTGGTGCAGTGATAGCTGACTGTGGTGCACTGCTGGGGAGTGTCTGCTGTTCAGCTTGAAGGTACGCGCAATGCCTGCTGCAGTGATAGCAGCACCGTGTGGAGCACTGTTGGGGCTGAATTCGCTATTCGCTTGCAAGGCAATAAGTGCCATGCCTGCTGCAGTGATAGCTGACAGTGTAGTGCACTGTTGAGCGGTCAGAGTCTGCTTTTCAGGTTGCAAGGTAACAATTGCAATGCCTGCTGCAGTGATAGCTGACTGTGTGGTGCACTGTTGGGGGTTCAGAGGCTGCAGTTCAGGTTGCAAGATAACAAGTGCAATGCCTGCTGCAGAGATGGCTGACTGTGTGGTGCACCGTTTGGGGGTCAGAGTCTGCTGTTCAGGTTGCAAGGTAACAAGTGCAATGCCTGCTGCAGAGAAGGCTGACTGTGTGGTACACTCCTGGAAATGGCTGAGTCTGCTGTTCAGGTTGCAAGGTAACAAACGCACTGCCTTCTGCAGATAAAGCTGACTGTGTGGTGCACTGTTGGGCGGCAGAGGCCGCTATTCAGTTTTGCGGCGGCAAAAGTGCAGCCAGCTGCGGTGATAGTTGACCGTGTGTGCATTGCTGGGGGCTGAGTCGCTGTTCAGAAGGCTGGGCGGGCAGTGTAAATGCCTTTTCAGTGTTAGCTGACCGCGCGGTTAATTGTTGATCGGTCTGAATCTGCAGTTCAGGTTGCACCGCAACGCGCAATGCCTCGCTGCAGTGATAACTCGACCGCATGGTGCACTGTTGTGGCAGAGTTCGCTGTTCAGGTTGGCAAAGAAGTGTCAATAGTTGCCGTAGGATAGCTGACCGTGTGGTGCACCGTTGGGGCAGGAGTCTGCTGTTCAGTTTGCAAGGTATCACTTGTAATGCATGCGCGGTGAGAGCTGACTGTGTGGTTCACTGATGGGGGTCAGAGACAGCTGTTCATGGCTGCAAGGTAACAAGTGCAATGCCTGCCGCAGTGATAGCTGACTGTGTGTTCACTGTTGGGGCAGAGTCTGCTGTTCAGCTTTGCAAGGTAACCGCGCAATACTGCTGCCGCGTGATAACTGACCGTGAGGTGCGCTGTTTAGGGGCAGAGTTCTGCTATTTAGCTTTACAAGGTGACAAGTGTGATGCCTTCGCAGTGATAGCGACTCTGCAGTGCACTTTGGGGGTCAGAACCGCCTTCAGGTTGCAAGGTAACAGCGCAATGCCTGCTGCAATGATAGCTGACTGTGGTGTATTGTTGGGGCAGAGTCTGCCGCTCAGGTTGCAAGGCAACAAGCAATGCCAGATGCAGTGATAGCTGACCGTGTTGTGCAATCGTTGGGGGTCAGAGGCCGTTGTTCAGGTGGCCAGATAACAAGTGCAATGCCTGCTGCAGAGAAGGCTGACTGTGTAGGCACTGTTGGAGTTCAGAGCTGGAGCTGTTCAGGCTGCTAAGATAACAGTGCAATGCCTGCCGCCGGATAGCTGACGTGTGTGGGTTGTTGGGTGGTCAGAGTCTGCTTTTCAGGTTGCGAGGAACAAGCGTAATGCTTGCTGCAGAGAAGGCTGACTGTGGTACACTGCTGGGGGCAGAGTTCGTTGTTCAGATTGCAAGGTAAGAAGTGCAATGCCGCTGCAGAGACAGCTGAGGGTACACTGTTGGGGGCCGAGTCTGCTGGTCCAGCGTTAATAACAAGTTCAATGCCTGCTGCGTGCGATAGCTGATCGTGTGGTGCACCGCTGCGCTCAGAGTCTGCTGTTCAGGTTGCACGATAAGTAGTGCAATGCCTTTTGAAGTGATAGATGACTGCGTGGTGCACTGTTGATGGGTCTGAGTGTGCAGTTCGGGTTGCAAGGTAACAAGTGCAATGCCTGCTGCAGTGATAACTGACTGTGTGGTGCACTGTTGGGGTTCAGAGTCTGCTGCTCAGCTTGCAAGGTAACAAGTCCAATGTCTGCTGCAGAGATCGCTGACTGTGTGGTACATTGCTGGGGGGGAAGAATCTGCTGTTCAGGTTGCAAGGTATCAAGTGCAATGCCTGCTGTAGTGATAGCTGACTGTGTGGTGTACTGTTGGGGGGAAGAGTCTGCTGTTCAGCTTGCAAAGTAACAAGTGCAATGCCTGCTGCAGTGATAGCTGACTGTGTGGTGCCCTGCTTTTGGGGTCAGAGTTCTGCTGTTCAGGTTGCATTGTACGGTAGTCATGCATGCCTGGCTGCAGAGAAGGCTGACTGTGTACACTGCTGGGGAGGGCAGAGTCCGCCGTTTAGGTTGCAAAGTAAGAAGTGCAATGTCTCGCTGCAGAGACAACTGAGTTTTTTACACTGTTGGGGTCAGAGTCTGCTGTTCAGGTTGCAAGGTAATGCCGTTATTGCCTGCTGCAGAAATAGCTGACTGTGTGGTGCACTGTTGGGCAGCAGAGTCTGCATTCAGGTTTGCAAGGTAACAATTGTCAATGTCTGCCGCGGTGATAGTTGACTGTGTGGTGTACCGCTGGGGGTCCGAGTCTACTCTTCAGGTTGCAAGGTAAGTAGTACGCCTTGCAGTGATAGCTGACCGCTGGTTCACTGTTGATCGGTCTGAGTCTGCAGTTCTGTGGTCAACTTAACCGCGCAATGCCCGTCGCAGTGATAACTGACCGTATGGTGCACCGTTAGTTCGGGTCTGCTGTTCATCTTGCAAGGTACAAGTTAATGCCTACTGCAGAGATTGACCGCGTGGTACCCTTTGGGGCAGAGTCTGCTGTTTAGCTTGCAAGGTAACAAGTGCAATGCTGCTGCAGAGATAGCTGTCCGTGTGGTACACTGGTTTGGGGCAGAGCCTTAATGTTCAGGTTGCTGGCGGTACATGTGCAATGCCTGCCGCAGTGATAGCTGACGGTGTGTGTACCGTTGGGGAGAGGTGCTATTCATCTGCAAGGTAACCAGCGCACGCTCGCTGCAGTGATAGATGAGTGTGTGGAACACTGTTTGGGGGAGATTGTTGTTCAGCTTGCAAGCCATCAAGTGTAATGCCTTTTGCAGTGATACCAGACTGTTTGGTACACTGTTGAAGCTGAGTCTGATGTTTAGTTTATCAGGTACCGTGCAAAGCCCGCTGCAGAGATAGCTGACTGTGTGGTGTACATCGTTTGGGGCAGAGTCTACTGTTCAGGTTGCAAGGAAACAAGTGCAATGCCAGCTGCAGTGATAGCTGACGTGTTGTGCGCACCATTGGAGATGAGGCTGTTGTTCAGGTGGCCTGATAACAAGTGCAATGCCTGCTGCTGAGATGGCTGACTGTGTGTACACTGCTTGAGGTCAGAGTCAGCTGTTCAGGCTGCAAGATAACAAGTGCAATGTCCTGTCGTGTGATAGCTGTCTGTGGTGCATTGTTGGGGCTGAGAGTCTGCCTTCAGGTTGCACGGTAACAAGTGTAATGCTTTGCTGCAGAGAAGGCTGATCTGTGGTCACTGCTGGGGGCGGATTCTGCTGTTTGATTGCAAGGTAAGAAGTGCACTGCCTGCTGCAGAGACAGCCGAGTGGTACACCGTTGGGGGCCGAGTCTGCCGTCCAGGTTGCAAGGTAACAACTTCAATGCCTGCTGCAGTGATAGCTGTCAGTGCGTAGTGCACCGTTGGGCTGTCAGAGTCTGCTGTCCAGGCTGCACGATACAGTGAACAGTGTCTTTTGAAGTGATAGATGACCTGCGGTGCACTGTTGATGGTCTGAGTCTGCAGTCCGCTGTAAGGTAACAATTTCTAATGCCTGCTGCAGTGAGAGCTGACTGTGTGGTGCACTGATGGGGTCAGAGATCAAGCATACAGCTTCTGCAAGGTACTGGCGCAATGCCTCGCATTGATAGCTGACTGGTGGTTCACTGTTAGGGCTGAGTCTGCTGTTCAGCTTGCAAGGTAACAATGCCACGCCTGCTGCAGTGATGTTAGCGACAGTTAGTCACCGTTGAGCGCCAGAGTCTTTTCAGGTTGCAAGGCACAATTGCAATGCCTGCTGCAGTGATAGCCGACTGTGGGTGCACTGTTGGGGGTTCAGAGGCTGCAGTTCAGGTTGCAAGATAACAAGTGCAATGCCTGCTGCAGAGATGGCTGACCGTGTGGTGCACCGTTTGGGGGTCAGAGTCTGCTGTTCAGGTTGCAAGGTAACAAGTGAAATGCCTGCTGCAGAGAAGGCTGACTGTGTGGTACACTCCTGGAAATGGCAGAGTCTGCTGTTCAGGTTGCAAGGTAACAAACGCACTGCCTTCTGCAGATAAAGCTGACTGTGTGGTGCACTGTTGGGCGGCAGAGGCTGCTATTCAGTTTGCAAGGTAAAAAGTGCAGTGCCAGCTGCAGTGATAGTTGACCGTGGTGGCACCGCTGGGGTCAGAGTCTGCCGTTCAGGTTGGTAAGGTAGTGCAATGCCTTTTCAGTGTTAGCTGACCGCGTGGTTAATTAGATCGGTCTGAATCCGTGCAGTTCAGGTTGCACCGTAACAAGTGCAATGCCTGCTGCAGTGATAACTGACTGCATGGTGCACTGTTGGGTGGCAGAGTCTGCTGTTCAGGTTGCAAAGTAAGAAGTGCAATAGCTGCTGCAGTGATAGCTGACTGTGTGGTGCACTGTTGGGGGCAGAGTCTGCTGTTCAGTTTGCAAGGTATCAATTGCAATGCATGCTGCAGTGAGAGCTGACTGTGTGGTTCACTGATGGGGGTCAGAGACAGCTGTTCAGGCTGCAAGGTAACAAGTGCAATGCCTGCCGCAGTGATAGCTGACTGTGTGGTTCACTGTTGGGGGGCAGAGTCTGCTGTTCAGCTTGCAAGGTAACAAGTGCAATACCTGCTGCCGTGATAACTGACTGTGAGGTGCGCTGTTTGGGGGCAGAGTCTGCTATTTAGCTTTACAAGGTGACAAGTGTGATGCCTCCCGCAGTGATATTGACTGTGGGCACTTTGGGGGTCAGAACTGGGCTCTTCAGGTTGCAAGGTATCAGGCGCAATGCCTGCTGCAATGATAGCTGACTGCGTGGCAATTGTTGGGGCAGAGTCTGCCGTTCAGGTTGCAAGCGTAACAGCGCAATGCCAGTGATGCAGTGATAGCTGACTGTGCGAGCACCGTTGGGGTCAGGAGGCCGTTGTTCAGGTGGCCAGATAACAAGTGCAATGCCTGCTGCAGAGAAGGCTGACTGTGCGGCCACTTAAGCTGGGGAGGTCAGGAGTCAGCTGTTCAGGCTGTAAGATAACAAGTGCAATGCCTGCTGCCGCGATAGCTGACTGTGTGGGTATTGTTGGGGTGGCTCAGTCTGCTTTTCAGGTTGCAAGGAAACAAGTGTACTGCTTGCCGCAGAGAAGGCTGACTGTGGTACACTGCTGGGGGCAGAGTCTGCTGTTCAGATTGCAAGGTAAGAAGTGCAATGCCTGCTGCAGAGACAGCTGAGTGGTACACCGTTAAAGGCAGGAGTCTGCCGTCCAGGTTGCAATGCAATCAAGTTCAATGCCCGCTGCAGTGATAGCTGACTGTGGGTGCACTGCTGGGCGCTGAGAGTCTGCTGTTCAGGCTGCATAAGTAGCGCAATGCCTTTGAAGTGATAGATGACTGCGTGGTGCACTGTTGATGGGTCTGAGTGTGCAGTTCGGGTTGCAAGGTAACAAGTGCAATGCCTGCTGCAGTGATAACTGACTGTGTTTTGCACTATTGGGGTTCAGAGTCTGCTGCTCAGCTTGCAAGGTAACAAGTCCAATGTCTGCTGCAGAGATCGCTGACTGTGTGGTACATTGCTGGGGGGGAAGAATCTGCTGTTCAGGTTGCAAGGTACCAAGTGCAATGCCTGCTGCAGTGATAGCTGACTGTGTGGTGTACTGTTGGGGGGAAGAGTCTGCTGTTCAGCTTGCAAAGTAACAAGTGCAATGCCTGCTGCAGTGATAGCTGACTGTGTGGTGCCCTGCTTTTGGGGTCAGAGTCTGCTGTTTAGGTTGCATTGTAACAAGTGCAATGCCTGCTGCAGAGAAGGCTGACTGTGTGGTACACTGCTGGGGAGGGCAGAGTCCGCTGTTTAGGTGGCAAAGTAAGAAGTGCAATGTCTGCTGCAGAGACAACTGAGTTTTACACTGTTGGGGGTCAGAGTCTGCTGTTCAGGTTGCAAGGTAACAAGCGCAATGCCTGCTGCAGAAATAGCTGACTGTGTGGTGCACTGTTGGGCGGCAGAGTCTGCTATTCAGTTTGCAAGGTAACAATTGCAATGTCTGCTGCAGTGATAGTTGACTGTGTGGTGTACTGCTGGGGGGTCAGAGTCTGCTCTTCAGGTTGCAAGGTAAGTAGTGCAATGCCTTTTGCAGTGATAGCTGACTGCGTGGTTCACTGTTGATCGGTCTGAGTCTGCAGTTCAGGTTGCAACTTAACAAGTGCAATGCCTGCTGCAGTGATAACTGACTGTATGGTGCACTGTTGGGGTTCGGGGTCTGCTGTTCATCTTGCAAGGTAACAAGTTAAATGCCTACTGCAGAGATCACTGACTGCGTGGTACACTTTTGGGGCAGAGTCTGCTGTTTAGCTTGCAAGGTAACAAGTGCAATGCTGCTGCAGAGATAGCTGTCTGTGTGGTACACTGTTTGGGGGCAGAGCCTAATGTTCAGGTTACAAGGTAACACGTGCAATGCCTGCTGCAGTGATAGCTGACGGTGTGGTGTACTGTTGGGGGAGAGTGTGCTATTCATCTTGAAAGGTAACCAGCGCAATGCCTGCTGCAGTGATAGATGACTGTGTGGAACACTGTTTGGGGCAGAGATTGCTGTTCAGCTTGCAAGCTAACAAGTGCACTGCCTGTTGCAGTGATACCAGACTGTTTGGTACACTGTTGGGGGCCAGAGTCTGCTGTTTAGCTTGCAAGGTAACAAGTGCAATGCCTGCTGCAGAGATAGCTGACTGTGTGGTACACTGTTTGGGGGCAGAGTCTACTGTTCAGGTTGCAAGGAAACAAGTGCAATGCCAGCTGCAGTGATAGCTGACTGTGTTGTGCACCGTTGGGGGGGTCAGAGGCTGTTGTTCAGGTGGCCAGATAACAAGTGCAATGCCTGCTGCTGAGATGGCTGACTGTGTGGTACACTGTTGGGAGGTCAGAGTCAGCTGTTCAGGCTGCAAGATAACAAGTGCAATGCCTGCTGCCGTGATAGCTGTCTGTGTGGTGCATTGTTGGGGGGGTCAGAGTCTGCTCTTCAGGTTGCAAGGTAACAAGTGTAATGCTTGCTGCAGAGAAGGCTGACTGTGTGGTACACTGCTGGGGGGGCAGATTCTGCTGTTCAGATTGCAAGGTAAGAAGTGCAATGCCTGCTGCAGAGATAGCTGAGTGGAACACTGTTGGGGGTCAGAGTCTGCTGTCCAGGTTGCAAGGTAACAAGTTCAATGCCTGCTGCAGTGATAGCTGTCAGTGTAGTGCACTGCTGGGCGGTCAGAGTCTGCTGTCCAGGTTGCACGATAAGTAGTGCAGTGCCTTTTGAAGTGATAGATGACTGCGTGGTGCACTGTTGATGGGTCTGAGTCTGCAGTTCGGGTTGCAAGGTAACAATTTCAATGCCTGCTGCAGTGAGAGCTGACTGTGTGGTGCACTGATGGGGGTCAGAGACTCTGGCTACAGCTTGCAAGGTAGCCGGCGTCACACGCCATCTGTATTGATAGCTGACCGTGGTTCATCGTTGGGGCAGAGTCTGCTGTTCAGCCTGTAAGGTAACAAGTGCAATGCCTGCTGCAATGATAATTGACTGTGAGGTGCGCTGTTCAGGGGCAGAGTCTGCTATTTAGCTTTACAAGGTGACAAGTGTGATGCCTCCTGCAGTGATAGCTGACTGTGTGGTGCACTGTTGGGGGGTCAGAGTCTGCTCTTTAGGTTGCAAGGTAACAAGTGCAATGCCTGCTGCAGTGATAGCGGACTGTGTGGTGCACTGTTGGGGGATCAGAGTCTGCTGATCAGGTTACAATGTAGGGCGCAATGCTCACAGTGATAGCCGACTCGCGTGGTGCACTTTGAGGGTCAGAGTCTGCTGTTGAGGCTTGTAAGGTAACAACTGCAATGCTTGCTGCAGTGATAGCTGACCGTGGTGCACTGTTGGTGGTTAGAGTCTGTTGTCTGCCTGGCCAGGTAACAAGTGCAATGCCTGCTGCAGAGATAACTGACTGTGTGGAGCACTGTTGGGGGATCAGAGTCCGTTGTTCAGGTTGCAAGCTAACAAGTGCAATGCCTGTTGCAGTGATACCAGACTGTTTGGTACACTGTTGGCGGCCAGAGTCTGCTGTTTAGCTTGCAAGGTAACAAGTGCAATGCCTGCTGCAGAGATAGCTGACTGTGTGGTACACTGTTTGGGGCAGAGTCTACTGTTCAGGTTACAAGGTTTCATGTGCAATGCCTGCCGCAGTGATAGCTGACTGTGTGGTGCACTGTTGGGGGCCGAGTCTGCTGTTCAAGTTGCAAGGTAACAAGTGCAATGCCAGCTGCAGTGAAAGCTGACTGTGTTGTGCACCGTTGGGGGTCAGAGGCTGTTGTTCAGGTGGCCAGATAACAAGTGCAATGCCTGCTGCAGAGATGGCTGACTGTGGTACACTGTTGGAGGTCAGAGTCAGCCGTTCAGGCTGCATGAGATAAGTGCAATGCTTGCTGCCGTGATAGCTGACCGTGGGTACTGTTGGGGGTCAGAGTCTGCTCTTCAGGTTGCAAGGTAACAAGGTAACTTGTGCAGAGAAGGCTGACTGTGTGGTACACTGCTGGGGGGGCAGAGTCTGCTGTTCAGATTGCAAGGAAAGAAGCGTACGCTCGCTGCACAGACAGCTGAGTGGTACACTGTTGGGGGTCAGAGTTCGCTGTCCAGTTGCGCGGTATATGTTCAATGCCTGCCGCAGTGCGATAGCGGACTGTGTGGTGCACCGTTGCGCCAGAGTCTTACCGTTCAGGCTGCAACGGCGGCGGTGCAATGCCTTGAAGTGATAGATGACTGCGTGGTGCACTGTTGATGGGTCTGAGTCTGCAGTTCGGGCTGCAAGGTAACAAGTGCAAAGCCTGCTGCAGTGATAACTGACTGTGTGGTGCACTATTGGGGTTCAGAGTCTGCTGCTCAGCTTGCTAGGTAACAAGTCCAAAGCCTGCTGCAGAGATCGCTGACTGTGTGGTACATTGTTGGGGGGCAGAGTCTGCAGTTCAGGTTGCAAGGTATCAAGTGCAATGCCTGCTGCAGTGGTAGCTGACTGTGTGGTGTACTGTTGGGGGGCAGAGTCAGCTGTTCAGCTTGCAAAGTAACAAGTGCAATGCCTGCTGCAGTGATAGCTGACTGTGTGGTGCCCTGCTTTTTGGGTCAGAGTCTGCTGTTCAGGTTTCATTGTAACAAGTGCAATGCCTGCTGCAGAGAAGGCTGACTGTGTGGTACAATGCTGGGGAGGGCAGAGTCCGCTCTTCATGTTTCAAGGTAAGAAGTGCAATGTCTGCTGCAGAGACAACTGAGTGGTACACTGTTGGGGGTCAGAGTCTGCTGTTCAGGTTGCAAGGTAACAAGCGCAATGCCTGTTACAGATATAGCTGACTGTGTGGTGCACTGTTGGGCGGCAGAGGCTATTCAGTTTGTGAGGTAACAATAGCAGTACGCCCGCTGCAGTGATAGTCGACTGTGTGCGTACTGCGGGTCAGAGTCTGCTGTTCAGGTGCGTAAGGCAGTGCAATGCCTTTTGCAGTGATAGCTGACTGTGTGGTTCACTGTTGATCGGGTCTGAGTCTGCAGTTCAGGTTGCAACGTAACAAGTGCAATGCCTGCTGCAGTGATAACTGACTGTATGGTGCACTGTTGGGGTTCAGGGTCTGCTGTTCAGCTTGCAAGGTAACAAGTCAAATGCCTACTGCAGAGATCACTGACTGCGTGGTACACTGTTGGGGGGCAGAGTCTGCTGTTCAGGTTGCAAGGTAACATGTGCAATGCCTGCTGCAGTGATAGCTGTCTGTGTGGTGCACTGTTGGGGTCAGAGTCTGCCATTCAGGTTGCAATGAAAGGGTGAAATGCCTGCTGCTGAGATAGCTGACTGTGTGTCACTGTTAGGGCAGAGTCTGCTGTTCAACTTGCAAGGTAAAGTGCAATGCCTGCAGTGATAGCGACTCGCGTGGTGCACTGCTGGCGGGAGTGTTCGCTGTTCAGCTTGAAGGTACCGCGCAATGCCTGCTGCAGTGATAGCATACCGTGTGGAGCACTGTTGGGGGGCAGAATCTGCTATTCGGCTTGCAAGGTAACAAGTGCAATGCCTGCTGCAGTGATAGCTGACAGTGTAGTGCACTGTTGAGTGGTCAGAGTCTGCTTTTCAGGTTGCAAGGTAACAATTGCAATGCCTGCTGCAGTGATAGCTGACTGTGTGGTGCACTGTTGGGGGTTCAGAGGCTGCAGTTCAGGTTGCAAGATAACAAGTGCAATGCCTGCTGCAGATGGTTGACTGTGTGGCGTGTAACTGCTTAGTCGGAGTCTGCTGTTCAGGTTGCAAGGTACCAAGTGCAATGCCTGCTGCAGAGAAGGCTGACTGTGTGGTACACTCCTGGAAATGGCAGAGTCTGCTGTTCAGGTTGCAAGGTAACAAACGCAATGCCTTCTGCAGATAAAGCTGACTGTGTGGTGCACTGTTGGGCGGCAGAGGCTGCTATTCAGTTTGCAAGGTAAAAAGTGCAGTGCCAGCTGCAGTGATAGTTGACTGTGTGGTGCACTGCTGGGGGGTCAGAGTCTGCTGTTCAGGTTGCAAGGTAAGTAGTGCAATGCCTTTTTCAGTGTTAGCTGACTGCGTGGTTAACTGTAGATCGGTCTGAATCTGCAGTTCAGGTTGCACCGTAACAAGTGCACTGCCTGCTGCAGTGATAACTGACTGCATGGTGCACTGTTGGGTGGCAGAGTCTGCTGTTCAGGTTGCAAAGTAAGAAGTGCAATAGCTGCTGCAGTGATAGCTGACTGTGTGGTGCACTGTTGGGGGCAGAGTCTGCTGTTCAGTTTGCAAGGTATCATTTGCAATGCATGCTGCAGTGAGAGCTGACTGTGTGGTTCACTGATGGGGGTCAGAGACAGCTGTTCAGGCTGCAAGGTAACAAGTGCAATGCCTGCCGCAGTGATAGCTGACTGTGTGGTTCACTGTTGGGGGGCAGAGTCTGCTGTTCAGCTTGCAAGGTAACAAGTGCAATACCTGCTGCCGTGATAACTGACTGTGAGGTGCGCTGTTTGGGGGCAGAGTCTGCTATTTAGTTTTCAAGGTGACAAGTGTGATGCCTCCTGCAGTGATAGCTGACTGTGTGGTGCACTTTTGGGGGGTCAGAATCCGCTCTTCAGGTTGCAAGGTAACAAGTGCAATGCCTGCTGCAATGATAGCTGACTGTGTGGTGCACTGTTGGGGGGCAGAGTCTGCCGTTCAGGTTGCAAGGTAACAAGTGCAATGCCAGATGCAGTGATAGCTGACTGTGTTGTGCACCGTTGGGGGGTCAGAGGCTGTTGTTCAGGTGGCCAGATAACAAGTGCAATGCCTGCTGCAGAGAAGGCTGACTGTGTGGTACACTGTTGGGAGGTCAGAGTCAGCTGTTCAGGCTGCAAGATAACAAGTGCAATGCCTGCTGCCGTGATAGCTGACTGTGTGGTGCATTGTTGGGGTGGTCAGAGTCTGCTTTTCAGGTTGCAAGGTAACAAGTGTACTGCTTGCTGCAGAGAAGGCTGACTGTGTGGTACACTGCTGGGGGGGCAGAGTCTGCTGTTCAGATTGCAAGGTAAGAAGTGCAATGCCTGCTGCAGAGACAGCTGAGTGGTACACTGTTGGGGGTCAGAGTCTGCTGTCCAGGTTGCAATGTAACAAGTTCAATGCCTGCTGCAGTGATAGCTGACTGTGTGGTGCACTGCTGGCGCTCAGAGTCTGCTGTTCAGGTTGCACGATAAGTAGTGCAATGCCTTTTGAAGTGATAGATGACTGCGTGGTGCACTGTTGATGGGTCTGAGTGTGCAGTTCGCGTTGCAAGGTAACAAGTGCAATGCCTGCTGCAGTGATAACTGACTGTGTGGTGCACTGTTGGGGTTCAGAGTCTGCTGCTCAGCTTGCAAGGTAACAAGTCCAATGTCTGCTGCAGAGATCGCTGACTGTGTGGTACATTGTTGGGGGGGAAGAATCTGCTGTTCAGGTTGCAAGGTATCAAGTGCAATGCCTGCTGCAGTGATAGCTGACTGTGTGGTGCACTGCTGGGGGGTCAGAGTCTGCTGTTCAGGTTGCAAGGTAAGTAGTGCAATGCCTTTTGCAGTGATAGCTGACTGTGTGGTTCACTGTTGATCGGTCTGAGTCTGCAGTTCAGGTTGCAACGTACAAGTGCAATGCCTGCTGCAGTGATAACTGACTGTATGGTGCACTGTTGGGGTTCCGGGTCTGCTGTTCATCTTGCAAGGTAACAAGTCAAATGCCTACTGCAGAGATCACTGACTGCGTGGTACACTGTTGGGGGCAGAGTCTGCTGTTCAGGTTGCAAGGTAACATGTGCAATGCCTGCTGCAGTGATAGCTGTCTGTGTGGTGCACTGTTGGGGGGTCAGAGTCTGCCATTCAGGTTGCAATGTAACAAGTGAAATGCCTGCTGCTGAGATAGCTGACTGTGTGGTACACTGTTGGGGGCAGAGTCTGCAGTTCAACTTGCAAGGTAAAAGTGCAATGCCTGGTGCAGTGATAGCGGACTATGTGGTGCACTGCTGGGTGGGAGTGTCTGCTGTTCAGCTTGGAAGGTAACAAGTGCAATGCCTGCTGCAGTGATAGCAGACTGTGTGGAGCACTGTTGGGGGGCAGAATCTGCTATTCGCCTTGCAAGGTAACAAGTGCAATGCCTGCTGCAGAGATAGCTGACTGTGTGGTACACTGTTTGGGGCAGAGTCTACTGTTCAGGTTACAAGGTTTCATGTGCAATGCCTGCTGCAGTGATAGCTGACTGTGTGGTGCACTGTTGGGGGCCGAGTCTGCTGTTTAAGTTGCAAGGTAACAAGTGCAATGCCAGCTGCAGTGAAAGCTGACTGTGTTGTGCACCGTTGGGGGGTCAGAGGCTGTTGTTCAGGTGGCCAGATAACAAGTGCAATGCCTGCTGCAGAGATGGCTGACTGTGTGGTACACTGTTGGGAGGTCAGAGTCAGCTGTTCAGGCTGCAAGATAACAAGTGCAATGCTTGCTGCCGTGATAGCTGACTGTGTGGTGCACTGTTGGGGGGTCAGAGTCTGCTCTTCAGGTTGCAAGGTAACAAGTGTAATGCTTGCTGCAGAAAAGGCTGACTGTGTGGTACACTGCTGGGGGGGCAGAGTCTGCTGTTCAGATTGCAAGGAAAGAAGTGCAATGCCTGCTGCACAGACAGCTGAGTGGTACACTGTTGGGGGTCAGAGTCTGCTGTCCAGGTTGCAAGGTAATAAGTTCAATGCCTGCTGCAGTGATAGCTGACTGTGTGGTGCACTGCTGGGCGGTCAGAGTCTACTGTTCAGGTTGCACGATAAGTAGTGCAATGCCTTTTGAAGTGATAGATGACTGCGTGGTGCACTGTTGATGGGTCTGAGTCTGCAGTTCGGGCTGCAAGGTAACAAGTGCAAAGCCTGCTGCAGTGATAACTGACTGTGTGGTGCACTATTGGGGTTCAGAGTCTGCTGCTCAGCTTTCTAGGTAACAAGTCCAAAGCCTGCTGCAGAGATCGCTGACTGTGTGGTACATTGTTGGGGGGCAGAGTCTGCAGTTCAGGTTGCAAGGTATCAAGCGCAATGCCTGCTGCAGTGGTAGCTGACCGTGTGGTGTACTGTTGGGGGCAGAGTCAGCTGTTCAGCTTGTAAAGCAAGTGCAATGCCTGCTGCAGTGATAGCTGACTGTGTGGTGCCCTGCTTTTTGGGTCAGAGTTCGTTGTTCAGGTTGCATTGTAACAAGTGCAATGCCTGCTGCAGAGAAGGCTGACTGTGTGGTACAATGCTGGGGAGGGCAGAGTCCGCTCTTCATGTTTCAAGGTAAGAAGTGCAATGTCTGCTGCAGAGACAACTGAGTGGTACACTGTTGGGGGTCAGAGTCTGCTGTTCAGGTTGCAAGGTAACAAGCGCAATGCCTGTTACAGATATAGCTGACTGTGTGGTGCACTGTTGGGCGGCAGAGGCTGCTATTCAGTTTGCGAGGTAACAATGCAATGCCTGCTGCAGTGATAGTTGACTGTGTGGTGCACTGCTGGGGGGTCAGAGTCTGCTGTTCAGGTTGCAAGGTAAGTAGTGCAATGCCTTTTGCAGTGATAGCTGACTGTGTGGTTCACTGTTGATCGGTCTGAGTCTGCAGTTCAGGTTGCAACGTAACAAGTGCAATGCCTGCTGCAGTGATAACTGACTGTATGGTGCACTGTTGGGGTTCCGGGTCTGCTGTTCATCTTGCAAGGTAACAAGTCAAATGCCTACTGCAGAGATCACTGACTGCGTGGTACACTGTTGGGGGGCAGAGTCTGCTGTTCAGGTTGCAAGGTAACAAGTGCAATAGCTGCTGCAGTGATAGCTGACTGTGTGATGCACTGTTGGGGGCAGAGTCTGCTGTTCAGTTTGCAAGGTAACAATTGCAATGCCTGCTGCAGTGAGAGCTGACTTTGTGGTGCACTGATGGGGGTCAGAGACTGCTATACAGCTTGCAAGGTACCAAGTGCAATGCCTGCCGCATTGATAGCTGACTGTGTGGTTCACTGTTGGGGGGCAGAGTCTGCTGTTCAGCTTGCAAGGTAACAAGTGCAATGCCTCCTGCAGTGATAACTGACTGTGAGGTGCGCTGTTCGGGGGCAGAGTCTGCTATTTAGCTTTACAAGGTGACAAGTGTGATGCCTCCTGCAGTGATAGCTGACTGTGTGGTGCACTGTTGGGGTCAGAGTCTGCTCTACAGGTTGCAAGGTGACAAGTGCAATGCCTGCTGCAATGATACCTGACTCAGTGGTGCACTGTTGGGGGGTCAGAGTCTGCTGATCAGGTTACAATGTAACAAGTGCAATGCCTGCTGCAGTGATAGCTGACTGTGTGGTGCTCTTTTGAGGGGTCAGAGTCTGCTGTTGAGGTTGGAAGGTAACAACTGCAAAGCTTGCTGCAGTGATACCTGACTGTGTGGTGCACTGTTGGTGGTTAGAGTCTGTTGTTCTGCTCGTCAGGTAACAAGTGCAATGCCTGCTGCAGAGATAACTGACTGTGTGGTGCACTGTTGGGGGATCAGAGTCTGCTGTTCAGGTTGCAAGGTGACCAGTGCAATGCCTGCTGCAGAGATAGCTGACTGTGTGGTACACTGTTGGGGGGCAGAGTCAGCTGTTTAGCTTGCAAGGTAACAAGTGCAATGCTGCTTCAGAGATAGCTGACTGTGTGGTACACTGTTTGTTGGCAGAGTCTAATGTTCAGGTTACAAGGTAACATGTGCAATGCTTGCTGCAGTGATGGCTGACGGTGTGGTGTACTGTTGGGGGGAAGAGTGTGCTATTCAGCTTGCAAGGTAACCAGCACAATGCCTGCTGCAGTGATAGATGACTGTGTGGAACACTGTTTGGGGCAGAGATTGCTGTTCAGCGCGCAAGCTAACAAGTGCAATGCCTGTTGCAGTGATACCAGACTGTTTGGTACACTGTTGGGGGCCAGAGTCTGCTTTTTAGCTTGCAAGGTAACAAGGGAAATCCCTGCTGCAAAGATAGCTGACTGTGTGGTACACTGTTTGGGGGCAGAATCTACTGTTCAGGTTACAAGGTAACATGTGCAATGCCTGCTGCAGTGATAGCTGACTGTGTGGTGCACTGTTGGGGGGTCAGAGTCTGCCATTCAGGTTGCAATGTAACAAGTGAAATGCCTGTGGCTGAGATAGCTGACTGTGTGGTAGACTGTTGGGGGCAGAGTCTGCTGTTCAACTTGCAAGGTGAAAGTGCAATGCCTGCTGCAGTGATAGCTAACTATGTGGTGCACTGCTGGCTGGGAGTGTCTGCTGTTCAGCTTGGAAGGTAACAAGTGCAATGCCTGCAGCAGTGATAGCTGACTGTGTGGAGCACTGTTGGGGGGCAGAATCTGCTGTTCAGGTTGCAAGGTAACAATTGCAATGCCTGCTGCAGTGATAGCTGACTGTGTGGTACACTGCAGGGAAGGGCAGAGTCTGCTGTTCATGTTGCAAGGTAAGAAGTGCAATGCTGCTGCAGAGACATCTGAGTGGTACACTGTTGGGGGTCAGAGTCTGCAGTTCAGGTTGCAAGGTTACAAGCGCAATGCATTCTGCAGATATAGCTGACTGTGTGGTGCACTGTTGGGCGGCAGAGGCTGCTATTCAGTTTGCAAGGTAAAAAGTGCAATGCCTGCTGCAGTGATAGTTGACTGTGTGGTGCACTGCTGGGGAGTCAGAGTCTGCTGTTCAGGTTGCAAGGTAAGTAGTGCAATGCCTTTTTCAGTGTTAGCTGACTGCGTGGTTCACTGTTGATCGGTCTGAGTCTGCAGTTCAGGTTGCAACGTAAGAAGTGCAATGCCCGCTGCAGTGATAACTGAATGTATGGTGCACTGTTGGGGTTCAGGGTCTGCTGTTCAGCTTGCAAGGTAAAAGTGCAATGCCTGCTGCAGTGATAGCTGACTGTGTGGTGCACTGTTGGGGTGGTCAGAGGCTGCTGTTCAGTTTGCAAGATAACAAGTGCAATGCCTGATGCAAAGATGGCTGACTGTGTGGTGCACTGTTGAGGGGTCAGAGTCTGCTGTTGAGGTTGCAAGGTAACAAGTGCAATGCCTGCTGCAGTGATAGCTGACTGTGCGGTGTACTGTTGGTGGGAAGAGTCTGCTATTGAGCTTGCAAGGTAACCAGTGCAATGCCTGCTACAGTGATAGCTGACTGTGTTGAACACTGTTTGGGGCAGAGATTGCTGTTCATCTTGCAAGGCAACAAGTGCAATGCCTGTTGCAGTGATAGCAGACTGTTTGGTAGACTGTTGGGGGCCAGAGTCTGCTGTTCTGGTAGCAAGGTAACAAGTGCAATGCCTGCTGCTGAGATAGCTGACTGTGTGGTGCAGTGTTGGGTGAAAGACTCTGCTGTTCAGCTTGCAAGGTAACAAGTACAATGCATGCTTCTGTGATAGCTGACTGTGTGGTGCACTGTTGGGGGGCAGAGTCTGCTTTTCAGCTGGCAAGGTAACAAGTGCAATGCCTGCTGCAGTGATAGCTGACCGTGTGGTGCACTGTTGGGGGGCAACGTCTGCTGTTCAGGTTGCAAGGTAACATGTGCAATGCCAGCTGCAGTGATAGCTGACTGTGTTGTGCACCGTTGGGGAGCCAGAGGCTGTTGTTCAGGTTGCCAGATAACAAGTGCAATGCCTGCTGCAGAGATGGCTGACTGTGTGGTACACTGTTGGGAGGTCAGAGTCAGCTGTTCAGGCCTCAAGATAACAAGTGCAATGCCTGCTGCCGTGATAGCTGACTGTGTGGTGCATTGTTGGGGGGTCAGAGTCTGCTGTTCAGGTTGCAAGGTAACAAGTGCAATGCTTGCTGCAGAGAAGGCTGACTGTGTGGTACACTGCTGGGGTGGCAGAGTCTGCTGTTCAGATTGCAAGGTAAGAATTGCAATGCCTGCTGCAGAGACAGCTGAGTGGTACACTGTTGGGGGTCATAGTCTGCTGTCTAGGTTGAATGGTAACAAGTTCAATGCCTGCTGCAGTGATAGCTGACTGTGTGGTGCACTGCTGTGCGTTCAGAGTCTGCTGTTCAGGATGCACAATAAGAAGTGCAATGCCTTTTTGAAGTGATAGCTAACTGCATTTTGCACTGTTGATGGGTCTGAGTCAGCAGTTCGGGTTTCAAGGTAACAAGTGCAAAGCCTGCTGCAGTGATAACTGACTGTGTGGTGCACTATTGGGGTTCAGAGTCTGCTGTTCAGCTTCCAAGGTAAGAAGTCCAATGCCTACCGCAGAGATCGCTGACAGTGTGGTACACTGTTGGGGGCAGAGTCTGATGTTCAGGTTGCAAGGTATCAAGTGCAATGCCTGCTGCAGTGATAGCTGACTGTGTGGTGTACTGTTGGGGGCAGAGTCTGCTGTTCAGGTTGCATGGTAACAAGTGCAATGCCTGCTGCAGAGAAGTCTGACTGTGTGGTACACTGCTAGGGAGGGCAGAGTCTGCTGTTCAGGTTGCAAGGTAAGAAGTGCAATGCCTTCTGCAGAGACATCTGAGTGGTACACTGTTGGGGGTCAGAGTCTGCTGTTCAGGTTGCAAGGTAACAAGCACAATGCCTGCTGCAGATATAGCTGACTGTGTGGTGCACTATTGGGCGGCAGAGGCTGCTATTCAGTTTGCAAGGTAACAAGTGCAATGCCTGCTGCAGTGATAGTTGACTGTGTGGTGCACTGCTGGGGGGTCAGAGTCTGCTGTTCAGGTTGCAAGGTAAGTAGTGCAATGCCTTTTGCAGTGACAGCTGACTGTGTGGTTCACTGTTGATCGGTCTGAGTCTGCTGTTCAGGTTGCAACGTAATAAGTGCAATGCCTGCTGCAGTGATAACTGACTGTGTGCTGCACTGTTGGGGTTCAGGGTCTGCTGTTCAGCTTGCAAGGTAACAAGTCAAATGCCTACTGCAGAGATCACTGACTGTGTGGTACACTGTTGGGTGGCAGAGTCTGCTGTTCAGGTTGCAAGGTAAGAAGTGCAATAGCTGCTGCAGTGATAGCTGACTGTGTGGTGCACTGTTGGGCAGAGTCTGCTGTTCAGTTTGCAAGGTAACAATTGCAATGCCTGCTGCAGTGAAAGCTGACTGTGTGGTGCACTATTGGGCAGAGACTGCTATTCAGCTTGCAAGGTACCAAGTGCAATGCCTGCCACAGCGATAGCTGACTGTTTGGTTCACTGTTGGGGGGAAGAGTCTGCTGTTCAGCTTGCAAGGTAACAAGTGCAATACCTGCTGCAGTGATAACTGACTGTGAGGTGCGCTGTTCAGGGGCAGAGTCTGCTATTTAGCTTTACAAGGTGAGAAGTGTGATGCCTCCTGCAGTGATAGCTGACTGTGTGGTGCACTTTTGGTGGGTCAGAATCCGCTCTTCAGGTTGCAAGGTAACAAGTGCAATGCCTGCTGCAATGATACCTGACTCTATGGTGCACTGTTGGGGGGCAGAGTCTGCTGTTCAGCTTGCAATGCAACAAGTGCAATGCCTGCTGCTGTGATAGCTGACTGTGTGGTGCACTGTTGGTGGTTAGAGTCTGTTGTTCTGCTCATCAGGTAACAAGTGCAATGCCTGCTGCAGAGATGACTGACTGTGTGGTGCACTGTTGGGGGATCAGAGTCTGCTGTTCAGGTTGCAAGGTAACAAGTGCAATGCCTGATGCAGAGATAGCTGACTGTGTGGTACACTGTTGGGGGCAGAGTCAGCTGTTTAGCTTGCAAGGTAACAAGTGCAATGCCTGCTGCAGAGATAGCTGACTGTGTGGTACACTGTTTGGAGGAAGAGTCTAATGTTCAGGTTACAAGGTAACACGTGCAATGCCTGCTGCAGTGATAGCTGACTGTTTGGTGTACTGTTGGGGTGGGAAGAGTGTGCTATTCAGCTTGCAAGGTAACCAGCGCAATGCCTGCTGCAGTGATAGCTGACTGTGTGGAACACTGTTTGGGGCAGAGATTGCTGTTCAGCATGCAAGCTCACAGGTACAATGATTGTTGCAGTGATACCAGACTGTTTGGTACACTGTTGGGGGCCAGAGTCTGCTGTTTGGCTTGCAAGGTAACAAGTGCAATGCCTCCTGCAGAGATAGCTGACTGTGTGGTACACTGTTTGGGGGCAGAGTCTACTGTTCAGGTTACAAGGTAACACGTGCAATGCCTGCTGCAGTGATAGCTGACTGTGTGGTGCACTGTTGGGGGCAGAGTCTGCCGTTCAGGTTGCAATGTAACAAGTGAAATGCCTGCTGCAGAGATAGCTGACTGTGTGATACACTGTTGGGGGCAGAGTCTGCTGTTCAACTTGCAAGGTAAAAGTGCAATGCCTGCTGCAGTGATAGCTGACTATGTCGTGCACTGCTGGGTGGGAGTGTCTGCTGTTCAGCTTAGAAAGTAACAAGTGCAATGCCTGCTGCAGTGATAGCTGACTGTGTGGAACACTGTTGGGGGGCAGAATCTGCTAATTCAGCTTGCAAGGTAACAAGTGCAATGCCTGCTGCAGTGATAGCTGACTGTGTAGTGCACTGTTTGGGGGTTCAGAGTCTGCAGTTCAGGTTGCAAGATAACAAGTGCAATGCCTGCTGCTGAGATGGCTGACTGTGTGGTACACTGTTGGGGGGTCAGAGTCAGCTGTTCAGGCTGCAGGCTAACAAGTGCAATGCTTCCTGCAGTGATAGCTGACTGTGTGGTGCACTGTTTGGGGATCAGAGTCTGCTGTTCAGGTTGTAAGGTAACAAGTGCAATGCCTGCTGCAGAGAAGACTGACTGTGTGGTACACTGCTGTAGGGCGGCAGAGTCTGCTGTTCTGGTTGCAAGGTAACAAGTGCAATGCCTGCTGCAGAGGTAGCTGAGTGGTACACTATTGGGGGTCAGAGTATGCTGCTCATGTCGCAAGGAAACAAGTGCATTGCCTTCTGCAGATATAGCTGACTGTGTGGTGCACTGTTGGGGGGCAGAGGCTGCTATTCAGCTTGCAAGGTAACAAGTGCAATGCCTGCTGCAGTGATAGTTGACTGTGTGGTGCACTGCTGGGGTCAGAGTCTGATGTTCAGGTTGCAAGGTAACAAGTGCAATACCTTTTGCAGTGATAGCTGACTGTGTGGTGCACTGTTGATGGGTCTGAGTCTGCAGTTCAGGTAGCAAGGTAACGAGTGCAATGCCTGCTGCAGTGATAACGGACTGTGTGGTTCACTGTTGGGTTTCAGAGTCTGCTGTTCAGCTTGCAAGGTAACAAGTACAATGCCTGCTGCAGAGATAGCCAACTGTGTGGTACACTGTTGGAGGGCAGAGTCTGCTGTTCAGGTTGCAGGGTAACAAGTGCAATGCCTGCTGCAGTGATAGCTGTCTGTGTGGTGCACTGTTGGGGACAGAGTCTGCTGTTCAGCTTCAAGGTAACAAGTGCACTGCCTGCTGCAGTGATAGCTGACTGTGTGGTGCACTGTTGGCGGGTCGGAGTCTGCTGTTCAGGTTGCAAGGTAACAAGTGCAATTCCTGCTGTCATGATAGCTGTGTGATGCACTGTTGGGGGTCAGAGTCTGCTGTTTAGCTTGCAAGGTAACAAGTGCAATGCCTGCTGCAGTGAAAGCTGATTTTGTGGTGCACTGTTGGGGGTTAAAGTCTGCTGTTCTGCTCTTAAGGTAACAAGTGCAATGCCTGCTGCAGAGATAGCTGACTGAGTGGTACACTGTTGGGGGGCAGAGTCTGCTGTTCAGCTTGTAAGGTAACAAGTGCAATGCCTGCTGCAGAGATAGCTGACTGTGTGGTACACTGTTGGGGGCAGAGTCTGCTGTTGAGGTTGCAAGGTAACAAGTGCAATGCCTGCTGCAGTGATAGCTGACTGTGTTGTGCACTGTTGGGGTTCAGAGGCTGCTGTTCAGGTTGCAAGATAACAAGTGCAATGCCTGCTGCAAAGATGGCTGACTGTGTGGTACACTGTTGGGGGTCAGAGTCAGCTGTTCAGGCTGCAGGGTAACAAGTGCAATGCTTGCTGCAGTGATAGCTGACTGTGTGGTGCACTGTTTGGGGGTCAGAGTCTGCTGTTCAGGTTGCAAGGTAACAAGTGCAATGCCTGCTGCAGAGAAGGCTGACTGTGTGGTACACTGCTGGGGGGGCAGAGTCTGCTGTTCAGGTTGCAAGGTAACAAGTGCAATGCCTGCTGCAGAGATAGCTGAGTGGTACACTATTGGGGGTCAGAGTCTGCTGCTCATTTTGCAAGGTAAGAAGTGCATTGCCTCCTGCAGATATAGCTGACTGTGTGGTGCACTGTTGGGGGGCAGAGGCTGCTTTTCAGCTTGCAAGGTAACCAGTGCAATGCCTGCTGCAGTGATAGCTGACTTTGTGGAATAGTGTTTGGGGCAGAGATTTCTGTTCAGGTAGCAAGGTAACAAGTGCAATGCCTGCTGCAGAGATAGTTGACTGTGTGGTACACTGTTGGGGGTCAGAGTCTCCTGTTCAGGTTACAAGGTAACACGTGCAATGCCTGCTGCAGTGATAGCTGACTGTGTGGTGCACTGTTGGGGGGGTTAGAGTCTGCCGTTCAGGTTGCAATGTAACAAGTGAAATGCCTGCTGCGGAGATAGCTGACTGTGTGGTACACTGTTTGGGGGCAAAGTCTGCTGTTCAGCTTGCAAGGTAAAAGTGCAATGCCTGCTGCAGTGATAGCTGACTATGTCGTGCACTGTTGGGGGGGGTGTCTGCTGTTCAACTTGGAAGGTAACAAGTGCAATGCCTGCTGCAGTGATAGCTGACTGTGTGGAGCAGTGTTGGGGGGCAGAATCTGCTATTCAGCTTGCAAGGTAACAAGTGCAATGCCTGCTGCAGTGATAGCTGACTGTGTGGTGCACTGTTTGGGGGCGGAGTCTGCTGTTCAGGTTTCATGGTAACAAGTGCAGTGCCTGCTGCAGTGATAGCTGACGGTATGCAAGAGAAGTGGTATATAACTGGGTGTTTGAAGAATGGCCGGGGTGGGATTTTTTGCTTTAGTTTTGACATTTTTTTTTAAGAAAATAAAAAGTAGTTATTTTGATAGTGATATTGGTTGGTTGTAACAAGTCAAAGAAGGATTCAAAGGCAGCTAAGTAGTGTCAAAATATCCCTCAAAATGCACCATAATGCATCTAAAACCTGATAGCTTCAGACCCCAGCTGGTGGAAGGTTGGGAAATTGTAGTTCATGAAGACCCCATACTTCTAAATTATACTTCTCTCTTTATCTCCCAAGTGTATGTGTGTGTGCGCGCACGTGCGTGTGTGTGTGTGTATGTGTGTGTCACTATACATCGAAAATAGAGGATGGGCAACCATGCTCCATCATTCCTCTGCTCTCTCTGTCTCTCTCACTCGCTCGCTCACTCTCTCTCACTCACTCGCGGTGTCGCTCACTCACTCTCTCTCGCTCGCTCACTCAATCTCACTCACTCTCTCTCACCAGGAACCAGATTTATATTGGAAAATGCTGAAAAGTGAAGCTGACCAAATGCGATAACTTACTTGACTTTTTTGTCAACCTAAACTTTTAAAATATTTACCAGCCTTTTACATATAAGGTTTACTACTGTATGTGCACTGAATGGAGGCTGATGGCTTGGATTAAAAAATATGTATTCTGAAATCCCTTACTGTAGGTAGCCTACAAAATATGTAAGTAATGTTCATCCCTTACTGTAGGTAGCCTAGGGAATATGTATGTAATGTTCATCACTGACTGTAGGTAGCCTATGGAATATGTATGTAATGTTCATCACTGACTGTAGGTAGCCTACGGAATATGTATGTAATGTTGATCACTGACTGTAGGTAGCCTACAGAATATGTAAGTAATGTTCATCACTGACTGTAGGTAGCCTAGGGAATATGTATGTAATGTTCATCACTGACTGTAGGTAGCCTATGGAATATGTATGTAATGTTCATCACTGACTGTAGGTAGCCTACGGAATATGTATGTAATGTTCATCACTGACTGTAGGTAGCCTACAGAATATGTAAGTAATGTTCATCACTGACTGTAGGTAGCCTACGGAATATGCATGTAATGTTCATCACTGACTGTAGGTAGCCTACAGAATATGTAAGTAATGTTCATCACTGACTGTAGGTAGCCTACGGAATATGTATGTAATGTTCATCACTGACTGTAGGTAGCCTACGGAATATGAATGTAATGTTCATCCCTTACTGTAGGTAGCCTAGGGAATATGTATGTAATGTTCATCACTGACTGTAGGTAGCCTAGGGAATATGTATGTAATGTTCATCACTGACTGTAGGTAGCCTAGGGAATATGAATGTAATGTTCATCACTGACTGTAGGTAGCCTAGGGAATATGTATGTAATGTTCATCCCTTACTGTAGGTAGCCTATGGAATATGTATGTAATGTTCCTCACTGACTGTAAGTAGCCTACGGAATATGAATGTAATATTCATCACTGCTGAACTTGATGGAGTGCAGAGTACTATATGGCCCGGGTATTTAATTTGTTTAGTTTTTTTGTTTGATCCTCAAGCTGCATCTGCTTGCCACTTTCCCCAACAACTAGCACACACATTTGCATCTCAAATTGCTCTCTAAACCAACAGCGTGAGTGCAAAACTGGAACAGCTGTGTGCCTTATCCTTTTGAATCACACAACCTGTCATACATAGAAATGTAGCCCTCCCTCTCCGTGTCTATGGTTATGGATGGACTATGTCCGAGGGAAGGGGGCACCCACAGTAGCAGAAACACTTCCCGTGGCCACGTTACCCAAGCCCAGATGTCACACACAAAGTCCCTTTTCCTCGCTGGTGCTGGATGAAAACAACAGGTTAATGCATATTAAACAGTTTCTTTTAATAACAGATTGCCCACACTGAACTTGAAGTAACAACAGGGATCCAAAATTCATTACACATATTCACACGTAGCTCTGGGGAGCAGCAGTTAATTAGTGGGAAACACATTCAGCTTTCACGTGGCCATAATAGCAGTTTTTACCTGGATCGAGGAAGTCGCACAGTCTTTAGGGCAGCATTAACTTGGGACCACTATGGTAACAAAAGCTTTAAGGCATCACAAGTCAAAGAACAGTTCATAGTGCCTAACAGCCTATTATTCTTCACAGGCACTCAAACGCACAATGATCCCCATCTCTCACTATTGTTCCGTACTGACTCAGCGGGGTCCCCCTTGGAACATGTAATTTTTGTGGCTGGGGGATTTGTGGGTTCCCTCATGACCCCTACATCATTGCCCAAGACTGGCAGCAACTCTTCCCAAATGGAGAAGGGGGACCCGTCCTGCGGAGCTCCAAATCGGCTCGCTGTCTGGACACTACACTCCCTGCCACATTCTTGTCCACAGGATTCCTACACTAATCAGCGTAGGCTGCCAATGCACTCTTCGACTTGTGACTGCTGGCTCCTCCCTCCACTTTAGCTGCCTTCCAAGACACTATGTAGCTTGCGGCTACTGGCTCCAACTTTTTCCTCTATGTCCCCTCAAGTGCCACTGACTGGGGGGCCGAAGCAGGTAATTGACCCCACCCAGCCCTGACTCACTCTCACTCCCTCACCGCTCACTCCTCCAACTGGAACTCTCCCTCCTATCTTAATTGAGGGACTTCATCTCCCCACACACCCATGGTGACCTCCCTACCCATGGGAGGTGCCACCCAAGTGCTGAGATGAATTAACCCTCTTTTCTACTGGGTCGAATTAAACCACAAAAACCGAGGGAGGGACGAATAGAACTAGTAATCTCCCAAAGGGGGGGGTGTTACATAAATATAGAAACTGATGGCATATGATAACCGCTGGGCCCATCTAGTCTGCCCATTTTTAATTATGATCAGTTTTGCTGAAGATCCAATTTGCCCTACATCACTGTCTCTTCCACCCAATTCCTTCCTCCTAGGATTCCTTTGTGTCTGTCCCAGGCATTTTTGAAACCCATGACTGGTTTCACCCCCACTGCCTCCCATGGAAGGCTGTTCTAGGAATCCGCACCCTTTCTGTGAAGAAGTACTTCCTCATATCTGCCTCCTTCCAGCTTCATATCAAGACCCCTTGTTCTACAGCACCTTTTTCCTCTGAAACATATCTCCTTACTGTACCTTATTAACCCCAAGATGTATTTTGAAGGTCTCCATAATAGCCCTACTCTCCCTCCCCTCCTCTCCTCCAGGATGTAAATATTGAACTCTTTCAGTCTCTCTTTATAGGGCTTCTGATACATACCTTGCACCATTTTGGCAACCCTCACCTCTCTTCTTGCGCTTTCTCCTGTTTCCAACTGTTCCCCCTTCCTCACCTTTCTCCTTTGACTACTCTTTTCTCCCTTCTTCCTTTGCTAATCCCTTGCTTCCCTGAATAACTTGCATCCTAGTAGGACTGTCTCCCTTTGGGATCTCCCTGCTCTCTATCTCAGCTTGTGGTGGCCCACTTTCTGCCTCCCATATTTCTTACATCACCCCCTTCGGCTACATTAATTGTCCATAGAAGTAACATTTGAATCTTCCACTGGGGACTGTGGCTGCCTCCTGGATGAAAGCAGACCATCACCTTGCTATGTAAGTAATAAGCCATGACAGGGTGTGCATTAAAAGATTTTAATGCTACCCCAAGGGCATGCTAAGGCATGAGGCTGAAGGCCGAGTGTCCTTATGCCCCAGGAAAGTGCATTAAAATCCTTTAATGCACACCCTGGAGTGGCTTATCACACTTATTTACTATTTTCAAAAGAGTGTATAATACATTACCTCTAAAACATCTAAAAACTGAAAACGTAGTCCCTATTAATGCATAAAATAGCATATTTCAGCAATAGGTCAACTAGTACAGTACTTTGCAGTAGAAGTATTTATTAGTAGAGTTGGTTGAAAATAAATATTTTCTCTGTAACATGTAAATTATCATATAAATGCACTGTAACATCTATAAATTTGTAAAAATAAGCAGTGTTTAAAGCTTTATTTTCATTACATCATAGTTATATAGTTTCATTTAAGGCAACCTTCTCTTTATTTTGGTTTTTTACTTATGTGTTATAGTCTAGTACATAAAAGGAAAACTGCTATAGGATTGAGGTGAAAGGTTAGTAAGAAAAGAACATTTTAAACCTGCCGGGTTACCTTTTTTTGGTGGAGGGTAGAGTTCACTTGAAAACACCTACTTGTATATATGATTCAAATGCACATGCTTTTATAAATATCAGGAATGCATTTGAGCAGTTTGGGTCTGCCTATGTAACTGTGTTTCCCCACCTTTGCTCTTTGCTTATGTAAGCAATAAGGCATGATGGGGTGTGCATGGAACACATTTTACCAAGCAGCCAGGGGCGTAATAAGGCACAAGGCCGAAGGCCAAGTGACTTTAGCTGCTGGCTGTGCGATAAAATGTGTTCCATGCACATCCCTTATTGCACTTATAAAATGAGCTCCTTTTTAAAAAAAAACTTTTTACTGTTGGTAAAAGCATGTTTATATGTAGAAACAATAGATTTACTTGTGTGCATTTATGATAAAATAGTCCTTCCGCCCTCTAAAAATTATGTCACTGATGATGTCATTGTATTGTTGCCTACTTTCTTCTTCCTGTTTTTTTTTTTCTCTGTGGTCCCCACATTCAAGATATGGAATGTTTATCATGGAATGTTTACCATGGAATACAAGGATTCAAAATTCTGCTCAATTCCACTGCTAGAATGTTACTCTACTAACATACTATACACACACACACACACACACACACACACACACACACACACACAACAAAGGCCTGTGTTACAGCCAGAGACTCAATTGTAATGTATGGTAGAACGCTGCTAACCTTTAGAAATCATCATATCCTAAGGTTGTTATACCATCGTTATGACGTAGAAATGTTTTTAACCTACCGATGCTACATCACATAGATAGGTTAACAACGGGGATCGGTCCGCGCATGTGTGCGCCTTTTTTTTTCACTTGGGAACCGACGGATGCATGCCGCGGTAAGGGAATGACTGAACGGCAGCGGCGGTGACTAAATTTGGAAAAGTAAGGAGCCATTTTCATTTTTTCTTGGGACCATACATTATAAAATAATGTATGGTCCTTCTATCGCAATCGTTACTGTTAACTATCTCGAGGTTGTCATGGCAATGTAAACCTCTGGAGCTTCGCTCTCGAGGTTTACACAGTCGCCCTGGAGACCTCTTGACGGTTAACAGACTGGTTACCAATAGAGGACCATACATTATCCTGTATATCTCACTGTCTGGGCAAGGAGAAGAGATTTCCCTGATGAGCAGGTAAAGCTAGAAGGGGGAATTTTTCATTGTCAGCAAAGAAACATTTGTAATGAAAACTATAAACAATACTTAATGTTTCTAATTTGTTTATGTGTGTAAGGGGAATGTAATGATCAGAGAAACAACATTTAATTAATCTGTTTTATTTTGTATTTAAGGTAGTTTTAATTTTAGGGCCCAGTGCAAGTAAATGTGATGCTTACAGTTACTGGGCAAAAAAACAATGGCTGCCAGTTAAGTTCTTAACATTCTGTTAGCATAATGATTCCAGTGGTGATCAATACACATTTGGCAGCACTTTTTATTTTCCATGCCTGGAACATCATTGCTACATGAACAATAGTCAATCAGATTTCAGGATTTTCACTTACCATTTCATAAAAAGTATTATTGTATTGCCTACTTTCTTTATCCTGTTTTTTTTTTTCTGTTTTTCCCCACATTCAAGACATATAGGGCCAGATATGCAAAGCTTTGCGCAGTGGCACACCGTTTGTGTGGGTTTAGCGTGGGTTTAGTGTGGGATTAGTGCGGTCTGCTATATTCAAAGGAACTAAATAGCATGTGCAATCGTGATTAGCGCTGGGCAAACCATAATTATTTGCAAGGGCGACTGAACATGAATACAGGTGCTATGGAATATTCATCGGCTAGTGCCACGCACAGGCAGTAAGGGGTGATTGGGCCCACAGAGGTCATCATGGTAGTGGGGCAATACAGCACACACCTGCAGACCATACGTCTGTAATGCCCAACAGATGCCAGCACACACATGCAGCACTGTGGGCATGGTGGCCATTGAGGGGAGGGTGTACAGGTGGCCAGACCTCACCACAGCCCAGGTGTGGCCACAAGGCTGGGACACATCATGCAGTGCACATGGGCCAGTAGTGGCAATACCCCACCACCTGTGTGCCTGTTGGATCTTAAGTTCCCCCCCAGCTACATACTGCACAACTGTACAGATGCCACAGCACACACAGCCAGCCATGTATATGTCACTGTGAGCACCCCATGCCACAGTTGCAGCATCTGTGGATCACACAAAAGCGTAACAGTACTGTACACTGTCAATAATCACCTGCAGCTGAGCCTGTCATTGTGTACAGTGCAGTAGTCATCACTGCCCTACATACCATAGGCATTGCCGTGTCCCTCACACCACCAGCCCCCTTGCTACTGTAGTGTCTGCCGTGCACTGTAGCATGACCTACAGTGTGAAGGTTGCATGCAGCACTACCACCACCTGTGCCTATGCTGTCTTGTCCCCTGGGGTACGGTATGCTATGCAATGCTGTACTGTTTACATGAAGCCTACAGCTATCATCATGCACTGCCTGACTGACCTACAGGTGGAGCTATGGTTGGACCTGGCCAGCCCCTGTACTTCCAGACTGACTTACAGGTGGAGCTGTGGGACCCTGCAGTACCGCTGGGCAAACTGCATGCAAATCAGGGCATAATGAGATGCTAATGTAACTGTTTGCTCAGAGATTACCTAAGTAGGCTCATTTGCATGTCACTTTTGAATATGGCAAAGTTTAGTGCCGGGCAGACAGCTTAGCTCTGCGCTAAAGCCACGCTAACGTGTTAGCACGGTGCTAACGGTTTGGGGAATATTATACAGGTTTGATCACTGTTCTGTACACATCTGCTGCTGCCTGCAGCTGTACTGGGTCCACACATTTGCTGGTACACACATTGGCCACATAGTTCATCTCTACCTACCCTCACGTTGTTGTGCACTGTGTTGTTGCTGTGGTTTGCACTTCCTGGTTGCTATATTTAGTGCTGTCTTATTCCAGGGCTATGGTTGCCCTGCACTGCCAGCCCAGTTTGGATAGCCTAATTCCCATGCTATATTCAGAAGTTGTTTGCCCCTGGCTATTCCTTTTGAATATAGCTTGCTTTGTGCTCCAGGCTACGTTTGCCCACCAGGCAGTGTTAACTTGGCCCAGGGGCAAAGTTTGAATATCTGGCCCAGAATGTTTATCATGGAATACAGGGATTCAAAATTCTGCTCAGTTCCACTGGTAGACTGTACCTCTCCTAACATACTGTACACAAACACAACAATGGCCTGTTTTAGAACCAGACTCAATTATCTCACTGTCAGGGCAGGCAGAAGATATTTCTCGGATGAGCAGGTAAAGACAGAGGGGGGATTTTTCACTGTTAGTAAAGAAACAGTTGTAATGAAAACTATAAACAATACTTAATGTTTCTAATTTATTTATGTGTGTAAGGAGAGTGTGATGATCAGGGAAACAACATTTACAGTAATTCATTTGTTTTATATTTTATTTAAGGTAGTTTTATTTTTAGGGCCCAGTTGAAGGTTTTTATGGTGTAATGGTAGCAACCATGTTTGTGATGGAAGATCAGTTCTGGTTGCAGGGGTCTGATGGAAGATAGTTCTGGTTGAGGAGGACTGATTTGCTCATTGTGTGATGTGGTTTAGGACCAGAATGACTGTGCGTATATAGAGATTTAATGTACACTCAGCTGATGTCTCTTGGCCAATGAGATTTCTAGATTTTTTCTTGCCATTTATAAAGGTTCTTATCCTTCCAGGTTGGCCCACAATCCCAAGTGCAGACATACCTCTCCTTCCTGCACCATTCATTCTACCATTACTCAAAGGCCTTGGTGTGGAGCTCTCTCTCCTTCCAAATATAGTATAACATGCACTCACCACTCACATTTTAAATACATGGGAAACATAGGATCAACCAGATAAATGATCTACGTTTAGCAAACATTATATTTATACACAGAGATGACTACAGCAATTCATCTTTACGTTTAAGGCCATGAAACACGCTTATCCAGTTTATGTATTAGTAGCAACAGTGGCTCTGACCAGATTTTGTTGTAATAGTGACAACAGTCTCCACACTTAATGAGAAAGGTTATTGGACTGCCCTCCTTTTTGTGCCAACAGTAGAAAAGGTTAGAAGATAGAAATTAACTGTAGAACAAGTAACAGTAAACAGACAAAAAGACTGTTTGCTTTAATCTCTGTGTCAAGAGCCAGAGCCAGAAAGCCAGGACCAAGAAACCAAGTTGGATGAGTAGAGGTAGAGGAGAAGGTGAGGGAAAAGAGGAATGCATTTTGGATCTACAAGCGATCCAACAGGGCAGAAGACAAAGAAGAATATGTGAAGAAATCTAGAGACGTGAGCAGAGTGGTAAGGGCAGCAAAGACGGCTAGGGAACAGAGGTTAGTGCAAGGGATCAAAGGAGGAGAAAAGGATTTCTTCAGATATATCAAGGAGAAGAGGAAGACCAAGAATAAAATTGTTAGGATCAGGAGGTGAAGTGGGTGGGTAGAAAAGGGGGCTGAGCAGGCAGAAGTACTTAATGAATACTTCTTTTCAGTCTTCACCAAGGAGAGGGATGGACCCATACCTGAGAGGAAGGGCGAGGTGGGAGAGCATGGGGAAGAAGCAACCATGAATAGGGAAATCACTGTGGAAAGGGTGAGGGAGGGCCTTAAGTTCCTGAAGGTGGACAAGGTACCCCAGGGTGAAGAGAGAGTTGGCAGAGGTACTGGTAGGGCTACTGGTGGACCTGCTGAATACCTCTCTGAACTCAGGGTTGCGTGCGCAGGAACTGGAGGGAAGCACATGTGGTACCTCTCCATAAGAGTGAGCCCAAGGATGAACCGGGAAACTACAGACTGGTGAGCCTACTGCAGTTGTGGGAAAACTGATGGAGACAATCCTCAAGGAAAGGCTGGTGCAATTTCTTGAGGATAACAACCTCCAGGACAGCAGGCAGCACAGGTTTGTCTCAGGCAGATCCTGCCAGATGAACTTGGTTGATTTTTAGGACTGGGTTATGAGGGCACTGGACAGGGGACATGTGGTGGATGTCCTGTACCTTGATTTCAGCAAGGCCTTTGACTCAGTGCCACACAGTAGGCTGACCAGCAAGTTGAAGAGTCTAGGAGCAGGGAAGAAACTGGTCAGATGGGTCAAGAACTGGTTGCAGGGCAGACAGCAGAAGGTAGTAGTGAGGGGGCAGGCATCTGAACCCAGGGCAGTAACAAGTGGTGTAACACTGGGCTCGATGCTGGGATCAGTTCTGTTTAACATTTTCATTGCCAATATTGCAGGAGGGATTAAGAGCAAGATCAGTCTCTTCGCAGATGACACAAAGATTTGTGCCGAGGTAGATGGGGGGGAGGGAGCGATAGTACTTCAGGAGGATTTGGCAAAACTGGAGGAATGGTCTCACACTTGGCAGCTTGGTTTCAATGCCAAGAAGTGCAAAGTGATGCATTTAGGAGGCAAGAACCCAGGACACAATTACTGGCTGGAGGGTATCCCGTTAACAAAATCCGAGGAGGAGAAGGATCTGGAAGTGCTGGTAACCAGGGAGATGAACCACTCTGCTCAGTGCAGGAAGACAGCAGCAAAGGCAAACAGGATGCTAGGTTGCATAGCAAGGGGGATTACTTCCAGGATTGGGGAGGTCATCTTGCCCCTGTACAGGTCCCTGGTGAGACCACACCTAGAGTACTGCATGCAGTTCTGGCACCCCTACTTGAAAGGGACATCAAACTACTGGAGGGGGTACAGCATAGGGCAGCAAAAATGAATCAGGGGTTGGGGGCAGACCATATGAGGAGAGACTGAGACAGCTCAATATGTATACCCTGGAGGAAAGAAGGGAGAGAGAGAGGGATATGATTGAGACCTTCAAGTACCTGAAGGGTTTGAACAGAGTAGACACCAGGTGTTTGTTTAGTCTGAAGGGCAGAAGGGAAACCAGGGGGCACTCTATGAAGTTGGAAGGGGACAGGTTCAAGAGGGAACGGAGGTGGCACTATTTCGCAGAAAGGGTGGTGGTGGCAGGGTGGAGTTCTCTGCCAGAGGAAGTCGTATTGCTGCAGAGTGTTGGGAGCTTCAAGAGGGGGTGGAACAGATTCAAGGGAAGGGTACAAACCGGCAGGGGGCGCGAGATGGGGTGGAGGGCATATGAGGGAGGGAGGCAGCTGCAGTCTAATGGACTGAAGTGCTGCACACTCGAGCAGACTAGATAAATCGAATGGCCTGTATCTGCTGGCAATTTCCTATGTTCGTATCCAAGAGCAAGTCTTTTCCGTAGAACCAAACTATAAAGGAGTAAGCAGAAACAATCCCCCCAAAGGCGAAAAACACTTATTAGAGGAATGAACCCACCAAGAATATGGGATATAGTATGGCTTAGCTGCCATGGCACATTAGGAGTCAAGGGAAATGCAAAATCCAAAAGTTGGCAGAAAAGATTGTGCTTTAGGAATACCATACATGTATTCAGCAGGAAGAAACATTGGAACACGTGCCTCTGCATTGCCTTTTGTTTAGTCATTCTGGTCCCTGGTGACTTTAAGGTGGAAACACAAACACTGGGAATCGATTCAGTATGAAGAAATAGTGGCAGGTTTTCTCAGAGTATTCCAGGTAGTATTCCTAGTACCTTAGGATTGATTTTTACATTGTAAAACTCTTTCTATGGCAAGCTCTCTGTATACTTTTATTTCAACAAATAGAATTGCAGCCAAGTGCGGTTAATTGCTCAAACTGAACATGAATTTAGCATCTTTAAGAAAAAGAGATGTGCAAGAACAAGGGGGCACAATTTGAAGATGGGGGGGTGGCTCAGAGGTAATGTGTGGAAGTATTTTTTCACAGAGAGGGTTGTGGATGCACGGAACAGCCTTCCTGAGGAGGTTGTGGAGTTAAAAACAGTGGGGGAATTCAAGAATGCATGGGAGAGGCATAAGGCAATTCTTTTTTTTTAATTTAGTTGTTTAACCAGGTATAGCACACTAAACTGAAAGCTTTTTTACAGGAGCAACCTGGGAGCACAAGGAGGTTAAGTGACTTGCTCAGGGTCACACAGTATGCAAGTGGAAGCTGTGGGATTCAAACCCAGGTCAGGTCTGCTAGATATCACCAAATTTGCAGCTCAGAGCCTTAGACCACTGCGCTATACTGCCTCCTATTCTAGTGGGGGTAGGAGGAAGTAGGCTGTTGGTTAACTAGGATCTGCATATTATCCAGTAGGTAGGGAAATGGGCAGACTAGGTGGGCCAAGCGGTCTTTATCTGCCATCAAAGCCTATGTTTCTATGTTTCTATTTAAAAAAAAACAATATGATCATGATAGGAAAATTCTCCTTGTTTCCCAGTTGCATCTCAGATAGAGATCTGTGAACTTTATTTAGCAAGCCTCAGAAGCGGGACCCCCAGAGTGGAGGTCGTGAGGGCTCCTGCCACCCTCCCCCACAGCCAGTCGCACACTCAGAAGCGGGACCCCCAGAGCGGAGGTCGCGAGGGCTCCTGCCGCCTTCCCCCACAGCCAGTCGCACACTCAGAAGCGGGACCCTCGGAGTGGAGGTCGCGAGGGCTCCTGCCGCTCTCCCCCACAGCCAGTCGCACACTCAGAAGCGGGACCCCTGGAGCGGAGGTCACGAGGGCTCCTGCTGCCTTCCCCCACAGCCAGTCACACACTCAGAAGCGGACCCGGAGCGGAGGTCGTGAGGGCTCCTGCCACCCTCCCCACAGCCAGTTGCACACTCAGAAGCGGGACCCCGGAGCGGAGGTCGCGAGGGCCCTGCCTCCCCCACAGCCAGTCGCACACTCAGGTAAATCAGCCGCCATCAGGAACTACCGTGGAAATTCTGGTGCCTTTTTTTTATTGCTGTACAAGACCTGCTAGTCGGCCCGCAGCAGATGCTCCACAGCCCACCTTACTTGGGAGGTCCTGCCTGCTCTCTGGCCGCCGGGCGCAGCCAGCCAATGAATCAACGCCTCCGCGCTCGCTCCCCACTGCCCCCACCACCACCCTTGGCCTGGGCTTTCTCCTCTATAGCCTGTTTATGGTCACATGGACTGTTTTTATCCTATCAGCCTAGTTTTCCATTTGCAGGTTATACTAACCTACCACTAGTGGCCGCCCCTACTTCCCTGAAGCCATTTAGTTTCTCTGCCTGAGCCCAGGCTGCTTTTTTTGTCACTTTAGCTAGGGCACCTGGCTCTGTTGGACACCCCTCTCACTCCTCTAGCCATTTCACCTCTCCTCCTCCACCCCCTCTACCCAGTTCTGAACTGTGGTCGTGTCTCCCCATCACTGTCGTCCGGTGTGCCCCCTCCCATCTGGTCTCTTTTATTTTTCTCCCCTGTTTTGATCCTGCTAACCCCTCCCCTGCAAGTATGACTGATGCCACCACCTGCCCCAGCCTGGCTGTCCACCCACCCACCCTCAAGTCCCCACCCTATGGTTCTCCTCCAAGGGAATAAAATTGTCCACCCCAACATTCGTAGTCTACTACATAACCTTGCAGAACTTACTGCCTGGGTCGCTCACTACAACCCTGATATCATGGGCATATCAGAAACATGGCTCAAACCTCATTATCTTGACGTGGCCTGTACCTCACTGGGTACAGGCCACATCAGACGTGATTGGGAGGGCAACAAAAGAGGGGGTGGTGTGCTACTCTACTACAAGGCTCACCTGAACGTATCCTCCCCAGGCACCTCACCATCTGATGCCTCCCTCTGCGAGTTCCTACATGCCCTTCTCCTCCTGGGCCTTACAAAGAAAATACACCTCATTTGCTACAATCCCCCCCCCCAAGGGTGGTCTGGCTGGACTCTCCTTGCTACTCTCCCTCCTTGGTGAAAAAGCAGGCCCCAGTGAAGTCCTCATCATAGGTGATTTCAATCTTAATTGGCTGGGTTCCAACTGTAGGCTATATGAGCCACTGTTCTCAGGCCTTGCACTTAGCCAAATTATCTCCGAGCCCACAAGGCCCTCTCACTGGGGGGGCGAAGGGTCCCTACTCGATTGGATCCTCACCAACAGGCCCGACAGGATTATCACCTCAGGCATCCTACCTGATGCTATCTCTGACCACTCGCCAACCTTCTGTGCCTGGGGCACCTCCCAGCCCAAAGTACCCAGCAAAGTGATCCAGGTGAGGGATCATCGAAATTCTCCCTCTGACTTCCTTAGTGACCTTGTCTCTATTGACTGGTCTGGGGTCACCGCCTCAGTCGACCCAGCCCTAGCCCTGGATATTTTCTATCAAAGGTTATCCCTGTTCAGAACAAACATGCCCCCCATGAAAAGGAGGGTTATGGGTGCCATCACCAAATGGCTTCACTGGGGCCTATTCTCCTAATGAAGCAAAGGGATAAAAGCTGGCGGACCTATAAAGCCTCCTAAGTGACACCGACCTGCTTGCATACAGAAGGCTCAGAAATTCTGTAAAAGCCATCCGGGCAGCAAAAGTGAGGCTTGCTCGACGTGTCTCTGCCTCTTCTGCCAGCAACCCAAGGAGTTTCTGGCAGAGCATCAGAAATGCTGTTGGGATTTTAGCTAAAGTGCAATCCACTGACTTGCTCTATAGATGGGGTCAGCTGTAATGACCCGCTCACAATCTCTAATGCCTTCAACGCCTATGCTCTTCAACTTCCAGCCCCCACCCCTCACTGCACGTCCCTCCCCTCCGCCTGGTCCCAAGTCCCACCCCCTTCTTCCTTCAGCTCATGTCTGACACCAAGATACTGGGGCATCTTGCCCACCTCTCCCCCACAGCGGGCAGGGCACAACTGCCTCAGAACCTAGATTACTCAGGCTTGGGGCCTCCTTCTAGCCCGGCCGCTAGCACACATCATCAACTCCTCCCTAGCCACTGGCATTATCCAGACCTCTGGAAAATTGCCAAGGTTACTCCTGTGCTAAAAGCAAGGCGACCCCCAGAGATCCGGCTCAACTATCGCCCCATCGCCATCCTGTCGGCCGCCTCAAGATCCTGGAGAAGGTCGTGGCCACTCAGCTCTCCAGGTACCTACAAGAACACAACCTTCTCTCCCCCGCCCAACATGGATTCAGAAAAGGATACAGCATGTCTACCGTCCTTGCTGTTGTATCCTCGACGATTAGAACCGCCACTGATCAGGGAAACCTCACCGGTGCCATCTTTGTTGACCTTTCCAAAGCTTTCGACAGGGTTGACCACTCTCTTCTTAGCTCCACCCTTCTCTCACTCGGTATCTCCCCGCTCACAGCTGGCTCCTCAACTACCTCTCCGTCGGAAGCAATATACCAACTTCAACGCACTCTCCCACCTCATTGATATCCTGTGCGGGTTCCCTAGGGTCGGTCCTGGCCCCACTCTTCTCCTCTTTATCAACGAGCTGCCGCCCATCACCTCCCATGTTCACACCACCTTATATGCGGATGACCTGTTGTTCTGTCAAGCGCCGGACATCACCACCATTAACTCACAACTTAACTCCGACTTCAAGCAGATCCAATACTGGCTGGCCGAACGTAGGCTTACTACCAACCTCAAAAAAACCCAAGCGATGCTTTTTGGGTCCCACTGCAAGTTGAAATCTTGCCCTGCCCCGCTTAAAATCCTCGGGGCTGATGGCTCCCCACTGCAGACGGTAGCAGCTGTCAAATACCTGGGTGTCATGCTTGACCCTCAACTGGATCTCTCTCTACACATCCAAAATGTCTGTAGGGCCATGAATGGTAAACTGGGCCTAGCCTATAGAGCAAAAAGTTGCTTAACCCCGGCGGCCCGTGTTGCCCTGGCTAGGGGGTCCTTCTCCCATCTTCTCTGTTATGGCCAGTCGCCTTGCCCCTCATGCCCAAATCTTGCCTCTCAAAGTGGGATACAGCCTACAACAATATCTGTTGCTTGCGCATGCCCCCAACCCATCGATGTGACCTCTACTTACACTTACATTGGCTACCCCTGAGAAACACCGCACCTATGTTGTTGGGAACTTCATTGATGACATTGTCAGGGCTGGTACTCCTGTATCCCTTGCCCTCCCCCCCACTCCCAACACCTCCTCTTACCCCCTCCGGTCAAGAGCAACCCCTGATCACCTGGTTCCCAGAACCTGTACCCAGGCGGGTGACCGCGCCTTTGTTGCCTATGCCCCAAAAATCTGGAACTCGCTCCTGGCCAGTACTCGGTCCTCCTCCTCCCATCTGAGCTTCAAATCCTCCATATGGTGTTACCTGAGGGGTCTCTCCACTTGTTTATGCTTCTCGGTCTAATTCGCGCTTCGATATGTTATGACAGGCCCTCCCCTCCCTTGGGGTACTACTTAATGTTATCTAACCCCTGGCCCAGGCCTGTAATTGCTACATGCCTCACCTGAGCCTGCTTTACCCTCGGGTGGTATGGTCCCCCCGCCGTTGGCACTTGTACTTGGTTTAGTTCTACTGTCTGGCGTAGGTCATCTCCCCCTCCCATGCACCGACCTGCAATGTGGTATATCCAAACTTTGTTTCCCCCGGTGTACTCACCCCGTGGGGAACTGTATCTCTGTTGTTATGCACTATAGGTTCTCCTGCACTGTATTGTCTCCACGTGTTAGTTTTCCATGACAGCCCTGTTCAAGCTGTCAAGTATACTGTTGTAAACCTTAGCTTATAACTTACTGTTTGTTGCACTCAACTCTCTCTCCCCTGTGTATGCTTATCCCACTTCTCGATGTAAACCTCACTTATGACTGTATGTAAGCTCTCTGTAACCTGTTTTGTAACCCTCCCGGGTCTCACCTGAAAATAGGCACTTGGATGTCTAGTGTGACCTACTCGGTTAACAAAAGCAAATAAATAAAATAAATAAGCCCTGGAGCATGATTTTAGAAGGGGAAAAAATAAGGGAAAGGTGAAAATGTGACAGTTGTAAATACCTGTGGCTATACAAACATAGAACGTGTCAGCAGAAAAGAACCACCAGGCTCACCCAGTCTGCCCTGTGTGCTAGCAAGCTGGTAGGACTTTGCTATTGCCTTACACCTGCCCACCCCCCTCCCTGGAACAAACAGTCCCATGTGCCTGTCTCACACTTTCTTGACCCCCCCCACAGTTCTTGTCCCCACCACCTCCTCTGGGAGCCTATTCAAGCTTTCCACCACCCGCTAGGTAAAATAGAATTTTCTGGTGTTTCCTCCGAACCTCCATCCTACCATTTGCCTACCATGCCCCCTATTTATCGACTGCTGCTTGAGCTGGAAGATGCCCCCAACTGGTACCCTATTAATACCCTTGATATATTTGAAGGTCTCAATCATTTCCCCCTTTCCCTTCTTTATTCCAAGGAGTAAATGCCAAGGTCTCTCAGTCGTTCCTCGTATGACAGGTGACCAAGTCCCCTCACCATTTTTGCTGCCTGCCTCTGGATGCGCTCTGCGCTATCCACATCCTCCCTGAGATATGGCCTCCAGAACTGGACTTAATACTTGAGGTGTGGTCTAACAAGCTGCCTGTACAAGGGCATGATGATCTCCCTCTTTCTGCTAGTTACTCCCCTACTGATCACCCCAGTATCCTACTAGCCCTTGCCACTGCCTTCTCACATTGCTTTGCCACCTTTAGGTCCTTTGAAATGAATGTGCCTAGGTCCCTTTCCAACTCGGTAACATCTAGGGCATGCTTCCCCCGTCCAGTATTCTGCTTCCTTGTTTTTCCTGCCTAAATGCATGATCTTGCATTTTTTTATGTTGAAGGACAGTTGCCATTCCTTAGACCATTCTTCCAATTTCTCCATACTCCTGTGCATGCTCTCTACCCCCTCCGACATACCCACTCTATTACAAACCTTCACGTTATCTGTGACCAGACACACTCATCCGTCCAGTCTCTCCGCTATGTCCCCTATGAATATATTGAAAAGGAGAGGCCCCAGCACCGACCCCTGAGGCACCCCACTGGTGACCTTCCCCTCCTCCGAATGTACCCCATTTACAAGTACCCTCTTCCTTCTACCATCCAGCCAGTTTTGCACCCACTTGACTGTGATCGACCCTAGCCCATGACCTCCCTTTTTGCGCAGAAGTCCCCCGTGTGGCACAGAATCGAACGCCTTCTCGAAGTCGAGATATGTGACATCTACAAACCCCCCCCCTCCAATCTAGCACTCTGGTTACTCAGTCAAAGAACTCTATTAGGTTTGTTTGACATGACCTTCCCTCAGTGAACCCATGTTGCTGCCAATCTTGTAGGCCGTTGACTCCCAGGTAGCTGGTGATCCTCTTTTTTAGCAGCTTATCCATGAGTCTGCACACCACTGATGTTAAGCTCACTGGCCTATAATTGTTTGCCTCCTCCTTGTCACCCCCTTATGAAGGGGGACAACATCTGCCCATCTCCAGTCATCAGGGATCTCCCCTGTCTCCAAGGATGCATTAAAGAGGCTGATCAGAGGTTCTGCAAGCACTTCGCTAAGCTCCCTCAGTACCCTGGGGTGTACCCCATCAGGCCCCATTGCCTTATCTATCCTCACTCCCTCAAGTTTCCTCAGGACCTCCTCCACCTGGAATGGACTGGAGTCACCACTCCCCACCTCCTTGAGTGCCCTGCATTTCTTAAACACCCCTTCCTTTTCCATTGTGAAGACTGAACAGAAATAGCTATTGAGTACTTCCACCTTTCCACGGTCATCCTCTAACAACTCTCCTTCCCAATTTTTTAATCTAATTATCCCTTCCCTTGTCTTTCTTCTCTTTCCTACATACTGTAAGAAGGTCTTCTCTCCCTTCTTGACCATGCTGGCTATTCTCTCTTCTGCCCTTGCCTTCTCCCTCCTGACCTCCCTACCTGCATCATTTTGCTTCTCCTGGTGTGCAGCCCTATCCTCCTCCCTTTGCGTCCTTTTGTACCTCCTATGCGCCATCCTCTTTGCCTTGACCTTCTCCACCACCTCCCTGCTAAACCAAAGTGATTTCCTCTTTCTTCTGTTTTTATTCACCCTCCTAACACAGAAGCTAGTGGCCTCCAATGTTGCCCCTTTCATTTGACCCCATATTTGCTCCACCACCCTTTGTTCCCCCACTCCGCCAAGGCCTGTTGAACACTTCCCCCATTTTCCCAATGTCCACATGCTGGAAATCCAGCACCTTAACTTTGGGCCTAAGGACCTTCGCCATCATGTTTATTGTGAACCAGACAGTGCTGTGGTCACTCGTGCCCAGGTTCTCCAGTATGGATATCTCACCTACCCGTTCACTATTTGTAGGGATTAAATCTAGAATCGGCCCCTCCCTGGTTGGTTCCCTTACTAGCTGCTTCATGAGAGCACTTTGTAGGGAGTCCACAATTTCCCTGCTACTGGCTGATGCTGCTGGTGGGATGCTCCAATCCACGTTCGGCAAGTTGAAGTCCCCCACCAGCAGCACCTCACCTCTGGTTGCCATCCTTTGGATCCCCTCCAACATTGCCCTATCCATTGCATCCTGTTGTGCTGGTGGTCTATATATTACCCTGGTATTCATGACCTCTCCCTTTCCTGTGTCCGGTGATACCCATAGAGCCTCAGCCCCCCTTCCCTGCAACTTCATAGCTTTAATGTGCTCCTTCACATAGAAAGCAACCCCCCTCCTATTCACCCTATCTCTCTTAAAAAGTGCATATCCCGGTATTGCCATGCACTAGTTCTGGCCCTCATGACCCCCATGTCTCCATGAGGCCCATGATGTCCAGGTCTGCCTCAGCCATGACCGCTGCTAAGTCTGGAAGTTTATTGCCCAGGCTTCTGGTGTTGGTGCACATGGCTCTCCATTTGCAGGGCCCCCTGTGCTGTTCCCTGTTACCTGTTGCCCTCCCCACTCCTCTCTTCAGGTTTACCCCAACTTGGGAGGATGCTGGTGGCCCCCCATTTCTACTGCCCCTTAACATGAGTTCATTCCCCATCCTCCCCCCTAATCAGTTTAAATTATAGTTTTGTTCTATAAAGTCTCCTTACTCCTTAGCACTGCTGTACCCTCCCTATTTAGGTGCAGTCTATCCAGGGTGAATAAACTCTCATCCTCCCACGTTGTTCCCCAGTCCCCTACTAACCCATACCCCATTTGTTCACACCAACCCGCCAGCCACCTGTTAAATTCTTCAACCGTCAACATTCTCTCTGTGCTAGTCCTTGGTATGGGTATCCGAAAAGGCCACAAATCTGAACCCCAGCCTGTTGCAGTACCTAGCAAGAGCCTTAAATTGTGCTTGCACCTCCAGCAAGCTCGTTCTAAGGTGGAACACCAGGTGAGTTTTTTCATCCTGCTGTTTCCCACTGGAGAGGATATAGTGAATTACCTCCGCTGCTGTCATACCTGGTAGGCTCTCGACCCATATTGTACTGCTTCTGTCTCTCCTGCTTCCCTCCCATCAAATTCCCTTTATTATAGAGTCACCAACAATTAAGACCCAGTTTTCCATTACTTTATGGGTGGTTTCTCCCTCTGTCCTTTGCCCAGTCTCTTGCCTTCCCTTCATCCCTCTACTGTCGTTTCCCCCTTCATCCCTTATATCCCCTCAGTCCGCAGTTCCCTTTTTTCTGTACCCTTATTCACCTGTTCTAACTCCCCCTCTTTTCCCGCCCTTTTCTTTGCCCTGACTGAACTTCCCAGTGCTCTGGTGATTTCTCCTTCCTCATCCTGTTATTGACCCCAAGCCTTCTCTCTCCTTCTCCTTCTCCTCCCCCCTGAGAGTTTTCCCTTTTTGAGGTGAGCTTGCCCCAGCCCCTTTTTCCATTCCTTTGGCCTCCTCCTTGCTCCTTTGCAATGGGAAGGACCCCCTTCCTGTGTCCTCTGAGCTACCCATCATGCCTGTCACCCATGAATCCATTTCTGCCCCAAGTTCTACCTTCTCACCCTTGTTTAGTGCCTCTAGTGGTGTGAATCTGTTCCCATGTTCTATGCTTACTGCCTTATGACCTCCTGGTGTTGTGCCTCCCCCTTCATGTTCCTTCCTTGCTGTCTTAGCACCCTTGTACCTTACAACCTGCCAGTGCCCTCTGCCCTTCTCATACCCAGGACTGTCTACCTGTGTCCTCGGGAGTTCCCTTTCCACCCTCTACTCCATCCCTATCTCTGATTGTGTATTCCTTATTGTTCATCCCATTAGCCTCCTCTCCTGACTATGCTTGCCCCTCACAGTCTTGGCTCTTGGATTTCCTACGCCACCAACGATTTTCACCCTTCTGCCTGTGCCCCATTTCACTCTGTCAGCAGGTCCTCTGTCCTCCCCAGACCCAGCTCTACCCAATTTCCATCTCAACCACTGCACTTCCTCCTTTAGATGTGCCAGGTGCTTACATATCATGCAGCACCCCATCTTCCATGTCAACGCTAGTACCATGGCCATCCCACACCCAGTACATCCTATCACCCTTCCGAAGATTTCTGTCCTTGTAGTCTGGAGATCTTGCCCTAGCCCCATCCCGCTCCATTTGCCCCTCCACTTTTGTTGCCACACTATGTCTCCCAAATCACCATAAACTTAGATTATGCCCTCCAATGCCTGTTGCTGACACGCTTTTACAGCACGCCCTTGAAACTTAAAATGACACCATACAATTTACAGCATACCCTCAAAGTTTTCAATGAACCAAAACAAAGAACTCATCGGAAGTCTGTTTTTCAGGAACAACACTGAGACCACCAGCCCCTTGATCAGAATGCTGATATCCCCCCGACAGCTAGTCTTTTACTTCTGGCTGTCACTCCTCCTGCAGCCCTGATGGACTGTAGCCCAGCCCAGAACTCCTCCCCCTCTACTAATTGTCCTGCCCCCGGCCTGTGTCTACTTAGAATTCTCCTCCCCATGACCATTTAATAGAGGTGGGGGCCTGGGAGGGCGCATGGGACAAAGCGCTTCCCCAAGTGATATGGCTCCAGTGGAAGTTTGTTCGTTCAGCGGCTGGACTTCGGCCTTTTTATAGCCCAGCCGCTCAGTCCAAAAGCCTGCCCCCTGTCCTGATTGGCTGTCTCTTCAGTTCAGTCCCTTCTGCAGTAGGCCGCCGATGCTGCTTCCCTAGTGGGCCTCCTTTTCCTCCTCACCTCTGATGTGGTTCCCTTCTGTTGTTCCTTGCCACCGATGTGGCTGCCTCCCAATGCTCCTCACCACTGATACAGTAAAAACCTCCTGCTGCTCCCTGCTGCCAATGCGGCCAGCTCTCCCTGCGCCTCCAACCCCCAGAGCTTCCCCAAGTGATATAGCTCTAGTGGGGGTTTGTTCGGTCAGCAGCTGGACTCCTGCCTTTTTATAGCCCAGCTGCTCAGTCCAAAAAGCGCACCCTCTGTCCTGATTGGCTACCTCCTCAGTTCAGTCTCTTTTGCAGTAGGCCGCCTGATGCTGCTTTCCCAGTAGTAACTGGGTAAGGCCCACTAGGCACAAGTGCTTGTTTTCAGGGGTGACCTGGGAGCACTGGGAGGTTAAATGACTTGCTCAGAGTCACACAGTATGCAAATGGAGGTTGTGAGAAACAAACTCAGTCTGCTGGATGTACCCAGCTCATTCACAGGTCATTACTGTAACCTCTAGGCTATACTGCAGTGTACCTCCTTTTCCTCCTCGCCTCCGAGGCAGCTATAGATGTCATGTTCTAATGGATCTGTTTCTCCATCTTCATATGAATTACTTCTTTGTTTTTTTATAGTGGTGTGGTAGCGCACCACAGTTAGGGTTGAGTATGCATCATTTGATGAAAGAGTTGACATTTTGCATGTGTTCTCTAAGAGGCAAGGACTCGATCTGTGGAAATTTTTCTGATGGTAGTTTATGCAGTTTCTGAGATCCACATGTGTCATTTTAAGTAAATGTCTGACTTTTTTCCTGTTCTTAACATGAGTTTTTTGCTCTCACCTACAGCTGACATGGGATGGAATTTGTATCCCTAATTTGCCTTTGATAGGTTTGGTGAAAAAATATTAAATGGTTCCAGATTTATAAGGCTTCAAAAATTTTGTTTTCCGAACTGGGCATGAGTAGTAGGGTTCTTGAGATAACTTTCTGGTGCGAAACTAAAAATTTGATGTTGCAAATGTGCATTTTTGATTTTAAGCCACTTTCATGGCAGGGCACCAAACACTGTTTTGTGCCATGCCGTCCACCATCTTGTTTTTTCCCACAAGCAAACAGGAGTGGAAAATATACACAAATATACTGTTATTTTAAAAAAACAAACACCAGAACCTACTTAAACGAGCCCCATTTAGCTAGCTTCTTGGTTTGTTTTTAAAAATAGGACCCTCTAATACCTTTTCTGGCCACTCATAATCCCAGGTGCCCAGCTTAGGAAGAGGAGCCCTTGACCCTTGCTCTCTGTATGACAACAGCTGGAAATTCTTGACTTCTGCAGTCGCAGCAGGAAATCATGCTGTGGGCTGCAGTGTGAGCTGTGAGCCACTGTTTCACTAGTGTCTAGTGACGCTCCCCACACCATTGCCATCCCTGGCATTGGATAATGTTTCCCTAGCATTTAGTGGCACCTCCCCATCCTTCCAATCACTGTCCCTGAAAGAGAAAACTATTTCCCTTGTGTCTAGTGGCACCTTCACCCACCAATCACAGTCTCCCTAGTCCCCATATTTACATCTTCTTTCCCTGGTGTCTAGTGGTACCCCCCTACCCTTCTGATCACTATCCCCATTAGACAGAAATAATTTGCTGGTGTCTAGTGGCACACCCCATCCACCAATTGCTGTGCCCCTAATATAATGTTTTCCCTGGTGTCTAGTGGTACCCCACCCTTCTAATCAGTATCCCCATTAGACAGAAATAATTTGCTGGTGTCTAGTGGCACACCCCATCCACCAATTGCTGTGCCCCTAATATAATGTTTTCCCTGGTGTCTAGTGGTACCCCCACCCTTCTAATCAGTATCCCCATTAGACAGAAATAATTTGCTGGTGTCTAGTGGCACACCCCATCCACCAATTGCTGTGCCCGTAATATAATGTTTTCCCTGGTGTCTAGTGGCATGCTCCACCCTTCTGAAAGCTGTCATCCCAAAACAGAAAAATATTTCTTTAGTGACTAGTGGCACCCCTACCCATCGATCACTCTTCCCATATTAAATATAATTTCTTTGTAGTCCAGTGTTCCCGCCCCTCCCCTTCTCCGATCACCATCCCTGTGCTGCTGTTTATGTCCCTGGTGTCTAGTGGCACCCCCGCTCCCTTGTCACTGTCAGTCCCAGTAATAAATAAAAAGAAAAGCAATCCATTAATGTTTTTTTCCCTGCAAAATAAAATAGTCTCTCTGCAATCAGCCCCCCACCCCCACCTCCCACTCAGCACCCATGACACCACACACCCCAGTACACCCACACACACCCTCACTCATCTGAACAGGTCCCAGGTTTGAGATTCACACTTTGATCGAAGACATGTCTTGATGTTGGAACCTGTGACTACAATATGAGAAACTAAAGTAATTGACGTTCAATGTTTTTCAATTGGTGTTTAACTTTTTATGCATGACTCGGTCATTTTTTAAAATTTTTTCACCAAATTTTCAACAAGGCCTTTTGGGGTCCCCACCTCAAGAGCAATATGACTGTTATTATGCAACTCCCACCTGAAAGGTGATTTTATGGTCACTTGTCGAATGTACCTTTTAGGCTGGATTTGGAAATTTTTTCTACCCTTGTTCATGAGGTGGGGTCCCAAAATTTCAACAAAGCCTTCTTATTACCCCACCTCATGTATGTCAAAGCTGTCATTTTTCCAATCTCAGCCAAAATGTGTTTTCGCACCTGTGGCACAGAATGGTGTTGTAGTTGCTCTGAATTACATTTGGGGGGATTCAAAAATGTTCTGTACCAGGGATGTGAGGTAGGGTAATAAGTTCAAGTTCAAGTTTATTGCAGGAAAGACTCCATTGAGCAAGCTCATTCACAAGGAGGTCCTGAGGCACATACACATGCAGTTCACAATTACATAGACAGGAGATATAAAATGTAGAACAACAAATAAAAAAATATAATACAAGAGGTATACATAATAGAAGTCCTTATGCTATATATGCAGTACATTCCAGCTTTAACCTTGCCCTAAATTATGCAACACATTTCAGCATAATAAGTAGAGGGCCAGTTGAATAGGAAGTTGACTTGGCATTGGGGGCCTAGTAGCACTTACATAGCACTTACATACGTCTTTTAATTTAGAGATAGCTAGTGTTTTGTAGGAGTTAATTGATACGATGCTGGTTAGCTTCAGCATGGCTTGTAGCTGGTTCCAAATGTTTGGGAGGGCATATGAGACAGCTTTTTGGCCAGCTGTGGTATGTGTCCTGGGAAGATCTAGTAGGATAAGGCCAGATTTCCTTAGGGAGTAGGCGCTATGCAAGATGTGTATGAGAGACGTTAAAAAGACAGGCAGTTTGTGGAGTAGTAATTTGAGGGTCCAAATGCCAGCATGCAGGAGGTGTCTGGTGGCAAGAGAGGTCCACCCAACTGCTGCATAAAGATCACAGTGGTGGGTCCTGTACGCAGAGTTAGTCATGAAGTGAAGAGCACGGTGATAGAGTATGTCCAGTTTAGATAGGCTCAAGGTTGGGGAGGAGATAAAGATAATGTCTCCGTAGTCAAGCAAGGGAAGGAATGTTGCTTGGACAAGTCTTTTGTGGGTCATGAGAGAAAAGAGGGTCCTATTTCTAAAGAAGAAACCCAAGCGTGCTTTAAGCCTCTTTGATAGATCCTCGATGTGGTCATTGAAGGAAAGCTTGTTGTCTATCCACATACCTAGATATTTAAATTTAGGTAAGACTTCCAAGGGTTCACCTAGGGAGGTAACTATGAAGTTTTTAGGTGGGGTAGGTAGGGTACCAGACAAGGCAAGTCTTGAGAAAATCATTGTCTTGTTTTTTTGGGCATTTAAGAGAAGCTTGGCATTGATAAGGTTGCTTTCTAACTGCATAAAGTCAGCTTGGAGTGCTTCCCTGACTTCAGTTAAGGATGAGCCTGATGTGTACAAAACCGTATCGTCTGCAAATAAATGTATGCTAGAGTTCTTTATGTGGGAGTCAAGGTTGTTGATGTACAGGGAAAAAAGGATTGGTCCTAGGATGGAGCCTTGAGGGACTCCTCTGGCAAATGGAAGGGGGGCAGATAGTAGGCCATCAGCTTTGGCTTTTTGTATCCTTCCCGTGAGATAACTGTTAAACCACTGTAAGGTAAGTGGAGTGGCACTTATGTAGGCAAGACAGGTGATTAGGAGGTGATGGTCTACAGTGTCGAAGGCCTTACTGAGGTCTAGAAAGACTGCACCAGTAACCTTCTTGGTGTCCATAGCATGGATCCAGTCATTAGAGACTTTAGCCAAGGCTGAGATGGTACTGTACTTTGACCTGAAGCCAGATTGGGCCGGGTTTAGGAGTGAGTGTGCTTTGAGGTGATTTTTTGGTTGGTTGTATATAAGTTTTTCCAGCACTTTGGAGAGAACGGGCAAGATAGAGATAGGACGGTAGTTGTTTAAGTCACAAGGATCTCCTGATTAGAAGAGAGGAAGAATATGGGCAGATTTCTAGCAAGATGGAACAGTGGCTGTGGTAATAGAGAGGTTGAAGTTGTGAAGGATGGGGGCTGTGAGCCAGGCATAGCCTAACCGCAAGAAAAATGATTCAAGAAGGTCACGTGATGCAGTGGTGCTGAGTGGCTGCCTGCTTTGGAGCTCCCGTTTCTCCCCTCTCAAACTTTAACTTTCGCTAAGCCAAAACCACCAATCCACCACCAAATGCTGTCTAAACACCTTTGCTACACCAGGAGTCGACAGTGGAAGTAGTTGGAGGTGTATATTGCCTGCTGGAACATCGCGATGACAGATGCAGAAATGAAGGCCTCAGGAGTCAGGCACACCCCACCTACAACGCCAGAAAAGCCTCAAAGAAAGCCAAAACTCTGGTTTCAATCCTTCTTCAACCAACAAAACTTCATCTAGTGGAGGTCTTAATGTTGCAGGGGTACTACCTAACGGAGGAGCATTTTGGAGGAGCTGTCACCATTTAAAGATACCCTGCAAGAGATCTCCAACGAAATTAAATCAATGAGGCAAGATTACATCGACCTCTCAAGAAGGATGGGTGACTCAGAATCCAGAATAGGGTCAGTGGAAAGATGGCAACAGAAAATAGACCCTGAGATAGTCAGGCTTTGCCAGCAAATACAAAAGCTACAACTAAAGGCTGAAGACTTAGAAGGGCGAGTAGATGAAACAACGTCCCTAATTTTAGGTCTTCCAGAACTGGAGGAAGGGGAGACACTATCAAGTTCATCCAGCAATTCTTAAATAAGGTCGTGGGCCCCTCACCTGTCCACCAGCAATACCATGTGGAACGTGCCCACAGATCTCTTAGACCCAGACCTCCCCAAGCACCCCCCCCAGACCTTTGATCATCAAATTTCTAAGTTACCTGGACAGACAACACGTTCTTGATAAAGTTAAACAGTTGGAAGCAGTCTTATGGAATGGAACCAAGTTGAGGATTACTCAGAACTTGCCCAGAGAGTGTTCGTTTGAAACGCATGCTTTCCACCCAATAGTAAGCAAACTGATTGCCGCTGGAAAGCCCTTCCGCATGATCTACCCTGCAAAGCTGTCTGTGCAAGTGGAAAGCGCCTGGCATTCCTATGATACCCCTGAAGAAGCGTTAACTGACTTATCTAAACTGCTGCCTGACCTGTTCAAAGGACACTCAATTAAATGACTGAAGCTTGTCTAGGCCAGGCATAAACTGGAGTAGATCACCAACTGAAGTTAAGGACTCTTGCAGTTTAATTCCTGATTTTACAAGTTCTGTGTTTGGATGATTGAATTTTAGCACTTACTGTGCAGTCGAGGTTCTGCTGGGTTGTGGGTAGCCCTGGGGTCGGGTGCCTCCGCTTCCAGTGGGGGTTCCTCCGAGGACCCGTGGTGATGGAGCTGGTGGGTAGTAGGCCACGAGGCCTAGTCGGCCTGTCTCTAGCTCTCCTCATGTCCTAGCCTCTTGATCCACTACGAGGAACTAGCGAAGGGTGCAGTTTCGAGGACCTATCGGCGGTCGGACCGATTTGGTCCGTCAGCATTTTCGGTCCCCGCGCACTTCCCCTTCACTTCCAGGTCTCCATTGGAATCAGATTGAGAGGACAAGGCCATTGAGCTGCTCCCAGGTAATACTACCTGCTACATTTTCTTTTGGGATGGGGAGTGATTTCAGTTATTTCTCTTTTAGAGGCAGTGCCTCTTCGTTGAAGGGGGGACGGGGGGGCTTATAGGAGGGTTGTAGCGGAGCCATGCCTTGCGACCAGATAGGGAGTTATTGGGTACCCCCCCAGATGTTGCACCGCAATGAATACTGTTTTTTTATCGATCGGACTACTGATGATGTGGGTTGCAGTCCCTAGTCTCGATGTTTTGGGGATCCTATTATCATAAGAATCACTCTGGGGTACCCTGGGGAGAGAAGATATATGGGGTAATCAGAACTGTATCTGACGTTATGGTGAAAGATCCGTGGTACTGTGTAGATAATGTTTATCTTGCAATGTTGTGGGGGTGGGGACACTGCTTATACTGCCGTTAATGTATGGATGAATGATACTTGGATTGATGTTTATAATGTTCATCTTGCAATGCTATGGGGGCGGGATACTGATTATAGAGATAATAATACCTTTTGTGGTGCTGCCACTTAATTTTGTAGATTGCATTTTCTTGGTGTTTAATGCTAAAGTTGGGCAGCCTATTAATATCACTAGTTCCGGGCTTTATTTTCTATAGAAGAGAAATCTTGGGGTATGTTGGGAGGGTTTGAGGGTGTCACCACTGTACGGAGTAAGACGAGATTGCAAAGGTTAATTGGTGTAGTACTATACTGTGTCCTAAAATATGGTTAGTAGTACTGATAAATTGATCAGCTGGAATGTGAGAGGGATTAGAGATGCTAAGAAGAGATCCTGATTTTGATTAATTGCTCGATACTGGGAGCCGACATCTTATGTTTGCAAGAAACCCATATTACAGTAGCTGAAAGTAATATGTTAAGAGTCAGAGACTTCTCCCAAATTTTTGTGGCTGGCAACTCATCGGAAGCCAGGGGAGTAGCTGTTATGATAAAGAAAAATCTACCTTTTAATCCGACGAAGGTTATGCGAGACTCAGAAGGTAGATATATATTGGTGTCTGGATCTCTCTATAACTCTCCTATTGTTTTAGGCTCAGTATATGGCCCAGTTGGAGGAAATGTGACCTTTATTATGCAGTTAATTGACAAGTTCAGCTCCCTTCTACCAACCCCTTTGATTCTAGGAGGGGATTGGAACATAGCCCCAACCCAGGAGCTGGATAAAACATTTAGGCCATTAAGATCACTGCTTCCGCCACAATTGGCGTTGAATGATATGAGTAATATGCTAGGCCTGGTGGACCCCTGGAGAACCCTTTACCCTCTCAATAAAAGCTATACCTTTTTCTCCCCACTCCATAATTCCTGGTCGCGATTAGACTATTTCCTAATATCCACCTCTCTCATGACTAAGGTCTTCTTGGCAGGTATTGAGCCTATAGTAATTTCGGATCACGCGCTAGTCTGGTTTAAATTCTCTCCCAGTCCTCAACGTCCCGTGACACGGTCTGGAAACTTAATACCCAGTTATTAAAAGAAGAACACTTTCTCACTCAGATTAGATCTCTTATTAGTGATTATCTGGAAACCAATCGGGGCTCAGTGACCAGGATGGATATTCTTTGGTGCTCTTTAAAGTGCTTTCTGAGAGGGGAACTTATCAAAATTTCCTCTAGAAGAAAGAAACTCAGGTCTCAGAATCTCATTTGCCTCTCAAACCAGATTAAAACAGCAGAGAATATATTGGTTACTTCTAGCTCGTTTAATAACTTAGAACAACTCCACAAACTTAAAAATGAATATGAAGGACTGATTCGGGAAAAGACGGAGTTTGCTTTACTGAGAACCAGGGCTAAGTACCTGGATCAAGGAGAAAAAACCAGTAGACTCCTGGCACTGAAACTGAAAGAAGTGGAGAATTCCAGGCTGATTTCTGCTCTGGAAGACCAAGAAGGATCCATCAAAACAGAGCCCAAAGATATAGCAGCAATCTTTAAAGAGTTTTACCAAAATCTATACAGTGCCAAAGCATTCCCTTTCTCCCACTCAAGGCTAGAGGAGTTTTTCCGGTCACTGACACTTCCTCGCCTCTCAGAGGACCAAGTGGTCTTCCTCTCCTCACCTCTCTCGCAGGAGGAGGTGGAACAGGCCATTCACAGTCTCTCGTCAGATAAAGCCCCTGGCCCGGATGGGTTTCCAGCCAACTTTATAAGGCCTTCCGCCAGACTTGGTTCCCTGCTCCTGGACTTATATAACTATTTGCTGTCAGCAGATACCCTGGATCCTTCCTTACTGGAGGCCATTATTATCCTGATCCCTAAGACGGCTGAACCCTCCCGGAATCCGGCCAATTACAGACCAATCTCGCTGCTCAACTGTGATATTAAAATCCTGTCCAAGATTCTAGCTTCCCATATTAAGCAAGTGTGGACTCCATTATTGAGTAGTGAGCAAGTAGGATTTGTACAGGGTAGGTCAGCAATGGATCATATTAGATCGCTCTCTCATGTTTTTAGGGCAGCTCAAACCTCTCTGGTCCCTATGGCGTTGGTAGCCCTGGATGCGGAGAAAGCGTTCGACCGAGTTAACTGGGAGTTTTTATGGTATACTATGTCCAGGTTCGGCTTCCCGGGGGAGTTCATGGGGTGGATCAAAACTCTATATAGAGCCCCACGGAAGATTTATTGCAATGGGATCCTCTCGCCTCCATTCAATTACACTCTGGGACCGACAAGGCTGCCCCTTATCCCCATTCCTATTTAATCTCTATTTGGAACCATTGCTGCTCAGCCTCAAAGCTTCCCCAGGGATCCAGGGATACCCCGTCTTCAACCAAACTTCTAAGATCTCAGTGTATGCGGACGATATTCTTTTACAGTTAGCTAATCCAGCTGATTCCCTGTGGGTGGTAATGGAGATAATCACACAATTTGGAGAATTATCCAATTATAAACTTAATCTGGCAAAGACGGAGATCTTCCCACTCAATGTACATCTCACCCGGGCTTCTGTATCCCACCTGGGCATGAAGTGGACCCCATCCCATTTGAAATATCTTGGCGTTTATCTGGCACGGGATCCTTCCCAAATCAAAAAGCTCAACTTAGAGGATTTGTTGGACAGAATTAAGTCTGACTTGCAAAGATGGGGGAAACTGCCATTACCAGTGGGGGCCTGGATCAGCATTATCAAAATGAACATTCTTCCCCGGCTCTTTAACCCCCTAAACCTCCTAGACATCTGGCTACCTAAGTCCTTTTTCAAAAAAATTCATTCGACCTTAACTGATTTTATTTGGAACCATAAACCTCCGAGGCGGGCCTTCGACAAACTATGCCTCCCCAAAGAAATGGGGGGTCTTAGATTACCGAATTTTGAATTCTATTACTGGTCTAGTCACATTATCAAAGCAGGAAATGGTTAGGGATTTGAAAGAAGCTTATTTTCCACATGGCTAAATCTGGATCTTGACCTTATCAAACGCCATAATATAAATCCCTCCAGCCTTTTTATTGTGGTTTCACATCTCTCCCGAGAGATTCAAGACTCCCAGTGGGTGTCACAGTTAGAGTACTAACCAACTTTTTCCTCCACTAGGTCAGATATATTAGAGATCCTGGTCAACCACTGATGTGTAACCCTAATATCAGGATAGGAACAAAATGTTAGTCCCCAAGTGGCTACCCCAAATACAGGGCTCTCAGTGGAAGACTTTATGTGCAAGACAGACCTCAATAGCTGATCTATTACCTGTCTTGAACATCCCCACTAATGCCCTGTTCAAGATATATCAATTAAAGCATCTGGTAGACAAAGCGTTTGGAATAGCAGTACCTCTCAACTGTTAAACCACTACTAGAGGAGGTTAAGGGTTGTGCGGTTAAACCCCATGGGGTGTCTAAGCTGTACACCTACCTCTTGAAACTTGTCCATCCCATTCCTCTAACTGGTTCCAAATCTGGCGCTATCCCCCTTAGGTTCCCCGTTTCCATGGGGTCAAATCTGGAAGGATCTGTACATCTACAACACTTTAGACAGGAATAGAATGATTCAGTATTTCATAATTAATAGCATGTATTTCACACCAGTGTGGAAATCAAAATTTGGCCCTCTGCTCCCTCAAAATGTTTCAGGTGCGGAAAGAGCAAGGAGACCTCCTCATATTTTCTGGCACTGTCCTAAAATTGCTCCACTCTGGAAGATAATTGAGGATAATTTAGATCCCATACTAGGTTTGAAAGACCTTTCACATTAGAGATCTGTATCATAGGGGACTACAGACAGGTATCAAGGTCAGGAAAGGAAGTACCATATAGCACTCATTTCTATGGCAGTTAAGAGGCTGGTTCTCCGCACTGGACAGATAGTTTTGAGATTTCATACCTAGATTGGGTGGAAGAAAGTCCCAATGCTTCAAAGTGGAGAAGTTGATTGCTAATTTTAGATCCTCTCCAATGACCTTTCGAAGAAATGGGAAAACTATATGCTCTGTATCTCCATTGACAGGATCCCTTGACATATAAGGAACTGTCGAGGTACACACCTCAGGACTTGGAGTTTCCTAGCTCCTGTTTCCCCTTTGCAGTAATCTCATAACCTCTCACCCTGTGAGTTTGTAGAAACCAGCTTCCCAGCCAGTATCTTAGGTTAAGAACTCTTATAACACCTAACTACTAGAGTTAGTTTATTATCTCTCTCCTTAGTGGTGACGCCTCATTGAGGGGAGGGGGTGGATAGTTGATTTGGGTTATCCTGTTTACTGTTTTCTAGTTTCTCTTGGTACCTTCATTCTCCTTTTCTTTCTTTGCCCGGTTACTAAAGTATATTCAATTCTGGAATATATTGAATATTTGTATTATGTTCAGATGTTACTGGTTAAATTGATGTAACTACAGTTGGAAATTAATAAAAGAGAATTTCAAAAAAAAAAAAAAATGATTCAAGGCCATCGTCTCCTGCACTTTTTTGGTGTCAAGGCTAAGAATTATGTCTTTGACTTCTTTGTAGCTAAACAGGCACAACTGGAAGGGATGAGGTGGAGTAGCATGTGTAGTATCTGGGCTAGTGTTGCTATTCACTCGGCTAGCATATGGGGAGGAGTCAAATGCCAACCCAGCAGTGGCAAAGTGAAGGTTAAGTTCTTTGAGGATTCGCAGTTTATTTTCAACCATCCCGTCCTTGGCCAGAATCTTGGTGGGAAGGGAGGAAGCAGCAGGATGGCCTTCAATGGATCTCAGTGTCTTCCAGATTTTTGGGGAGTTCCCTTTGGCCTGCTCCAGAGAGGAGATATAGAAGTTTGCTTTAGTAGCATGTACACTTTTAACACAGGTGTTTCTGGTAGTTTTAAATGCCTGCCAGTCTGCTGGGCCCTTTGTGTGCCTGGCCCTAGCCCATAGCTTGTTTCTATTGGTAAGTGCAGATTTGAGCTCTTGGGTGAACCATGGATGTGAGATTTTCCACACCCTCATTTTAATAAGAGGAGCATGCTTGTTAATTAGGGTGGTGAGGTTGTCATTTAGGACAGAGATGGCGGCATCAGCAGATTTGGCAAGATATAGGTCTTGCCACCTGATCGTAGCTAGATCAGTTAGGAAGTTTACCGAGTTGAATTTACAGAATGAGCGTTTGAGTCTGAATTTAGGGTGCTGCTGGGTTTTAGATTGGAATCTTGTACATACAATGATACTGTGGTCGCTCATGTCATTATGGAAAACTGCAGAATGTGAGATTTTATGGGGATGCGAAGTTAAGATGACATCTAAGAGAGAGCTGTTGGCAGAGTTAGAAGCATTGATTCTTGTGGGTTCAGTTACTATCTGTGTAAGACCCAGCTCATCACAGATGGCTTTTAGGGAGTGGATTTAGCAGTGAGCCAATCCATATTGAAGTCCCCTAAGATTATTGTTTCCGTGTTAGAAGCCAAAGTTATGGATTTCAACACGCTAAAATTTCTGTGCCTCTGACGGGGTCTATAGCCACCAATGATTGTGATGCACTCTGAGGATGGAAGGTGAAGTTTAGGTGAAACAATCTCATATTCCTTGGGCTTAGTTTTACAGGAATGCTGCACATCAAATTTTGATTTGGCGATACAACCACTCCCCGAATCCCTATCAGCCCTAAAGAGCTTGAAGCCCGGTATAGTAATTTATGGATCAATGTTGATCTTTTAGCATGACTCGGTAATTATAATCAGATCTGGGTCAGTGTGGGTTGTCCAAACTTGAAGATGATCAAGTTTTTGAGCAGGCTTAGAATATTGATCATCATCAGTTTCATCCCAGGAGCAGCTGCAAACTCCGACGGAGAAGTGATTTGAGTTGGGGGACCTGGATTTAGTTCGACATTGCCTGAACAGAAAAGGAGAATCAGAAACATTTTCTTGAGAGCATTTATCAGGTAGAAGTGGGCTCTTTTCGTATGAGTTCTTGTGTGGTGTTCAGTCATTGAGGTATGTCTAGCCAGGGCATAGGAGATGCTGACATGGCCGTTTAAGGCTAGCAGGGGAAATGCACGGAAAGACATTGGTAAAGGGAGGAGGGCCAGAGGAGAGGGATGAGAATTAAAATGAAAACCTGACAGATTAAGAGTAGGGAAGCAATATGAAGATGCGGCAGGAACTACGATTGTGGGTTCCCAGGCTGGGATGACTTCTGACTTACCATGGATCAGTGCTTTATGAGTCATAATTTTTGCCAGGATTAGAAGTAGAATGATAATGCAGGCCATATTGACCATGATTGAGTACAGTGATTTGTGTAGAAAGACCAAGAATCCCTCTAGTGGCAGGTCTGTATAACCTGCTAATAATAAACTTCTATTACACAGTTGAAATGTGCTTGGTTCTATCGAAAATCTATTTGTAAAAAGTGCCAGGTGGCTGAAGCAGGGGAAAAGTCCTGACCAATCAGAGCGGGTTTGCTGGAAGCGCCCGTGTTCTGAATGGCTGCACTGTCCCGTACCTTCCAAGGAGCTGCAGCAGGTGTCCTGGTCTCAGTCGGTGGCTGGCTGGGTGCCGGCCAACCGTGGGGGAGCTGAAGCAGCCCTGTTCAAGAGCAGGCAGCTGGAGAGAAGAAAAAAGAGCAGATCTTAAATAGCATAGAGGTTAGGATGGGTTAGATTTGAGCAGTTTAGTAAGACAAAAGGTAGTTAGACTTTTTGGCATCAAGGCAGAGTGCTTGGATGGGGGGGTGCAGAAGAAGCACTGAGACAAAAGAGGGTGTAAGCACTTTAAGACACTAATAGAAACTACAATCCTGCCAATACAGTTGAAAAACTTCTATTACACAGATGAAATGTGCTTAGTTCTATTGAAAATCTATTTGTAAAAAGTGCCAGGTGGCTGAAGCAGGGCAAAAGTCCTTGCCAATCAGAGCAAGTTTGCAGGAAGCACACGTGTTCCGATTGGCTGCACTGTCCCGTACCTTCCAAGAAGCTGCAGGCGGGCGTCCTGGTCTCGGTCGGTGGCTGGCTGGGTGCCGGCCGACTGTGGAGGAGCTGAAGCAGCCTCATTCAAGGGCAGACAGCTGGAGAGAAGAAAAAAGAGCAGGTCTTAAATAGCATAGAGATTAGGATGGGTTAGATTTGAGCAGTTTAGTAGGACAAAAGGTAGTTAGACTTTTTGGCGCCAAGGAAGAGTGCTTGGATGGGGGGGTGCAGGAGGAGCATTGAGACAGAAGAGTTGTAATCACTTTAAAACACTAGTAGAAATTACAATCCAGCTAATACAGTTGAAAAACTTCTATTACACAATTGAAATGTGCTTAGTTCTATCGAAAATCTATTTGTAAAAAGTGCCAGGTTGCGGAAGCAGGGTAAAAATCCTGGCCAATCAGAGCAGGGTTTGCTGGAGGTGCCTGTGTTCTGATTGGCTACGCTGTCCTGTACCATCCAAGCAGCTGCAGCTGGGCGTCCTTGTCTCAGTCGGTGGCTGGCTGGGTGCCGGCCGACCGTGGGGGAGCTGAAGCAGCCCCGTTCAAGGGCAGCCAGCTGGAGAGAAGAAAAAAGAACAGGTCTTAAATAGCATAGAGGTTAGGATGGGTTAGATTTGAGCAGTTTAGTAAGACAAAGGGTAGTTAGACTTTTTGGCGCCAATGTAGAGTGCTTGTATGGGGGGGGTGCAGGAGGACCACTGAGACAGAAGAGGTGTAAGCATTTTAAAACACTAGAAGAAATTACAGTCCAGCTAATATAGTTGAAAAACTTCTATTACTCAGTTGAAATGTGCTTAGTTCTATCGAAAATCTATTTGTAAAAAGTGCCAGGTGGCTGAAGCAGGGGAAAAGTCCTTGCCAATCAGAGTGGGTTTGCTGGTAATGCCCGGGTTCCATTTGGCTGCGCTGTCCCGTACATTCCAAGCAGCTGCAGGCGGGCATCCTGATCTCTGTCGGTGGCTGGCTGAGTACCGGCCGACCATGGGGGAGCTGAAGCAGCCCTGTTCAAGGGCAGGCAGCTGGAGAGAAGAAAAAAGAGCAGTTCTTATATAACATAGAGGTTAGGATGGGTTAGATTTGAGCAGTTTAATAAGACAAAAGGTAGTTAGACTTTTCGGCGCCAAGGCAGAGTGCTTGGATTTGGGGGTGCCGGAGGAGCACTGAGACAGAAGAGGTGTAAGCACTTTAAAACACTAGTAGAAATGACAATCCAGCTAATACAGTTGAAAAACTTCTATTACACAGTTAAAATGTGCTTAGTTCTATCGAAAATCTATTTTTAAAAAGTGCCAGGTGGCTGAAGCAGGGGAAAAGTCATGGCCAATCAGAGCGGGATTGCTGGAAGCATCCGTGTTCGAATTGGCTGCACTGTCCCATACCTTCCAAGGAGCTGCAGGTGGGCGTCCTGGTCTTGGTCGGTGGCTGGCTGGGTGCCGGCCGACCGTGGGGGAACTGAAACAGCCCTGTTCAAGGGCAGGCAGCTGGAGAGAAGAAAAAAGAGCAGGCCTTAAACAGCATAGAGGTTAGGATGGGTTAGATTTGAGCAGTTTAGTAAGACAAAAGGTAGTTAGACTTTTCGGCGCCAAGGCAGAGTGCTTGGATGGGGGTGCCGGAGGAGCACTGAGACAGAAGAGGTGTAAGCACTTTAAAACACTAGTAGAAATTACAATCCAGCTAATACAGTTGAAAAACTTCTATTACACAGTTGAAATGTGCTTAGTTCTATTGAAAATCTATTTATAAAAAGTGCCAAGTGGCTGAAGCAGGGGAAAGTCTTTGTCAATCAGAGCGGGTTTGCTGGAAGCGCCTGTGTTCCGATTGGCTGCGCTGTTCCGTACCTTCCAAGGAGCTGCAGGTGGGCGTCCTGGTCTCAGTCGCTGGTTGGCTGGGTGCCGGCCGACCATGGGAGAGATGAAGCAGCCCTGTTCAAGGGCAGGCAGCTGGAGAGAAGAAAAAGAGCAGGTCTTAAATAGCATAGAGGTTAGGATGGGTTAGATTTGAGCAGTTTAGTAAGACAAAAGGTAGTTAGACTTTTCGGTGCCAAGGCAGAGTGCTTGGATGGGGGGGTGCAGGAGGAGCGCTGAGACAGAAGAGGTGTAAGCACTTTAAAACACTAGTAGAAATTACAATCCAGCTAATACAGTTGAAAAACTTCTATTACACATTTGAAATGTGCTTAGTTCTATCGAAAATCTACTTGTAAAAAGTGCCAGGTGGCTGAAGCAGGGGAAAAGTCCTTGCCAATCAGAGTGGGTTTGCTGGAAGCGCCCATGTTCTGATTGGCTGCGCTGTCCCGTACTTTCCAAGGAGCTGCAGGCGGGCATCCTGGTCTCAGTCACTGGCTGGCTGGGTGACGGCCGACTGTGGGGGAGCTGAAGCAGTCCCGTTCAAGGGCAGGCAGCAGGAGAAAAGAAAAAAGAGCAGGTCATAAATAGCATAGAGGTTAGGATGGGTTAGATTTGAGCAGTTTAGTAAGACAAAAGGCAGTTAGACTTTTTGGCACCAAGGCACAGTGCTTGGATGGGGGGGTGCAGGAGGAGCACTGAGGCAAAAGAGGTGTAAGCACTTTAAAACACTAGTAGAAATTACAATCCAGCTAATACAGTTGAAAAACTTCTATTACACAAGCTGAAATGTGCTTAGATCTATCGAAAATCTATTTGTAAAAAGTGTCAGGTGGCTGAAGAAGGGGAAGAGTCCTCGCCAAACAGAGGGGGTTTGCTGGAAGCACCCATGTTCTGATTGGCTGCAATGTCCCAATCCTTCCAAGGAGCTGCAGGCTGGCGTCCTGGTCTCGGTCGGTGGCTGGCCAGGAGCTGACTGACCGTGGGGGAGCTGAAGCAGCCTCGTTCAAGGGCAGGCAGCTGGAGAGAAGAAAAAAGAGCAGGTCTTAAATAGCATAGACATTAGCATGGGTTAGATTTGAGCCTTTTAGTAAGACAAAAGGTAGTTAGACTTTTCGGCGCCAAGGCAGAGTGCTTGGATGGGGGGTGCAGGAGGAGCATTAAGACAGAAGAGGTGTAAGCCCTTTAAAACACTAGTTGAAATTATAATCCAGCAAATACAGTTGAAAAACTTCTATTATACATTTGAAATGTGCTTGGCTCTATCGAAAATCTATTTGTAAAAAGTACCAGGTAGCTGAAGCAGGGGATAAGTCCTGACCAATCAGAGCGGGTTTGCTGGAAACGCCTGTGTTCTGATTGGCTGCGCTGTCCCGTACCTTCCAAGGAGCTGCAGGTGGGCGTCCTGGTCTCAGTCGGTGGCTGGCTGGGTGCCGGCCGCCCGTGGGAGAGCTGAAGCAGCCCAGTTCAAAGGCAGGCAGCTGGAGAGAAGGAAAAAGAGCAGGTCTTAAATAGCATAGAAGTTAGGATGGGTTAGATCTGAGCAGTTTAGTAAGACAAAAGGTAGTTAGACTTTTTGGTGCCAATGCAGAGTGCTTGGATTTGGGGGTGCAAGAGGAGCACTGAGACAGAAGAGGTGTAGGCACTTTAAAACGCTAGTAGAAATTACAATCCAGCTAATACAGTAGAAAAACTTCTATTACACAGTTGAAATGTACTGAGTTTTATCAAAAATCTATTTGTAAAAAGTGCCAGGTGGCTGAAGCAGGGGAAAAGTCCTGGCCAATCAGAGCAGATTTGCTGGAACCATCCATGTTCCGATTGGCTGCACTGTCCTGTACCATCCAAGGAGCTGCAGGTGGGCATCCTGGTCTCGGTCGGTGGCTGGCTGGGTGCCGGCCAACCGTGGGAGAGCTGAAGCAGCCCTGTTCAAGGGCAGACAGCTGGAGAGAAGAAAAAAGAGCAGGTCTCAAATTGCATAGAGGTTAGGATGGCTTAGATTTGAGCAGTTTAGTAAGACAAAAGGCAGTCAGACTTTTTGGCACCAAGGCAGAGTGCTTGGATGGGGGGGTGCAGGAGGAGCACTGAGGCAAAAGAGGTGTAAGCACTTTAAAACACTAGTAGAAATTACAATCCAGCTAATACAGTTGAAAAACTTATATTACACAGTTGAAATGTGCTTAGTTCTATCGAAAATCTATTTGTAAAAAGTGCTAGGTGGCTGAAGCAGGGGAAAGTCCTTGCCAATCAGAGCGGGTTTGCTGGAAGCGTCCATGATCCGTTTGGCTGCACTGTCCTGTACCTTCCAAGGAGCTGCAGGTGGGCATCCTGGTCTCGGTCGGAGGCTGGCTGGGTGCCGGCCGACCGTGGGGGTACTGAAGCAGCCACATTCAATGGCAGGCAGCTGGAGAGAAGAAAAAAGAGCAGGTCTTAAATAGCATTGAGGTTAGGATGGGTTAGATTTGAGCAGTTTAGTAAGACAAAAGGCAGTCAGACTTTTTGGCACCAAGGCAGAGTGCTTGGATGGGGGGGTGCAGGAGGAGCACTGAGGCAAAAGAGGTGTAAGCACTTTAAAACACTAGTAGAAATTACAATCCAGCTAATACAGTTGAAAAACTTATATTACACAGTTGAAATGTGCTTAGTTCTATCGAAAATCTATTTGTAAAAAGTGCTAGGTGGCTGAAGCAGGGGAAAGTCCTTGCCAATCAGAGCAGGTTTGCTGGAAGCGTCCATGATCCATTTGGCTGCACTGTCCTGTACCTTCCAAGGAGCTGCAGGTGGGCATCCTGGTCTCGGTCGGAGGCTGGCTGGGTGCCGGCCGACCGTGGGGGTACTGAAGCAGCCACATTCAATGGCAGGCAGCTGGAGAGAAGAAAAAAGAGCAGGTCTTAAATAGCATTGAGGTTAGGATGGGTTAGATTTGAGCAGTTTAGTAAGATAAAGGGTAGTTAGACTTTTCAGCACCAAGGCAGAATGCTTGGATGGGGGGGTGCAAGAGAAGCACTGAGACAGAAGAGGTGTTAGCACTTTAAAAAACTAGAAGAATTTACAATCCAGCTAATACAGTTGAAAACTTCTATTACACAGTTGAAATGTGCTTAGTTCTATCGAAAATCTATTTATTCAAAGTGCCAGGGGGCTGAAGCCAGGGAAAAGTCCTGGGCAATCAGAGCAGGTTTGCTGGAAGTGCTTGTGTTCTGCTTGGCTACGCTGTCCTGTACCTTCCAAGGAGTTGCAGGTGGGCGTCCTGGTCTCAGCCGGTGGCTGGCTGGGTGCCGGCCAACCGTGGAAGAGCCGAAGCAGCCCCGTTCAAGGGCAGACAGCTGCAGAGAAGAAAAAAGAGGAGGTCTTAAGTAACATAGAGGTTAAGATGAGTTAAATTTGAGCAGTTTAGTAAGACAAAGGTAGTCAGGCTTTTCGACGCCAATGCAGAGTGCTTGGATGGGGGGGTGCAGGATGAGCACTGAGACAGAAGAGGTGTAAGCACTTTAAAACACTAGTAGAAATTACAATCCAGCTAATACAGTTGAAAACCTTCTATTACACAGTTGAAATGTGCTTAGTTCTATCGAAAATCTATTTTTAAAAAGTGCTTGGTGGCTGAAGCAGGGGAAAGTCCTTGCCAATCAGAGCGGATTTTCTGGAAGTGCCCATATTATGATTGGCTGCGCTGTCCCGTACTTTCCAAGGAGCTGCAGGTGGCCATCCTGGTCTCAGTCAGTGGCTGGCTGGGTGCCGGCTGACCGTGGGGGAGCTGAAGCAGTCCCATTCAAGGGCAGGCAGCAGGAGAGAAGAAAAAAGAGCAGGTCTTTTTTTTTTATACTTCGTCTTTATTTTCATCATATATAGTTACGGTTATATCTTTGTTTCCATTTTTATATAACTTAATAAACTTAAGCCCAAATTCAACAAACTCATTCCCTCTTCTTATCTTTCTAATGATTATTTTATCTACACTATATGAATGCATTGTGCCTCCAATAACTTCTAGGTGTTGCTCTTTATATTACATTTCCATTTCATTCCATCGTCACCTCCCCCTCAACCATCTATTTTGGTATTGGGTATCTTTTGTCTCAAAGAAAATGTAATCCTCTCAAACACTTTTATTTTCTCAACTGTCTCTCTCCATTCCATCACTGTGGGGGGGTTCGGCGAAAGCCATCTTCTAGTTATGACTTTTCCCGCCGCCGCTATCAACATTTTCCAGAGATATTTGGCTTCATACCCTTTTAGCTCCGTTGGATAGACCCCTAGTACCATATGCTCTGGCCCCAGTGTTTTAACTATATTAAACATTGTTCTCACATCCCTCTGTATCCCCTCCCAATATGCCTTTAACACAGGACATTCCCAAAAGACATGAGCCTGGTTGGCCTCCTGAACCCCGCACCCCCTCCAGCAGCTAACCACCTTATCTTTGTGCCACTTGGCCAGAGTGCATTGGGACTCTAAAAATCTAGATTTCACCTTCCATACGTAAGTCCTCCACCTGGGAGGATGTGGTGCTCAAGTGTTTTGCCAAACTGCTGTCCAACCCTGTCATCTAGCTTTATCTGTAGTTCTTGTTCCCATTTATTTTTGATGTACTGAGTTGTGTACTGTAGATCCTTGATATAATTTTAATACAACATTGAGATAGCCCCTTCCCCTCTATTTGAATTCCATATTGCTTCAAATACATCTGGGATCTCAGATCCTCGATCTTTTTTAATTGAATTATTCATCTGCTTCCCTATATAGTCTCTTATCTGATAATATCGATCAGGTCTTTCCTCATCCATTTAAACTTCTTCATGCGCCGGCAAATGCCATTATATTTTCCCTAAGGAGTTGCCAGGTGCTTTACATCCTAGTCCTCCTGTTTTTATACCAAGGATCTTCAGCTGCTGGATTATTGCCCCTATCTACAGTCCACCATGTGTACTTCAACTGATATATTCTGGTATATCCCTTGGACAATCCCAGTCCGTATCCCTGCATTGCAGTGGCCGTCCCCACATATGGCGTGCATGTCCATCCCTCTCTATTGTGTGATGCTGAGCATTGTGCTAATAATGGTGGTGTAAATCCGTCTCTAGATCTGTCTCTTTCGATCTTGCTATATAATCCATGTGTTGTAGCATCAGTATTACTCTAGTCTGCACTGCTATCCAGCACCCCATTAACAGAGGAACTGCCAGTCCTCCCATCCTCTTGGGTAGGTACAGAGTTTGTTTTCTAATTCTGGGTTTTATTTAACAGATAAAACCCCCTATCATCTTTGCCATTTTCCTAATTGCCTGGTGGTTATTGGAGCGGTAAACATTGAAACAGAAACAAAGAAAGGACTATATTCATTTTGACTACCTATATTCTCGTAAGAATGCGCCATGGGAAAAGCTCCATCTATATATTTTTGTACCTGCTCTAACAATATAGGATAATTTATCTGTGGCAATCGGGTAGTTTCTTTGTCCAGTTTTATTCCTAGATACTTCAAATAAGGAGGTCCCATCTCATAGGGTATAAACTTTTATCCGTGCAGTCGGTTCATAGTTTAGTTTCAATACCTCTGTCTTGGTCTCATTTAAAGTATATCCTGCATATTCAGAGAAAGTTTTTAAGTGCTCAAAAAGGTGCACCACCGATTCTTCTGGATTAGTTAAGTATAACAGTATATCATCTGCATATAGGGCTGGCTTTTGCTGCCTTCCCCCCAGTAATAGCCCTTTAATATCTTGGTTATCTGTAATTCCCTGAGCTAAGGGCTCCAAATAAAGGGCAAACAATAATGGTGAAAGCGGGCATCCCTGCCTAGTTCCCCTTTCTAGCTTAAATGAATTGGAGTGGTGTCCATTTGCTCTCACATAGGCTTTAGGTGTTTAGTAGATTTTTCCAATCAGATCGTTAAATTGCTTAGGAAAACCAAACTTTCCCAAGATCGCTTTTAGGACTTCCCAAGAAACCTTATCAAAAGCCTTTCCGGCATTTAGGCTCAGAAGAATCGCCGATTGTTTAGTGCGGTTCAGATGGTCTATTATGTGTGCAGTTCGCCTCAAGTTATCCTGCGCCTGCCTCCCTGGAATAAATCCGGTTTGGTCTGCCTGTACTAACTTTGGGAGTATTTGTTGTAGCCTACGAGACAACACTGCCATAAATAATTTATAATCTGTATTAAGGAGGAAAATCGGCCTATAAGAGGGGCATAGTTGCGGGTCTTTACCTCCCTTGGGAATTACTGAAATAATGGTCTGTGACCACGATTCTGGTGGGCTCCGCTCTGTTAAAAGAGTTTCATTAAAAACCCTCAACAGCACGGGGACAAACTGCTTTTTAAAATGTTTATACATTTCGGCCAGGTATCCATCCGATCCAGGCATTTATTTGTTTTAAGCTTGTTTATTTCTCCTATCAGTTCCTCACTAGATATCAGTTTCATCAATTGTCTTTGCTCCCTTTCCGAAACTCTGGGTAATGATATGTTTCTTAAGTATCTGGCTAAGTCTTGCTCTTTTTACATGAGGGGGGCTGTATATAAGTCCTTATGATACAACTTGAAAGCTTCTACAGTTTCTGGAGTGTTTTGCAGCTTCTTCTTGTTCTCATGGATGTATTAGCTTGCTTATGTGAGCCTTTGATTTTGTGTACGTAGTTTTGCTGCTAAAAGTCTAGTAGCTTCGGACCTCCCTCATAGTACCTTTGCTTTAAAACAGTAATTTTGTTCAACGAGTAATCCAGTTCTCTTTTTAAGTCCTGCTTAATTTTGTTTAGCTTTTTAAAACTCTCTGTATTATATTTCTTCTTCAGTTGGGTTTCAAGATAGTCTATTTCTCCCCTTAGAGTTTCTATTCTCTTTTCCCTTTGCTTCTTTCTATATGCCGCTATTGATATTAACTTCCCTCTCATTATTGCCTTTAATGTATCCCATAACAATGCTGATGTTACTTCTGGTGTAGTGTTCTCTTCTATAGTCTTTTTTTATAATATCTACCATTTCTTGCTTAATGTCCTTATCTTGCAACAGCGAGATATTCAGTCTCCAGAATGTTCTCTTCTGGAAGTCCCCTAATTTGATTTGTAAGAATATTGGGGAATGATCTGATAGAACTGTATTTCCTATCCAGCTATCCTTCACCTCAGACATTGTTTCTTTTGGCAGAAGAAAGTAATCTAATCTTAAAAAACTTTTATGTGGAGGGGAAAAGAAAGTATAGTTCCGCTGTCTAGGGTGCCCTGTTCTCCATGCATCTATGTATCCCATCTCCCTTAGCAGCTTTACCAACCTCTTCGAAGTTCCTCTCTCATTACGTCCTGCCATAGCCAAACTGTCCAGGTACGGATCTAAGACTATGTTGAGGTCCCCCCCAAGTATAATTTGTCCTTCTGCCCCTTCTTGTAGTTTTAATAATATGGTTCTATATACCTGGTAATTTGAACCTGGTGGCAAGTAAACCGATGACAATGTTAACATCCTCCTTTGAAATTTACCTTTAAGGAATACATATCTCCCTTCTTTATCAATATGCTTATCTATTACTTCAAATATTGTTTTCCTAGGTATTAATATAGAAACTCCCTGTCTTCTGCCCCGGCCATAAGAAGCACTAACTTCAAAATTAAACCCCATTTTCCCCAGTTTGCTATGTTCTGCTTGAGTTAGGTGGGTTTCTTGGAGCAGGATAAAATTGGGGCCCTCCTTTCTCAGTGCTGCTAGTATCTTTCTTCTTTTAATAGGGTTGTTCAGCCCATTATCGTTAAATGAGCAGATTAATGTTGACTTATCCATTGTCACAGTCCCCAACCTTTCTTCCTTTTCCCTCTACCCTATCTTTCCCCTTTCTCTCCCTTTTCACTAACTTAGTACTTCTTAGGCAACTTTGGCACTTTGCATTCATTTCATACTCTTTTTCATAGATTTTAGGCTTAACAAACTGTTGAAAACACAACAAACTAGTTCCCATTCTAACAGTAGCTCTAATCATTCCTGTCTCCAAACTCTTTGTAAGTTTACTATGCATTTCTACAAAACTGTAATTTTAAACAGGAGAAACAAATAATCCACTAATAAAAAGAAAACAGCACACAACTTATCCCCCTCCTCCTTTCTCCAAGGGTAAATGAAACTTCCAAGGCAGGGGAACCAACTTCGTGATTCTCTTTCTCTGCCCTCCTACGATGTTATTAAGGACAGAATCGAGTGGAGCTAATCCCTTAAACCTAGGGTGTTCCCTCAAAAGAGCACTTTCTACTAAACGATCTTTATAAAGTTTGTTATTCTCAGACCGCCAAGCAGCTCAGTTGTGTTATTATTCCAAAGATCCCTTCCTTTCCCAGCCCCCCCACGCTTCTTTCCTTTATGTTTTTCCCCATATTCTCTCCCCCTCCAACATCAAGGTCCCCATATCACACAATTCCCTTCGTTTCCCTTGTCTCTTTATTTAGTATGTTCATTTTCAGTTAATTATCCCAGTGTCTGTGTTAGAGACTTATGTTCAGTTCTACTTAGTCTATGTTCTCCCAGGTGCGCAGGTCTAATTCCCATTTGTCGTTTCATCTGACTCCATCCAGCCGTCTCACCCTCTCAAAACTTCTCCAGAGAGTAATCCTTTCATCTTTATTTCTCCAAACCCCGGAACAAGTATGCTTGCCAACCTTATTTTTCCTCCGTCTTTGCGCCACTCAGCCTACAGTCCCCGTTTCATCTCGATCTTCCCTCTGCCGGTTTCTCCATTCCAGCTTCTGTAGCTTCTCGAGTGTTTCTCTGAGGCGTTTCATTGGTGGCGTCCCTCTATGTTGCATTGTTTGCAGAAAACTGTCCGATGTGAGCCTCTGTGTCTTGCTGATTCGTTCCCTGTCTTCTGCCACTAACTGGATTCCTTTCCATACTAATGCCTCCATTGCTTTATTTGGGGTGTTGTACACTTGTACCCCCTCCTGCCAATGAACCCTCAGCTTCACCGGAAAGGGTGTCTGGAATCTGATGCCCCTTTCCTTCAGTATTCTCAAAATTGGCAAGTATTGTTGTCTTGCCTGCTGAATTTCAATAAGGTAATCATGGTCCATCTGAAGCCTTGAAGTCAGGTAGGTTAATTCTTTTTTTGCCCAGGCTCTTCGAAGCAGATCCTCCTTTGTTTGATAGCTGGATACCAAAAATATTATAGATCGCGGGCGCGCCTTTGGGTCTTGAGGTTTCTGCCCAAGTGATCGATGGGCCCGCTCTACCGTCAAGGCGTAGATTGGGGGAGCTCCAATATATCTCTCAGAAGGTTTTCAATAAATGCTGTCATCGGAGTTGTCTCCGCACCCTCCGGTAGTCCATACAGCCTCAGATTATTCCGACGCAATCTGCTTTCAAGGTCCGTGCTTTTTGCTTGTAACCACATCGTTTGTTGAATGAGCGACCCCACTGCTTGACTCAAGCAGGCTGATACCTCTTCCACCTCGGCTACTCTGGCTTCCGCCTCCTCAATTCGGCTATCCAGCTTTGAGATCTGTTGCGATAGCCCCTGTATATCTTTTTTGTCTCCAGCCTCGAGCTTTTATTTCTTAAGGATTGTTTTGAAGTGTGTTCTCGATAATATATCTTGCTCCCCTTCTGTATCGTAGTCAGATCCCCGAATACTTGGAGAGCGGCTACAACTCTGCGGCCTGTGTCCCGCTTCCAATCCTTTTCCATCATTGGATCTGGCCAAATGCTTATTCCTCGGGGTACCCCCTCTATCTCTTTTCCTAATTTCTTTCTACATTACCAGGGGTATTTTGTTTCCTGGAGACACTCGATGTGTTTTTTTTATCTTTTATTTTAAAGAGCGTGGGAGGGAGCTCCTTTGCCGAGCTGCTTAGCTATATTGTAAAAAGTGCCAGGTGGCTGAGGCAGCGGAACAGTCTTGGCCAATCAGAGTGGGTTTGCTGGAAGCACCCATGTTCCGATTGGCTGCGCTGTCTCGTACCTTCCAAGGAGCTTCAGGTGGGAGTACTGGTCAGGTCGGTGGCTGGCTGGGTGCCAGCCGACCATGGGGGAGCTGAAGCAGCCCCATTCAAGGGCATGCATCTTTCAAGGAGCTGCAGGAGTGCATCCTGGTCTCAGTCAGTGGCTGGCTGGGTGCCGGCCGACCGTGGAGGGGGTGAGGCAGCCCAGTTCAAGGGCAGGCAGCTTCCAAGGAGCTGTAGATGGGCATCTTGGTCTTGGTCAGTGGCTGGCTGGCTTCTGGCCAACTGTGGGGGAGCTGAAGCACCCAGTTCAAGGGCAGACAGCTTCCAAGGAGCTGCAGGCAGCCATCCTGGTCTTGGTCGGTGGCTGGCTGGGTGCGGCCGACCGTGGGGGAGATGAAACAGCCCTGCTCAAGGGCAGGCAGCTGGAGAGAAGAAAAGAGCAGGTCTTAAATAGCATAGGGTTGGATGGGTTAGATTTGAGCAGTTTAGTAAGACAAAAGGTAGTTAGACTTTTCGGCCAAGGCAGAGTGCTCAGTTGGGGGCTGCAGGGGAGCACTGAGACAGTAGAGGTAAGCACTTTAAAACACTAGGGAAATTACAATCCAGCTAATACAGTTGAAAACTTCTATTACACAGTTGAAATGTGCTTAGTTCTATCGAAAATCTATTTGTGAAAAGTACCAGGTGGCTGAAGCAGGGAAAAAGTCCTTGCCAATCAGAGCGGGTTTGCTTGAAGCGCCTGTGTTCTGTTTTTCTGTGCTGTCCCGTACCTTCCAAGGAGCTGCAGGCGGGCGTCCTGGTCTCGGTCGATAGCTGGCTGGGTGCCGGCCGACAGTGGGGGAGGTGAACCAGCCCCATTCAAGGGCAGGCAGCTGGAGAGAAGAAAAAAAAGCAGGTCTTAAATAGCATAGAGGTTAGGATAGGATAGATTTGAGCAGTTTTGTAAGACAAAAGGGAGTTAGACTTTTCGGCACCAAGGCAGAGTGCTTGGATGGGGGGGTGCAGGAGGAGCACTAAGACAGAAGAGGTGTAAGCACTTTAAAACACTAGTAGAAATTACAATCCAGACCATACAGTTGAAAAACTTCTATTACACAGCTGAAATGTGCTTAGTTCTATCAAAAATCTACTTGTAAACAGTGCCAGGTGGCTGAAGCATGGGAAAAATCCTGTCCAATCAGAACGGGTTTGCTGGAAGCACCCATGTTCTGATTGGCTGTGCTGTTCCGAATCTTCCAAGGAGCTGCAGGCTGGCTGCCTGGTCTCGGTCGATGGGTGGTTGGGTGCCGGCCGACCATGGAGAAGCTGAAGCAGCCACGTTCAAGGACAGGCAGCTTCCAAGGAGCTGCAGACAGGTGTCCTGGTCTCGTTCAGTGGCTGGCTGGGTGCTGGACAACCATGGGGTAGCTGAAGCAGCCCCGTTCATGGGTAGGAAGCTTCCAAGTTGCTGCAGGCGGGCGTCCTGGTCTCGTTCGGTGGCTGGCAGGGTGCCGGCCGACCGTGGGGCACTGAAGCAGTCCTGTTCAAGGGCAGGCTGCTTCCAAGGAGTTGCAGGCTGGCATCCTGGTCTCATTCAGTGGCGGCCTGGGTGCCGGCCGACAGTGGGGGAGCCGAAGTAGTCCTGTTCAAGGGCAGGCATCTTCCAAGGAGCTGCAGGCGTGCATTCTGGTCTCAGTCGGTTGCTGGCTAGGTGCCGGTTGACCATGGTAGAGCTGAAGCAGCCCCGCTCAAGGCAGCCAGCTTAAAAGGAGCTGCAGTTGGGAGTCCTGGTATTGGTCAGTGGCTGGCAAGGTGCCGGCCGACCATGGGGGAGTTGAAGCAGCACCATTCAAGGGCAGGAAGCTTCCAAGGAGCTGCAGGCAAGCATCCAGGTCTCAGTCGGTGGCTGGCTGGGTGCCATCTGACCATGGGGGAGCAGAAGCAGCCCCGTTCAAGGGCAGGCAGCTTCCAAGGAGCTGCAGGCGGGCATCCTGGTCTCGGTTGGTGGCTGGCTGGGTGCTGTACGACCGCGGGTGAGCTGAAGAAGCCCTGTTCAAGGGCAGACAGCTTCCAAGGACTTGCAGGCGGGCATCCTGATCTCGGTCAGTGGCTGGCTGGCTGGCTGGGTGCCGGCCGACCATGGGGAGCTGGAAGCAGCCCTGTTCAAGGCAGACAGCTGGAGAGAAGTAAAAGAGCAGGTCTTATATAGCATAGAGGTTAGGTTGGGTTAGAGTTGAGCAGTTTAGTAAGACAAAGGTAGTTAGACTTTCGGGCCAAGGCAGAGTGTTGACGGGGGTGGAGGAGGAGCACTGAGACAGAAGAGGTGTAAGCACTTTAAAACACTAGTAGAAATTACAATCCAGCAAATACAGTTAAAAACTTCTATTACACAGTTGAAATGTGCTTAGTTCCATCGAAAATCTGTTTGTAAAAAGTGCCAGGTGGCTGAGGCAGGGGAAATGTCCTGGCCAATCAGAGCAGGTTTGCTGGAAGTGCCCGTGATCTGATTGGCTGCGCTGTCCTGTAACTTCCAAGTAGCTGCAGGCAGGCGTCCTGGTCCGGTCAGTGGCTGGCTGAGTGCCGGCCGACCATGGGGGAGCTGAAGCAGCCCCGTTCAAGGGCAGGCAGCTTCCAAGGAGCTGTAGGCGGGCGTCCTGGTCTCGGTCGGTGGCTGGCTGGCTTCCGGCCGACTGTGGGGAGCTAAGCAACCCAGTTCAAGGGCAGGCAGCTGGACTGAAGAAAAAGAGCAGGTCTTAAATAGCATAGGGTTAGGATGGGTTAGATTTGGAGCAGTTTAGTAAGACAAAAGGTAGTTAGACATTTTGGCACCAAGGCAAAGTGCTTGGATGGGGGGGTGCAGGATGAGCACTGAGACAGAAGAGGTGTAAGTACTTTAAAATACTAGTAGAAATTACAATCCAGCTAATACAGTTGAAAAACTTCTATTACACAGTTGAAATGTGCTCAGTTCTATCGAAAATCTATTTGTAAAAAGTACCAGGCAGCTGAAGCAGGGAAAAAGTCCTGGCCAATCAGAGCAGGTTTGCTGGAAGCGCCAGTGTTGTGATTGGCTTCGCTGCCCTGTACCTTCCAAGGAGCTGCAGGCGGGCATCCTGGTCTCGGTCGGTGGCTGGTTGGGTGCCGGCCGACGATGGAGGAGCTGAAGCAGCCCCGTTTAAGGGCAGGCATCTTCCAAGAAGCTGGAAGATGGGCATCCTGGTCTCGGTCGGCGGCTGGCTGGGTGCCGCCCAACCATGGGTAGCTAGGAAACAGCCCTGCTCAAGGGCAGGCAGCTTAAGGAGCAGCAGGCAGGCATCCTGGTCTCGGTAGGTGGCTGGCTGGGTGGCAGCTGACCGTGGGGTAGCTGAAGTTGCCCCGTTCAAGGGCAGACAGCTTCCAAGGAGCTGCAGGCGGGCGTCCTGGTCTCAGTCTGTGGCTGGCTGGAAGCTGGCCGACCGTGGTAGAGCTGAAGCAGCCCAGTTCAAGGGCAGGCAGCTTCCAAGAAGCTGCAGGTGAGCGTCCTGGTCTCGGTCAGTGGCTGACTGGGTGCCGACCGAGCATGGGGTAGCTGAAGCAGCCCCGTTCATGGGTAGGAAGCTTCCAAGTTGCTAGAGGCTGGCGTCCTGGTGTCATTCAGTAGCTGGCTGGGTGCCAGCCGACCGTGGGGGAGCTGAACCAGCCCCGTTCAAGAGCAGGCAGCTGGAGAGAAGAAAAAAGAGCAGGTCTTATATAGTGTAGAGGTTAGGATGGGTTAGATTTGAGTAGTTTAGTAAGACAAAAGGTAGTAAGATTTTTAGCCAAGGCAGAGTGCTTGGATGTGGGGTGCAGGAGGAGCACTTAAACAGAAGAGGTGTAAGTACTTTAAAACCTAGTAGAATTACAATCCAGCAAATACAGTTGAAAAACTTCTATTACACAGTTGAAATGTGCTTAGTTCCATTGAAAATCAGTTTGTAAAAAGTGCCAGGGGGCCAAGGCAGTGGAAATGTCCTTGCCAATCAGAGCGGGTTTGCTGGAAGCACCTGTGTTCCAATTGGCTGCGCTGTCCCGTACCTTCCAAGGAGCTGCAGGCAGCTGACCTGATCTCGGTAGGAGGCTGGCTGAGTGCCAGCCGACTGTGGGGCAGCTGAAGCAGCCCCGTTCAAGGGTAGGCAGCTTCCAAGGAGCTGCAGGCGGGCATCCTGGTCTCATTCGGTGGCTGGCAGGGTGCCAGCCGACCGTGGGGCAGCTGAAGCAGCCCCGTACAAGGGCAGGCTGCTTCCAAGGAGCTGAAAGTGGGGGTCCTGGTCTCGGTCAGTGGCTGGCTGGGTGCTGACCGACCATGGAGGAGCTGAAACAGCCCCATTCAATGTCACTCAGCTTCCAATGAGCTGCAGATGGGCATCCTGGTCTCAGACGGTGGCTGGGGGGGTGCCGGATGACCGTGGGGGAGCTGAAGCAGCCCCAATCAAGGGCAGGCAGCGTTCAAGGAGCTGCAGGTCGGTGTCCTGGTCTTGGTCGTTGGCTGGCTGGGTGCCGGCTGACACTGGGGGAGCTGAAGCAGCACCATTCAGTGGCAGGCAGCTTCCAAGGACCTGCTGGCTGGCGTCCTAGTCTTGGTCGGTGGCTGGGTGGGTGCCGACCGAAGATGGGGGAGCTGAAGCAGCCCCATTCAAGGGCAGCTAGCTGGAGAGAAGAAAAAAGAGCAGGTGTTATATAGCATAGAGGTTAGGATGGGTTAGATTTGAGCGGTTTAGTAAGAGAAAAGGTAGTTAGACTTTTCGGCGCCAAGGCAGAGTGCTTGGATGTGGGGTGCAGGAGGAGCACTTAAACAGAAGAGGTGTAAGTACTTTAAAACACTAGTAGAATTACAATCCAGCAAATACAGTTGAAAAACTTCTATTACACAGTTGTTGAAATGTGCTTAGTTCCATTGAAAATCAGTTTATAAAAAGTACCAGGGGCTGAGGCAGTGGAAAGTCCTTGCTAATCAGAGCGGGTTTGCTGGAAGCACCAGAACCCAATTGGCTGCGCTGTCCCTGCATCTTCCAAGGAGCTGCAGGTGGCTGACCTGATCTCGCAGGAGGCTGGCTGAGTGTCGGCCGACTGTGGGCAGCTGAAGCAGCCCCGCTCATGGGTAGGCAGCTTCCAAGGAGCTGCAGGCGGGTGTCCTGGTCTCATTCGTGGCTGGCAGGGTGCCAGCTGACTGTAGCAGCTGAAGCAGCCCCGCATAAGGCAGGCTGCTTCCAAGGAGCTGGAAAGTGGGGTCCTGGTCTCGGCCGGTGGCTGGCTGGGTGCTGACCGACTGTGAGGAGCTGAAACAGCCCCATTCAACGCCACCAGCTTCCAATGAGCTGCAGACGGCATCCTGGTCTCAGACGGTGGCTGGGGGGGTGCCGGACGACCGTGGGGGAGCTGAAGCAGCCCCAATCAAGGGCAGGCAGCGTTCAAGGAGCTGCAGGTCAGCGTCCTGGTCTTAGTCATTGGCTGGCTGGGTGCTGGCCGACACTGGGGGAGCTGAAGTAGCACCATTCAATGGCAGGCAGCTTCCAAGGACCTGTAGGCTGGTGTCCTATTCTCGGTTGGTGGCTGGCTGGGTGCCGGCCGACGGTGGGGGAGCTGAAGCAGCCCCATTCAAGGGCAGCCAGCTGGGAAGAAGAAAAAAGAGCAGGTCTTATATAGCATAGAGGTTAGGATGGGTTAGATTTGAGCAGTTTAGTAAGACAAAAGGTAGTTACATTTTTCGGCGCCAAGGCAGAGTGCATGGATGGGGTGGTGCAGGAGAAACACTGAGACAGAAGAGGTGTAAGCACTTTAAAGCACTAGTAGATATTACTATCCAGCTAATACAGTTGAAAAACTTCTATTACACAGTTGAAATGTGCTTAGTTCTTAGTTAATCAGAGCTGGTTTGCTGGAAGCGCCCGTGTTCCATTTGGCTGCGCTGTCCCGTACCTTCCAAGGAGCTGCAGACTGGCTGCCCTGGCCTCAGTCAGTGGCTGACTGGGTGCTGGCTGACTGTGGGGAGCTGAAGCGCCCTGCCTAAGGGTAGGCTTCTTCCAAGGAGCTGCAGGCGGCATTCTGGTCTCGTCTCGTAGCAGGCTTGGTGCCTGCCGACCGTGGGGAAGCTGAAACAGCCCTGCTCAAGGGCAGGCATCTTCCAAGGAGCTGCAGGCGGGTGTCCTGTTCTCAGCTGGTGGCTGGCTGGGTGCCAACTGACTGTGGGGTAGCTGAAGCAGCCCCGATCTAGGGCAGGCAGCATCTAAGGAGCTGCAAGTCGACATCCTGGTCTCGTTCGGTGGCTGGCTGGCTGCCGGCCAACCGTGGGGGAGCTGAAGCAGCCCCATTCAAGGGCAGACGGTTTCCAATGAGCTGCAGGCGGGTGTCCTGGTCTCGGTCGGTGTCTGGCTTGGTGCCGGCAGACTGTGGTATAGCTGAATCTGCCCCATTCAAGGGCAGGCAGCTACCAAGGAGCTGCAGGCGGGAGTCCTGGTCTCGGTTGGTGGCTGGCTGGGTGCCGGCCGACCATGGGGGAGCTGAAGCAGCCCCATTCAAGGGCAGGCTGCTGGAGAGAAGAAAAAAGAGCAGGTCTTATATAGCATAGAGGTTTGGATGGGTTAGATTTGACCACTTTAGTAAGACAAAAGGTAGTTAGACTTTTTGGCACCAAGGCAGATTGCTTGGATCGGGGGTTGCAGGAGGAGCACTGAGACAGAAGATGTGTAAGCACTTTAAAATACTAGTAGAAATCACAATTGATCTAATACAGTTGAAACACGTCGATTACACAGTTGAAATGTGCTTAGTTCTATCGAAAATCTGTTTGTAAAAAGTGCCAGGTGGCTGAAGCAGGGGAAAAGTCCTTACCAATCAGAGCTGGCTTGCTGGAAGCGCCCATGTTCCGATTGGCTGCGCGGTCCCTACCTTCCAAGGAGCTGCAGGCGGGCGTCCTGGTCTCAGTCGGTGGCTGGCTGGGTGCCATCCCACTGTGGAGGAGCTGAAGCAGCCTCTGCTGAAGGGTAGACAGCTTCCCAGGAGATGCAGGAGGCATTCTGGTCTCTGCTCGGTAGCTGGTTGGGTGCTGCCGACCGGGAGGAAGCTGGAGCAGCCCCTGTCATGGGCATGCAGCTTCCAAGGAGCTGCAGCAGGCAGGAGTCTTGGTCTGCTCGTGCTGCCTGGGTGCAGGCCGACTCATGTGTGAGCTGAAACAGCCCCGTTCAAAGGCAGGCAGCATCCATGGAGCTGCAGACGGGAGTCCTGGTCCCGGTCGGTGGCTGGCTGGGTGCCAGTCAACCATGGGGGAGCAGAAACAGCCCCATTCCAGGGCAGGCAGCTTCCAAGGAGCTGCAGGCAGGCTTCCTGGTCTCGGTCAGTGGCCGGCTTGGTGCCGGCCGACCGTGGGGCAACTGAAGCAGCCCCGTTCAAGGGCAATCAGCATCCAAGGAGCTGCAGGCAGGCATTCTGGTCTCAGTCGGTGGCTGGCTGGATGCCGCCGACGGTGGGGAGCTGGGCAGCCCCATTCAAGTGCAGGCAGCTTCCAAGGAGCTGCAGGCGGTGCTGTCCTAGCCTTGATCAGAAGCTGGCTGGGTGCAGGCCGACCGTGGAGGAGCTGAAACAGCCCCATTCAACGGCACTCAGCTTCCAATGAGCTGCAGACGGGCGTCCTGGTCTCAGTCGGTGGTTGGGGGGGTGCCGGACGACCGTGGGGGAGCTGAAGCAGCCCCAATCAAGAGCAGGCAGCGCTCAAGGAGCTGCAGGTCAGTGTCCTGGTCTTGGTCGTTGGCTGGCTGGGTGCCGGCCGACACTGGGGAGCTGACGGCACCATTCAATGGCAGGCAGCTTCCAAGGACCTGCCGGCCATGCCCCATTCTTGGTCGGTGGCTGGGTGGGTGCCGATCAAGGTGGGGAGCTGGAAGCAGCCCTGCTCAAGGGCAGCCAGCTGGAAAGAAGAAAGAGCAGGTGTTATATAGCATAGAGGTTCGGATGGGTTGATTTGAGCAGTTTAGTAAGAGAAAAGTAGTTAGACTTTTCGCGCCAAGGCAGAGTGCTTGGATGTGGGGTGCAGGAGGAGCACTTAAAACAGAAGAGGTGTAAGTACTTTAAAACACTACTAGAATTACAATCCAGCTAATACAGTTGAAAACTTCTATTACACATTTGAAATGTGTTTAGTTCTTAGTTAATCAGAGCTGGTTTGCTGGAAGCGCCCGTGTTCCATTTGGCTACTCTGTCCCGTACCTTCCAAGGAGCTGCAGGTGGGTGTCCTGGTCTCAGTCGGTGGCTGGCTGGGTGCCATCCCACTGTGGAGGAGCTGAAGCAGCCCCGTTGAAGGGCAGACAGCTTCCCGAGGAGATGCAGGAGGGCGCTCTGGTCTCTGCCTGCAGCTGGTTGGGTGCCGCCGACTGGGAGAAAGCTGGAGCAGCCACGCTCAGGGCATGCAGCTTCCAAGGAGCTGCAGGCAGGAGTCTTGGTCTTCGCTCTCTGCGGCTGCCTGCTGCAGGTCGACCATGGGTGAGCTGAAACAGCCTGCTCAAAGGCAGGCAGCATCCATGGAGCTGCAGACGGAGTCCTGGTCCTGGTCGGTGGCTGGCTGGGTGCCGGGTCCACCATGGGAAGCAGAAGCAGCCCTGTTCCAGGGCAGGCAGCTTCCATGAGCTGCAGGTGGTGGCTTCCTGGTCTCGGTCGGTGGCCGGCTGGTGCCGCCGACCGTGAAGCAACTGAAGCAGCCCTGCTCTCAAGGGCAATCAGCATCCAAGGAGCTGCAGGCAGGCTTTCTGGTCTCAGTCGGTGGCTGGCTGGATGCTGGCCGACGGTGGGGGAGCTGAAGCAGCCCCATTCAAGTGCAGGCAGCTTCCAAGGAGCTGCAGGCAGGCGTCCTAGCCTTGATCAGAAGCTGGCTGGGTGTGGGCCGACTGTGGGGGAGCTGAAGCAACCCCGTTCAAGCTCAGGCAGCTTCCAAGAAGCTGGAGGCGGGTGTCCTGGCCTTGATCGGCAGCTGGCTTGGTGCTGGCCGACTGCGGTGGAGCTGAAGCAGCCCCATTCAAGGCTGGCAGTTTCCAAGGATCTGCAAGCTGCCGTCTTGGCATTGGTTTGTGGCTGGCTGGTTGCCGGCCGACCAGGGGGGAGCTGAAGAAGCCTCATTCATGGGCAGGCAGCTTCCAAGGAGCTGCAGGTGGGTGTCCTGGTCTCGGTAGGTGGCTGGCTGTCTGCCAGGCGACTGTGGGGGAGCTGAAGCAGCCCCGCTCAAGGGCAGGCAGCTGGAGAAAAGAAAAAAGAGCAGGTCTTATATAGCATAAACGTTTAGATGGGTTAGATTTGAGCTGTTTAGTAAGAGAAAAGGAAGTTATACTTTTCGGTGCCAAGGCAGAGTGCTTGGATGAGGGGGTGCAGGAGAATCAGTGAGACAGAAGAGGTATAAGCACTTTAAAAGACAAGTAGAAATTACAATCCAGCTAATACAGTGGAAAAACTTCTATCACACATTTGAAATGTGCTTAGTTCTATCAAAAATCTGTTTGTAAAAAGTGCCAGGAGGCTGAAGGAGGAGAAAAGTCCTTGAAAATCAGAGCTGGTTTGCTGGAAGCGCCCGTGTTCTGATTGGCTGCGCCGTCTAGTACCTTTCAAGGAGCTGTAGGCAGGCATCCTGGTCTCAGTCGGTGGCTGACTGGGTGCCGGCCGAGTGTGGGGGAGCTGAAGCCGCCTCGTTCAAGGGCAGGCAGCTTCCAAGGAGCTGCAGGCGGGCATCCTGGTCTCGGTCGGTGGCTGCTGGGTGCTGGCCGACCGTAGGGAGCTGAAGCAGCCCATTCAAGGGCAGGCAGCTTCCAAGGAGCTACAGGCAGGCATTCTGGTCTCGGTCGGTGGCTGGCTGGGTGCCAGCCGACCGTGGGGAGCTGAATCAGCACTGTCAATGGTAGGCTGCTTCCAAGGAGCTGCAGGCGGACGCCTCATCTCGGCCGGTGGCTGGCTGGGTGCCAGCTGACTGTGGTGGAGCTGAGACAGCCCTGTTCAAGGGCAGGCAGCTTCCAAGAAGCTGCAGGCGGGTGTCCTGGTCTTGGTTGGTGGCTGGCTGGGTGCCGGCCGACCGTGGGTGAGCTGAAGCAGCCCCATTCAAGGGCAGGCAGCTTCCAAAGACATGCAGGCGGGCGTCCTGGTCTAGGTCGGAGGCTGGCTGGGTACCAGCCGACCGTGCAGGAGCTGAAGCAGCCCCGTTCAAGGGCAAGCAGCTGGAGAAAAGAAAAAAGAGCAGGTCTTATATAGCATAGAGGTTAGGATGGGTTAGATTTGAGCAGTTCAGTAAGACAAAAGGTAGTTAAAATTTTCGGCGTCAACGCAGAGTGCATGGATGGGGGGTGCAGGAGGTGTACTGAGACAGAAGAGGTGTAAGCACTTTAAAACACTAGTAGAAATCACTATCCATCTAATACAGTTGAAAACCTTCTATTACACAGTTGAAATGTGCTTAGTTCTATTGAAAATCTGTTTGTAAAAAGTGCCAGGAGGTTGAAGCAGGGGGAAAGTCCTTGAAAATCAGAGCTGGTTTGCTGGAAGCGCCCGTGTTCTGATTGGCTGCGCTGTCCCGTACCTTCCAAGGAGCTGCAGGCCCGTGTCCTGGTCTCAGTCGGTGGCTGACTGGGTGCTGGCCGACTGTGGGGGAGCTGAAGCAGCCCCGTTCAAGGGTAGGCATCTTCCAAGGAGGTGCAGGCGGGTGTTCTGGTCTAGTTCGGTAGCAGGCTGGTTGCCGGCCGACTGTGGGGAAGCTGAAGCAGCCCGGTTCACAGGCAGGTAGCGTCCAAGGAGCAGCAGGCGGGCGTCTTGGTCTCGGTCGGTGGTTGGATGCATGCCGGCTGACCATGGGGTAGCTGAAGCAGCCCCGATCAAGGGCAGGCAGCTTACAAGGAGCTGCAGGCAGGAGTCCTGGTCTCGGTCAGTGGCTGGATGGGTGCCGGCCGACTGTGGGGGAGCTGAAGCAGCCCTGTTCAAGGGCAGGCAGATTCCAAGGAGCTCCAGGCGGGAGTCCTGGTCTCGCCCGGTGGCTGGCTGGGTGTCGGCCGACCGTGGGGGAGCTAAGTAGCCCCCTTCAAGGGCAGACAGCTTCCAAGTACCTGCAGGCAGGCGTCCTTCTCTCGGTCGGTGGCTGGCTGGGTGCCGACCGACCATGGGGGAGCTGAAGCAGCCCCGTTCAAGGGCAGTCAGCTTCCAAGAACCTGCAGGTGGGCGTTCTTGTCTCGGTCAGTGGCTGGCTGGGTGCCGGCCGACCGTGGGGGAGCTGAAGCAGACCAGTTCAAGGGCAAGCACCTGGAGAGAAGAAAAAAGAGCAGGTCTTATATAGCATAGAGGTTAGGATGGGTTAGATTTGAGTAGTTTAGTAAGACAAACGGTAGTTAGAATTTTCTGCGCCAATGCAGAGTGCATGTATGGGGGGTGTGCATGAGCAGCACTGAGACAGAAGAGGTGTAAGCACTTTAAAACACTAGTAGAAATCACAATCCTGCTAATACAGTTGAAAAACTTCTATTACACAGTTGAAATGTGCTTAGTTCTATCGAAAATCTGTTTGTAAAAAGTGCCAGGTGGCTGAAGCAGGGAAAAAGACCTTGCCAATCAGAGCTGGTTTGCTGGAATCGCCCGTGTTCCGAATGGGTGCGCTGTCCCGTACCTTCCGAGGAGCTGCAGGCGGGCGTCCTGGTCTCAGTCAGTGGCTGGCTGGCTGCCATCCCACTGTGGGGGAGCTGCAGCAGCCCCGATCAAGGGTAGACAGCATCCCAGGAGCTGCAAGCGGGCATTCTGGTCTCGTTTGGTAGCTGGCTGGGTGCTGGCCGACCGTGGGTGCACTAAAGCAGCCCCGTTCAATTGTAGGCTGGTTCCAAGGAGCTGCAGGTGGACGTCTTCATCTCAGTCGGTGGCTGGCTGGGTGCCGGCTGACCGTGGTTGAGCTGATACAGCCCCGTTCAAGGGTAGGCAGCTTCCAAGGAGCTGCAGGCGGATGTCCTGGTCTCGGTCGGTAGCTGGCTGGTTGCCAGCCGACCGTGGTGGAGCTGAAGCAGCCCCATTCAAGTGCAGGCAGCTTCCAAGGAGCTGTAGGCTGGCATCCTGGTCTCAGTCGGTGGCTGACTGGGTGCCGGCCATCTGTGGGGGAGCTGAAGCCGCCCCATTCACGGGAAGGCAGCTTCCAAGGAGCTGCAGGTGGGCATTCTGGTCTTGTACGGTAGCAGGCTGGGTGCCGGCTGACCGTGGGGAAGCTGAAACAGTCCCGCCAAGGGCAGGCAGTTTCCAAGGAGCTGCAGGCGGGCATCCTGGTCTCAGTCGGTGGCTGGTTGGTGCCGCCGACCGTAGGGAGCTGAAGCAGCCTCTGCTCAAGGTCAGGCAGCTGGAGAGAAGAAAAAAGAGCAGGTCTTATATAGCGTAGAGGTTAGGATGGGTTAGATTTGAGCAGTTTAGTAAGACAAAAGGAAATGAGAATTTTCGGCGCCAAGGCAGAGTGCATGTAGGGGGGGTGCATGAGCAGCACTGAGACAGAAGAGGTGTAAGCACTTTAAAACACTAGTAGAAATCACAATCCTGCTAATACAGTTGAAAAACTTCTATTACACTGTTGAAATGTGCTTAGTTCTATCGAAAATCTATTTGTAAAAAGTGCCAGGTGGCTGAAGCAGGGAAAAAGACCTTGCCAATCAGAGCTGGTTTGCTGGAATCGCCCGTGTTCCGAATGGGTGCGCTGTCCCGTACCTTCCGAGGAGCTGCAGGCGGGCGTCCTGGTCTCAGTCAGTGGCTGGCTGGCTGCCATCCCACTGTGGGGGAGCTGCAGCAGCCCCGATCAAGGGTAGACAGCATCCCAGGAGCTGCAAGCGGGCATTCTGGTCTCGTTTGGTAGCTGGCTGGGTGCTGGCCGACCGTGGGTGCACTAAAGCAGCCCCGTTCAATTGTAGGCTGCTTCAAGGAGCTGCAGGTGGACGCCTTCATCTCAGTCGGTGGCTGGCTGGGTGCCGGCTGACCGTGGTTGAGCTGATACAGCCCCCTGCTCGCTGGGGAGGCAGCTTCCAAGGAGCTGCAGGCGGATGTCCTGGTCTGGTCGTGTAGCTGGCTGGTTGCCAGCCGACCGCAGGGAGCTGAAGCAGCCCCATTCAAGTGCAGGCAGCTTCCAAGGAGCTGTAGGCTGGCATCCTGGTCTCAGTCGGTGGCTGACTGGGTGCCGGCCATCTGTGGGGGAGCTGAAGCCGCCCCATTCACGGGAAGGCAGCTTCCAAGGAGCTGCAGGTGGGCATTCTGGTCTTGTACGGTAGCAGGCTGGGTGCCGGCTGACCGTGGGGAAGCTGAAACAGTCCCGCTCAAGGGCAGGCAGCTTCCAAGGAGCTGCAGGCGGGCATCCTGGTCTCAGTCGGTGGCTGGCTGGGTGCCGGCCGACCGTGTAGGAGCTGAAGCAGCCCCGTTCAAGGTCAGGCAGCTGGAGAGAAGAAAAAAGAGCAGGTCTTATATAGCGTAGAGGTTAGGATGGGTTAGATTTGAGCAGTTTAGTAAGACAAAAGGAAATGAGAATTTTCGGCGCCAAGGCAGAGTGCATGTAGGGGGGGTGCATGAGCAGCACTGAGACAGAAGAGGTGAAAGCACTTTAAAACACTAGTAGAAATCACAATCCTGCTAATACAGTTGAAAAACTTCTATTACACTGTTGAAATGTGCTTAGTTCTATCGAAAATCTATTTGTAAAAAGTGCCAGGTGGCTGAAGCAGGGAAAAAGGCCTTGCCAATCAGCGTTGGTTTGCTGGAAGCGCCTGAGTTCCTGTGGCTGCGCTGTCCCATACCTTCCAAGGAGCTGCAGGCGGGCATCTTGGTCTCAGTCAGTGGTTGGCTGGCTGCCATCCCACAGTGGGGGAGCTGAAGCAGCCCTGCTCAAGGGTAGACAGCATACCAGGAGCTGCAGGCAAACGTTCTGGTCTCGTTCGGTAGCTGGCTGGGTGCCGGCCAACCGTGGGGAAGGTGGAGCAGCCTGGTTCAAGGGCATGCAGCTTCCAAGGAGCTGCAGGCGGGAGTCCTGGTCTCGTTCGGTGGCTGGCTGGGTGCCGGCCGACCGTGGATGAGCTGAAGCAGCCCCGTTCAAAGGCAGACTGCATCCAAAGAGCTGCAGATGGGTGTCCTCATCCCGGTCGGTGGCTGGCTGGGTGTTTGCTGACTGTGGGGGAGCTGAAGCATCACTGTTCAAGTGCAGGAAGCTTCCACGGTGCTGCAGGCTGGCAACGTTAGTCTGAGTTGGAGGCTGGCTGGTGCGGTCGACCACGGGGAGCAGAAGCAGCCCTGTTCAGGGCAGGCAGCTTCCAAGGAGCTGCAGGCAGGCGTCCTGGTCTCGTCGGTGGCTGGCTGGGTGCCAGCCGACCATGGGGCAGCTGAAGCAGCCCGTTCAGGGCAGGCAGCTTCAAGGAGCTGAAGGTGGGCGTCCTGCCTTGATCGGTGGCTGGCTGGGTGCCAGCCGACTGTGGAGGAGCTGGAAGCAGCCCTGCAAGGGCACATACAGCTTCTGAGGAGCTGCAGGCAGGCATCTTGGCCTTGATTGGTGGCTGGCAGGGTGCCATCCGACCGTGGTTGGGAGCTGAAGCAGCCCCGTTCAAGGGCAGGCAGTTTCCGAGGAGCAGCAGGCAGCCGTCCTGGTCTCGGTCAGTGGCTGGCTGGGTGCCAGCTGACCATGGGGCAGCTGAAGCAGCCCCATTCAAGGGCAGGCAGCTTCCAAAGAGCTACAGGCAGGTGTCCTGGTTTCGGTCGGTGGCCAGCTGGGTGCCGGCCGACAACGGGGGAGCTGAATCAGCACCGTTCAATGGTAGGCTGCTTCCAAGGAGCTGCAGGCGGACGTCTTCATCTCGGTCGGTGGCTGGCTGGGTTCCGGCTGACTGTGGTGGAGCTGATACAGCCCTGTTCAAGGGCAGGCAGCTCCCAAGAAGCTGCAGGCGGGTGTCCTGGTCCCGGTCGGTGGCTGGCTGGTGCCGGCCGACCGCGGTGAGCTGTAGCAGCCTCGTTCAAGGTCAGGCAGCTTCCAAGACATGCAGGCGGGCGCCCTGGTCTCAGTCGGAGGCTGGCTGGGTGCCGGCCGACCGTGCGGGAGCTGAAGCAGCCCCATTCAAGGGAAGGCAGCTGGAGAGATGAAAAAAGAGCAGGTCTTATATAGCATAGAGGTTAGGATGGGTTAGATTTGAGCAGTTTAGTAAGACAAAATGTAGTTAAATTTTTTGGCGCCAACGCAGAGTGCATGGATGGGGGGGTGCAGGAGGAGCACTGAGACAGAAGAGGTGTAAGCACTTTAAAACACTAGTAGAAATTACTATCCAGCTAATACAGTTGAAAAACTTCTATTACACAGTTGAAATGTGCTTAGTTCTATCGAAAATCTGTTTGTAAAAAGTGCCAGGAGGCTGAAGCAGGGGAAAGGTCCTTGAAAATCAGAGCTGGTTTGTTGGAAGCGGCCGTGTTCCTATTGGCTGCGCTGTCCCATACCTTCCAAGGAGCTGCAGGCTGGTGTCCTGATCTCAGTCGGTGGCTGACTGTGTGCCGGCCGACTGTGGGGGAGCTAAAGCAGCCCCGTTCAAAGGTAGGCATCTTCCAAGGAGCTGCAGGTGGCGAGTCTCGTTCGTAGCAGGCTGGGTGCCGTCGGCCGAGGAAGTTGAAGCAGCCCGGTTCATGGGCCGAAAGGGCCCAAGGAGCAGCAGGTGGGCGTCTTGGTCTCGTCGGTGGCTGGCTGAGTGCCAGCTGACCGTGGAGTAGCTGAAGCAGCCCTGATCATGGGCAGCAGCTTCCAAGGAGCTGCAGGCGGGAGTCCTGCTCCCCGTCGGTGGCTGGATGTGGGTGCCGACCGGGACTGTGGGGAGCCAGTTGGCAGCCCTGTTCAAGGGCAGGCAGATTCCAAGGAGCTGCAGGCGGGCGCCCTGGTCTCCCCGATCGGAAGCTGGCTGGGTGCCGCCGACTGTGCAGGAACTGAAGCAGTGCTGTTCAAGGCAGGCAGCTGGAGAGAAGAAAAAGCAGGTCTTATATAGCATAGAGGTTAGGATGGGTTAGATTTGAGCAGATTAGTAAGAGAAAAGGTAGTTAAATTTTTCGCACAATGCAGAGTGCAAGGATGGGGAGTGCAGGACGAGCACTGAGACAGAAAAGGTGTATGCACTTTAAAACACTAGTAGAAATTACTGTCCAGCTAATACAGTTGAAAAACTTCTATTACAGAGTTGAAATGTGCTTAGTTCTATTGAAAATCTGTTTGTAAAAAGTGCCAGGAGGGTGAAGCAGGTGAAAAGGCCTTGAAAATCAGAGCTGGTTTGCTGGAAGTGCCCGTGTTCCGATTGGCTGCGCTGTCCCGTACCTTCCAAGGAGCTGCAGGCGGGCATCCTGGTCTCAGTCAGTGGCTGGCTGGCTTTCTGCCATCCCACAGTGGGGGAGCTGAAGCAGCCCCGTTCAAGGGTAGACAGCATACCAGGAGCTGCAGGCAGACGTCTGGTCCTGCTCGGTAGCTGGTTGCGCCGAAGCAACTGCGGGGAAGGTGGAGCAGCCCAGTTCAAGGGCATGCAGCTTCCAAGGAGCTGCAGGCGGAGTCCTGGTCTGGTTCGGTGGCTGGCTGGGTGCCGGCCGACCGTGGATGAGCTGAAGCATCCCCGTTCAGAGGCAGACTGCATCCAAAGAGCTGCAGATGGGTGTCCTCATCCCGGTCGGTGGCTGGCTGGGTGTTTGCTGACTGTGGGGGAGCTGAAGCATCACTGTTCAAGTGCAGGAAGCTTCCACGGTGCTGCAGGCTGGCAACTTGGTCTGGGTTGGTGGCTGGCTGGGTGCCGGTCGACCACAGGGGAGCAGAAGAAACCCTGTTGCAGGGCAGGCAGCTTCCAAGGAGCTGCAGTCAGGCGTCCTGGTCTTGGTCGGCGGCTGGCTGGGTGCCGGCTGCCCGTGGGGCAGCTGAATCAGCCCCGTTCTAGGCAGGCAGCTTCCAAGAAGCTGAAGGCGGGTGTCCTGGCCTTGATCGGTGGCTGGCTGGGTGTCAGCCAGCCATGGAGGAACTGAAGCAGCCCCGTACAAGGGCATACAGCTTCTAAGGAGCTGAAGGTGGGCATCCTGACCTTGATTGGTGGCTGGCAGGGAGCTGTCCGACCGAGGGGGAGCTGAAGCAGCCCCGTTCAAGGGCAGGCAGTTTCCGAGGAGCAGCAGGCAGCCGTCCTGGTCTCGGTCGGTGGCTGGCTGGGTGCCAGCCGACCATGGGGAAGCTGAAGCAGCCCGATTCAAGGGCAGGCAGCTTCCAAAGAGCTATAGGCAGGTGTCCTGGTCTCAGTCGGTGGCTGGCTGGGTGCCGGCCGACAATGGGGGAGCTGAATCAGCACCGTTCAGTGGTAGGCAGCTTCCAAGGAGCTGAAGGCGGACGTCTTCATCTCGGTCGGTGGCTGGCTGGGTGCCGGCTGACTTTGGTGGAGCTGATACAGCCCTGTTCAAGGGCAGGCATCTTCCAAGAAGCTTCAGGCGGGTGTCCTGGTCTTGGTCGGTAGCTGGCTCTGTGCCGGCCGACCGTGGGTGAGCTGAAGCAGCCCCGTTCAAGGGCAGGCAGCTTCCAAGGAAATGCAGGCGGGCGCCCTGGTCTCAGTCGGAGGCTGGCTGGTGCCGCCGACGGTAAGGGAGCTGAAGCAGCCCTATCTAAGGGAAGGCAGCTGAGAGATGAAAAGAGCAGGTCTTATATAACATAGAGGCTAGGATGGGTTAGATTTGAGCAGTTTAGTAAGACAAAATGTAGAGTGCATGGATGGGGTGCAGGAGGAGCACTGAGACAGAAGAGGTGAAAGCACTTTAAAACACTAGTAGAAATTACTATCCAGCTAATACAGTTGAAAAACTTATTACAAAGTTGAAATGTGCTTAGTTCTATCGAAAATCTGTTTTGTAAAAGTGCCAGAGGCTGAAGCAGGGAAAGGTCCTTGAAAATCAGAGCTGGTTTGCTGGAAGCGCGTGTTCCTATTGATTCAGCTGTCCATTACCTTCAAGGAGCTGCAGGCTGGTGTCCTGATCTCAGTCCGGTGGCTGACTGTGTGCGGCCGACAGTGGGGAGGCAAGACAGCCCGTTCAAGGTAGGCATCTTCAAGGGAGCTGCAGGTGGGCGTTTGGTCTCGTTCGGTAGCAGGCTGGGTGCCGGTCGGCCGGGGGAAGTTGAAGCAGCCCGGTTCATGGGCCGAAAGGGCCCAAGGAGCAGCAGGTGGGCGTCTTGGTCTCGTCGGTGGCTGGCTGAGTGCCAGCTGACCGTGGAGTAGCTGAAGCAGCCCTGATCATGGGCAGCAGCTTCCAAGGAGCTGCAGGCGGGAGTCCTGCTCCCCGTCGGTGGCTGGATGTGGGTGCCGACCGGGACTGTGGGGAGCCAGTTGGCAGCCCTGTTCAAGGGCAGGCAGATTCCAAGGAGCTGCAGGCGGGCGTCCTGGTCTCCGTCGGAAGCTGGCTGGGTGCCGGCCGACTGTGAAGGAACTGAAGCAGTGCTGTTCAAGGGCAGGCAGCTGGAGAGAAGAAAAAAGAGCAGGTCTTATATAGCATAGAGGATAGGATGGGTTAGATTTGAGCAGTTTAATAAGAGAAAAGGTATTTAAATTTTTCGGCGCCAACGCAGAGTGCATGGATGGGGGGGTGCAGGAGGAGCACCGAGACAGAAGAGGTGTAAGCACTTTAAAACACTAGTAGAAATTACTGTCCAGCTAATGCAGTTGAAAACTTCAATTACCCAGTTGAAATGTGCTTAGTACTATTGAAAATCTGCTTGTAAAAGTGCCAGGAGGGTGAAGCAGGAAAGGCCTTGAAAATCAGAGCTGGTTTGCTGTGGAGTGCCTGTATCGATTGGCGCGCTGTCCCCGTTCTCCGGCGAGCTGCAGGCGGCATCCTGGTCTCAGTCAGTGGCTGGCTGGCTTTCTGCCATCCCACAGTGGGGGAGCTGAAGCAGCCCCGCTCAAGGGTAGACAGCATACCAGGAGCTGCAGGCAGACGCTCTGGTCTCTGCTCGGTAGCTGGTTGCGCCGAGGCAACTGTGGGGAAGGTGGAGCAGCCCAGTTCAAGGGCATGCAGCTTCCAAGGAGCTGCAGGCAGGAGTCCTGGTCTGCTTCGGTGGCTGGCTGGTGCCGCCGACCGTGGATGAGCTGAAGCATCCCGTCTCAAGGCAGACTGCATCCAAAGAGCTGCAGATGGGTGTCCTCATCCCGGTCGGTGGCTGGCTGGGTGTTTGCTGACTGTGGGGGAGCTGAAGCATCACTGTTCAAGTGCAGGAAGCTTCCACGGTGCTGCAGGCTGGCAACTTGGTCTGGGTTGGTGGCTGGCTGGGTGCCGGTCGACCACAGGGGAGCAGAAGAAGCCCTGTTGCAGGGCAGGCAGCTTCCAAGGAGCTGCAGTCATGCGTCCTGGTCTCGGTCGGTGGCTGGCTGGGTGCCGGCTGACCGTGGGGAGCTGAATCAGCACCACCGTTCAGTGGTAGGCTGCTTCGAGGAGCTGCAGGCGGGCCGTCTTCATCTCGGTCGGCTGGCTGGGTGCCAGCTGACTGTGGTGGAGCTGATACAGCCCTATTCAAGGGCAGGCAGCTTCCAGAAGCTGCAGGCAGGTGTCCTGGTCTTGGTCGGTGCTGGCTGGGTGCGGCCGACCGTGGGGGCAGCTGAAGCAGCCCCGTTCAAGGGCATGCAGCTTCAAGGAGCTGAAGGCGGGTGTCCTGGCCTTGATCGTGGCTGGCTGGGTGCCAGCCCACCGTGGAGGAGCTGAAGCAGCCCGTACAGGGCATACAGCTTCTGGGGCTGCAGGCGGGCATCCTGGCCTTGATTGGTGGCTGACAGGTGCCGTCCGACCGTGGGGAGCTGGAAGCAGCCACGTTCAAGGGCAGGCAGTTTCCGGAGGAGCAGCAGGCAGCCGTCCTGGTCTCGGTCGGAGGATGGCTGGGTGCCAGCCGAGCCATGGGAAGCTGAAGCAGCCCCATTCAAGGGCAGGCAGCTTCAAGAGCTACAAGCAGGTGTCCTCGACTCCAGTCGGTGGCTGGCTGGGTGCAGGCCGACAATGGGGAGCTGAATCAGCACCATTCAATGGTAGGCTGCTTCAAGGAGCTGCAGGCGGACGCCTTCATCTCGGTCGGTGGCTGGCTGGGTTCCGCTGACTGTGGTGGAGCTGATACAGCCCTGTTCAAGGGCAGGCAGCTTCAGAAGCTGCAGTGGGGTGTCCTGGTCTCGGTCGGGGTGGCTGGCTGGGTGCCGGCGACCGTGGGTGAGCTGAAGCAGCCCCGTTCAAGGGCAGGCAGCTTCCAAGGACATGCAGGCGGGCGTCCTGGTCTCGGTCGGAGGCTGGCTGGGTGCCGGTCGACCGTGCAGGAGCTGAAGCAGCCCTGTTGAAGGGCAGGCAGCTGGAGAGAAGAAAAAAGAGCAGGTCTTATATAGCATAGTGGTTAGGATGGGTTAGATTTGAGCAGTTTAGTAAGACAAAATGTAGTTTAATTTTTAGGCGCCAAAGCAGAGTGCATGGATGGGGGGTGCAGGAGGAGCACTGAGACAGAAGAGGTGTAAGCACTTTAAAACACTAGTAGAAATTACTATCCAGCTAATACAGTTGAAAAACTTCTATTACACAGTTGAAATGTGCTTAGTTCTGTCGAAAATCTGTTTGTATAAAGTGCCAGGAGGCTGAAGCAGGGGAAAAGTCCTTGAAACTCAGAGCTGGTTTGCTGGAAGCGCCCGTGTTCCGATTGGCTGCGCTGTCCAGTACCTTCCAAGGAGCTGCAGGCTGGTGTCCTGATCTCAGTCGGTGGCTGACTGGGTGCCGGCCGACAGTGGGGAAGCTAAAGCAGCCCCGTTCAACGGTAGGCATCTTCCAAGGAGCTGCAGGCGGGTGTTCTGGTCTCGTTGATGGCAGGCTGGGTGCGGTCGACCCTGGGGAAGTTGAAGCTACCGGTTCATGGGCAGAAAGCGTCAGGAGCAGCAGGTGGGCGTCTTGGTCTCGTTCGGTGGCTTGCTGCTTGCCGGCTGACCGTGGGAGTAGCTAAACAGCCAGAATAGAGACAGACAACCAGGAGCTGGTGGCGTCCTGGCCTTGATGGGTGGTGACTGGGTGTCAAGCTGACCATGGGGGAGCTGAGCAGCCCCATTCAAGGGCATACAGCTTCAAGTAGCTGCAGGTGGGCATCCTGGCCTTGATCGGTGGCTGGCTGGGTGCCGTCCGCCGTGGGGGAGCTGGAAGCAGCCTCTACCAAGGGCAGTTTCCGAGGAGGCAGGCAGCCGCCCTGGTTCTGGCTGGTGGCTGGCTTGGTGCCAGCCGACCATGGGACAGCTGAAGCAGCCCCATTCAAGGGCAGGCAGCTTGCTAAAGGTACAGGCAGGCATCCTGGCCTCGGTCGGTGGCTGGCTGGGTGCCGGCCGACCATGGGGAAGATGAATCAGCACTGTTCAATGGTAGGCTGCTTCCAAGGAGCTGAGCGGGCGTCTTCATCTCGATCGGTGGCTGGCTGGGTGCTGGCTGACTGTGGTGGGCTGATACAGCCCTGTTCAAGGCAGGCGACTTCCAAGAAGCTCTTGGGCAGGTATCCTGGTCTCGGTCGGTGGCTGGCTGGGTGCCCGGCCGGGCCGTCGCGAGAGCAAAGCAGCCCGTTCAAGGGCATGCAGCTGGAGAGAAAGAAAGAGCAGGTCTAATATAGCATAAAGGTTAGGATGGGTTAGATTTGAGCAGTTTAGTATGACAAAAGGTAGTTAAATTTTCGGCACCAAAGCAGAGTGCATGGATTGGGGTGCAGGTGGAGCACTGAGACAGAAGAGGTGTAAGCACTTTAAAACACTAGTAGAAATTACTATCCAGCTAATACAGTTGAAAAACTTCTATTACACAGTTGATATGTGCTTAGTTCTATCGAAAATCTGTTTGTAAAAAGTGCCAGGAGGCTGAAGCAGGGAAAAGTCCTTGAAAATGAGAGCTGGTTTGCTGGAAGCACCTGTGTTCTGATTGGCTGCGCTGTCCCGCACCTTCCAAAGAGCTGCAGGCCAGTGTCCTGGTCTCAGTCGGTGGCTGACTGGGTGCCGCCAACTGTGGGGAGCTAAAGCAGCCCCTTTCAAGGGTAGGCATCTTCCAAGGAGCTGCAGGCCGGCATTCTGGTCTCGCTCGCAGCAGGCTGGGTGCCGGGTCGACCGTGGGGAAGCTGAAGCAGCCCAGTTCATGGGCAGAAAGCGCCCAGGAGCAGCAGGTGGGTGTCTTGGTCTCAGTAGGTGGCTGGCTGCATGCCAGCTGACCGTGGAGTAGCTGAAGCAGCCCGATCAAGGGCAGGCAGCTTCCAAGGAGCTGCAGGCTGGAGTCCTGTTCTCGGTCGGTGGCTGGATGGGTGCCGGCAGACTGTGGGGGAGCTGAAGCAGCCCTGTTCAAGGGCAGGCAGATTCCAAGGAGCTGCAGGCTGGCGTCCTGGTCTCGGTCCGAAGCTGGCTGGGTGCCGGCCGCCTGTGCGGGAACTGAAGCAGCGCTGTTCAAGGGCAGGCAGCTGGAGAGAAGAAAAAAGAGCAGGTCTTATATAGCATAGAGATTAGGATCGGTTAGATTTGAGCAGTTTAGTAATACAAAATGTAGTTACATTTTTCGGCGCCAACGCAGAGTGCATGGATGTGGGGTGCAGGAGGAGCACTGAGACAGAAGAGGTGTAAGCACTTTAAAACTCTAGTAGAAATTACTATCCAGCATATACAGTTGAAAAACGTCTATTACACAGTTGAAATGTGCTTATTTCTATCGAAAATCTGTTTGTAAAAAGTGCCAGGAGGGTGAAGCAGGGGAAAAGTCCTTGAAAATCAGAGCTGGTTTGCTGGAAGCGCCCGTGTTCCTATTGGCTGCGCTGTCCCGTACCTTCCAAGGAGATGCAGGCTGGTGTCCTGATCTCAGTCGGTGGCTGACTGGGTGCTGGCCGACAGTGGGGGAGCTAAAGCAGCCCAGTTCAAGGGTAGGCATCTTCCAAGGAGCTGCAGGCGGGCGTTCTGGTCTCGTTCGGTAGCAGGCTTGGTGCCGGAAGACCGTGGGGAAGTTGAAGCAGCCCGGTTCATGGGCAGAAAGCGTCCAAGGAGCAGCAGGTGGGCATCTTGGTCTCGGTTGGTGGCTGGCTGAGTGCCGGCTGACCGTGGGGTAGCTGAAGCAGCCCCGATCAAGGGCAGGCAGCTTTCAAGGAGCTGAAGGCGGGTGTCCTGGCCTTGATCGGTGCCTGGCTGGGTGCCAGCCTACCATGGGGGAGCTGAAGCAGAACCGTTCAAGGGCATACAGCTTCCAAGGAGCTGCAGGTGGGCATCCTGGCCTTGATGGGTGGCTCGCTGAGTGCCGTCCGGCCGTGGGGGAGCTGAAGCAGCCCCATTCAAGGGCAGGCAGTTTCCGAGGAGCAGCAGGCAGCCGTCCTGGTCTCGGTCGGTGGCTGGCTGGGTGCCGGCTGACCGTGGGGCAGCTGAAGCAGCCCCGTTCAAGGGCATGCAGCTTCCAAGGAGCTGAAGGCGGGTGTCCTGGCCTTGATCGGTGGCTGGCTGGGTGCCAGCCCACCGTGGAGGAGCTGAAGCAGCCCCGTACAGGGGCATACAGCTTCTAAGGAGCTGCAGGCGGGCATCCTGGCCTTGATTGGTGGCTGACAGGGTGCCGTCCGACCGTGGGGGAGCTGAAGCAGCCACGTTCAAGGGCAGGCAGTTTCCGAGGAGCAGCAGGCAGCCGTCCTGGTCTCGGTCGGAGGATGGCTGGGTGCCAGCCGGCCATGGGGAAGCTGAAGCAGCCCCATTCAAGGGCAGGCAGCTTCCAAAGAGCTACAAGCAGGTGTCCTCGACTCAGTCGGTGGCTGGCTGGGTGCAGGCCGACAATGGGGGAGCTGAATCAGCACCATTCAATGGTAGGCTGCTTCCAAGGAGCTGCAGACGGACGTCTTCATCTCGGTCGGTGGCTGGCTGGGTTCCGGCTGACTGTGGTGGAGCTGATACAGCCCTGTTCAAGGGCAGGCAGCTTCCAAGAAGCTGCAGGCGGGTGTCCTGGTCTCGGTCGGTGGCTGGCTGGGTGCCGGCCGACCGTGGGTGAGCTGAAGCAGCCCCGTTCAAGGGCAGGCAGCTTCCAAGGACATGCAGGCGGGCGTCCTGGTCTCGGTCGGAGGCTGGCTGGGTGCCGGTCGACCGTGCAGGAGCTGAAGCAGCCCTGTTGAAGGGCAGGCAGCTGGAGAGAAGAAAAAAGAGCAGGTCTTATATAGCATAGTGGTTAGGATGGGTTAGATTTGAGCAGTTTAGTAAGACAAAATGTAGTTTAATTTTTAGGCGCCAAAGCAGAGTGCATGGATGGGGGGCAGGAGGAGCACTGAGACAGAAGAGGTGTAGGCACTTTAAACACTAGTAGAAATTACTATCCAGCTAATACAGTTGAAAACTTTATTCACAGTTGAAATGTGCTTAGTTCTGTGAAAATCTGTTTGTATAAAGTGCCAGGAGGCTGAAGCAGGGGAAAAGTCCTTGAAACTCAGAGCTGGTTTGCTGGAAGCGCCCGTGTTCCGATTGGCTGCGCTGTCCAGTACCTTCCAAGGAGCTGCAGGCTGGTGTCCTGATCTCAGTCGGTGGCTGACTGGGTGCCGGCCGACAGTGGGGAAGCTAAAGCAGCCCCGTTCAACGGTAGGCATCTTCCAAGGAGCTGCAGGCGGGTGTTCTGGTCTCGTTCGGTAGCAGGCTGGGTGCCGGTCGACCCTGGGGAAGTTGAAGCTACCCGGTTCATGGGCAGAAAGCGTCCAAGGAGCAGCAGGTGGGCGTCTTGGTCTCGTTCGGTGGCTGGCTGCTTGCCGGCTGACCGTGGGGTAGCTGAAGCAGCCCCGAATAAGGGCAGACAGCTTCCAAGGAGCTGAAGGCGGGCGTCCTGGCCTTGATCGGTGGCTGGCTGGGTGTCAGCTGACCATGGGGGAGCTGAAGCAGCCCCATTCAAGGGCATACAGCTTCCAAGTAGCTGCAGGTGGGCATCCTGGCCTTGATCGGTGGCTGGCTGGGTGCCGTCCGGCCGTGGGGGAGCTGAAGCAGCCCCGCTCAAGGGCAGGCAGTTTCCGAGGAGCAGCAGGCAGCCGTCCTGGTCTCCGTCGGTGGCTGGCTGGGTGCCAGCCGACCATGGGACAGCTGAAGCAGCCCCATTCAAGGGCAGGCAGCTTGCTAAAAGGTACAGGCAGGCATCCTGGCCTCGGTCGGTGGCTGGCTGGGTGCCGGCCGACCATGGGGAAGATGAATCAGCACTGTTCAATGGTAGGCTGCTTCCAAGGAGCTGAAGGCGGACGTCTTCATCTCGGTCGGTGGCTGGCTGGGTGCTGGCTGACTGTGGTGGAGCTGATACAGCCCTGTTCAAGGCAGGCAGCTTCCAAGAAGCTGCGGGCGGGTATCCTGGTCTCGGTCGGTGGCTGGCTGGGTGCCGGCCGACCGTGCGGGAGCTGAAGCAGCCCCGTTCAAGGGCATGCAGCTGGAGAGAAGAAAAAAGAGCAGGTCTAATATAGCATAAAGGTTAGGATGGGGTAGATTTGAGCAGTTTAGTATGACAAAAGGTAGTTAAATTTTTCGGCACCAAAGCAGAGTGCATGGATTGGGGTGCAGGTGGAGCACTGAGACAGAAGAGGTGTAAGCACTTTAAAACACTAGTAGAAATTACTATCCAGCTAATACAGTTGAAAACTTCTATTACACAGTTGAAATGTGCTTAGTTCTATCGGAAATCTTTTGTAAAAGTGCCAGGAGGCTGAAGCAGGGAAAAGTCCTTGAAAATCAGAGCTGGTTTGCTGGAAGCACCTGTGTTCTGATTGGCTGCGCTGTCCCGTACCTTCCAAAGAGCTGCAGGCCAGTGTCCTGGTCTCAGTCGGTGGCTGACTGGGTGCCGGCCAACTGTGGGGGAGCTAAAGCAGCCCCTTTCAAGGGTAGGCATCTTCCTAGGAGCTGCAGGCAGATGTTCTGGTCTCGTTCGGTAGCACGCTGGGTGCAGGTCGACAGTGGGCAAGTTGAAGCAGCCCGGTTCATGGGCAGAAAGCATCCAAGGAGCAGCAGGTGGGTGTCTTGGTCTCGGTAGGTGGCTGGCTGCATGCCAGCTGACCGTGGAGTAGCTGAAGCAGCCCCGATCAAGGGCATGCAGCTTCCAAGGAGCTGCAGGCGGGAGTCCTGTTCTCGGTCGGTGGCTGGATGGGTGCCGGCCGACTGTGGGGGAGCTGAAGCAGCCCTGTTCAAGGGCAGGCAGATTCCAAGGAGCTGCAGGCGGGCGTCCTGGTCTCGGTCCGAAGCTGGCTGGGTGCCGGCCGCCTGTGCGGGAACTGAAGCAGCGCTGTTCAAGGGCAGGCAGCTGGAGAGAAGAAAAAAGAGCAGGTCTTATATAGCATAGAGATTAGGATGGGTTACATTTGAGCAGTTTAGTAATACAAAATGTAGTTAAATTTTTCGGCGCCAACGCAGAGTGCATGAATGAGGGGTGCAGGAGGAGCACTGAGACAGAAGAGGTGTAAGCACTTTAAAACTCTAGTAGAAATTACTATCCAGCATATACAGTTGAAAAACGTCTATTACACAGTTGAAATGTGCTTATTTCTGTCGAAAATCTGTTTGTAAAAAGTGCCAGGAGGGTGAAGCAGGGGAAAAGTCATTGAAAATCAGAGCTGGTTTGCTGGAAGCGCCCGTTTTCCGATTGGCTGCGCTGTCCCATACCTTCCAAGGAGCTGCAGGCTGGTGTCCTGATCTCAGTCGGTGGCTGACTGGGTGCCGGCCGACAGTGGTGGAGCTAAAGCAGCCCCGTTCAAGGGTAGGCATCTTCCAAGGAGCTGCAGGCGGGCGTTCTGGTCTCGTTCGGTAGCAGGTTTGGTGCCAGCCGACCATGGGACAGCTGAAGCAGCCCTGTTGCAGGGCAGGCAGCTTCCAAGGAGCTGTAGTCATGCATCCTGGTCTCAGTCAGTGGCTGGCTGGGTGCCGGCTGACCGTGGGGACACCTGAAGCAGCCCCGTTCAAGGGCAGGCAGCTTCCAAGGAGCTGAAGGCGGGCGTCCTGGTCTTGATCGGTGGATGGCTGGGTGCCAGCCGGCCGTGGAGGAGCTGAAGCAGCCCCGTACAGGGGCATACAGCTTCTAAGGAGCTGCAGGCGGGCGTCCTGGCCTTGATTGGTGGCTGACAGGGTGCCGTCCGACCGTGGGAGAGCTGAAGCAGCCCCGCTCAAGGGCAGGCAGTTTCCGAGGAGCAGCAGGCGGCCGTCCTGGTCTCGGTCGGAGGATGGCTCGGTGCCAGCCGACCATGGGGAAGCTGAAGCAGCCCCATTCAAGGGCAGGCAGCTTCCAAAGAGCTACAGGCAGGTGTCCTCGACTCGGTCGGTGGCTGGCTGGGTGCCGGCCAACAATGGGGGAGCTGAATCAGCACCATTCAATGGTAGGCTGCTTCCAAGGAGCTGAAGGTGGGCATCCTAGCCTTGATCGGTGGCTGGCTGGGTGCCAGCCGACCGTGGAGGAGTTGAAGCAACCCCGTTAAAGGGCATACAGCTTCTAAGGAGCTGCAGGCGGGCATCCTGGCCTTGATTGGTGGCTGGCAGGGTGCCATCCGACCGTGGTTGGGAGCTGAAGCAGCCCCGTTCAAGGGCAGGCAGTTTCCGAGGAGCAGCAGGCAGCCGTCCTGGTCTCAGTCAGTGGCTGGCTGGGTGCCAGCCGACCATGGGGCAGCTGAAGCAGCCCCATTCAAGGGCAGGCAGCTTCCAAAGAGCTACAGGCAGGTGTCCTGGTCTCGGTCGGTGGCCAGCTGGGTGCCGGCCGACATCGGGGGAGCTGAATCAGCACCGTTCAATGGTAGGCTGCTTCCAAGGAGCTGCAGGCCGACGTCTTCATCTCGGTCGGTGGCTGGCTGGGTTCCGGCTGACTGTGGTGGAGCTGATGCAGCCCTGTTCAAGGGCAGGCAGCTTCCAAGAAGCTGCAGGCGGGTGTCCTGGTCTCGGTCGGTGGCTGGCTGGGTGCCGTCCGACTGTGGGTGAGCTGAAGCAGCCCCGTTCAAGGGCAGGAAGCTTCCAAGGACATGCAGGCGGGCGTCCTGGTCTCGGTCGGAGGCTGACTGGGTGCCGGCCGACTGTGCGGGAGCTGAAGCAGCCCCGTTGAAGGGCAGGCAGCTGGAGAGAAGAAAAAAGAGCAGGTCTTATATAGCATAGAGGTTAGGATGGGTTAGATTTGAGCAATTTTGTAAGACAAAATGTAGTTAAATTTTACGGCGTCAACGTAGAGTGCATGGATGGGGGGTGCAGGAGGAGCACTGAGACAGAAGAGGTGTAAGCACTTTAAAACACTTGTAGAAATTACTATCCAGCTAATATTGTTGAAAAACTTCTATTACACAATTGAAATGTGCTTAGTTCTGTCGAAAATCTGTTTGTAAAAAGTGCCAGGTGGCTGAGGCAGGGGAAAAGTCCTTGAAAATCAGAGCTGGTTTGCTGGAAGCGCCCGTGTTCCGATTGGCTGTGCTGTCCTGTATCTTCCAAGGAGCTGCAGGCTGGTGTCCTGATCTCAGTCGGTGGCGGACTGGGTGCCGGCCGACAGTGGGGGAGCTAAAGCATCCCCGTTCAAGGGTAGGCATCTTCCAAGGAGCTGCAGGTGTGCGTTCTGGTCTCGTTCGGTAGCAGGCTGGTTGCCGGTCGACCGTGGGGAAGTTGAAGCAGCCCGGTTCATGGGCAGAAAGCGTCCAAGGAGCAGCAGGTGGGCGTCTTGGTCTAGGTCGGTGGCTGGCTGCGTGCCGGCTGACCGTGGGGTAGCTGAAGCAGCCCCGATCAAGGGCAGGCAGCTTTCAAGGTGCTCAAGGCAGGTGTCCTGGCCTTGATTGGTGGCTGGCTGGGTGCAGGCAGGCCGTGGGGAGCTCAAGCAGCCCGTTCAAGGGCATACAGCTTCCAAGGAGCTGCAGGTGGGCATCCTGGCCTTGATCGGTGGCTGGCTGGGTGCCGTCCGGCCGTGGGGGAGCTGAAGCAGCCCCGCTCAAGGGCAGGCAGTTTCCGAGGAGCAGCAGGCAGCCGTCCTGGTCTCCGTCGGTGGCTGGCTGGGTGCCAGCCGACCATGGGACAGCTGAAGCAGCCCCATTCAAGGGCAGGCAGCTTGCTAAAAGGTACAGGCAGGCATCCTGGCCTCGGTCGGTGGCTGGCTGGGTGCCGGCCGACCATGGGGAGATGAATCAGCATTGTTCAATGGTAGGCTGCTTCCAAGGAGCTGCAGCGGGCGTCTTCATCTTGGTCGGTGGCTGGCTGGGTGCGGCTGACTGTGGTGGAGCTGATACAGCCCTGTTCAAGGCAGGCAGCTTCCAAGAAGCTGCAGGCGGTGTCCTGGTCTTGGTCGGTGCCTGGCTGGGTGCCCCGACCCGACCCGTCGGTGAGGCTGAAGCAGCCCCATTCAAGAGCAGGCTGCTTCCAATGACATGCACGGCGCCGTCCTCGTCTCGGACGGAGTGGCGTCGACCGCGTAGGAGCTGAAGCAGCCCCGCCCAGGGCAGGCAGCTGAGAAGGAAAGAGAGCAGGTCTTATATAGCATAGAGGTTAGGATGGGTAAGATTTGGAGCAGTTTAGTAAGAGAAAGGTAGTTAAATTTTTCGCTCCAATGCAGAGTGCATGGACAGGGGGTGCAGGAGGAGCACTGAGACAGAAGAGGTGTAAGCACTTTAAAACACTAGTAGAAATTACTATCCAGCTAATGCAGTTGAAAACTTCAATTACCCAGTTGAAATGTGCTTAGTTCTATCGAAAATCTGTTTGTAAAAAGTGCCAGGAGGGTGAAGCAGGGAAAAGGCCTTGAGAATCAGAGCTGGTTTGCTGGAGCGCCGTGTTCTGATTGGCTGCTCTTTCCTGTACCTTCCAGGAGCTGCAGGCGGTGTCCTGGTCTCAGTCGATGGCAGACTGGGTGCGGCCGACCGTGGTGGGAAGCAGCCCCTATCAGGGCAGGCAGCTTCCAGGAGCTGCAGGCGGAGTCCTGGTATCAGTCGGTTGCTGGATGGGTGCCGGCCCACTGTGGGGGAGCTGAAGCAGCCCTGTTCAAGGTCAGGCAGATTCCAAGGAGCTCCAGGCGGGAGTCCTGGTCTCGGTCGGTGGCTGGCTGGGTGTCGGCCAACCGTGGGAGAGCTAAGCAGCCCCATTCAAGGGCAGGCAGCTTCCAAGTACTTGCAGGCAGGCGTCCTTCTCTCGGTCGGTGGCTGGATGGGTGCCGGCCGACCATGGGGTAGCTGAAACAGCCCCGTTCAAGGGCAGTCAGCCTCCAAGGACCTGCAGGTGCGCGTCCTTGACTCACTCAGTGGCTGGCTGGGTGCCGGACGACCGTGGAGGAGCTGAAGCAGCCCCATTCAAGGCAAGCAGTTTCTGAGGAGCAGCAGGCGGCCGTCCTAGTCTCGGTCGGTGGCTGACTGGGTGCCACCCGACCATTGGACAGCTGAAGCAGCCCCATTCAATGGCAGGCAGCTTCCAAAGAGCTACAGGCAGGCATCCTGGTCTCGGTCGGTGGCTGGCTGGGTGCCGGCAGAACATGGGGGAGCTGAATCAGCACCGTTCAATGGTAGGCTGCCTCCAAGGAGCTGCAGGCGGACGTCTTCATCTCGGTCGGTGGCTGGCTGGGTGCCAGCTGACTGTGGTGGTGCTGATACAGCCCTGTTCAAGGGCAGGCAGCTTCCAAGAAGCTGCAGGCGGGTGTCCTGGTCTCGGTTGGTGGCTGGCTGGGTGCCGGCCGACCATGGGTGAGCTGAAGCAGCCCCGTTCAAGGGCAGGCAGCTGGAGAGAAGAAAAAAGAGCAGGTCTTATATAGCATAAAGGTTTGGATGGGTTAGATTTGAGCAGTTTAGTAAGACAAAAGGAAGTGATAATTTTCGGCGCCAAGGCAGAGTGCATGTATGGGGGGGTGCATGAGCAGCACTGAGACAGAAGAGGTGTAAGCACTTTAAAACACTGGTAGAAATCACAATCCTGCTAATACTGTTGAAAAACTTCTATTACACAGTTGAAATGTGCTTAGTTCTATCGAAAATCTGTTTGTAAAAAGTGCCAGGTGGTTGAAGCAGGGAAAAAGGCCTGCCAATCAGCGCTGGTTTGCTGGAAGCGCCGTTTCGATTGGCTGCGCTGTCCGTACCTTCCAACGAGCTGCAATCGGGCATCCTGGTCTCAATGGTGGCTGGCTGGCTGCCATCCCACAGTGGGGAGCAAGCAGCCCGATCAAGGGTAAACAGCATACCAGGAGCTGCAGGCGGGCGCTCTGGTCTCGCTTTGGTAGCTGGCTGGGTGCCGCCAACCGTGGGAAGGAGGAGCAGCCCGGTTCAAGGGCATGCAGCTTCCAAGGAGCTTTAGGTGTGAGTCCTGGTCTCATTTGGTGGCTGGCTGGGTGCCGGCCGACCGTGGATGAGCTGAAGCAGCCCCGTTCAAAGGCAGGCTGCATCCAAAGAGCTGCAGGTGGGCGTCCTCATCCCGGTCGTTGTCTGGCTGGGTGCTGGCCGATCATGGGGGAGCTGAAGCATAACCGTTCAAGGGCAGGAAGCTTCCACGGTGCTGCAGACTGGCATCTTGGTCTGGATCGGTGGCTGGCTGGGTGCCGGTCAACCATGGGGGAGCAGAAGCAGCCCTGTTACAGGGCAGGCAGCTTCCAAGGAGCTGAAGTCATGCGTCCTGGTCTCAGTCCGTTGCTGGCTGGGTGCCGGCCGACCGTGGGGCAGCTGAAGCAGCCCCATTCAAGGGCAGGCAGCTTCCAAGGAGCTGAAGGTGGGCGTCCTGGCCTTGATCGGTGGCTGGCTGGATGCCAGCCGACCGTAGGGGAGCTGAAGCAGCCCGTTCAAGGGCATACAGCTTCCAAGGAGCTGCAGGCGGGCATCATGGCCTTGATCAGTGGCTGGCTGGGTGCCGTCCAACCGTGGGGGAGCTGAAGCAGCCCCGTTCAAGGGCAGACAGTTTCCGAGGAGCAGCAGGTGGCCGTCCTGGTCTCGGTCGGTGGCTGGCTGGGTGACTGCTGACCATGGGGCAGCTGAATCAGCCACATTCAAGGGCAGGCAGCTTCCAAAGAGCTACAGGCAGGCGTCCTGGTCTCGGTCGGTGGATGGCTGGGTGCCAGCCGACCATGGGGGAGCTGAATCAGCACCGTTCAATGGTAGGCTGCTTCAAGAGCTGCAGGTGGACGCTCTTCATCTCGGTCGGTGGCTGGCTGGTGCCGGCTGACTGTGGTGGAGCTGATACAGCCCTGTTCAAGGGCAGGCAGCTTCCAAGAAGCTGCAGGCGGTGTCCTGGTCTCGGTCGGTGGCTGGCTGGGGTGCCGCCGACCTGCTGGGGAGCTGGAAGCAGCCCTGTCCAAGGGCAGGCAGCTGGAGAGAAGAAAAAAGCAGGTCTTATATAGCATAAAGGTTACAATGGGTTAGATTTGAGCAGTTTAGTAAGACAAAAGGTAGTTACATTTTCAGCGCCAACGCAGAGTGCATGGATGGGGGTGCGGGGAGCACTGAGATAGAAGAGGTGAAGCACTTTAAAACACTAGTAGAAATTACTATCCAGCTAATACAGTTGAAAACTTTTATTACACAGTTGAAATGTGCTTAGTTGTATCGAAAATCTATTTGTAAAAGTGTCAGGTGGCTGAAGCAGGGAAAAGTCCTCGTCAATCAGACCGGTTTGCTGGAAGCGCCCATTTTCCAATTGGCTGCACTCTCCCGTGCCTTCCACGGAGCTGCAGGCCAGCATCCTGGTCTTGGTCGGTGGCTGGCTGGGGGCCAGCCGACAGTGGAGTAGGGGAAACAGCCCCTTTCAAGGGCAGGCAGCTTCCAAGGAGCTGTAGGCGGGCGTCCTGGTCTAAGTCGGTGGATGGCTCGGGGCCAGCCGACAGTGGAGGAGGTGAAGCAGCCCCGTTCAATGGCAGGCAGCTTCCAAGGAGCTCCAGGCGTGCATCCTGTTCTCGGTCAGTGGCTGGCTGGATGTCGACCGACTGTGGGGAGCTGAAGCAGCCCATGCAGGGCAGGCAGCTGGAGAGAAGAAAAAGAGCAGGTCTTATATAGCATAGAGGTTAGGATGGGTTAGATTTGAGCAGTTTAGCATGACAAAAGGTAGTTAGACTTTTCGGCGCCAAGGCAGAGTGCATGGATGGGGGGTTGCAAGAGGAGCACTGAGACTGAAGAGGTGTAAGAACTTTAAAACACTAGTAGAAATTACAATCCAGTTAATACAATTGAAAAACTTCTTTTACACAGCTGAAAGGTGCTTAGTTCTATCGAAAATCTGTTTGTAAAAAGTGCCAGATGGCTGAAGCAGGGGAAAAGTCCTTGCCAATCAGAGCTGGTTTGCTGGAAGCGCCTGTGTTCCTAATGGCTACGCTGTCCCGTACCTTCCAAGGAGCTGCAGGCAGGTGTCCTGGTCTCAGTCGGTGGCTGGTTGGGTGCCATCTGACTATGGGGGAGCTGAAGCAGCCCCGTTCATGGGTAGGCAGCTTCCAAGGAGCTGCAGGCGGACGCTCTAGTCTTGTTCGGCAGCTGGCTGGGTGCCGGCCGACCGTGGAAAAGCTAAATCAGCCCCGTTCAAGGGGCAGGCAGCCTCAAGGAGCTGCAGGTGGGCATCCTGGTCTCCAGTGGGTGGCTGGCTGGGTGCCAGCCAACTGGGGCAGCAGAAGCAGCCCGTTCCAGACAGTAAGCTTCCATGGAGCTGCAGGCGGGCGTCCTGGTCTTGGTCAGTGGCTGGCTGGGTGCCGGCCGACCGTGTGGCGGATAAAGCAGCCCCGTTGAAGGGCAATCAGCTTCAAAGGAGCTGCAGGCAGGTGTCCTGGTCTTGGTTGGTGGCTGGCTGGCTGCCACCCAACCATGGGGGAGCTGAAGGAGCCCCGTTCAAGGGCAGGCAGCTTCCAATCAGCTGCAGGTTGGAGTCCTGGTCTCTGTCGGTTGCTGGCTGGGTGCTGGCTGACCATGGATTAGCTGAAGCAGCCCCTTTCAAGGGCTGGCAGCTTCCCAGGAGCTGCAGGTGGGCATCCTGGTCTCGGTCGGTGGCTGGCTGGGTGCCGGCCGACTGTGGGGGAGCAGAAGCAGCCCCGTTAAAGGGCTGGCAGCTGCCAAGGAGCTGCAGGGGGGTGTCCTGGTCTCGGTCGGTTCCTGGCTGGATGCCGGCCGACCGTGGGGGAGATGAAGCAGCCTCGTTCAAGGGCAGCCAGTTTTCCAGGAGCTGCAGGCGGGCATCCTGGTCTTGGTCGGTGGCTGGCAGGGTGCCGGCCGACCGTGGTGGAGCTGAAGAAGCCCGTTTAAGGGCAGGCAGCTTCAAGGAGCTGCAGGTGGGCTTCCTGGTCTTGGTGGGTGGCGGGCTGGGTGCGGCAACCGTGGGGAGCTAAACAGCCCAGTTCAAGGCAGGCAGCTTCAGGAGCTGTAGGTGGGCGACTGACCTCAGTCGGTTTCTGGCTGGCTTCCGCCAACCGTGAGGGAGCTGAAGCAGCCCCTGCTCAAGGGCAGGTGGCTTCCAAGGAGCTGCAGGCTGGTGTCTTGGTCTCGGTCGGTGGCTGGCTGGGTGCTGGCCGACTGTGGAAGAGCTTGAACCAGCCCTGCTCAAGGGCAGGCAGCTGGAGAGAAGAAAAGAGCAGGTCTTAAATAGCATAGAAGTTAGAATGGATAGATTTGAGCAGTTTAGTAAGACAAAAGGTAGATAGGCTTTTCGGTGCCAAGGCAGAGTGCTTGGATGGGGGGGTGCAGGAGGAACACTGAGACAGAAGAGGTGCAAGCACTTTAAAACACTAGTAGAAATTATAATCTAGCTAATACAGTTGAAAAACTTCTACTTCACAGTTGAAATGTGCTTAGTTCTTTCAAAAATCTATTTGTAAAAAGTGCCATGTGGATGAAGCAGGGGAAAAGTCCTGGCCAATCAGAGCGGGTTTGCTGGAAGCACCCGTGTTCCGATTGGCTGCATTGTCCCCTGCCTTCCAAGGAGCTGCAGGCGGGCATCCTGGTCTTGGTCCGTGGCTGGCTGTGTGCCAGCTGACCGTGGAGGAGCTGAAGCAGCCCCTTTCAAGGGCAGGAAGCTTCCAAGGAGCTGCAGGTGGGCGTCCTGGTCTCAGTCGGTGGCTGACTGTGTGCCGCCGTCCGTGGGGCGCTGATGCAGCCCCGTTCAAGGGCAGGCAGTTTCAAGGAGCTGCAGGCGGGCATCCAAGTCTCGGTCGGTGGCTGGCTGGGTGCCGCCAACCTTGGGGAGCTGAAGCAGCACAGTTCAAGGGCAGGCAGCATCCAAGGAGCTGCAGGCGGGCATCCAGGCCTTGATCGGTGGCTGGCTAGGTGCCAGCAGACTGTGGGGGAGCTGAAGGAGCCCCATTCAAGGGAAGGCAGCTTCCAAGGAGCTGCAGGCAGGTGTCCTGGCCTTGATCAGTGGCTGGCTGGGTGCTGGTCGACCGTGGTGGAGCTGAAGAAGCCCCATTCAAGGGCAGGCAGCTAGAGAGAAGAAAAAGGAGCATGTCTTAAATAGCACAGAGGTTAGGATGGGTTAGATTTGAGCAGTTTAGTAAGACAAATGGTAGTTAGACTTTTCGGCGCCAAGGCAGAGTGCTTGGATGGGGGGGTGCAGAAGGAACACTGAGACAGAAGACATGTAAGCACTTTAAAACACTAGTAGAAGTTACAGTCCAGCGAATACAGTTGAAGTACTTCTATTACACAGTTGAAATGTGCTTAGTTGTATCGAAAATCTATTTGTAAAAAGTGTCAGGTGGCTGAAGCAGGGGAAAAGTCCTGGCCAATCAGAGCAGGTTTCCTGGAAGTGCCCATTTTCCAATTGGCTGAACTCTCCTGTGCCTTCCAAGGAGCTGCAGGCCGGCATTCTGGTCTCAGTCGGTGGCTGGCTGGGGGCCAGCCGACAGTGGAGGAGGGGAAACAGCCCCATTCAAGGGCAGGCAGCTTCAAAGGAGCTGTAGGCGGGCGTCCTGTTCTAAGTCAGTGGATGGCTGGGGGCCAGCCGACGGTGGAGGAGGTGAAGCAGCCCCGTTCAATGGCAGGCAGCTTCCAATGAGATCCAGGCGTGCATCCTGTTCTCGGTCAGTGTCTGGCTGGGTGCCGTCTGACCGTGGGGAGCTGAAGCAGCCCAGTTCAAGGGAAGGCAGCTTCCAAACAGCTGCAGGCGGGTGTCCTTGTCTCGGACGGTGAATGGCTGGGTGTTGACCGACTGTGGGGGAGCTGAAGCAGCCCCGTACAAGGGCAGGCAGCTGGAGAGAAGAAAAAAGAGCAGGTCTTGTATAGTATGGATGTTAGGATGGGTTAGATTTGAGCAGTTTAGTAAGACAAAAGGTAGTTAGACTTTTCGGCACCAAGACAGAGTGCATGGATGGGGGGCTGCAAGAGAAGCACTGAGACAGAAGAGGTGTAAGAACTTTAAAACACTAGTAGAAATTACAATCCAGCTAATACATAGAAACATAGAAACATAGAAGTTGACGGCAGATAAGGACCGCAAGGCCCATCCAGTCTGCCCATTTCTTTTTCTACCTTATAAATGTGCCATCGGCCTTTGCTCTGTCAGTGACCTATCTATTCATAGTCATTTGTATTGCTCCTTATGCCTATCCATGCCTGTTTGAAGCCCTGCACTGTATTCATAGCCACCACTTCTTGTGGTAAGCCATTCCATGCATCTACCACCCTTTCTGTGAAAAAAGAATTTCACATTCCCCTTAATCGGCCTCCCTCTAATCTCATGCTGTGTCCTCTTGTCCTGCTATTTTCTTATATTTAAACATGTTAGACTCTTTCACCTTGTTTATGCCCTTAAGGTGTTTAAATGTCTCGATCATATCACCCTCTCCCTCCTTTGCTCAAGGGTATACATATTGAGCTCCGTTAATCTGTCCTCATATGTCTTCTGATGCAGTCCCTGCACCATTTTGTTGCCCTTCTCTGGACTGCCTCAATTTGGTTAATGTCCTTGTGAAGGTGTGGCCTCCAATACTGCACGAGTACTCCAGATGGGGCCTAACCAATGTCTTGTACAGAGGGATTATTACCTCCCTCTTACGACTTGTGATACCCTACTAATACACCCTAACACCCCCTAGCCTTACCTACTGCTTTAGAGGTCTGCTTGGATGATTTTAGGTCATCAGTGATGATGATGCCCAAGTCTCTTTCTTCCTTTGTGACTGCTAGCAACTCCCTCCCAGCCTATAAGTGGCTTCAGGGTTTCTCTTCCCTATGTGCATGATTTTGCACTTCTTTGCATTAAACTCAGTTGCCACTCTTCTGACCATTCTGCTAGTTTATCCAGATCTCTTCTCATTCTGCCCACCCCATCTGGATCATCTACTCTGTTGCAGATCTTGGTGTCATCTGCAAACAGACAAGCATTACCCTCTAGTCCATCTGCGAGGTCACTAATGAAGATGTTGAATAGGACTGCCCCAGGACTGATCCCTGAGGTACCCACTTGTGACTTGCATCTCTTCTGACTGTATACCATTTACCACCACTCTCTGTTTTCTGCCAGTCAACCAGTTTGCCACCAGTTGACCAACTTCTGACCCACCCCGAGCCTACCTAGCTTATTTATCAATCTTCTATGTGGAACAGTGTCAAAAGCTTTGCTGAAGTCAAGGTAGGCGACATCAACTGCTCCCCTTGGTCCACCACTCTGGTTACCCAGTCAAAGAAATCTATGAGATTAGTTTGACAGGACCTTCCTTTGTAAACCCATGCTGTCTTGGATCCTGTGCCCCTATGGATTCCAGGTGTTGCACTATCCTTTCCTTAAGGAGTGCCTCCATAATCTTGCCCACTACTGAGGTAAGACTGACCGGTCTGTAGTTCCCCCTCCTCCTGCTACCACTCTTGTGGAGTGGGACTCACAAGCCCTTCTCCAGTCTTCTGGGACCTCTCCTGTGCTCAGAGACTCACTAAACAATTCTGCAAAGGCTCTGCTAGTTCCTCCTTTAGCTCAGTTGAAAACATCTGTCACACAACTGAAATGTGCTTAGTTCTATCGAAAATCTGTTTGTAAAAAGTGCCAGGTGGCTGGAAGCAGGAAAAGTCCTTGCCAATCAGAGCTGGTTTGCTAGAAGTGCCTGTGTTCGAATGGCTACGCTGTCCCTGCCATTTCCAAAGAGCTGCAGGTGGGTGTCCTGGTCTCAGTCGGTGGCTGGTTGGGTGCCATCCGACTGTGGGGGATCACAAACAGCCCGTTCATGGGTGAAGTAGCTTCAAGGAGCTGCAGGCGGGCCGCTCTAGTCTCTCGTCCAGCAGCTGGCTGGGTGCCGGCCGACTGTGGGAAAGCTGAATCAGCCCATTCAAGGGCAGGCAGCCTCCAAGGAGCTGCAGGTGGGCATCCTAGTCTCGGTTGGTGGCTGGTTGGGTGCCAGCCAACTTTGGGGCAGCTGAAGCAGCCCCGTTCAAGGGCAGACAGCTTCCAAGGTGCTGCAGGCGGGCATCCTGGTCTCGGTCGGTGGCTGGCTGGGTGCTGGCTGACCACGGGGGAGTAGAAGCAGCCCTGTTCCAGGACAGGCAGCTTCCAAGGAGCTGCAGGCGGGCGTCCCGGTCTCAGTCAGTGGCTGGCTGGGTGCCGGTCGACCGTCTGGCGGCTAAAGCAGCCCCGTTGAAGGGCAATCAGCTTCAAAGGAGCTGCAGGCAGGTGTTTTGTCTTGGTTGGTGGCTGATTGGCTGCCGCCAACGATGGGGAGCTGAAGGAGCCCCGTTCAAGGGCAGGCAGCTTCCATTCAGCTGCAGGTTGGAGTCCTGGTCTATGTCAGTGGCTGGCTGGGTGCTGGCCGACCGTGGGTAGCTGAAGCAGCCCTGTTCAAGGGGCAGCCAGCTTCCAGGAGCTGCAGGCAGGCATCCTGGTCTTCGTCGGTGGCTGGCTGGGTGCCAGCTGACCGTGGTGGAGCTGAAGAAGCCCTGTTCAAGGGCAGGCAGCTTCCAAGGAGCTGCAGGTGGGCGTCCTGGTCTCGGCCGTTGGCTGGCTGGGTGCCGGCCGACTGTGGGAGAGCTGAACCAGCCCCGTTCAAGGGCAGGCAGCTGGAGAGAAGAAAAAAGAGCAGGTCTTAAATAGCATAGAAGTTAGGATGGGTTAGATTTGAGCAGTTTAGTAAAACAAAAGGTAGTTAGACTTTTCAGCACCAAGGCAGAGTGCTTGGATGGGGTGGTGCAGGAAGCAGCACTGAGACAGAAGAGATGTAAGCACTTTAAAACACTACTACAAAGTACAATCCAGCTAATACAGTTGAAAAACTTCTATTACACAGCTGAAATGTGCTTAGTTGTATGAAATCAATTTGTAAAAGTGCCAAGTGGCTGAAGCAGGAGAAAGTCCTGGCCAATCAGAGCAGGGTTTGCTTAAAGGGCCCGTGTTCCATTGTGCTGCGCTGTCCCTGCACCTTCCAAGGAGCTGCAGGCGGGCGCCCTGGTCTTTGGTCGGTGGCTGGCTGGGTGCTGCCCGACCGCGGGTGAGCTGAAGCAGCCCGTTCAAGGGCAGGCAGCTTCCAAGGAGCTGCAGGCGGGCGTCCTGGTCTCGGTCGGTGGCTGGCTGGGTGCCTGGCCGACCGTGGGAGAGTGAAGCAGCCCTGTTCAGGCGCAGCTTCCAAGGAGCTGCAGGCGGGCTGCATTGGTCTCGCCGGTGGCTGGCTGGGTGCCGCCGACTGCGGGCGGGATCTGGAAGCAGCCCTATTCATGGGCAGGCAGCTTCCAAGAGCTGCAGATGGGCATCCTGGTCTCAGTCAGTGGCTGGCTGGGTGCCGACCAACTGTGGAGGAGCTGAAGCAGCCCCGTTCAAGAGCAGGCAGCTTCCAAGGAACTGCAGGTGGGCGTCCTGGTCTCGGTTGGTGGTTGGTTGGGTGCTGGCTGACTATGGGGGAGCTGAAGCAGCCCCGTTCAAGGGCAGGCAGCTTCAGGATCTGCAGGTAGGCATTCTGGTCTCAGTTGGTGGCTGGCTGGGAGCGGCCGACAGAGAGTAGCTGAAGCAGCCCTGAGCAGGCAGCTTCCAAGGAGCTGCAGGCGGGCGTCCTGGTCTCGGTCGGTGGCTGGCTGGGTGCCGCTGACCATGTGGGGAGCTGAAGCAGCCCTGTTCAAGGGCAGGCAGCTTCCAAGGAGCTCAGGCGGGCGTCCTGGTCTCGGTCAGTGGGTGGCTGGGTGCCGTCCGACCGTGGGAGCTGAAGCAGCCCTGTTCAAGAGCAGGCAGCTTCCAAGGTGCTGCAGGCAGGCATTCTGGTCTCTGTCAGTGGCTGGCTGGGTGCCGACCGAGCGTGGGGGAGCTGAAGCAGCCCCGTTGAAGGGCAGACAGCTAGAGAGAAGAAAAAAGGGTAGGTCTTAAATAGCATAGAGGTTAGGATGGGTTAGATTTGAGCAGTTTAGTAAGACAAAAGGTAGTTAGACTTTTCGGCGCCAAGGCAGAGTCCTTGGAAAGGGAGGTGCAGGACGAGCACGGAGACAGAAGAGGTGTAAGCACTTTAAAACACTAGTAGAAATTACAATCCAGCTAATACAGTTGAAAAACTTATATTACTCAGTTGAAATGTGCTTAGTTGTATCGAAAATCAATTTGTAAAAAGTGCCCGGTGGCTGAAGCAGGAAAAGTCCTGGGCAATCAGAGCGGGTTTGCTGGAAGCAGCCATGTTCCAACTGGCTGCGCTTGTCCCGCACTTCCAAGGAGTTGCAGGCAGGCATCCTGGTCTCGTCGGTGGCTGGCTGGGTGCCGGCTGACCGTGGGGAGCTGGAAGCAGCCCTGTTCAAGGAAAGGCAGCTTCCAAGGAGCTGCAGGCAGGTGTCTGGTCTCGATATTTGGCTGGCTGGGTGACAGCCGACCATGGGGAGCTGAAGCAGCCTTGTTCAAGGGCAGCCAGCTTCCAAGGAGCTGCAGGTGGGTGTCCTGTCTCGGTCAGTGGCTGGCTGGGTGCCATCCGACTGTGGGGGAGCTGAAGCAGCCCTGTTCAAGGGCAGGCAGCTTCCAAGGTGCTGCAGGCAGGTGTCCTGGTCTCTGTCGGTGGCTGGCTGGGTGCCGGCCGACCGTGGGGAGCTGAAGCAGCCCTGTTCAGGGCAGGCAGCTGGAGAGAAGAAAAAGGGTAGGTCTTAAATAGCATAGAGGTTAGGATGGGTTAGATTTGAGCAGTTTAGTAAGGCAAAAGGTGGTTAGACTTTTTGGCGCCAAGGCAGAGTGCTTGGAAAGGGAGGTGCAGGAGGAGCACTGAGACAGAAGAGGTGTAAGCACTTTAAAACACTAGTAGAAATTACAATCTAGCTAATACAGTTGACAAACTTATATTACACATTTGAAATGTGCTTAGTTGTATCGAAAATCAATTTGTAAAAAGTGCCAGGTGGCTGAAGCAGGAGAAGAGTCCTGGCCAATCAGAGTGGGTTTGCTGGAAGAGTCCATGTTCCATTGGCTGCGCTGTCCCGTACTTTCCAAGGAGCTGCAGGCTGGCATCCTGGTCTCGGTCTGTGTCTGGCTGGGTGCCGCCGACCGTGGAGGAGCTGAAGCAGCACTGTTCAGGGCAGGCAGCTTCAGGGAGCTGCGGCGGGCATCCTGGTCTCAGTCGGTGGTTGGCTTGGTGCCGGCCGACCGTGGGGAGCTGAAGCAGCCCTGTTCACATCAGGCAGCTTCCAAGGAGCTGCAGGCGGGTGTCCTGGTCTCGGTCGGTGGCTGGCTGGGTGCCGGACGACCGTGGGGAGCTGAAGCAGCCCTGCTCAGAGCAGGCAGCTTCCAAGGAGTTGCAGGCAGACGTCCTGGTCTCGGTCGGTGGCTGGCTGGGTGCCGCACGACTGTGGGGAGCTGAAGCAGCCCGTTCAAGAGCAGGCAGCTTCCAAGAAGCTGCAGGTGGCGATCCTGGTCTTGGTGGGTGGCTGGCTGGGTGCTTTACGAAGCGTGGGGGCTAAAGCAGCCCTTTCAAGTGCTGGCGGTTTCAATGAGCTGCAGTCGGGCATCCTGGTTTCGGTCGGTGGCTAGCTACATGTTGGCCGACAGTGGGGTGTGCGTTGGTTGCTGGCTGGGTGCCAGCCAACTGTGGGGGAGCTGAAGCAGCCCCGTTCAAGTGCAGGCAGCTTCCAAGGAGCTGCAGTCAGGTGTCCTGGTTTTGGTCGGTGGCTGGCTGGGTGCCGGCCGACCGTTGGGGAGCTGAAGCAGCCCCGTTCAAGGGCAGGCAGCTTCCAAGGAGCTGCAGGCGGGCATCCTGGTCTCGGTCGGTGGCTGGCTGGGTGCCAGCCGACTGTTTGGGAGCTGAAGCAGCCCCGTTCAAGGGCAGGCAGCTGGAGAGAAGAAAAAAGAGCAGGTCTTAAATAGCATAGTGGTTATAATGGGTTAGATTTGAGCAGTTTAGTAAGACAAAAGGTAGTTAGACTTTTTGGCGCCAACTCAGAGTGCTTTGATTGGTGGGGTGCTGGAAAAGCATTGAGACAGAAGATCTGTAAGCACTTTAAAACACTAGTAGGAATTACAATCCAGCTAATACAGTTTAAAACGTCATTACACAGTTGAAATGTGCTTAGTTCTATCGAAAATCTATCTGTTAAAAGTGCCAGGTGGCTGAAGCAGGGGAAAGGTCCTGGCCAATCAGAGCGGGTTTGCTGGAAGAGCCGTGTTCGATTGGCAGCGCTGTCCTGCACTTCCATGGAGCTGCAGGTGGGCATTCTGGTCTCGGTCAGTGGCCGCTGAGTGCTGGCCGACCGTGGGGAGCTGAAGCAGCCCTGTTCAAGGGCAGACAGCTTCCAAGGAGCTGCAGGCGGGTGTCCTGGTCTCGGTCGGTGGCTGGCTCTGGTGCCTGCCGACCGTGGCGGAGCTGAAGCAGCCCTGTTCAAGGGCAGGCAGCTTCCAAGGAGCTGCAGGCGGGCGTCCTGGTTTCGGTCGGTGGGTGGCTGGGTGCCGGCCGACCGTGGGGGAGCTGAAGCAGCCCCATTCAAGGGCAGGCAGCTTTCAAGGAGCTGCTGGTGGGCATCCTGGTCTTGGTCGGTGGCTGGCTGGGTGCCGGCCAACAGTGGTGGGGCGGTTGGTGGCTGGCTGGGTGCTGGCCGACTGTGGGGGAGCTGAAGCAGCCCCGTTCAAGGGCAGGCAGCTTCAAGCTGCTGCTGGCGGCATCCTGGTCTCGGTCGGTGGCTGGCTGGGTGCCAGCCGACCGTGGGGAGCTGAAGCAGCCCTGTCTCAGGGGCAGGCAGCTTCTAAGCAGCTGCAGGTGGGCGATGGGTATTCTGATAATTTAGTCACCGTTGTTCTTAAATGGAAGTGCAGGGCCTTCTGGGCACTAGGCTTCCACTCTACATACATATGCAGCTCTATGGAAGAATGGTAGCATAGGGCCTGAAAGGTCATGTGCACCCACAAGCAAATAAGGATACAATTATTCTATCTCAAAAAGTGAGGAAATAAATTGCAAAAAAAAGAAACTTGTTGATACTCTAGTTAGGGTTAAAGCGAGAAAAGTCAGGAAATGTGGTATTAGGGCTTCCAACCATAACACCTCACCCCTCCAGGAAGCACAGCAGGTGCACGATGTAACTTGGGGTTCTCAGGCCTAATGCTCACCATGTTTATATAGACTGTACACATCTGACCTTGTTTACAGACGGAATGTGGTGAGGGTTAAACTTGAGAACCTTATTACTGGTTTGGAAACCCTAATGCTGCATTTTCTTACTTTTGTTACTTTAACCCTAACTATAGCATTAACAAACTTTTTTGCAATTAATACTGTATATGTTTGTTTGCAATACTGTAAAGATTTGTTTGTATATGCCTCTTTTTGTAATATAATGAAAATTCCCCTACTCTTTTCGAGGAGTTCCATGAAATCTTTAACACACACCTGAACAGCCAGACCTTAGTTGAATGTCTCATCTAAATGCCTACCCTGGCTGATACGTGCTCAGCATTGGATCAAAATGCTCAGCACAAGGGCCGGAATATCCACCCTGGTGATTGGTATACCCACCCCAGAGTTAAAATAGCCACTCCAGAGTCCAGAATGACTACTGTTAGGGACTTTGATGTGCTGCCTGGGAGCTCTATGGGTGTCTACATCTTATAACATTTCACTCTCCAAAACAACATTAGTAACCCTTCTACGTTCTGAAAGATTTTTCATTCCCTATTTACCGCTCAGACACAGTCTCCCCCTTCTACTCTCTCCTTATCTCTGATGCTTCTGCTGTTGATCAGTCTTTTAACTCTTACTTTACTGCCTATTCTCTTTTTCTCATTCCTTCCGTACCCTCTTCCTTCCTTCCCTCTCTCTGCCTTCCTCTCCTCTTTAATTTTCTTTCTTTCCTGTTACTCTCCCATCTCTCTAAAGACTCTGCTTGCCCTTAATTCACTAAAGGGAGGTAGTACTGATGGCCTTGACCCTGAGCTTCTCCATCTCTTGGCACCTGCCATTGCTCTGTCCATTGCTTTTTTTTTAATTTTTTTTGTCCTTTGCTACTGTTCCTGATGTTTGGAAACAGGCTATCTTAATACCTATTCACAAAGTCGGTGATCCCATTTCTGGTAACTTCTGTCCAACATCTCTCCTTCCTACCTTGGCTAGGTTACAGGAACACATTGTTCTATCTGACGCACAGAAGCAGAGTGACTGTGTTAGTGAGGCGCTCCTTGAGCTAAGTGATATTTACATTATTTTTTATATTTAAAATTATTTTTCTTTCAAATCATTTGTGGTGTTTGTGAAAGAGGACATTGTTGTCTCTAAGTAGGTGTAAAATGTATTTGATAGATGATTGGGAGTCAGTATAGTCATCACATTTCTTTTGTGATTTGTGAAATCTGATTTGTGGCATGGATCTGGATTTTAATACGGGTACAAAAGTATACAAAACATTCTTGGTAATATTATCACTCCTGAAGTGAGAATACTACACTTCTAGAGTGATAATATTATTGTTCAGGTCCCATAATACTATAGTTGGGGACCTGAATGATTGTATTATCACTGAATGACAACAGCACATGCATTAATCTGTCTCCCCCATGTCTTAACGTATGCCTTCCAGTTGGTCACTTTTCCTGTGTGGGTGGGCAGAACACTTTTAAAAACATGGTAGCTTGTCTCTCACTTACCAAGACCAAACTAGGTCCTCGGCACTTCTCTGTATTTTAATTTTTTATTTTTGTGTCTCCAATAAGTGGAATTATCTGGTTGATTCTGCTGTCCCCTAATGAACAGCATGGTAGGACTCCCTACAGATTCAAAGAAGCAGCGCTTGTAGTATTGAAAAGTGGACAGGGGCAGGGAGTTCCATGAATGAACAAGAGAGAGGGGGCTCAACAAGACAGCGACAGTGCAGCGGTTAGCCAGGCCAAGTCAGTTCTTCACTGAAGTGGCCGACCAACTCAGATCCATATATTAAAAAAAATAACAGATATGCTGGCCCGGTGGTGCTGAGGATTGAGACACTGGACGTCACACCTCGCGCCACGCTGGTGACCCAGATTCAGGAACGGACTCAGGTCACTGGGGATTGGCAGGGGAGAGGGAGAATTGAGTGTCCCATGACTGCTCTCCTCCCTCTGGGGTGAGTAGGGTGAACTGCATCACTCTGCAGTGGCAACTGGCAGAAGTCAGATGCACTACAGGTGTGTGCACACTTAAGGGGTGGAGCATGACGGGCGTCTGCTGATGCCATTGCACATCCAGCTCCAAAGGGAGAAAATGGTGGAAAAATTGTGGGGCTATCGTGGTGGCTGATGGACGCACCCTGCACCCCCGGACATGAGAGGTGCACCCCGGGTGTCTGTGCTCCAGGTCCCCATAAGGGGGGATCCTGTGTTCTGGCCAGCCTGTGAGGGGAGAGTGCATGTTGCGGGCCAGACCTGGTCCGAGGTGCGGGTGCTGGCGACTGGATGATCACCGGGACTGCTCCGCAGAGAGGAGGGAAAAATAGAGTTGCGATAAAAATATTTTAAAAAATAACAGCTTTGTGTCCATTACCAGGGAGACCTACCATCTTGAGGTTCTGGACACATTAGAACCTCTCGAGCTTCACTGTTGAGGTTCATGTGTCCAGAACCTCTCGACGGTATTACTCCCTGGTAATTGACACAAGCCTGTCCATTATTCTCTTTTTAGCAGTTTCTGTGAGTGCCTTTTGTGGGGTTTGATTTTGAGGACCTGGGTATTTCTGGACACTTTGCTGCTTTGGTGGCTGTTTCTGTTAAATATAAGTGTTTTAGTGATGTGTATCAAATACTCAGTAGTGCATCAGATTTTATTGAGTTTTCTTTGACTTTGTATTTGTCATTTCTGTTGGATTTGCTGATCTGTTGTGTCAGCTTGTGAATAGTGTATTACTGTGATACTTGTGTAACCCCCCTGTTACTCGGGGTTACAAGAATCCCAGTTAGACCTAGTGGCAGGCAGGGAAGGCAGCTTGTAAAATTCCAGTTAAATGGATTTCACACTGTCTCACTCTGTTCTCAGTTTCAGCTGAGACTGAGGGATGACATCATTTTAGAACTGTCGCAGCTGCATAAGCCACATTGGAATGTTGCAGCTAGGAAAGTTAGGATAGAATGTTGGGAGGTTTTGAAATCAGTCTGTAGTAGAGTGTTGAAGAGGGAGGAGGTGTGCTGCAGCTGCAGGCCCTCAGAGCCCTCAGCTCTGGCAAAGAGCTATATTTTTGTTTGAGGTGTGTGTTCTCACCTAAAGAGGAACACAAGAATAGCCAAGTGAAGTGGTAGAGACCACTTACAAAGGTTCAGGGCCCCATCCCTGCGGGGATGGGGGGCAAGATTCGGCCTACTTCCAGGGGCAATCCCCTGGCCCGGCTAGAGGAAGAAGAAGCTGCCTAAATCTAGGTTTGTGTTGGAGCACCAGAAGTTTTGTTGAGATTTCTTTGAAGAGAAAAAAGCATGTGGGGCACTTGCAACCAAGGGGTGAGTTTTCTCTGCTAGAGGGCCAATGTGTTTTCACCTGGGACAAGATGAATTTAAGTGACTGCTACTGTGGGGTCAGGAAAAGACAGTCAAGTACAGTTTTAAAAGCTGTGGAAATTGGACTGCTTAACTCTGTGGGGGTCTAGAGAAATGGACAGAGCCACTCATTAAGTATGTTTCAAGTTCATCACATGTGGGATAAAAGAAACAGTAGATTATATGTGACTTACATTTAAAGAGAATCTACACAGTAAAGTGTTTTCAGAGATGAGGTGTTAAAGTCCAGAGGAATGGCCGGGTATGATTTATGGGAGCAAGAGGTGGGAGACCCCACCATCTGGCATGACCAGAGTCACCTCTATGGGTTTGCTTTGGGACACCTGTTTGCTTTCTTTCAGGTACTTGGCCAGTGCCTGAGGAAAGTACCCAGACGGATTGTTAAGAAGACCTGATGGAGCAGAAGTGCTCATAGGTGGTTTAGGAGCCACCAACAAATCTCCATGCTATATGGAAAGTGGTCCAAAGGGCTGGCAAGGGAGCCGAGCCATGAAGGAAGGTAGTCCAAAGGGCTGGCAAGGGAGCCAAGCTAGGAGTCGAAGTTAGGGCAGTGTGCCCTGTGTGTTCTTAAACCTGAGGGTTTACTAGTACTGAAGATGAGTGTGAGCTCTGGAGAAATCTGCATTTACCAGGAGTGTAGCCCTGTGGGTTCCGCCTATGCTTTATTGTTTATTGGTGTTTGTGAATAAAAGTCACACTTTAGAATCCAACTTCTGGTAATGCATATCTCAGTTATTGCTTCCTGTGTCAAAGTTATTGGGTGCCTCTGTGCAGAAAGTAGCAAAACCCTAATCACCATGCCGAGTGACACCTTTCTCCCCAAGTTTCAGGTTATAAAAATGGAGGCACCGCACATAGGACCTAGGCCCCTCAACCTGTCACTAGCCATACAGGCAGGGGTAGTAGCCTTCTCAGTTTAGCGCCGACTGGGAGTTACACTTGTCTGTTGTATAAGGAGCTCTCTGGGCTGCTAACTTCTACTGGAGTGTTTTTTTTACTTCCTAATTGTTTTTCTTTGGTTTGTTTTTGTGAGACAGCATCATAAGTGCATTTTTTGCCAGCTGCTGATGGTTGCTAAGAGCAACTGCTCTGTCATTGTGTTCTGGTTCTGTGATAGAATCAGCAGTAACAAGCTGGTCAGTTTTCACTCAGTCCACTGAATTCTAGAATACATTAAGCAAGCAATAACACACAACATGGTGTGGGTTATTGCCTAACAAGAGCATGCCCATGGGTGTACTAAGGCATGAGGCGCTTGCGCCGAGTGCCTTATGCTCCTAGGTGTGCTCTTATCAGGTGATAACACACACCTCGGAGTGTGTTATTATGCTTATAAAATGGGTCCCCAGTAAAAAAAAGTTAATTAAAACAAGCACATAAAACCTGTAAATAAATATAGTAAAAATAATGATCATATCACTAGAAAATAACAAAAAGTAGTCCTTGTCATTGTATTGTAATAAAGGGCAGTAGTGGCAGTGTGCCCTCCCCCCAACACACACAGAAACACTGAAATCACTAAACAGTATGGTTTCCATTAATTATTATTATTTTTGTAATATTAATCAATTTGGCTGTGTTCTCAATTTTACTGCCATTTGCACAGAAGCACCTTGTGCCCCCCACACACACACTATCCTCGCGGTATGCTTATAGTAGGCTTCTTATTTTTTTTAATGCTTTCCACTGTTTTCTTTAGCTGTGACGCAGCGCGGCCAACTGACAACAAGCGGGAGTGAGTGTGTCTCCCAGTGTGTCTTCTGTTGGCTGCTTTAGTTAGCAGTTTTCAAGCATAACTGCTTCCCAGACTTACTGCTGCTGTGCTGTATGAGCGATGCCAATCGCCCATTTTCAAAACAGTGGTATTAAAAAATCAAAACTAGGCTGTTGCTGTTAAATCTCATACCATGTCATTCACAGATGGAGGAGTGGGTTTCCATTGTACTTTGAAAGTTGCTTCATGGCGGCACAGGAGACAATCATTGGATTGAGGCAGCTTTCTCTACAGAAGCAGCAGAGGTGAGATTTTAATTTTACAATCAAGGAAAAAAGCATTAAAATGTTCTGTTTGGTGAGCATTGCACGTGCTGCCATGACACAGCTTTCAAATGACAAAGGAAGCCCTTCATTTCTTAACTCTACACTGTCACCACTGTTTTGTTGAGGCGACACATTGATACTTTTGTGGTGGGGTCAGGTTGACACAACTAGTGCCAGTTGCAGAGTTATGTCCTGATAAGGACACGGCAGCAAATGTGTTCCAGCCAATCAGGTTCCTGGAAATGATGTACCCATTTTATAACATTTATGAATACACTGTGTTTTGTTAAATCCTGTTTATTTGTTTTAACATTTATAATGTAAATGTGTATGGCGCTGTAATGGTAATATTGATGACTAGGAGGATACACTCAAAATTGAGGGGATTAGTATTTCACAGTGTTACAGCCGGAAATGTCTCTTAACTACACTAGAACTATTAGTCAATATCTGTCGGAAATCTGTGTGCCTAAACTTGGGAATATTTTTAAATTTTGGTTTCAGTTAGGAGCATAGAAATTTGTAACTGAACATTAAAAGACGCTATTGGGGTTACTATTCATTCTGAGGGGAGATGTTTCTAGAGAAGAGGGAGTAGGAGTGGAGGACAAAAGAATGGAGTGAGGGGAGAATGGACTGGTATTACTAAGGGCAATGGGAGAAGGGTGTAAGAGGGGGATCAGGTAGGGTAGTTGGGTATAATGGATGCGGCACTGCAGTGTATATGTCTATGTCGTGGAGATAGGTAGCCGGGTGTAATGGATGCGGCGCTGCAGTGTATATGTCTATGTCGTGGAGATAGGTAGCCAGGTGTAATGGATGCAGCGCTGCAGTGTATATGTCTATATTGTGGAGATTGGTAGCCAGGTGTAATGGATGCAGCACTGCAGTGTATAAGTATATGTTGTGGAGATAGGTAGTCGGGTGTAATGGATGCGGCGCTGCAGTGTATATGTCTATGTCGTGGAGATAGGTAGTCAGGTGTAATGGATGCAGTGCTGCAGTGTATATGTCTATGTCGTGGAGATAGGTAGCCGGGTGTAATGGATGCAGCGCCACAGTGTATATGTCTGTGTTGTGGAGATTGATAGTTGGGTGTAATGGATGCAGCGCTGCAGTGTATATGTCTATATTGTGGAGATTGATAGTCAGGTATAATGGATGCGGTGCTGCAGTGTATATGTCTATGTCGTGGAGATAGGTAGTCGGGTGTAATGGATGCGGTACTGCAGTGTATGTGTCTATATCGTGGAGATTGGTAGCCGGGTGTAATGGATGCAGTGCTGCAGTGTATTTGTCTATGTCGTAGAGATAGGTAGCCGGGTGTAATGGATGCAGTGCTGCAGTGTATATGTCTATGTCGTGGAGATAGGTAGCCGGGTGTAATGGATGCAGCGCCACAGTGTATATGTCTATATTGTGGAGATTGATAGTTGGGTGTAATGGATGCAGCGCTGCAGTGTATATGTATATGTTGTGGAGATTGGTAGTCGGGTATAATGGATGCGGCGCTGCAGTGTATATGTCTATGTCGTGGAGATAGGTAGTCGGGTGTAATGGATGCGGTACTGCAGTGTATGTATCTATATTGTGGAGATTGGTAGCTGGGTGTAATGGATGCAGTGCTGCAGTGCATATGTCTATAATGTGGAGATTGGTAGCCGGGTGTAATGGATGTAGCGCCACAGTGTATATGTCTATATTGTGGAGATTGATAGTTGGGTGTAATGGATGTGGCACTGCAGTGTATATGTCTATGTTGTGGAGATTGGTAGTCAGGTGTAATGGATGCAGCACTGCAATGGATGCGGTGCTGCAGTATATATGTCTATGTTGTGGAGATTGATAGTTGGGTGTAATGGATGCAGCGCTGCACTGTATGTGTATATGTCCTGGAGATTGGTAGCCAGGTGTAATGGATGCAGCGCCACAGTGTATGTGTCTATATTGTGGAGATTGATAGTTGGGTGTAATGGATGTAGGACTGCAGTGTATATGTCTATATTGTGGAGATTGGTAGCCGGGTGTAATGGATGCAGCACTGCAGTGTATATGTCTGTGTTGTGGAGATTGGTAGTTGGGTGTAATGGATGCAGTGCTGTAGTGTATATGTCTATGTCGTGGAGATAGGTAGTCGGGTGTAATGGATACGGTGCTGCAGTGTATATGTCTATGGCGTGGAGATAGGTAGCCTGGTGTAATAGATGCAGCGCTGCAGTGTATATGTCTATGTTGTGGAGATAGGTAGCCGGGTGTAATGGATGCAGCGCCACAGTGTATATGTCTATATTGTGGAGATAGGTAGTTGGGTGTAATGGATGTGGCACTGCAGTGTATATGTCTATGTTGTGGAGATTGGTAGTCAGGTGTAATGGATGCAGCACTGCAATGGATGCGGTGCTGCAGTATATATGTCTATGTTGTGGAGATTGATAGTTGGGTGTAATGGATGCAGCGCTGCACTGTATGTGTATATGTCCTGGAGATTGGTAGCCAGGTGTAATGGATGCAGCGCCACAGTGTATGTGTATATGTCATGGAGATAGGTAGCCGGGTGTAATAGATGCAGTGCTGCGGTGTATGTGTATATGTCGTGGAGATAGGTAGCTGGGTGTAATGGATGCAGCGCTGCAGTGTATGTGTATATGTCGTGGAGATAGGTAGCCGGGTGTAATAGATGCAGTGCTGCAGTGTATATGTCTATGTTGTGGAGATAGGCAGCCGGGTGTAATGGATGCAGCGCCACAGTGTATATGTCTATGTTGTGGAGACAGGTAGTCGGGTGTAATGGATGCAGTGCTGCAATGTATATGTCTATGTCGTGGAGATAGGTAGCCGGGTGTAATGGATGCAGCACTGCAGTGTATATGTCTATGTTGTGGTAGCCGGGTGTAATGGATGCCGCGCTGCAGTGTATGTGTATATGTCATGGAGATAGGTAGCCAGGTGTAATGGATGCGGTGCCACAGTGTATATGTCTATATTGTAGAGCTTGATAGTTGGGTGTAATGGATGCAGCGCTGCAGTGTATATGTATATGTTGTGGAGATTGGTAGTCGAGTATAATGGATGTAGCGCTGCAGTGTATGTGTTTATGTCCTGGAGATTGTAGTCAGGTAATGGATGCAACACAGCAATGGATGCGCTGCAGTATATATGTCTATGTTGTGGAGATTGATAGTTGGGTGTAATGGATGCAGCGCTGCAGTGTATGTGTATATGTCCTGGAGATTGGTAGCTGGGTGTAATGGATGCTGCGCCACAGTGTATATGTCTATATTGTGGAGATTGATAGTTGGGTGCAATGGATGTGGCACTGCAGTGTATGTGTTTAAGTCCTGGAGATTGGTAGTCGGGTGTAATGGATGCAGCACTGCAATGGATGCGGTGCTGCAGTATATATGTCTTTGTTGTGGAGATTGATAGTTGGGTGTAATGGATGCAGTGCTGCACTGTATGTGTATATGTCCTGGAGATTGGTAGCCAGGTGTAATGGATGCAGTGCCACAGTGTATGTGTCTATATTGTGGAGATTGATAGTTGGGTATAATGGATGTAGCACTGCAGTGTATATGTCTATATTGTGGAGATTGGTAGTTGGGTGTAATGGAAGCAGCACTGCAATGGATGCAGTGCTGCAGTGTATCTATGTTCTATGAGGAGATTGGGATTTGCCCAGTTTGTAGAAGGTTGACTCTACTTGGGGCAGAGAACACTAGACTGAGAAGCGAGCTGGAAATGCAAAATGGGGGGGTATGAATGTGTGCAATGAATACAGGATACCAATGTTAAGAGGCAATGGGATATTGAGGGGGACATGTTGGAGTAACTCCCAGGGAGACTATTATGCCAGGATGCTGGAGGGACTGGGTAGGGTGGGGGAGAGGTTGAAACATGAGGGCAGAGAATGAGGAGGCAAGTATGATGGGATTAAGGTATGGTAATGGAAGAGTGAGTTGGGGAAATAGAGTTAGCAGGTAGGGGAAGGAGAGGGTGTGTGAGAAAATGTTATGCAAGGATTTGGGGGAAGGAAGGGTTATGGCGGGGGGATCATGGTTTGGACATGGTAGTGGCAATTGGAGGAATGGGGATGGTGAGGTAGTGTGAAGGAGTGGGATGGGGAAAAGAAAGGTCTAAGCATGAGGAGACAGGAAATTGGAATGGCAGTGAAAATTTGGTCAGGGTCCAAAATAGGTATGCTCCGTTAGGTAATCTGCAAGGCATAGTTAAACAGGATTGGTGTGGTACAATGGTGGATAGAAACAGGGAAAGAGGAAGAGTTTGGAATGTGAGGTGGGGGAATAATAAAGCAAGGGAGAGGTTAGAGGGGTAAAAGTGGCAGTAGAGGAGTTGTTGATAACTTGGAGGTATCACGACAGGATTGGGATAGTAGGGAGGGGTTAGGTGTTCAGTATTAGAGGGTGCTTTTACTAGAATTCAGAATTTCACAGTGGATGGAAAGGCATTGCAGGGCTGTATAAGGGGGATAAGCCAGCTGTGAGTAGCAAGAATAGGATGGTGGAAGGGGATGGGGACTTGGAGATAGATAAACCTATTGAACTGGGTGCTATTGGGGTGATTTTGAAGGATAAGCAGGGGAATGCAGTAGCAATGGTAGATGGGAGCAATAATATTCTGAGGGAGGAGATGAAACTTGCAGATGATGATGAGGTAACTATCAGAGTGATAAAATCAGTGGGGCAAGGAGACATGAATAATGACAAGGATGGGGACTTGGAGGGGGATAAGCATCTGGATTTGGTAGCTAGTGGGGGGATTTCAGAGGATGAGGATGGGAAGAGGGGTTGATACATGCAAGGGTGACGAGGTACCTATCAGAGAGGTTAAATCAGTAGAGCAAGGAGTCATGGATGGGGTAATAAAGTTCAAATAGCATAGAGGGGATCATGAGGTCATAATTTGAAGGGGGATTGTTAAGAGTATCTGATAGGGGAAATAGGAACAGGAAGAGCTCAGTATGGGTGCATTGCTTTCCGGGGATGTCTGTGCATACAGCGAGGCATATTGACCCTGAAGAGGATAGGAGACAGCGGTGGAAACCTCATTTTATAGAACATCTAGGCACAAATGACTTAGGGAATAACAGTCTTAAGGAGGTCATAGCAAGGTTTAAGGAATTGGCAAGGGTGTATAGTAATGTAGCAAGGTCAGTTACCTTCTCAGAGGTACTGCCTGTGCCTAGAGCTAGTGTATATGATAAGCAGAAAATTAACGATTTTAATGCATGGTTGAGGGGATGATGTAAATCTGTGGGATTTGGGTTGGTAGGGAATTGGGGGGTGACATGGGCAAACAGTAGTTTGTATGCCTCAGATAGGTTGCATTTCAGTAAAGAGGGTGCAGCAGTTCTCAAAAGTAAATCTGAGGTGTTTCTGACATCTTATTTTAGTTTAAACTAGTAAGGGGGAGGGAGAAACATATCAATCATTTGGAGGCTAGGGCCTATGGTGGACCATTGCCTACTCTGCTGTGGGTGGGGGAGTGGGGCATAGGAATGGTACTGGTTGGGGATATGAGGAGAAAAGTAGTAGGGACAAGGGTCATGGGAAGTGATGGGTAGTTGTCTCCATGAATGCAAGGAGCCTAGGTAATAAAATACCAGAGGTGCAGGCACTTCTGGTGGTGGGGGGGTAGATGTTGCCACCATTACTGAAACATGGGCAAATCAAGATAGAGAATGGGATTTAATAATGCCAGGCTTTAGGTTGTTTAGGAGGGATAGGGAATCTGGTAGGGGAGGTGGGGTGGCTGTCTACATATGGGAAGGAATAGATTGTCATAGAGAGGAAGAGTGGGGGAGGAGACATGGAGTCCTTGTGGATTACTTTATGTAAGTCAAAGACCAAGAGGGTTATGCTAGGGGTAGTGTATAGACCTCCATCCTAGCCAGAGGAGAAGGACAAGGAGTTAGTGGGAGTTATTCAGTGGAACTGTAGAAGGAGCAACACAGTGGTGGTTGGAGACTTCAGCCTACCAGGAGCTGATTGGGCCACCATGTCATCTAATAGCAGCAGGGAGCAGGTTATTCTGGATGCATTTCAGGATGTGTTCCTGACTTATCTGGTAAGAGATCCTATGAGATAGGGTAATATATTAGATCTTGTCTTGACAAATAGGGATCAAGTAAGGTATGTGATGGTGGGTGCACCCATAGCGGACAGTGATCATAGCACTGTATGGTTTGCACTTGAGTTGGACATTGAGGAGACAAATACTGCCACAAGATTGTCGATTTTAGAAGAGCTGATTTCAGTAGGATGGCAGAAGTATTAGGGAGGCAAGTAGTATAAAACCTGACATGGACACCACCCAAAATGAGATATCAGTATGGTTGGGACGGGTTTAGGCCAGTAACTCTTGTACTGTGTGGAGGAGTAAGAAGGCAGGATCTAATAAACCAAGCTAGTGGACCAGAGAAGGGCAAATGAGTGTGAGGGGAAAAAGGGTGCTTTTAAAAAATTATAAGAGGGCCGGTAAGGAATCAGATAGGGATGACTATATTAGGAGTACCAGGGAGGTTACAAGGGTGGTAAGGGCTGCCAAAGCTAAGAAGGAAATAAGGCTTGCTCAAGGGATCAGCACGGTAAAAAGGGGTTCTTCAAGTACATCAGGGAGAGGAGGAACTGCAGTGAACATATCTCTCAAATTAAGACAAGTGAGGGATTGGTAAATAAGGATGAACAGGCAGAAGTATTTAATGAATATTTGTGTTCAGTTTTTACAAGGAAGGGGGGATTACCTCAATCAATCAATCAATCAAGTCTTTATTTATCTAGGCGAACACCATTGAGCAAGCTCATTTATAAGGTGGACCTGCATCTCACAAGGTCAAAAAAATACATTTAAAAAACAAACAAGTGTAGTTATATATAAGAAAGATATACACAGTGCACAGTAAACAGTATTACGTAAAAGTTAGCATACATATTCATTGCCTTCATATTCATATTCATAGCATATTCAGAGAGAACCTCAGATATCGAAACTGGCGGGAGGTAAAGGTAGAAGACTGGCGTGAGTGGGAAAGGTACAGGGGCAGTACTCTACTAGGAACGCTAAGTTGACAGGCTGGGAAACATAAAAAAAAGAATGGAACAGGGTGGGAGGGGTGAGTAAAAAAGCAGTACAAGGAATAATTTTGATGATTGATTGGGGCCAGGATAAGATTTTATGGTGGGTCAGACAGTGGTTAGCAGAAGGCAACAACCAGGCTACTAGGGGCAATGGAAGCAGTTGCATAGCTCTGTAAACATTTTGGCATACAAGGTCTTGAACACAGCAAGACTAACAGGGGTGCGTAATTTCAACGATTTCTGTAACTTGTTCCAGAGCGAGGGCAGCACAAAGTCTATGGCCACTCTTTCAGACAGACAGAACACCAGGAGGAAGGAGCTACTGGTATAACTAAAACTTCTCTACTGGGACTAAGAACTAGATCTCTTGTACTGGGACCTTCAATTTAGGGTAAAAAAAAAAGGAGTTAGTGTGTTTGTCAGAGGTAGTTGAAATAAATCGTTATCTGTTATCTGTGTTATCTGTGTACTTATCTAGGTGCTTGTCACAGGTGTCAGAAGGGAATAGTTATCTGTGAAATTAACTAAGCGTAGAAAGATTTGCAAAGTAGGGGGAGTGCTTATCTAGAAGGAGCCACGATAAGACCAGATATAAACACTGCCCTAGATAGCTTCTGCCAGAGAACAGACAGAACACCAGGAGGAAGGAGCTACTGGTATAACTAAAACTTATCTGCTGGGACTAAGAACCAGAACTCTTGTACTGGGACCTTCAATTTAAGGTAAAAAAAAGGAGTTAGTGTGTTTGTCAGAGGTAGTTGAAGTAAATTGTTATCTGTTATCTGTGTTATCTGTGTACTTATCTAGGTGCTTGTCATATGTGTCAGAAGGGAATTGTTATCTGTGAAATTAACTAAGTGTAGAAAGATTTGCAAAGTAGGGGGAGTGGCTTAGCTAGAAGGAGCCAGGTTAAGACCAGATATAAACACTGCCCTAGATTGCTTCTGCCAGAGAACAGACAGAACACCAGGAGGAAGGAGCTACTGGTATAACTAAAACTTCTGTACTGGGACTAAGAACTAGATCTCTTGTACTGGGACCTTCAGTTTAGGGTAAAACAAGGAGTTAGTGTCTTTGTCAGAGGTAGTTGAAGTAAATTGTTATCTGTTATCTGTGTTATCTGTGTACTTATCTAGGTGCTTGTCACATGTGTCAGAAGGGAATTGTTATCTGTGAAATTAACTAAGTATAGAAAGATTTGCAAAGTAGGGGGAGTGGCTTAGCTAGAAGGAGCCGGGTTAAGACTAGATATAAACACTGCCCTAGATTGCTTCTGCCAGAGAACAGACAGAACACCAGGAGGAAGGAGCTACTGTTATAACTAAAACTTCTCTACTGGGACTAAGAACTAGATCTCTTGTACTGGGACCTTCAATTTAGGGTGAAAAAAAAGGAGTTAGTGTGTTTGTCAGAGGTAGTTGAAGTAAATTGTTATCTGTTATCTGTGTTATCTGTGTACTTATCTAGGTGCTTGTCACAGGTGTCAGAAGGGAACTGTTATCTGGCTTCTGCCAGAGAACAGACAGAACACCAAGAGGAAGGAGTTACTGGTATAACTAAAACTTCTCTACTGGGACTAAGAACTAGATCTCTTGTACTGGGACCTTCACTATAGGGTAAAAAAAAAGGAGTTAGTGTCTTTGTCAGAGGTAGTTGAAGTAAATTGTTATCTGTTATCTGTGTTATCTGTGTACTTATCTAGGTGCTTGTCACATGTGTCAGAAGGGAATTGTTATCTGTGTAATTAACTAAGTATAGAAAGATTTGCAAAGTAGGGAGGGTGGCTTAGCTAGAAGGAGCCGGGTTAAGACCAGATATAAACACTGCCCTAGATTGCTTCTGCCAGAGGACAGACAAAACACCAGGAGGAAGGAGCTACTGTTATAACTAAAACTTCTCTACTGGGACTAAGAACTAGATCTCTTGTACTGGGACCTTCAATTTAGGGTAAAAAAAAGAGTTAGTGTGTTTGTCAGAGGTAGTTGAAGTAAATTGTTATCTGTTATCTGTGTTATCTGTGGGCTATATTGCTCTCCTTCCCTCCCCTCCACCCCCCACCCTAAACCAGTTCTACTTTTATAGGCACAGGATTTAACTGACAACAGGAACTTCCTGTTTGGGAGCAGGAAGTGAGTGATCACAGAGCCACAAAAGACTCACCATCCTAGAAGGGCAAGAGTAGCTCCCGTCCCCCAGCTGCTGGAGGTCTGACTCTGAGCAAGTAAGGAGACTACTGAGAAATATAGAACTTCTTGTCTCAGAACTGGAAGATCAGGAGCTAAAAGGTGCAGAGACAGTAAGTAAGTAGGAGAGAAGAAAAAAATAAACAAACAGAAGAAAAGAGTAGGTATTCCAAATAACAGCTAGGGGCCAGAAAAAGACATGTTGGGAGTGGTGCAGTGCAGTGACTGTGGAGCAGCAGTCTCTGGGAGATGTTCTGGAGAATGCAGTGTTGTCCCATCTGTAGGCACCTCTCTGGGCTGAGGGAGGAGGTTGCTCATCTCCAGGCTGAGTTGGCCAGGATTTGTGGGACCTCCTCTCCCACCCAGGGACCACCAGGGTCACTGCCATTGCCTCAGAGGTTGCCAAGAAAGAGGAGTGGTTGGACCACAGTGGGCTCAGAGAGGCTGAGGGTGGTGGAACAGAGGCGCATCCCTCCAGTTGTACCTCTCTACAATTTCTATGCCGTTCTGGAAAAGTGTGGTTCCTTTATGGAGGCACACACAGTGGAGACCAAGGAGGATGCTGGGAACCTCCACAAAGGAGACCCACAGGAGGGTGGCATGGGACCCCACAGGGGAAGGAAACAACTCCTAGTGGGGGACTCCATTGTTAGGAAGGTAGAACTGGGGGAGAAAGGGGAGAGGGAGATAAGGTGCCTGCCTAGTGCCATGGCTTAGAGGGACAAGGAGCGAATCCTCAGGATCGTAGGAGCAGCTGCACAGGGAAGGGAGCTGGATGTCATTGTCCACCTAGGAACAAATGACCTGGCTAAGAAAGGGATAAGAGCAGTGCAAGAAATGTTTGTGGAGATGGGAAGGGGCCTTAGACAAATAGCACACACGGTAACCTTCTCGGAGGTGCTGCCTGTCTATGGCATGGGTGAGGCTAGGGTACTCCACACCATGGGATTCAATCAGTGGTTGAAAAACTGGTGCAGAGCTCAGGGATTTGGCTTCATTGGGGTCTGGGGGTCCACCTGGAGGGATGCATGCCTATACTGGCATGATGGTCTGCATCTGTCCAGGAGGGGGAACCAGGATCCTAGGTGATAGGTTTAAATACTTCATTGACAAGCATTTAAACTAGCCAAGGGGGGGAGGCACTGGAAAGGAGCAGGGAAATCCTAGCCCCCCAAAAATATCAAGGTACTAAGTGAGGTAGACACCAACATAGAGATGTCGATAGGGAGAAGTACAGGGGTAAATGGAGAAAGTGACAAATGCCAATAAGGACAGGGATGGGGCAAAAAGGGGTAAGGCCATCAAGAAATGGAGAGTAATGAGTACCAATGCCCATAGTCTGGGCAACAAGCTCTCCCTGAACTGGTGGCCTTGATGGAAGAGGGCTGCCTGGATATCGTAGCAGTCACAGAAACATGGTACACAGAGAACCATGACTGGGATGTTAACATACCAGGGTACACAACCTACAGGAGAGACAGGGAGGGCAGAAGAGGGGAGTAGCTCTCTTGTAAGGGAAGGGATAAAAGCAACTGAGCAAAGAGTAAACAGGGAGGAGAGGAGGCACTGTGGGTCACCTTAGAGACTGGAAATTGCACCACAATCCACACAGGGTTGTATATAGAGCCCCAAGTCAGGGGAGGAATGACAAGGATATGATAGAAGGCATACTCAGGATGGCAGAGAAAGGAGATACTGTTGATGGGGACCTTAACATGCCAGATGTTAAATGGAGCACCTTTGGCAGCCACATCCAAAAGCAGGGCCATTTTGATGCCCTTCAGGTGGCATGCCTCAAACAGCTAGTTTTGGAACCTACTCATGAGGGAGCAATCTTAGACCTTGTACTCTCAAATGGGGACAGGAGAGGATCTCAGATCTAGAAGTGGGTAGCCGTTTGGGAACAAGTGACCACCAAACAGTGTGGTTCACGATAAACTCAGCTAGAGTCAAACTATACAAAAGTGAGGGTTCTGGACTTCAGGAGGGCTGACTTTGGCAAGATGGGAGAGTGCCTTAGAAAAGCACTAGCAAACAGGCTAGAAGGAGGGGTGGAGCAACAATGGGGAAATAGCAAAACTGCCATCACAGAGGCAACAAGCCTTTGTGTGAAGCAAATAAACAAATCAAAATGAAAGAAAAAGTCACTATGGTTCTCAAAAGAGGTGGTGGTGAAGGTTAGGGAGAAAAATATAACATTTAGGAAGTATAAGGAAACACAGAAGGAGCAGGACAGAGAACTGTACCAGTTATGGCAGAAGGAAGCAGGGAGGGTAGTCAGAATAGCAAAGGTACAAACTAAGGAAAAGATAGCTAACTCGGTTAAGAAGGTGGATAAAACCTTTTATAGGTATATCAGGGAGTGTAGAAAGACAACGGGAGGGATAGTGAGGCTGAATAGAATGGACAGTGGGTGGACAGAGAGTGAAAGTGAAAAAGCAGGGATACTGAATAAATACTTCTGTTCAGTATTCACAAAAGAGGAAGTGGGGGAGGTGTCTAATCCAATTAACAGAAGCACTCTGGAGAGGGGGGTCGATCCCAGTCCTTTCACAGAAGAAAGGGTTCTGAAAGAACTCCTAAAACTGAAGGTGGACAAAGCAATGGGGCCAAATGGAATACACCCCAAAATTCTAAAAGAATTATGCAGAGAACTAGTGACACCACTGACTACCCTTTTTAACAAATCATGGGAGGATGGTGTGGTACCTGAGGACTGGAAGAAGGTGGATGTGATTCCCCTTCACAAAGGTGGGACCAAGACAGAGGCAGGAAACTACAGACCAAGGCAATTCTTGTGGGGGGTAGGAAGAAATAGGCTGTTGGTTAACTAGGATCTGCGGCCTATCCTGTAGGTAGGGAAATGGGCAGACTAGATGGTCCAAGCAGTCTTTATCTGCCGTCAAAATCTATGTTTCTGTGTTTATGTTTCTATTGACCTGTCAGTTTGACCTCTGTGGTAGGGAAAGTGATGGAATCACTTCTGAAGGAAAGAATTGTTGAGTATCTAGAGGCCAGTGGGGCACAGGACCCAAGGCGGCATGGGTTCACAGCGGGAAGGTCATGTCAGATGAATCTAATTGATTTCTTTGACTGGGTGTCCAAAGTAGTAGACCAGGGAGGGGCTGTGGACATGGCCTACCTAGATTTTGGCAAGGCATTTGACACAGTCCCACACAAAAGATTAGTAGTCAAATTAACCAGCCTGGGAGTGGGTCTCAGGGTGGTAGCCTGGGTAAAACATTGGCTGAACAACAGGACACAGAAGGCAATTGTAAATGGAATCCACTCTGAAGAAAGAGGGGCTACTAGTGGGGGACTGCAGGGTTCAGTACTGGGTCCAGTCCTTTTTAATGTCTTTATAAGTGACATTGCAGAGGGACTGGAAGGAAAAGTATGCCTCTTTGCAGATGACACAAAGATGTGCAACAGGGCTGATACACAAGAAGGCGTGGAAAAGATGAGAAGGGACTTGGCAAGGTTGGAGGAATGGTCAGAAGTATGGCAGCTTGGATTCAATGCAAAGAAGTGCAAAGTAATGCACCTGGGAAACAAAAACCCAGGGGAAGATTACACAATGGGAGGGGAGGTAGTAACAGCAACAAAAATGGAAAGGGACCTGGGGGTAATCATATCAGATGACCTTAAGGTTGGCAAGCAATGTGAGAAGGTGGTAGGGAGGGCTGGGGGGATACTGGGATGTATAGGGAGAGGAGTATCGCCAGCAGAAAACAGGAAGTTGTTATCCTGTACGGACAATTGGTGAGACCCATCTCCATAAGAACATAGACAGGATGGGAGGCAGTTCAGAGGAGGGCAACTAAAATGGTGCAGGGTCTGCAAGAGAAGCCATATGAAGAGAAACTAAAGGAGCTTAATATGTATACCCTTGAGGAAAGGATGGAGGGGGGGACATGATAGAAATGTTTAAGTACCTCAGTGGAATCAACAAAGTCCAAGAGGGTAGAATCTTTGAGAAAAAGAGATGTACAAGAACAAGGGGACACAATTTGAAGATAGAGGGGGGACGGCTCAGGGGCAATGTGAGGAAGTATTTTTTCACAGAGAGGGTGGTGGACGCATGGAACAGCCTTCCTGAGGAGGTTGTGCGGCCTAAAACTGTGGGAGAATTCAAGAATGCATGGGACAGACATAAGGCAATTTTTGTGGGGGGTAGGAAGAAATAGGCTGTTGGTTAAACAGGATCTGCAGCTTATCCTCTAGATAGGGAAATGGGCAGACTAGGTGGGCCAAGCGGTCCTTATCTGCTGTCAAAGTCTATGTTTCTATGTTTCTAGTTATTTCAACAGAGTCATGGGAAAGATTGTGGAATAATGCAATAAAATCTTCTAGAGAGGTGCAAGGAAGACTTTTACAGTTTAAAATCTTGCACTACTATTACTATTCCCCTAGACAACTGTTTAAGTTAGGGTTAGAATTAAACAGCAGATGTTGGAAATCTGGTCTCCCAGACGCAGGCCTTGCACACTTATTTTGGTATTGTATAAAACGTTGTTTCAATGGAAGCAAATACATACTATTTGCCAATCTATTGTTGGGTCATGTATATCTTCCCCCCCGACCAGTATATATCCTAGGAGACATTAATCTAATCCCAAATATTCCTAAACATAAGAACATGTTGGTGCTAACATGTGCATTAGCTTATAAAAGATTAATTCTTCAGCATTGGAAGGACATAAACTCTTTCAATATACAACAATGGTTTAATAATTTGCTGGCTGTGGCAAACAATGCACAAATATGTTATTCTCTAATGAATAAGATTGAACTATTTGAGAACATATGGGGTCCGTTTATATCACTTTGTACAATGTTGAAATAATAACTATATATCGAAAGTTTATAGGTTGGAGTATATGTCTCATTTAGTATTGGTGTCTGTATATTATATGTTACTTTACGTGATGTATTAAGATTACTAAGTTAGTAATGTGACGTATTGTTACTCCTTCAGCTCTGAATTCTATGTAATGCATATTTTTGATGTGATATTCTTTTATGAGAAAACAATAAAGTTTAAATTATAAAAAAAAATATCCATGGGAGTGGATGCACTTGGTCATTCCGGGTAACCTACATCTTCCCACCGATACTAGAGGTTCTGAAAGAGATATGCAGAACCAGAACCTGGGGGATAATCATCACCCTCATTGGCCCAGGAGAACATGGTTTGCCATGATAGTGACAATGGCACTAGACCACCCATGGACACTACCATTCAGGGACAATATTCTCAACCAGGGACCGGTATGTCACCTCAGTCCAAACAATCTCAAACTAACAGCCTGGCTCCTGAAAAGGAGAGACTGTTAAGAGAGCGATACCATCCAGTGGTCGCCAACACTATGGAGAAACCCCATTACCTCAAAATATTAGAGACGTTCGAGAATATTCCACAGGTGGTGCGAAGAAAAGAAAAGAAAAAAAATACAACCTCTAAGGGCCACAGTGCCCAACATACTTCTCTTCCTTCTGTAAGATCTGGATAAAGGATTGTCTCCAGCATCCCTAACAGTGCAAGTGGCAGCAATCGATCCAATCTACATCCTAAGATAAAACAATGGACCACTCCCTGGGACCTCAACTTACTACCCAGGGCAATGACCAACTCACCATCTGAACCTCTAGAGTCACTACCACTCAAAGGGCAAACACTTAACCCTTATGGTCACTATATGTTCTGCTAGATGCATAAGCAAACTACAAGCATTATCCCACAGACTGCCTTATCTGGTATTTCATGAAGAAAAGATCAGCTTAAAGATGATCCCTTCCTTTCTACCTAAAATATGCACACCCTTTCACACCAAACAGGTTATCAAAATACCTTCATGTGGACAAGATCAGCTTAAAGATGATCCCTTCCTTTCTGCCTAAATTATGCACATTGTTTCACACCAAACAGGATATCAAAATGGCTGTCTATATACTTGCAGACAAGGTAGATAGGGACCCTCAACATCAATTGCTAGCCATGGGGAAACTAATGACAACTTACATCACAAGAACAGCAGACATACGGCACATATTGGCTTAAGCACGCCATCACAGAGGCGTATAAGGCCTCAAATCATATACCACCAATGAAAATCAAGGCCATTCCACTACAGCAATAGCCACATTATGGGCCGAGAGAAGCATGGCCACAGTAGAGAAAATTTGTGCTGCCGCTACATGGGCATCGATGCACACATTCACTAAACACTACAGGGTAGATGTAGCCCTGGAAGCAAAAAATGAACTTTACTTAAGTAGTGTTGTTAGCAGCAAGTCCGAACATCACATAATGGACCGACTACCCACCCTTCTCACTAGGGTACTGCTTTTTACAGCGAAACCCATATGTAAGGAGTGTGTAGTGCCTCAGAGATTATCCCCCACAATGGTAGTTTACTCACCTGGTAAAGGTGATTGTGGGGGTATACATCTCTGAGGCATTCCACAACCCACCCAGGTAATCAGTCAGAGACAAAGGACTCACAGAGGAGCTTCAAGATGTAACAATCAGCATGCCGTATGGGCCAGAAATTATAGATTTGTATGAATAAGAAATAAAAAGAGGACCCTCATGGGCCACAGAAATTTTAGTAAAACATAACAAATGCCTCTACTATAATTTATTTAACATGCTAAGATACATCTCAGGAAATCTTGTGCTGCCTACTAACAAGTCAAGAGTTATTGGTTACAGATTAGGTACAGCTTTGGAAGAATTCAAACTGATCCTGGAGAGGCAGCATCACAGGGAAAGGGGGTCAGACTTCTTTGAAGTCACATGTGCATCAAGCAACCTATCAGGTGGACACAACCCATGTGTAAGGAGGGTGGAGTGCCTCAAAGACGTATACCCCCACAATCACCTTTACCAGGTGAGTAAACTACCATTATACACAGTGCAGTTGTAGTATTGCAGTGATTCTACATGGCTGGTGAACTAGTACATGTCATCATAGCCAGGAAGAGCTGCCTATCCAATGATTTTATGAAATGCATACCTTTTTCAATGTGCCCTGCATTGTACTGGTGTATTGTATCTGGCATTGTTTCTCTGACCCATTTTTGGTTTAAACCTTTACCTAAGCCTTCGAGGACTGACTCATGCATTAACAGTTCCTTGGGAATTATTAAGTCTGTGAAGTCTAACCTTAATAATTCAAGGCCACCAACTTGTCTTGAAGCATTGTGTGAGAATACTAATATATTAGGTAATGAGAAGATCATGCAGAACGCAGAATGGAATAGTTTAGGTATTACAAATATTGGGGATTTGACTGACTCAGAGATGGGCATTCTATGTCATTTTTCCCCTCAAACTCTGCTTCTGTCTGCCTTACCCCAGACTCTTTCCAGAGGGTCATTTGGCACTGCCATGTTCCCACCCTCCTGAAGTCCTCCATTTCTCCTCTGTCAGACATCTCTAGCCACTGCCAAGCAACCCTGCCCCCTGGCTCTGAGTCCCCGAGATGGGACTTCCTACTCCTCCTGGTGCTTTATCTATAATCTAGTAGAGTGGCCAGGCAGGGAGGAGAACCAGAGGAATGAAGAATAGACCCGGTACTGGACGTGGTTAGCAGGCCCCTGGACCCTCCTTCGCCTACCGGGAGGCAGGGTTTTTTCCTTTTTGTGTCCATGTGGAGCGCATACATGCAATAATGCCCATGCAGGCATGCTACTAGTGTCTGCCGTGCTCCACCCCTTTTGATGCGCCAGTTCCCATGAGACCTCCAATCTCCATCAGGGGTTGCCAGAGAGCCGAGTGAGGCCAGCATCCCTCCCCAGAAGAGAAGAGACATCTTCTGGATGCTCAATCCTCTCCCTCCCCGGCCAACCCCTGATGACCCCAAGTCTGTTCCCGTACCTGGGTCGCCGACTTGGTGCGAGGTGCAGTGTCCAGCACCTCAACCCTCGCCACCACTGGGATGGCATTCTGATGTTTTTTGAGGAGTTAAAACACAAATTCAGTCTTGGAAGCATCACTTTGTGATATACAGTATCTGCAGGTCAGGAAGATCTAATCAGACTCAGTTCTAGGCCCCGCCTGAACTGCCTCCCGTGGATCAAGATTGGTCTACAGTTTTGAAACTAGATAACCTCAGAAGAGGGGCATCATGGGTTTACAAGTATTTTTCAAACAACAGTCAGTTGATGTAGATGGCTGCATCTCTTAGGCACAAATTGGAAAAGATATTGGGTTTCCCCTATATCTGCAGAGATTGGATGACTCCTTGGACGAATGCATATCGTGCATGCAGAGAAGTGCAGGGGAGAACTATTCAGTTCTGCACATGTACTACTCCTCTCCTGCCAGCTTAGAAGAAATGAATTACTGTCTTGGGGGTAGGGGCTGGATATGTGGTGAACTACATGCAAATCTCCTGCACATGCTTTGGGATTGCCCCTGTGTTGTCAAAATTTGGGGAGCAGTCCATGAGATCGTCAGGAAAGTGTTGGATTCAGAACTATTATTTTCACCATTGACCTACATCCTAGGCCTCTCTTCCAATCCTGATGTTCTCCCTAAGTTTAAAGCATTGGGTTTCAGCCACTGCCTTAGCCTTGACGAGATTAATCCTTTCTAGGTAGAAAGATCCAAACCCACCAGCTATTCTAGAGTGGTTTAACAATATGTCTATGCTGGCTAGCAATGAAAGAATGTGTTATTTGTTAGTTGAGGAAAGTGTATAAAATAACCTGGAGTCCCTTCTTTAGTGTGAAACTCTGAACTGAAAATAGAGTGCTATCTTATCTCTTCTTGTCAGGCATAATTTCCTTATGTACTGCTACCTGTACTTATTTTTATACTGATTATTGACTTATTAAGTTCATACCTAGGTTATTTGTTAAGCTGTTATATTATATTTGAACTGTTTCATGTTGCTTTTTTTTTGTGCCTGGCTCCATAACTCCTCCTTCTGGAGGTTCCGGTCTCCACACTCCGCTCGCTGCCCCCCTTTCCCAGGATTACTCCCTGGGCAGAACTGTCAAGCAGGCACCCCCTCCCCAAGGAAACACTGTCCCTAAGCCCTGGCTTGCCCCTTGAGCGGGGTGACAGGAGCAGGACCCCCCACCAGACCTTGTTTGCAGCAGGAGAAGAGGTGGGGGCTTGCATTTTTGCAGGAGTTTTTCTCTGGGGTTGGGGACATGCCAGCATCCACCTTGCCTCCCTATCATGTGGTACCAGCCATGATGGTACCCCTAGCCTCTGCCAGGGGTCTGCATAGCACTGGACACTCTTTCCCCTTCCCCTGGAAAAGGAGAGCAGTTCCTGGGATGCTTAATCCTTCTCCCCCATCCAGCCCTCCAACTCTCGAGTTTGCCACTGAATCCGGGATGTCGGTGCTGTAGTCGGACACTTTGCTGCTGCGCCAGTGGGCCGGAATGATGTTTTTAAATGTAAGTGGATTGCTCGTAAACTTCTTATGAATTGAATAAAATATTTAATTGCAAACAAAGAAACTAGGAGCACAGTATGGTGGAGGATGGGGAGGTCTCTGAGACTGGATGGACAGTAGGGTTACATGGTGAAATCAGAGAAACTGGATGGACCATTTGTATACTTCTCAAGTCATTGTCTATGTTTCTATGTAGTATCTTTATATTATATGACCATACGATATGGCACCAACTGCACCTTCGTATACGTGACTGTGCACACCAAACAATCCAATCAAATCAAATCAAATCAAATCATCTTTATTTATAAAGTGCCTTTCAGAACCAAGGCGCTGTACAATAAAATCACATATACACATAGATTAAAATAATCACAAATTAACAGCCATAACTAGGATATGCTAAACCTGAATAAATATGTCTTTAACTCCTTTTTGAATTTCTCGATGGTTGGACATTCTCTCAACCAACGAGGTAGAGAATTCCACAGGGTTGGTGCTGAAAAAGCAAAGGCATGGGATCCTGATGTTTTTAATCAAACCCTGGGAATCTTCAGCAATCCCTTGTTGGTGGAGCGGAGAGGACGGAGGGGGCAATAGGGTACCAAGAGATCTTTCAGGTAGCCAGGTCCCTGATCATGTAGGGCTTTAAAGGTTAGTAAATCAACCTTATAGGTGATCCGCCACCTAACAGGCAGCCAGTGCAGTTCACGGAGCACAGGCGTAATATGGCTGGATCTAAAGATCTCAGTTAAAAGCCTTGCCGCTGCATTTTGCACCAGCTGTAGGTGATGGATTTCAACCTCAGATAGCCTTAGATAGAAGGAATTACAGTAATCAATATGGGTAGTGATAAAGGCATGGTCCAACGTTGGCATATCACCCGGTGGGGCCAGGTGTTTCACCCGGGCGATATTCCTCAGATGAAAAAAAGAGGATTTGACTAGGACTGATATCTGAGATTTTAAGGTCAAGCCATAGTCAACAATAATGCCCAGGTTTCGTACCCGATCAGAGGTAGTGAGTGACATACCGCCGAGCAATAAGCCCGGTGATTGGCCAGCCCCCAAACCCACCACCGGATGACCTGGGTCCACTACCAACACCTCAGTCTTATCAGGGTTCAGTCTCAGCCAGCTAGAACTCATCCATAATCTAATTTCAGCAAGGCAGCTATCCAACACGGAGAGAGCACCATCCTGCCCGGGCAGAAAGGACAGATACAGCTGAGTATCATCTGCATAGCAGTGAAAACCCAGACTGTATCGCCTAATGATATCTCCCAAAGGCAGCATGTACACTGCAAACAACATGGAAGCTAAAATGGAACCTTGTGGTACCCCACAAGGCAGGGAGTGAGCGCCAGAGGAATAAATTCCAGTGGTAACCCTCTGAAACCTGTCTGTGAGGTAAGACTGAAACCATTTGAGGACTGTTCCAGACAGTCTGCAATAAATCCGCAGGCGCTCCAACAGCATACCATGGTCTACAGTGTCAAATGCTGCAGAGAGATCGAGAAGGACCAGAATGGTACATGTCTTTTGATCTCTAGCCATTAGGAGGTCATTCAACACCCGGACAAGGGCAGTCTCCATACTATGCTTCTTCCTACAACCAGATTGGAGAGTGTCATAGACATTGTGAGTTGTAAGATGATCATCCAATTGTAACGCAACCGCCTTCTCAATAACCATACCAATAAAAGGTAGGTTAGAGATAGGCCAGTAGTTAGCTAGACAGTCTGGGTCCAAGGAGGGTTTTTATAGGAGTGGTCGAACTACCGCCTTCTTAAGGGGATCAGAAAAGACCCTCCTCTCCAAGGATTTCCAGACAATGTCAGCAAGGATCAGGCAGATAACCTCTACACATCCTACTAAGAGGGGTGTAGGACCCAGATCCAAACTACAACTGGTTGGTCGCAATGTTTGGATGATCTTCACAATGTCAATGAACTCCAGCCGGCAAAAATCTGACCAGACAGACTGGGTGCATAGCACTTCCTGTCGACAACTGCAATTCCTCAGAGGAGGAGTTGGACCGATGCCAGACCTGATGCTAGCAACCTTATCCGCAAAGAAATGAGCGAATTCCTCGCATCTTAGCTGAGAAAAAGCTTCTCTGAGCTGGAGACAGATTGGATTACACAATCTGTCAACAGTATGGAAAAGCTGAGCTGGTCGATTCTGTGCAGCAGAAATCTCCCTGGACAGGAATTCTGCCTTCTTATGGTTGATTTCTGATTGATAGCCATCATAATGCGCCATTAACCTAAGCCTGTCAGCATCATTACCGGACTTCTGCCAGACTCTCTCCAACACCCAAGACACATGCTGAGGAACCGCAACACTGCGCTAACCCAGCTTCACTCACTTCTGCCAGTAGCAGAAGTATGACAGTAGTGAATGTCAGCAGATGTAACGGTTGGCTACTATACACAGTGCAGTTGTAATACTGCTATGATTCTACATGGCTGGCGAACTAGAACATGTCTTCGCAGCCAGACAGAGCTGCCCATCTAATGTTTTTATGACATATATACCTTTGGCAATATGCCCTGCATTGTTTCTCTGACCCAGTGGCGGAGGAAGAGAAAGATAGGCCCCAATGCAGGTTGTAATTTTGGGCCCCCACCCCAATACCAGCACCTCAACCCCCCCGGCTGGGCCCCCCCAATTCCTTCCATCCAATTTTAATCCCTCCCCACCCAGCCAGGCAGCGGAACATAAATAAACAAATAAAATAAAATCACAAAGGGTGAGGGTCCCAATCCCAACTCAACTAACGCAGCAGCAGCGCAGCTAGCCTGCACGTGAAAGAGTACAGACAAGTCACTCAAGTCACTCACAATTGCTGCTGGGAGAAGTTGGGAGGGACCGGGTCAACTCAGCCATGCAGCCAGAAGAACTGAAGCAGTGACTCACTCAGTCTCGTGCACAGTGCGCAGCGGCAACATGTCCCTCCAGTTAACTCCCGCAACTCTGCTGTACTGCTACCATCTGCAGTTTGAGGGGTGGTGGTGGCAGCAAGCTCAGAGTCGGCAGGCTTGTGTGAGTGACAGAGTCTAGCAGCAGCTGAGTGAGTCAGTCACACACAGACTGTGTCAAAAAAGACAACGCGAATAAACGCGATCCAAATTGCTGATTAATAAATCCTTAATTTTTACTAACGCCCCTACGTGTGTTGGGCCCCTGTGCCACTGCACCGGCTGCACTGGCTATTCCTCCGCCACTGACCACTTACGCATGAAGGTCAGTCGTCAATTTATTAATATGAAAAACAGACTCCTCAATAGTGGTAATACAGTATCATAGTCCTTCCTGCTCCATATGATAGCTTCTGCCCCATTCATTGCTCTCTAAAGACATATGAAGGCATGCAATTAGCTTTTATTGAGTTATGTCACATTTATGTTTTGCTTTCTCCATCTCAGGTGGGATTCTCTCTCCCCCCTCCGACCGGCCCAGCCCATCTCCTGACTTCTCCCTGACTTACTTGGATACACATTCCCTCATCGCTTGCCCCCAAAGATGGGTTGACAGAGACCATTGCACATATCTAAAATGTGTTTTCTGTCCTGTCCCTCATACATCTCATCACCCTGTACCTCATCCTCTCACCCACCTACTCTCTCTTCTCCCGAGATACTGACACCTTTGGCATTTGTCATACGTGTACCTCAGGTGGTTAATCAGCATTTTGTTGTTGTGTGCCATCACTTGGGACACAAACGCACTCATCCATCCACTGCTGTGCCTCACTGGGCTCCATCCAGTATCAGCTGACAGTTCACCCCCCCCCGGTTTCACACATAACTGACGGCTCCGTCAGCTGTTTCCTCATTATGCTGTTACATAACTAACTAGATCGCAATAATAGTGACTACTGAAATCTCAGATTAAAGTACCTTTGAGCAAGGGGCTCGATTACAGTATACAAGTTGGGATCGCTGTCATCAACCCCCTCAGAAACTGATTAAAATTTATAATCACCAGGGCCATCCAAACTCCTTACATATTTGAATCAAAATCCATTCAGAATGAATGTATGCATACAAGAAAAACCTACCCTATCACTCAAAAGAAAGCACTGAAGTTAAGAGACAAAGAACCTTAGTGCGAAACCACTGAGGCAAGGGTTATCCCAAAGGGTATTGGTCAGAGAGTCAAGCTTCAAACAATTACAAAATCACACATACCCTCATAATGCAAAGCATCATGGGCTATATATGCAAAACACCACAACATTTTTGGCTGGTCCAGCTTTAAGCAGGAATGCATAGTGCCGAAGGGCCTCTCACTCAATCTGAAAAGGATGCAAACAGATAACACAGACACGTGTTTTGTCCCACCAGGACTCATCAGTGTGCCTTGTCTGTATGACACCCAAGGGGAATGAACCAGCCGCCCTAAGCTGGGTTATTAGATTTGGGTTGCGGTGAGCTCAATAAAACCAAAAAACAATCTAAAAGACAAAGACGCTTAATGCCAAAGCACTGAGGCAAAGGTTATCCCAAAAGGTATTGGCCAGAGAGCCAAATTTCAAAGAATTACAACATTACACATACACTATATTGCAAAACATCATGGGCTGTATATGCAAATCTCCACAAAGTTTTAGGCTGGTTCACTACAAACCAAACCTGATAGCCCAACTTGGGGTAGCTGGTTCATTCCCCTGGGGTGTCATACAGAGTCAGACTGATGAGTATGGGTAGGATAAAACACACATATGTGTCTTCTGTTTGCACCCTTTGCAAATTGTGTGAGAGGCCCTTTGGCACCATGCATTTCTTATTAAAGCTGTACCAACCTAAAATGTTGTGGTGATTTGCATATATAGTCCATGATGCTTTGCATTATGGGGATATTTTATGATGTTGTAATTCACTAAAGCTAATGCTCCATTTAGCTGAATGGGGCAGTTTGTACCCTTTGTCACTCATGTTATTTCAGTCTCTGTGGCAGCAAAACGTTTTCTGATAGTCTGCTTTAACACAGATTTTAAGTGCTTAACTGTACATATGCATGACAAAAGGATCTTGAAACCAAACCAAGGAAGTAAATCACATGAAAGCAGTCACATTGGACTCCTCCTCACCTCACACTGTTCTGCTCTGGCCAATTCCAAGTCTGTGCATCAAATTGTTAGTATATTTGAATAATTTTTTTGAGAATTTAAACATTTTTATACAATTTCAGTCCAAAAGTCAATACATTGCAAGAAACTGTAAGAAATTGCGGGTTTTGTGGTAAGAATGGTGAACATTGCAGAAATTGCAGAAGAATTGCAGGTGTAATTTTCTAGTGCCCCTGTTATAACATTAGTGGCGCTAACGACATACTACAAGGACAGAATGCTGTACTGTCAGGGGAACAGATGTAAAAAGGTTAAAACTACCATTTCAGTTAAATCTCTAATCATGATGTAGTTTGTGCGAAAATAGTGGATGGCTTAAAAAATAGAATGTGATAGGTATCGGGGAATGCTGGGACATAAGCAAGACTAGGTGGAGGGTTGTATGAGGCCAGATGTCGTCTACATATACAGAATCTGAAGTGAATCTGGCAACAATGAGTGGACAAAGCAGTCATGTTATGGTGCCAAATTCTATCTTTATATGTTTTTTAGTTGTGGAGACACACAGCTGCATGCATGGGCCGTTATCTCTGCAGACATGTGCAGACATCGTTACGCGTCCACACAATAAGGAGTAACACCATTTACAGGAAACGTTTACCTGACACAACAGCAGGAATATGGAGATTCATTTGGCATATATAAGAACAATATCCCCAAAATCATATGGGTAATCAGTTTTAGTGGAATCTGCACCATGTCCCACCATTATGATGGAGTCACGGTCATCACCATATGGTACAAAGTGGGATGATGGCTGGTGTTGAACTGTCACTGTGAATGACTTACACATATGAACATATGAAGAAACAAGCAGAAGGAGGCCATTTCACTATCAAGTCTGCTTGTATTGCAGGGTTCACAGCTTGAGCCAATGTCCCTGCCCTCCCTCCCCACTCCTCCCATCTTCCCTACCCATAATTCTTACCTTCCCCTATGCTTATCCCAGCCTCTGTTAAAGCTGCCCACTTTCTTCAATGAGATGACCTGTTCCAGCAGCACATTCCAAGTGTCCACCACCCACTCTGTGAAGAAATGCTTCCTGACCTCCCTCTTAAACATCCCACCCTCCAACTTAAGACTGTGTCCCCTCATGTTATGATTGCCACTCAGCTTGAAGAGACTCTCCTTATCAACCTTATTTATCCCTTTCAAGTACTTGAAGGTCCCAACCATATCCCCTCTTTCTTGCTCTCTCTCTCCTGTCTTCCAGGGAGTACATTTTCAGTGCCCTCGACCTCTCCTCATATGCCTTACCCTGCTGACCTGCTATCATCTTTGTAGCCCTCCTCTGGACTTTCTCCAGCAGGTTAATGTCCTTTTTGAGGTTTGGACACCAGAATTGCACTCCATACTCCAGATGTGTCCTTACCAGTGACCTGGACAAGGGTAGTATAACCTCCTCTCTCCTACTACTGATCCCACTAGATACTGTATGCATCCCAGCAACTTGTTTGCCTTTTCTGCTGCTTTCTTGCACTACATGGAGTGCTTCAGGTCATTAGTGAGCATCACTCCTGGGTCCTTCTCCTCCTCTGATGCACATACACGGACTCCACCCAAGTACTACTCTGTCCTGGGAGGGAGGTGTGCACTAGTCCCTTCACAAAAGAAAGGGTCCTACAAGAGCTTGAGAAGCTCAGGGTGGACAAGGCAATGGGACCTGATGGCATTCATCCCAGGGTACTAAAGGAGCTAAGGGTGGAACTAGCAGAGCCATTATCAGAACTGTTTAGTGAGTCTCTGAGCACAGGAGAGGTCCCAGAAGACTGGAGAAGTGCTCATGTGATCCTGCTCCTCAAGAGTGGTAGCAGGAAGGAGGCAGGGAACTACAGACCAGTCAGTTTTACCTCACTAGTGGGCAAGATTATGGAGGCACTCCTTAAGGAAAGGATAGTGCAACACCTGGACTCCATAGGAGCACAGGATCCAAGACAGCATGGGTTCACAACAGGAAGGTCCCGTCAAACTAATCTCATAGATTTCTTTGACTGGGTAACCAGAGTTTTGGACCAAGAGGGAGCAGTTGATGTCACCTACCTTGACTTCAGCAAAGCTTCTGATACTGTTCCACATAGAAGATTGATTGACAAGCTGGGTGGGCTCAGGGTGGGTCAGAAGTTGGTCAACTGGGTGGAAAACTGGTTGACAGGCAGAAAACAGAGTGGTGGTAAACAGTATACAGTCAGAAGAGATGCAAGTCACAAGTGGGGTACCTCAGGGATCAGTCCTGGGGTCAGTCCTCTTCAATGTCTTCGTCAGTTACATTGCAGATGGACTGGAGGGTAAGGTTTATCTTTTGCAGATGACACCAAGATCTACAACAGAGTAGATGATCCCGATGGGGTGGGTAGAATGAGAAGAGATCTCGATAAACTAGCAAAATGGTCGGAAGAGTGGCAACTGGGGTTTAACGCAAAGAAGTGCAAGATCATACATATAGAGAAGAGAAACCCTGAAGCCACCTACAGGCTGGGAGAGGAGTTGCTGGCAGTCACAAGGGAAGAAAGAGACTTGGGCATCATCATCACAGATGACCTGAAATCATCCAAGCAGACCTCTAAAGCAGTAGGTAAGGCTGGGGATGTTGGGGTTTATTAGTAGGGGTATCACAAGTCAAAAGGAGGAGTGTAATAATTCCTCTTCATAAGACCGGTTAGGCCCCATCTGGAGTATTGCATGCAGTACTGGAGGCCACACTTCACAAGGACATTAACAAAACTGAGGCAGTCCAGAGAAGGGCAACCAAAGTGGTGCAGGGACTGCATCAGAAAACATATGAGGACAGATTAACAGAGCTCAATATGTATACCCTAGAGCAAAGGAGGAGAGAGGTGATATGATTGAAATATTCAAACACCTTAAGGGCATTAACAAGGTGAAAGAGTCTAACATGTTTCAGTATAAGAAAATAGCAGGACAAGAGGACACAGCATAGATTAGAGGAGGGGCCAATTAAGGGGTAATGTGAGGAAGTTCTTTTTCACAGAAAGGATGGTGGATGCATGGAATGGCCTACCTCAGGAAGTGGTGGATACGAATACAGTGCAGGGCTTCAAATAGGCATGGGATAGGCATAAGGGAGCAATACAGATGAGTATGAATAGATAGGTAATTGACAGAGCAAAGGCCGATGGCACGTTCATAAAGTAGAAAAAGAAATGGTCAGACTGGATGGGCCTTGCAGTCTTATCTGCCATCAACTTCTATGTTTCTGTTCTTGGTTCCAATATGCATAACTTTGCATTTCATGGCATTGAAGCCAAGATGCCAGAACCTGGACCACCTCCCCAGCTTTTCCAGATCTTCCTGTAGGTCCTGTATCCCTTCAGCTGTGTCCAGTCTCCCGCAGAGCTTTGTGTCATCTACAAATAGGTGCATTTTGCCCTTCATGCCATTCCCAATGTCACTAATAAGACAATGAACAACACTGACCCCAGTACCAAGTCCTGCGGGACCCCACTTGTTACCTCTTTGGTACCACATAACTCTCTCCCCACAACCACCCTCTGGGTTCTGTCCCTCAGCCAGTTTTCCACCCATCTGGCCATCTTTTCACCAACCCCAAGATCCAACAACTTCCTGATCAACCTTTTCAGGGGCACAGAGTTAAAGGCCTTGCTGAAATCAAGATAGAGGATGTCTACCGTTTGACCTCTGTCTACTGGCTTAGTGACACAGTCAAAGAAGTCAGTCAGATTCATTTGACATGATCTCCCCCCATGAAGCCATGCTGCCTCACATCCTAGAGACCATGTTCCTTTAAATATTCCACCAACCTTTTCTTCAGTATGGTCTCCATGAGCTTGTCTACAACGGAGGTCAGACTGACTGTAATTCCCTGGTTTGGACCACTTTTGTGGAGGAGCACTATATGTGCTGTGCTCCAGTCCTGCGGTACCACTCCTAACTCTAGTGAACTATTAAATAGGTCTGCCAATGGCCCTGCCAGCTCCTCAGCCAGTTCATTTAGTACTCTTAGATGTACTCTGTCTGGGCCTGGTGATTTGTCCACCTTCAATTCCAGCAGCCCCTCCCTCACTCTATCCTCCTCTATCACTACATCTATGTTCCCCCACCCTGCTCCTCTTTTCCCTCCTGAAGGCACTGGTCCGTTCTTCTCCCTGGTGAAGATGGAAGAGAAGTATTCATTTAGTGAACCAACATGTGTACCAGCATGCATGCAAGAAACAATACCCAGTTTTTAAAAATGAGAACAGTTCTGCACACTTCTGGGATGAGGCACACCTGAACTGCCATGCTGTTATTAAGCCATGTACTGGTGGTAGGGATGGTCTTGTATATCATTGAACATACACAGTACAGGAATACTGTGTTACATGTAAAGTTCAGTGCTATACAGCTGGTGAGAAATATGTCCTGGTGGGTGTGTAAGCAGATAACAATTTTTTTTTTTATGGATGGTCCCTGCTGTCCAGTAGGCCACCATCTGCTTGACATGCCACAGCCCCATCATCTATCCATCTTCCTGATGTTACCATACACCTCCCCATTTCCCTATACAGCTTTAACCCTGAGCAGCGGGTGGCAGGTGAGCCATGTATCTCCACACACAAAGGATCCCATTGTTGAAAATGAGAACCATGTGGCCATGTGCAGGGCCTGCAAGCAGGTCTGTGCCATCTAGCCACTTATGGTACATTTTCTTATTTTCTACATGTGAAGTGGACATGTATGTTGCATGTGTGCCAGGCAGTCACAAAAATGTGTGCCTACGGCGGCTCTACACGTTGTACCATTTACAACCTGCTACAACTACAGTGTCACCTGCAGTCAGCAAGCTGGCAATATAGCAGTGGAGCTGGCTGACTTCACTCCATGGCATAGGACAGCATCATTAAAGACACTCCATCCTCCTCCACCTAGTCATCCACAGACCACCAAGAGTCATTCACAAACTCCTGCATGGCAGCAGAGCTGACCGCCCTCACTCCATGGCATAGAACAGCATCATCAGAGACACTCCCTCCTCCTCCACCTGGCCAGTCACAGACCACCAAAAGTCATTACAAACTCATGCATAGCAGTGGAGCTGTCTGCTTTCACTCCATGACGTAGGACAGTATCCTGAGGAATGCTCCATCCTCCTCTGCCTGACCAGCCACAGACCACCAAGAGTCATTCACAAACTCATGTAAAGCAGCGCAACTGGCCACCCTTACTCCATGGTGTTGGACAGCATCCTCAGGAAAACTCCATCCTCCTCTGCCTGGCCAGCTGCAGACCACCAAGAGTTGTTCACAAACACATGAGTAGCAGCGCAGCTGACTAACCTCACTCCACGGCGTAGGACAACATCCTGAGGAACACTCCATCCCCCTCCACCTTGCCAACTGGAGACCACCAAGAGTCATTCACAAATTCTTCTATAGCAGCAGACCTGGCCAACCTCACTCCTTGGCACGCAACTGACTGTCCTCACGTCATGGCATAGGAGAGGATCCTGAGGAATGTTCCATCCTTTTCTGCCTCATTGGCCACAAACCATCAAGAGTCATTCACAAACTCATGTATAGTATAGAGTTGGCTGTCCTCACTCCATGATGCAGGACAGCATCCTCAGCAACACACCATCCTCCTCAGCCTGGCCAGCCACAGACCACCAAGAGTCATTCACAAACTCATGTATAACAGTGGAACTGGCTACCCTCACTCCACAACATGGGAGGGCATACTAAGGAACCCTCCAGCCTCCTCAGCCTGGCCAGCCACAGACCACCAAGAGTCATTCACAAACTCATGTATAGCAGCAGTGTTGGCTTCCCTCACTCCACGACATGGGAGAGCATACTAAGGACCCCTCCAGCCTCCTCAGCCTGGCCAGCCACAGACCACCAAGAGTCATTCACAAACTCATGTCACCAGCATCAGTAGTGGAATCTCTAATGCTGTGCCAGTATGACAGCGTAACCACCACCCAGTTTAAGATGCAATCTTACAAACCAGGGCCCCCCACCACCATGTGCCCAGATTGGCATCAAACCACAAGTTGGCATAACAAAAGGCATCGCCCCTGACTGTGCAGCAAATACCTGGCTCGAGGTTCTTAGAGGTCAAGGGGTTAGGGTACATAAACAAACATTTATATTTACTCCACATTCTGGGGAGAGATGCAAGGCATATGCTAGGTCTAAACCTATGAGCAGGGGCCTTAGTAACAGTACACTGGAAGCATTAATTCAAATGTGCCGACAGAGAAATTGAGATTTTGCAGTATGGCTTTATTCACAAGATGAAACAACGAACAGGGTTGTCCCCCAGGTTTGCCACTGTACACTGTAGGCATGCAGAACTAATTTTCCATTATTTCAGGCACATTTTGCACTCTTTCTTTAGCACAGCAGTTCTTTCCAGATACACCCTTCTGGTTGAGGATTATCTTTATTTCCCTTGCAATTTCAACCCCTCTTTCCAAGGGGTACCATGACATTTCCTTGTTCAACTGTGGACTTGAGCGTCTATTATGTGTTTGGTTATCCCACACTCTTTCACTTCTTGGCAATGTCCGATGTTACCATGCCAGTGGGACCTTGCACCCATCTAAAGATCAGTTAGCCCAGCCTAAATTTTGAGTGGCATTCCTCCCATCCTAGCCCAGGTCAGTCTCTCCCATCCTTTCTGGGTTACACAAGAACAGGATCTTCAGTGCTCCATGACTAACAAGAATCCTACACACATTTCTTACTTCATTCCCCCCTTGGTTATGGAGAATATGGGCCCTACTGATGTACTCTAGCCTTAGTCTATGCACATACGCCTTTTGCTGCAATTCCCCACATTGCATAATAGTTCATTTTGTACTCACTGGTACCAAGCTCGTCCATAGGCTTTTTTTGACAGGAAAACTCTTTCTGTTTCCTTTCTGGGCAGCTGACAAAGTCCTGTCTACAGGGGGTTGTCCCTTAGACTAACTGAAAGTTCTCAGGACATTGACAAACTGGTGTCCTGGAATCAACAGTCTCCATCACTTTATTGGGTGCTGCTGCTTTCTTCACTCACTAGGGTAAGAAATTAATGAACAGAGGTCCTTTCCTAGGCTTTTGATTAAATCACAAGAAACCTCACCCTCAGAGCTCCTCTCTGTCTGAACTACAGCTACAACTGACTGCTATCTGCTGTTTTAAACCCCAACATTCTAAACCTCGAAGGTGATGTGGTTTCATGGAGGACATATGTGCAACCACACATATACCGTCCTACTACAAAAGTAGCTGCAAGGGTGCATTGATGAAAAACAAAAAGTGACACTGTGTAAGCCTAAGTAACACTACATTCCCATGACAGTCACTAACGTAATGACAAGCCACCAGAACATTGTATAGCAACCCATTACAGTAGCAATTATAAATATAGTAAATCACTGCAGAACATAGCAAGTGATACGTACCACAAATGTGTAAAGTATTAACTCACTTTTGTAGGAGACAAATTGGACAGTCTGTGTCTTATGAGAAAAAATACTGTACCTTTCAATTGATATATGTTCACCTGCATAAACCAATCAGTGACACTGGGGTTTTCAGTTTGGGTTTCAACACAGTTATTAATGCAGTGTCTGCCAAATCTGGGTCTTCAAAACTGTCCTCACTGTTCCTGCATTCCTGTAATAATGATTGGACAATCTAAGGAAATAAGACATAGAAAGGTGTGTCATATCTCGCTCATCCTATAAAATAATAGTAAATACAGGCATTAACATAAAAAAGTAAACAACACTTTCACACCTCAAATCAGGAAAGCATGTGCAACATACATAATTAAAAATTAGAAAATTAGGTTTTTATTTCCTGGGCTCTGATTGGCTAGTACCCCTGCCGGGGCATTAACTTTTAGTAGATGCTGCAAGTCCTTTTCATTTTTCAAAGGTACAGTTTGCTTTCTTGTTCTTTTTCACATTGACTAAGGTAATGCTTTGTGGCACTGATAAGCAGCAGGGAATTCCCAGCCTCCCCCTACAAAACACGGTACTAAATGAGCAAAGACCAAGGTAGAAAGGTCAGTAGGGAGCAGGACAGGGGTAAATGGAGAAAGCAAAGTCAGTGAGGTCAGAGATGGTGCTACAAGAGGTAAAGCCATTAGAAAATGGAGGCAATGAATACCAATGCCCGTAGTCTGGGTAACATGCTTCCTGAATTAGTGGCCTTGATGGAGAAGGAACACCTGGATATTGTGTCAGTCACAGAAACATGGTACACACAGAACCATGACTGGGATGTAAACATACCAGGATACACTATCTACAGGAGGGACAGGGAGGGGAAAAGAGGAGGAGTAGCTCTCTATATAAGGGAAGGAATCAAAGCAACATAGCAAAAGGGTAAACAGGGAGAAGAGGAAGCACTGTGGGTCAATTTGGAGACAGGCAATGGCACCGCAATCCACACAAGGATTGTATACAGGTCCCATCTCAGGGGGAGGAAATGGACAAGGAAATGATAGAAAGTATCCTCAGAATGGCAGAAAAGGGGGAGTTATTGCTGATGGGGGATCTGAATATGCCAGATGTTAACTGGAGTGCAGTTGCAGCAGCCACTTCCAAGAATGGGGTCATTCTAGGTGCCCTACAGGGAGGCATACCTTAGACAACTAGTATTGGAACCCACTCAAGAGGGAGCAATCTTAGACCTGGTACTCTCAAATGGAGATGGTGAGAGGATCACAGATTTAGAAGTGGGTAGCCATTTGGGAACTAGTGACCACTGAACAGTGTGGTTCACTATAAACACAGCAGTAGAATCAAGTCATACAAAGGCAAACGTATTGGACTTTAGGAGGGCTGACTTTGCCAAAATGGGTGAGTGCCTAAGGAAACACTAGAAAATGGTCAAGAAAGAGGGATGGAAGAACAATGAGGAATAATCAATACTGCCATCACAGAGGCAACAAGCCTTTGTGTGAAGCAAATTAAACAAAACAATGTAAGAAACCACTATGGTTCTCAAAGGAGGTGGCAGGAAAGGTTAGGGAGAAAAAGAAAGCATTCAGGAAGTACAAGGAATCACAAAAGGAGCAGGGCAGAGAACTGTATCAGTTAAAGCAAAAGGAGGCTGGGAAGGCAGTCAGAACAGCAAAGGCCCAAACTGAGGAAAAGATAGCCAACTCAGTTAAGGAGGGGGATAAAACCTTTTCTAGGTAAATCAGGGAGTGAAGGGAGACCAAGGGAGGGATAGTGAGGCTTAATAAAGAGGAGGGGTTGGGCAGAGGGTTACTGTGGAAAGGCAGAGATACTAAACAAATATTTTTGCTCAGTATTCACAAATGAAGAGGGGGATGTACTTAAACCACACAATAGAAACACTCTGGATACGGGGGTTGATACCAGCCCATTCACAGAAGAAAGGGATCTGAAAGAACTCTTAAAACTGAAGATGGACAAAGCAATGGGGCCCGATGGGATTCTAAGTGAACTAAGGGTAGAACTAGTGACACTACTGACTACCCTCTTTAACAAATCATGGGAGGATGGGTTGGTACCTGAGGACAGGAGGAGGGCAGATGTTATTCCACTTCACAAAAGCGGGAGCAGGGCAGAAGCAGGAAACTACAGACCAGTTAGTTTAACTTCAGTGACTTGGAAAATGATGGAATCACTTCTGAAGGAAAGAATTGTTGAGTACCTAGAGGCCAGATGGGCACAGGACCCAAGGCAGCATGGATTCACAGCAGGAAGGTCATGTCATGGCTGCCACACATCACACAACAGGGATGGAGGCTGCAGTGCTGCTGCCATTGCACAGTAGGCATGGGGGCTGCAGTGCTGCTTACATACCACTGGAGGGATGGAGGCCACAGTGCTGCTACCATCCCATCTGAGGGATGGGGGCCACAGTGCTGCTGCCACTATCACACCAGAGGGATGAGGGTCACAGTGCTGCTGCCATCACACAGCAGGGATGGGGGCTGCAGTGCCAGTTCTGTCATCATCACACAAGAGAGATGGGGGCCACAGTGCTGAAGTCACCATCACATCAGAGGGATGGGGGCTGCAGTACTACCACCATCACACAGCAGGGATGGGGGCTGCAGTGCCAGTTCTGTCATCAATACACAAGAGGGATGGGGGCTGCAGTGCTGAAGCCACCATCACATCAGAGGGATGGGGGCTGCAGTACTGCCACCATCACATTGTAGGGATGTGGGCTGTAGTGCTGCCACCATCACACAGGTGGGATGGGAGCCACAGTGCTGCTGCCATCACACCTGAGAGATGAAGACTGCAATGTTACCACCATCACACAGCAGGGATGGGGCCCCAGTGCTTCAACCATCACATAGGAGAGATGGGGGCCACAATGCTGCCACTATCACACCAGAGGGATGGGGACTGCAGTGCTGCCGCCCTCACACAGCATGGCTTGGGACTGCAGTGCTGCTGACATCTCACCGGGGGGATGGAGGTTGCAGTGCTGCCACCATCACACCTGAGAGATGAGGGCCGCATTGCTACCATCGTCACACAGCAGGGATGGGGCCCCAGTGCTTCCACCATCACATAGGAGGGATGGGGGCCACAATGCTGTCACTATCACACCAGAGGGATGGGGGCTGCAGTGCTGCCATCATCACACAACATAGATGGTGACCACAGTGCTGCCACCATCTGTGGCCCTATTACACAGGAGGGATGGGGCCACAGTGCTGCTACCATCACACCAGAGGGATGGGAGCCGCAGTGCTGCCACCCTCACACAGCACGGCTTGGGACTGCTGTGCTGCTAACATCACACCGGGGGATGGAGGCTGCAGTGTTGCTGCCATCCCATCTGAGAGATGGAGGACACAGTGCTGTTGCCATCATACAGCAGGTATGGGGGCCACAATGCTGTGAATGAGCTTGTTATATCCAGCAGACAGACCTGGGTTTGATTCCTACAACCTCCACTTGCATACTATGTGACTCTGAACAAGTCACTTAACCTCTCCAATGCTCCTAGGTTGCCGCTGAAAACAGGCACCTGTGCCTAGTGGGCCTTATCTGGTTACCAAAGAATAAAATAGACATAAATACTTCTTGAATTTGATTTTTATCATTAAGTATTTTATTTGAGAAGTTTTATTTGGTTATCACAACATTTCTTCTCAAATTCATTCAAAGACATTTCATTATTAGTTTCAGCAAATTCTAATCAATTTATTAAATTACTTTTCTTGAAGTCTTTGCCTAGTTGTGGAATGTCTGGGTTGTTTTTCCATATATATTCTTTCCATTGTTATACTGGATGCCAACTTGAAATCACTAAAAGGAAAAAATAATGATTCCATTTAACACTTTTCTTGAAGTCTTTGCCTAGTAGTGGAATGTCTGGGAAGAGGGAGAGGTACCTAAAGCAAACAGTAGAATCACTCTGGATACAGAAGTTGATACCAGCCCATTTACAGAAGAAAGGGTTCTGAAAGAACTCTTAAAACTGAAGGTGGACAAAGCAATGGGGCCTGATGGGATTCATCCCAGAATTCTAAAAGAACTAAGGGTAGAACTAGTGACACCTCTGACTACCCTCTTTAGCAAATCATGGGAGGATGGGGTGGTACCTGAGGACTGGAGAAGGGCAGATGTGATTCCCCTTCACAAAAGTGGGAGCAAGGCAGAAGCAGGAAACTACAGACCTGTTAGTTTAACCTCAGTGGTAGGGAAAATGATGGAATCACTTCTGAAGGAAAGAATTGTTGAGTATCTAGAGCCCAGAGGGGCACAGGACCCAAGGTAGCATGGATTCACAGCGAGAAGGTCATGCCAGACAAATCTGATAGATTTCTTTGACTGGGTGACCAAAGTAATAGATCAGGGAGGGGCTGTGGACATGGCCTACCTAGACTTTAGCAAGGCATTTGACACAGTCCCACACAAAAGATTAATACACAAGTTAGCCAGCCTGGGAGTGGGTCCCAAGATGACAGCCTGGATAAAGAATTGGCTGGAGAATAGGACACAGAGAGTAATAGTAAATGGAGTCCACTCTGAAGAAAGGGGGGTTACTAGTGGGGTACACAGGGTTCAGTATTAGGACCGGTCCTCTTCAATGTCTTTATAAGCGACATTGCAGAGGGACTGGAAGGAAAAGTATGTCTCTTTGCAGATGACACAAAGATCTGCAACAGAGTTGATGCACTAGGTGGGGTGGAAAGGATGAGAAGGGACTTGGCAAGGTTAGAGGAATGGTCAAATGTATGGCAACTTAGATTCAGTGCTAAGAAGTGTAAGGCAATGCTCCTGGGAAACAAAAACCCAGGGGAAGAGTACACAATGGGGGTGAGATACTAACAACAACAAAATGGAAAGGGACCTGGAGGTAGTCATATCAGATGACCTAAAGGTAGGCAAGCAATGTGAGAGGGCAGCAATGAGGGCTGGGGGATACTGGGATGCATAGGGAGAGGCATCACCAGTAGAAAAGAGGAAGTTATTATCCTCTGTACAGACAGCTGGTGAGACCCCATCTGAGTACTGCATGCAGTTCTGAGACCCAATCTCCACAAAGACATAGACAGAATGGAAGCTGTCCAGAGGAGGGCAACTAAAATGGTGCAGGGTCTGCACCAGAAGACATATGAAGAGAGACTTAAGGAGCTTAATATGTATAGCCTCGAGGAAAGGAGGGAGAGGGGGGACATGATAGAAACTTTCAAGTACCTCAAGGGAATCAACAAAGTCCAAGAGGGTAGCATCTTTCAAAAAAAGAGGTGTGCAAGAACAAGGGGCACAATTTGAAGATGGGGGTGGCTCAGAGGTAATTTAAGGAAGTATGTTTTCACAGAGAGGGTTGTGGATGCATGGAACGGTCTTCCGGAGGAGGTTGTGGAGTCAAAAACAGTGGTGGAATTCAAGCATGCATGGGACAGTCATAAGGCAATTCTAGGGGTTGGGGGTAGGAAGAAGTAGGCTGCTGGTTAACTAGGATCTGCAGCTTATCCATTAGGTAGGGAAATGGGCAGACTGGGTGGGCCAAGCGGTCCTTATCTGCCATCAAATTCTACACTTCTATATTTTGTGCATGGCATTAATCACTGGGTTTTTAATATGAAGAAACATAACTAGGTAAGCCAGTATAGTTTGTATTTTTCTTTAGCTTCTTTATTTAATATTTCCTGTATTTGGGACTGATATGAACCTACAGTGTCTACTTCTGTTTTTCCCTGATCTATCCAATGAATTACTTGTTTTAGTTTTGCCACCGTGTAATATCTTATGGGATCCAAGCATTCCATTCCCACTTCTTTTTGAATAAGAACAAGATTTTCCCATGAAATTTGAGGAATTCCTCCACACCATAGCATTTTTTTTAAACACTTGTTTTTTTAAACCAAGGATGCAAATGAGAAAGGAAAATGTGGGCGCACCAGGATTTGAACTCTGGACCTCTGGTATGCCGTTCCAGCGCTCTAACCATTAAGCTACAGGCCCACTGGTTACAGTGTCCGAAGAACTTCCTATTTCACAGTCACACATTCCTTTCTCTCTAGTGTTGCTTAATCTGCAACCAGAAACCAATTTAGAAATTCCACTACTTCTCAGTGCAGTTTAACCCCTGCAAGGTATATATTTTTTAAACCAAGGATGAAATGAGAAAGGAAAATGGGCGACCGATTTGAACTCCGGACCTCCTGTATGCTGCTCCAGCGCTTCTAACCATTAGCTACAGGCACACTGGTTACAGCGTCTCAAGAACTTCCTATTTCACAGTCACACATTCCTTTCTCTCTAGTGTTGCTTAATCTGCAACCAGAAACCAATTTAGAAATTCCACTACTTCTCAGTGCAGTTTAACCCCTGCAAGGTATATATTTTTTTAAACCAAGGATGGAAATGAGAAAGGAAAATGTGGGCGCACCGGGATTTGAACTCCGGACCTCTGGTATGCCGTTCTAGCGCTCTAACCCTTAAGCTACAGGCCCACTGGTTACAGCGTCCGAAGAACTTCCTATTTCACAGTCACACATTCCTTTCTCTCTAGTGTTGCTTTAACACTTGTGCATCTGTTCAAGCCAAGCCAGTGGAATTTCTCATTGCACCTCTTGAAAAATGTACATCAAGTGAGGCATTGTGAGCATCCTTAATGTTTCAGTTAATCCCCAAAGGGATAGTGATTTATCTTGTCAATTCTCTAGAATTTGTATTCTGTCTGTGAATATTGATACATTTACTTCTATTGTTTTTGTAGAGTTTGATATATAGACTCCCAGATATTTGATTGCCTCATCTATTTTCATTTCTTTTAACATGTCCTTAGTATCTGGTTATATATTATTGATAGGTAATATCAGCAATGTGGTTATATTTGACTGATAACCTGATGCCTTAGAGAACATTAACATTCTCACAATAGTACTGGATATGTTGTTTTGGGGGTTACTTAAAAGTACTAAAATGTCATGTGCATAAACATTTAGTTTAAAATAATCCTTCAGGTTTACTATTTCAGTAATCACATTATTAGCACAATATGATCTAACAGAAGTTCTAAGCTTAAAATGAAAAGGATAAGACAGAATGGGCATCCTTACCAAATACCATTTGTCATTAGTAAGGTTCTGATTTATACAGTGTGATTTAAAAGACTGTTTTGGCTTTTTGTATAGTGCTTTAATGGACCTTAATGTAAACATGGGAAACCCCGATCTCCCAAGGTTTCAAACATATAATGCCAATTTAGTAGAGCGAATGCTTTGATGGCATCCAGTGCTACTGCAATAGTTTCCAAGTCTTCTGGAGATAGCAAATTGGATTTCACTCAGTCCTTAAAAAATGTTTCTGTGCTTTACAAACCCTTCATTGATTCTGATTTTCTAATGCTGCTTGTGTAAAAAGTGGAACTGCCTGCGACAAAGTGACTTGCATCACAAAAATGTGTGTGCCATATCACAACAGGGTTTGGTTAGAAAAATAATGCACCTTCCTCTCTTTTGTTTTGTGTTTTGAATGGTAGAAGCTGTTAACACTGCACCAAAGATATCATGCACCTGTTAGACATGCCAGAGCTTTTCTAACTGACATTGGAGCAGGTAAAGGAAAGGACAAATCATGTAGAGGTTTGGTAACAGAGTCCATATTTTCATTAGGGACTAGTTTAGATAATTTGGGGAGCTTATCATTCCACTGTCTTGGTCATTTCAGCCGTCACATATTTTAACTCAGCTTGAGTCATTCTTGTCCCATGCATTGTCTTTTTGATGCTGCCCGAGTTATTTCTCACCCAATGCATAATTTTTTTGATATAGCTTGCACCATCTTATATATTGATATATTTTGATATAGCATGCTCCATGCATCAATCATCTTTTTGGCTCACCTTGGCTCATTCAAGCCCCTACATCGCCTTTTTGACTCGGCTTGAGTCATTTCTCGCCCCCTGCATTGGCGTTTCGTCTTGGCTTGAGTCATTCTTGACCCATGCAGTTTTGAGTCAGCTGCATCATTCTCTCCTCACACACCATATATTTGATGCAGCAGACCTCTTACATCATTTTGGGGGATTTTGACACAGAGAATGCTTTAATATGGCACACAGCATGTGGCGAACCTGGATATGATGTAAAGTGGTTGTCTGAGGAACCTTGTGTTGGTCTAAGGGCACTGTGAAAATCCAGCCCAGTTACCTTAGACTGACAAACAGTACAATAAAAGAAAGCCATAAAATGAATTAGCTGGAATATATCAGGCATAAGAAATAAATGTAAGGACTAAGACTGGGTAAATTAAATTGCTATAGATAACATAATACAGTCAAGCCCACTTAAATGCATACCACTTAATGGAATAACCTGCTTAAACACACACAATTCTGACTCCCCAAATCATTTTCTGTCCATCCCATTACATTTAAATTGTTTTATCACATTATTGTAGCCCTTTTATATGCATAAAAAACTTAAAGTGCAGTCATCATTTCAGGCAATGCAGCCATTGACACTTCACCACTCGCCTCACACATGCTGTCCATTAGCTGTTACTGTTCCAATTGCATTTTAACGATGAGCCCTGTTAGAAGCAGTCAGCACTTTATTCATTGCCACTTAAGTGAGGTCACATCGCTCCTTCACATTTCATTTGGTTTCACTTACTGCGTTGATGATGGCAGACACGCTGAAAAAAACAGAAGGAGCTGACACTCACTGAAAAAGCACTGAATTTACTCTCTAGCACAGGCAGCTCAAAGAGTGATGTAGTGAGACAGCTGGGAGTCTCTCAGAGCCAGATTTGCCGACTGGTTATGAATAGAGATACTGCACAGGTGGTGGAACTAGGGGTGCCCTCGAGAATATGTGCAGCACAGCGACAAAGGAAAAGCAAAAGCAGTCAAAAAATGATAGAACACTTGTCAGCATTGCAGGCAGATAAGTAAGAAATAAAAATGAGCACTTGAATGGATGAATTTTTAATTAAGGCACTGAATAAAGTCTATGAAACAGCCTTTTTAACAGTCATAAGCATGAATACACAATAAGCACAGTCAAGCACAGTCCAATGTATCATCTGTCCCTACACAATCAAAACGTCCATCTGCCACAACGTAAAATATACAAGATTGCATAGAAGAATAACCTGCTTAAACGCATAATCGACAATCGGCCTGAGGCTATGCGTTTAAGTGGGTTTGACTGTACTATTTCAAGAGACATGGCTGGATGGGGGAAATTTAGCTTTACAAGGTTATACTTGTTTTGAAAACTTATCCACCAAAAACAAATCAATGAGAAGGACAAAAGGTGGATTAGTATGTCTGGTGTCCATGGCATCTTTTAAGGAGGTTTGGCTTTTGGAGACAGATGATTTATATTTGTTATGTGTTCATGTACTCAGTATTGATAAAACAGAGATGTGGGCCCGATATTCAGAAATGCATCTGGCAGTGATGCAAGTGGTGGTGCAGCGCAACTGAGTTGCACTGGGGCAACCAAGGGATATATTCAAAATAGATGTGCCATTACGCATCTCTTTTGAGTGTATCAAATAATGCATGCTGCACAAATACAATGCACTGACACATCCCCCAGACAGGTCTGAATATGAGGAATGGGAAATGCGCCAGCACCTCAGAGATACAGCGTGCACAAATTCCTGTTATTCAGATACCAATATGCAAATGGGGCCATAATGCATGCAAGGAAATGGCCCCATTTACATGTGGTGTGCAGGGCTGGCCAGTGAAATACACCTGGCACCCTGCACAGCATGCGGTCCCTGTACCAGGGAACACAGTAATACCCCCACCCCACCCCCCGATCGTCAAAAAAAAGTATTTTAAAATCCCTGGTAGTCAAGTGGAAACCCTCATCCTGACCCTCTGATCACTGAAAGAAATTACTGTAAAATCCCTGGTAGTCTAGTGGACCCCCCACCCCATCCCAACCCTCTAATCGCCAAAATAAAATATATTAATATCCCTGGTAGTCCAGTGCTACCCACTCCCCACCCAAATCCCAGATTGCCATAGAAATTGTCATTACAACTCCCTGGCAGTCTAGTGGTACCCTCACCCACAGAGGACTCCCAGCCCACCCAGCTCCCCCAAGTCATTGGCGAGCAGCATACCCACACACATACAAAATCCACAAAGGAGCTTGCACTAGGACAGGGTGCCATGGAAAACTCAAAATCAAAAACACAAATCCAGGTACTCACCACCACAAAAGAACTTAGCCCAAAAGGGAAACATTTTAAAAAAGATTTATTAAATCGCCTGATGCGTTTCTGGTCCCACTGGACCCTTTAGCAAAGGCTAGCCTACTGTGCATAGCAGAAGAGTTCACAATGTTTAAACAAATAACTGCATTTAAATATTTTTTTTTTGTAGAAATGAGCATTGTAGTGCTAGAAATCTGAGTGAAGGGAAGTTTGGAATGGTACCCCTGGGCGGTCTGAAATGAAACTAAGCACAGATTCCAAGTGGTTGTAACTTGTTTCAGATAAAAAGTTATAATCTGAAGCTAGAAATAAGTGTCAATAAATATTTTGCAATAGCTCTAGTGCTTGAATTGTAGAAAGTACATGGAGTACTCTGAAGGAAAATAACTAAGGGACTGGTTTAACTATAGAACATCATTTACAAGTAGGATACTTTACCCTGTGCAAGTTGTATCACAGAAAGAATGTTTTTTGTAAAACGTTTTCACTTTCAAACGAATGGAACAATGACCTGTATCAAACCAGTACATTTGAAATGTGGAGTTATTTGTAACTAAGGATTTAGTGCAAGTCTTTACTCAAACAGAACTTGTAAAGAAAAGGCATTAGCTGTGTTAACCCAGCTATGATAGCCAAGAGAAAGGGGTAAAAGGCCATGATGGTTAAACACAGACCACATACATTAGAGAAACATTATGCTACTAAGATGGAGTAACCAGATATAATAGGTTACTACTAGACAGTTACCTATGGAATTGGTTTATTTGTAGAACAGCATTTACATCCGAGATAGTTTATCCTGTGCAGGCTATATTGTACAATGAAAGCTTTTATTTAAACTAATGAAAGAATTACCTTTATTAGACTAGTGAATTCTAAATGTGGATTTGTTTGTTTGTAACTAAGGATTTAGTGTTCATCTTTATCCAAACAGAACTTGTAAAGAAACATCATTAGCTGTTTCAACTAAGGTATGATAGCCATGAGTAAGGGGTCAAAGGTCACAATGGTTAAAAGAACAGTCAGTGAATACTAGAAAATCATCATGTTACCCAGAAAGAATAACCAGATAGGTTATCTGTTTCAGAAGTGTGTAACCTTCACTATACAAGTCTGCATTTAGGATAATATTCCTAGCTATAATTTGAGATGAGATGATATAGTAACCTGAACTTGATTTAATTTAAAAAGGACTGATTGACATAAGATTAATTGTATTTGCAGACAAACAGAAAACTGAATCCTAGTTGTTCTAAAGCCAATAATGAAATAATTTATTTAGGAACACAAGGTAAAATAATCCATATATTTGTGATAAACGAGTGTACATTTATGTAAATAATATTTAGAAATCTTAGTTTTGTTCTTAATGACAAATAAAAGTCCATGGGTGCTCTTCACATAATAAGGTATACCACTTCACAAAAAAAATTTTGGGGTATTGATATTGGGCACTTAAAATATATAGTGGTCAGTTTTGGTACTGTCACCAATTATGAGAAATGCTTTCTCAAAAAAATTTGTTTTTATCAAAATTATTTTAGTATGATAGTAATACTCATATTTGTATACCCTTATAGATCCTAAGCCCCTGAGGAAGCCCGGTGTTGGGTGAAACATTGGGCGTACCTAGGGGATCATGTTGTTCTAAGAAAATATCAAAATAAAACTACATTTCTTATGATGAACTGAGTGGCTGGTCTCCAGAAACTTTTTGGTACCGCTAGACTGCCAGGGAGTTGTAATGGCCATTTTCACAGAATGTATTGTAACAGATGTTGAAAGAGAGAAACATCAGGAACTGGCAGACAAGCATATGTTTGTGTACTAGCAACGAAAAATACAAAGGTAAACTGTATTCAGAGAATTGGTTGAAAACTTCATGAAAGACTATTGGGAAATGAAGGAACCACATATTTTCAATTTTTTATCCAGTAGGGATACAGTGGAGCTAGATATCATGGCCTACCATGATAATTTGATAGTGAACATGTCGTGCTGTGACCCCATTGAACTTCCAGGTCATGGGCAACAATTTAAATGCTCTGCAGTGAGCGGGCTGGCTGTGCATTTAAGTGCAGCACATATTGGCACAGAAAGTTGCTTTTAGCCTGTTACCTGTTTTAGCTTTATTTTTTAAACATCTGTTCTGTTCTTGTTGCACATATTGTGCTTTCCTGTGACCAAGTATTACCTTGAGCCGTGCTTCTAATAATAGGACGCAGGAAGAGTGAGTGTTTAGCTATTGAGTCAGTACCTAAGTATACAGCTCAGTGCATTTGGAGAAAACCCATTTTATTTGTATTATTCAGAGCTCACAGGCACGCCAATATCAGGGATGAGTAATACTCACCGGCTTTACAGCTGGTTTTGGTAAATGTTAGTGTTTAGTTGTGCTGTGACCCCTATTGAACTTCTAGGTTACGGGCGACAACTTAAATGCTCTGCAGTGAGCAAGGCAAGGCAAGCAAGAGTAGGGCAAGCGAGCTTCTCCGTGTGTGAAGACATGTGCATCATAGCGCATGTTTTGGCGTGTTTGGGCTGTGTGTGAAGCTTAAATAAAATAAAGTAGACCTGCTGCTGATGCTTACTTTTTTTCACTACTTTATTTTTCCTCCTGTGCAGCCACCACTCTGCCTTACATCCAGCCAATGCTACACTTCCCCCAATGGTTCCCCAAGATGCCCCCACACACCGGCTGGCATATGCTGTTGTACCCATGAGAGGGACCCCCTTAATTCCCCACGCCAGGCCAGGACCCAATACCGAACTCAGGAAGCTGCAGCCATCAAGCTGCCATGAGTGATGCTGCTGTTTTTTCCTCCTTGTTCCCTAGGAGTGCAGATGTGCAATGATGTCACGCACTGATATGCTGATGTCCGCTACACTCCTCCCTCCATTGCACCAGCTCTAGCAGTGCCTCCGGGCATCCCCAGGGGCCTCTGAAGAGTGGTGGAAGCCCACATCCCTCCCCAGGATAGGAGAGCAGTCCTCCGGATGTTCAGTCCTGTCCTCCCCTACCGACCCCTGACATCCAAACCCGGGTCACCAGCGTGGTGCAAGGTGTGGTGCCCTGCGCCTCAACCCTCAGTGCCACCAGGCTGGGCCATGCTATTGATGCTTAGATGAGGACTATGGAGCATATACTATGCAGGTATTTCGTGAAAGTACTACTTTTATATAAATGAATGAAGCAAGACTTCCAATATCAAGTTAGCCATTACCGTCTATTTGCATTCCACCATGGAAATGATTGAAACTATAGAGGGGAAGCTAGGAATTAAATAAGCCTCATGTGCAATGTGTTTAATAACTGAGCAACAAGAAATGCCCCCACCGTATATATGTGAAAAATGTGGTCATAGTAAAATACTGGAACATGAAATTAGTCTATAATGAAAGACTAACAGAACTGGAGAAAAGTCAGATGGATATGAGTCTAAGATTACAAGCCAGAATAACTAAGAGCACCTATCCATAGGTGTCAACACTGATGTTTTTGACAACAATAAACAGAATGAACACCAATTTAGCACAGCTGTCTTGAATCCAAATACTGAATACAGTGCAAATTCAGTACTCACAGATAATATACAATCAAAGGACATTTCACATAGAAAAGACACAGGGAGGATGAAACATCATCAAATTCAGATGATGACTGCTTCCTGGTTCAAGGATCTAAAGCCCCTAAAAGAGGACGAAAGGCTAACCAGTTCCAGATTCCAGTATCTAACTTCTTTGATCCATTAAATTCTATATCAGACTAATCTGTCCTCCAGCCATGTGATACCCAGGGTAATCCAAGTAAAATTAGTCCTGCATTTAAGCCAGTGGAACCTGTAGTGGTTTCTGTAAACAAGGAAAGCAACAATATGAGTTTAGAGCAGTCTACTAGAACCGATCGTCATCCAACCGAACCACTACCACTGCATCCTAATCCCATCACAAATGGTGACCTTATTCAATTAGATCCCCCAATGGAGCTTGAGAATAATGATTTGAGACAAGTATTTGTAATAGGTGGTTCTATCATAAAACATTTAGAGTGACCTATTTGTAATCCTGATAACTATAACAGAACAGTTTCATGTTGTAGAGGTGCCAACATCAGGACTTAACAATCAGATTGGACAACATACTAGCTAATGCAGGAGAAAACCCACTAGTAATAGTGCATGTAGGTACAAATGACATCACAACCCAGCCATTACATAAAATAAAGGAAGACGTTATGTCCATAACCAATAAACGCGTTGCTAAGAACTGCTCTATTATAATATCTGAGATATTGACTGTGCCCAAAGCCACGGAATATCAAAGGAATACAATTAAATTGATTAATGGATGGCTGAGAAGAGGGTGCCTTAGCCAGAACATCAAATGCATTACACGCTGGGAGGAATTCTACAACAAAAGTGAAAATTACTGCTGGAATGGTCTTCACCTTAGTAGAAAGGGATGCCAAATACTAGGAAACAAAATTCTTATGAATATTAACGCATCTTTAAACTAATTTCTGGGGGGGGTGACTTTCCAGCTTCACTCACAAATAAGGTGAGTGACAAATCTAAGGTATATGGTTATATTAATAATAAACCAATAAAGACAAATCCTGCAGTAAAAGAAAATTTTCCCGTTGTATTAATAAACACTAGGGCCCAGATATTCAAAAGGGTTGTGCATGGTGCAACAGTGTTTGCACAATCTTGCGCGACTCTACTGATGAGCGATATTCAAAAGGGAAAAGTGCGCAGCACAAATCCCGATGCGCCGGAGTGCATCATTAATGTATACAGGCACAGGTGGGGGGGGTGTGCCCATGCATACCCTGCACAGCCCAATATTCAGCCCGGGATGTGCAGAGCCATGCATGCGCAACCCCTACCTGTGCCAGCACAAAGCTGATCCAAAAAAAGGAACAACGGATGGCCACCCACCGGTGAGCTGCCTCATTGCAGGGTGCAACACGGCAGCTGCCACCTGTGGGTGGCCACTCAAGCTCCGACTGCACCTGGCAGCGCCCCCATACCCAATCGCGGGCATTTGTAAAAAAAAAAAAGAATTCTGTCCAATATCCCTGGCGGTCCAGTGGACCGCTGCCTGTCCAATCACGGGCTAAGTAAGAAAATTATATCCTCAATATCCCTGGTGGTCCAGTGGACCCTCCACCCCACCACCCACTGAATCCCTGCCCTGCTCCCCATCAGTGGCAGGCAGCAGTACCACCGCCCGCCGACTGACACAGCCGGTGGGGCTGTATGTCCATTGGTCCACAGTGTGAGCCAATGGGCATGCAGCCCATACCGTTCTACACATTCAGATATGTGAATGGGATCCCATTCACATATCTGGAATGTAATAACACAAGGACTGCTGCACCATTGGCTCCACTGTGAACCAAGGGCATACAGCTCTATCGACGGTGTCGTCGGCGGGTGGTGGGGCAGCAGGCGGGTAGGGTGCTGCTGCCTGCTGCTGATGGGGGGAGCGGGGTGGTGGGATTCAGTGGGCAGGTGATGTGGGGGGTCCACTGGACCACCAGGGATAATGGGGATAAAATTTTCTTACTTAGCCAGCGATTAGGCGGGCAGGTCCATTGGACCACCAGGGATATTGGGAACATTATTTATTTACTTAGCCCACAATCAGGCAGGCTGCGGTCCACTGGACCACCAGGGATATCAGAGAGATTTCATCTTTTTTTATACAAATGCCCGCGATCAGGCGGGCAGCGGTCCACTGGACCACCAGGGATATCAGACAGATTTCATCTTTTTTTATACAAATGCCCACGATCGGGCAGACAGCGGTCCACTAGACCACCAGGGATTTATGCTTTTCCTCTTTTTTACTGCAGGCTGCGATCGGGCTGTGGAGCACATTGCCGGCTACAGGGGGCATCGGTCCCCGATGGCTGCTGCCTGGCAGGGTGCCAGGCACAAGTCGTTGGGGATCGGTGCACCTGCATGCAAATGGGGCCATAATGACATGCAAATGACCCAATTTGTGCCTTGCATACATTATGGCCCCATTTGCATGTCAAGTTTTGAATATCATTTTTGCTGCACATAGCACAATGGAACTTGCGCTAGCGCATCCCCCTGCTCTACTCTGGCCACTTGCGCTGGTGCAGTGGCACTGCGTCATGCACACTGCGGGTGGCCAGGGTACGATATTCAACGATGCTGTGCCATGGCACAGCCCCGTTGAATATCGCCCAGTCCACACCCCTGCGCAGCCAAGTTGCGCTGTGCCCAAGCTTGCGCCACAGCCTGGCGCAGTTTGAATATCTGGGCCTAGAAGCTTAAGAAATAGATGAGCTAAGTAAATTCGTAATAACAAATCAAATTTCAATATGTGGTGTGACTGAGACGTGGTTTCAAAATGGTGACTGGAATACAGAAAAACCAGGCTACACTAAAATCTTTAAAAATAGGACTGATAGGGCTGGTGGAGGGATTGCCCTATATGTGGATGAAATCTATAAAGTCACTGAACTAAAAAACATGGTAAATACCACATCCGAACTACTCTGGGCTGACATCAAACTGCACAGAAAAGCATTTACTGTAGGATTAGGTTATCGACCTCCCAATTTAAATGCTTCAGAAACCCGTCAGTTTCTTACAGATTTAGAAAGCATAGACACTGATGGAATTTACATCCTGGTGGGAGACTTCAATTTCTCATCCATTATCTGAGACTTGCTTGAGGAGCAAGGTACTTGCAATAATAGATTTATTACTATTACAATGGCAAATAACTTAGAACAACTTGTTAAAATACCAACTAGACAAAACAAGATTTTCAATCTTATTTTAACTAACATTCGGACAGGTATATCTGATCCTGAAATTTTGCCCCCACTAGGGGATAGTGACCACCAAATAGTTGAATTTAAAACTGAAATTGAAAATCTCAATACTAAGGGTATTACAACAGTGAAGGATTTTCATACCGCTAACTATAAAGAAATTATAGGCTGGTTAGTGACACGGGACTGGGAAATCAAACTAAAAGATCAAAATCTTGAGAATACCTGTGAAATTATTAATGACAAAATTCAATATTGTATATCCAAATGGGTTCCAAAAGGAAAAAATATCATAACAATAAAAGATTACCCTTATGGTGGAACAGTAAAATTGTATTTATTTATTTATTTATTTTATTTTATTTGTTGAACAAATTGGAAAGACCTTTGAGCCAAAGGCTCTTTTACGGAGGTTCCACGTCAAGCCACAAGAATAGCAAATTACAATGGTTTCGGTAAGCAGTACAATATGAGGAATTAATTACATAAATGAAAGAACAATATGGCAAGATAAATATTGTGTCAAGTGCAGCCAGTGTCCTTGTCTGAAGAGGGGTGAACGGGATTACAAGGAAAGAAGTACAGGGGATGAACTGGGGGTGAAAGGAGCAAAATAAGAGCAAGTAGGGAGATTCCACAATGAAGCTTAAGCAGGAAAGACCCACGGGGGTGAGGGGGTAGAGGGAGAGAACAAGGTGAGAAAACAGAGGAGAGAGGGAGGAAGTGGGAGTGGAGGGGTAATGAAAGGGGGGATGAGGTAGGATGAAAAGAGGGCAGGAATGGGGAAGGATAAAGGAGGAAGTGATGTGAGTGGAATAGCACAGCAACAGGATAGGGCTATACAGGGGCAAATGGTAAAAGAGGGAGGTCCCAGTGCATTTAGCTGTCAGCAGATATTAGGTATAGCAGTCACAAGATGCTCTGGAAACTAGGAATTGATGCAGCTTCCACTTAAATGGTCTCAAGGCTGCAGTCATCACAATCTCGGGAATTAAATAAATTAGCAGCTCTAACTGCAATGGATCGCTGTCGGAGTGAGGTTCGACAGCGAGGGACAGTAAAAGTTTGGCTCACAGAACTTCGTGTGCTCTTAGTACCCCGGAAGGGACTGAAATACTGAAGGGAACCTGGTGGTAGGAGACAAAGAACTGCTTTCTTAGCCAGAAGGTAGGCTTGATATTCAATGTGAGCCTGGAGTTGAAGCCAGTTTGCTTGTTCATAAAGGTCACAAGTGTAAGTACGATACACTGCACCAGTTAGTAGATGGCATGCCTTATTCAGAGCTGTGGCAAGCCAACATAGGGTTGTGTCTGTGCTGGAACCATAAATGACCAAACCATAGTCAATAATAGACACAGTTGAACTTTGGATAGACAATCTGAGGGCTTCAGTAGTAAAGCAGTGTTTATGCCTGTGTAGAAGACCTAGGCAGATGTTAACAGTCTTGGCAACATTCTCAACATGTTTGGCGTAGGATAGTGTACTATCCAGAGTAACTCCTAGGTATTTAAAAGATTGAGTCTGATCAAGGACAACACCTGCACTGTTTTTGATCACTAATTGCTTGGCTTTGTGCTTGCTGTGGGTACCATGGAACAGCATGACCTTGGTTTTCTTTGCAATTAAGCACCAACTTATGAGAGATGAACCAGGACTCAGCTTCAGTAAAACTTTTCTGAAGTTGGGTCCAAAGGAGGGTAGGGTCAGCAGTCTTTGAGAAAATTACCACATCATCCACTTAGAGGAGTACTGGTTCAGAACAGAATGCAAGAAGATTATTGAGGAAGGTGCTAAATAGAAGGGGTCCCAGTTTCGATCCTTAAGGAACCCAAGAGCAGACACACAGTTTAGCAGAAAGGGCAGACCCTATTCTCACCTGTTGTGTGCAATTTGCTAGATAGCTGGTGAACCACTTTAGGCTTCTGAAGATATACCAAGCCCAGCAAGCTGATGTGTCAGCAAATGGTAATTGACTGTGTCACATGCTTTAGACAGGTCAATAAAGGTTGCACCAACAAGTTGACCCTGATCAAGAGTATTGTTACACGAGAGTTGTTTTTGGGGAGTATGCTGGGATAGGAGGAGGAGTTTCACATTGCTTCACAGACGCCGAGCATTAGCCCTCTATGATGGTCATACAGCTGCAACACTCCTCAAGCTGTTTTTCATTGCATTGTAGTTTTGGCTTCTGTTGAAATAAATGGCTGAGCAACAGAAACAAAGAACCGAAGATGATAAATGAATGGCTGTTCTGAAGTGCCCAGCACCACTTCTGTTTTGGTAAAACCATTGGTCACTATGTACTTTACTTCGTGTTAAGAAGTTTGGAAATATGTTTGAAAATGTGGTCGCTATCCCGATTAATGCAACAAGAAAGGGAGACCGAAGAAGCGTAAAGTATAACTTTTTTGCTGTTGGTTTGTCAGCTAACTTTAGGCTTACGTTTTACAGCAATTTCTGCGATGTTGTTCCCACGGCAGCTAAGTACTGGCTTGCTTTTTTTGTGAGGGAAGGTTGATGCCCTGATTTGTAAAAGAAATTTAAGAAGAGAGATGGGAGACTTTGCTGGACAGGAAAGAGAGAAAAAGAAACATAAGGGCAAAACACTGTAACTTGAAGGGAAGCAACCTGGACCCTTTATGTGAAAACTGCAAGAAAGGATCAGCGTTGGCCTGTGATATTACTGGCATAAAGAGGGGTAATATTGCACCATTTTGAATTTAAACTGTTCGGATTGCCTTTTACTATGCAAAGAAATTCCATACAGATACACATGTTATAAATAAGTCTTCCTTAATAATATACAACCTTGATTTCTGATATTAAAGCTAACCCTCTCTTGTTAAATGGACTAAGACTTAACCATTTCTGACCAGCACATTAAAGCACAAGGGAGGGGGAGGAAGATAACAGTGTTGCCTTGCATTCTTTAGAAGGTTTAACATCCTTCTTTCTTTCTGAAGAAATCAACAACATTACCAAATGTTTACAAGGAGTAAAAACACAGAAGAAAAATAATATGAAATCAGGACAGAGGGAACAGAAACTGCTAAGCAAAAAACTAATAGAAACAAAAAACCTTAAAAGCAATAAGAAGGCTAAAAAAGCAGGTTGCAACTTGACCCCTTCTGCACAACTAGACAAAGAGATCTCTGAAAGAAAAACTGAATTCCATCGATCTCACATTAATGTTTTCTTTCAACACACTCTCTGAGTTCCCCCCCAAAAAATCTTTTTACCGATTACTTCCCAGATGCTTACTGGGGCGAAAGAGAATTCTATGATAAATAAAATGGCAGCACAAGCTACAGTAACATCAGACTCTGAACTACTCTTAGAAAGTTAACCAAACTCGATGAGACAGGTAGAAGGACAGAAGAAGGATGTGGTAAAAAACAGAAAAGATGCAGCTAGAGATGTGAATGACAGGAGACTGATTCAGGGACTGAACTGGAGCCTCCCTCTTGGGCTAAAACCATACTGGCAGAAATTTTACAAATCAAGGGTAAAATTACATAGTTGGACACCCTGATGATAGATGTTGAAAACATCAAAACCACTCTGAAGAGCATCAAAGCTTCAATTAAGGCCCAGTTTGATAAAATACTGAATATAGAAGAGTGAATCAGTAATACTGAGGACACTTTGCCTGATGTGAAGAAACAACTTGCTCAACAAAATACAGATATTAAACTACTTTGATTCAAGGTTATCGATGCAGAGACAAGAGTTAGAAGGAAGAGCTTAAGAATCCTGGGAATACCTGGGAAATGAGATCAACAATTTTCTCATTCACAATTGTTAAATAAAGTCTTTGCTAATCTGTTAGAGGTTCTAGAAGAAGAACTAAATATTGAATATGATAGGATCCATCATGCTCTAAGACAAGTTCCACAAGATGACGCTCCCCCTTGAGCAATAATTGTGAAATTACAAAAATCAGATGATTGAGACAAAATAATGAGACAGGTTTTTCAAAAAAATCACTACTTTTTCAGAGGACAAAAATAAAAATATTTCAGGACCTGCCTAATGAAGTAATTGTAGAAAGAAAAAAAATATGCCCATATAAGAACAGCAATATGGAAATGTGGGTCAACATATTTTTTCTTTCCCCCATATAAGCTTAAAGTGCTTATTAAAGGTTATCAGGCAGTGTATGAAATGGTTGAAGAAGCAGAAAAGGATTTAAAGTCGAAATATCCAGAAATGTTTTGAGAAATGGTTTAAAGGAAAAAGGAAAAAAAGGAGGGAAAAGGGAGAAAAAGGGGAGGGAAGGTAATAAGATGGTCTGATTAGCCCATTGTGCCCATTGGTGCCATATGGTGTCGGAACCGTCCATTGCTTGACCTGGTCCAGGATGGCAGCATCGGATGGAATGAGTTAAAGGAAATACTTGCTGTTTTTTTCTTTTTTTCTCCCTTTCCCTTCCCATGCTATATTAAGAGGGAGAAATATAGGCAAGTTTTAAAATAAATGCAAGGCTGCAGCTTGAAATGGCTATAAGGCTTAGCTTATATTATTAGCTTCAGAGGGTGCTAGGGAGATCTGTGGAGGTATGTGAAGAATAAAGTTACCAGCATCAGGCAGATGATCTATCTGCCTTGTTTTTTGTTCTTTGAAAGTTCTGGTAGAGTAAGAAGGTTTGGTTGTATTTTTTGATATACAATAAGAAAAATGAGGAAAGGGACATGGGTATATTGTTATACTATGCTGGTACTGAAGTTGAAGTAACTAGAAAATATCAAAATCAATTACAAAATAAAGTAATGAAAAAAATTGCATTTAGAAAGGAAGGCTGAGGAAAAAATTTTCCAACTTAATAATAGGCTATATTTGTTTTCTGACAAATCTGGTGAAATGTTAGCCTATACTCTAAAACAACAAAGGGAAAGGAATACTATAACACAAATTTACACAGATAAATCAGAGATAGTTACTACTGATAGATTGCTCATGTTTTCCAATTATACTATGAAGGGATATATAACTATACAGGTGTTAAAAATAACTCACAAAATGAATTTGGATGTAAACAATATCTCAAGAGTAGTAAATTGAAGAAAGAATCGATATGTACAGAAGGATTTTCTAAAACTGAAGTAACTGAAGCTATTAGATCTATGAAGAAAAATTCTTCTTCAGGGCCGGATGGATTTACATCTGAATTCTATCAGACATTTACATCAGAATTAGTAGATTGGTTTCAAGAGCTGGCAGAGGAAATGTCAACTGAGGGAGAAATCCCAAATTCATGTTATGAAGCAGACATAATATTGATCTTGAAAGAAAATAAAGATCCACTATTCCCTGAAAACGATCGACCAATTGCTTTGCTTAATGCACATTACAAGATACTAGCCAAATTAATTAGGTTAAAAATTCAAAATTAGATAGCAAAAATTATACATAATGATCAGAAGGGTTTTATAGAAGGTAGAAATATTTTTGAGGGATTAGGGGAAGTACAAGCTGCTTTTTCTTTAGTCACTGAATCAGATATGGAAACTATTGCAATAGCATTAGATGCTACTAAAGCATTCAATTTAATTAGTTGGTAATTTATGTTTTTGACTTTACAAGCATGGGAGTTTCCAAAAGTTATAATACAAGCTATTCAAGCAATTATATAAATCTCCTGCTGCAGTTCTTAAACTCAACCAATATAAATCTGGCCCTATCTCAATGTTTAATGGAGCAAGACAGGAATGTCCTCTTTTGCCTTTTTTGTTTATATTATCACTTAAACCTCTATTGAATCATATTAGACAGAATACTAAAATTATTAATCAAGGAAATAGTACATTGCATTTTAGATTGAATGTCTATGCTGATGACATAATGGTAATAATATCTAATCCTAAGGAATCATATCCGGAATTTCTCTTAGAGATTCAGAGATTTTCTGAATATTCAAATTGTACCTTAAATAAAAATAAATCTTGTATATAGGGCTGGATATTCAAAAAGGTTGCACCATGCGCAATAGGATTGCACCAGCGCAAGTCCGAAAATGTGCTATACTGCGATATTCAGCAGGTGGCAGTTGTGCCCCCGAAAACATGCTGAGCAACAGCGCAATGATAATGAAGGCATGCGCAACCTAAGGGGGAGGAACCATGCATAAATGGCACAGTGCAATGTTCAAAGACTTGCGCAATGCGCAACAGTGGAGCAAGCAGAAGTTGCACACTAGCGGAAATGAGCCAATATAAAAAGGAGCAAGGAAGACGTGCAAGAATGCTACAGGGAAGCCACATGAGGCAGAGGGAGAAGCATGGACAGAGAAAGTGGCAGAAGGAGGGCAGGCAAGGGAAATACCACAGCAGAACAGAGGCACAGGCAAGGTGTGTGGTGACACACAGACAGAGGCCAGCACAGATAGGTGTACCCGGTACAGCGGGGGTATCAAAGCAACAGCTGTGGGGGGGGAACACAAGCCAGGGACATGGCCAGTGCCACATTTAACATGGATGCCATAATGAGGAGGGTGAGAAGGCATGTGGCAGGGGGACATGGCCATGGAAGGGCCCATTGGCGGTATGCCCCCAACAGGCAGTACCGAGCCTGCACCAGCTTTGAGCTGTATACAGATACCGAGATTGTGGGCCGGTACCACCAGAACAGGGCAATACTGAGGTGACTCTGTGAGTTGTGCAGTGATGTGATGCAGGCACCCACACGATGGAGTCATGCTCTGTCAGTGGAGACAAAGGTAACTGCCTGCATGTGCTTGCTCACCACAAGTACCTTCCAGAGACCAACAGGAGACACCACAGGCATAGCACAGTTGGCCACGTCACGCATCCTCACCCAGTTCCTCAGCACACTGTTGCCACATGCTGCAGAGTACATCCATTTCCCCAGCACTGTGGCGGAGTGCACAGCAAACATACCGGAGTTCCACAGGGTAGCACATATGCCTGGCATGCTAGGGATGATAGACTGCACCCATGTGGCCATACGCACACCACCTGGTGAGGAGGGGGCTGCCTACATGAACCAAAAGGGATTTTCCAGTGTCAACTGCCAGGTGGTGTGCAATGCCAGTGGGCGCATCATCAATGTCTGTGCCATGCACCCTGGGGGAGCACATGATTCATACATCTGGCACCAGTCAGCACTGTGCCACCGATTTGAGAGTGGGGACATCCCCACAGGTCATCTAGTGGATGAGTATGTAAATAGAATTGACATATCATGGGCATGGGGGAGTATGGCCAGTGGTGCCATGGGTGTGGCCCACAGGGCCTGGGGCAGTCTGAAGCTGAACATGACACTAACCACCACTCTCCGCACACAGGTGACAGTGGATACCCACTCCATCCCTGGCTGCTCACACCCTACCGGCTGCCCACGACACCATCGCAGCAACGCTACAATGAGGCACATGCCACCACACGCAATGTCATCGAGCGGGTGTTCGGGATGCTGAAGGCACATTTCCATTGCCTGGACATCTCTGGCAGTGCCCTACAGTATAGCCCCTCAAAGGCCTGTGGGATATTCCTGGTCTGTTGCATCCTGCACAACATGGCCAAAGACTGTGGGATAGCCGTACAGGTCAAAGAGGGGGACAATGATGGGGACGATGGTGATGCCAGTGACAATGAGGATGGGCAGCCCCCCTTGGCCAAAGGGATCCCCGACTGATCCAGCTGGCACAGCTGCACTGGGACACCATCACAGAGGAGCACTTCAGCCAACCCAAGTAAGTCATGCTGCCATGCACAACCACCAGTGGCTAGGGCACAACCCACAGACATGCATGGAAACACACCAGGGGTGGATGCTGGCAAGGGACGTGGCAGGGCATGGAAGCACACACAGACAACCAGGGAGGGGTGAACAGTAACACACCACATGGACAGACACACACACACACGCACACACAATAGGCACATAACGTGCACAGGGGTGAGGTGCAAACCTGAGCTGGAATGCCAACACTAGCAACACACATGTCCACAGGCCACCACGGCCACTGACTGTCCATGTGCATGTGTCAGATGCTGGATACCATCACACTTTGGTGTATAGTGCAATGCAGGTATCATCATGCACAAGTATCTGTGGACAGCAGCTTGGAGTGTGTGCAGGTGGACTGTATGTCCACGTGCAGGGCCGGGCACCCACCCATGCACTGCCCACTGAAACACAGAATGCACACAGGGCAGCAAAATACAGAGCCAGCACTGGGAGACAGGTCAGTCTTGCGGTACAGTGCCATGGCCGCCTTGGATGCGTGGGCAGCCCTGCCGAGACCCACCAGCACTGGCAGGCTGACCATGGCCTCATGGGGTGACACTGACAGTCCACCAGGGGTTTCACTGTGCGAACGCGACCGTGTCCACACAGGGGTCTGCAGCACACTGAACATTCCTGCACCAGGAGTGCTCGGGATGCCTACAGTTGAACCCGGCGTCGATAGAGTGGGTGTCGCACGACGCCGGGAATGGGGAGTGGACAGTGCACTGTGTGGTGTGAGTGATGCATGGCCACCTGACTGTGTGCCCATTGTGGCCATGACAACAATTAATGGCTGTGCAAGCCTGTCAATGGCAGTGGTCACATCCTCCCACAAATGGTCAATCCATGACACAATCCTATCGGTGTCCCTGCTGCGTCACTCCTCGGCCTGCTCCAGGGCTACACACAGTGCCTCCACAGATGTTGCAAGCTGTGTCTGCTGCTGGACCGATGCCTGCAGTAGGCGGGTGTGCTCGTCAAAGAGGTCATCTGCCTCCTCAGAATCCCATCCCTCAGGGTGTGCAAGGGCCTGACGTTCAGCACCCCTTGTGGGTGGGTGCTGCACACCAGGACCAGGTATGGGCATGTCCACAGGCAGTGCACAGATACCTCTGCTGAACCCTGAACCCCCAGTCCCGGTGTCCGAATGCTGCTGCTGCCCCTCCGCCTGCTGTGCCCAAGGGATCAGTTGTGCCACTGCTGTGTCCGCAACACTCCCACTGTCCAGACCAGCCACCGGTGCTGCCCCACTGGTGCTGACAGGCACAGCCTGGGACTGTACTGACACACTGGCCCACACGGCGCCACCAGCCACAGCTATGGGCATGGGCTGACCTGCTGTGTGTCCATTCTATGGCACACACATGTCACTGCCCATGACGGTCATGTCTTCATCATTGGTGCAGGTCTCTGCCCCAGCCACAGCCACAGCGTGCTGGCATCCTTGGACTCCAGAACGCTGAGACACAGGAAGGGCTTCCCCCACACCTGTCTCAACATCATCAGTGTGGACAGCCAGGCAGACCCACTGTTGCAATGCTCCACGTATACCTGTGGAGGTGGATGGTCCCTCCTCCAACTCCAGCTGACTGTCCACAGTGGACAGGCCCACCACCACTGACCCATGCAGACGCGTAGGATCTGTAAGGGAAAGTAGAGTCGCATTACTGCATGTGACCTACCCTGCCCCCCATAGACAGACCATGACTTATCATGCAGAGATGGGCCACCACCGTCTGGAAGCCACCTCCTGGAACTCCCTCTATGGCACTGCGGTGCATGCTTGCAGCAAGCCTGTCCTCTGCTGGTGTGAGCTGCACCACCTCCGGCTGTCCCTCGCCTGTTGCAGCACGTGCTGCCCTGATGGCAGCCACCTTCTCCTTCACCCTCCTCCTGTCAGTACCCATCTTCTTCTTACACTCCTGCATGGAGTGCTGGTGGCTGCCGTGCAGGTTGACAGCATGTGCCACCTTCTCCCATGCAGCAGCATGGGCCTGAGGGGGTGCCCTGCTGTCCACTGAACAGTGGCTCCTGATCCAGGTAGGCCTCGAAGAGTGCCTCAGTCTCGGCCTTTGTGAAGCTGGGCCTCTTCTTTCACCCATCATCATTGTCCTCCTCACCCAGACCTTGCTCGGTCATTATTTAGCCTGTAAGGATGTCAGTGGTTATCTGTGACTGTGCAGTACAAAGCATGTCCCTGATTCCACAGTCCAGACCCCCCACACAGCATGCAACTCACCAATAAACTGCAGTAACCGAATATGGCCACTGCAGAACCTTGTCGCAGTTTTATAGTGCAATGCATGCAAATTAGGTGAGGAGCAACTTTAATTAGATGCAAATCACGTTGCTGCACCATTGAATGGCTGATCGGATGAATAGCATATGATGGCTGAATATCACGCTTTTGCGCTTTGTGCAATTGTGTTGACCGTGCTGATCCAACGTTGCAGTTCCATGGCATGCGTAGTACACCGCACTGCGCATGCCCAGGTTGCTTACGCAGTCATATGCCACGCTGATGATGTGCTGTGCACGGTAGGCAATGCAGGGCACGGCCACCATTGTGCCAGTGGTGCTATAGCGAAGGTCACTACATGGTGCTGTGGCAATGGGCCTTCATAGGCGCAATGGCACAACTGTGCGATAGTGCATTGTGGCGCTGGCACACAGGCAGCCAATTGTGCTACACGCATTGTCGTCTGATGGTGTTGTGCATGGCCTTGCGCCAGGGACCCTTGACCCTGTGCCCGACCTTTGCCCCCTTGGCACCATGCGTCAGGCATTGGTGCACCTCTATCACGCTGTTTGGTAACAGAGCGATAGGGAATGGCAGCGCTGTACCGTGCGGCATCTGCACGTGGGGTAACGCTCTGCATAGTGTCATATTGCCTATCACATTGGTAATGGCATGGAGAAGGGCTGCTCCCTGGTCGGCAATAGAGCTGGCAAACCTGGTGGCCACAGTGGAGCCACATCATGGGCATCTCTTTGGGGAGGCCCCCCTGGATAGGCCTAGGTCCCAGGTGTGGCGTGGGTGGCCACAGCCCTAGAGGCAGTGACTGGCAGGGGCAGGATGGTGGAGCAGTGCAGGCACCGATTTTGGACCTGATGAGGAGGAGCCTGAGTTACTGGCCAGACTACGGTCACATGCCAGGAGGGCGCGGTACCCACGACCAGGTAGAGGTTCCGTCAACACACTGTTTTCATCCATTTGAATCACATTGTTGTTTGTGTCCAGCACATATAGGAGGGACTGTATGGGGTTGCCCGTGGTGGTGCTCACAGGGTGTGGGGTGGGTGGGTCTGGCTGGGTGGGGGCACACTCCTTGGGGCAGGGGGACTTTGCTTCAGGACTGCACTGATGTTCTTCTCTGCTTTTTGTCCCCCAGGCCCGGAAGAGTTACACCGTTTGAGAGCGGAGAGCAGGGCATTGGAAGACAGAGCCAGGCAGGCTGAGGGTCCACAACTGCCACCTTACCATCCCGATGAGGGTGAGTGACAGACATCCATTCTTAATATTGCATGCTGTGTGGCAAGGTGGGCAGCGGGACATGGCACCATTCATTGACATCACTGCCATGCATGCCACTGGTTACAGTCAACACTGTCCAGTGGCAATGCATGTCTGGGTGTGCGTCACTGGTGGTGCATGCGTGCACCAGGTGCATGGCTGTGCCACTGCCATTGCACCACATAGCCATGTCACTAGACGGCCATGGTGGTGCTGTGCGTGACTTGGCTGGTGGATGTGTGCAGTGCTCAGCATGGCTGTATGTGCCTGGGTGGGCAGGTCCTGTGGACATGATCACTGTGGCTGGTCACACACCATCACAGTGGTATGTCCCATGGCCATATGCCATACACAGTGGGTAGGCTGTCTGGGGTTGTACATTCACACCTATTGACTGTGCTCCCTTGTCCTAGGTCTGAGACATCTCAGGGAGATGAGGGATACCATGAGGGAGCTCCTCGATCTGGCCCGGGAGTCTGTGGTGATACTTCGGAGGCTGGACACAGCAGGAGTACTTCGGTGCCACAGAGCAAGGTGGACCCAGAGCCAGGAACGACAGATATGCTGAAAGTCCCTTGGTCCCTGACTACCCTCCCCCAGACCCACTTCACACCCCACCTATCCCATCCCATTTGTCCACCCTTCCCTGCCCAACCCCACCTTGTTTGTGTCCCACCCCAACCTTGTAAATAGTTATTGTTATTGTACATAGTTCAGTTTTATATTTTTACAATACATTTGAATTTTATATGAATACTGTGGTGGTCTCTGATTTGCAGTGGGCTATAGGTGCTCAGCTGCAGTGGTGTGCATGGCATCAGGGGTGGTGCAGTCATGGGTATGTGTGTATGTGTGTCCGTGTGAAGGTGACTATGGTGTGGGGGTAGATATCAGTCAGTGTCTGTGGTGTGTGTGTTGTTCTCCGTGCACTGGATGACTGTGTGCAGTGGTCCATGGCACGTGCTCTGTGTCCATGGTGCGCCCATCAGCCCATCCATGGCCTGTGCAGCTGACACACATGCCTGTCTGTGACCTGCATGATCTAATGGCATGTCAGTGGTAGCATTCCCTGAAGGGTGGACACTATACCTGTCACTTTGCTGTGTTGCCCATGTCACTGGCGTGGTGCATGCTTCCACGCACCACTGTGGGTGTCTGTGCTGTCTGTTGTGGCCAGTGGTGGGCCGGGGTGTGTTACTGGGATACTGTGCGGTGAGCTGTACCACTGGGGGAGGTGTCCCTTACACGACCATCCAATCTGGGGTCACTCTTCTGCCAATGCATGGTCGGTCTCTCAGCAGTACATCAGGGGACTGTGCATGGTTGCACTTTGTCTACCGTTGTTGTATTGCCATGTGCTGCATCCTGCTGATGGGTGCTCATGGTGGGGCTGGCTTGCATGGTTCTGTGGTGCACAGGGTTGCATTGCCACTGTGGGGGTGGTGGCATGCATGGGGATTCCTGCAGTGCTGGTCACTGCTCATGGGAGGTTGTCTGGGGTTCGCGGTGCAGGGTGTGCTGTGCACTGGGGGGATGGTGTGGCACAGGGTGGTCTGCCCTCCTTGTGTGCCAGTCACAGCTTGCCGGTAGGTGTGATAGGGCACCATGGCCAGGCTGTGGGTTGGTTGCTTGACTCCATGGACCAGTGGTTATTCCAGCCCTACCCTGGTTGTGATGTGCTTGGGTTATGGGGGGACAATGTCTGTTCCGCTGTGTGTTCCTGTACCCATCTGTGGCATGGGTGGTGGGCCCCTACCTCCCTGGTTGTACAGTTACATTGCTCTGCAGCTGTGGGGCTCCCTACTTGCACTGTGGTGCCTCTGGACTGCTCAGCTGGGCATCCATTGTTGTGCCATAGCGCATCATATCTGCTCAGCTTCCCCTCCCTTGTTGCGCTATGGTGCTGGTTGTGCGATATTCAGATGTTGGCTGTGGGTGCAATTTGGCTTGCTCCTGTTTTGAACATCGCATCTGTTGCACATGGGTGCAATAGACTTGCGCTTGCTCCTGCTATTGCGCACATTTTGAGCGCAGTTTGAATATCCAGCCCATTATGTTTAAATAATATATCCCCAGAGACCAGACAGATTATCTCCAAAATGAAAATACAGAATTCAATAAAATATTTGGGAATTCAATTAACAAAAAATATTGATACTACTATATCACTGAATTTGAAATCTGATATGGTAAAAGTATAATATATGCCTATGCAATGGCAAAGCAAAGTTCTTTCCCTTTGGGGAAGAATTGAAACTTTAAAAATGATGATCGTGCCCCACGTGATGTACCTGTACCAAGCAATGCAGGGAGAAATATCCATCACAAATAAGGCGACAATTTGTAAAATGTTTATGGCGTGGAGGAGCGCCAAGAATAGCATGGAAAAAATTAAGGTAAGAAAAGAAAGGGGACTGGGATGTCCAGATCGTATCATTTATTATTGGGCAGTAAAAATGAAACAAGTAATTAACTGGATTAATAAAGGCAAAGCTGATTGGCAGTTTATGGACATTCATCATTCAATTATAGATAAAATGTTATATTCATCTCAATCCAAACTAAAATTCCAGGTTGTTATTGCATTTTCTTCTCTGATTGAAAAGTGTCAAAATCCTTTCATAAAAGCAGTACAAAAATCGGTGTATTTCTGTAACCAAACTCTCCCCAATAACAATTTCTTATTATTTGCCAGTATAAATGGCATCGCAAAGATTTGGAATGTATATAACGAAAATACATTTACAGATTTGGAGCTAAGCAAATTAAAATATATATTATTGGAAAGATTGTTGCCAAACAGATTTTTTTTGGACTATCAAACTTTTTATATGAAATGTTTGGAGAAGGATATTAAACAACCAGGACTGAAATACAATTTACTTGGAGCAAAATATATAGCTTATGTTGAGAAAAAGATTGATAGGACAAAATTTTGATTTAGATCTTATTCAAAATATGAACTTTAGGATAAAGACCACTAGAATAAAGACTAGTGTTATAGGGCTTGTTTATACAAGCCTAATTAACAAAATTACTTGTAATACAGATAAAAAAACTGCACCATAGTAAAATAAAATGGGAAGAGGAATTGTTAATGAAATGGGACAACGTTCAATGGAAAAAATATGTATAAATGCCAATTTGTTTTATGTTAATGCAAAGAACAAATCCATACAGCATACAGCAGAGTCCTACCTCAGGGTCACCTATCTTGTCTAAAATCACACCTACTCCAACAGGACTGGTCTCCCATCCACAGGGCCACTGACACAAATTCCGCCCTGGAACAATTCATCCTCTTGTTCAATGAAGCCTGTAACACTTACGCCCTGCTAAAAAAGCACAAAGTCAAATCTCTCTGCAACCCATGGCTATCTGGTGCCCTCATAAAGAAGCTAAAACATAGGGACCATCTCTGGGAATTGGCTAGATCCACCGGGAAGCTAGCTGACATCCAAAAATATAAAAGCGCTAGGAATGACTGCACCAAACCCATATGACAGCAGAAATCGGACTACTTCAAGAAAACCCTCACTGACTCATGGGGAAATGGGAGAACTTTCTGGGATAACATAAAAGACATCATTGGGAAACAATCCAAATCACCACCAACCATGCTCCAGGTCAATGGGAATACTACCTTAGACCATAAAATCATTGCCAACACTTTCAACAATGCATTCACTGACCTTAGCAGTGTTCTCCCCCCAGATTTTTCAGCGATGGTGACTCTTCCCAATCTGCTCATTCTCCTCAAACAAACAACCACCCCCCTTTGTACTTCAAAGCGGTAAGTAGAAATGAAGTCCGCAAGTACATCTCCAAAGCCATCTGCAACTCCAGAACAAACGCTGATACACTTGACCTCAAGCTTCTGTCTCTCATACTAGAGGAAGTCCTGGGGCCTCTCACCGGGATTTTTAATCTCTCCCTATCTCTCAGCTAGTTCCTGGACAAATGGAAGTCTGCTACAGACACTACAATCCATAAAAGTGGTGATAGGACCACACACGGGGACCAGCTCACTGACTATCTGGGCAAATATAACATTCTCTGCCGACAGCAACATGGCTTTAGAAAAGGTCACAGTACTGCCACTGCCCTACTTGAGTTCACGGGTGCCATCCACAACCTTCTGGATGATGGCCGTCTAACTGGAGTACTTTTTATAGACCTGACCAAGACTTTTGATACCGTCCACCACCGACTCCTGCTTGGTCAACTACAGAATGCTGGGATGTCTGCAGAGTTTGTTGCCTGGTTCAAAAGTTACCTGGGTAACTGGTCCCAATGTGTTAAAATTGTGGATGTGCTCTCTGATACCACAGAGGTCCACTCTGGTTTTCCCCAGGGCTTCATCCTGGGCCCGTTACTTTTCAGCTTGTTCCTTAACACACTCCCTGACTCTTGTTCCCAACAAATCTTACTGTATGCTGATGACACGGTCTTTCTTGCACCCCATCAGGACGCTAACCACCTACAACTAAACCTTCAGCATGGCTTCACCGCAGTCAAGAACTGGTTCTTAAAACATAAGTTGATCCTTAACCAGAAAAAAAACAACACCATGGTTTTCAGCAGCTCCCATAACAAACATAAGGATCTCCATCTCTCCATAAACTCCAGCCAAGGTGGCACTCTGGATCAGGTCCAATCCTTCAACTGTCTTGGGATTACCCTAGACTTCCACCTATCCTATGTGGTCCACATAATTATCATTGCCAAAGCTGCAAACTCCAGACTGGGCCTACTCTACCTCCTCCGACAACACCTAACACAAGAGGCCCTTACAGCAGCTGTCCAGAGCTCCATCTCCTCAATTGACTATGGCCTTGTCATCTACAGCTCCACCACTGCCACAGCACTCAGATGGGTAACTACCACCCTAAACAAGGCCTGTCGACTCATCACTGGTGCCAAATATCTCACACACAGGTATGACCTCTACACTCAAACAAATTGGCTGCAACTGGAAAATAGAATAAAATATCAAACCTGTGTGGTTGCAAAGAAAATCCAGATGGGCCTTGCTCCACTTGGAGTCTGTACCCTCCTTCAACTGAAAACCAACGGTCGAACCACCAGGGGATCAAAGCCACTGCTGTTTCAAATTCCATGCTGCCGCACAACACAAGGCCAAAGATCCTTTGCCTATGGGTCAATGTGATAATGGCGAATGCCTAAAGGTGATAGCCGTTATCACTCAGTCAGAGTGATGAACACATTTTTGTCACTCTTACAACCCTGGTGCACCAGCACAACAGCACCAGGACATATTTTTACTACTTTATGTGGGGGGATGCGCCCCCACACCCCACCTGCAGGGGGCTTCACCTCCAGCACCCCCCTACTTAAAGATTCTCAACTCCGGGGGTTGCATGTCAGGAGGGGGTGAAAGTATTAAAAATTAAAAAGTTCAGGCCAGGCACAATAAAGATTGCATCAGCACCCAGACCCAAACCCAGTACCTCAACCACCCTAGCCATTGCCCAATCCCTGACGCCACACCACAGCTCGACCAACAACTGCAGCACCACCCCTACATCCTCTTCACGCCAGCCCATGCTCACCATGCTCACTCCTACCCCTCTGCATGTGAACGTATAGCAACATCCTGTCACCTTGTTTGCCCACCCCCTCATCCGGTCGCCCTACTCGTCGGTCGCAGTGAGTGGATTGCGCAAGGAAGGTGTTACCATAATGGATGGCACCCTTCCTCATGCGCCCACATCACAGGTTACCTTTGCCTATAGGGCCCCCACCTGGCAAAATGGTCTTGCCAGCGATGCTACCTCTACCACCTTGCTCGGTGCTTTCAAATACAACCTCTGAAACATCCTCATTGCATCCAGCAACTGTGACAGCACTGGCTAACTACTTGGCACCCCTCCAGTTACCCATTTTGTGGGTTTTGGGCCCCCTCTTGCACTTTCCCTCCCTGGGCCATTTTCTCATGTTCTTATCCCCCTGACAACGCCACCTTGGCAGCTCGACCCCACTGTCCCTGCCCTCACCTCACAATCCCCCCCATTCTTCACATCATCATCTCCCCTATCACATCCCTTGTTTCCTTCTATTAACCCATAATCCCCCCTATTTCTTTTTTCCCTCCCATCCTCTTTCTTTAATCCCTTGCTCCTCCAGCACAGTATGGTGTGTCTTGTCTCTAAATCATTCTGAATGTTTGTTTTCTGTTGCAATTTATATTGTCTACTGTAACTTGAGATGTGGAACCTTTGTAAAAGAGCCTTGGCTCAAAGGTACTTGTAATCCTAGAATCAAAGAAATAAATAAACAAAATAAAATAAAATAATGGAGAGATAGCCTATATTACCCCAATCAAGTTACATCATATAGATTTAAATTATAGCGATAGGTGCTGGCATGAATGCAAAGAAGGGGGAAAAGAAAATTGACCATTTTCATTTGCTTTGGGAGTGTGGCAATATCCAGGAATGGTGGAAAGAAACTACAAGACAATTAGAGAAAATTATGAATAAGAAATTCCCCCTTTTACCAAATATCTTTATCCATAATGATTTTGATTCCTTGAATCTTGAATGGAAAGAAAAGAAAATCTTAGCCTTGGCTACTATGGCAACTAAATGATTGATATTGCCTAATTGGAACTCCTCCAAGATAGAGACCTTTGATTTAAATGAATGGTGTTATGTATTTAAGAGCACTTTATATTATGAAAAACTAATGGATGAAGCATAATAGGGGAAGGGTGGGAAAAAGCTTGTTTGGAAGAAATTAACTAATCGTTTGCCTCCACTATTACAAATTTAAATTTATGATGTACCAAATTTAAATATATGACATAACATATTAGGACATTACTTGTAAACCATGAAGTTAGATTTTAGCTCTACCAAACCTTGGTGGGTGGGGTTGGGAGGACATTGGTAGATAAGGGTGAAATTAAAAAAAAATAGAAAAGGGGAAATGAGATATGGCATATTTATGTGTAATTAGATTGTCAATTTTGAATAACATTTGTATATTGACCTGCATAACAAAAGCAATATTTAACTATATGTTATAAATATTGGCCCAGATATTCAAACTGCACCAGGCTGTGGTGAAAGCTTGGGCACAGCATCATTGAATATCGCACCCTGGCCACCCACAGTGTGCATGGCGCAGTGGCACTGCACCAGCACAAGTGGCCAGAGTGGAGCATGGAGATGCGCTAGTGCAAGTTCTATTGTGCTATGCACAGCAACCGCGATATTCAAAACTTGACATGCACATGGGACCACAGTATATGCATGGCACAAATGGGGCCATATGCATGTCATTATGGTCCCATTTGCATGCAGGTGCGCCAATCCCCGATGACTTGTGCCTGGCACCCTGCCAGGCAGCAACCATCAGGGACCAATGCCCCCTGCAGCCAGCAATGTGCTCCACAGCCCGATCGCGGGCTGCAGTAAAAAAAGGAAAAGCATAAATCCCTGTTGGTCCAGTGGACCTGCCCGCTCGATCATGGGCTAAGTAAATATATAAAATCCCTATCATCCCTGGTGGTCCAGTGGACCACTGTCTGCCTGATCACGGGCATTTGCAATAAAAAAAATGAATATGTCCAATATCCCTGGTGGTCCAGTGGACTGCTGTCTGCCCAATTGCGGACATTTGTAATAGAAAAATAAATATGTCCACTATCCTTGGTGGTCCAGTGGACCGCTGTCTGCCAGATCGTAGGCATTTGTAATAAAAAAATAAATATGTCCAATATCTGCTGGTCCAGTGGACTGCTGTCTGCCCGATTGTGGGCATTTGTAATCAAAAAAATAAATATGTCCAATATCCCTGGTGGTCCAGTGGACTGCTGTCTGCCCGATTGTGGACATTTGTAATAGAAAAATAAATATGTCCACTATCCTTGGTGGTTCAGTGGACCGCTGTCTGCCAGATCGTAGGCATTTGTAATAAAAAAATAAATATGTCCAATATCTGCTGGTCCAGTGGACCACTGTCTGCCCGATTGCGGGCATTTGTAATCAAAAAAATAAATATGTCCAATATCCCTGGTGGTCCAGTGGACTGCTGTCTGCCCGATTGTGGACATTTGTAATAGAAAAATAAATATGTCCACTATCCTTGGTGGTTCAGTGGACCGCTATCTGCTGAGATCGTAGGCATTTGTAATAAAAAATAAATATATCCAATATCTGCTGGTCCAGTGGACCGCTGTCTGCCCGATTGCGGGCATTTGTAATCAAAAAAATAAATATGTCCAATATCCCTGGTGGTCTAGTGGTACCCCCAACCCTCCCACTGAGCCCCACCACCCTGCTCCCCCCTGTCAGCGGCGGGCGGCAGCACTCCACTCTCACCTTCCCCCACTGACCGACTGACACCGCTGGTAGGACTGTACTCCCATTGGTCCACAGCGTGAGCCAATGGGCATGCAACCTGTGCTGTACCTACATATTCCAGATATGTGAATGATCCATTCACATATCTGGAATGTGTAGTACGGGTATGGGCTGCGGGCGGGTGGGGTGCTTCCACCACCGGCCGACCACAGGGAAGTGGGGCAGTGGGGCTCAGTGGGCCGGTGGGGAGGGGGGTACCACTAGACCACCAGGGATATTGGACATATTTATTTTATTATTGCAAATGTCTGCGATCAGGCAGACAGCGGTCCACTGGACCACCAGGGATATTGGACATATTTATTTTTTTATTACAAATGCCCACGATCAGGCATGGGGGGGCACTGCCAGGTGCAGCCGGAGCTCGGGTGGCCACCTACAGGTGGCAGCTGCCATGTTGCACCTTGCAATGTGGCAGCTCACCTGTGGGTGGCCATCCATTGTTCCTTTCTTTTTTGGATCAACTTTGTGCTAGCGCAGGTAGGGATTACGCATGCATGGCTCTGCACATCCTGGGCTGAATATCGAGCTGTGCAGGGTATGCATGGGCACCCCCCCCACACCTGAGCCTGCATACATTACTGATGCACTCTGGCGCATCGAGATTTGTGCTGCACACTTTTCCCTTTTGAATATCGCACCGGGGCGCATCAGTGGATTGCGCATGGCACAACACTGTTGCGCCATGCACAACCCTTTTGAATATCTGGGCTATTATGTATTGAATAATTTATATCCTATAAATAAAAATATTTTGAAAAAAAAAGAGTATTGTTACACGAGGTCCCTGCACCCTGATTGGTACCCCCAGAGGTAGACTACAGACAGCTAGCATTTAGGTATATCTTATACTAACATATAGGGCTAAGGGCATCTACCATATATGAGTAGATGTCAGGATGTGTATGCACATTATTGCTATACACTTTAGTTTCTAATAAACACATGTATTTTTTGCTTATGAGATGTTAGGACATCTGTGTCCTTGTAATGATTATGATATATGAGTCGGCATTGCCATCTTCTGATGATTTGTATTATTATACGGCTATGTACAAACTGTACCTCTTTGTCTTTACAAAGTGATGACACTACAAAATTGTATAATGTTATCTTGGACTGAGGCACCACCTCTAATTTAGCCAATAGGGCTCATCTCTGTAACTAGAAATGTTTACTGCCTACAGTAACCATGGTAATTATCGTAGGTATATAATGTAAGACATTATGTCTTCTTCCTCGGAGACCCCAAGAGACACAGAGATTCCTCGACATATAGGGGACACTTAGCATTAGCTCCCAGTTCCTATTGGTAATAACTTGGTTTACTTGGTTACAAGGGACAAAAGAAGGCTACTGCCCATCGAGATTGTCCCCCACCACATTGGTGGGATAATTATACCCCATGGCTATTCCACTCCAACCAATGATCTAACCCTTTCTTAAAGGCAAGAGTGGAGCTACTGTCAACTAAATGTTGTGGAAGAATATTCCATAGTCTAGGGGTTTTTACTGTGAAGTAATTTAACCTTTTTGTTGTTCTAGTTTTAGAAACAAATATCTGTTTGTTATGATACCATGGGGAATTCCAATTGGTTGAAAAATGTAAACCACAGTGATGCAGTAACTCCTGAGAGTTCTGAATTTTATACAGGAGGAGAAGATCACCTCTTGTACGCCTTGTATGTAAAGAATGTAACCCCGTGACCTTTAACCTTTCCTCATAGTCTAGTTTGGATAGATAAGGCACCATTTTGGTGGCTCTTCTCTGCACCCTTTCAACTCTATCCACATCCTGCCTTAAGTAGGGATTCCAGCATGGAGATCCATAGTCCAAGTAAGGCCTAATGAAGACTCTATATAGTGGGATCACACATTCCTGAGTCCTAGACACAAATGAACGCTGGATTCAGGTGAGCAAGGCATTGGCTTTCCTGGCTATCATTGTACAGTGATCATTGGGAGATAACTTGTTGTTAATGTTTACTCCAAGATCTCATTCCAGAGGTGACACGTGAAGGGCCACATTGTTCAATAAGTAGGTCTGCCTCAGATTATTCTTACCAAAATGCATAACATGACACTTATCTGAATTGAGTGTCATTTTGTTTAGAGCTGCCCATTTTTCAATAGATTTTAAATTGTTCCTCATAAATTCTCTGTCTGACACTGTTAGAACAGAACCACACAACTTTGTGTCATCAGCAAATTTGGAGAGAACACTTTCAGGGCCAACCTGCAAGTCACTGATAAAAATGTTAAACATGGTTGGCCCCAACACAGATCCCTATGGGACCCCACTGGTCACACTCAATGACTGGGAAAGTGTGCCATTGATTCTGACTTGCTGATATCTATTATTTAACCAACCTGATACCCAATTAATTATGTAATGTGAGAAACCCATCTGTTACATTTTATCAAGTAGTGAGGAACTTTATCGAAGGCTCTACTATAATCAAGAAGTATTACATCCATAGGTATACCTTTGTCCATACCCATACTTACATGATTATAAAAGGAGACCTAATTAGTGGTACAGGAATATCCCTGTCTAAAACCATGTTGTGTAGTATCAATCATGTTTCCCTCTGTGGTTTCACAATTTAATAACTTCTTAATAACTTTCTCCATGATTTTACTTACAACAGAAGTTAGGCTTATTGGACGATAGTTTTCAGGTCTGGAGTGATTTTCCTTCTTAAAAATTGGGATTACTGTGGCCAATGTCCAGTCCCGGTGAATGAGTCCTTCATATAGGGATTTATTAAAGATAATAGTAAGGGGTTTAACAATAGCTGCAGTAGATTCAATTAGGAATCTGGGATTGATATTTTCTGGTCCCGGACTAGAATTGGATTTTAGGGACAATATAGCTTTTAATGTGTCCTTTTCAGTAATAGTATAAGAGAGAGAGTAATATTATTTAAATGCTTGAAGATTTTAGGGACTTCTTTTGTGGTAAAAACTGAGCAAAATTGCTCATTAAATGTATCTGCTATATCCCTATCTGTAGATACAATTTTTTTAATTTACACATAGGGGCCCCATGTATCTATTATTTATTTTTTTATTGTTGAGATAGGAAAATAATGCTTTATAACTATCTTTGGTATGAGCCAGACGAAACTCTAATTTCTTTTTTGATTGCAAGATGGCTTGTTTTAATGATTTAAGAATTTTCCTGTATTGAATAAGGAATAATTCCTTGGTTTCCCCCTTACTGTTTTTCACATGTGCAAAGAGTCTCTGTTTATCCTTGATTAATGCTTTAATTGTTTTATTATACCATAAGGGTATTTTCCCTGTTTTATTATATTTTTTTGAGGTTGGAACATACAGGTTTTCCAAATAATAAATGGATGATTTAAAATAGTCCCAAGATTCTTCCATGGAAAGGGGAGATAATATAGTTTGCCATGAAATTGAATTTAATTGTTGATTAATAGCATTAAAATTAGCTTTGTTGTAATTCTTAAATTCCGTGAAGTTGGTGGTATAATGGCGAAATAACAATTGAAGGGAAATAGTATTATGATCACTTGATCCTAGTGGAGCATCAACTACAATTTTGGATATTAAGTTCCCTATATTAGTGATAACCAAGTCCAAGATATTGACTCCTCACGTTGGTTCTATAATAATTTGTTCTAGTTCTGTATCAACCATGAGTGCAATTAAATCTTTCTTGGCCTGTGTACCACCAGTTAAGGAATTCCAATGTATGGTCGGCATATTAAAATCATCCAATAGAAGTATATTACCTTTGGAGGTCATGCTCAGAATTTCACTGTAAAGGGAGGTAGAGTATTCCTTATTAGATGTTGGAGGCCTATAACATGTCCCTAGTAACAATTGTGGGTACCCTTTAAACTGAATGTTAACCCAGATGGTTTCTATATCACTAGTGATAGGGAATTGAAATGAGGATATGTCATCCCTAACATAGAGACATACACCCCCCCATCTGACCTTGACGGTCCTTATGGTATAGTTTATACCCAGGAATACGCTGGGTCCCAGAAGTATCAGGATCCCACCAGGTTTCTGTAATGAAAATAAGTCCATATTTGTTCAATTGACACAGGGCTTCCAATTCTGCCATTTTAACCTGGTTTAAACTGCTTAGGGCAACTGTGATTTTCCTTTTGGTAGTAATAAACAAGTGTTATTTCTCTTATTCAACATGTCTGTGATTCCTTGCATGTCAATTATTGCCAAGAACCTGAGATTGAGGTTTAGACCTCCTGACAATTGGCCACCGTGTGTAGGCAATATTTGGAGTTTGCAAAGTATCACTTGTTGCAACTAACTTTTCCCTTCTCAATGGGGACTGTAGGTGTGCATACCTGCACCACCTCTCCCATTTTATGACCACTTTGTAATTACTTGCAAAGTTTGGCTGCTTACAGGGTGTGGTCGATGCCGACTCAACCCACCCCATGGCAGTTTTGAATTGCAAGCTTACAAGTGCACAGTAGCTCAACTGTGAATTAATGCACCTGTTGTGGATCGATACAGAGCATGGCACCTTTTCATAGTTTGGTTTTTCATTCCCTCCCACACAATGGCCACCGTATCAAATATTTGCGCAGAACTGTGACTCGATGTCTTGAACTTCCTTGCCTCCCATGGAGAACAGGCTGACTTTGTGCAGGACATAAGTCAATATGAAAACCCTGTACTGGAGATTTCAACCCAGTACTCAGAGATGAGACAAACAGCCAGGAAGCAAGATGCTAAAGGGCTGTTGGTTGCAGCTCTCTATGCTGCTTTGGAAGCCTCAAAAGTGAGGTTTCGATCCCTTGAACTGCAAATCTCATCTCTTAAGCATGAGATGGGGTTGCAGGCAACTGAATGTATGAGAAGAGAACAGGATTTGGAGCCTGAACTCCAAACTCTGTGAAATGAAAATGATTCCCTTTTGCATCATTCTGCTTAAGCAGGCAAGCAGAAACTTTGTATGTTGAAGCAGGAGTGTGAAAGTTTGAGACAGGATAAGGAGCAGGCTTTGCAAATGAATGACTTGTTAAATTAAATGAATGAAAAAATGTGTGAGGAGTTGGGAGAGTTACAGGATGAGATGAACCAGGTACATAATGACTTGAGTTTAGTTACTAGGGACAATCGTGAATTGAGCGCCGCATATAGAGTGTTACAGAAGCAGATGCAGGATGAAGTGGATCAGAATGTTGCAAAAGTGAGTCTTGATGAATGTGAATCCAAAATGGTGAAACTGCACCATCAGTGAGAGGTACTGACTGGTCACGTCAAGGCAATGGGAGGAGTAGTCCATGCCTTGTCGACGTCCTCTGAAGGGGAGGAGTCAGATGATGACATCTCTCAGTACAATGTCCAGTCACACCCCTACTATGGCTCAGACACCCCTCCACACCATCCACAACATTATGGACCCCTGTCACATGACACCCATACCCTACGTCATTGATGGAATGACACACATCATGGGTGACATCAACATGGCGACCCCCATGATGGGGGGAGCAGGCCTAGGCCTAGTCCCAACAGTACCACTGATAGCCATTATTAATGTGGAAGACAGGCAGGAAATAGAGAAAATGATTGAGAGTGCCTTAGGCATCATGCCCATTTCTGAGAAAAATAAATGGGTTCTCAAGACCCAGATTAGGCAGCTTCTGCATGAGGCTGGTACTCAGGAGGGCATGGTTCATACTGTGGTAGAAGCTGCAGCTCAGGCAGCCCTGGATAGCACCCAAGGTAATCTATCTCTGCTTGATCATCCCAATAATCCCCTACAAATGGCCTACTTTGTCCAGCAAATAGCTGACAGGATTGGTTGGATGAGCCTGTCTGACAACCTTAGCTGCCACTTGGAAAAGGTACATGCTAAACTTGAAATGCTTAGTCTCGCTGCAGACTACCAGGCCTAGATCCTACGCCAGACCATTGATCTTGGACTATGGGAAAAACTCCCTGATGTCATCCACCAGGGTGGCCATGCTACCTTTGATGAAGTAGCAGCTGAGCTAATTTCTGCACGTAATCCAGGGGTAGTAGGAGTGATGCTTGCATATCCTATCAAACAGATTGTGAAAGAAAGTCCAGCAACTTTCCACCAGAGGTTCTGGATGGCCTACTGAGCAAGGAAGCATCTTGCAGGAGAAGCCACAGATGTGGGCCTTATTGAATACAAGACCCTGTTCCTTAGGAACATGATCCCTGCAGTAAGAGAAAAGGTAGAGCCAACCACCTATCCCACCATGGAGAGGTTTGCCGATATTCTTCAGAAAACAAAGTGAGTTTGCCAACTTTACATCCTTGACTCAGGCTCCGCTTCCAGGAAAGTAGCTGTCATGGAAGGCATTCTGGAAACCATGACACACTACACAGTGGAGGGGCAGGCCCAAGAGAAACAGCCTCTCCCCACAGACAACCAACACTCCTAGCAGGCCCAACAACAACAACAACAGCAACAATCCTGGGGTGGGAACCGGAACTACCACAAAAGCAAGAAACAGCAGAAGAATAACAAGGGTAAACAACAAAGATCAGGCCCTTCGTATAGGGAGATAGCTGATGAGAACTGGACGCTCCGAGACCTTCTCGGGCAAGTGCATTCCGTGATGGATGCCATCCCCATTCAGGCTCTTGCAGCACTACAACTGGGAGAACAGGCCTCAACAGGCCACAGAGACACTGGAAGTCCAAGCTTTCAGGCCCTTACAGACCTGAACCTGGAAGTGGCTTCCTATATAGCATCAGTGCAGCATGGTGAAATGGTTCAAAGGAACAAGGCCCAGGCTCTCTTTCAAGAGCTTCCCCACACTTCCACTGGTATAGATTGACAATTACAGGCCTCAGTCTGTATTGTAAACAAGCTGGTCTTGGATACAAATGGAAGTCCCTGCACTGAGGCCAAGGTTGGGGGCCGCCTACTAACAGTACTACAAGATACAGGCACAGCTGTGCCTGTATTATAGGATGTCCACACAGACACATCACCTTGGTCTACCGGATGGAGAGCCAATATGTCTGGTGTAGCAAGAACTAGGTTACCTGTGTACCGCTCCCTGCCACTACCTGTAAGTCTATGACACCTGAAGGCCTATCATACCTTTCAGCTGATGGTACTGCATGATCATCCTAGTATAATCGGAATTGACTTTTTGGCACCACACGGCTATGAGGTAGACCTAGCCAACACTTATTGATACAAATTCAGGGACAATATCATGCCATCATGATCCCTGACTCACATGTGGTTGCAACAATCTCTGCAAATTATAGAGTATGACATCATAGATTTGTTCAAGGACCACAAGCTTTTCCCAAAGCTCATCCCCATTCTGCAAAGACATTTGGAGGCATTTGCCACCAACAAGCATGACTGAAGCAGGATGCACACTGTCATCGAAGTGACAGGCCCAGAACTTGAGAGGCAATGGCAATATAATGCTACTGCATTTTGCCTCAGTGATATCTCTAACACTATCATTTGTACTTAAATCACTTCCCCTGCCAAGATGCAGGTGTATCTTGCACACTGCGTATCTCTCGACAATGTGTTACATCATGTATTGTATTTATATTTCTGTTCTCCAATCCCCAACCCCCAGGATGCATCTGGAATCGAGCATTGCACCACTCAGTATGCTTTCCTGGTAAATTTTTTAAATAAATAAATAAATACCCTTTTTCACCAGAGGCCTTGCCTTCTCTTAGGGAAACAATAAAATCACTCCTCAAGCAAGGTGTAATTGGGATATGTGTTTCCACTGCAAATTCCCCAGTGTGGCCTGCGAAAAAACCCACAGGTGCCTGGAGCCTTCTATTGACTACAGGAGGCTAAACCAGGTCACCCCCAGTTGTGCTCCAACTGTGGCATCAGCACCAGACATGCTACGATTATTGACCGTGACCAACAATGGTTTAGTGCTCTGGATACCTTCAATGGTTTTTGGTCTTTGCCATTGGCTCACGAAAGTCAATATAAGTTTGCCTTCACTTTCGAGGGTAGGCAGTACATGTGGATCTGCTTACCCCAAGGGTTTCAGAACAGTCATTTCCTGTTCCATTTGCACATGATGGGAAGCAGTATAGCGCAGTGGTTTAAGGCTCTGAGCTGCAAATCTGGAGACCTGGGTTTGAATCCCACAGCCCTAACTTGCATACTGTGTGACCCTGAGCAAGTCACTTAACATCCCTGTGCTCCCAGGTCGCACCTGTAAACAAGCTTTCAGCTTAGTGTGCTACTCCTGGTTAAACAAATGATGATGGACACCCTTGAGGGCTTCTCTACACCCCAGTGTCTCTTGCAGTATGTGGAGACCTGTTGTTGGCAACAGCCACGCAGGAACAACACCTGGATCTCTTGTACAAACTACTGACCCTCATCCAGAGGAAAGGCCTCAAATGTAACCCTGCAAAAGTACAACTATGTCAGAAAGAGGTACTCTTTCTGGGTCTAAGGATAACAGACCAAGGCCGAGGCCCTACCTGGAAGAAGATACAAAGATTGCAAGATATGCCACTGCCTACTAGCATGGCCACCCTCAGAAGGGTTCTAGGTATGGTAAACTATTCTAGAGATTTTATTTGTGATTTTGCTCAGAAGGCCGCCCCACTGTATGAATTATTGAAAAAGGATGTCTCCTGGAATTGGGGTCCCATTCACACCCAAGCTGTGACATCACTGAAGCAGGCCTTGGCCTCAGCTCCAGCTTTGATCAACCCCAATCCAACCATGCCATTCCATCTGGAGTGTGCTACCTCTGACATTGCTATGTCTGCTGTGTTGGCCCATAAGGTCCATGGTACCCTGAGACCCACTGCATAAGCATCACAGCTCTTGACCCAAGTGGAACAGAAGTACAGCCTTTGTGAAAGGAACCTTCTGGCCACCTACTGGGTGGTCAAACACTTTCCGTATATCATTGGGTACTCACCACTGATCATTAATGCAAACCACACCCAAACAACCTTTTTGCTATCAGACAAAGTAAAGGATGGGTCAGTCTCCAATACCAGACTGACACACTGGTCCCTTCTTCTCCAGGATAGAGACATTAAGGTTCACCCAAACAAAATGCCATCTATCCTGGTGCATGGTCTCCTCTTCCAAGGAGAACCCCATGACTGTACACTGCAGCCACCTGATCTACCAGATCCAGGTCCTTTCCTTCCTGCTACACAACAACTACTTGAGAACACATTACTGTGTCATGTCTTTACAGACAGCTTAGCTTCCTACTACCAAGGAGAACAGATAGCAGGAATGGGCATATTAGTTATTCACCCTTGTAGTAACACTGTCAAGATTTCAAAGCATTGCAGTGTGGCATCATCACAGTATGCTGAGATGGCAGCAGTGGCCTGAGCCCTTGAGTTCATCCAGCATGGAACCGAGGATACCATCATTTTTACAGACTCTAATTGGGTTTGTTGTTCCCTTACAGAATTCCTTCCCTTTTGTCAGAAGAACTCCTTTGCCTCCTCTGATGGCAGTCCAGTGAAACACAAAGAACTGGTAAATATATATATATATATATATATATATATATATATATATATATATATATATATATACACTGGCACAGACATTTGCACACGCACTCTATGTACACAAAGTTAAGGCCCACTCCATACATGATCCCTATCATGCCTTCAATAACACTGCTGACACCCTTGCAAAGGAAGGGGCCCAAAGGAGGGGACACCTGGATGATGGACCATCCAGAGGCCAGAGTGGCCGTACACATTGCAGTAGTCAGGAAGAGACCTGAACCCTTCTCCCCCTTGGATTTGTCAGAAGCCCAGCATGCTAACCCTGAACTCAAAGATGTGTTCATATTCCTTGACAAAGTTACTGAGAAGAATCTACCTACCCACAACCCCTACAGAAGGCATGAAGGTAAGTTGCACCTGTCCCCTGATGACAAACTCATCTGGTACCAACTAGATGAGACCCCCACCAAATTGTGGGTAGTGCCTCATCATCTTAGGTCCGAATTTTTGCACCAAGTGCATGACACCCCTACTGGTGGACACCAAGGAGTAGAGAACACACTCCAAAGGCTCAAGACCACCGCCTGGTGGCCTGGTGTCACCAAGGATGTCAAAGTATAGAAACATAGAAACATAGACTTTGATGGCAAATAAGGATCGCTTGGCCCACATAATCTGCCCATTTCCCTACCTAGAGGATAAGCTGCAGATCCTATTTAACCAACCCGGATCTAACATTTCATGCACATTTCATGCACATTACAACAACATCATTAACAAAACAAATAGGCTAATAGGTTGCATAAAAAAAAGCTTGACGTCTAGAAATAAAAAATGCATTATTCCACTTTATAGGGCCTATGTGAGGCCTCAGTTAGATTACTGCTCCCCCTTGTGGAATCCATACTTGAGGAGGGATATAAATAGAATGGAGGGGGTGCAGCGGAGGGTTACCAAACTGGTGGAAGACATATCAACTATGAGTTATGAATAAAGATTGGATGAACTAAAGATGTATTCCTTGGAGCAGAGAAGAAAAAGAAGAGAAGTACTTTTTATGCATAAATTATGTGGGGAGGAAGAGTTACTAACACTACTAAATCTATCTTGTAACAAACATAATTGAAATTTAAGAAGTCACAGATATCAATTATCTCTAACATACCCAAAAAATAATAAAAGGAGAGCCTTTTTTACCCAGAGAATAGCAACCTTGTGGAACTCATTACCAAATTCCTTGTTAGATAATAGAGATCACAAAATCTTTAAACATAAACTTGATTCAATCCTGTTAAAATAAACATGGAAATTACCAGCCTGGCTGGAGACATACCATAATGGGCCTAGGCTCTCTGTATGTCCATACCTCCTAGTATAACTCCTAGTATAACAGCCTATTTCTTCCTACCCGCCACAAAAATTGCCTTATGTCTGTCCCATGCATTCTTGAATTCTCCCACAGTTTTAGACCCCACAACCTCCTCAGGAAGGCTGTTCCATGCATCCACCACCTTCTCTGTGAAAAAATACTTCCTCCCATTGCCCCTGAGCTGTCCCCCCTCTATCTTCAAATTGTGTCCCCTTGTTCTTGCACATCTCTTTTTCTGAAAGATGCTACCCTCTTGGACTTTGTTAATTCCACTGAGGTACTTAAATGTTTCTATCATGCCCTCCTCCCTCCTTTCCTCAAGGGTATACATATAAAGCTCCTTTAGTCTCTCCTCGTATGACTTCTCTTGCAGTCCCAAAACCATTTTAGTTGCCCTCCTCTTAACTGCCTCCATCCTGTCTATGTCTTTGGGGAGATGGGGTCTCCAGAACTGGATGCAGTACTCCAGATGGGGTCTCACCAACTGTCTGTACAGGGGGATAACAAGTTCCTGTTTTCTGCTGGTAATGCCTCTCCCTATACATCCCAGTATCTCCCCAGCCCTCCCTACAGCCTTCTCACATTGCTTGCCAACCTTAAGGTCATCTGATATGATTACTCCCAGGTCCCTTTTCTTTTTTGTTGTTGTTACTACCCCCCCCCATTGTGTAATCTTCCCCTGGGTTTCTGTTTCCCAGGTGCATTATTTTGCACTTCTTTGCACTGAATCCAAGCTGCCATACTTCTGACCATTCCTCCAACCTTGCCAAGTCCCTTCTCATCCTTTCTACCTCCCTTGTGTATCAACTCTGTTACAGATCTTTGTGTCATCTGCAAAGAGGCATGCTTTTCCTTCCAATCCCTCTGTAATGTCACTTATAAAGACATTAAAAATGACTGGAAACAGTACTGAACCCTGTGGTACCCCACTAGTAACCCCTCTTTCTTCTGAGTGGGCTCCATTTACAATTACCTTCTGTGTCCTATTGTCCAGCTAATGTTTTACCCAGGCTACCACCCTGGGACCCACTCCCAGGCTGGTTAATTTGACTATTAATCTTTTGTGTCGGACTGTGTCAAATGCTTTGCTAAAGTCCAGGTAGGCCATGTCAACAGCCCCTCCCAGGTCTACTACTTTGGTCATCCAGTCAAAGAAATCAATTAGATTCATCTGACATGACCTTCCCGCTGTGAACCCATGCTGCCTTGGGTCCTGTGCCCTACTGGCCTCTAGGTACTCAACAATTCTCTCCTTCAGAAGTGATTCCATCACTTTCCCTACCACAGAGATCAAACTGACAGGTCTGTAGTTTCCTGCCTCTGCCTTGGTCCCACTTTTGTGAAGTGGAATCACATCAGCCTTCTTCCAGTCCTCAGATACCACATCATCTTCCCATGATTTGTTAAAAAGGGTAGTCAGTGGTGTCACTAGTTCTCTGCTTAATTCTTTTAGAATTCTGGGGTGAATTCCATCTGGCCCCATTGCTTTGTCCACCTTCAGTGTTAGGAGTTCTTTCAGAACCCGTTCTTCTGTGACAGGACTGGGATTGACCCCCCTCTCCAGAGTGCTTCTGTTAATTGGATTAGGCACCTCCCCCACTTCCTCTTTTGTGAATACTGAACGGAAGTATTCATTCAGTATCCCTGCTTTTTCACTTTCACTCTCTGCCCACCCACTGTCCATTCTATTCAGCCTCACTATCCCTCCCTTTGTCTTTCTATGCTCCCTGATATACCTATAAAATGTTTTCTCCCCCTTCTTAACTGAGTTGGCTATCTTTTCCTCAGTTTGGGCCTTTGCTATTCTGACTACCCTCCCTGCTTCCTTCTGCCTTAACTGGTACAGTTCTCTGTTCTGCTCCTTCTGTGTTTCCTTATACTTCCTAAAAGCTTTATTTTTCTCCCTAACCTTCACTGTCACCGCTTTTGAGAACCACAGTGGCTTTTTCTTTCTTTTTGATTTGTTTATTTGCTTCACACAAAGGCTTATTGCCTCTGTGATGGCAGTTTTGATATTTCCCCATTGTTGCTCCACCCCTCCTTCTAGCCTGTTTGCTAGTGCTTTTCTAAGGCACTCTCCCATCTTGCCAAAGTCAGCCCTCCTGAATTCCAGAACCCTCACTTTTGTATGGCTTGACTCTATAGCTGAGTTTATCGTGAACCACACTGTTTGGTGGTCACTTGTTCCCAAATGGCTACCCACTTCTAGATCTGAGATCCTCTCACTGTCCCCATTTGAGAGTACGAGGTCTAAGATTGCTCCCTCATGAGTAGGTTCCAAAACTAGCTGTCTGAGGCATACTACCTGAAGGGCATCAAGAATGGCCCTGCTTTTGGATGTGGCTGCAGCAAAGGTGTTCCAGTTAACATTTGGCATATTAAGGTCCCCCATCAACAGTTTCTCCCCTTTCTCTGCCATCCTAAGTATGCCCTCTATCATATTCTTTCCCATTCCCTCCCCCTGGCGTGGGGGTCTGTATACAACCCCTGTGTGGATTGTGGTGCCATTTCCAGTCTCTAAGGTGACCCACAGTGCCTCCTCTCCTCCCTGTTTACTCTTTTGTTCAGTTGCTTTTATCCTTTCTCTTATATAGAGAGCTACTCACCCCTTCTCCCCTCCCTCCTGTAGGTTGTGTACCCTGGTACATTAACATCCCAGTCATGGTTCTCTGTGTACTATGTTTCTGTGACTGCTACGATATCCAGGCATCCCTCTTCCATCAAGGCCACCAGTTCAGGGAGCTTGTTGCCCAGACTACGGGGGTTGGTACTCATTACCCTCCATTTCTTGATGGCCTTACCTCTTTTTGCCCCATCCCTGTCCTTATTGCATTTGTCACTTTCTCCATTTACCCCTACACTTCTCCCTATCGACATCTCTTTGTTGGTATCTAACTCACTTAGTACCCTGATTTATGGGGGGCGGCTAGGATTTCCCTGCTCCTTTCCAGTGCCTCCCCCCTTGGCTAGTTTAAATGCTTGCCAATGAAGTATTTAAACCTATCACCCAGGATCCTGGTTCCCCTCCTGGACAGATGCAGACCATCATGCCAGTATAGGCCTGCATCCCTCCAGGTGGACCCCCAGTCCCCAGTGAAGCCAAATCCCTGAGCTCTGCACCATTTTTTCAACCACTGGTTGAATCCCATGGTGTGGAGCACCCCAGTATCACCCATCCCATAGACAGGCAGCACCTCCAAGAAGGTTACCGTGTGTGCTATTTGTTTAAGGCCCTTCCCCATCACTACAAACACTTCTTGCACTGCTGTGATCCCTTTCTTAGCCAGGTCATTTGCCCCTAGTGGATAATGGCATCCAGCTCCCTCCCCTGTGCAGCCACTCCTGCGATCCTGAGGATTCGCTCCCTGTCCCTCCAAACCATGGCACCAGGCAGGTACCTTACCTCTCTCTCCCCTTCTTCCCCTAGTTCTACCTTCCTAACAATGGAGTCCTCCACCAGGAGTTGTTTCCTTCCCCTGTGGGGTCCCATGCCACCCTCCCATAGGTCTCCCTTGTGAAGGTTCCCAGCATCCTCCTTGGTCTCCCTGTGGGTGTCTCCACATAGAGGAACCACACTTTTCAGAATGGCATAGAAATTGTGGAGGGTTCAACTAGAGGATGTGCCTCTGTTCCAACCCTTACCCTCCTGAGCCCACTGTGGTCCAACCACTTCTCTTTCTTGGCAATCTCTGAGGCAATGGCAGTGGCCCTGGTGGTCCCTGAGTGGGAGAGGAGGTCCCACAAATCCTGGCCAACTCAGCCTGGAGATGAGCAACCTCCTCCCTCAGCTCAGAGAGGTGCCTGCAGATGAGACAACACTGCATCCTCCAGAACGTCTCCCGGAAGACTGCTGCTCCTCCACAGCCACTGCAATGCACCACTCCCATTATGTCTTTTTTCTGGCCCCCTAACTGTTGTTTGGAATACTTACTCTTTCTTCTGTTTGTTTGTTTCCTTTTTTCTCTCCCTACTTACTTACTGTCTCTGCACCCTTTTAGCTCCTGATCTTCCTGTTCTGAGACAAGAAGTTCCTATATTTCTCAGTAGTCTCCTTACTTGCTCAGAGTCAGACCTCCAGCAGCTGGGGGGGACGGAGAGCTACTCTTGCCCTTCTAGGACGGTGAGTCTTTAGTGGCTCTGTGATCACTCACTTCCTGCTCCCAAACAGGAAGTTCCTGTTGTCAGTTAAATCCTGTGCCTATAAAAGTAGAACTGGTTTAGGGTGTGGGTGGAAGGAAGGGAAAGAGGGCAATAAAGTCCCAGTAGAGAAGTTCTGTCTGTTCTCTGGCAGAAGCTATCTAGGCCAATGTTTAAATCTGGTTTTAACCTTGCTCCTTCTAACTAAGCCACTCCCCCTACTTTGCAAATCTTTCTACACTTAGTTAATTTCACAGATAACAGTTCCCTTCTGACACCTGTGACAAGCACCTAGATAAGTACATAGATAACACAGATAACAGATAACAATTCACTTCGACTAACTCTGACAAACACACTAACTCTTTTTTTTACCCTAAATTGAAAGTCCCAGTACAAGAGTTCTATTTCTTAGAGAAGTTCAGTTATACCAGTAGCTCCTTCCTCCTGGTGTTCTGTCTGTAAGTATACAACTGCCTTGTTTGTGCTCAAAATAACCCCATTCCTACCAAGCGTAATGCCAAGCTATCTACCACAAAGGCATTCTGGCCCTTGGCATGCCATACAGATTGATTTTATTGGTCACTTGACCAATACCAGCAGAAACAACAAATACGCCCTTGTGGTCACTGATCTTTTCTCTAAGTGGGTCAAAGCTTTCCCCACCAAGACATGCACTGCTAAAACCACTGCCAAAATCCTGGTGGAACAGATTTTCTCCAGGTGGGGCCTACCTCTCAAGGTAGACTCAGACAAAGGAACCAATTTTACTGGTGAGTTGATGAAAAAAGCACTTGAACTCCTTGGAGTTCATCAGAAGTTCCACATACCTTACCACCCACAATCCTCAGGTTAAGTAGAGAGGGCCAACAGGCAGATTAAGAAAATGCTTTCCAAATTCATTGAGGACAATCCCAAGGATTGGAATTTCCTACTACTGTTACTCCTTATGGCAATTAGGGGTACACCCTCAGCTACCACCCAGTTGACACCCTTTGAGGTGATGACTGGTAGACAGATGCGATTACCTGAACATCTGTTGTTTGACCTGTGCACCCCCACTGCAGACCGCATCTTTGTGTACCAATATGTGGAAATTACCAGGCGACAGGTCCCTAATTTGGAGTGGCCGCGGATTCTGAAGCCAGCCTCACCTACCGCCACCTCTGTCCGCTTTGGACCTCCAGAACTGTGAATCTTCCCTTGTCAATCTTCACCATTCATTACTGCTTGGGTTAGTGCCAGAGGCACACACCTGCTACAGGAGATTTGTTATTATTTTTTTTGGCATTGGCTCCAATGGCGCCACCCGTGAGAGTGACACTCTGCGTCATGCATGAGGGATGGCCGTTAGGTGCCGCAGACTCCTCCTCCATCTCAGTTCTGTTTCTCCCACCATCGAGGCTGCACCTGCTGCACGGATAGCTACAGTTAGGCCTTTTGCGTCACACAATCCAGACTCCTTCCCCTACTTTTCTCGACACCGTCACCAGTAAGACCATTCTTTTTTATAACTTTCTTCGATGGCGCCAAGAGCTTTTGCTGTTTTAGTCCACATTTTTTTGCATCATGTCAGGTTCGGGGACAAAACGTAAGTCGAAGGTGGGCCACACCCATATGCGTCGGTGCTCCTGTGGCTAGCATTTTTCTGTCACGGACCGGCATGATGTTTGTCTTCGTTGCCTGGGACCCAACCACGATATGGATGCATGCGACGTCTGTTTCTCGAGGGACTGTCACATCCTTGAAGTCCACTCGTTTAAGATCGGCAAGGCCCCGCTGACTTTTGGGGGATGGCGCCGCTCAAGGGATTCCCAGGTAAAGTCTCTAGGCTCTTCCTCCTGGTCCCCTCTCAGGCCTATACAGTCTATAGAGGAGGAGGCTTCCTCATCTTCTCTTGCCAAAAAGGAAGCTTCTTTTGCAGTGTCGGAGGAATGCTGAGGTCCCTGCTGGGGCTGTGGCGGGGACACTGCCTCGGCAGTCACCTCCTCAGAGGTGCAGGCTCCCCCAGTATCGAGGCCCACGTCTGCTGGGCCCAGCATCGGTGAACTCTCGATGCCGCCTTCCAGCGCCGTTTCAGATCCCGGTGCCAGTGATCAAGACGGCGCTGTTGGCGGCACCGTATTGGCTCTCAGCACCGCCTGTGGTGCCGCAGGCCCGGTTGGCTCTTCTGATGGTGCCGAGTGGGGCCCCAGTGCTGAGGGAGGTACCATGGGTTTGGTCAGCGCTGTTGGGGAGTCAGGGCCGGGCCTAGGTGTTGTGGGGGTCTGGGGTCATCCAGCACCAGCGCCATTCATGGCACCTTTTCACTGGAGACCCCTAGGGTTGCCAGTATTGTTGTCCAGCTGATCTCTTCCTCCTTGGAGGATGATGACTCAGATGTGGACCTGTCCTGGCACCCTGACTCTTCAGAGTCAGGGTCTCTGGTGGCACGAGGTGCTAGGTGACCCAGCGCGCCTATTCCTCTGTCCCCACTGCCATCCTCCCCTGAGGCCCCCCAGGCTGGGAGTGGTCTGGGGTCCCTGGGGGGCAATGGAGCAGGAGTGGAGAGAGGGACTCTCCCTTCTGAGAGGGTCGTGGCAGCTACTGACCCTGGTGCTGCTGCACCCCCTCAGAGTGGAGGGTTGCTGGGATTGAGGAGGAGGGCATTCTTGGAGTCCGAGGGGTTGAGGGACAGGGTTCAGGTATCTCGGTCTCTACCTACCACCCCTTGGGGTGCGGGTCGGAGCCATAGTGCTGGGCCCTGTCTTTCCCTCTTGGACCCCAGGGACCTCTCTGGTGGCATTGCTGTGGGCTGCCTTTCTGGATCCATGTAGTCCCATGTTCATCACAGGGGAGGATTCCCTTCTAGGCTCTTCTAGGCTTCGCATCCCCAGGGTTCCATTTTGCGACCTGGTCTGTTGTCCGGGATCCCGCCAGCTCAGACTCCATTCCCTGGATTCCAAAGCCCCAGCAGAGGACAGTTGCCTCACCGTAGGTGCCCTTCTCCCATTCCTCTGCAGCCACCCCCCGCTCTCCCAGGCCATGTCTGTCACACGAGTCCGTTATCCTGGGAGACGTTCAAAGGTCCTGTGGTGGCCTTCCCCTCATATGCTAGGTACATGAATGAGTGGGTTTTTCACCTATCCCCACCACCACAGGAGTCCTCTGGACACTCAAGCTTTCCATCATCCTCATCTCCCTCCTCTGAGGGAGAGGAACCCACTGCTCATCTCTCCTCTGATACTGATTTCACTAAATATCAGTGATTCCTTTCAAGGATGATGAGGGATCTTCAGATTTCCTATGTTAGGCAAGACAATACTGAACGGGAGATGCATGAATTCCTTGGCGAATTCAGTGCCCAGCATTTGGTGGTACTATCCTGGCCTATTCCCTTCCAGGAGACGTCTATCCATTCCTGGCAGTCACCAGTCGCCCTTTCCCCAGCCCCGGCAGACTGCCAACATAGGTATTGTGCCCCATCAGAATCCCTAGGAACTCTCCCCAACCCACCCTCGGGATTGGCATACCTAGAGACTCCCTACAGGTGCTGCTGCCTGGCGCACAACCATCCACCGGACTCAGATTCTCTACAATTTGACCGGTGGGGGCGAAGAGTGCTTTCTTCCTTTTGTGTGATGTCTTGCATTGCATCTCATCAGGCCTACCATGCTGCCTACGGTAGGCATTTGTGGTCGATGCTTTCCCAAATCTTAGCATCTATGCCTGATATGGAGCAAACCAGACAAGCTATTGCCTCTCTGCTATAGGCCTGGAGTTGGCAAGACACCAAGCAAGGGCATCTTATGACGCCAATGAGGTGGCTTCCAGGCTTGCAGGGACAGCGATCTGTATTAGATGGACAGCATGGCTTCATCTATCAAGGTTGTCACACCTGGCCTGGCATAGGGTGATTCGCTCTGCTTTCCGAGGGACCCGTCTCTTTTACTCCAGAGCTAGGAGACTTCTGCAGGGGCTTCCTCCATCTCCCTGTCCTCGGGGGACAACTCCTAGCTCTTCTCCCCTATAGGCTTCTCTCTTGATTAGCCCAGGGTCTTCCACTTCTGTTTCTCACCAACAGGAGGCTGGGGGTCTTGCTCCCTCAGGGTTTCCTTCCCCCCTTTGGGGGGGAGCTTGGTACTCACCCAAGCAATAATGAATGGTGAAGATTGACAAGGGAAGATATGAAAATTACATACCTACTGTAATTCTTGATCTTTTCTTGTATCTTCACCATTCATTACTGATACCCGCCCACCTTCCCCTCAGTGGCCTCCTACTGTGGCATCTCCCCCTCCCGTCTTGTTCCTCTCCCTTCCTTTGGCCTTTATGCCCCCCAAAAAAACATTTCCATTTTCCGTTCTTCTTAAATGGATCTTTTTTCCTCAAGGTAAAGAAGAATGAGTGGGGTCTTTTTCACCTATTCTGAGGGAACTCTTTCTGACTGTCCCTACGGTGTGACCTTTGGGCACCTTAACTGCGTTGCTTAGTTCACAGCTTAAGAGACCATTCCTTTGGCTTGGCCTCAAAAGTTTAGATTCCCCCTGGCAGGTGTTGTTATTGTCAGCTCTTTCTGGCTGGTGCTTCTGACACTTCTTAGCCTTGAGCAGTTGTTCTTGCCTTCAGGAAGTCAGAGTTCCCACTCTATCCTTTCATACAAAGCTGCCTTCTGTAGGGCTTAACCCCTCCCCATACACTTCTGTGTTAGCACTTAACAGGGTGCTAAGGGGCTTGATCCCCTACCTAGTTGGGCGCTCTCTTTTCGGAACAGATTTTCTGCCCAGGCAGTCTGTGAGGTCTCAGCTAGAGTGTAGAGGGTTGGCATGTTGGGAGGTTAGAGACTCTGCCCTTTGTGTCCAATCTGAGCAGGCGGTTCAGTTGAACCTTCCCTCAGTCCTATCAGGAGGGATTCTTGCTCCCTTGTTTTTGGTTCCGAGCTTAAGCCTCTCAACCAATGCATCTATGGGCAGTATTCTCCCCTCTCATAGAAACATAGAATTTGACGGCAGATAAGGACCGCTTGGCCCACCCAGTCTTCCCATTTCCCTACCTGATGGATAAGCTGCAGATCCTAGTTAACCAGCAGCCTACTTCTTCCTACCCCCACCCCCTATAATTGCCTTATGACTGTCCCATGCATGCTTGAATTCCACCACTGTTTGTGACTCCACAACTTCCTCTGGAAGGCCATTCCATACATCCACCACCCTCTCTGTGAAAAAATACTTCCTTAAATTACCTCTGAGCCGCCCTTCTTCTATCTTCAAATTGTGCCCCCTTGTTCTTGCACACCTCTTTTTTTGAAAGATGCTACCCTCTTGGACTTTGTTGATTCCCTTGAGGTACTTGAAAGTTTCTATCATGTCCCCTCTCTCCTCCTTTCCTCGAGGCTATACATATTAAGCTCCTTAAGTCTCTCTTCATATGTCTTCCGGTGCAGACCCTGCACCATTTTAGTTGCCCTCCTCTGGACAGCTTCCATCCTGTCTATGTCTTTGCAGAGTTGGGTCTCCAGAACTGCGCGCAGTACTCCAGATGGGGTCTCACCAGCTGTCTGTACAGAGGGATAATAACTTCCTGTTTTCTACTGGTGATGCCTCTCCCTATGCATCCCAGTATCCCCCCAGCCCTCCTTGCTGCCCTCTTACATTGCTTGCCTACCTTTAGGTCATCTGATATGACTACCCCCAGGTCCCTTTCCATTTTTGTTGTTAGTATCTCACCCCCCAGTGTGTACTCTTCACCTGCATACCTCAGCATACCTTGTTTTCTTCCCTTTCTTCTTCTTCTTCTTCTTCTTCTTCATCATTTTCTCTTTCTCTCTATCTGTTCCTCCCTTAGAGACAACCCAGAAGGGAGGCCCTGCGGTCCCTTAGGGTAGGAATTCTCTCTCCTCTGTCCGTTCTCTACCGGCTTATTCCTTTTTCAGTTTATATTTTTTCCTTTTTCTGTCCCTCAGCTCTCTTGTCTCGCTCTCCTTTTTCCTTACCCTTTGTTTTCACCTCTCCGGCTACCAGAACTGAGATGGAGGAGGAGTCTTCGGCATCTAACAGCTGCCCCTTGCGCATGACACAGTATGTCACTCTCGGGGGGCAGCGCCGTTGGAGCCGAATCAAAAAAAAAAAAAAATCTCCCGTAGCGAGTGTGCGCCTCCGGCACTAACCCAAGCAGTAATGAATGGTGAAGATACAAGAGAAGATCAAGAATTATGGTAGGTACATAATTTTCATATCCTACCCTTGACCGGGCTGATGGGTCCCTAATTTGGAGCGGTCACAGCTCCTGAAGCCAGCCACACCTGCCGCCACCTCTGCCCACTTTGGAGCTCCAGAACCGTGGGCAAGATTTCTGCCTCAGGTTGGGGAAGCCAAGTGTAGCCGCCATTGGACAAGTGCATGCTACCTCGCTCCCTGATTGGACTCCTGCTGTTTGCTCCTCCCCGATTGGCTCATCTACTATCTCAACTTTGCTGTTCTCACTGGGCTCTGCGCCCATTGAATTACACAGACTTTTACCAAAATGTTATGCCTGTCCCTCCACCTCCCCACCTTAGTTAAATACATACTAGTTCCACCCCATCACCTCACAATCTGCCCTCGACTGCCCACTGGTCCCTCCTATTAGCACACAACACTTGCTTGCCTATTCTCTTCCTTTCTGTCCCACCTAGCTCCAGCCTACACTGCTCTTTCTCCCCAGCTGCTCACATACCTCATCCTCGCCATTCCTGCTCACTCTCAGCTCTCTTTTTCACTACCTTTCCCTGCCTTTTTTCTTTCCCCCTACACCAGCCATGAGTTCCTGCCCCCACTTGGTCCTTCCCCTTCTCTCCCTCCTTGTCCTTCCTTCCCGTTCTCTCTTCAGGGCCCCTGCCACCCCACCCCCTACCCACTATCTACTTAATCAATACCAGAAGCACCTTCGGAACGCTCCACCTCTTGTCCAGTCCTCCACATGGGCCTCCACTTGTTAATATCTGGCTGCTTCTTAACACTACTAAGTTTGGTTTCTATGCCAGCCTATCCCTACTGTACCACATTGCACTTCATCAGGGCTGCCATATGGACTCTACCTGCTGCCCATACACTAAAAGAAAACACAAATTATCACTACTGGACCTGCGCCTCTGCTCTATGAAGCTCCTCCTATTTCTCCTACTGATCTTGGGCAATGTCCATCTGAACCCTGGCCTGGGCAGTTCGTCTTTTGAAAAAGGCAGGGGCCCTCACCATCACAACCATTAACATCTGCAGCCTGTTACCAAAGCTTGATGCACTCCAAGCCTTTATCAGCCAACATAATCCTGACATCCTTGTTGTAATTGAAACATGGCTGACACCTAAAGTTTCTGATCTGGCAATCACCTTACAGGGCTACAATGTTTCCAGACTGGACCATGTCTCTAAATGGGGAGGGGGCTGTGCCATCTACATTAAGGATAATCTCCTGGAGCACCTTGTTCCAACTCCCGTGCCTGCCTCCTAGCCCAGTTTCTACCCATTAAAATTCTTCTAGGTCCCAATCAAAAAGCCCTCACCATCGTCTCTGTATATATTCCACCTCGTGATCAAGATCTTGGCATCAAAGAAGTTCTTAACTTCATCAGCTCCCAACCTCCTGGCTCTGAACACATTCTACTTGGTGATTTCAATATAAACTGGCTTGCATCTGATGTCTACACTCATAAGGATGCCCTTGCAGCTGCCAACCTCTCACAATTGGTCGCCACACCTACTAGGATAAATTATAAAACAGGCACCAGTACCTTGCTGGACTGGGTTCTTACCAATCACCCTACCAGGATCTCTTGTACCTCCATTCTCCTGGACTCTCTCAGTGACCACTCCCCAGTTATATGTGAATGGTCTAATACATTTCTAAAGCCACCCCCTATAATCATTACCAGCAGAGTCCTCCCCTGTGGTCAACTTACCCATCTCAAGCAGCACCTATCCTTGCAAGATTGGCTGCCCATCTACAAGGTGACGGATGTAAACCTATCCCTCGGCTACTTCATCACCGCCTTCAATAAGGCCTGTGACCTCTTTGCTCCTTCTAAAAAATGGAAAGCAAAAGCCCTCTGTAACCCTTGGATAACTGCAGAGCTCCTTTCCCAGCTGAAATCTAGGGACCACCTGTGAGCAGTGGCTAAAGCCACAGGTAAACAATCTGACATCCAAAAATACAAACACGCCCATAATGCCTGCACAAAATCCATTCGTCTTACGAAAAGTTTATATTATAAGGATGTCCTCACCAGCACCTGGGGCAATATCAAGGACATTACTGGGAAACAATCAAAGTTCCCTCCGGCCATGTTAATTTTTGAAGGATCCACTACCCTTGATCCCATGGTCATTGTGAACACCTTCAACATGGCTTTTACTGACCTCAGTACTGTTCACCCACCTGATTTCTTCACAGTCACACACCCTCTAACATGCTCTGCACTCTGTCAAACTACCCTCATTTTTACTTCAGGGAGATTAAGATGAGTGAAGCTCACCGCAACATCGCCTCAACCATCTCTACATCCAAAAGCAGCAGTGACACCCTGGGTCTGAAGCTGCTATCACTTACACTTGATGAGGTCCTCAGTCCCCTAACTAAAATTCTTGACCTCTCTCTCCACACTAGCACTTTCCCAGAAATATGGAAAATTGCCACTGTGACCCTGGTCCACAAAAGTGGGGACAAGGACTGCCACTCTATCGCCCAGTCTCCATATTGCCACCACTATCCAAGGGCCTTGAGCATGTTGTTGTGGACCAGCTCACTGATTATTTGGACAAATATAATATTTTGTGCACACAACAGCACGGTTTTGGAAAAGGGCATAGTACCACCACTGCCTTGCTTGAATTTAATGGTGCAGTGCATGGCTCCCTTGATAAAGGTCTTCTTACTGGGGCTGTCTTCATCAACCTATCAAAGATATTTGACATGGTCCATCCTTGGCTGCTGTATGACCAACTACTCCTTGCCAGCCTCACACCGGACTCAGCCCACTGGTTCAGAAGCTACCTTGACAACCGCTCTCAAAGAGTAAAAATTGCCAGTGCTATCTCAGACACCTTGCCTGTCCACTCTGGAGTCCCTCAGGGGTCCATACTGTGCCCTCTCCTTTTCAGTCTCTTTTTAAACTCCATACCACAATCCTGCTTGGAACAAATCATCCTGTATGTGGATGATGCTGTTGTCTTTTCCACGCACAAAGACCCTTCACCACTCCAACACAGCCTTCAACTCAGATTCAGTGCCGTTGAAACATGGTTTTCCAATCATAAACTAGTCCTCAATCACAAGAAAACCAAGTCCTTGCTATTCTGCACTTCACATAACCATCACAAACAACACCCACTTGCCATCTCCACCAAGCAGGGGTCGTCCTTGAACAAGTTCACTCATTCAAATATCTAGGTATTCTGCTTGATCCCAATCTCTCCTATATGGCTCACATTGACAGCATGGCTAAAGCTGCCAACACATGCCTTGGATTCATCTACAAGCATCGACAACACCTCACCCCAGAGGCCCTGAAGATTTCCATCTAGAGCTTTGTGGTGTCAATTATTGATTATGGCCTCACTATCTATGGCTCCGCCACGACATCCACCCTCCAATGTATAACAACTGCCCTTAACAAAGCATGCTGACTTACAACTGGTGCCCACCACCTCACCCACACCTGTGCCCTTTGTGAACAATCCAGATGGCTCCAACTCTCCTGCTGTATAAAGTATCTCACATGTGCTATGGCGGGCAAAATCAACCTTGGCCTCATACGCCCCCCGGTGTTACTGCCTTGATACATCAAAACCCCAAATGACAGAACACCAGGAGCTTGACAACCCAGAATCTACAAGTTCCTCACTGTCGGACTACACAGGGCCAATGCTCTTTCACCTACAGTGCTCCTCTGTAGCTGAATGGTCTCAGCCATACCATCTCCTCTGCCACAACACTAGGTCTGTTCAAAACCAGACTCCGGGACCATCTCATTGCCTCTAGCTCCTGTGACTGCACCTCCTAGCTCATGACCTACACAGCCTTTGTCCCATCTGATATTCTGCTAATCCCCTCTCCCTCTAGCCCCTTCCCCCAGCTCCTGAGGTGCCACTTTCAATTCTCAGGTTTTCACATCACCTCTTTAGCCTCTCTTTGCCCCCTTGTAGCACTCTGCCCCCTCATACACTTCCTCCCTTTACTCTGCCCCCACTTTCCCTCCTTCACTCCTTTCCATTCTTTGTTTGACAACTGCCACTGGCTGCATTCATGTCCTCCCCCCTCTTTTCATCCCTGTCTCTTTGCCACCCCGGGCGCCTGATCCAACCCTTTCCCTGTGGACACATGCTTTCTGCCTCTCTTAACTACCCACACTTCTCCTCTGCCTCTGCACCTTACTCTTCCTATACTTGACCTTTTCAGCAGCTCTATTGTAACATGCATTGTTTACTGTTATTTCACTGTTGTCTCATGTTGTATGCTATTAACTGATGTGGAACCTTTGTAAAAGATCCCTGGCTCAAAGGTATTTGTAATCCTAGATAAAATAAATAAATAAATAAAATTCAGACAAGACCTCATACACACTCATTTGTATGTTGCTAATTCCATGGGCAAGGCCCAGCAACAGTCCAAAATCCAGTTTGACAAACACGCACAAGAAGTGGATTGGCAAGTTGGGGATCAGGTAATGGTTCTCAGATTTGCACATCCCACACATTCCTTCTCCAATAAGTGGGAAAGACCCTATCCCATTGTCAACAAGCTCAGTCCAGCAGTCTATCAGGTTAGACTCATGCAAAACAACAAACTAACTGACAAATGGTTACATGCAAACCAGTTGAAACTGTATAAAGGAGTATAACTGCTTTTCCTCACCCCATTGGATGGAATTGTACTACAGTAATTTACTAATGTTTGATTTTCCTTTTCAGATACACTGACAAGATGGCTATCTTGTTCCACCTTCTCCTCATCTCAGGAGTTATCCCCTGCATCCAAAGCACGGTAAAGCACCTCCTTCCTCACCTTGATCCACCTGTAACTACCCCAGAGGGAGTCTCCATCAATATTCCCGACAATTTGATTACTGTCCAGGAAGGTTCAGATGCCTACCTCACTGCCTCAGTTGTTGCTCCTGACAAATCAGCCTTATAAATTGAGTGGCAAACCACGTCTTAAGGACAAATACTCACCATGGCCAAACTCTCCAAGGGAAATTTCCTTGGTTGGCCCAACGCAAAATTATCCCCAAATGGTTCTTTGTCGTTGTTCCAAACCTTCCTTAAACATTCTGGTTTAAACAATATTACTGCCTTAATTGATCCTTCATATTGTAATTCCTTATCTAAAGACTCTGCCAGGAAATTTTGTGCTGCACACAACATGGCCTCAGCTGCCTTGCATTTATCTGTGTTACCCCCCTACTGACAAACAGCTTTTGGAATGTCCAAAACAAACCCCTGGTCCTCATAGTGGTCTCACAGCCACTGCTTTACTGTAGCACACTAATTAACAACTTACAATTTATGCATATACCTGTTTTGTTTAACTTGACTTACTGGAATATGAAAGGATTTGGCATGTGTCATACTACTAACACATCATTGTTTTATAGTACCTTGTTACTTGATAGTTTAGCAGCTTTTCAGATTCATAACCAAGACACTATTGCCGGGGTACACACCATCGAGCATAGAGGCAATTTTAAGAGAAAACCTAATACAGATGATCAAAGCCATAAACGTAATACCCGTGACACATCTGATGTCACTGGTGCCACAGGCACCTTCACTGGTGTTTTTGACACAGCCATGTCCATATGGAATAAAGCTGACATTGCTGCTATCAAATCACATTCACAGAAGTTCCAAACTGGTTTGGTGGATGATATCATACCCCTATTATTGCATGGTGTGGATGGCCTTAGTCAGTAAGAAAGATACACTGTATACAATATGCACAACATTGCTAAGGCATTTTCAGATTCTAAAAATAAAATAAACACACTCATCACACACAAAGCAATAAAGAAGCAGATAAGCAATATATTGCCCATTAGATATTATGCTCCGCCTATGGCTCTTACATTATCACTACCATCAACAATCTCTTCCATGATCTAGAATCTGGTAGAATCCCTGATATCATACATGACAAAGGTATCTCTAAATGGTATTGTTCTCATTGTAAATCCTCTAACTATGCTGCCATGTATATGCTACAGACTCTAACTATTCCAATTTCTACTGCTAGGAATTTGGGTTTTGTGACCAGGCACCAAAATACTGGTCCTAGTTTTACTTCTAAGAAATGTTCAATTAAGGATACTATGATTGTGTCTTTCACTGTTTCTTTACCATGTTTTGATCCTACTACAGCAATATTTGATAAGCTTGCATCTGTACACTCCATTGGGCACCTTGATGAAGATATCTACAGAGAATGCCTTGATCTGCCTCCTCTACTAGTTTTCCATCCTCTTCTCTATGCCTGGGTCTCCCCGCACATGGACTGCTGTGCGAAGAAAGGGTATATTTATTTGTGTTGCTGTGACATATTTGATGTTATTAAACCTGTTGTGGCTATTCCCCAGACAGTATCAACTGGTCCTTTTCCATGGACAATGACATCACCACTACTGGCATAGAATACCAGGACTCAGCATCGGATCCAGATGATTCTAAGTTACACCACTCTTATCGAGAGGAGGTTCACTGCCTGTCAACACGGATTTCCAAACAGACTTATACTTATCCAGTACAGCTGCAAAAATGGAGACTATCTACTGTTAAAATGCAATATAATTCAGATGGTGAATATGGTGTAGTTACAAATTATAGTTCCTTTACCTATGGTTCCAAAACATGTTCTATTGATGCTCCCAATTTCTGCTTTGTTCCCCACCAAAAAACAGTTATTGGGCACGCAGTTATCACTCCCATCTCTATTATGGACACTGACATCATTGATGGTAACCCCGATTATCTGCTCACTCTCTCAGAGTATTTACCTTACTTTAATGTACACAATGACCCTTTGACTCTGACATTAAAATCACTTTTGGACAGGAAAGACACCCATCTCATCTACATCAGCAATAATATTTCCAAAGCCAATGAAGCTGTCCTTGCACTTATTAATGATGGTGATATGAATAGTGCACTTACTAACACTTGGTTAGAGATTACCTTTAAAGGTTTTGTTATTATTCAAGCATTTTTGCTGTTTTTTCTTATTATTATGCTTTGCTACCTATGGCGCACATTATGTCAACATCGTGAGCAGCTGAAGTTCCTTTACAAGGCTCGTGCATCAAGTCTCTAAATGACCCCTGCTCCCTCTCCACTTCCTTACTGTTACATGTGTTGCCCCTTGTGAGGCATCAAGGGGGGACTGTTACATGAGGTCCCTGCACCCTAACTGGTACCCCCAGAGGCACACCACAGACAGCTAGCATTTAGGTATATATTATACTAACATATAGGGCTAAGGGCATCTACTGTATTAGAGTAGATGTCAGGATATGTATGCATATTATTGCTATACACTTTACCTTCTAATATACACATGTATTTCTTGCTTATAAGATGTTAGGACATCTGTGTCCTTGTAATGATTATGATATATGAGCAGGCATTGCCATTTTTTGATGATTTGTATTATTACATGGCTATATACAAACTGTACCTCTTTGTCTTTACAAACTGATGACAAATACAAAATTGTATAATGTTATCTTGGACTGAGGAGCCACCTCTAATTTAGCCAATAGAGTTCATCTCTGTAACTAGAAATGTTTCTATCTTACAGTAACCATGGTAATCATCGTAGGTATATAAGGTAAGACATTACATTTTCTACCTTGGAGACCCCAAGAGACACAAAGATTACTTGAGGTATAGGGAACTCTTAGCATTGACTCCCAGTTTCTGTTGGTAAGAACTGCTTAGGGCAACTGTGATTATACTTTTGGTAGTAATAAATAAGCGTTATTTCTCTTATGCAACGTGTCTGTGATTCTTTGCATGCCAATTATTGCCAAGAACCTGAGAGTGAGGTTTAGACCTCCTGACAAGTATGGTGAATGAAATCTGTGAATTCCGGTAGGGCCATAGATGTGCTGTGCCCTTTCCAAAAACCATGTTGTTGGACACATTGTAGGTTTTTTTTCCAGGTACTCCACAAACTGGTCAGCAACAATCCTTTCCAGTGCTTTGGACAATGGGGAAAGAATTGATATTGGCCTATAATTCCCAGGTAGTAATCTGTCCTCACTCTTAAAAACCGGTGTAACCAGAAAGGATTTCCAGATCTGGGGGAATTATGAAAGTATGAGGGAGCAATTGAGAAGCTTGGTGAGGGGGATATGACTTCATCTAGAGTTAGGGTAAGAAGCTTTAGGTCATGGGAATCACTGCTTGTCCTAGTTCCTCCTAGAACTTTATGTAGGTATGTCTTGGTCTCATGTTCTGAGATAGGTTTGAAGTAGAAACATGGGTGGATAAAGGCCTCCTCTGATTTGGTGGATATAAGAGCTGTGCTGGGCAGTTCCAAAGAAATGTGGGCACAGAGTTTGGCTAAGGTCCGTGAAGGATGAATTAAATGTGTTGGCAATCAACATGGGGTCATAGGTGATAGGCCCATCAACATTTAACATAAAGTAAGAAACTTATTAACAAAAAGAAAAAATATACAAAAAATATACCAAAACCCCCAATGAAAAAACTCAGGATAAGTACAAATCACTGACAAAAATAATAAAAACTAACATTGGAAAAGCAAACGTCACATTACAATAAAATTAGCCTCACATACCAGGGACAATAACAAACAATTTGTTAACTATGTTGGTTCTCTGAGAGGCAATCAGAAGGCTGTGGGTCCTATTAAAACATTAAATAATACTATAACTAATGAGAAAGATATTGCTGGTAAACTCAATAATTACTTTCTAAGTGTTTTCCAACCAAAAGAACAAATAAACATAGTACCATTAAATTAAGATATTTTATGGACTTTACTGTACAAGAGGTCTCATTAGTCATAAGATATATATCAAACCCAATAGCTCTGCAGGTCCAGATGGAATACCTCCTAAATTCTTAAAATAAGTAGCACCCCCCCCCGTACTTTAAGGATCATTAGCTAAATTGTTTAATATATCAATTCTTGAGGATAAAGTACTATCACAGTGGAAAGAAGCCAATGTAACACTTATACTCAAAGGTGGTGACAAAACTAAAGCAGGCAATTATAGACCAATTCGTTTTACTTTGGTCATAGGGAAGTTAATGGAACAGTTATTGCAACATCGAATAATAAATCATATTGAAGAAAAAGGATTAGTAGACATAACACAACATGAGTTCTACAAAAAAAGATCTTGCCTCACCGATCTACTTCAGTTTTTCGAGCCTGTTAGTTCTGCTATTGATAGGGGAATGTCAGTAGCTGTACTATTTCTGGATTACAGTAAAGCGTTCAACACTGTCTCATATAAGATTCTAGTTGAACACCTTATCAAAACTGAAATACATCCTAATATAATTAATTGGATTATTTCCTGGCTGGACAACAGGAAGCAAAAGGTAGTAATCTGTGGCTATGAATCAAATTTACGTACCATCACAAGTGGTGTACCACAAGGCTCTGTCTTGGGTCCCATCCTTGTTAATATACTTGTATCATATATGCGGACCAATAATTCTGCATGGATGTGCAAGTATGCAGATGACTGCAAAATTGGTACAATCATTATAGATTTAAGCTCATGTGTGCAGTTTCAAGATAATATTAAACAATTAAGCATTTGGGTGGAACAAACTCACATGAAATTTAATTAAGCCAAATGTAAAATCATGCACATTGGTCTCAATAATCCTAATTACACATATACATTGAATGGGTATGTACTGGAGGCAACTACTAATGAGAAATATTTGGGAGTTTGCACTAGCAATGATCTATCTTTTAATTGACATACTAAACATAAGGTTAAATATTGGCATACAATTTTGGGTTGTATATTTCAAAAGATTAAAAGCAGGAAAGCAAAATGTGATAATTTCTTTATACAAAAGTCTTGTGAGACTACACTTAAATTACTGCACTCAATTTAGCACCCCTCAAACAATAGAAAATGAAAATATTTTAGAAAAAATACAGAGAAAAACTACGAAAGAGTCAAAACAATGAACAATTTGAGTAATCAGGAGAGACTTCACAAAATTGGATTATACTCTATGAAATACAGAAGGATCAGAGGCGACCTGTCTGTCATTTAAGTCATGAATCATCCATTTCTAAAGGAAACTATAGGAATAACCAGCCAAAAAAAAAGTAAATCCATGAGATCTCATAACCAACAGAGAACAGGAGAAAAAAAATGTGAAAAGAACAAAATGGTTTATGCAAAGAATAATATCCAGATAGAATGCACTGCCCCAAGCTATACTTGACAGTGACATAATTGAGACTTTGGAAAAAAAATGTTGATAAGTTTATGGGTACTGCTAAATACAAATACCACCCTTAAGGAGTGGCAGGTTCTCTAAGGGCACATGCATGCCTACTGAACTTGTACTTTACGCTATGAACCTATGAACATCCTGAAGGGAATGATACCTATGATAGAATATTAAAGCAAGGTACAGTGTGCACTGCTTATAACGGGCATGTTGGTGCAGTAACAACCTGCCCACTATACAAAGTGGTCGCTATATCCTTAGTGCTGCAGTAAAAGAAAAAAAGACACAAACAATGTTCTGCATGAAAGTGCGACTGTTTACTTGATTGTGAGAACCCCTTTAAACTCATATCATTGCTACACTCAGATAACTGTTCAAAGTTCAGTGCTTTACTGTACAGTCCATGTTAAAAGTATTCAGTTGTTTCTGCCTGCATTACGGACTTCCTGCAGTAAGGTTGTCAAACCATTTCTGCTGCCATGAGCATGCTCCAGTCTGGTGTCATCACTGGGTGTTATTCCATTCCCAACGGAGAGTAAAAAGAGCGCTTCTCACATCAACCAGAGTAACCCTGTCTTTTTCACTTCTTCTTTTTTGGTGGCCTCCAGTTTATCCTGCCCTCGCATTCCTTCCACCACCTGATCAATATCATCCAATGGAGGTGGTGCTTCTGTGTCTCCCAGATGACAGATCTCAGAAAACTCTGCTTCTGTCTAGCCTGGGGGAACAGTAACTTCATCCACATCTTCAGCCGAGAGAGTGACCCCTTACCTCTGAGTATTACTGTGAAAACAGATTGTGTTCTTTTTTTTTAATGCTCATGCCCTGAGCGGCCCTCTATCTCACCGATCCCCCAGCCTCATCCCCCGCTCGTAGGGCACCTCCTACTTCCTCCATGGTTTACCCCTCCCAGTGGTGGGGTGGTGGGATCCCTCAACCCGCTGAACATGGATCCAGTGCTAGAGGTGCCTGCTAATCGGGGGAGCGGCACCTCTGGGGTCAGCATCATCCAGCCATGCCCAGGACACTTTTCTCCTCCTTGGTTTACTCCCACCCTCCCAGAGGTGGGGCAATAGTTGAGCTGTGCATGCTTCCACACACGGCACACCAGCCAACTGATCTTCCCCATCCCCTACGTACAGGACCCAGGTGCTCTGACACCCAACCACCGTTAGGTGTCAGAAATGTACTGGTCTCCAAGTCCCTCCCTGGGAAAGGAGAGCTGTCCTCTGGATGCTCAATCCTCTCCCACCCTGGCCGAACCCCAGTGACCAGCTCGTACCACAAACATGGATCACCAGCATGGTAGGAGGTAAGTCATGATGCCTCAGCCCTCTACACCACTAGGCCAGCAAAACAGAGTGTGTTCTAACAAATGTTCAATGACAGATTAATCAGGAGTTGGCTGACAAACATATATTTGTGTACATTCAAGAAATAATAAAGTGGTCAGCTACATCCAGAGATGGTTGAAAACTCCATGAGAGACCATTGGGAAATTAATCAACCAAATGTTGTCATTTTTTTATCCAGTAGGGATAACGTGGAGCTAGATATCATGGCCCACTATGAGAATTTGAAAGTAAATATCCTGAAGAGAATGACAGCAAGTGAGAGAATATTAAAGCAAGGTACTCACAATGATTAGAAAGGGTGGTTTGACAAGGAATGCCAGCAAATGAAGACACTGTTCTATAGGGCAGGGAAGGGCACACAGAAGGGCAGTAATAGATTTTAACAAGGCCCTTATTTCGTCATGCAGAGTACAAAGAAATGTTAAGAAGGAAGAAAAACAAACTAAAAAATGTTTGGATGCAACTACAGGAAGATATTTTAGAGAAAGACAATAAAACTTTTTGGGGACAGGTGGCAGTAGGGACAAAAAATAAAGTAATAATGGGAGTCAGCCCTACCTGAAGACCAGACAGCTTGCAGGTTTCTAAGAAGCAAATGTAAGCAAGAAATAAAGAAGGCAACAAGGGAGTATGTTAAGACCCTGCAACAGTCCAACTTATCTGACCCAAGGTCCTCCTGGACCCAAATCAGTTCCTTGTTGAAAGGCAATGGTACGCCCTTCCCCCATGGATCAACCGTCAGCAATGGCCAAACCCTCAGTGAAGGCCAGGAGGCTGCTTCTGCCTTCAACAAGTTCTTCACAGATCTGGAACAATACATGACGGGTCTCCCCACCTTGCTAAGCTCTGAGCGGCAGGGCTCTGGCAAACCAAATCCTTCCCACCCTCAATTTCACTTGTGGAAAGTAAGGCACAAGGAGGTGCTTACACTATTAAAAAACATCAAGGTTAAGGGTTCCACTGGCCTGGATGGCCTAGACCCTAGATTGCTCAAGAAAAATGCTCCTGCCATAACCTTTCCAGTTACTTGGCTTATCGATAGGTTACTACTGAAAGGAGCAGTTCCTAAAATGTGGACACAGGCATTTGTGGTGCCCATCCACAAGAGAGGCCCAAGGGAACCCATTGGCATCTATAGGCCAATCTCCCTCTTATGCAAAATAGCCAAGCTCCAGGAAAGTACAGTTATGTAAGAACTTACCGTAACAGTAAATCTTTGAGAGGAGCTCTTGCAGCAGGCTACACCATAAGGACTATACTGCCAGGCACTAGGACCCCATGGAAAAATCTTAGCTGGCAGTACTCATCAGGGACCACCCCTTTATGCATCAGATGTCCGCCAATGGTATAAAGGGGGGCAGTCCCCGACCACACCTCAGTTCTCCCACTGGAGACCCAGCTGACAAACCACAGAGAACTGAGGTTAGTGAAATACCCTGCCTAGGGTAAGAAAAGAAAAGAGAAAAGGACCAGGGGGATGGAGGGTGGGAAATAATGCCTGCTGCAAGAGCTTCTGTCAAAGATCTACTGTTACGGTAAGTTCTTGCATAACTGTACTATCTTACTTCAAGTGGGAGCTCTTGCAGCAGGCTACACCATAAGGACTGAGTACCAAGCAGTACTAAAATGATTCTGGACAGACTGGGAGGTGGGAAAAAACTGAGAAGTGGGAGTAGTTTCAAGACAACAGGCCTTGAAGTACCGCTAACCCAAATGCGGCTATCTAATGAGAAGCAATGTCCAGGCTATTTTGCTTCATAAAGGTGTGCACCATGCACCAAGTAGCTGCTGCACAAATATCTGCCACAGAAACATTATGAGATGCCACAAAAGAGGCAGAAACACACCTGGTGGAATGACCCTTAACCGAGCCCAGTAAGGGTTTGTTGTACTTATTGTAGCAGAAGGTAATGCAATGAACTAGCCATCTGGACAGATTCTGCTTTGCCACGGGAACCCCTGAAGGTTCTTGGGGCAAAAGAAACAAAAAGTTGATCGGATTTTCTCAAAGCCTGCATACGGTTAATGTAGTACCTAAGCACTCTATGTACATCCAGAGTGTGAAGTACAGCCTCCCCTCGGTTAGTATGCTCCGGATGATAAACTGGAAAAGTTGATGTTCTGATTAAGGGTAAACTGTGACACCACCTTAGGTAGGAATTTAGGATTAGTCCTCAAGAACACCCTGTCCTTGTGGAAAATTAAATATGGCTCTTTAGCCATCAGAGCCTGAAGCTCGGAAATCCTCTGAGCAGAAGTGATGATAACTAAAAACAATGCTTTCCATGACAGGAAATGTAGCTCACAATCTGTGGCTGACTCACAGGGAGGCAACATAAGGTTTTTGAACAAAAGCAAAAGATTCCAAGGAGGAATGGGATCCCTAATGGGAGGTTTAAGGTGAAGCATTCCCCTCAAAAATATCTGGGCCAGATCCATCTGGGCAACACATTTTCCATCCACTGGCACATGATAGGCAGAGATTGCTGACAGGTGTACCTTGATGGAGGAATATCCAAGACCTGAGTCTGACAGGGAGAAGAGATACTCAAGGACAGCATTCAGGGGGTGCAGGACAGGGTCCAGACCCTGTTTGGAGACCCATAAGCAGAAGCACTTCCACTTCATGGTGTAGGTCACGCTAGTGGAAGGTTTCATAGCTGCAACCAAGACCTCAACTGCTCTGGGAGATACTCCAAAACATGCAGTGACTACTTCTGCAGGTGCCAAGCACGCAGATGTAGGGACCGGAGGTCTGGGTGAACCAACCTGCCCTGTTCTTGGGATAGTAATCAGGAGGACAAGGGCAGGGGAAATGGAGGTTCCACTGCCAGCTGCGGCAGTAGAAGGAACCATATCTGTCAAGGACAACATGGAACTACAAGAATCATCTCCACTCCTTCTGCTTGGAGTTTGATCAGAACTTTGCGCAGGAGAGGAAATGGAGGGAAGGCATATAGAAACCTCCCCGTCCAACAGAGGGACAACGCATCTCACCAGAAAGCACCAGGCCTGTGATCAAACAAACAGAAACTGGGCAGTTTTGCATTGCATGGGGATACAAAGAGGTCCAGCTCTGGATGACCCCACCATTGGAAGAGATCATCCACTACAGACTGCAGGAGTTCCCATTCATGAGTCTTTGGCCAAGACTGGCTTAGGGCATTGGGTCAAGGTGTTTTGGACCCCAGGAATATGCATTGCAGTGAGCAATAAGCCATGATCTAGAGTCCAGAACCACACTCTCATAGCCTCCTGACAAAGAGGATAGGAGTGAATTCTCCCCTGCTTGTTGATGTAGTAAACAACTGACAAGTTGTCTGTACCAACAGGGGCCCTGGATGAAGATCCAGGAGAAAGGCCTTTAGAGCATACAGGACTGTCCTCCTCTCCAGAATACTGATGTGGAAGGGTAGCTCTAGACAAGACCATGCTCCTTGAGTCTGATGGTTCTGAAAGTGAGCTCCCCAACCCAGGCCTGAGGCATCAGTTGTGAGAACCTGTAAAGGGGCTTCTCTCTGAAAAGAGACTCTGGACTCTAGATTCTGTGGAGATGGCCACCAAGACAGAGTCTGTATCTCTGCCTTGGAGATCAAGACCGGCTGGTCAAGATCATCCTCCCTCTGATCCCATTGTACTCTGAGAGTCCATTGAGGAACCCTCATAAAGAGATGCGCTGAGGGAACAGTCACTATGGCTGTGTCCCTATGGCATAGGAGCTGGAGCATGGTCTGAACTGGGACCTGGCGAGCAGCTGAAATTTTGTGGGCCAAAAAGTGAAGGCATACTGCCCTGTCTGGTGGGAGGAATGCCTTCCCTTGCTCTGTGTCGAGGATTGCCCCATGTACTGCAACCTCTGATATGGTGTTGGGAATGACTTTGCCATGTTTAGGGTGATCCCTAGGGAGCTGAACAGGCTGAAGGTGTCCTTTAAAGTCATCAAAAGTCAATCCCTTGTGGCAGCGGTAAGAAGCCAATCATCAAGATAGGGATAAAAGAAGTGTCCCTGTTTTCTTAAGGCTGCTGCCACCACTGCTAGGCACTTTGTAAACACGTGAGGTGCCGAGGAAAGGCCAAAGGGCAAGGCCCAAAACTGGAAGTGCCTTCCTTGAAAAGAGAACCTCAGCAACCTCCTGTGAGCTGGAAGTACCAGAATATGGAGGTAGGCATCTTACAGGTCCAGGTAACAGAGACAGTCTCCCTGATGCAACATGGGAAGAATGCCCGGCAAGGTGACAATCCTGAACCTCTTGTACTTTATGTAATTGTTCAAAAGGCCCAGAATCGGGCACAGATCCCCTGTCTTCTTGGGAGCCAGGAAGAACCGAGAGTAGAACCCTCCCCCGTGGAGCTAGAAAGGGTTCTGTTGCCTTCTTATCTAGTGGGGACTGTACCTTCTCCCAAATGAGTTTGTTGTGGGAGGGGAGTAGGTCATTTGGACCGGGGGATTGTCCAGGAGCATCTGTAGAAATTCCAGTGCATAACCCCACTCTATCAACTGAAGGAGCCATGCATCATTGATGATGGAGGTCCATCCATCGAGGTAAAGCGAGAGCTGACCCCCTACTACCTCTGCCCTGAACTCAACAAGTGGCATGGCGTCAGGCAAAGAGTCAGGTGTGGAAGCCTGGGGTGGGCAGGAAAACCTGGGAAGGTTTGCTGTTCCTAGATCCCTGTGCTCCACTGGATTGAGCGGGAGCTTTATAGTGAAAGTTGCCTCTCTGTTGCTGTTCTTTAGGCTTCTGCCCTCCCTGGCAACAAAACTGATGATGTTTGCCAGAGGTCTGATCAGATGTCGACAACTGATGTACAGACTGGACAGCCTTACTCGAGTCCTGGAGGCCCAAGATCATCTGCTCAATGACTGGACAGAACAGCAGAGTTCCCATCTCCTCAAGGACATAGACAGGATAGAGGCAGTCCAGAGGAGGGCAACTAAAATGGTGCAGGGTCTGCAAGAGAAGCCATATGAGGAGAGACTAAAGGAGCTTAATATGTATACCCTTGAGGAAAAAGGGAGAGGGGGGACATGATAGAAACTTTTAAGTACCTCAGTGGAATCAACAAAGTCCAAGAGGGTAGCATCTTTCAGAAAAAGAGACATGCAAGAACAAGGGGACACAATTTAAAGATAGAAGGAGGAGGTTCAGGGGCAATGTGAGGAAGTATTATTTCACAGAGAGGGTAGTGGATGCATGGAACAGCCTTCCTGAGGAGGTTGTGGGATCTAAAATTGTGGGAGATTTCAAGAATGCATGGGACAGACATTAGGCAATTCTTGTGGGGGGTAGGAAGAAATAGGCTGTTGGTTAACTAGGATCTGCGGCCTATCCTATAGGTAGGGAAATGGGCAGACTAGATGGGCCTAGCGGTCCTTATCTGCTGTCAAAGTCTATGTTTCTATGTTTCAGAGACCCATGGAATGGAGCATCACTGATGGCATCCTGAAGGTCCTGCCTAAATCCAGAAACCTAGAGCCAAGACTATCTCCGCATACAAACCCCTGTGGTTGCTGCTCTGGCTGCTGTGTTCACAGAATAGTAGGATGACCTCAAGATATGTTTCCCCACATCCAGACTGGGCTGGAGCACATATAAGAGCTCTGTTTTGTGGTCAGAATTGGGTTGTCTTTTGACAAACTCGATTGCCTTGTTCCAGAGGGATTTCTGGTACTGCACCATGTGCTCCAGAAAGTTGAGTGAACCAATGGTGCAGGTGGCTGGTGAGTAGACCTTCTTGCTGAACTGGTCCAGTCATTTGGACTCCTTGTCCAGTGGCTTGGAGCTCATGTGCTGGGGTTGTTTGGTCTTACCATGGGCACCCATCAGCATGACCGAGTCTGCCTTGGGCTGTTTCCCAAGGAATGGCTCATTCGGTGGGGTATGATACAGCATGTCTACTTTTTTAGGTATAGCAGGGGATGTCAAAGGGTGCCTCCAGGCTAGCCTAGTATTGTCCTGAAAGGGGGCTACCAAGGGTGGTACAACTAAAGGTTTGGGCTCATTCATACCCAAGAAATGAGCCAGTCTCTTTCTTTCTGGATCAAGATCTTCAGTTTCCCACTGATTCAAAAATTGAATGTGATGTATCACGTCCAAGAAAGCGGGATCATACGGGGGGGGAGCAGGGCAAATCCCCCGGAGGGTCAGGGTGGTGAGGAGAAGACAAAACTCCCTGTGAATCTAGAGTAGACAGATGAGTCAGATGACCTAGTGGAAGATCTGGAGTGGGAATAGTGCCTGCTCCTATTGCACCTAGAGGACAATCTAGAACAGTGACTGTGTCATTCGGAAGACCTGTCATCCGATTGAGTAGGAGACCTGTCCAGGGGTCATTTGGGGGAGTCTACAAGAGATTGTAATGTTGGGACCTGGGGTTCCTTGGGGAGGATGTCTTTTCTGACTGTATCCCACCAGGAACTGAAAAGGTCCTTGACCTCTGACAGAGACCATGGCTGGTACCGATGGGCCTGGTGTCTCAGACCTGTTGTCGGCTTTTCGGGTGGTGGACCAGATGGTTTCTCAAGAGCTGGCATATGCTAGGGTGATTTTGGTTTCTCCGGGGTTTGGACTTTAGGTGATGCCAGAGCTGATGGCAAGCCAATTGGATGAGCTGACATCTCACTGCCTGACGTCAGGGGGCCTGCGGTTGGGGGAGACAGCTCCTTGGCCAGCGGCTGTGCCCCTTCTAGCAGAAGCTTTGGGGTTGTGGGTAGTGGAGAGGACCCTGGAGGTGAGGATGTTGAGGATGTTGTGGGTGCAGAGCCAGGAGTCTGACACCCAATGCTTTGGAGAGCTGACATCATGGTGAGACTGCAGTTCTGAACGCTGCTTCCTGTCATCGGGTCTAGATGGATGATCTGACAATAAGGAGGAAGCCTTTGCCTGATGAGGAGTGACATAATGGCTGTTTCCTGCTCCTTTGATGGTGGAATCCCTGGACTTAAAACCAGAAGTATGGCTGTAGGGTCTAAGACTAAGGGGGGGTCCGAAGGCCCATGCTGCAAAGAAACTCCGCCTGACTTATGCACCAACGATGGGGGTTTCAAGGCCGGCAACCTGGAGGAAGTTTGGGTTGGCGGAGGAGCAGAGTCTGACCTCCAGTGGGAGGGAGGACTGGAGCTGGCTGTTCTCCTGCATGGAGACCTGGATCAGGAGTCCAAACGTGAGTCCTTCCCTTGATGGTGTTTCCCACTGGACTTCTTCTCCTTTAATTTGTGGGAAGTTCTGGACCCCGGAGAAGAAGTAGAGAGTCCTAGGCCTGATTAGGTCTTTTACAGCACTGGTAGGAGTCGGAGTCGTGGTTGGGCCCCAAGCAGATGAGGCAGACCGAGTAACCATCTCAGGCCGGGATTTGCTTCCCACACATGCACATGGATTTTGGTCACTGACTGGAGGATGACGGAGAAGATATGCGCTGATTTTGCGGTTTAAATAAACTAAACTTTTATTAGAAAAGTTAATGCAAAAATGGTGGTCGACTGTTAGCAGTAGGTGTCTGTGGAACCGACATAAACAGGTCAATGGCAGGAAAAGAACTAGGGTGTGGCCAGAGACTATTCCTTTATACCATTGGTGGACATCGGAGGTGGCCCGTCGTCAGGGAGTGGACTCCACTGGTACTGCTAGCTAAGATTTTTCCATGAGGTCCTAGTACCTGGCAGCATAGTCCTTATAGTGTAGCCTGCTGCAAGAGCTCCCACTTGAAGTAAGATTGGCTAATCTACTGCCAGTTCTGTGACAACCTGGAGGCTAACCAGCTGCTGGCTAGCACCCAGCACAGATTTCAGCAAAGACATGGGATGGATTCTGCTCTCATCAAATTCTCCACTGACATTCTTAAGGCCGCCAGTGATGGCAACCCAATAGGAGCTGTCTTCATCGAGCTAACCAAGACCTTTGACTTGGCAGATCACTCCCCACTGGTGGACAAGCATACTCAATTTTGCCTTGACCAGCTCTCATTAGGCTGGTTCACAGATCACCTGTCTAACCGCAATCAACAGGTTAAGTGGAGAGGTGCCACATCTGAGTCACTCCCCATTAACAAAAGTGTACCCCAAGGCTTCACCTTGGGACCCCTCCTGTTTTCTTTATTTATTGATGACCTGAGTAACCACTGCGGAGGCAGCTCCATGGTACAGTACACAGATCATGCAGTACTCTACAGAACCTCGAACAGCACCGTGAACCTAGGCCACCAGCTGCAGTCTGATTTCTCTGTCCTAGAAAGCTGGCTACTGAATCACAGGCTTATTCTGAGCACCAAAAAAACAAAAGCTGTCCTGTTTGGGCCTCGAACCCTTGGACCAGACAGAAGCCTTCTACTACAACTGGGCACTGCATCAGGTTCTCCCATGGAAGTAATGAGGTCCTTCAAGTATCTAGGTCTGACTCTGGACCAAGGTTTTTCATTGAAATCCCATTTGGATCAGATAACTAAAATGATCCACCAAAGACTAGGTCTTTCATATCACCTAAAAGGTCAAATGGTACCTGAAACCAGGATTACCATAGCTCAGAGCATACTCCTACTAACCTTAACATATGCTGCTCCGATTATGAACTCTCTTGCGAAACACAAGCAAAACAGATTGCACTCACTATACAATAAAATAGCTTGATTTGCCGCCAGTGTCACATCCGAGGCAACATCACTGTGAGGTACTGTCCCCCCTCAACTGATCATCCATTAGTGGTAGGTTACAATGCCCTTTACTACCCTTTACTGTACAATGCCTACAAACTCATGAATGGCAACCCACCGGTCAGCCTTGCGGTTATGAAAATTGAAATAAATAAATAATATTGCTTTAGTGATTGACATCTAATGGATGGGGAGTCATGTGATGCGGTGCTGTGGTTAAGAGCTGTCTCAGATTGCTCCATACTCTATGGCTAGATTTAAATGTGTCTTTTTTTTTTGAGGGGGGGTTATCCTGCTTTTCCTCAGCCTTCTGAAATTTCAGTGCTTAGAATTCGTTCTCTGGTATCTTTGGGGCTCAGTTTTATTACTTCAGATGGATGCCAAAATGAAAACCGCCCCACTGCATCATACCCCCCCCCCCCAACTACACCAGAGTGAGACTTGGGATCAAAGCATACCAGGCTGCCTGCTGCTAATTCAGGCTGGCTTTCAACTTGTATAGAGGTACTCACAGAGGAGTGTTTTTTGCAAGAGCTAGGTCCCCTGAAGAAAGCACTTCTTTCACTGACCATGGATGTCAAAGCTATACAAAGCATGGCAGAGGAGCTTAACTGGAGAATGGAAGACATAAAGGTCCAAGTGAGTTCCCTAGATGTTTGGCGAGGGCGACTGGGTCCAGAGTTGGTGGCTCTGTGACAGAAGATGACACATCTTGAAGCCTGCTTGAAGGACCTCGAAAGTCAGAGCCATTGCAATAATGTTGTAATCACATATGAACATGCGAAGAAGCCTGCAGAAGAAGGCCATTTGGCCTATCTAGTCTGCTCATATTTCAGGGTCCACAGCTTGGACTACTGATTTTGTCCCCTCCCCACTCCTCCAATCCTCCCCACCCATCATCCTTACCTTCCCCCATGCCTATCCCAGCCTCTCTTTAAGTTTGTCACAATCTTCAACAAGGTCACCTCTTCTGAAAGCCCCTTCCAAGTGTCCACCACCTTCTCCATGAAGAAGTGCTTCTTAACCTTACTCCTAAACCCCCTCATGTTATGGTTGCCACTTAGCTTACAGAGATCCTCCATATGCACCATTTTATCCCTCTCAAGTACTTGAAGATCTCAATCATGTCCCATATCTCTCTCTCCTGTCTTCCAGGGAGTACATGTTCAGTGCCCTCAACCTCTCCTGCCTTACCCTGCTGACACCATATCATTTCCTCTGGACCTTCTCCAGCAGGTTAATGTCCTTTTTGACATGTGGGTACCAGTACTGAACTCCATACTCTAGCTGTGGCCTCACCAGTGACCTGTACAAGAGCAGAATAACCTCCTCTCTCCTGCTACCAATCCCCCTAGATATGCATCCCAGCATCTTGTTTGCCTTTGCTGCTGCTTTCTTGCACTGCATGGAGTGCTTCAGGTCACTAGTGATCATCACTCAATCAATCAATCAATCAATCAAATCTTTATTTATCCAGGCGAACATCGTTGAGCATGGCTCATTTGCAAGATGTACCTGGTAAGGTCAAGGTTCAATTTACATGAAATATAGCATTCAGAACATTTACAAATAGAAGAATACAAAAATGTGAGTTATACAACTGATCCCAATAATATAATATAATATAACAATCAAATTATACACCAAATTGTAGAGACAGAAATAAAACAATAAATCAGATATTGGACACATTATTTTGACATGTATAACAAGGATATATTACATATATACGATTCAGAAGGTTCATAAGGTAGCCAGCTCGCTAGGATGGGTACTAGGGGACAAGGGAGTGTTTTGTGGCTGATGGAGTGGCAGGATTGGTACCCTATAGTAATGGTAAGGGTAGTGAACTGGGTGGGGGAGGAATCATAATAGTTAATGCAATAAGAGGATCCAGAGTAGGTATAGGAGGAAGAGGAGAGGGTTAGGCACTGGATCTGAAAAGGCACTGGATAGTAAGTTATAGGGAGTTTCACAGTAGGTTCTGGTGAGCTTGTATTGTGTATCTACATATCTACATATGGAGGGTTAAACTAGTGTTGATGGAAGCAGCTACATTTTTCTTTGAAAATCCTATTGTATAGGTATTTGAAGGCTGAAATAGATATAAGCTTTTCAATTTCAATGTCTTCTGCATTGTGTTCCATAAAGTGGATAACACATAGCTAATTGCATATCTACCATGTCGAGAGTGGAATTTAGGCACCTTGAGGGTAATAAGGTTCATGCTTCTTAAAGCATAACTATTTGATGTGGCTTGTAAAAACAGTCAGAGATATTTGGAAGCTGCTGCGATATTGCTCTGTAGGTCCATAATACTGCATTTCTATCTCTTCTGGCTTGAAGCGAGCGTCCATCCCACTGCAGAGTAGAGCAGACAGTGGTGAGTGCTATAGGGTAGGTCTGTGATGAACCTCAAGGCTCTGTGATATAGTGTATCTATCTTGTTCAGACATACAGTAGGGCAGCGACTGTATAAGAAGTCAGCATAATCTAGTACTGAGAGGAAAGTGGCCTGGACCATCTTCTTTTGAATCACTTGTAAGGAAGTGCCTTATTCTGTAGTACAGTCCAAGTCTTTGTCTGAGTTTTTTAACAGTTCTTCCAAATGTTCTAGGTAGTCTAACCTATTATCTAACCATACCCCAGGTATTTGAATTTTGTGACATAGTCTAGGTTTCACCAAGGGCAGTGGTTAATTTCGGAAGGTTAAGAGGGATACTGTATCCTGACTGCACCTGAGGGGAGAAAAACATAGCCTTGGTTTTCTTTGCATTCAATAATAGTTTCTTTCCCAGCAGTTGATATTGCAGCAGGTCGAATTCTGTTTGTAGATCTTTGCAGGCTGTAATAGGTGAAGAGTGACTGACATACAGTACTGTATCATCAGCAAACAGGTGTATAGTGGCTTTGGAAAGTTTTAAGTTGATGTTGTTGATATATATTGCAAATAGGATAGGGCCAAGGATCGATCCTTGTGGTACTCTCTTTGAAGTGGTCTGAGTGAGGATATATCACCTTGGCCTTCACCTGCTGAGTTCTTCCTGAAAGATAATCATGAAACCATCTAATGGAATTGGTGTCAAGCCCAACTGACCTCAGTGATGAGAGGAGCAGGTCGTGGTCAACCGTGTCAAAGGCCTTACTTAGGTCTAAGAAAACAGCACTAACACAATTTTTTTATCCAATATTGCCAGTCATTGGTGACTTTTGCAAGAGCTGTGATGGTACTGTGATTTGTTCTGAAACCAGATTGTGCTGGATTTAGAAGATTGTTAGCTTCTAGGTACTCCCTTAACTGAGTGCTCACAATTTTTTGAGTAGTTTGGATAGTACTGGGAGAATGGAGATTGGTCTGTAGTTATTGAGGTCTGTGGGATCCCGGATTTCAATAGTGGAATAACTTGAGCGTTTTCAGATTGACGGATACCTCCTGACTGTAATGAGAGATTGAACAGATGTGTCACCAATGCTATAACATGTAAGGCAATTTTTATGAAGTAGGGGTCAAGGGAGTCAGCACCTGCACTTTTTTTTGTATCCAACTGTAATATTAGTTCTTCAACTTGTTTCAGTGTGGTTGGTGTGAAGGAGAAGGTGGAATCAGTCACTTTTACATCAGAGTTCTTAATCCCTAGTTGCAATCTCAGAAGGTTGGCAGGAGAGGAGTCAAATGCTAGCCCAGCAGTAGTAAAGTGATTATTAAAAGCTTCCAGTACTTCTATTCTGTCAATGATGGTTCTATTTCCACTATGTACCTTTTTTGGGAGTAGGTTGCTTGTGACATTGCCAGTTATATCTTTTATGGTATTCCAAAATTTGGCAGGGTTATGGTATGATGAATCTAGTTCAGCCATATAGTATGCAGACTCACAGGTCCTTCTCCTCCTCCTGCGAGGCAGATAGCTGGATTCTACCCAGGTAGTACTCCAACCTCAATCAATCAATCAATCAATCTAAACTTTATTTAACCAGGCATAACACCATTGAGCAAGCTCATTTTCAAAGTGGTCCTGGACATAGACAATGTATCACATGAGAGTAAAGTACAGTACAAAAAAAAAGTAGACAATGAACATATGCATGGCTGACACAGGCTTTAACTATTAGAGCTAACATATTTGTGAACTAATGCGCAAGTTAAAGCAAACCCAAAGATACCATGGCTAGTGCTATAATAATTTGTTGGTTGTTCACAGATGAGGCTTGAAAGAGGGAGCGGTATAGAGTGGGAGATAAGGAAGACAGGGAGGAAGGTAAGGTATGGTGGACGGCTATTGTAATTAGTTAGTTATTCACAAATGGGACTTGAATGAGGGAGAGGTTTAGAGTGTGAAGGTATTGAAGACCGGGAAGTAGGTAGGATATGGTAATGGGAGTTGGGAGAAGAGGATGTGAGAAGTGTTGAGGCTCCCTTGGTGGGAGCTGTGAGTTTCTTGAGAGTCGGAGGATACAACAAGTGAACAGTGAATAAGTGAACAACCTAGAGGCTCCAATGTCCATAACTTTGCATTTCTTAGTGTTAAAGTCAAGTTGCCAGATCCCAGACAACCTCCCTAGCTTTTCTAGATCATCCTGTAGGTCACATATCCCTTCAGCTATGTCCACTCTCCTGCAAAGCCTGGTGCCATCTGTGAATAAGCACATTTTGCCCTTAATGCTATCCCAAGTGTCACTGATGAAGACATTGAATAACACTGGTCCCATCACCGAGCCCTATAATTACTTGGCTACCTGAAAAAGTTGAGGGACTCCATGCCATCTTATTCACTTTGAAATTTTGAGAGAGGATAATGAAACCTTCTCCTAATTGTCCATCTTGTGTTATCAAAAGGGCCCACCTGGAGCTCTGCCCGATGCATTCTGATGGCTCTTAATCCCATCCCTTCATCTTTAAGTTTTTAAATGACTTAGATATGCAATTCTTTTTAGCCAAGGACCGTAGCCTCCAAGATGTGACCTGAGAGGTTATCAAGATCTGTACATTAAAGGACTTTCCATGGACTGTTCAGGAATGGAGATTGACTTACTAGACCCATATTTTTAAATTGATAACGCAAATTGGCTTCAAGATGCGCTATCCTGCCACACTTCAACTTTTTCTTGAGGAGACCACTTGGAGTTTTGAAACCACAGAGCAAGCCAAGTGGGAGATACCTTCCTTGTACCTCAATTTATTTAAATTTGCACAAGGGGTGTTAGTGCTTGTGGATAGATTACAGGCAGCCAGCTATGCAGCTTTACTGTATGTGTGGGATTGGTGTCATAATCATGAACTCTGTTTTCACTCTCTGACTAACATTTATTCAAGGCTGCAGCCACCCGCAGGGCCAGGTATTGATCCTTGTACCCTGTTGGGATTCTGAAGACTCATGTCTTCTGTGATGTAGCTACTGGTTTTTGGACTTACAGTAAGGCTTGTTGGAATTTGGTTTTGAGTTGCTTGATACCTCTATACAGTCTTCTTTGGGGATACTGTATTGCTCATAGTTAATAAAGTGTGTTCGCTCTAACCTCTTGCATGCGTTCCAGAATGACTTTCTCTTATGGGGATTTTTTTACATGATGCTGCTTTCTGATTCAGGGTTTTCATTGGCCACAACACTTTGTTTTTATTTCTTCGAAGAACCTCAGTCTGCATATTATGGTTTTGGACTTAGTCTAGCTGTGTTTTATGTCTTTGCAGATCCCTTTGCTTCACTGGAGTTTTTCTGTGGACCTTGCATTTCTCATATCATGCTTTATTGAGAGTTACTGCATTTTTGCCCACAGTGTATTTTTTCCTTTTTAATGCAATTTCCTCATTAATTCATAATGTTAATCTTAGAAGACTTGCAGTTTTTTTTATTTGTCATATTATACATAGGAGGCTTTTTTCTAGTTGTTTGATAAATTAACTGCTTACTGGTCCCCTGTGAAACCCTTTAGCCACCAGATACTAAGGGGTCTCCTTAAGCAGTGATATATTGGTGTCTTGCCTGACCCCCTTTCCTGTCTTTTTGTTATGCCTGATTGGCAGGTTTGAGTGTCTTGAAGGTGTTGGGGATCAATTTCTACCAATTTTGTTACTATACCTGGTAAAATAGATGCACAGAAAGCACTAGGACCATAGCATGTGTCTTCCGCCTTAGCGGGACATAGGATACCCATTAGTGGTCAAAAGGTGCCTTCCAGTTTTTCTTTAAATGACTGTAATGTGTTTGCATCAATTACCTCTACAGGGAGACTATTCCACTGCAGTATGATTCTTTGAGTAAATAAATTTCTCCTTTGATTCTTTTTTGAGGAACTTAATTTTAGTTGGTAACTGTGGCTCCTAAGGTTCACTGGCCTGCTGGCATATGCTATATCTAGACTCTTCATTAGGTTATCTTTGCTTATGTTATACATCTGCAATATATCCCCCCCACCTTCTGTGTGGATCGGTCAGTAGCACATCTGCCTCTGTACCTGAAGGTCATGGGTTCTTGTCTCACACTGGGATTGGACTCATACCTAAAATGCCGGCACTCGAGTACAGTATTGGGGGTGCTTTACTGCTGGGGTGTGCAGTCCTTCAGATGACATGTTAAACCAAGGTCCCTTCTAGCCATCCTGGTGTTGTCCTGGTTGGTGTCCAGGTGGAAGTAAAAGAACCCAGGGCACTCTTCGTAAACATTTCCTTTCCCATAAAACTGGCTCATGTAATTGTCCAGGCTGTGTGTGGGAGTTGATGTGTTATATGGTCACCATTACACATTCAGTCACTTCACTACCAGTCTAGCATTGCTTGTACAGTACTTTGGGATACAATGTGTATGAAAAGCACTATATAAATGCTGATTCTTCTTCTGTGTCCCAATTCCAGAGTGTAAAGATTAAGATTCTGGAGACTGGTTTCATACAGATCCAGGTTGATTCCATCAATCATCTTTGTCATCCTCCTCTGGATTCTCTCAGTCCCATTTATATCCCTCCTCAGATGTTGGCTCCGTAGTGGGCTAGAGTAGCCTAAGATTCGGACTAACAAAACATCTATACAATGGTACCATGCAATGTGTATTTCTAGAGATAATGGCTTTTCTTATGCATCCTATAATTACATTTGCTTTCTTAATTAATATGCTACAGTGATCACCAAAGGACAGGTCACTGGGTACCAGGGCCCCCAGTGTTACCTCAATAAACTTCTATATACTATATATACTCGCTCATAAGTTGTTTTTTGGGAAATTTTTATAGGCACTTCATTTAAGGGTGCTGACTTATGAGCAAGTAACTGTGAATCACTAAAAAATCACAAGACACCAATCTGCAAAAATATACACTTTTCAGTCGGCATCAATTGTCTCCCACGGTTTGGTAAACGGCATCAAAGGCGTTCAAGGGTACACATACTTGCATACTCGCTTTGTGTCCTGCGGTGTGCTAAACAAGGCTCAGCAGGTGTTAATTGGCACGTTAGTGAAAGCATTAGCAGCATTTAGCAGGTACTAGCAGATAGTGAGCTGTTAAAACCAGAGCAAAGCTCCTGTAACCATCGAGCTTCTGAGATGCCCTCATTCAAAAGGAAATGCTGTTCCTGCATCGCAGAGTTTAAGTTAGTGGTTGTTCAGTATTCAGAAACTCACAGTAATGCTGCAGCAGAAAGAGAGTTTAATATTAATGAAAAACTAGTTTGGGATTGGTGCAGTAGAAACCCAGAGCTCCTGTGTGTCAAAAGAAGTGTCAAAAGAATTAAGTTGAGTGCATCACCCACCTGCATCAGACATTGAGTCAGAGCTCAGTCAGTGGGTGCTTGAGCTTAGGCAAGAGGGATATATTGTGAATTGAATGGCTATAAGACTGCAGGCATTAGCCACTGCAAAGAAACATGGTGTGCATGGTTCTGATACTTTAAAGGCATCAGCTGTTTGATGTACACATTTTAAGAGGCGCCACAGCATGACAGTAAGGTAGAGAACTCACATTGCCCAAAAGTTGCCTGTGGACATCGATAAAAAAGTGGACAGCTTCCACAGCTTTGTTTTAAAAGAGAGGAAGGAGCAAAATTATCCTCTCACATCCATAGGGAACATGGATGAAACTGCAGTGAGCTTTAATCTTCCTTCAAAGTGAACAGTGCACATTAAGGGGGAGAGGACTGTCACAGTCTGCACTTCAGGAGCAGAGAAGTCTCACTTTACTGTTGTTCTCACCTGCCTAGTGGATGGGACAAAGTTGAAACCTATGGTAATATTTAAAAGAAAAACAGAACCTAAAGAAAAAATGCCAACAGGTGTTCTTGTTAAAATCCACATAAAGGGGTGGTTGAATGAGAAAATAGACAACAAATGGGTTGACAAAATATGGAGCAAAAGACCTGGTTCACTGATAAACAAGAAATCTCTTCTTGTGTGGGATATGTTTCGGGGGCATCTTTTGGATTCTGTGAAGCAGAATTTGAGAAAGAAACAGACACACTCAGCTGTTATTCCTGGAGGCTGCACATCCCTATTCCAGCCATTAGATGTCAGCCTAAACAAACCTTTTAAGGCTAAGATGAGGGAGTACTGGCGGCTATGGATGATAACAGGTACAGGCCCCTTTATTTATTTAAATGTTATTTTATTTTGCTATGTTATTGTAAATGAGGATATGGGGGTCTGTTGCTCTGGGAGTCGATTATCCAAATGAAAGTTCTTTTTCAGTTGCAGGTGATAAAGAATTCACTGTGGGAGGGAATCTAAAAAAAAAAAGCCAGCTATGGCAAGGGGTGTAAGTGGGTACGCAATGCCTGGAATGCAATACCTGCTGAGGCCATTATTAAATCATTTAAAAAATGTGGGATCTCGAACTGTATGGATGGCACTGAAGACCATCTCCAATACGAGGATTTGGAGGGTTCTGAGGCCACACGTTTAGATGCTGCTGAAGAGGATGAAACTAATGCGGCAGAACTCGATGACGTTTATGCTGACATCCCCTTTCAAACAGCAGCGCCACAGTCTTTTTGCCTCAGACGATGAGAATGAAGGCAGAGTTTTTCAGCGTCACTGCTGGGGACTAGTGAATCAGTGTTTTAGTGCGAGTGGGAATCAGTGTTTCAGTAATTCGCTTTCAAGACTTCATGTAAAATAAAAGCTGATTTTTTACTTTTTTAATCAGTGTTTAGTGCTCAGTCATTTACTAATTCAGCACGGTCACTGCATGGTGCTCAGTTTAAAAAGTCATTCCGACTTATAAGCTGCTCAATGCGAAGTGTGCTACAGCACTCAGTTGAATCATACCCCCCCCCGACTTATAAGTGGACCGACTTATAAGCGAGCATATAAGGTATTCCTTCTTCAGGGGAGGCAATGTTACCTCTCTCTCTCTCTCTCTCTGTATGTGTGTGTGTGTATACATATATATATATATATATATATATATATATAGGGATGTCAGATGGCTTCTGTTTTTGATTCTGGGCTTTAATACATCACTTTGCCATTTTAATTCATAAGCCTGAAGGTCCTGTGAACCTCACTTCTGGATGTAATAGGGATTCTGAGGCCTAGCAGGCATTCTCTTAATTTATTTTTTTCCCAGTGGCATGAAGTTGTTTTACTTGGGTGGGGTCCATTGTTATCTAAGATACTATTTTTGGTTCTGATAAATGTTAGTGCTCGGAGCTGTAATCATGCTCACAGGTAGGGAGTCATCATGTACTGACATGTTTCAGAGATGCGATCACTTGGACCAGGGGAGTTTACAGAGATGGGGAATTTTTGTTTCGGGAGTGGAGGGTATTTGTTCTTTATTGGTAATTACTTTTTTTTTGAGGATTTTCTGTGATGTTTATTCCCTTTTTAATTTTCTTGTGTGTTGGGACTTTCTGGAGTTGTACGTTTTGGGGGAAGGTAGGTGTAGGGAGGTTTCTAGGGAGGACAGTGTTTTCTCGCAGAGCATACTTTTGGATTTTTCTATTATCTTGATCCTTTTTATGATCTGGGGCCCCCGTTGTTCTGATGACTATTTTTGGTTACCATGAGCAATAATTATGACTTCATTATCTGGAATGTGAAAGGTGCACAGGACAAATGTAAAACATCAAATGGTCCACCGGCACCTTTGGAAATTACATGTAAAGATTGCTGCTTTACAAGAGACCAATTTAATGTGGGACTGAGCCCACTATTTCCACATGCAGCAGGTGGCTCAGGTGTATGGGGTGGGTAATAGTAGTAAGCGGGGAGGGGTTGTAATTTTAATAGCCCATAGTGTAGCTTTCCAGCTGATTGCTGAACACAGGAACCCAGAGGGTTGAGTAAGCACTAAGACATGGCTGGGTGTTGGTAGTACTGAGATACCCACACACCCAGAGGCTGAAGACACTTGGCCTGCAGCCTCATGCCTCGGTACACCTCTGGTGCGGGTATCTCAGTACTAGCAACACCCAACCATGTCATATTGCTTATATAAAATGGACCCATAGGCAACTTAAAAAAAAATAACATTCTGAAAGTTTTCAAAGCCACAAAAATATACTAAAGTGTTGCTAAATAATGTAAAATAGTCTCTCCACAGAGGTTTTTCACTTGTCAGTCATCTATTTCTATTCACAGTCAAATACACTGTGTGATTCTTTACAATGGAACAGAAGAATTCAAAGCTCTGCATTATTCCAGTACCAGAAAGCTCTCCTACCCCCCAACACACACAGAATGGTAACATGAATACATGATACATGATAAAATTCTTCAGAGTTCAACTGGCATACACACAAAGACACAAACATAGGCCTCAAGTGGAGCCAGAATCTCAGTTTTATCTGTTGCCAGGTAAGGAGCAGGGAATTATCTGGCAAAGTGATGGGGTAGGAGGGGAATTTTTTGCAGTCATCAAAGAGACACCAGCAATGGAAACTCTGAATAGTACTTGATTTTTAAATGTTATGTATGTGCGTAAGGGGGGCTCATGAGTGTAAATAACATTACATTATTTACTTACTTTATTTAATTTAATGGACTTTTATGTTTCAGGCCTGGTTGAGGTTTTTTACATATGACTAAGGGCTACAGCCATGTTTGTGATGGAAATTAGGAATTAAGTGGCTTATGAATTCCATGAGTTGCCCTGGTTGGCAGGGACTTGTTTCTTGCCATTGGTGATACTCTCTTAATGCCATGGCTAGAACCAAGTCTAAGCCAATCAGAACACATGGATTTTCTTGCACATTGTATACTCTTTATTGTTGCATGGAAGGTTGGACCAGCATGAAGTTCTTTTAGGTTCCGTCTACAGACCTAATGTTGATACCCCCAGTTTCTTTACTGGTTTAGCTACCATTCTTGCCCCTTCAGTTGTCTTCTTATGGTATTGGGGGGAATTGGAATCTGGTATACCAACCCCATGTGAATAAATTGGGTGCTTAATGGAGGGGCCTTACTCCAGGGCAGAGAGGCCTGCAGGAGCTGATGGATGGACTAAAACTGATAGACTTGTAGTGTCTCCTTCATCTAACTGAATGGCAGTACACCTTTTGTTCCATACCACTTTCCTGCTTTTTCCATTGATATTACTTTTTGATATTTCCGGACAGCATCCTGGGTTTGGTTTCCTGTGAGATTCATGAGTTGGTGATTTATGACCATGCCCCGTTTCCCTTAAACATACCATTGGTGGAGGCGAAGCAAGAGATAAGGTCTAGAGACTTAACACAGTTGCTAAATAATCCAGACATCTTTTCCAGAATATGTAACTGTAATAACTTCTTTTTTGAATGTAACAGAGCCTCTGTCAAATCCTTTGGTGTTCCATGGGGGGCTGCCAAGTGTAGTCTTTGGGGGGAGTGTATCAGATTGGCCTTCAAACATCAGCCAGCCCATTATTCTCTGAAAGAGTATTTGTTCCTATGGATTCATGCTCTTGAAGGCACTCTAGCCCAGCTGCCCTAGAACACATTTGGCTTACTCTGAACTCAGTAAGGGCCCAATAAGCTTTCATTCTTCAAGAGAAGGTGTAACTGGGAATTTTCTGGACCAAGGTCCACTACTTGGAGGCAAGTGAAAGGAGAGGAAAACTGCGGACCATTCACCTGTGCAAGGTGGAGGCCACCAAGGTTATCAAAGGCTTAAAGGTGGGTGATAATCAGAACCTGATTGCTACCCCTAGAGCAATACTGGAGGTCTTTCAAGCTTTTATAGTTTTTTTTATTTTCATTTATTTGTAATTATAGGTTGGTACACTAAACTGCTAAAATTCCTTTTTCAGGTACGACATGAGGTCAATGATATTAACAAAGAAGAACTTACAACAACCATAAAAACATAAGACAATCAATTCAATCAAGTCAGTTTACACAAGTGCACACATTCAGGTTTTTAAAACAATTACATATAGCCTTTGAGAAAGTGCTGCTAGATGAAGAGCACTTAACAATATCAAGCAGGGGGTTCCACACTATGGCAGTGCAATAGGCAAATGATGTTTTCCCTGAGTTTGTGCGTATAGGGCAGATCAGTGTGATACCTCCTTTTCTGAGCAGATTTCTATGTATCTTTCTAAAGTATGTTTAACTACTTTTACTGAGCAGCAGAGGAAATCCATTAAGGGTCCAACTACTTAATATGAGTTTTCTCAAGCTATTCAACAATTGCCTTTGGGAAGGGTCTGGGCCTGGATGTTTTTTCTCATAATTTTTATATATACATATAAGGTGTGCACTGCTGAACTCGCTCCCTTTCTCACCCAGTTGTTCAATTACCTATTTTCCCATAGCCTTAGTGGAAGCTTGGATTACAATCATACCTGAACCTGGCAAGGATGACCATCTTGTGGAAACCTATATGGTCTTGTGGAAAACATATGAGTAAGTCCATGAAAAGGGGTTACCAAAGTGTGACATAAAGTTCAATTTTTCAAATCCACAATATATCAATTTTAATAAACTTATCAAGAGACTGTGACACAGGAGTGAAAAAGGAATTAGATTGTGAGTTAACTTTCTAGCAGAGATTTGAGAAAAATCACTTTCAGTGCAGCGGTGGACACAAAATGTTGCATGTGCAACAGTTGACACAACAGATGTTAAACTTGGGGAAAAAAAAACCTTTGCTTTTCTTTACTTTCTTTTACTAAGCATTTCAAGACACTATGACCCAAGAGTAAAAAAAGGGACTATAGTGTTGGATAACTCCATATTAGACTTTAGAAAAAAGCACCTTCAGTGTTGCCCATGTAATGATGGACTCCAAACATTGTATGTGCAACAATGGACACAACACAACATAGAAACATAGAGGTTGACGACAGATAAGGACCACAAGGCCCATCCAGTTAAAGAAAAAAAAAAAACATTGCCTGCACCCCTCTCTCACCAACATCCTGCAATACCTTTAAGACTCCATCCAAAAGAAAATCAGCACTCAAAAAAAGCTGGATGTATTTGCTAAACTTTTGTAGAACATGTAAAAAATGCAATCTGCTTGAACACTAATATTGCACGTGCCACACAATACTTTGAGTGAACCAGAAATGTTGTATGCATTGAAAAACTAGGGTGAAAATGTCTTCATTAACAAAAGACAACACAAGAGGCAGTTTTCAACATAACATTATGTAAGTGCAACTAAAATAAAGTCTGCATAGAAGCAGTGGAATGCACTGTGGTTTTTCATGTCACATTTTGCTTGGAAAAATCTGTGGCATTTTAGAGCTGGATATTTAGTAAAAAATAAAATGGGTGCACCTGGGTTTCTCAAACTATGACATTTATCCATACCTGTGGCTAGCTTTTAAATTCACTTATTGTATAGCAATGAAAATGATCCAGGGGATGGAAGACAAAGCCTACAAGGACAGACTGAGTGATCTGAGTTTGTATACCCTGGTGGAGAGAGGGGATGGGGGATATGACTGAGACTTTTAAATACTTGAAGGGGATCAACAGATCTGGCACAGATGGGCTTTTTAGGCTGAGGAAGGGGAGGGACATGGGTTAAGATTGAAGGGGGAAGATTTAGAAGAGAGATGATGAGGCATTATTTCACAGAGGGGGCGGTGTCAAAATGGAACACTTTGCTAGAGGAGATGGTATCCTGCAGGACAGTGGACAGTTTCAAAAGGGCATGGGACAGGGCATGAGGGGGACCAGGTTGAGGAAGGAGGGTGGGGCAGCTGCACCTTAGGGATGCTAGTAGCACACTCAAGTAGACGTAATAGACCATGTGGCCTGTTTCTGCTGGCAAATTCATGTTTGTATGTATTGTGACTGCAGTGGCTGTTGAAATGTATATGTACTTGTGGCTAGCTTTTAAATGCAATTATCCTGACTGCAGTGGCTGTTTTTTTTTTTAAATCAATGTGTAAAATATTTGGCACATTGGTACCCGCATGTCATAGAATCACCCAGATCTTTCATTGACTCAGATTTTAAAATTCTTGCAAACATTTTGGCTATCTGCTTGCAGCAGATGTAGGGTGGTCTTATTGAAGTGGAGCAAGCTGGATTCAAAGAAGGGAGGGAGGGTCTCCAGTGAGCACCTTCATAAATGTCACCACCTGGTCTCCATGTCTAGGGAGGGCAAAGATGCCAACTGACCTTGTCTCCTTGGATGCAGGGAAAGCCTTTGACCATGTCTCCTGGCCATATCTTTTCACTGCCCTTAGGCCTTATGGCCTACATGGATTAATATGTTGTACTGGACACCAACTGCCTTTACTTGGTGCAACAGCATCTTATCACATACTATCATCTAACAGTAGGTAACAAGACAGGAGTGCCCTGTCTCCCATATTCTTTACTTTATATCTACAGCCTTTGTTTCACAACTTATGCAACAATGCTCACATTCGGGGGATCACTAATGGTAATAAGGAGTGTAAACTCTCGACCTATCCAGACAATATTTTGCTCCATATAAAACATCCTTGGACTTCAATCCCAGTGGCTGTCACCAAAATTCAGAAGTTTATAGAAGTCTCTGGCTACAAGTTGAATTTAGGGAAGACAGCCTTGACACCCTATTCCACTCTTTTTTGTCAGTTTATCCTCAACTGTCCACAAACAACCCACCACTGCACCTTATACAGCTCCCTAGCCCTGCTGTCCCTCCAAGACCGAAGACTAACCCACAGTGCTAGGTTCACAGCCAAATTTTGATCCCATTCCCTACCCCCCCACCTGATCTCTTCCCTCTCTCAACAACCCCCCCGCTTAGTCCCTCAGAAGCTCTGACCCCAGACTCCTCCACATCCTCTTGATACACACAACCAAAGGTCAGCCTGCATTCAACTTCCACATCCCTCAGCTTTGGAATGCACTGCCAGCTGATATAAGACACTCTCCCATCCCCAGCCATCGCAATCGCCTACTCACCTCCCACTTCTCCTCCTGCTGCACTTGCTACAACTAATGTCAAAATTATGTACAAATATTGTGTCTCTGTAACCCCCCTGTTACCCGGGGGTTACTAGAATCCCAGTAAGACCTACTGGTAGGCAGGGAAGGCAGCTTGTGAAACTCCAGTTAACTGGATTTCACACTGTCTCACTCTGTTCTCAGTCTCAGCTGAAACTGAGGGATGACATCACCATAGAACTCTCTCAGCTGCATGAGCCACACTGGAGTGCTGCAGTTGGAAGTTAGGATAGAATGTTGGGGATTTTGAACAGAGTCTGTGTGCAGTCTTGGAGAGAGACAGCAGCACAGCAATGAAATGTGTGCATCCTGGTGCAAACAAGCATGTCAGGAACAGAATGTTTAATGAAAAATAAGCTAGTGGAAAAGAGGCAGGACATTGTTAATAGACACTGTTTGAATAGTGGATGGAGAGGGACCTGAAACCTTTCACAGTGTGAATTATGTGCGCCCAGACAGGGTAATAATTCAAGTGCCTGACCTGTTTTGCTATTGGCCACAATGCAAAGACCTCCCTGCGAATGTGCCTGTGCCTACCAAATTGAAAGCAGAGCAGTGGTAGCCAGTGCTGCCACTCCAGCCATTGCAGTGCCTTTGTTTTTTCACCAGTATGGATGTCCAGGACTCAGGTGCCCCACATTCATCAGTTCTACAGTGTACTGACTTTCCAGAATCCATTGACTGGCCCACCAGATGACTTCAGATCCACAGAGGACACCATCCCAGCTGTATCCTGATTCTTCACCTGGTAATCGGATGATGTCAGACCAGCTGTTTTCCTTTTGTTCCTGTTCCAAGGTTCCATCTCCAGAGATGACATCAACCCAGCAGCTTCCAGATGTGCCCTCCTGTCGTTCCTGGAAGATGTCCACCCAGCTGTATCGGAAGAGTGCTGCCAGGGACAGTCTTCAGCTGAGGACCAGGTTGGTGTTTTGTTCATTCTACAAGGGACTGGTAAGTCCAAACTTTTCTATTCTTATGACATTGCATTACACACCCTACACTAGCAGACTCCAGATGTGTGAACTGTCCTCAAATACTCTCCCCTTCAGGACTTTGGCCTGCTAGTACTGTGCTTCACCGGGCTCCGGCCCAGGAGAGACTCTTTAATGGACTAGCCTTCAGGCACTGTGGTCACTAGATGGGACTTTTAGGGCACTCCATCCCCAAAAATGTTGTGTATTGTAAATAATATCATTGTTTTCTACTGTTTTCTAATGTTTATACTGTTTTTCTACCTTTTCTTAAAAAAAAAAAAAAAAAGTATTTTTGGGATTCTCCAGTGTTTTGATGGTAGGGGTTTAGATAGACCGTGTATGCAGATTAGGAGTGTGTGTTGTCTTTCCTTTTTTTGCAGGTGTTCCTGAAGAAGATAGAAGAGAAGACAAGAAGAGAAGGGACTCATTGGAGTTCCTCACTAGTACTTTAGTGTGTAGTACTTAAAGTGCTGTTGTTGTTGTTACTGTGTGTAACCCTTTTCTTCCACAGGGATGGTTGTGGAGAAAAGTGGGAGTAATGCATATGGTTGGTATTAGCTCCTGGTGTGTGGTTGCATGGTGTCCAAGGTCAGGGAGGTCCCCTGTTTGTTTTGTTTTGGGAACTGAGTTAGAGGTAGACAGATTTTCCCTAGAGGGCTAGGGGGCTAGACAGGCTGTGGCCCTGAATGGCCATAGGGACTGCAGTGTTGATCTATTAGGGCTATGCTCTGGACAGTTCTACCAGAGCCACTAGGTACCCATAGTAAGCGGGTAGAGTAGAGGCTTATATGTTAGCCAAAGGCTTCTAGGCCCTTAGTGCTGCCTGCCTGTGCTAGCACATGGTAGGAGGGTGCATGATCACCCCCCCTCTGCAGGTAGCACATAGGGTGAGATGGCCTAAGCCGGGTAAATAATGACTGCGGACAGTCATTTTCCTGGCACAGGGTGAGTGTAACCACCCCGTTACCCAGGGTTACTAGAATCCCACTTAGACCTAGTGGTAGGCAGGGAAGGCAGCTTGTGAAACTCCAGTTAAATGGATTTCACACTGTCTCACTCTGTCCTCAGTCTCAGCTGAAACTGAGGGATGACATCACCATAGAACTCTCACAGCTGCATGAGCCACAGAAGTGCTGCAGTTGGAAGTTAGGATAGAACGTTGGGGATTTTGAACAGAGTTTGTGTGCAGTCTTGGAGAGAGAGACAGCAGCACAGCAGTCTGTGTGCAGGCTCTCAGAGCTTTAAGCTCTGTTTTAGAGCTACTGTTAAGAAGCTGTGTGTTTCCACCATAAAAGGGACACAGAAACTTATTGCTGAAGTGATGGAGACCGCTGTCACTGGTCCAAGTGCTCCCTCCCTGAGGGGATGGGGGAAAAGGTTTGCCTGTCTTCCAGGGGTAACCCTCCTGGTTCCGGCTAAGGGAAGAAGCTGTCTACAGTATTTCAAGTTGTGCTGTGGCCCCCAGAAGATCTGAGAGAGAAATTCCTGTGGAGGAATCACCTGTGGGGCACCTGAAACCAAAGGGTGAGTTCGCTCTGACATAGGGCCTATGTTTTTCACCTAAACTGTTGATACGTGGGGATTGGACTACTTAAGCTGTAGGAGGTCTAGTGTAATAGACATTGATGGTTAACTCAAGTAGGTTTAAGTTCAGCACAAAGAGTGAAGTAAAGTGGGGATCGGACTGCTTAATCAGTGGGGGGCCTAGAGCAATGGGCTAAGCCAAGTAAAAGTATGTTCAAGTCCAGCACAATGGGAAAGCAAGTCAAGTAGAGGAAATGTGACATAAATTTAGCCTTAATCTACATTGCCAAGCTTTACAGTGGGAGGTGTTTACTGTCCAGGGATATGGCGGGTATGAATTGTGGGAGCGAGGTGGGAGATCCCCCCCATCAGTAGTAACCAAATTCACCTCTACGGATTTGCTCTGTGGCACCTTTACTCTCTCTCAGGTACTTGGCCAGTGCCTGAGGAAAGTACCCAGACGTGGGATTAAAAGGAAAATTCCCTGATAGAGCTGAGGTGCTCTTAGGTGGTTTAGAGAGCCACCAGAAAATGTTTCCATGACATATGGAAGGTGTCCGAATGGCCGGCAAGGAAGCCGAGCCTGGGAATCCCAGATCTGTGTACAAGTTTGGACTGTGTACCGAAAGCAGCGTGCAAGTCCAGGCTGTGTGCCCGTTGGGTTCAGAGCTTGAGGGCTAGAAGTGTTGAAGAAGTATTCTTGATTCTTTTAATCTGCATTACCAGGAATGTAGCCCCGTGGGGGTCCATCTATGCTTTGTTGTTTTGTTTGGATGTGATTAAAAGTCACACTTTAGAATCCCATTCCTCGTATTGGACATTACAGTTATTGCTTCCTGTGTTTGGAGTTACCTGGGTGCCCCTGTGCAGAGTAGCCAAACCTAGCCTTTGTGCCGAGTCACCTATTCCTCCCCGAACCCAGTCCCTACCTGGTACTGCTATCAGATTCAAACAGCATACCACCTGTCATTTGAAAAATGATGGCGGTGGGGGTCTTACATCTGTACTCAGTTGTAACCATCTAAATTATTCCTGTATCGATCCTCTGCCTGTTTGTAACTATTTGCAGATTATCTGTATGGTGGATGGACATTTATTGTGTTGTTAATTCTGTACCATTGTCTTGGGTCTTGACCCCCAGGTCGCATCTGGAATCGAGCAACACTGTTCAGTAAGGCCTTTCTAGTTAAACTCGTAAATAAATAAATAAATATAAGACTGACGTCTTTGCACTTAATAGTTTAGTCAGAAAACATGAGATAGTGGATTTAGGCCTCGTTTGGCAACCCATCTTCCTTTCATAACCAAGTGATAAGCTCTCCAGACATCCTTCTGAGGTAATTAAAAATAATTGGGACACCATTCTGCATACTATCAAACTAGATCTTCAGCACGGGTCCCACTTACTTTTCACCTTATGGGGTCATGTTAGTGTTATTAAAACGAATATATCACCCCGCCTGTTATATCCGCTGGGTATGCCCAATATTATTCCTCCCCTAGCAATAGTTTCATTATTTCCAGCATATCTTCAATGAGTTTCTCTGGCAAAGAAGGTTGGTGTATAAAGTCTGTCGCAAATTCATAGTTTCTACAAAATGGGGGGGTGAAACATCCCAATTTTTTTTCTACACTATAGTGCCCTTCATGCGTGTACATTTTTGTGACGTGGACATTAAAGGTGGGAGAAGTGGAAGTCCCCTCTAGGTTATATAATGAGAGGGATTTATGTAGAGCAGCTAGGCTTCAGCTTAAGAGCCTCTGGTTCCTAAACCTGCCCAGGCACCCATGGCTCTTACATCGACTCCTAGAATTTGATCTTTAAAAGCCTTAAAGCAGCTGGCTTTTTACTTAAATTTGGATTTCCTGCATGACATTACTCAGCCACTATACGGCAGCCCCCACCATACAAATTGATAAGTGTTCCATTCTCTTCCAGTTTTGGCCACAAATCCAACCTTCCTCTGTGGACTTTCTGCTTTTGGATGGGCAACTTCTTCTTTTTCTGCATTTAAGGATAGATTCAAGGTGCCCGGTTCTTCAATATTTAGTATTTTCTGCTTACACATGCCACCTCTGCATACCTGGGTCCTGGACCATGGTCTTGGAAGGATGGGGAGATCCTGGGTAATTTTTTTTTGTTATAATAAATTTTTTATTTTTAAATGCAGAGTGATAGACAATGGATTACATATAATAACAATATTATGCAATTATTCAAAGGTCATAAAATACATACATAAATATTTAAAATGAGAATTAACGCATAACGGGCCAGATATTCAAAAGGGTTGCACAATGCGCAATAGGGTTGCGCCAGTACAAGTCAGAAAATGCACCATTCTGCGATATTCAGCAGGAGGCAGTTGCATCACTGAAAACATGCTGAGCAACAGCGCAATGATAATGAAGGCATGCACAACCAAAGGGGGAGGAACCATGCATAAAGTGTGCAGTGCGATGTTCAAATACTAGCGCAATGCGCAACAGTGGAGCAGGCGGAAGTTGCGCCATAGCGGAAATGAGCCAAAATAAAAAGGAACAAGGAAGAGGTGCAAGAACGCTACAGGGAAGCCACATGAGGCAGGGAGAGAGACAGAGTAAGAGGGAGAAAAAGGGCAGGCCAGGGAAACAAAACCACAGAATAGGGGAAGGGAAGGTGTGTGGGGCCACAGAGAGCAGAGGCCAGTAGGAGTACCCGGTGCAGTGGAGGTAGAGCAGTCAGGACAGCGGGGAGAAAAAAGCAACAACAGCTGGGGGGACACAAGCCAGGGACATGGACAGTGCCACCTTCCACATGGAAGCTGTAATGAGGGGGGTGAGAAGGCATGCTGCAGGGGATGTGGCTGTGGAAGGGCCCGTCAGCGGTACGCCCCCAACAGGCAGTACTGAGCCCGTACCAGCTTTGAGCTGTACATAGATGTTGAGATTGTGGGCCAGTACCACCTGAACAGGGCAATACTGAGGCGGCTCTGTGAGCTGTGCAGTGATGTGATACAGGCACCCACACGATGCAGTCATGCTCTGTCAGTGGAGACAAAGGTAACAGCCTGCATGTGCTTGCTCACCACGGGTACCTTCCAGAGACCAACAGGGGACACCACAGGCATAACACAGTCGGCCACGTCACGCATCCTCACCCAATTCCTCACTGCTGCCACATGCTGCAGAGTACATCCATTTCCCCAGCACTGCGGAGCGCACAGCAAACATACAGGAGCTCCACAGGGTAGCACGTATGCCCGGCATGCTTAGGGTGATAGACTGCACCCATGTGGCCATTCACATTACTACCCGGCCCTGGCTGGGGCCACCTACATGAATCGGAATGGATATGCGTGTCAACTGCCAGGTGGTGTGTATGCCAGTGGGCGATCATCAATGTCTGTGCCACGCACCCTGGGAAGCACATGATTCCTTCATCTGGTACCAGTCGGCACTGTGCCATCGATTGAGAGGGACATCCCCACAGGTCATCTAGTGGGTGAGTATGCATGTAGAAACTGTGATAAATCGTGCAGGTAGTAAGCCAGAGGTGCCATCTGTGTGGGACACAGGGTTTGGGGCAGTCTGAGCCTGAATAAGACACTAACCTTCACTATCTCCACACAGGTGACAGTGGATACCCACTCCGTCCCTGGCTGCTCACACCCTACCGGCGGCCCACAACCCCATTGCAGCAACGCTTCAATGAGGCACATGCCACCACATGCAACATCATTGAGTGGGTGTTTGGGATGCTGAAGGCATGTTTCCATTGCCTGGACACCTCTGGTGGTGCCCTACAGTATAGCCCCTCAAAGGCCTGTGGGATATTCCTGGCCTGTTGTATCCTGCACAACATGGCCAAAGACTGTGGGATAGCCATACAGGTTGAGGAGGGGGACAGCAACGGTGATGCCGGTGATGATGGGTATGGGCAGCCGCCCCTTGGATGACAGGACCCCCAACTGATCTGGCTGGTCCAGCTGCACCAGGACACCATCACAGAGGAGCACTTCAGCCAACACAGGTAAGTCATGGGGCCATGTGCAAACACCAGTGGCTAGGGCACAACCCATGTACACACATGGAAACACACCAGGGGTGCATGACGACAAGGGAAGTGGCAGGGCACAGAAGCACACACATACAACCAGGGAGGGGTGAACAGTAACATGCCACATGGATGGACACACACAATAGGCACAAAGTGCACAGGGGTCAGGTGCAAAACAGAGCCGGAACACAAACACTAGCAACACACATGTCCACAGACCACCACGTCCACTGACTGTCTATGTGCATGTGTCAGATTCTGGGCACCATCACACTTTGGTGTACAGCGCAATGCAGGCATCATCATGCACACGTACCTGTGGACAGCAGTCGGGAGGGTGTGCAGGTGGACCGTGTGTCTGCATGTAGGGCTGAGCACCCACCGGTGCACTGCCCACCAAAACACACACTACACACAGGGCAGCACCAGATAGTGCCGGCACTGGGAGACAGGTCAGTCTTGCAGCACAGTGCCACATCCACCTTGGATGCGTGGGTGGCCCCACCGAGACACAGCAGCACTGGTAGGCTGAGTGTGGGCCTCATGGGGTGGCACTGATGGTCCACCAGGGGTTCCACTGTGCGAACGCAACCATGCCCCTGCACAGGTGTCTGCAGCACACCGAACATACCTGCACCAGAGTGCTCCGGGATGCCCACAGCTGAACCTTCTGGCGCATCGACAGGGTGGGTGTTACGCACACCAGAAATGGGGAGTGGATAATGAACTGCGTGGTGTGAGTGACACATGTGCACCCTGACTGTGTGCCCATTGTGGCCATGACAGCGACCAGCCTGTGTTTGCCTGTCAATGGCAGCGGTCACATCCTACCGCCAAATGGTCAATCCATGACAGGATCCTATCGGTCCCTGTTGTGTCACTCCTTGACCCGCTCCAGAGCCACACACAGTGCCTTCACGGACGTTGCAAGCCGCGTCTGCTGCTGTACTGATGCCTGCAGTAGGCGGGTGTGCTTGTCAGAGAGGTCATCTGCCACCTTGGCAACCTGTCCCTCAGGGTATGGAAGGGCCTGATGTTCAGCACCCCTTGAGGGTGGGCGCTGCTCACCAGGACCAGGTATGGGCAAGTCCACAGGTGGTGAACAGATGCCACCGCTGAACCCTGTACCCCCAGTCCCGTTGGGTGACTGCTGCTGCTGCCCCTCCACCTGCTGTGCCCAAGGGATCAGTTGTTCCGCTGCTGGGGCCGCAACAGTGCCACTGACTGGACCAGCCACTGGTGCTGCTCCACCGATGCTGACAGGCGCAGCATGGGACTGTGCTGACATGCTGGCACACATGTTGGAACCAGCTAGGTCCATGGGCGTGAGCTGGCCTGCTGTGTGTCCATTCCATGACACACGTCACTGCCCATAATGGTCATTGCATCATCAATGGTGCAGGTCTGTGCCACAGCCACAGCCACAGTTTGCTGGCATCCTTGGACGCCAGATCACTGAGACACAAGAAGGATCTCCCCCACACCTGTCTCAACAACATCAGTGTTGACAGCCAGGCAGACCCACTGTTGCAATGCACGCCAGCTACCTGCGGAGGTGGACGGTCCCTCCTCCAACTCCAGATGGCTGTCCGCAGTGGACAGGCCCTCCACCGCTGACCCCTGCAGACGCGTAGGATCTGTAACAGAAAGTAAGGACACATTAGTGCATGTGATCTACCCTCCCCGCGACAGACCATGACGTACCATGCAGTGATGGGCTACCACCTGCCTGGAAGCCACCTCCTGGAACGTCCTCAATAGCACTGCACTCCATGCTTGCAGCAAGCCTGTCCTCTGCCAGAATCAGCTGCACCACCTCCGGCTGGCCCCCGCCTGTTGCAGCACGTGCCGCCCTGATGGCAGCTACCTTCTCCTTCACCCTCCTCCTGTCGGTACCCATCTTCTTCTTACACTCCTGGACAGAGCACTGGTGGCTGCCGTGCAGGTTGACGGCATGTGCCACCCCCTCCCATGCAGCAGCACGGGCCTAAGGGGGTGCCCCGATGTCCACTGAGCAGTGGCTCCTGAGCAATGTAGGCCTCGAAGAGTGCATCCGTCTCGGCCTTGGTAAAACTGGGCCTCCTCTTCCGCCCACCATCGTCCTCCTCACCCAGTCCTCGCTCGGTCATTTTTCAGCCTGTATGGGTGACAGTGGTTACCTGTGACTGAGCAGTACAAAGCAAGTCCCTGAGACCACAGTCCAGAACACCATACAGCATGCAACTCACCTATAAACTGCAGTAACCAAATATGGCCACTGCAGAACAGTGTCGCAGTTTTATAGCACAATCCATGCAAATTAGATGTGGAGCAACTTTAATGAGATGCAATTTGTGCTGCTGCACCACTGAATGGCTGATCGGATGATTTGCATGTGACGGCTGAATATTGCACTTTTGCGCTTTGCGCAATTGTGTTGAACGTTCTGAGCCAATGGCGCGACAGTTCTGTGGCTCAGTAGCACACCACAATGCACATGCCCAGGTAGCTTACGCAGGTGTCTGCCACACTGATGATGTGCTGTACACGGTAGGCAATTCAGGGCACGGCCACCATTGTGCCAGTGGTGCTATGGCAAGGGTCACTACATGGTGCTGTGGCACAACTGCGCAACAGTTAAGCTGTGGCGATGGCACACAGGCAACCAATCACGCTTAGACGAGCAGATCTGGAGGCGCTGTGCGTGGCCTTGCACCAGAGACCCATGACCCTGTGCCCGATCTTTTCCCCCTTGGCACTATACATCTGGCATGGCTGCACCTCTATCATGCTGTTCGGTGACAGTGTGATAGGGAATGGCGGCACTGTACTGACAGTGTGATAGGGAATGGTGGTGATGTACCGCGCAGCACTTCCACATGGGGTTGCCACGCTGCAGAGCGCCATATTGCCTACTATAGCATTAGAGATGGCACGCAGGAGAGCCCCTCAGTGGAGTGCACTTGAGCTGGCCAACCTTGTGGCCATTGTGGAGCCACACTATGGCCCACTGTTTGGTGAGGTGCCACTGGACAGGGCCAGGACCCAGGTCTGGCAAGAGGTGGCCACTGACCTGGAGGCAGCCACTGGCCACAGGAGAATGGCTGAACAGTGCAGGCACCAGTATGGGGACCTAAGACGGAGGGAGCCGGAGCTACTGGCACGTCTGCGGTTGCGTGCCAGGAGGGGCGTGGTGCCTCGTCCAGGTGGGTGATATGTCTACACACTTGTATGGTCCATATGGTTAACACTGTCTTATGTGTCCAGCACATAGGGTAGGGATGGTCTTGGGTTGGCTGTGGCGGTGTTTACAGGGTATGGGATGGGTGGGTCTGGCTGGGTGGGTGGGCACACACATTGGGGCAGGGGGAATATGCTTTGGGTTTGTACTGATGTGTTTCTCTCCTTTTGTCTCCCACAGGCATGGCCGAGCAGAGGAGAAATTTGGAGCAGCAGCAGAGGGTGGGGGACGCTGCACGGGGGCATGTCGGGGACCAACCCCAACGCCAGCAACAACCCAATGAGGGTGAGTGCCATGACACCATGATTGCTATTGCATGTTGTGTAACAGGGTGGGAAGCAGGGCATGGCCACCATCCATGGACACCACTGCCATGCACGCGGCATGTGACAGTCAGCACTGTCCAGTGGCACTGCATGTCTGGGAGTGCATCAATGGTGGTTCATGCGTGCACTGGGCACATGGCTGTGGCACTGCCTGCCCACTGCATAGCCACATTACTGTATTGCCTTGGTTGTGCTGTACTGGACATGGGCGTGGGTGTGTGCAGTGGTACACATGGCTTGTTGCTGCCTGGTTGGGCATGTCTTGTGGACACGGTCACTGTGGGTGGGTGCACACCATCACAGGAGCGTGGCATATGGCTGTATGCCATGCATAATGGGTGGGCTACAGGGGGATGGACTGTCACACCCATTGACTCTGATCCCTTGTCCTAGGTGTGCGGATACTCCTGCGAATTCAGCAGTCCATCCAGGATCTTGTGCGGGTGGTGCAAGAGTCCCTTACCATCCTGAGGGATCTTCATCAGCATGGGGTGAGGAGGAGGAGGTGACCCAGGGAACGGCCCCAGGCAGCAGAGGACCAGGCTGGCCACCAGTGACCACAGACAACCTCCCTTTGAACAACCTCACACCCCGCCTTCCCTCTCCCATATGTTCACCCCTGCTCTTACCCACCCCCACCTTGTTCCTGTCCCCACCCCATGTTTTGTACATATTTGTAATTAGTTGTATATGTTTTGAATACAGTTATTTTGATATGACTACTGTGGTGTCTCTGATTTGCAGCTGGCTTGGTGCTAGTGGTGTGCATGGTATCTGTGGGTGGTTATCAGTGTGTGTGTGTGTGTGTGTGTGTTCTCTGTGCATTGCATTACTGTGTGCTGTGGGTCCATGGTGCCTGCTCTGTGTCCATTGTGCCCTGTCAACCTGTCCTTGGCCTGTGCAGCTCACACCTTGCATGTCTGTGGCCTGCGAGGTCTGCTGCCTTGTCAGCGTGGCTGTCCCTGCAGGTCATCCACTGTGACCGCCACAATGCTGGGTTGCCTCCTGTCAATGGTGTGGTGCATGTTTGCCTCGGGTGACACTGTGGCCTCCACAGTTGCTGTCCCACCTCCATGCTGTGGCTTGTGTGTGTTGCAGGGATGTGCACCACTGTCTGTGACTTGTGATCCAGGCATATGCTGGTGGCGTACAGGGCCACAGTTCATGCACAGGGTGAGTGTCACCCCTGTGCCATGGAGGACTGCAGGCTGTGTGTGCACAGTTTACATGGGCCCACACTGGGGGCTTGGTTGCCACACTACTGCATCCCTGTGTTAGTGTCCCCATGGGTATGGATGTGTGTTTGCCTCTGCACTGTGTTGCATACAGTGTGCTGCATGCTTCCACACACCACTGTGGGTGTCTGTGCAGGCTGCTGTGGCTCATGGTGGGTCTGGCTTGTATGGTTCTGTGGTACACGAGGTTGCAGTGTGTGCAGTGGGGGTGGTGGTATGCATGGGATTCTCGCAGTGGTGGTCACTGGCTCCGTGGGGATGTCTTGGGGTCACGGTGCAGGGTGTGCTGTGCACAGGGGGGCTGCTGTGCCATGGGGTGGTCTGCCCTCCTTGTGTGGCAGTCTCAGCTTGCCGGTGGGTGTGCTGGGGTGCCATGGCCCAGCTGTGCTTTGTTTTCTTGTACCCATGGGCCGGTGGATATTCCAGCCCTCCACCAGTTGTGCTGTGCTTGGGGTGTGGAGGTGCATTGTCAGTTCTGCAGTGTGTTCTTGTGCCCATCTGTGGCATGGGTGGTGGGCCCCTACCTACCTCCCTGGTTGTGCAGTTCCATTGCTCTGCTGCTGTGGGGCTCCCTGCTTGCGCTATGGTGCCTCTCGGCTGCTCAGCTGGGCAGCCCTTGTTGCGCCATAGCACATCGTATCTGCTCAGCTTCCCCTTCCTAGTTGCGCTATGGCACAAATTGTGCGATATTCAGATGCTGGCTGTTGGAGCAATTTGGCTTGCTCCTTTTTTGAATATCGTGTCTATTGTGCATGGGCTCAATGGACTTGTGCTTGCTCCTGCTATTACGCACTTTTTGGGCGCAGTTTGAATATCCAGCCCAACATGTCTAATTTGACTAACAACAAACCCATAATAAGGGTTTCATAATTAAACAAGTTAGCTAATCTTAGCATGCGAAACAGCAATTATGAAAGCATCTGTATAAATCAGTTCCTAAGATTACACAAACCACTAAGCAGTAATTATCAGTTCTGTTTTACTATACCTGCAGACCCAGTCCAGCACCTGAGAGAGTGGTCATCAGCAGAAAGGGCCCCATTATACCTAAGAACTTGTCTAATCTGTCTGACAGCATGAAGGAAATTCGCTCATTATTGGGGATATAACTCACCATATTTAGCCTTTTGGCTAGGAAGGTAATTTGGAGTCCTTCCAATACTTGAGTAGTAAATGCTTGGCACAAACACTGGCCACTGAGAGCCATAGAATTTATTTTTATTTTTTATTTATTGAAAAGTTTCACCAGGAATGTACGCTGAGTAACAAGTTGCTCGTCTCCCGGTGCAACCTGGGGGGTATGGGAACATGAGGCTAGTATACAGAGATCTGGTACACAATATAGATATACAGTTTGATTACATTCAATAAAGTGAGCAGACTATACAGAAGTACTGAAAGGGAGGAATGCTAACAGGTATGAACTAGATGGATACAATGCTAACAGTCCTGAATTAGATGGATACGATAGCACAACTACATTTGACAAACACTTAGTGGGACATAGCTTTGTAGTTAGAAAATGCCTGGATAGAATACAAGGAGGTTGAACTAGGGCAAGATTGTGAGGAGAGACAGAACAAAATTTGCAAGGTGTAACAAAAGTGCAAGGTTGACTGTACAGTAGCAGCCATAGACACTGCCAGCTATTTCCCAAAATTTCTGTGATATTTCCAGATATATATAATGCTTTCTCCATTTCTACTGTAGGGGCAGCAGAGAGAAACTCTTTAGAAATTTTGCAAAATAGCTGGCAATGTCTGTGGCTACTACTGTAAGTGCATTGGAGATTAGGGGTTAGCCAATAACTACAGCTAGGAAGGAGGGTAGAAGGTGGGTGTGTTGGGGGCATATAGGCAGAGAGCAGGGGTGGTGGAAAGGGGGGATTTGGAGGAGGGGAAGGCAAGGGGTGGAGGAGAAGGGTCTGCCGGGGCCTGCCCCTCCAGAATGCAGGGGACCCTGCCTGCATCAAGTGGAAGTCAAGCATGAGCAGGAGGGAAAGCAGGTTGTAGGCAGTGGGAGTTAGAGCACATCAGGAAGGAAGAGAGGGGGAAGAGAAGGATCTGCCAGGGCCTGTCCCCTCCAGTATGTTGTGGACCCTGCCTGCACAAGGCAGAGGTAGAGCATGACAGGAGGGAAGCAGGTTGTAGTCAGCAGAGGTACGGCATGATAGGAGGGAAGTAGGCAGTCATGGGGAGTAGGCTTCGGAAGGACCAAGCGAGAGAGGGAGGTGGGAGAGAAGGGGGCCATGACTCAGCCCTTTCAGGAAAGAATGGGGTGGGAGTAGGAGGTGAGGAATGTGTTTGCCTAGGTTCTGGACCCCTCCAGGATGCATAGAACCCTGCTAGGAGCCTAGGTGGCCAAGCAAGAAGAGTAAGTAGTGAGGTAGCTGGTGTACAGAGGAGGGAACGGGGTGGGAGTAAGGTGGAAAGGAAGGGGTGCTGGGGAAGATGTACAGGGGTTTGCAGGAAAGAGGTGGGCGTGAAGCTGAAGCAGGCTCACAGGGGAACAAGTTAAGGAGGATTGTAGCAGGAGCAGCTAGCAGAGAGAAAGTTATGTAAGACAGAGGCAAGGGAGTGGGAGGAGAAGGGAGTGTCATATTCAAGGTGGGAGGGAGTTCCAGATTTTGGGGAAGCGATGGAAGAAGCCTGACTGGCCAATGAGGGTGGTATGATTGGGTACTAGAAGGGTACGAGTGTTGGAGGATCTGAGAGAGTGGGAGGAAGGCGGGAAGGGAGAGGGAGCATGAGAGGTAGGAAGGAAGTACACCAAGCCAAAGTTTGGAAGTTAGCGTAGCACAGTGAGCCAGGCATCTGTTAGCAAGCAGGGGGAAGGACATGGCACGGTAAAGGTCACGATGATGGGTTCGAGATGGGGTGTCAAGAACGAATCAACAGAAGGAGGTGGAAAGAGAGTCCAATCTGGTAAGGGAAGATATGGGAGCGGCACCATAGATTACATCACAGTAGTCAAAAATGGGGAGGATCATCTTCTGGACAAGTTCTCACCAGGCCATAGGAGGGATGCAACTAGGGTTCCTGTAAAGGGCTCCAAGCTTGGGGCACAGTTTTTTCAGAATGGCGTCAATGTGATCAGAGAAGCTGAGGTGGTGGTCCAGCCAAACCCCATAGTATCTGAAAAAGGGGGTGTCCTCAAGGATGGTCCCATCAATGGTGTGGAAAGAGGGTAAGGGGTGGAGCCTAGAGAGTCTCTGCCTAGTGCCGAAGGTCATGGGGACTGTATTTTTGGCATTTAGGAATGGTTGATGTGAGGAAAACCAGAGCTGAACCTGGTGGAAGTCATGCTGTGGAGTGGTTGCTACATCAATGGTGGTTTTGCCAGAGGTGAACAAGATGGTGTCATCGGCATACATATGGACAGAAGAGGAGGGAGAGCAGACTGAAGGAAGGTCATTTAGGAAGATGGAGAAAAGGATGCGGCTGAGCACAAAGTCCTCTGAGACCCCTGTGGAGATTGGGAGGGGTGGAGAGATTGCATTCTGAATCCTGACTGATTGTGCTCTGCCTGTGAGGTAAGCTCTAAACCAGGTATGAGCAGGAGTAGACAAACCAGCAGTCATAAGGGAGTCGAGGAGGAGTGCATGGGAGACTGTGTCAAAAGCCTTGATGAGGTTGACAAAGATGGCAGAGGTGATGAGGCCATTGTCCATCCTGGTAAGGATGGAATCACTGAGCCTAAGGAGGGAGGTGGTAGTGGAGTGGTTCTTACGAAAACCAGATTGGAACGGAGTGAAGAAGGAGAAGTCAACAAGAAAAGAGGTCAGTTGAGAGAGGACCAGGTGTTCTTGGAGCTTATCAAGGGAAGACAGGAGAGATCGCCACCCTTAGGGAGAGGGAGGACCACTGCATGTTTCCAGGGTGTAGGGATAGAGGACATAAAGGAGAAATTTAGAATTAGAGAGAGAGGGTAGGCAATAGCTGGGGCTGAGAGGTAGAGAAGTTTAGGGTGGGGTGGGTATGAGGGTTTTGAGTGGTAGGAGAGGGAGAATGAGTGGAGGAGAGACTTGAGGGGAAGGATTTTAGAAGGGCTGAGGCACAGGAGGTGTAGTAGGAGCTGAACTCCTGAGCTACTATGCAAGGTTCAGACTCTAGTGTGTTGTTTATATTAAGCACGGGGGGTAGGAGATGCGAGGGGGGGAGAATAGTGAGTGGACTACTTTCCAAAATTTGGAGGGGGAGTTCATGTTATTGAGGAACGAGAATTTAAAACATTCAGACTTGGCAAGTCTGTTTGCTTTAGTACAAGTGTTTCTTAGCCTGCGATAGTAAGGGCAGATGGGAGCTGTGAGGCCTTGTGTTTCCTCCATGCTTTATTGGCCCTGAGGCAGGTCATTAATTTAGGGGTGATGCAGGTATGATGGATACTTCAGACTGTAATGCATTTGAACAGGGCATGGACATCCCAGGTAGCTATAAATCTGTCTTTGAAGTAAGTAACGGCTTGGTCGATGGAAGTGGCAGATGCAATTGGGGACCAATCAGAATTGGATATGTCATTGAGGAGAGGGTTTAAGTCAAGGGAACTGAAAGAGCGTAGCTGCAGGATTTTATGTGGTGGTTTAGGTCTATGGACCTTTCTGACCTCGAAGATAGGGTGGTGATCATCGATAGCATCTGGAAGGATGCCAGACTTGATGACTCAGTGAGGGTGGGAGGTGAGAGCCCAGTCTAACAGTGAGTGGTTTTGGGTTTTGTGATTTAGTAGGGTAGGCTCTTGGATAAGTTGGGAGAGATTCAGAGCGGAGATATCACTTTGTGTCTTAGAAGTGGTTGATGACAGCCAGTTTAGATTTACATCACCTAATACATAAAGCTCACCTTTGTGTGAGACGGAAGCTATAGAAGTGATGAGGTCATTAGATTCAGAGGGCTTGATAACTGGGCAACAGTAGATACCAGCACTAAACATAGGGGAGGAGAATATTTACTACCAGCGCTTCGTAAGTGGAGGGTAAGGCAGACGAGAGAACTGTAGTGTTATTGGAGAGAGGCCAGTTTATACATGGCCACTCCACTTCCCCTACCTGCCCCATTCTGCCTAAGGAATAACCTGGGATGGCAATGGAGGGATCAGTAATTTTAGTAGTCAGCCAAGTTTCAGTAAAGATTAGAATGTCTGGTGTGAGGGAGATTATCATCAGCTATAACATATCAATTTTCAGGACAAGGCTGCAGATATTTAAATGAAGGATTTTTAGGAGTTTTGGGAGGGCAGAGAGGCGGTGTTGGGAGGTTGTATGTTAATGGGAGATAGCAACTGGGGGGAGTGGGGAAGGGGACCAGGACTGTGATGTACATTTCCTGAGGCAAGTAATAGGAATGGAGTATAAGGAAGTGTAGTTAAGGATATTTTTGGTGTGCAGAGTATTCGTGATATGTTTGGGGAAGTGGGGCTGGGTGAGTGGATAATCAGGAGATGAAGGAAAGCGAGGTGATGCGAAGCTGTGAATAACGTTGCATGGGGTACGTAGAGGAAGTGAGTTCAGAGTATTTGAGGGGAAGGAGGTAATAGGAAGACTGAAGGAGGGGGCTAGGAGATCGTGGGGGGAGGGGAGGGAAAGGGGGCAGTGCTTTTAAATTGAGAAGTCTGTGAAGTTGGATGATGGAAAGGAGAATTAGAAGGAGGGAAAGTGGGGTGCTTACCGGTCAGGGTAGATTGGGTAGTGGGGGGGGCGAGGGACAGTGAAACTGGGAGGGATGTCAGCAAAAAAGTGGCCACTGCCAGAAGGAACTGACAGCCACTAGCAAGTTATGCAAACCTGGGGAGAAACAGGAAGCTAGAGATAGGCCTTGACAGAAGTAGAAGTGGGAGGGGGCAAAGACTGATGAATAGGGATAGACTGACCACACAATAAGTGAAACGAGACAGTGATTGGATTGGGAGAGTGCACTTATAACTGAGCCATCTAGTGGCTAGAAGATATAATTTGCAAATGGAAAAGTCAACACTATAAAATAAAAAAAAGGTTAATTTGGCCGATGGTAGTGACACAGTCCAATTAGGAGGAACTGAAAATGCTGGGCAGGATGAGAAGCCAAACATGGAGCTCATGGACCACAGGCGACTAATAAGAGCTGTCCCAAGAGAAAAGCAATTGTCCTTTGAAAATTTACAGAGACAACTATGCAGCCTTGAGTTCCCAGAGCGCTTTCCAGGCTGTACCTGCAAGCAAGGGCTCAGGGAATGTGGCAGTATCTGATAGTACATAAGGGTAGCACTGGATGGGAATATTCCCAGGATGAATATGAGTGGGGGATGGAGTAAGATGGCGGAAAGAAAAGCTTCACATACCTGTTTCACCTCAACCCAGAATTCACTGAGGTTGGGGCAGTCCCACAATATATGCAACATATTAACACCAGCAGCTTTACATTTCCAACAGTAAGAATTAGGAGAAAAGCTGGTAACACTTTAAGTGTCCTTAAGTACACTGTAATTACTGTATAACTACAATGTAACTGCTATGTCAGTACTGCGTAGTTACATGTAACTACAATTTAGTTGGTAATTAGTTTTACATTTGCATATTATATAGTTAGACACATTTCTATAAAGTAACTACACTGTTATTGCATTATAAATACTATATAGTTAATTACTTTCACATTTGACTGGTGTGTAGTTATACAGTTTGCATGAAGTGGTAGTTACACGTGCAACCACAACCATCTCTCTTTTGGCACAAACTGGTTTATGCTGGAAGTGTAACTGCACATGTAACAGCTGTTGCAAAGTGCAACAGAAAAATTGATTTATGCTGGAAGTGTAACTACACATGTAACAGCTGTTGTAAAGTGCAACATACATAGTTGCATTTGCCAGAAAGAACTGATTTGAGGTAGAAGGGAGGCAACAGTATTTGCAGTAACTACCACTTCATGCGAATTGTATAACTACAGCACAGTACTACTAATCCTCCCTGTGTCAGTCTTGATCATTTATCACTGTCTGGGTGACAATCAGAGGTACAGCAGCCTGCGGGATCTTTTTTTTGTTTTTGTAGGGGTAGGAGCTGGGATCAGAGGCGGTGCCACCCTCAAAGCCGACACATTACATGGTGCTCGCAGGTCGGCCAGCAACGGTCGCTAGTTCACCTGCCCCAGTTCTGCTTCTCCCGCCATCAAGAGTGCAGCACCTCTCACCTGCTGAAAAAATTTCATCTGCGACATTGCAGCCTAGGCAGCTGTTTCAACACCATTGTGAACGCTGTTTTTGCTCTGTTCCAGCTCCGCCGTCTGCTAGTAATTTAACACCGTTTTCTGCAGGAATCTGGTAAGACCTTTCCTTCTTCTTTCTTGAAGCAGCACCGAGTCTGTTTCTTCTTATTATTTTAGTTACCATGAGTCATGTTGGATTCATCCTGGGACAAAAAAGTGTTCCTTCAAGGTAGGCCGGCCTCCTATGCATTGGTATCCCTGCACTGGCAGATGTCTGTCATGGACCGGCATGACTGATGCCTCACCTGCCTGAATCTGTCTCATGATGTGGATAGCTGTGATGCTTGCTTCTCCATGGACCATGGAGTACTGGAGCACTGCATGTGGAAAGTTGGCCGCAATCTGCCAACTTTTGGAGGGCATCGTCATACGAGGGACTACAAGCGCAGGTCTCTCCTCCCTTCCTTCAAGTCCACTCCCGGTTCTATATAGACCAGTGAGGAGGGGGCCTCCTCCCCTTCTATCCTTACCAGGGAAGAAGTCTCTTTCACAGTGCTGGAGGAATGGTCTGGCTCTCTCCGGAGCCGGGACAGGAGTACCTCACAGGTAGTCACCTCCTCAGAGGTGCAGACTTCTCCCGGTGTCACAGCCCCTGCCTGCTGGGACTGGGATAGGTAGCTCCTCAGTGCCACTTACTGACACCATTCCAGATCCCAGGGCCATTCACAGCTCTGGTTATCAGCACAGCACTGCGAGCAGTACTGGGCCATTGATGCCGTGGGTGAGAAAACCTTTGGGGCCGCTCATCTGGAGGTCTTCTGGATATCCACCTCTCCAGAGCTAGATGATTTGGAGACTGATCTGGACTGACTACCTGACTCCTCAGAGTCAGAGGGTTCTCTGGTGGACAGTATCTCTGTATCCTCCCAAGCATTCCTTCCCTTGGCACCAGTGATTATGGTTGGTGCCAGCTCCCATGCAGGTGGTGACATTGGGAGTGGGCCTGCAGATAGTGGCCCTTGGTCAGAGGGGATGGTGCTTTGGGTCTCAGGGCCCGGATAACTGCCGGTCCCTGTGCTGGTGCCATTCACCCCGCTTGGGGCTGGAATAGGGACTCCCTCTTCTGCAGCCTCCCTCAGGGGGAAGGCCTGTGGGATTGGAGCAGTCACCAGCTTAGGGAGTGAGTAAGAGGTCTACCTTGGAGTCTACAGGGTTGAGGGGCAGGGTATGGAGCAGTGACCTTCCCCACAGACCCTTTGGGGTTTGGGGAGGAGTCACCACACTGAGCCCTTGTTCTGTCCCTTGTGCCCTTTAAGAAAGGCCTTATTGGGTGGGGTTGGGGTCCGCCCTTCTGGTCCTATGCAGCCCCAGTCTCCTCACAGGGCAGTTTCCCCCTTCAGGGCTCAGTCCTGACCACTTCAAGCTGGTTGAACAGCCAGTAACTACATGGACCAGCAGATCCCCAGGAGGTCCAAGATCGCCAGTGAGGTCCCCTAGCACTGGCAGAGGTTGCTCGTGTAAGGTGAAGTGTGTCTCCCCATTGCCTCTGCAGCCCCCATCATTTCCCAGGCCACTTGGGTCCTTCAGGGCCCTTGACCTGCTAGCAGTTAAGAGCTACTGCTGCTGCCTTCCCCAGGTATGTCAGGGCTATGGACGAGCAAGTCTTTTGCCTGTCTCCCTTGCAGCAGACATACTCAGACTCATCAGATTCTTTGGCCTCCTCATCTTCCTCCTTTTGAGGAAGAGGATACCTCTGTCCATCTGTCCTCAGATGCTGATCAGAGTATTAGTGCTTGCTATTGAGGCTGGTCGGCAGTCTGCACCTATCCCACACTGCAAGATGCAGTACTGAGTGGATGAAGTGTGTCTTCCTTAGCGAATTCAGTGTGGACCACCTGGTGGTCCCTTCCTGGCAGATTCCCTTCCAGAAGGCAAATGATTTGATACCTTTTAATGGACCAACATAGATGTAACAACAAGAACAAAGTGCTCTAGCTTTCGGACCAACCAGTCCTTCTTCAGAAGCTCATGGCAGTTGTTTAGAAAATACAATACTTATAACAGCTAGATAATGCAGAGAAAAACAGAAAAAAATCCCCATTGGTTTAAAATACTCATTTAAAAAAAAAAAAACAGAAGATGATGTCAGAGAAGTTTAACAGTACAATACTGCCCTCAGTCCGAATGAACCTTGGGTTCAGATGTGCTTCGGTGCATCACACATACAAAGAATCCTACTGCACATAAATTTAATTGACATAAGATAACACTGCTGAAGCAGATAACTCCCAAATCAAGCCATGAGTGTCACAGTCAGTATAAGGATGTGATTACTGAAAGGCAACCCCCACCCAGCTTAAAGACAAACTAAGATAGTTATAGGGCTCATGAAATAACAATGTATGCATTAAAGACAAGAATTACCAGTAAAGTTGTCTAAAAAACATCAGTGCACACTGTGTGATGTGTAAAACCTAGCTGGACATGCCACCCAGCTGTATTCTCAAGCTAAATAAAAGGCCCAAGAAATTACAAAAACCTCAGGACTATATAAATGATAATTTAAATATAAATTGATAATATTAGTGTTAAACAAAAAACTCTAGTCGAGGAACCTCAAGGAATTCAGACCATGCAGCCTGATATGTACTGATGTCAATATATACTGAGAATGTAGCAACTTCATGTACCACAAGTGTCTAGGGAATCTGAAAAAGAGATAAAAAATGTAATTTATCTCCTCCTGTTCATACAAACAATACAACCTAACCCACCCCACATCACAATAATGTGGGTGGGGGAGATACATAGCTTAAACGAGATGTTGTCTCTCTCTCTCCCTCCTTTTTTCTCTCTCACACACACACACACACACACACACACACACACACTCAATCTCTCTCCTAGTGAACCTATATTAACTCCAGTCACTGTAATTGTTCCTCAAAGGAATACAACTTGTCATGAAATCCTGAGTAAATTACTACAATATTAGCCTAATGTAAAAAGATATGTGCAGGACCCCCAAGCAAATGAGATCACACATCCAATATGTACAGAGTTACAAAAATTATATATAACAGTATAAGATAACACTCCTGTATGTACACTAGCAGGCTGGGTAATCTGAATATGGTGCAATGGAATCAACCCCCCCCCCACAGGCAAAGATAAAAAGTAAGGAGAAATTCTTTATGTGTGTGAAATAAAAATAGTAACACATTATAACTCCATATAGCTAAATAGAGACTTACCTCAATGTGACAGCAAGCCCCACATCTGTTATATCACATACCTCACAACACATACCCACACACATACATACACACACGTATCCACATCTCACACATGCTGAAGTCCTATAATATGTCAGTTTGAAGAAGAAAAGGTCTGTGGATGTTAGTTTCTGTAGTGTCCCATAAAGCCAATATCCAAGTTCATCCCATCTGCTACCATATTGAGATGTAAAATAAGTTTAATCTCAAAGCTCGTCTCTGTTGTGTGTTTTGAGATTTCTTTTAAGACCATTACTGACATATTTGAGACTGAGTGGTCAGGCTGGGAGAAGTGATGCCCCACTGGTTTTTCAGTCTTCCTTGCTGTAATAGTATGTCTGTGTGAGTTCATCCTAGTGCGGAGCTGTTGGCGTGTCTCTCCTACATAACCTGTTTGTGGACATCTCTTGCACTGAATGAAATAAACAACATGTCGTGACATGCATGTATAACTCCCATGCACCTGGAATTGTCTGTTTTGTGATGTAACCACACAGTCTGAGGTAGAAATGAGCCCACAAGTCTTGCAGGGGCGTTGATTGCAGGGTCGTGTGCCACTGTGTGACATGGTATTCTGTTCCGGTGAAAGTTTGCTCCTAATAATTAGGCTGGATAAATTTGGCGGTTGTTTAAAAGATAGTAGTGGGAGTTCTTAAAAATACAATTAAAGGTGTCATCCTCACTAAATATTGGGTGGAGATCTTTAATAATCTTACGCAGACGTTCAAGGTCTGGATGATATGTGACTACCAAGGGTATTCTTTCTGTAGCTGTCTTTTCTTTATATTGAAGTAGTTGTTGTCTTGGTGCTTGCGTTGCCCGTTCTGTTATCCTGTCAATTTCCCTGGAAGAGTGTCCCTGCTCCATAAAGGTGTTTTTCAACATAGCCAAATGTGTATCTTTCTGGTACTTTCTGGTTATAAGGATTTACCACCTGATACCATTTTAGTGACAATGGATGTAACATCCCTCTACACTAATATTCCACACACAGATGGCATTGCAGCATGCCTTAATTACATACATGAGAAAGGACCTGACCAAAACATCAACCCTGGAGTGGTGGGGGAACTTATGGAATTCATTTTGACACATAACAACTTCAACTTCAATGGTAAACATTATGTTCAAACTATGGGAACAGCAATGGGCACAAAATGGCTCCACAGTATGCTAACCTCTTTATGGCTGACTTGGAGGAGGATTTTTAAGGCAGTATCCCCAAACCACTGGCTTATTTCCGTTACATTGATGATTTGTTTATCATCTGGACGGAAAGCACAGATGCACTCAAAGATTTTCATCACAAACTTAATAATCTCCACCCTACTATAAAGCTTACCTTGGAGTACTCTACCACCAAGGTTAACTTTCTGGACACCACAGTCATCATTAAGGATGGAACCTTACATACATGTATTTACAGGAAGCCAACAGACAGACAGAGATACCTGCACAGGAAAAGTAACCACCCAAACCATACAAAAAATCTCATATACAGTCAAGCACTTCGTTGTCAACGTATTTGTTCAAATGAGGATGACAGAGATACACATTTAGCTATGTTGAAAAACACCTTTATGGAGCAGGGACACTCTTCCAGGAAATTGACAGGATAACAGAGCAACAGCGTAAGCACCAAGACAACAACTACTTCAATATAAAAAAAAGACAGCTACAGAAAGAATACCCTTGGTAGTCACATATCATCCAGACCTTGAACGTCTACGTAAGATTATTAAAGATCTCCACCCAATATTTAGTGAGGATGACACCCTTAATTGTATTTTAAGGAACTCCCACTACTATCTTTTAAACAACCGCAAATTTATCCAGCCTAATTATTGGAGCAAACTTTCACGGAACAGAATACCATGTCACACAGTAGCACCGACCCTGCAATCAACCCCTGCAAGACTTGAGGGCTCATTTCTACCTCAGACTGTGTGGTTACATCACAAAACAGACAATTCAGGTGCATGGAGTTATACATGCATGTCACGACATGTTGTTTATTTCATTCAGTGCAAGAGATGTCCACAAACAGGTTATGTAGGAGAGACATGCCAACAGCTCCATGATAGGATGAACTCACACAGACATACTATTACAGCAAGGAAGACTGAAAAACCAGTGGGGCATCACTTCTCCCAGCCTGACCACTCAGTCTCAGATATGTCAGTAATGGTCTTAAAAGGAAATCTCAAAACACACAACAGAGACGAGCTTTTGAGATTAAACTTATTTTACATCTCAATATGGTAGCAGATGGGATGAACGTGGATCTTGGCTTTATGGGACACTACAGAAACTAACATCCACAGACCTTTTCTTCTTCAAACTGACATATTATAGGACTTCAGCATGTGTGAGATGTGGATGCGTGTGTATGTATGTGTGTGGGTATGTGTTGTGAGGTATGTGATATAACAGATGTGGGGCTTGCTGTCACATTGAGGTAAGTCTCTATTTAGCTATATGGAGTTATAATGTGTTACTATTTTATTTCACACACATAAAGAATTTCTCCTTACTTTTTATCTTTGCCTGTGGGGGAGGGGTTGATTCCATTGCACCATATTCAGATTACCCAGCCTGCTAGTGTACATACAGGAGTGTTATCTTATACTGTTATATATAATTTTTGTAACTCTGTACATATTGGATGTGTGATCTCATTTGCTTGGGGGTCCTGCACATATCTTTTTACATTAGGCTAATATTGTAGTAATTTACTCAGGATTTCATGACAAGTTGTATTCCTTTGAGGAACAATTACAGTGACTGGAGTTAATATAGGTTCACTAGGAGAGAGATTGAGTGTGTGTGTGAGAGAGAGAGAGAAAAAAGGAGGGGGGAGAGAGAGAGAGACTACATCTCGTTTAAGCTATGTATCTCCCCCACCCACATTATTGTGATGTGGGGTGGGTTAGGTTGTATTGTTTGTATGAACAGGAGGAGATAAATTACATTTTTATCTCTTTTCAGATTCCCTAGACACTTGTGGTACATGAAGTTGCTACATTCTCAGTATATATTGACATCAGTACATATCAGGCTGCATGGTCTGAATTCTTGAGGTTCCTCGACTAGAGTTTTTGTTTAACACTAATATTATCAATTTATATTTAAATTATCATTTATATAGTCCTGAGGTTTTGTAATTTCTTGGGCCTTTTATTTAGCTTGAGAATACAGCTGGGTGGCATGTCCAGCTAGGTTTTATACATCACACAGTGTGCACTGATGTTTTTAGACAACTTTACTGGTAATTCTTGTCTTTAATGCATACATTGTTATTTCATGAGCCCTATAACTATCTTAGTTTGTCTTTAAGCTGGGTGGGGGTTGCCTTTCAGTAATCACATCCTTATACTGACTGTGACACTCATGGCTTGATTTGGGAGTTATCTGCTTCAGCAGTGTTATCTTATGTCAATTAAATTTATGTGCAGTAGGATTCTTTGTATGTGTGATGCACGAAGCACATCTGAACCCAAGGTTCATTCGGACTGAGGGCAGTATTGTACTGTTAAACTTCTCTGACATCATCTTCTGTTTTTTTTTTGGTTTTTTTTTAAATGAGTATTTTAAACCAATGGGATTTTTTTCTGTTTTTCTCTGCATTATCTAGCTGTTATAAGTATTGTATTTTCTAAACAACTGCCATGAGCTTCTGAAGAAGGACTGGTTGGTCCGAAAGCTAGAGCACTTTGTTCTTGTTGTTACATCTATGTTGGTCCATTAAAAGGTATCAAATCATTTGCTTCTGGATCTATTCTTGCAAGGACCAATACGGCAACTACTAAATCTAGATTTCTTCCAGAAGGCATCATCCCACATCTGGCAGTGCCCATCTGCCCCAACACCAGCCTCAATGGACTGCCAGTGCAGGTATTGCACACCCCAGGGGTCTCCAGGGACCTTGCCTCATCCCACTTCAGGAGTGAGGGCACTGGATACCCCTTCTAGGCACAGACCAGTGATGTGCAACTGACCCCTGGATGCAGACTTGGCAGAGTTCAACCACTGGGGACAGAGAGTGTTCTCCTCTGCATGTATCATACTCAGCATTGCCACTCATCAGGCACACCATGCTGCCTACAATAGGCATCTGTGGTCAATGCTAGGCAAGGTGCTGGCATTGCTGCCTGATACAGGGGCAATCAGACAGGCCATTGCCCTCTCTGTGCATGGCCTGGAGCTCATAAGGCACCAGGCAAGGGCATCTTATGACACCAGTGAGGTAGCTTCAAGGCTAGCAGTGACAGCGATATGCATTAGGCAGACAGTGTGGCTGCGTCTATCAAGGTTGTCATCCTTGGTCCGGCATAGGGTGCTTGCCTTCACTTTCCAGGGAACCCACTGTTTCTCCCACAGGGCAAGGTAGGAACTACTGGGGTGACTTCTGTCTCCCAGGCAACAGGAGGCTCCGCCTGCAATGGGTCTCCTTTTGTGGTCCTCCCCCATGAGAGGCTGAGGGATTCATGTCCCTCAGGAAAGTGCTGGGCCCCCTTTGGGGGACTTGGTACTCACCCAGACAGTGATGAATGGTGAAGCTTGACACAGGGAAGATATGAAAATTACGTACTTATTAATTCTTGATCTTCCTGTGTATCTTCACCATTCATAACTGGCACATGCCCACCTTCCCCTCTGGGCCTCAGTCTCTGGGTAATGCCCCCTGCCTGCTTTCCCTCCCCCTCCTTGAGGCCAATTGTGGGCGGGGTCCCACTGGTACCTCCAGGTCTTTGGTTACCTTCTTAAGCGACAGAGGGCCCACCTTGGAAGGGAGGGCAAGTAGGATATCTTTTCTTGGCTTTAGGCACTCCCTGTGGGTCCTTCTCTCCTTAGCTGGGGGATTCCTCTGGAACTTGGTCCAGTCCTGTGGGCTGTGACGACTGACTCCTAGTGGTGAGGATCTCCCCTAGGTGGGGAGGGGAGGGAAGGGGAGGAGAGGACCCACAGGGACTCTCCTTCTCCCTCCTTATATAATATTTCCTCCTCCCTCTTTTTGTGGGGGTAGGACTTGTCCTGGACAGCATTCCCCCCTGAACCCTGTGGGTTATCCCTCTCAGGACAATGGTAACAGGAGGGGGTCCTGTCCCAGGGTGGCTGTCACTACTCTTTTCTGCAGTGGGAAGGGGAGACCTTCTCTTTGGGAGGAATTGATGTCTGAGACTGTCCATCTAATATGCTGCTCTCACCTTTTCAAGCTGGGAAGTACTCAGTTCTGAGTCTTCATCTGAACTGCTGTTCATCTCCTCCAGCTGGAGGTTCTGGATGCCTGGCCTAGCTTCAGTTCAGCCATATTCTGTAGTCCCTGTGGGACAGCAACAGGTTCAGGGACCTCCTGGATGTCAAGCAACATTATTTTCCCAGAATTCCTTCTGGATATAGGAAGTGATGGGGTCTCTGTCTTCCTCTCCCCATCTTTCTTCCTCTTTACTTTACTTTACCTTTCTCTCACTCTCTCTCTCTCTTTCTCTGGCTGGTTGGCCACTCAGGGGCTGGGGCCAAAGCCCACACCCTCAGGTCCTCCTCCTCTGTCTTCTGGCCGGCTTAATCCTTTTTCAGTTTTCCATCCTTTCCTTTAGCTATCCCTTGGGCTCCCTTGCCTCACCCTTGTCTTTTCTCTATCCATCTGTTTTCCTTTCTCTTCAGCGAGCAAAACTGCGGTGGAGGTGGAGCCGGTGACCATTGCTGGCCAACCAGTGAGTGCCACATAATGCACCATCCTCGAAGGTGGTGCCACTGACTCTTCCCCCTACAAAAAAAAAGTTCCCATGGGGTGTTGCACCTCCAGCTGTCACCCAGACAGTGACGAATGGTGACGATGCACAGGAAGATCAAGAATTATGACAGGTATGTAATTTTCATTTTTTGGTAACACTTTATTTGAAGTGTCCCTTACTACACTATAACTATGCTGTAACTGCAAGTCTTATGCACTATTTCAACTGTCTATGTCTATCTGACATTTATTTCAAAGGTAATGAGACAGAAACATTTTAAAGTGTAATAAGTATGGTAACTAAAATATGAATACAATGCAACTTCAGTCTGCTACAGTTGTGCAGTGACTGGCAACTCTTTAGATGATGTTCCATGTCTGTATTTCAGTTTTTCATGAATGTACAGGTTAGTAAACATGCAGTCTAATATTGTGAATTGATATGTAACTGTACACAAAAATATTTCATTTGCATAATTACTAATCGGCACTATAACAATATTGAGGCTAAGAAATAATGGCACTGTTTTCACAGTTAATGCCTAGGGAACATGTATTTGCAGTTGCACACACTTACATATACCAAATGTCAGTACTGTAGCTGTGATGTAAGTTCTCATTCAGAAATCAGTCCTTCATGAACTTGTTACTTATTAACATGCAATCTAATACTGGACCCTGTTCACACAGGTGGCAGGCAATGTGTCAAATGTGCATACCCAGGCCTGGTGATCAGTTACAGCCATCCAATCAAATGGTCTGACCAGGAGCAGATTGGATCCTGTACTGTGTGTGGAGTGGGGAATTGTGGGTTATGGGTAGTCTTCCCATTGCTGCAGTTTTGTAGTAAAGGGACCAACTTATCTGCCTATTTTTATCACCTTGTCCCCAGCCCTCATGGTATAGTGAGAGTGATGGGGTAGCTTGATGTGAAGGATGGTGCTATGGCAGGCACACCTTGCAGCCATTGGGAAGGGCATGTAATGGCTAAGGAAGGGTCCCTACCTGTGTATTCTTTGCCACCCACCACCGCTCCACACCGCAGATCGGTGGTAAAGCATGGTATGTAGCCATGCCCCACCCCCAGCCACCCACCCACCTGGGCTGTAGCAGGCCAGGACTGTGGGTGTAGAAGAAATGTGTGTCAATGCCACAGAAGCAGTACATTTCTTAGTAACTACAACACTGTTACAAGCCAATAACTAATTATGCAAATGGTCTTTACTGTATAAGTAAAAATGTAGTTGTATAGCAATTAAGAGTATTAGATTGCATGTTTATTAAGCAGTAGGTGCACGAGGGAATGATTTCTAAAGGAAAGCATACATCAGAACTACAGCACTGACATTCAATGTAAGTGTATAGTAGTTACACCCTTCTTCGTATGCTTTATTTTAAGTGCTAGTTTCTGTATACTTACTTTGCAAATACATGTTAGGAATCAACTGTGGAAACAATGCCACAGAAGCAGAACATTCCTTAGTAACTACAGCACTGTTAGACCCTTCTTCTTACACTTTGTTTTATGTCTCAGTTTCTGCGTACTTACTTTGCAAATACATGTTAGTTAGTCATTAACTGTGGAAACGATGCCACAGAAGCAGCACATTCCTTAGTAACTACAGCACTATTACACTCTTCTTACATTTTGTTTTACATCTCAGATTCTGCGTACTTACTTTGCAAATACATGTTAGTCATTAACAGTGGAAACAATGCCACAGAAGCAGCACATTCCTTAGTAACTACAGCACTGTTACACCCTTCTTCTTGCACTTTTAGTGTCCATTTCTGCATACTTACTTTGCAAATACATGTTAGTCATTAACAGTGGAAAAAATGCCACAGAAACAGCACATTCTTTAGTAACTACAGCACTGTTACACCCTTCTTGCACTTTTAGTGTCAGTTTCTGTGTACTTACTTTGTAAGTACATGTTAATTAGGCATTAACTGTGGACAAATCAGGCTGCTCCACTCGTCTCCATTTCATGGTATTTCAGATAGCTTTCTATGATTTTGAATAATGAGAAAATGTCAGCATTTTTGGATGCAAAAAAAAAAAAGGTCCATTATTGCTAAATCTTGCATGTAATTTTTTTCTGCTATTCAGGGGCTGACTGTGCTCTATCAAAATATAAGAGGGCTATATTAAAGTCCCCACCTAAAATACATGGGGAATCACAAGCTGCAACCTGTAAAAACAGTTCTGTAAAAAATAAGGGGACTTCTTTATTTGGTGCATAAAGTCTAAATATTGATACAGTGACGTGTTCCAGTATGAGCTTCGCATTAACCCAACTACCTTGAGGATTTATGTAAGTGCTACAAATTTTCAGTTTCAGATTCTTTTTAACAGAAATGGCGGTACCTCTAGCATTGCTGGCATATTCCAATTACATGCATACAGCTTGAAACAAATTGAAAAAAAAAACATAACTTGCATCTTTGTTTTCAAAATGTGTTTCCTGGAGAACAAGTACCCCATTTTCCCCCATAAATACAATTCATTAACTTTCACACTTTTAATCTATCTTTGGTACTGTTTAAGTTCCAGCTCATAAATCTTACTTTACCCATATTTTTTTATTTTTCTTTTCCCCTAATATTTCTATCACCTATTTCAACAAAATCCTGACAAGTGTTGGAGGACTGCAGACTAACCAGATATTTTTCTATTTTGTTCCCCTGAAAATAAATCTTACGAATATTTTCCTTCAATTCTGTATTATACCCATACTCACATTGTATTATTGTAAAGAAAGTTTTTACATCCCCCCCCTTCATTTGGCCTAGTAATAGGTAAACTATCCTACCCTTCCCACATCTAGAGGAGGACTCACTTTCTACTGTGCATGAGATGTTACGTGAGCCTAGCAGCCCTGATCTATTTACATTATTGGTTATCTGGAATTCTCTCATTCCTAAGATTATTATGTTGCTTCATTCTGTTTTTATCATTTTCTGTTTTACGCCCCTTCCCCATCTCCCACTTAGCTTATTGAATACTCTACAACCTCCTTCTCATCCATTACTGCAAACCTTCTGTTCTTAGATTAATCACATTTCAATAGTGAAAATATATGTGAATCAATAGGGGTGGGCCAAAGCCCCTCCCTTCATTTATTTAATAAGGAGGCCAGAATAGCTCTATTGTACAGACTTGGTTTTCTTCAGATTGCCCTGCTGAATTTAAGGCTTCATTTACTGATGGTATGGAATTTTCAGCAGAGGTTGAAGCAATAGTTCGAATTTGTAATGTAGAGGCTGTGACTTCTTATCCTAAGACCTCCTGTGGAGTGAAAAAAAAAATTTCCATCAAGATTCATTCTCAGTTCAGCTGGGTACAGTAGTGAACATGGAATTCCCTTTTTTCATAGAGTGTCTCTAACTTATTTATTTGAAAGTTGATAACCGGGAAAGGCACTCAGAGCCAAGGCTCATTTCCAGGTACGACCCAGGGCAAGGAATAAGGGCATAATATACATTGATAAAGAAATATAATCAACAACAGGATGAGCCAAATATTTTCAGTATACATTGCAACAAGAATACAATATGGTAATACAGGAGATATAGCAGTGTCAGTGGCTCAGTAGGTAGCACACTCACCTCTGAGGCCGGGAGATCAGAGGGCTGTGGGTTCAGTTCCCACATCTAGCACTTGGGTTAATATCTCAGTACTGACACTGTAATGCAGCATGAGAGGGGTGCTGCATTTCTGAGGTGCTGTCTTTCAGATGAGACGTTAAACCGAGGTCCCATCTGCCTGGATTGGTGGTAGTTCAGGTGGATGTTAAAGATCCCATGGCACTTTCGAAATGAGTAGGGGAATTTCCCCGGTGTCCTGGCCAAATTTCCCTCATTCACTAAAAATACCACCAACAGCTTAATCTGGTTCAAGGTCAGTTGGCATTCATCTGTATCCCCTTCCCACGGGTCGTGCCTGAAAATAGGCAGCATTTGTCTAGTGCACTTACCCGGTCAAGAAAAAGCTAAATAAAAAAAAAAAAAATAGGAACATTTACATTATGCATACAAAGGTATTTACAATGGTTACATGCGTGCTGTTAGTACATTATGTAATACAACAGTAAATATTTAGTACAACAGTAAATAAGTACAAGTTTTGATGAGGGAACAGGCACACTAAATTTAGTGCATGGAGAAGCTAGTACCTTGATAAACAATACGTATGTGTGTGAGGCCAGAGGAATTCAGGTGTGTGGGGGGGGTATCTTTTATTTATTTATTTACAAGTTTAACTAGGAAGGCATACTGAGCAGTGTTGCTCAATTCCACATACGACCTGGGACAGGACCTCTTGATCAGAGGCTATTCATTTAACCACTACTGAAGGGGGTAAATCCAGAAATGCCTGTAGTTTAAGTCTATTGTAATGCAGGCCATTCTCCAGCCTAGCTTTCTGTAATATTTTCTCATGACCCTGATATTTTAATGATGAACCTAAGTCTAAGATCTTGTTTTGGACTGAATGCTCTGTGGGCATAATCCATTTCAACTTTCTGTTCTAGATATTTCAGACCCAGTATCTTAGTGAACATTTCTTCATGAAAGTGTAATGAGTCTGGCCCTTCAACTCTGGAAGATTACTTCTAGCTCTTCCGTTGCATGAGCCAGCTCAGAAGAGATCTTTGGAATCTGATCTTCCAAACCACTTACTCTTAGCTTACATGTATCTGCTCTAGTGGCTAAAGCCTCTAGTTTACCAGTAACTTCAGTACATTTTTTTATCCAAGGTTGAAATGGCAGTATTCACATTACTAAACCCTACCTTTAACTCCTGAAGAATCTTTTGTTGTGACTTCTCAAACTTGTCTGTTGGAGCACTAGTTCCTGTGGGAATCGACTCGGGTATTTCTGCCATTTCAGCTAGTGTTTGCCGATTAACCTGCTCTGGCATTTGTATGTTTTGCATGTTTTGTTTATTCTGAGTATTTAGTTTTTCAGAATTGTTCTTAGATTTGTCTGACATATCTTGTTTGTCCAAGAGTTTATCTATCCTTGTTTTTGGTAGAGTCAACATTTCGGCAAGTTGGAGGGCTGCTTTGTTGCAAACTGGAGAGTCTAGAAACCCCACTATTTTTTGCTACGCCCAGGTTCCGTTCCCCAAAATTAAATAACCTTTTTCCTTTTAAATGAGTTCCCAGTGGGGGGGGGGGAAGCAATACCATGTGAAAAGGTGAATTCATTCAGTGAATGGCGAAACCTCAGACCTAATCTTTGGAACACATTCCCTTTTAATGCAGGAGTTTTCTAAATCTTGACTATGGGTATCTGTTACTTACTCCAGCCAATTCTGGCTCTTCAATTTTTTTTTTTACAGAAAATGTAAGTACTGTACCCTGTGGAGCCAGTCAAGCAGATTTTGTAATCTATACCAGCGAAGGCTATTGAATGTAATCCTCAGCTACAGATAGAAAGTATCTGGGTACACTTACAACCTAATGGTCACCCTCAGATCCTGGTCGGTACTTGTTATTGGCCCCCCTCTTCAGATATTTGCTATACTAAACAATTAACTTCAGAAATTACTCAAATTGCTGACAAGGGATCAGTAATTATCTTAGGTGACTTTAATCTTCCTACCATAAACTGGGACACTTTAACAGGCACTAATCAGCACGACATACAGTTAATTTCAACGATCATAGATCTTGGTCTTACCCAATTAATTAGAGAACCCACACGGGGGACAAATGCATTGGACCTAGTTATAACCAACATGAAGGCCTCTCTGTTTAACCTACATGTTATGGACCCAATAAGTAACAGTGACCATATGTCAATCCTTCTTTCTATTCCCTTGGTACACAAAACTCCCACAAACAAACTTATGATAAAACTTTACGATAAAGCTAATTTCTCTAAAATTAATGAACAGCTTAAAGCTATACCATGGGACTCAATACTTTCGCCGCTAAATATAGACAGCGTTTGGAACATCTTTAAAGACATTATCTACGATCTAGAAAAACAGTACATTCCAGAAAGAAAGAAATATAACAATAAAGGCAAAATTCCTGCTTGGTACAACTGTTCTATTAAGAAACTCAGTATTCGTAAACAGAAGTTATTTACACTATTGAAATGGTGTCGGTCAGATCAGATAGAGGGAATATTGTTAAAATACAGGAAGGCAGTTAAGGACCTTAAAACATCCATCGTACTAGCTAAACGGAACTTGGAATTTAAAATTACTCACACCAAAGATTCTCATAAAAGTTTAATATTCCTACTTAAATGGAAAAAAGGGAGATACCAAAAGGGTAGGCCCTCTAATTATAGATAACACTACCATTATTTCAGATAAGGTTACTGCAATCAAATTCAATAAGTACTTCTGCTCAGTCTTTGAGCAAGATATAGAACCTATGCCATTAGTCAATTCAGGTATGAAGCTTAGTTATTCCATTACATCTCATGAAACACGTAATCTCCTAGATAAATAAAAAAAAACAACAAGCCCTGGCCCAGATAATATAACCTCTAAATTTCTTATAGGAACATCTGACTGCATTTCTATTCCACTCACCATTATTTTTAATAAATCACTTATTGAATCCAGGGTCTCCTTGGATTGGAAAACAGCTATTGTTACTCCAATCTTTAAAAAAGGACTACATTGTAAAGCTGAAAATTATAGACCCATCAGTCTCACGTCTATACCCTGCAAACTACTGGAAAAAAAGATTAAACTATTAATTGAAGTAGAAATGCTGTCTTTGAACATAGGAGATATTACACAGCATGGGTTTAAATCAGATCATTCATGTACAACCAACTTGCTATCTTTTTACAATACAAATAGCAAACATTTGGACCTTAATATCCCAGTTGATGTTATCTTGCTTGACTATAGTAAAGCCTTTGATAAGGTATCACACTCTATACTGATAAACTAGCTAATCTGGGGTTTTCACATGGCATTATGTCATGGGTTCGTAGTTGGCTGTACGATAGAACCCAGAGTGTTAGGGTGAACGGGGATCAATCAGAAAAGAGAAGGGTGTCTAGCGGTGTCCCACAGGGCTCTGTTCTGGGACCCATATTGTTTAGCATCTTCATTAGTGACCTAACTATTTCATCAAATAATACTATTTCAAAATTTGCAGATGACACCAAGTTGGGTGGATGTGTTGACAGTGAGATCAATAGCAATACTTTAAAAAATTACCTTACTAGGATTGAGTGCTGGGCAAATATCAACAGAATGTCCTTCAATGTGTCAAAATGTTCGGTATTACATATGGGTAATAAAAACCCTAAACAAACATACTGCCTTAATAATATTATCATTAGGGAATCGTTTGTGGAAAAAGACCTGGGAATATTAGTAAATAACAAATTGTCATCTACTGACCATTGTAATAAAGTAGCCAACCACGCCAATGCTCTTCTCCGCAGAATTAACAATATATTTGTTCTTAAAACTGAGGAATGCATTATGTCTCTTTACAAAACACATATTAGACCTCATATGGACTATGGATCACCTTTTTGGAGCCCTATTTGATTGCGGACATCACTAGAATTGAACAAGTTCAGAGAAGAGCTACAAAAATCATACCACATCTCTCACAATTGGATTATGGATCTGGGCTCCACAAAACGGGACTATACTCACTGAGACTTAGAAGAACAAGAGGTGATCTTCTTCAGCTATTCAAGATCACCCACTCTGCTACCTTAATGAATTTATGTGGACTGTCTTTCACATCAAGAAAAATTGTAGCAAGGAATCACAATAAACAAATCGGAGTTGATAGAGCAAAAACAAATAAAAGGCAACAATTTTTTACAGTTAGAGCCCCTAGAATCTGGAATTCCTTACCTCAGAAACATAGAAACATAGAATTTGACGGCAGATAAGGACCGCTTGGCCCACCCAGTCTGCCCATTTCCCTGCCTACTGGATAAGCTGCAGATCCTAGTTAACCAGCAGCCTACTTTTTCCTACCCCCATCCCCTAGAATTGCCTTATGACTGTCCCATGCATGCTTGAATTCCATCACTGTTTTTGACTCCACGACCTCCTCCGGAAGGCCGTTCCATGCATCCACCACCTCTCTGTGAAAAAATACTTCCTAAATTACCTCTGAGCCGCCCTCTATCTTCAAATTGTGCCCCTTGTTCTTGCACACCCTTTTTTTGAAAGATGCTACCCTCTTGGACTTTGTTGATTCCCTTGAGGTACTTGAAAGTTTCTATCATGTCCCCCCTCTCCCTCCTTTCCTCAAGGCTATGCATATTAAGCTTCTTTATTCTCTCTTCATATGTCTCCCGGTGCAGACCCTGCACCATTTTAGTTGCCCTCCTCTGGACAGCTTCCATCCTGTCTATGTCTTTGCGAAGACTGGGTCTCCAGAACTGCATGCAGTACTCCAGATGGGGTCTGACCAGCTGTCTGTACAGAGGGATAATAACTTCCTGTTTTCTACTGGTGATGCCTCTCCCTATGCATCCCAATATCCCCCCAGCCCTCATTGCTGCCCTCTCACATTGCTTGCCCACTTTCAGGTCATCTGATATGACTACCCCCAGGTCCCTTTCCATTTTTGTTGTTGTTAGTAACTCACCCCCCATTGTGTACTCTTCCCCTGGGTTTTTGTTTTCCAGGTGCATTACCTTGCACTTCTTAGCATTGAATCTAAGCTGCCATACATTTGACCATTCTTCTAACCTTGCCAAGTCCTTTTCATCCTTTCCACCCACCTTGTGCATCAACTCTGTTGCAGATCTTTGTGTCATCTGCAAAGAGACATACTTTCCTTCCAGTCCCTCTGCAATGTAAACATAAAGACATTGAAGAGGACTAGTCTCTTCATGAACCCTACGGCACACCACTAAACCCCCTTCATCAGTGGACTCCATTTACTATTACCTCTGTTTCCTATTTTCCAGCCAATTTTTTACCCAGGCTGTCATCTTGGGACCCACTCCCAGGCTAGCTAACTTGTATATTAATCTTTTGTGTGGGACTGTGTCAAATGCCTTGCTAAAGTCTAGGTAGGCCATGTCCACAGCCCCTCCCTGATCTACTACTTTGGTCACCCAGTCAAAGAAATCTATCAGATTTGTCTTGCATGACCTTCCTGCTGTGAATCCATGCTGCCTTGGGTCCTGTGCCCCTCTGGCCTCTAGATACTTGACAATTCTTTCCTTCAGAAGTGATTCCATCATTTTCCCTACCACTGAGGTTAAACTAACAGGTCTGTAGTTTCCTGCTTCTGCCTTGCTCCCACTTTTGTGAAGGGGAATCACATCTGCCCTCCTCCAGTCCTTGGGTACCACCCCATCCTCCCATGATTTGTTAAACAGGGTAGTCAGTGGTGTCACTAATTCTACCTTAGTTCTTTTAAATTCTGGGATGAATCCATCAGGCCCCATTGCTTTGTCCACCTTCAGTTTTAAAAGTTTTTCCAGAACCCTTTCTTCTGTAAATGGGCTGGTATCAACTTCTGCATCCAGTGTGTTTCTACTGTTTGTTCTAGGTACCCCTCTTCCTTTGTAAATACTGAGCAAAAATATTTGTTTAGTATCTCTGCCTTTTCACAGTCTGCCTCTGCCCACCTCCCCTTTATTAAGCCTCACTATCCCCTCTCTTGGTCTTCCTTGCGCCCCTGATGTACCTATAAAAGGTTTTATCCCCTTCTTAACTGAGTTGGCTATCTTTCCTCGGTTTGGGCCTTTGCTGTTCTGACTGCCTTCCCAGCTTCCTTTTGCTTTAACTGATACAGTTCTCTGTCCTGCTCCTTCTGCATTCCTTGTACTTCCTGAAAGCTTTCTTTTCTCTTGAACCTTCACTGCCACTTCCTTTGAGAACCATAGTGGTTTCTTACATCGTTTAGTTTTGTTTATTGCTTCACACAAAGGCTTGTTGCCTCTGTGATGGCAGTTTTATTATTCCCATTGTTCTTCCACCCTCCTTCCTGCCCATTTGCTAGTGCATTCCTTAGGCACTCCCATTTTGGCAAAGTCAGCCCTCCTAAAGTCCAGTACCTTTGCCTTTGTAAGCTTGACTCTATTGCTGTGTTTATTGTGAACCATACTGTTCGATGGTGCTAGTTCCCAGATGGCTACCCACTTCTACATCTGTGATCCTCTCTTCATCTCCATTTGAGAGAACCAGGTCTAAGATTGCTCCCTCGAAGTGGGCTCCACTAGTTGTCTAAGGCATGCCCCTAGGGCATCTAGAATAACCCCACTCTTAAGTGGCTGTGGCAACTGCACTCCAGTTAACATCTGGCATATTCAGATCACCCATCAGCAATATCTCCCTTTTGCCATATAAGTATACTTTCTATCATTTCCTTGTCCATTTCTCCCCTGAGAAAGTCTATCTAGCCTATGCAGTTATTGGTACCATTACGGTCTCCAAATTTACCCACAGCGCTTCTTCTCCTCCTGTTTTCTTTGTTCTGTTACTTTGATTCCTTCCTTATGTAAAGAGCTACTCCTCCTCCTCTTTACCCTCCCTGTCCCTCCTGTAGATAGTGTATCCTGGTATGTTTATGTCCCAGTCATGGTTTTGTGCGAACCATGTTTCTGTGACTGCCATGATATCCAGATGTTCCTCCTCCATCAAGGCCACTAATTCAGGAAGCTTGTTACTCAGACTACGTGCATTGGTACTCATTGCTCTCCATTTTTTGATGGCTTTACTTTCTGTTGCAGCATCCCCCACTGACCTTTCTACCTTGGTCTTTTTCTCATTTAGTACCCTGTTTTGTAGGGAGAGGCTGGGATTTTCCTGCTGCTCATCAGTCATGCTCAGGACATTATCGACTGTGGAAACATAAGTATCTTCAAAACTAAACTTGATAAATGGCTCCTAGGAACAACATAATGGTACAATGATCCACACAGTGTGGAGGACAACCTCGATGGGCTTTGGCCTTCTCTTGTCCACTAACCAAGTAACCGAGTAACAGTGGCTCCATGCTGGTCCTTCTTTGATCTCTGCTTACTCTTCAACATTATTTTCAGGAGTGTTACTTTGGTGTCCTTGTTGTCATTAATCTCATAGACTCTATGGGATAATTTTGCAATATCCGCTTACATCATTTTTAGAAATTAAAAAAAGCCATCTCTCTCTCTCTACGTTTCCAGACAGAAATGAAGATATGATTCAGACCGGGAGCTCACTGTGTACAGCTAAGAATTCGGTCAGCCATCTTGCCGCTACTCCACCTCTACCCAACCCCGTGTATTAATTTATTTCTCCCCAGGGTTAATGTCTCCAATTGTTCAGGGATTTATACTGCCATGACAAGAATGGACCTCATTCCTAAGCCAGGGCATATTTAAAAAAGTCAGGAAATTTGAACTGTATTAGTCTTTGATGTTTACTGAAAGTGCTGTTCTCAGCATGTGCAGTATCTCCAGGATGGCTTCCTTTTGTGGTTCATAAGGTGTCAAGCATATTGGCAGCATATTTAGATATGCCTGAAAGTTCTTTTTTGATTAGCCCCGTTACCCCAAGCACTACTACATTGATTTTTGTGTCCATATTTTACATCATTTTAGTTTCTGTTTGTATATATTGGTATTTCATGATTTTGTGTGTCTCTGTGTACAGGACACTGTAATCACTAGGAGAGGTTATTTCAATGAGCAATGCTATCTTTGTTCTTTTGTCTCTCCTGTGTAAACCCGCTGATGTATTATGCGGTTACTGTGTTGTGCAAAACTCTTGTTTGCATTCTGCACATTTATATGGTTTCTCCCAGGGATATTCAGGGGTTTCTAATATCATGACAAGAATAGGTCCCATTTCTCCCCGTGTGTATTTGCTGATGTAGTATGAGGTTACTTTATAAACTCGTTACATTCAGCACATCTATATGTTTTCTCCTGGGGTTAGTGTCTCCAAATGTTCAGGGATTTATAGTATCATGATGAGAATGGACCCTATTCTTAAGCCAGGGCATATTCAGAATATCATGAAATCAGTACTGTATTAGTCTTTGATGTTTGCAGAGAGTGACCTTCTTAGCACACACATTGTCACCAGGATGGTTTCCTTTTGTAGTTCAGGTGTCACGCATATTGGTGACATATTTAGATGTGTCTGAAAGTTCTTTTAAATTAGCCCAATTGCCCCTAGCAATATTAGAAAGATTTGTGTGTCCTTATTCCACATCAGTTTAGTTTCTGTTTGGTATTTCATGATTTGGTGTCACTCTGTATGCAGGATACTGTGATCACTAGGGTTTCTCCCTCTTGGTTAGTGTCTCCAAATGTTCAGGGATTTTTAATACTGTGATAAGAATGGACCCCAATCTTAAGCCACGGCAAATTCAAAAATCAGAAACTCAGTACTGTATTAGTTCATAGGTACATACAAGTCACAAGCCAACAGGCAACAATGACTCATCATTTATTTCTAAAATACTTGACTTTGTTCTTTTCCATACGACTATCAAGTCTGAACTTATCCAAGGTCTTACTTAATACTATTTCCCTTTGTAGTCTATTCCAAGTGCTGATGGCTCTTTGACTTAGCCAGTTTGATCTATGATTTGTCCTATAATTTTTGCCTTTGAGTTGGAGTGAATGGACTATATTTTCCCTGTTAAATTTGATCTTGTTAACCCTATACATTCCAAGACGTCCCCATTTTCTAGTGCTCTAAATGTTAGGCACAGGTCTCCTGTAAGTCTCCTATACTGCAATTAATAAAGGTTTAACGTTTTTCATCTGTTTCCATAACCCATTCCCCTTACTTGTTTAATCCTTTTAATAGCTTTTCTTTGTACCCTCTGCAACATGTTAACATCCTTTATTTTGTCTGGTGCCCAAAACTGCACACAGTACTCAAGATGTGGTCTAACCAATGATGTATATAGGAACCGAATTACCTCTTTATTTCAGTTTTTGATATTTTGCAAAATGCAACCAGGAATCTTATTTGCTGAACTTGCAGCTTTATGGCAGTGCTCTGTGGAGGATAGAGTTCATGAGATTGTTACACCTAAGTCACATTCCTGGTTGGTAACTGGTAAGTCCTTGCCGTACAATGTATGGTTTGAGTATTTGTTTCTTGTTCCTATGTGAATTATTTTGCACTTTTCAAGATTAAGTTATAATGCGTTCAGTTTTACCCACTCTCCTACTTGATTTATTTAATTTTGGAAGTTAGTTATCACCGTTTCATTATTTACTACTGCTCCAATTTTAATGTCGTCTGCAAATTTACTGCACCAACTATTTGTTGTTGCTTGTATGAGAGCAATGTATAGGCTAAAGAGTGTGAGTCCCAGGACTGATCACTGAGGAACTCCGCTAGGAACCTCATGCCATGGTGATACGTGTCCTGCCACATTTACCCTTTGTCTTCTACCATCTAAACAGGGAAGATATCCATCTGATTATATATGGATTAAACTATATTCGCATAACCTTAATATAAGAAGCATATGTGGCATGGTGTCAAATGCCTTTGAAAAATCCATGTAGAAGATGTCTACAGGTAGTCCATCATTGATTGCACCACTGATTGGGTTGAAAAATGCAAAAGATTGGTTAGACATGACCTTCCTTCTTTAAATCCATGTTAGCTAATATCCAAGGTTCCCATTTTGTACAGGTGGTCATTTATTGACTCCTTCACAATTCCCTCCAACATCTTACTAACTATAAAGGTTATGCTTATGGGTCTATAATTGGTGCACTCTCCTCTACTTCCCATTTTGTGTATTGCTGTTACATTTGCATCTTTCCAATCAGTTGAAAATGATCCCTCCTTTAATGATGAATTAAATATAGATGTCCTAGGCCCAGTTAATTTGTCTGCCAGTTTTTCTCAAAAGGATGGGGTGGAAACCATCTGGTCCTGGTGATTTATTTGGGTTTAGATTTACCAGTAGTGTATTTCTTGGTTGTTCAGAGACATATAATACCTCATCTATTGTTTTTGTTTCTATAATTGGAAATGGTACCTTAGGTTGGTAGATACTTATAAAATATTTATTTAGCTCTGTGGTGACTTGGTATTCACTGTGTCTTGTGCTATTATTGGTCCTACCCTTGTTGCACCTTGTTTCATGTTATTTATGTAATTCATTCATAAGGTAGAAAAAATGGATCGACTGGATGGGCCATGCGGTCCTTATCTGCCGTCAACTTCTATGTTTCTATGTAATTATAAAATCATTTTTTTATTATTCGTTGTGTCAAGTGCAAGTTTGTATTTGATACTTTGGTATTTCTGGACAAAAGAAGGTGGGTTACCCATCATGATTGTCCTCCATATAAGTGGAACATTAACCCAATCCCTACCCAAACATCCATTTATCTAATTTGTTTTTGAATGTTAAGATGTTAGATGAATCAACTATGTCCTGTGGTAGTTTATTCCAAATTCTTGGTGTTCTGATGGTAAAGTAGTTCATTCTTTTATTACTCTTTGCTCTCATAATTTCTAACTGTTTATTATGAAGTCTGGCTGCGTTTTTTTCTAGTGGAGTATTTAATACCGCATATCTGCATTTGTTCCTGGTTCCCAAGTATTTTAAAAAGTTGAAGTAAGTCACCTCTGATTCTTCTTTGGGACAGAGTATAAAGTCCTGTTTTAGTAAGTCTAGTACTATAGTCCAAAATTTATGTATATTTATGTTCCCTTTTTTTTTATTTTTTTGCATTTATTGCTGAGATCTCTGAACCTCCTAGAATTTATTTCAGTAGGATATGATTTTAGCTTTTTCCATGCTTTGCTTTTTTTGCTTTATAGTTTTTTAATTGTATAGTTGAACCAGATCGGTATCCTACCTTTTTTGTTGTACTTTATTTTTTCTGGTATAAATGTGTTAATACAATATGATATCTTCTGAGCCAACAATTTTCATTTTTTTTTTAAATCAATTTATTATAATTTTCATTACACACTGTACAATCAAAACATCACATAACTTATACGGACATATGTAGACATACAGAGTAATAATTATTCAAAAAATATCACACACATAAAATTGGAAGGATAAGGGAAGGGAAGGTACAAAGGGGTGATGGGGAGGGAAGGGAAAGAAGATAGCACACCAATGAAAATTCATCAGACCTCAGACATTATATTACTGATACTATACTTAAAGACACACATAACATGAGATAACAGGGGCATAAAGAAGATCTTATCTTCTTAAGCATATCTGGCTAGGATTTCTAAGACACTGACCTTTTCTTTCTCTACCTGATAATGAAAGAAAGGAAGCCATCTAATCTTAAATTTCTCTTTATCTAGATGGATCCTAGCCGTTAGTTCCTCCATGTCTAATGCATCCAAACAGATCAAATACCAGGTCTCAATAGTGGGAACATCTTCAGTCAACTAGCTACGTGTAATGGCTTTAAAGGCTGTGGCCACAACAATATTATACCAATATTGCTGGGCCTTGGTCTTAATTGCTGAGGAGAATAACCCCAAGATCCAGTTCACTGGGTTTCCTGGTAAATCAAAATCAAAAATTATTTTCAAAGCAGTCAAAAGCGACTGCCAAAAAACTTGCACCTTAGGGCACTCCCCAAAACTATGTGTATGTGTTCCCTTGTCCCCACAACCCCAACAACAGAGTTCTGATGGGTGCTGACCATAGCGCTTGGAAATTACTGGTGTCCTAAAATACCGAATCACACTCTTCCATCTAAATTCTCTCCAGGCATACGAAGCAGTAGTGGAGTGGACTGCCTGCCAGGACCTCATCCAGTCTGAGTCCTCCAGCTCCCAACCCATCTCAGCCCTCCAGGCTTGTTTAAGTTTAACAGATAAGTCCTTCTCAAGGGTGAAGAACAGTATAACCAGTCTGAAATTAAACCTTTAAGAGTCTTAAGAGAGATTTCACTCAACAACATTTCGGAAAGAGGGTTACTGTTAGGGCCTTTCCCAAACTCACCTATTCTTTCCTTCTCAAGTGAAAAATGGTGAAATTGTAAGTATCTAAATAAATCTTGGGTGGGGAACCCATATTCAGCTGAGAGTTGTTGAAATGATTTGAAGGAGTCTTCTTTATACAATTGACCTAGAGTTACCAAACCTTTCCTTGCCTATCTGACAATCCCCAAGTCCCATCTGAGAGGTACAAAATCAAGACATGCTCTGATAGGAGTGTTACCTGCTATTAATATAGGAAGTCCCAGCCTTCCATTCACCTCTAACCAAGCAGTTTTAATGACTTCTGTCCAAGGACTATTTATGCACAGGCAGGAAACTCCTTTATGGTCCATAAGCATCAAGTCTCACACATCTCCCAGTGAGGAGGGGACTTGCTATCTCAACCCAGAGAGGGGATCTTCGTTTTGGCAGGGCAGAGGCCAATGGGTGAATCTAGGAGGCACAGTAGTATTTTTTAAAGTCTGGAAGACCAAGGCCACCTTTCTCTTTAGATGCAGTTAGGACATCCCATCTCACCCTAGGACATCTGCCCACCCAAACGAACCTGGAGATTGAAAACTTAAGGGATTTCCAGAAATGGTCAGGGGGTTTGAGGGGCAGGGACTGAAAGAGAAAAAGAAAGCGAGGGAGCACATTCATACATATACTCTCAATATGTCCCATTAAAGAGGGGGAGCTCTCCCCGTCTGCCGAGGTCTGCCTGGACTGTCTATAAGAGCTTGAAGTGATTAATTGAGTATAACTCATTTATATCATTAGGGACCCCGACACCCAAGTATCTAAAACTATCCTTTTACCACTTATAGTTACCAATGAATGGGAGTGTATCTTGGTGTGTCTTGCCCAAAGGCAGCAATTCAGTCTTGGAATCATTCATTTTAAAACCAGAGACTTTACCAAAATCCCCCAACAGGGAATTGACCATAGACGTCTGACTAACCGGGTCCTCTAAATACAGCAGAGTATCATCAGCATACAACAAAATTCTTGCTTCTACCCCTCCCACCCTAATGCCTCTATATTCCTCTGATTGTCTAATAAGAGTAGCAAGTGGTTCCATACTAAGGGCAAAGAGAAGTGGAGAGAGAGGGCACCCTTGCCTGGTACCTCTGTAAATTTAAATTTTATTAGACATGACCCCATTAACCTTTACCTTTGCCCAGGGATCCCTATATAGGTTAGCAATCCAACTACGGAACTTATCCCCGAATCCGAATTTAACAAGAGTGTGGTCCAGAAATACCCAATCCAGGTGATCAAACGCCTTCTCCACATCAAGTGACATCACCACCTGAAGAGGCCTGGGAAGGGGTGCTCCCGAGGCAGAGAGCGAGAGAGCATTGAGTAAAGTTTTAATATTATCCTGGCTGTGCCTTCCAGGAATAAAACCTGTCTGATCAGGATGTATCAGATTTGGGATGAATTTCTGAAGGTGAGAGCCCAAACTTTGTGCGAAAATCTTCGCATCTTGATTAATCAAAGAGATGGGACAGTAACTTTCACAGGCAGTAGGATCTTTCCCAGGCTTGGGAAGGAGGGTGACCACCACCTCTCCCCCAAGAGGGCGGAGTGGCACCCTCTTCATGTGCAACATTACAAACCTTCAGTATTAGAGGAGCTAAATCAACCAAAAAGTGTTGATAGAATTCGGCAGTGAAGTCGTCAGGGCCTTTCCTCTATTAAGGGGCTTAATTACTCTTTTCACCTCCGCCTCAGAGATGGTGGCCTCTAACAATCTTCTCTGGGAGTCTTCCAATTTAGGAAGAGGAGTTCACCTTAGAAACTCTGTAACCATCCTGTGATGATCTGGGGACCTTTCCTGACTATATAATTTAGAAAAATATGTACAAAACTCATTTGCGATCTGAGAGGGATTTGTCAGGTCTAACCCCGAGTGCTGTGCTCTGATTTGGGGGATATATCTATCCACTTCTTGTTTTCTTAGATGTAGAGCCAGCAAGTGAGTTGCTCTACTGCCAGTCTCATAATAACTCTGTCTGGTATATAGGAGGAAATTCTCCGTCTTTCTTTGCATCTCACTATTATACGATTCCCTAATTTCCTTCAGTTTTAACAAAATGACTGGATCTCTAGATCTTTTATGTTCTCGTTCCAGTTTGGCTAGGTCATTCAATAACCACCTTTGCTTTATGTAGCCTATGCTTATGTGAAGCATAACAAATAATTTGTCCTCTAAGGACTGCTTTTAAGCCATCCCAGAGTAACCGAATATGTGTATCCTCCTCCCTATTTTCCTGAATATAAAATTGGATGGCATCCTTCATTTGGTCCACAAAAACCTTGTCATTCACTAAACCTGAATCAAAGCACCAAGACCCTTTATCTTTAGCACCTGACCATTGAAAGGTTGCAGTGACTGTGGCATGATCTGAGAAAGTAACTGGGTGAATAATCATATCTACCACAGTATGCGCATTCACCTTTTGCATATAAAACCTATCTAACCTAGAGTAGGAGCCGGAGGACTCAGAGTAAAAGGTGTAGTCATAGGTACCAGGATTTTGCAATCTCCAAGGATCTGCAAGACCGCCCTCTGTGATTAATGACCGAAGTAACCGGGAACTGGAAATGCCCTCTGACCCCCGCCTGGCTGCCCCATAATCTAATTCTGGGTTTTCCACACAATTCCAATCACCTGCAAGGATAATATGGCCCAGGGACAGGGAGGCCACCTTGGAAAAAAGTGGTGAAAAAACTCCTGTTGGCAGGGTGGGGGCATATATTAAAGCAACGTGTATGGAGTGACCCATAAACTCCCCTGAAATAATAACAAATCTGCCCAAACCCTCAATTAAAGTCTTATGAATTTTAAGGGGTAAGCCTCTTCTGACCAGAATGGCCACCCCTGACTTAGAAGCATCTGGATGGGAGTCAGAATATAGAGACCCAACTCACATTCTTCTCAACTCTGCATGTTCTAAAGAAGAAAGTTTGGTTTCCTGTATGCAGGCTAAGTCACATTATAATCGACCCAGTTCTTAAATGACTCTGGCTCTTTTTACTACTCCATTAATACCTTTAACATTAATTGAGGCAATTTTAAGAGACATCATTAGAAAACAGATAACATATATCCCCAAACCCTGTGCATATACCATATTTTTTCCAATAGAGGATCATTCCGAAAGGAGAAAGGTGTGCATAGTGGGTTAAAAAAAAAATCACAAATACCTAGACACACATAAGACATTTGACAAGAAAATAATAAAAAAAAGAAACACTATAAGTCCAAAGCTTCGAAACTGGGATGAATATACCCAGTGTGACTATAAGTGCAGATCAAAAGTTAGAATAGGTACCAGTTAAATCATGGAGTACCAAAGCTCTTCAGAGCTTAGCCCTGAGGATTGATGGTTAGCCTCAGGGAAATAAGGCACTAGGTTTAAAACAGTAGTCAAGCGTCAATATGCTAAGGGTTGAGCACCTAGATATCCAGGGGCCTAAATCCTCTCCTAATTTTAATTCTTCTGGGTTATCTGATGATCTGGGCAAATAACCCCGGGCAATTTTGAACACCAATTTAAAGTAATCGAATTTCGACATTAATGCATTGAAATAACAACTTAACGATATATCCGATTGTTTTGGTAAATTAGAGTTCTAGAGCTCTACAATACTAATAATTAACCTGTGGGTGTAATCTTCTGCCTAAGAATATATCAGGCCCACAGATAAATCATTACTTCTGATGGGGAACACCAGAAAGTGTACCTTCCTCTTCCCTCTGGGAAAAAAAACACCTGGAGAGAAGGATCTGTTAGGCTTGGGTCAATCAGATTCTGCAGGGTACCGAATCCTGAGAGGGTTTAGTTTAAAAGAGCAAAGCATAGTACCCCAGTTATAGTATGCAGGCCTTCGATAGGATCTGATATAGATTATTAATGAAAGCCTCTACCCAGCCTATTATTAACAGAAATGTTTGTGGCTATAGTATGGTGCAGCCAACAAATAATTATCCACAGTCTAGTTTTGGTATACAAGACACCAGAGCATGGGAACCCTGCTCTAATATGCAGGCCTGCAATAGATATCTGATATAGACATTAAATGAAAGTCTTCACTCCGCCTATTATTAGCAGAAATATTCATCGCTATAGTATGGCGCAGCAAACAATTATCCACAGTCTAACTGGACTACAGCTAGGGTTAACAGTAAGCTACCTGCCAGATACATATTATAACATTTAGAAAATGAATCAGAAATGCCCAAAGGGCACTTATCTCCAGTCCAGCTCTTATTCTGGCTTCAGGTAATGGGGATCAGTGGTGGAAATAATCACAGGTGGGAGCCAGGAAGTTATGCATCACTAACATTGTCCCACATGAAATGAGACGCCTACAGTTCCAGGGCCTATTCAGATCAATCAGCTCTGAAAGTCAAACAAAGCACCGGCCCATCAAATCAAAAACAGTCCTGGAAATAGGCATTAAAGTAAGTTCAGCAAATCAAAAGTGTCCCCAATCCACAATATATCCCCCATGCACCAGAGCATGAGAGCCCTGAATGTCCAGAATGAAGAAGAAGGCTGATCTGCAAACCACACAGAAATCTTAAGGTCTTCTTTTTCTGGAGCCATTTTAGAGAGGTCTGCATGCAGAGGCAGTAAAATATCTCCTCCTCTTCCCTCACGTTTATTGGGACTAGGGGCCACTGACCAAAGTAACTCTTCTATTTCTTTCTCCACCTGTCCCTCCTTGGTATTGGGGACTGGAATCTCCATGGCATTGAGGTAAGGGGCAGCCACTAACAGTGAGTCAAACACTTTGACCCCTTCTTGTCTTGGATACATAGCCTTGTGGGATATCTAAGGTACACCTTGCAGCCTTTTTCTCTGAGGGCTTTGACTACCATCAAGATTCTTTTCCTTTTAGTATGCATCACTGGAGGATAGTCCTGATCTAGGTAAACTCTCTGACTGTCGAGATTGAGATCCCTTTTAGCCCAGCCCATTCTAAATACTTTTTCCTTTGTGGTGAAGCGTAGGAATCGAACTATGACAGATTTGGGAGAGCGCTTTGCTTTTGGTGCGATGGCACGATGAGTTCGTTGAATATCCAAATTAAAATCCTCAAATCTAACTCCTTCTTCAGCCAGGCATCCACATAATCCTCCATATTGGGAGGTTCTACTCCTTCTGAGATCCCAAAGATCTGTAGATTATTTTGGTGAGCCCTCGCCTCTGCATCCTCTGCCCTTAAAGTCAGTTCCTGCTCCCTCCTGCGTAGGAATGCGAGGGATCTTCCATAGGCCATATGCTCTCCCTGTAAATTCTCCATATGGGCCTCTACATCCACTGTACAATTTTCTAGTTTTTTAAAGTCTCTGTATGCCCGAGATTCTGGCATCTATACGATGCACTATTTTAATCATATGATGACCATCTGTTTTTGTGAATTTGGAAGCAGCATCTGAACCTGAACCCTCTTATTCGTCTCCTGAAGCTGTGAAAATTGAGGACTGTGAGAGTGCCAGGACGGAAGGCCTCTGAGAGGTTCTATCCACTGAAGTGCTTCTGCTCGAAGTAGGAGGTCTCTTTTTAGTTCACCCCATATCCCAAAGTAGTAGAGCACAGCAATCACTTAGTTTTGGTAGGATTTAACACGCGATGGCGTCTGATTACAGAAATTTAAGCTGCCCGAGGTTACGGAGCTCTGCCCTAGACCACCATCTATACGTGTGACATCACCAGAAGTCAACAATTTCCATTTTTGTTCAGCATGTTACTGTTTGATTTTTGCAGAGAGAGCACTTCTCAGTGCACACAGTGTCCCCAAGATGGCTCCCTTTTGCTGTTCATAAGGTGTCACAAATATTGGTAGCATAATTAAATGTGCCTGAAAGTTATTTTTGATTAGCCCCATTGCTCTGAGCACTACTGGAACAATTTGTGTGTCCTTATTCCACATCTGTTTGGTTTCTGATTGCATATTCTGGTATTTCAGGATTTTGTATTTCTCTGTATGCAGGACACTATAATCACTAGGGGGTGGCTATTTTGATCAGCAATGCTGCCTTTGTTCTTTTTTCTTGTATTATAATATCTGGTTTTCTCCTGGGGTTAGTGTCTCCAAATGTTCAGGGATTTATAGTACCATGATGAGAATAGACCCCATTCTTAAGCCAGGGCATATTTAAAGTATCAGGAAATCAGTACTTTCTTAGTCTTTGATGTTTTCTGAGAGAGCGCCTCTCAGCATGCCCATCATCCCCAGGATGGCTTCCTTTTGTAGTTCATATTGGAAAGATGTGTGTGTCCTTTTTCCACATCAGTTTAGTTTCTGTTTGCATATCTTGGTATTTCATGATTTTGTGTTTTGATCAGCAATGCTACCTTTGTTCTTTTTTCTGGAGTTAGCATCTCCAAATATTCAGGGATTTCTAATATCATGACAAGAATAGACCAGATTTTTGAGCCAGGGCATATTAGGAAATCAGTACTCTATTAGTCTTTGATGTTTGTTGAGAGAGCTTTTCTCAGCACATGCAGTGTCCCCAGGATGGCTTCCTTCTGCAGTTCATAAGGTGTCACAAATCTTGGTAGCATATTTAGGCATACCTGAAAGTTCTTTTTCATTAGCCCTGCTGCTCCGAGCACTATTGAAATGATTTGTGTGTCCTTATTCTACATCAGTTTGGTTTCTGATTGCATATCCTGGCATTTCATGATTTTGTGTCTCTATGTATGCAGGACACTGTAATCACTAACAGTGGCTATTTCAATCAGCAATGCTACCTTTGTTCTTTTTTCTTGTATTAGAATATCTGGTTTTCTTGCTTCCACTTTATTGACTGTTGGTATCAGGTGATCCCATGTGATCACTGTTTCTTCATTCTCTGTGATTCATTGTGGTTCATGTTTCCAGTGCTTCTCTGCTACCTGTATGTTGTAATGTTTGCATAGTTTCCAGTGGCTCAGTCTTGCTACATTGTTGTGCCTTTCAGTATGCAGACCTTCTGCCATGAGTACTTCCCATCCAGTTACAAGATGAGCAACTGTTTCTAGTTCTATACTGCAGAACCTGCACTTGTCTGTTTTATTCATTTTTCTCTATTGATTTTGTGAACCATCTTGTGTATAATCCACTATCTTGGGCTGCCATTATCAATCTCTCTTCTCATGACTTAAATTCTCCTCTTTTTAACCACTCGTGGGTCAAGTCTTGATCAACCTGCAGTTGTTCCAAAAGCTCCCTGTATTTTTCACTGTAATTATGCACTTTTCAGTTTTTCTTTCTTCTCTGTTGGTCTTTGTCCTTATATTCCTTTTTCTGATTCTTTGCACTTTCTGTTGCTGGCTGTTCCTTATCTACTGGTGGCTTAACATCCATCTTTGCTACCTTCCTGAAGACTTCTTCTAATTTGATGAGTGACATCATCTTAGGCTTGTTTTCTTTATGCTGCAGGACCTTGACTATGCTTGGGTCCAAGGATGTCTGTATGCAGCCTCACTATTGTGGACCTGTATGTGTAATCAATCTTGAGGAAGCCCATGCCTTCCTCAGAACTTGGAATGTATAATCTTGACATACACTGGGTTTTGTATATTAACTGGTAAGCATGGAGTAGTTTTCTTGTTTTTATATCTAAATGGTTCAACACTTTCTGTGGCCAGTCTATCACTCCAAAGCTATATGATATCATAGGAAGAGTGAGTTGATTTTTAGTTTGCACTTTGTTTCGTGATGTCAAAGACATTTTCAATGTAAGCTTTAGTCTTCTGAAATATTCCTTGCTGATTTTTGCTCTCATTTGTTCATGTTGTATTGTTGCTCTTTCTTCTTTCCCAGATATTTGTACACTCCCTCTTGTTCAAGTACTTTTATGTCACAGTCATCTGTCAGGTTGATGTTTTCTTTACAAGTTAACTTTCCTGCTATAAATGTTGCTTTGGCACATTTATCTAGGCCAAATGTCATCTGTATGTCATCAGAGAAGGTCTTGACAACTTGTAGTTGTATTTTCAAGTGTTTATCAGATGAACTGTAAAGTTTCAGGTCATCTACAAAAAGAAGGTGAGATGTTAGTTGCTGATCATTCTGGTTTCTGGAATTCAGGTTGTGTCCATAACCTAGGTAATTTATTAAGCTACTTAATGGGTTTAGGGCAAGGCAGAACAGGAGTGGTGACAAGGAGTCACCTTGAAATATCCCTCATTGGATCTTTATGCTTGGAATGGTGATTTGACCTTTGTCGTGGTTTAACTGCAGGGTGGTTTGCCACTTTCTCATAGTAGCTGTGATGAAGTTTATCAGTATGGGATGTATCCTATAGATTTGTAAACATTCAATGGTCCGACAGTGTGGGATGCTGCCAAATGCTTTTCTGTAGTCAATCCATGCTACACTAAGATTTCGGGCATATTTTGCAATTCTCCATCATGGCTTTGTTCAGCAGAAGGTGGTTCTTTGTACCATATGATTTTCTTTTATTGCCTTTTTGTTCCAATGCCATGAGCTTGTTACAATCTAAATGGTTATAAACTCTATTTGTAACAATTCCAGTGTAAAGTTTATATGTTGTTGGCAAACAGGTTATTGGGAAATAGATCTTGGGGAGATTGTTATAATTGAATGGTTTGGATTTAACTGAAAGTATGGTATTCCCTGTTGTTAGCCAGGTGGGTGTCTACTCAGGATGTGCATGTACATAGTTTTACAGGTGGTTAAGTCATGGTGTAGGGATTTTAATGCTTTTAGCCAGAAGTTGGGCACAGCATCTGGACCTGGAGTTTTCCCAATTGGGAGCCTTCTTTAACTTCACTTCTATCTCCTTAGTTGTTACATCAGGCCATTCCATTCCCTTGGCATTAACATTTCCTAAGCTGTCTTTTACTTCCTGCATCCAGTCTGCACCTCTTTTGTGTTTGACTGAATCTTCGTAGATGCTTCTCTAAAATTCCTACATTTCTTTCTTATATGGTGGTATTGTTACTGTGGTTGTTTTCTTTCCCAGTTCCCTATAAACCTTCTTTGGGTCTTCTCTGAACCATTTGTTTTGTGTTTTTTCTTTGTTCTTTTCCATATATCTTCTGAGCTTCTCAGTTTGAGCAGAACTCCTGAGTTTGTTACTAGAGAGGGTAACATTTAGATCCTGGTCTGTTTTAATGCAGTACTTTTCTCTGATTTCATCTACTTTTCTGAGTACTTTCATTAATCTATTTCCCTATCTGAACTCCTCCTGCAATGATACTTCAGATCTTAGCTCCTTCACTGTCCTCTCTAACCAGTGTTTCCATGGTGGTGTGTTGCATTTCATTTTCTTTTTGTTCTTAATTCCTTGCTTTTTTAGCACTACTCTGTGTGTTAGTCTGGCTGTACAGTAGTGTATTCTGTTTATCTCAGTAGGGGTAACTATTTTGATCATCAATGCTACCTTTGTTCTTTTTTCTTGTATCACAATATCTGATTTTCTCCTGGGATTAGTGTCTCCAAATGTTCAGGGATTTATAGTACCATAACAAGAATGGACCCCATTCTTTAGCCAGGGCATATTTAAAGTATCAGGAAATCAGTACTGTATTAGTCTTTGAAGTTTGCTGAGAGAGCTTTTCTCAGCACATGCATCATACCCAGGATGGCTTCCTTTTGAAGTTCATAAGGTATCACACATATTGATAGCATATTTAGAAGTGCCTGAAAGTTCTTTTTGATTACCCCATTGCCCCGGGCACTACTGGAATGATTTGTGTGTCCTTATACCACATCAGTTAAGTTTCTGTTTGCATATCTTGGTATTTCATGATTTTGTGGCTCTCTGTATGCAGTATACTGTAATTACTAGGGGTGGGTATTTTGATCAGCAATGCTACCTTTGTTCTTTTTTCCCGGGGTTAGTGTTTCCAAATGTTTAGGGATTTCTAATACTGTGGCAAGAATGGACCCCATTCTTTAGCCAGGGCATATTCAAAACTCAAGAAATTAGTACTGTATTAATCTTTGATGTTTGCTGACAGCGCTTTTCTCAGCACATGCAACATGCCCAAAATGGCTTCCTTTTGAAGTTCATAAGGTGTCACAAGTATTGGTAGCATATTTAAATGTGCCTGAAAGTTCTTTTTGATTAGTCCCATTGCTCCAAGCACTACTGGAACAATTTGTGTGCCCTTATTCCACATCAGTTTGGTTTCTGACTGCATATCTTGGTATTTCATGATTTTGTGTCTCTCTGTATGCAGCACACTGTAGTCACTAGGGGTGGCTATTTCAATCAGTAATGCTACCTTTGTTCTCTTTTCTTGTATTACAATATCGGGTTTTCTTGCTTCCACTTTCTTGGCTGTTGGTATTGGGTGATCCCATGTGATCATTACTTCTTCATTCTCTGTGATTCTTTGCGGCTCATGTTTCCAGTGTCCCTCTGCTACCTGTATGTTATAGTGTTTGCACAGTTTCCAGTGGATCAGTCTTGCTACATTGTTGTGTCTTTCAGTATACAGGCCTTCTGCCATGAGTACTTCACATCCAGCCACGAGATGCGCAATTGTTTCTAATTCTGTACTACAGAACCTGCACTTGTCTGTTTCTCCTGTTTTTTCTACGGATTTTGTGAACCATCTTGTGCGTAGCCCACTATCTTGGGCTGCCATTATTAGTCTCTCATCTTGTGGCCTAAATTCACCTCTTTTTAACCACTCATGGGTCAGGGCTTGATCGACCTGTGGTTGCTCCAGTAGCTCCCTGTATTTTCCACTATAATTATGGGCTTTCCAATTGTTTTTTCTTTTCTGTTGGTCTTTATCCTTATACTCCTTTTTCTGATTCTTTGCATTTTCTGTTGCTGACAATTCTTTATCTACTTGTGGATTGACATCAATCTCTGCTACCCTTCTGAAGGTTTCTCCTAATTTGATGAGTGAAGTCATTTTTTCCCTGTATGAACCTGCTGATGTCTTATGAGGCTAATAAAATGTGTAAAACTCTTGTTGCATTCAGCACACTCATATGGTTTCTCCCCCGTGTGAATTCGCTGATGTATTTTAAGGTTATTCTGTGTAGAAAAGCTCTTGTTACATTCAGCACAGTTATATGGTTTCTCCCCCGTGTGAACTCGCTGATGTCTATTCAGATGACTCTTGCTGGAAAATCTCTTGTTACATTCAGCACAGTTATATGGTTTCTCTCCAGTGTGAATTCGCTGATGTTTTATATGGCTGCTCAGTTGTGTAAAACTCTTGTCACATTCAATGCATTTATATGGTTTCTCCCCCGTGTGAATTAGCCGATGTGTTCTGAGGCTATTCTGTGATGCAAAACTCTTGTTACATTCAGTACAGTTATATGGTTTCTCCCCTGTGTGAATTCGGTTATGTCTAATCAGATCTCTCTTGCTGGAAAAACTCTTGTTACATTTAGCACAGTTATATGGTTTCTCCCCAGTGTGAATTTGCTGATGTGTTATAAGACTACCCTGTTGCGCAAAACTCTTGCAACATTTCACACATTTATATGGTTTTTCCTCTGTGTGAATTCGCTGATGTGTTATGAGGCTGCTCTGTCGTGTAAAACTCTTGTTACACTTAGCACATTTATATGGTTTCTCCCCGGTGTGAATTCGCTGATGCATTACGAGGCTGTTCTGTTGTGTAAAACTCTTGTTACATTCAGTACATTTATACGGTTTCTCCCCTGTGTGAATTTGCTGATGTCTTATGAGGCTGCTCTGGTGTGTAAAACTTTTGTTACATTCAGCACATTTATATGATTTCTCCTTTATGTGAATTTGCTGATGTGTTATGAGGCTACTCTGTCGTGTAAAACTCTTGTTACACTCAGCACATATGTATGGTTTCTCCCCTGTGTGAATTCTCTGATGCATTCTGAGGCTGTTCTGTCGTGTAAAACTCTTTTTACATTCGACACATTTATATGGTTTCTCCCCTGTGTGAATTCTCTGATGCATTCTGAGGCTGTTCTGTCGTGTGAAACTCTTGTTACACTCAACACATTTATATGGTTTCTCCTCCTTGTGAGAACATTGATGTATCATTAGGTGATCTTTCTGGGCAAATGTTTTCTTACATTCAGCAGATTTCAATTGCCTCTCCCCCATATGAATTTGCTGATGTATTAGGTGGCTTCTCTGTGACGTAAAACTGTCGCATTCAGAGCATTTATTTTTCCATTCTCCTTCATGAATCTGTTGCTGTGCAGAAATGAGAGGATAGTCATGAAAACGTTTCCTACACTGAGGATACTGATGGAGTCTCTCTGTTGTGTTACACAGCTGACATTTCCCAAGTGGTGATTTGTGGATCCAACTCTCATTGCACTCAATGATCCTGCTGACTAAAAATAGATATTTTATTAGTATTTTTCTTTCAGAAAGGAAACAAATTTGTCAGGTATTTTTCCTTAACCTCTCTGTAAGCTATAACAATTTTGTTGAGATTTAACCACTGGAATATGTTTTTTAAAATATCCCCATATAAAATACTTTGGATTAAATGATGCTTTCTATAACATTAATTTCTTGCTTTTATATAGTATAGTGCTGTGGTTTAGGTTACTGAGCTTCAAACCAGGAGATGCGGGTTTGAATCCCACAGCCCCACCTGCATACTGTGCGACCCTGAGCAAATCACTTAACTTCTTTGTGTTGCTAGGCTGCACTTGGAAACAAGCTTCAGCTTAGTGTTCCTTTCTGGTTAAACAATTTCCCCTTTCCCTTCCCCCAATTATACTTAATATTGTTACAATTTGTATGACCAATTCTGGCTCCTCCTTTGTCATAACCCGATCACAGGGTGTATAACAGGTACAAAAACATGGCGAAAGGGTTATGCTAACAAAAAGCAGAAAGTGAACAGGACAAAGGACTATTATGCATATCAAACAGAACCACACAGCAAACCCTCCTACTAGCTATACAAATACAGACACATTTTCAAAACGTAGGCAGTAGCCAGAGCCAGCCAGAGTAAAATATAACTGCAAAAACTGTTAAGAAAATGTTTTAACATTTTAAATGCAGGTAGTAGATTGACATGGAGTGAAATATAACTTCAGCTGCCCCTCCCCAATCACCATTTTCAAAAGCCAGGCAGTAGCTTGGCAGAGTAAAATACAACTGCAGTTATCCACCCCCCCAGTAAAAAACATGTTTTTTTTGTGGGTTTTTTTTGTTAGTTGTTTAACCAGGACTAGCACACTAAGCTGAAAGCTTTTTTACATGTGCAACCTGGGAGCACAAGGAAGTTAAGTGACTTGCTCAGGGTCACACAGTCTGCAAGTCTGCAAGTTTGCATTTCTAAATGTGGGCAGTGGAGAGACAAACCATCGAAGTATTTCTTAATTATGCAAAGTCCTGAGGTTTGGGCAGCACCTCCAGCTTGCACTTGCCCTTACCCCTTATGTTTAATGAAATGGTACCTTTGCAGCATTTGTTGGTGATACAATATCACTTTCTTCCTTACTCTGTTAATGTCTCTCATCTATTATGTTGTCTGTTTGTATCTACGATTATTAGGCAGAGTCTCAGTAATATTGGGAGCATGACTCCACAATGTGCCAGTACTCTGCAGTTATTCCCTCATCACCCCCATAAAAAAAAATTAAAGATAACAGGTGAATTAGGTGACAGTAACAGAAATGAGGGTCATAGAGTACCATTATGGAGAAAGATCCATTATTTACTAGTAACAGTTGATCTTTGTGGCGATCCCCATAGAGCCATAATGCAGTGGATTGTAAGCCACTGGCATCAGGACCTTGCTGAAAATGTTTGCATGATGTGACCACCCATGTCAATGTTCCTGCATACACATCTATGGTGCACACTGGTTCCTATACAATGGGGGTGGCACCCAATCATTTCAGTTTCCTACCACCATTGGAGTTATAAACATCTACCGATCATGCCACAATTCAGGAGGGGTGCAGTGAACACTGCCCGGCACCCAGCTAGTGGCAGCAGGGGCTTATGGGGTAGATTCACTATATAGAGCAATGCTAACAGGCTGAAAGGAAAGGTCTACCACATCAGAGAGAGAGATGGTGGATAGGAAAGTTATGACTCTATGGAGATCTCAAAGCTCTACTGTAACTGGTACATAATGGTCCTATCTTCTTCGAGAGTGTCTGCATACAGCAATAATAGACTGGAAACTTTCTAAGCAGTAACAACCCCAACAGGGTGATTTTCCATCAGGACAACAAATCTTGGAAGACTGCAAGGTCGAAACCTGCCCTCCTAATGGAGATCAGAACTGTAATGCCTTTGTCACTACCCATCTTGATTGCTGCAATTCCCTTTACCTAGGGCTACCTGGGGTTGATATCCGCCACCTGCAGCTGGTGCAGAATGCGGCAGCCAGGCTTCTGACTGGGACGTCTAAAACCAGTGATATTATACCTGTGCTCTGCAAACTGCACTGGCTGCCTGTTTGGTGGCAGATCACCTTTAAGGTTGGTTTACTAACCTTTAAAGCCCTACATGATCAGGGACCTGGTTACCTGAAAGATCTCCTGATTCCCTATTGCCCCCTCCACCCTCTCCATTCCACCAATGAGGGATTGCTGGAGATTCCCAGGGTTCAATTGAAGACATCAGGATCCCGTGCTTTTGCTTTTTCAGCACCAACCCTGTGGAATTCTCTACTTCATTAGTTGAGAGAATGCCCAACTGTCAACAGTTTCAAAGTTAGTTTAAAGACATATTTATTTAGTCTAGCTTTTATTTAATTATGGTCGATATATTTTAATGCTGTTTTAATCTATATTATGTATATGTTTTTATGTACAGCACCTTGGCTCTGAAAGGTGCTATATAAATAAAGTTGATTTGATAATGCTTAATAAAAGTGTAACTCATATGCCAGGTAGAAGGCCTGCCAATATCAGCTGCTGAAACTGACCAGGAGCAGGTCACTGAGGCTGCCATACCCCATGTGGCATGTGTAGTAATGGTACCTAGTAGGTCCTGCCCCACCTTCCTGTAGCAGTACACAATGCAAGAGATCCATCTGGAAAGACACTGCTTGGAAACTGGTCTACGCCTGGTTCCAGTGCCAAAGGAAGCAATCTATTAAGAGGAACTAGCATAGTTTTTTGTAAGGTCCAAACAGTACCAAAGGGTTGCACGGAGCTCAAATGAGTGGGGTCAATACATAATGCCAACCAATTTCTGTTAAGCACCAGAAAAGTGGTTCGCTAATCAAGGCTTGTAATTCGGATACATTTCTGGCCAAAGTAATAGTGACAAGGAATTAAAGACATCTGTAACTGCTACTTGAAGTCACAGGAAGAATCAGACTCAAAAGGGACTTTAGTCAGAGATTGCAATGAGGGCTCAGACCCCAAACTGGAACTAGTTTGTGAACTGGAGGGGCTATGTTAGGAACCTGTGAAACATATCCAACTAGGTCACTACAAGTGTTTCTGATAGAGCATGTAAAGTCAAAATGACTGACAAGGGAAACTTCACCAAGGAGTTTACGCTGTGGTTAATGTTGTGGTTAATGTTTGTTTTACTTTAGAAAAGGTAAGCCATTGTTACCTACTGTGTAGCGTCGGCTGTTTTGTGTGCTGTGGTCCTTGGCATGCATCTTTTCTCCCACATTGCTTGTTTTTGTTGCAGACCTGTTGCCCCCTCGGCAATAGTGGTGAAAGTGGCGGTGATAAGACTGGGTCAGGGAGGCAGGATGATCCACAGTCTGAACCCAGAGGTTTAGGGATTGGAAGAGTGCTGAAGATAGGACTGTGTGCTGATGGCTGTGGACGAGAGAATATCCTTAAGTGGTCCCAGTGGTGTTTTGACAGTGTTTCAACAGTCCTTCAGTGAAAAGGATGTTACTCTGTTTCCGGCAAACTTAGGAGTATAACTGAAACTAAGACAGAGTAAAACTGTGCATGATATGTTATGCTATGATTTAAGGATCTAAAGATATTAAAGACATAAAAGACATAAAAGGAAAAAGCCAAAAAAAAACGTTTTATCTTGGATATGATTTTTGAAAGTTATGTACAAACGAGCCTAGAGCAGTAGGGTATTGGACATTCTAGTTAATGAGGATTTTTAGTTTTGAAGGTTTTTCTATTTTTAGTTTATTTTAAGAAAATTGCTTTTTAACTTTGGTGCCAAGGCTGTGATCACGTGTTAAGGATAGCCTATGTAAGCACAGAGTTGTAATCTGACGTCAGACGCCAAATTCATCAGAGACACTTGGATGCTGAGCAGGCTGTAAAGAGTGCGGGCTAGAATCAGGCCATTTTTTATATATATACTCTGGCCTATGGCTTTATTGCACTCCCACTATGAAATAGTTATAGTTATACTGTGTGCCTATGTTTTATTTGAACTGTGCTATTTTGCCGCTTGGCCTGCTTGAAGAAGCGCTTCTTTATTACTACTAAATACTGAATCGAAGCTTTGTGTGTGCTCTTCTAAATCACCAAATTTTGGTCTGTCTGGTTGGGTTAGGAATCCGGTCGGGATATTAAAAAAAAGGTAATAAGGAATAAAAAATGCCCAGACAAGTAAGTTGCCTTTTTTTAGTAGAACTTTACCTGACACTAACAGCTTATTTAGCTAAATGTTTAGTTGGATGGGGGTTGGTCAATTAAGTCAAAAATATTAAACTGTTTTTTCCCACCTGAACTAGACTGGTTAGGGGCCGAAGAATTAAATAGAGTAAATTAGGGCAAATAGAGAAAATTAGAAATTTAGAAAACTTTCGTCCTTGTTTCCCTACTGTACATTAGGTGGGATTTTTACCTTCTTTTTTGTGTTCCCCTTGCAGTGCTGCCCTGGGTCTATATACAGGGTGGGTGTGAAGAATTTTGTAAACCCCACATGATAAGAGAGGTCGCTGGAGTGAGAATTGAGGCATGGGATGTTGGCCTATGAAGGACTATTAAGACAGAAGCCTAGAGGAGTGAAACATTTTGCCTGGGGGAACCATTCATACCTATTCTATATTTAAGGACTATATAAATTTGTGAGCGGCAAGAACTTGTTGAGAATTCCAAAGAAGTCTTGGATTTATTGGATTTGTTTGTTCTACTCTCAAAAAGAAGGAAGGAAGAGCGCTGAAGCACTGAAGAGTGATTGAGACAATAAGAACTGTGTATAAAATAGTCCGTGGGACTTATTCATACAGTAGTAGCCACAGACATTGTCAGTTATTTCCAGATATTTTGTGAAATTTCTGAAGAGTTTCTCTCTGCTGCCTCTACTATGGAAATGCAGAAACAGGAGATATTTCTGGAAATATCACAGAAATTTCGGGAAATAGCTGGCAGTGTCTGTGGCTACTACTGTAAGTAATGTTGCAGCTATTTTAGTGTGAAACTACCCTAAACAATTGACTGCAAAAGAGGGTGAAGTAATAAATGACTGTGAAGGGAAGTGATTGTGTGATTAGCAATGCTGAGGGAGTGGGACAGTTGATAACTGAATTTTCCTGTGGTGCTCTGTGGATATAGGGACAGCAAAAGCTGTAAGGTGTTAGTAGCATGATGACAAGACACCTTAAAAGAAAAAGGGGGAAAAGTAACCAAAGACAGAAATAATAACCCTATAATTAAAAAAAGCAAGAAGAACAAATTAAGAAAAAGAACTGCATGAATTTAAAAGGGAAAAAAAGTCATCTGCTGACACCGGGGTATCAGAAAGATTTAGTGGGAAAAAGAGAGGTATTAAGAATTCAGAGCTCGAGCCTGATACCTCTAACTTCTTCCCCAATAAGTCTTCTGATCACCCACTGCTACAGCAGATAAAAGAACTAGAAAAAGAAGTGAAAAAATAGAAACTTCAATACAAAGCGATCTAAAGATAGATTTAAAGGCAGAAACTAAAAAAAATAGCACAGGAGGGCCAAGTGAATTCAAGTAAGGAGGGGAGTAAGGCCCCCCTGGAAGAAAGTGGAAGAAGGGAGATAGGGGGTGGACTAATGGAGAGGTTTGAATATGAGAATATGGTAGGCTCCTTTCTGAACCAGTTTGATGAATTTCTGACTCCTTATACAAATAGAATAGTGTTAGATCCTCCATCCAAATGTCCTCCTATCCTTACACATCTGTGGGAGACTAAAGGAAAAGAGTGTGAACAAAAGCCAGTGTCACCTTATTTAGGAAATGTTGCAAGAGAAAAAGCAATGAGGACCTATGGAAGACCAATAGAGGGACACAATACTCTATTACAGGATAGGGATGGAGAAAACAGTAAAGCAATTGAAGAGCTAAGAGCAGAAGTAGTGTATGGAAACAGTTTACTTTTGGAAATCCTGGTTGTACTAAAGAGTAAGTTAACTAAAGAGAATATGGAAGAGAAGGAAGAAAGGGATACAAAAGAAGCTGTAAAAGATAATAAGAATAAAGGAAGAACAATAAAGGATATAACAGACTCAGTAGGTAGGAAGGAAAAGTTGGAAATTAAACAATGTGTGCAACAATTAAAAGTACAAAAAGAAAATGTAAAGAGGAGTAATCAGTCAGTGAAGGAAAAAGAAAAGATGATGAGGGAATTTCATGATAAAAAGGAGTTGAAATAATGGGAAAAAAGAGGGGTCAGAGAGAAGAAAAGGTGAGTTTGTCAGGAAGCGGAGAATAGAAGGTTTATTACAACAAAGGTTACGCATCATGTGGAAAACTCCATAGTTACAGACAGTAGTAAGTATAAAGAAAAAGGAAGTGAAAGATGTCTAAAGGAACAGACTGGAGAGGATACTGAATATAATATTCAGAGAAAGAACAGTAAAAAAATAGTTACAAAATAAGTGGTAAAAGATAGAGATGGAAGTTTAAAAGAAGAAAAAATGAGGAAGGGCTTAATAAATCCAATGGTCTTTTTCAGGGGAATTCTGAGGTCTAAGAATGAAAATACGACTACACTTAAGATAGCAGTGTATAACATCTGTAAAGGTCTAATGGGAAATCAATTCAGATGGAATTAATATTGGTTCAGTGTACTGATATATGACGGGAAAAGAAAAGGGCTGGATTTGTATGGTAACATAAAAGATTGGAGTAAGACAGTTGATTTTGGATGCTAAATCTGATTTTCAAAAAGTAGGGGTAAGAGCAGAAACAACCATCTGCATGGATAAAGAAAGACCAGAGGCTAGTAAGAATTTAGCAGAAGAAGAAACTATGATTTCAAGGACAGAGACAGAGTTGGGACCAACAAGGAAATTTCAAATACAGAAAAGAATAACAAATTACTGGGAACCAATACAAAAAGAATATTCATTATAGGATAGTGGACAGTCAGGGCCTAAAGATAGGATGATTACAGGAAGGAAAATCAGAGGCCCGAGGATTAATAACAGTGTGATATTGACATCTAATGATTGTTCTGTAATAGATTTGGGCACCCCTTCCATGAATAGTGCAAGGGGAACTAGGTATTACCCACTGGAACCCAAAGTGTTTCTTAATTGACAGGAAAGGGAAAAAATATTGTCTTCCCCCAAGATTAAAGAGCTTGAAGTAATTTCCTAGAATATAGCAGGATTAGGAGACAAAATGAAGGACTTGAGTTGGTGGAATTTTGTCTCAAAATTTGCGGTGATACTTCTACAGGAAACTTGCATATCCAACCAGGCGGGGTATTACTTTGAGGGATACCAGACCTGGGGGATTAAAGCACAAAAAACTGCAAAATATGGGAGGCCCTCAGGAGGGGTTTTGTACCCTCGTAAAAACTGATTTGGGGATAGAAGTAAAATGTATTGTGAAGAATGAAATATATAACATTCTGGGTGTTGTGCTATTTAAGGATGGAAAGCCCATTTGTGTAATCTTGAATGTATATTTAGTCCCTAAGGACAAGTTGAAAGAAATGTCTAACAGAATGGAAATTTTGCAAGATGTGCTTTTGAATTTACAAGTAAGATACCCAGGTGTTACTACCATATTGGGTGGGGATTTGAATGCAAGGGTGGGAATTCAAATTGAAGACCCATGCAATAACTGGAATCTGGATGACATCTTCAGAATTCCTATAAGGACGTCTTTGGATTTGAAAATTAATAAACAAGGACAACTATTACTAGATATTCTATAAATGACTAACATGAGGATGTTGAATGGTAGAGCTGTAGGGGATAGAGAGGGAAAGTGTACCTATATGGGAGTCAAGGGAGCTAGTGTCTTAGACTATTTTATAGTTGATGATGATTCCTTTTTTCTTGTATCTAAAATGAGAATTCTGGAAATATGGGACAGTGATCATTTCCCTGTCACTTTAAGTATAGACTTATTGGTGACAGGGAATTTGAGAACAGAAGATAAGGAAAAGAGATTTTTGGAAAATGAGTATATACAGGTATGTAATAGGAAGAGAATAAAATGGACAGAAGAGACTCAAGGAGAACTTCAAATATTGCTACAAGAAAAGTCTATTCTGCAGCAAAAATTGAGACGTATCAAATACTATCAGGAAAGAGAGAAAGATAATATGGAGCAGAATAGTCAAGTGATGGAAAAAATGAATATTAGGCATGGGGAAGATGAATGTTTTGGGGTGTGTGAAAACATGATTTTGGATAAGTTAAAGGTTGGTAGAGAAAGCAGGACAGGCAGGAGAAATTTGAAAGAAATTGGAAGGGTTAAATGGTTTGATAGAGAGTGTGTTAGTGCAAAGGCCAGAATCGTAAAACAGGGGAAAAGAATGAAAAATACAAAAGAATCACAAGATAGGATAGCCTTTATAAATCTAAAGCATCAATATACGATGATAATAAATACAAAAAAACTAAAATACTCTAGTGACCTGTGGTATGCCCTTCAGACATCAATAATGGAAAAGGACACAAAGTCTTTCTGGAATTTAGTGGCATATGGCATGAGTAATCTTAGGAAAAACATAGAAACTTATATTAGCTCAGAGGCCTGGATTAATCATTTTAGAAGAATATACAGAATAGAGGAGAAGCCCGTGGGGAGTACGAGAGAAAAAGTTGAAGATCAAGGAACTATCCTGGTAGATGAAAATTGAGATGAGTTTACAATAAGAGAAGTGGTGGCAGCAATTAAGGCCCAAAAGAATAATAAAGCCCCAGGCCTTGATGAAATAGACGCAGAGATATATCAATCAGATATGGAATGGTGGGCAGAAATATTAACTCCAACATTTAACTATATGGTAAGAGTGAAAAAAATCCCGGCAAGTTGGGCGGTGGGTGTAATTGTACCTATACATAAAAGGGGCCCTATAGAAGATCTGGGCAACTATAGACCAATCACCCTGTTAAGTATAACCTTCAAAATCTGTGCTAGACTTCTGTTGATTAGATTAGAACACTGGGTAGAAGAAAATAATATTGTATCTCTTTTTCAGGCTGGGTTTAGAAAGCGAAGATCAACTCTAGACCCTATTTTTACACTTATTCATATTGTAAATAAATATGTAAAGAAGGATGGAAGAAAACTATACGTGGCATTTATAGACATTAAAGCAGCGTTTGACAGTGTTAATAGGGAAATTATGTGGCAAGTGAATGTTAGCTCAGAAATTGAAATATACAACAGAAACTCATTTAAACTTTCTTCAAAGGGGGTGGGAGATGCATGAAATTCAAGGCCACTGATTTAAACAAGAATATGCAGCTAAAGTGGAATTTTTTATTAGCTAATGCCTGAAGTCTTACCAATAAATTTGATGAGTTAAAGTTAATATTGCATATCTCTCATATACACATCTGTGCCATCGCCGAGACATGGTGGAATGATAGAGATACCTGGGATAGGGTAATTCCTGGTTACGCACTTTATTCAAAGGACAGAACTATCTCAAAAGGCAGAGGGGTAGCACTCTATATCGGATAATATATTTTCTGAGCGCATTGATACAACATGCTGGGGTAACTCCAAAGTATTATGGATTAAAATTGCACCACAAAATGCCCCCATATTAAATATAGGCCTTGTGTACAGACCACCATCCATTAGTAAATCAGAAGACATTATACTGATAGATGTTATTAAACAATTGGTATCGGCTAATAATGTAATACTTTTGGGGGACTTTAATCTCCCCGGAATTAACTGGGATGCACACGAAGCTGCTAATCCTATGGAAACTAAATACCTGGAGATTTTAAATTTGGCTGCAATGGAAGAATATGCATTAAACAACACTAGGGGGAGCATATTCTGGATCTGGTGTTGAGCAATCTGAATAGTAATATACAAAACTGTACAACTTTATCCCCACTTGGATCTAACGATTATGCTACAGTTAGTTTTGAATATTTGGGCAATCTGGGGAATTATACTGGCAGTACAACCATTTACAGGTATGATAAAGCAAATTTTGACCTGATAGGAAAAGAACTGGCAGAATGGAATTGGCAACTTGAATTTGCAGATCTATCAATAACAGAAATGTGGGGGAAATTAAAAAGCATTGTTTGCTTACTGGTACATAAGCATGTACCAGTAACAAGGAAATATAATGGATCCAAAAAATCTCTCCCCCATGGCTGACCCCTCCAGTCAGGAAATTAATTGAACAAAAAAATATTGCATATTTGAGGGCAAAACAGAGTAATAACAGTATTTGCTGGGAATTGCACAAGGAGCGTTTAAAAAAATACAAAAAAGGAAATTTCTACAGCAAAAAGGAATTATGAATATAAATTAGCAACTAAAGTACAAAATAATTATAAATCATTTTATTCATATATCAACTCTAAAAGGGGTAATAATGGAACCATTACCTCCCTAAAAAAAACAGGATGGTGAGTTGACCTCAGATAATCAGGAGATGGCTGAACTATGTAATACATACTTCTCAGTATTTAATATAGGGCCATATGTAGTAAAAAATGATAGGAATGTATCTCCAGGTTGGAGTATTAAACTTAGTACCACTGATGTACCTAAAAGATTACTGGAATTAAATCCTAATAAGGCACAGGGACCAGATGGAATACATCCGAGAGTTATTAAAGAACTAGCACATGTGCTGACAGATCCAGTCACTCATATTTTCCAGAAATCTCTGAGGTACCAGATGAATGGAGGCAGGCTATGGTTATTCCTAGATATAAAAAGGGATCAAAACAGGAGGTAGCAAACTATAGACCCATTAGCTTGACCTCGGTCTTGGGTAAGATCTTAGAGAAAACAATTAGGGACCAGATCTTGGATTTTCTAAATAGTGAAGGTATTACTGATTGCACACAGCATGGATTTACAGAGGGTAGGTCGTGTCAGACCAACTTCCTAGAGTTTTAAGGCAGGGTCAATAAAGCCCTGGACATGGGTAATTCAATAGATATTGTATTTCTTGATTTCACAAAGGCATTTGATAAAGTGCCACATGAAGAGTTGATTAAAGCTCTCAAAGAACTAGGGGTCCATGATAATCTAACTTACTGGATAGTGGCTTGGTTAAAAGACAGGAGTCAGAGAGTGTGCATTAGAGAAGAATGTTCTGACTGGGTGGATGTGACCAGTGGGATACCCAAGGGATCCGTCTTGGGCCCTTCCCTTTTTAATCTATACATTTTGACAATGTGTGCCAAAAACGGGGTATGGCTATCCAAATTCGCAGACGGCACGTGGGTGGGACTTCCTGTTAATAATACAGAAGAGGCTAATATCCTACAGGCAGCCCTAACAGACTTGGATGCATGGACAAAAGCAAAGAGATCTACATTTAACATGGATTCTACCCTCCTAATATCCAGATCCTCCAAGCACCTTATCAGGTTCCACGGTGCTTCCCTCTAGGCATAGTACCACAGCAAACTTTCCACTGAACCGTGCCAGTAGTAAACAATGAGCTTACCATGTAATATTACATTTCTTCTGCACCTTTTGTTAATTATACTGTCAACATATTTGTAAGGACTGATGCATGATGATAACCATGGCTGTAACCTGCTCACACACCTGAAACTACTCTGTAACCCAAGTCTTTCTCTGTATGAAAATATGTATTGTTATCTTGGGTCGCCCCTGAAAAAAGGACCTTCAGGGCTGAGTGGGCCTACCCGGTCACCAAATTTTAAATAAATAAATAAAATAAATAAATGTGTTGTTATGCATATGGGGAAGAAAAACATGCAGTATAAATACATATTGGGAGGTAGAGAGCTGAGGAAGGTACAGAATGAGAAAGACCTGGGAATACAGGTTGATAATGAACTAAAATTCAGAATACACTGCAGCCAGGTGGTAAAGAAGGCTAATGGAATACCGCACTGCATATTTAAGCACATTAAAAGTAGAGATAGAGCAGTACTATTGCCCCTGTATACCTCATTGGTGCATCCACATGTGGAGTATTGTGCCCAGTTTTGGGCACTGGGCTATAAGAAGGACATTAGAGCATTGGAGAAGGCCCAGAGAAGAGCTACCAAAGGCATAAGAGAAGTCTGGGGACTAAATTATGAGCAAAGATTACAATATCTTGGACTTTACTCCTTAGAGTTCCATAGATTACATGGCGATTTGTGCCAGACATTTAGGGCACTTAAAGATGACCATCTAAAGGAACAACTAGGCCTGGTACTAAAGAAGCAGACATACGATACTAGAGCTAATTGCCTTCAGATATATAAAGATAAATATAATACTAAAAGAAGGGAAAAGTGGTTTAATGTGAGAATTACAGGCATATGGAACACACTTCCTAATAAAGTAGTGAAAAGTCCTACTATGGATACTTCTAAAAATAGGTTAGACGCATACTTAAGGGTGTACAGGGTTATTTGTAGAATAATGGCGAGCTACATGGACATGTGTCTTCTATGCTCAGATATAACCTATGAACCTAAATTTTGGATGGGAAGGGTATAGATAAAAAATTACTCAAAATGATTAAATTACTATATTAATATATAAAAGTGGCAATAAGATGTAAACATGGTGCATGTACAGAACCTCTGGAGATTGAGTATGGAGTAAGACAAGGTTGTCTGTTGGACCCCCACGCTTTTTAATATATATATTGAAATGGTGAGAGAAGAATTGCAAAAAATCAATACTTTCCCACCCAGAATATCACAGCGTCCCATAAAAATAATGCTGTATGCGGATGACACAATTGTTATGTCTCAAACACCATTGGGGATAAAAAGAGCTTTAACCTCGGTTGTCAGCATACTGAGGAAGATTGAGTTGGAGCTTAATGCACAGAAAACAAAGATTATAGTTTTTGAACTGGGAAATATAAATCTGAGTTTAAAAGTACAAAGGTGATTAATAGGAGATACACAATTAGAGGAAGTAAATACCTTTTGTTATTTGGGGTTATGGTTTTCAAAGAACCCGAGTTGGAAAACACAGGTTCAAAAAATAAAAGAAAAAAATACAAGAACAGCACAGGGAATGGTTAGGTTTGCTAATACATTTGCACAGAATTCATATGTTGTGCAAATTAGATGTTTGGAAGCAAAAATTAATGCACAGATGCTGTATGCATCAGAAATATGGGGTATTTTGGGGGAGACAAATGCTCTGGAATCGATACAAAACAAGTTTCTTAAACAAGTACTGGGTGTATCTATGTATACTCATACAGCAATGATAAGAGCAGAAACTGGTGTGCATTCTATTAGAACTAGGGTGGGAAAGAGAGCAATAAATTTCTGGTACAGAAGCATAAGTAATGAGACACCTAATATTGCCCATCACTGTATAATGGAGGAAAGTGGAGAAAGATTTAGGGGTGCAGTAACATGGTTGTCTTCCTTAAACCCTATTTTAAATAAATTAGGACTCAAATATAATTATATTCTACAACCAGATAGAGGTGTGTACTTGTTTAAAAAGCAGGCCATACAGAGACTTCTGGATGTTGCTGCAGTGCAAGACTTGGAGAAAATACTTGAAAGCAGAGAAGGGGAAATCTATTGAAATATTAAATTTAAGTTCTCAACTGAAAAATATTTGTTTTTTTGTGAAAACAAAAATCAGAGAAAAGCGCTTAGTCAACTGCGAATGGAACAAATTAACCCAGAAGGAAATTATAGGATAGGGAGGGTGGCAATCACGGTTTCGTGTTTTTGTAAAGAAAATTGTAAGTGGGAAATTCCACATGTGATCTTTGAATGCCCAGTCTTTGATATCCCTAGGAGAAAATGGGCAGGACCGATGACAAAGTATTTAGAGGGGGTAGATCTATGGGATAAAACTATGAGTATATTTAAGTCAGGGCAGGAACCAGTGATATATGCATTAGCAAAGTTTGCACAATATGTTTCCTATTATGTAGAAAAGGAAAAAAATGCAGGAAGAAAGAGTAATTATAAGATTGAGAAGTTGTACCTTTTAATAATGGATGTTCTATACCTAGCTCAGCTCTGTTAAGTGCTATTTATATAGAAGCTGTAAATTGAATGTACATAAAATGATAAAAGGTGTGAGAATATGTATTTTAGTATGTTTTTAAACTTCATGTGTAACAAAATTGTTTTTATATACATGTGTCTCAAATAAAATTTTAACTTGAACCGTCACCAAGGAGTATTGCAAACCCAGCTAAAATAGTTAGGAGGTAATCCAGCACCCTGTGCAAAGATGCCATCTGACACCATCTATCAAGGCACTTCCTCTTCAGGGAGTAGGTGTGCCTGGTGGAGGTTTCTGAGTAGCAAGCAGGACAGTCATGAGCAGTCTGAGATTCCAAACCAATAGAGACCTATGTCCTCTGCAGTCAAACAAGGAGCTGAAGCAACTGAAGGTCTGGATACAACAGATTGCAAGCATTCTGAGGAAAAAGGTCCTACTCAAGGGGCAGTGGAAATGGGGCCTCTACTGTCGGTTCCCACAGAAGTGTGAACCAGGTCTGCCTCAGCCCCCAGGGTACCACTAGAATCACTCTGGCTGGTTTCTGCTTGAGCTTTGTCAGAACCCTCAGGCTCAATGGCAGAAGGGGAAGGCACAGAGAAATCTCCACTTCCAGCAAAGGGGAAAATCCATTTTGCTAAAAATGGCACTGTCTGGAATGAGCAAGCAAAAACATATCAGTTATGCTTCTGCTTTCCCCACATCTTGAACTAACGTGCTACAGCCTGACTGAGCTTCCTCTCATGAGACTGAGCTACACACCATCTGAGGCTGTCCCCCAGAACATTAAGAAAGCCTGCAACTGCAACAAGTGAGACACATTAGGTTAATCCCCAGTCTCACACCCTCACTAGCTCTTGGTACAGAGTGTAGGAGTGTGTGCTGCCTTGCTTATTTAGGTAATACACCACCTACTGATTGACTGCACCAGCACTAACATCAATTGAACCTGGGAGGCCAGGGGATGGAGACCATACAGAACTGCCTTCATCTCCAGCATATTTATATGATAACCTTGTCCCACTGGAGCCTACTGACTTTGGGTCTGGGCCACATCCAAGGTTGAAGGTATCTATGGTGAGGATCACCTGTGACTGAGAATGTAGTAATAAAGAACCCACAAGCAGGTGGTCCTTGTTCTCCTACCACTGTAGGGCATCAAAAAGGAGATGGCAAATCACATTCAGGTGGTCCAGTGATTGTGAGGCCTTAACCCACTAATTATTCAATAATCATTCAGGGACCCTCGTATACAGACAGATCAGGGACCTTGTTTATGGAGGCTACCATGAACCCCGGAAGGAAGAGCATGATATGGGCCAAAACACTGTTGCTTGTTTACTGCACACAGTCAAAGTAACTTGGGCCACTAATGCAAAAAGTATGTCTTCAAGGAAGAAGGCCAATGCAGGGGTGGAGTCCAGGACTGCCTTTACATTCTGGAGCCTTTAGGAAGGTATCAGAGCAGATTTAGCCACAGTGACCATAACCGCAGGTGGTCCAGTACGTGCAGTGCAAAGTGTACTCCACCTGAGCCACAGATGCCCCTTGCAGGAGCTAGTGATCCAGATAGGGAAAGCAATAAACCTCCTGTCGGCATAGCACCACAGGTAGCAGAGCAAATTATTTGGTAAAGACAAGTAGCAAAAATTTGGATTGTGTTTATAATTTGTGTTATATTGCAGAGTCCTCTGAAGAAGCCACATATAAAGTGCCAAAATGTTGGGGTTGTCAATATAAAAGAACATACTTTAACCAGAACAGCATTTGAGCTTTTATGACCTTGTTTCAATTCTTGGTACATATTGTTCCTCGCCAGGGACCGGCTCCACACATAAAAGCTTACTTACCTAAAATACCTAAAGAAATTTAAGATGTCATAAAAAATTAGTACTTCATAAAGTCTTAACCAACAAAAGGGAACATTTCTATACTATCTGAACCATTAAAGCTTGGAATAGACTTGCACAAAATATTGTAGATATGTAAAGTCTGGACAACTTTAAAAATATACTGGATGAAGTATACTACACTAAACAGCTATTGGTATAATTTTCCAACCTGGGTGGGGGACATTCTAGATGGGCCAAGAACCCCCTTATGTCCTATCCTTCTAGTAGTAACCTAGTAAGCAAGGACCCATTCCTTAAAGACAAGCAACCCCAATGAAAAACTAAAGGGCAAGACCCAAAACTGGAAATGGTGCCCCTCCAAGCAAAATTAGAGTTACTGCCAGTGGCATTGTCTCATTTCTACGTGCAAGAATGTGCCATAGTATCTAGGATGCCTAGCAAACTTCCCCTAAGCAGTAGAGGGATCTCAGGACCAGTATGAAGAGCTGTTTGTATGATAGCCTCTGATTTACCCCCCCCAGGTCCAAGATAGGTCAGAAAGCAACTGGAGAAGGAATGCTGGTTGAGTCCCACCGAGGGGAATGGCTGAATGGCTAGTTTGCACAGAAAAGTCTGTATTTCTTCCCTCAGGACTGTATGGTGCTCAAGGAAGTAATGGCAGGGTTGTGCAAGTGATACTGTAGGGAAGGACACCAACTCCAAAGCATGCCCTTGCTGGATGATATCCAGGGCCTATCCATTGGCGATCAGAACCAACCATTACTACAGGAACAAAAAGATACTGCACAGAACCCTGTGCCTTCAGCAGGAAGGAGGGAGGAGAGGCAGGAAATCAGAAGGATGGAGAATGATGGTAGGTGGTCTCTTTTCCCTATTCCCCTTGGGAGGTTTGTAAAGGTCACCCATGAACTGCTGCTGGGTAGGAAAACCTTGTCATTGACAACAGAGTAGATTAATGAAAGAGTTTCAGTGAATGAAACCTCTGCCTTGGCCATTTTGGTAGGTACAATGTCACAGACTAGGCAGTCCTCACAAACTTTCAGGAGGTCTCAGAGTCATTAAGAATGAAGCTGAAATTAAGTCCTATGAGCTTGGCACCATTAACAAGAGCATTCATGACTGACTGCCACACATGCTGTACAAAGCTAAAATGGGGACCCAGGAGAGCCATCTTACACAAATGTCAGAGGTAGTTGGGGCATCTGAGGCACCATAGATGGACTCCAGAAGGTGCTTGCCAGCATCAGAGACCTGGGACATACAGGTGTGGGCCTCTGACTTTAGGGATGCCTCAGGTATGTTGCTGACAATATGGCTCAGGTCCCTTGACATGTGATTCTGGTACCTGGCAAGATACACTTGGTAACCAGCAATGCAGAAGCCAGAGTGTTTCTGCGCTTACCACAATGTACAGTTTTCTGGACTTCTTGTCTGGAGTTCCTGTACTCATTCTCTGGGGAGCTGGAGACCTGTCATGCACAACAATTACTACCACTGAATAAAAGACAGACTGTGTAAAGTAGTACTTCTGGTCCCTAGGGGCTACATTTTGTTTTTCTACTTTCCTAGGGATGGCCAGTAGTGTATTAGGCCAATCATCCTCACCCGTATTCTTCTCATCATTCAGGAGAGCAAGATTGTATTCCTAACCCTCGTCTTTTAAGGAGGGGGATTGGGGAGTAGCAGGCAGCTGGGGGGCACAGCAGGAGAGGCGCCTGAGTAACAACTTGTGGCAGAGATGGCAGCAGTCTCTTGATCAAACTGGAGAATTCTGGCAGAACAACACTAGAGATGGCGATGCCAGCTCCTCACTGTTGGTACTGATGAGACAGTACTTAATGACACAGTTCTCAAACTGGAGACTGGGAAACTTCTGAATTTGGATTTGAACATTTATGAGGAGTTCTGGACTAGCATAGCCTGAATCCACCTGTTTAGCCAGTGTGCCAGATGAATCTCTAGTTTTACAATCCCTTTTTAATAGCAAGGGATCTGGATTACTGATGCTCAGAGGATCATCGACTCACTGATGATGAGCATCCCGACTCCCACCAGCTTTAGTGGCTCTCAATCAGTGATGAGGAAAATGCTAATCTGGCAACCATTTTCAATCACAACCGCAGTGCCAGCTTATGTGTGACTTTGATTCTTTATCCATCACCAATGGTTTTGATATTCCTCTACTGGCAGGTTTGGTGACTTGGCAAGCGCTGCAGTAGCTGTCTCCATGTGTCCTAGGAGATGATCCAAAGTCTTTGCCTACATCTCTATATAGCCTGGCTGACATTTGGGCAGATGTTGCAGTTTGATTACATTATGGGCTAGGCCAAAACGACATGCACAGATCACGGCTGTCTTCCCAATACATCACCTTTCCACAGCAACAATGTGGAAAAAGCAGCTACCAGAGAAAAAGAAACTTTGTTGGTAAAAATCGATGACAGAAAAACTGTCTGAGTCTGACATTCACAATGGCAGAAGAATATTAACTGAAGCTGCTGGGTGCCAACCACATTAAGCAGGTGATAAAAAGAAATGCAATCTGTAGCCAGGCAGGCTTCTCCATTCACTGCCAGCACTGGCAGACCAAGGATGAAAGTAAGGGGGGGTGGAAACAATACTCACCTACCTTCTCCTTGAACAGGCTCACAGGGCAGGTTCTGGACACTGTGGTAAGCAGGATGAGGATCCCAAGGTCATGTGACAGCACTGACCAATCACAAAAGAGTAGGAAGACAGGGGAACATTTAAACCCCCATGCAGTCTGTAATTAAAGAGAAACTGGCCAGTTTAGGGGTGGTTCCCAAGGAAGTAGACAGGGTACAAATATGGTTGATGGATGGGGACAGGGGGTTGTGGTAAATGACAATCACTTGGGGGAAGTGACCAGTGGGGTATCGCAGGGCTCAGTATGGGGGGCTGTCCTCTTTAATATCCTTTTAAGTGACGCTGCAAAATGGCAGGAAGGGAAGATATGCTTCCTTGCAAAGCACACCAAAATCTGTCATAGGGGGTGGGTAGAATGTGCAGAGACCTGAGAAAACTCAAGGCCTGGTCAAGAAAATTACAGTTGGGATTCAATGCAAAAATAAAAGTGCAAAATCATGCACCTAGGATACAGAAACTCAGAGATGGAGTATAAAAAGGGGGAAGAAGCACGCACAGTCACAAAACAGGAAAGGGAACCTGGGGTAATCATACTGGATAATCTTAAGCTGGTAAGTCAGTGCATCAAGGCAGTGGGATGCTGAGGTACATAGGGTGAGGTATCACTGGCAGAAAGAGGGAGGTGGTGTTACCACTATATAGATCATTGATAAGACCCCACTTGGAGCACTGTATCGAGCTCTGGACATCACATCTCAGGAAGGACATAGGATGAAGGCTGTCCAGAGAGGGTGACTAAAATGGTGCAGGGACCACATCAGAAGCCCTTAGGCAATAGAGGGATCTGAATATTTACACTTTGGGAGCGAGGAGGGTGGGGGGAGATGATAGAGAACTCTAAATACCTCATGGGGCTAAATAAGGTATAGGAGGGGTGTATTTTCAGAGTCAAGGAGAATGAGGGGGCATGCAATGAAACTAGAAGGGGGAAATTCAGGAGGGATGTAAAGACACACTTTTCACTGAAAGTATGCCAGATGCCTGGAACAGTCTTCTAGTGGAGGTAGTGAGGGCAAAAACAATGATGGTCTTCAAGCATGCATGGGTAACCATCCAGTCCTCCGGGGTTACTAGAATCCCCTCAGTATCAGTGCTAGGCAGGGAGAGGCAGTTGGTGATTAACTAGTTAAATGGTTTTCACCTGCTCACTCTTCTGTTTACTTGACCTCAGCTAAGATGGAAGTGATAAGCTCATCTGGAACTCACGCAGCAGCATAACCCTGGTGCCAGCTGTTAAGGTAGGAGATAGAATGTTCAAATGGAAGTCAGTGTCAGTTGCAGTTTGAAGTTGGTGGAGTGAAAGCTGCTGCCAGTGGGCTACGAGTTGAGAGCCCTATTTCTCACCCTAGTTCTGGTATTCTCCAGCTTGCCAAGAGAAGTGGTGGAGACCTTTTCTACAGCAGAATTTCCTGAGTTTCATCCCTGGAGGGGTGAAAAGGACTGCTAGTGGATGGTTCCAAGGGACAATCCCCGTTTTGATCCAGGATGTTTTGAACCTGCCTGCCAGAAATGTCTAACAGTGAGAGTATTCTGACCTTTTGCTACAGAAAGCAAGTACCTGTTCTGTTGTATTCCATGCCCAGACAGAGGACACAGTTTTCTTTTCTGTAAGTACAGACGTGCAAGACTGTCTTGAAGTAAAGTTGGCTGAGGTGTGTAATGTCCAGAGGTATGGCTATACCACACTGTTCGGGACTTTTGTTTACCTTTGCACTGCTGAGGTAGTGAATTTGAATTCGGAATGCCAGTTCATTCAAAAGCAATTCAAAAGGTTTCCAAATGTTAAAGGGGTAACTCTGAAAGAATGGCTGAGTATGGATTTAGGAGCAAAGGGTGGGCAGAATCCCATCTGAAGTAACCAATTCAGGACTAACAGGTTCAGTAAGGGCACCTGGTTACTTTAGACAAGTGGCCAAATGTCTGAAGAGAATTTTACCCCTGGAGTGGGTTACAGTTTCTTCTCTGGTTATGAAGAATGGTGCTAGTGGTAGCAAAATGTGTTTTCAGTTGTGGTCAATTTGCCACTGGAAGCAATGTTCTTCTATGTCCTATGACGTGGGAATACAAGTCCAAGTTGTTCTATGTCCTATGGCGTGGGAATACAAAGTACAAGTGTCCAGTGCCCTACTGCGTTGGGAATACAAAGAGTTGCTGCCAGATACAGTTCGATTTTGTTGTTCTGCAAGTTCCTAGTGCCATGATGTGTAAACCTTGGGAGTTCATCCTTGCTTTAGAGATCATCTTTGAAATAAAGTCACACTCTAAAACCCCAACTATAGTCTGGACAGTTACGTTATTGCTTCCTATGTGGATTTACTGGGTACCCCTCCAGAAGATAGGTCTAGCATATGCCTAGCAAAAAATCTATCCCTAGGGCCTGGTTTTATAAATACCAATGGTTATTGTTTTTGTACACCCACCCCTTGATTTCTAGATGAAGATGATGAAAACTTTATTTTTATACAGGAAATTCTAATCATTAGGATTATACAGTCCTGTTCTCAAGATAGACCTGTTTGTGTTTCATTTAGTTACATCTAAACATATAACATATAACATTTCTCAAATAAATACAAAATATACACAATACACAACATTACAAAATCTAACAATACATAAAAACACAAATACAAAAAAAGAAATACAAAATTTCACAATAAAAAATTTCCCAAGCCGGAGGCTATGCACAGAAGTACCACATAAACGGTACAGAGACAAAATGGTAACTCACATGAGCAGAGGTGGGATCCTGAACATGTACTCTCCCAGAAGGGAGAGGGGGGAATACGATGAAATCTCCAAGTACATGAAAGCTATAAATAGGGTGGAATCAATAAACTGTTTAAACCCAGTGAGACTGCATGTACTGGAGGAATGGTAGCAATGACGGAGGAAGGCTAAGGAGGGATGTCACCAAAAGGGTGGTGGAGGGTTCAACAAGCTGACAGAGAAAGTGGTTAATGCTAAAACCATTGGGGAGGGGACTTCGTAGCAGGACAGTACAGATAAAAGGGGAAAATCAGGGAGGCAGGTGTGGGGTCATTTGAACTAATAAAGGGAAAGCATCTGTCACATTTGGGCAGACTTGATAAGCCACAAAGCCTTTTCTGACCCCATTTTCTGTACTTCTACATCTTTTACATTTTATCTCTGCTTTTCCATGCAATTACAACCTCTGCAGTCATTGTTTGGCTGTTTGTGTCCTTTGTGGTTAATTGTCAGTTAAAACATGCATTTCACAAGTGCATTTTGTGCAGTGCTAACTTCATATCATTGCCTTCACACTGCTTTGAATATAGCATTGTGCCTCGTAACTGTCTCCACCTTTCATTTGCATGTGCACACTCCCAGATACTGCAATGCTGCACAATCAGAGGCTTCCAACACAGCAAGCCCCACTATCTAAGATTAGTGGGTGACCTGATTAGGCAGTAGGGGTATATCTTGGACTGGGGGAACCTGGTGGCTCACCCAAGGAAACCTACTTGAAAGGGGATGGAATCACACATCATTAGGGCCGGCATCTTTGGGAGGGTGGTGGGGTGCACAGGGTGTGGAGCAGCCATGATACTGGACTGGGCTTGGAAGTTCGGTGGTTGCCCAGTGTGCTACCAGCTGGCACAGCTTAGGGAGGAGGTTGAGGGGCTTAGGAGACAGCTGGGGGAAGGGGAGGTATGGTTGGGGAAGGGGCAGGGATCTCCCAGGGGTTGCACCAAGCACTAGGGGTGGGGGGGCATAGGGAAAGGGTGCAGGAGGAATACTCAGGGGTCACATAGAGACCCTGGCAGAGGGTCAAAGGACACTACCAAGGAAGCAGGCAGGTAACTGAACCCTCACAAAGGAGGGACAGAGGGACAACATTCTCAGGAAGTAGGCAGATGGCTGGGCTGGACAGAAGGAAGCAAGGCAGGAGGTGGATCAGACCTTACACTCAATAACCGCCTAATTCTCTTCTTCTGCTCGAGGATGAGGGGGTGATGTAGCCCACGACAGGGGTGGTTAGAGACAGAAGAGGAGTGGGGGCAGGAGGCAGGGGCCGGATAGCAGGAAGAACGGGGAACCTGGAATGCAGGAAAATGGGGGGAGCAGTGAATCAGAGCAGGAGGGCAGGGAAGAGGAGGAAAGCGCAAGGAGAAGGACCAGTTGGGAGGAAAGGTAAAGGAGAAGGACCAGAAGTACAAGAAGGATTCAGTAAAGGGAGCTGAGGGTTTAGGCCAGGGGAGCACGACGAGCAAGGAGGAACTAAATGGAGACAGGAAGGGAGGGAGGATGAGCCAGGCTAGTTTAGCAGATGGGGGAGAAGGACTAGTTGCGAGCAGTGAGGGGGGAATTAGCAAGGTACAGAAGGATACTCAGGAGGAGGAGAGGCATAGGATTGGAGGGAAGGGGGTGGCCATGGTAAATAAGGAGGGGGTGGCATGTGGCACCCAGATAGTGAGAGGAACAAGAGCCAGCTGGGTGGAGGGCGGTAGAAAGGATGAGGGACATGGAAGGAAATGGAGGAAAGAGTAGTCAGAGTGCTCCTGCTGGGATTCTATGATCAGGGTATCAAATGGGATAGGGAGGGAGAAGCCTGGCCAGTTAGAACAAAATGCTTCCCTGGACTAATGGTGCACAGGGCTAAGCATGAGGTATACTAGCTGGCAAAGGATTGTGGGTTCCCCGGACATACTGGTCCACCTGGGTACAAATGACATTGAGGGAAATAGGCAGCTAGAGATACAGGCAAGATTCAGGAGCTCGCCAGGTCTGTCATGACATAGGATGCACAGCTCTTCTCAGAAATCCGCCAGTGCCAAGGGCTAGTGGGGAGCACAAAGGAAGATTTGGGAGATAAACCAGTGGCTCAGGGAGTGGTGGAGGCCAGAGGGTATGGTTGATGGGGATTGGGGAGACCTGGGAGGATAAGGAGCTGTATGCTAGAGATGAGACTCCATCTCAATTAGGAGGAGAGGAATCTTAAGTTAAGAATAGAGGGTTCATTGGTGAAAGGTGGGGTTTAAACTTGTGAAGGGGAGGGATGGGAGAAAAGGCTGTCAAGGGGTGCCGATAAAGGAGGGACTCTGTCTCACCCCCTGGGGAGCTGGAGGATTGGGAAAAGGCCGACTGGTAAAGTGCAGACCAGGGGAAAACAGAATCCCCATGGGAACACGAGCAGGGGAAATGGAAAGTATAGGGAAAGGGTGGAAGGTAGTCCTGCTAAATGCCAGGAGCTTGGGCAATAAAATGCCTGAGCTCCAGGCGATGCTAACTGAAGGAGCAGTGAATGTGGCAGTGGTCACTGAGACCTGGGTCACTGCAGGACATGACTGGGACCTGAACCTGGAGGGTTACACTATGTTCAGGAAGGACAGGGGGGAGGGAAGGGGAGGAGGGGTAGCAATGATAGTAAAAAACTGCATTGGCATGGGGAGTAGAGGAGGCAGAGGGAACCGTGGAGGTGATTTGGGTCACCTTGATAACAAGGGGACAAGAGAGTAAAAATAGGGTGGTGTATAGACCCCCTGCCTGGCGGAGGAGCTGGAGGAGAGTTTGGTGGCAGATGTTGGGAGACACTGCAGACTGGGCAGAGGAACGGTGGTGGTGTTGGGGACTTAAACATGCCAGGAACAGACTGGGAGACTATGACATCCTCTGTGGCCAGGAACAGAGGTTGTTGGATGTCTTTCGGGACGTTCATAACTCAGCTGGTGGGGAACCAACCAGGGAGGCTGGTACTGGATGTGGTCCTGCAGACAGTGACCAGATTGGGGCCTGGAGGTAGGGACTCATTGGCGGGAGGACCATACAGTCTGGTTCTGCCTGGACCTAGGAGGGCTAGAAGGCTGCACAAAGACGGAGGTAACTGACTCAGGGGACAGATTTTAAGGAAATGGGAAGGATCCTTAAGGAGCATTTGGATGTGATTGGGTCAGACATGGACGCTGATAGTAGGGAAATCATCAGGAGGGTACAGGATGCTACCAGCACCTGTGCAAGAGTAAGACGAAAATGCGGTAGGGCCAAAACTCCTGCTGGTGGACCAGGAGGTCCAGGAGGTTGCGGGGAAAGAAGGCGCCTATAGGCAATTCAAGTGCTCAAGGAGTGAAAGGGATCGAGGGAGTATGGAGCTGATGGCTAGAAGGGCCACTAGGGTGGTGAGGGCGGCTAAGGCAAGGAAGGAGCAGAACCTGGCCAGGGAAATTAGGAGAGGAACAAGGGGTCTTTAGATACATTGGGGAAAACGAAGGTGAAAGGCAGATTAGCAGGATTAAATCAGTGGAGAGATGGGCACAAGACCCGGGAGCAGGCTGAGGTACTAAATGAGTACTTCACCTCAGTTTTCACCAAGGGAAATGGGGGTGCTGCATCATACATGGGAGGAGACAGAGATACTGAGGAGGGGGGGACCCTTACCGATCAGCGGGTCTGGGGAGAGGGGGAGGCATCACTGGCAGGAGGGGGGAGGGCTAAGCAGGGAGAAGAGGTACTGGAAGTGGAAATCACAGCAGAGAGAGTGAGGGAAGCCCTCAGCTCCCTTAAGACAGAGAAAGCACCAGGGCAGGATAAATTAGATCCCAGAGTGCTGAAGGAACTTGCGGATGTCCTGGCGAAACCCCTGGCGGAGCTTTTCACCATCTCTCTGAGGACAGGGTGGGTGCCCCAGGACTGGAAGGTGGCAAATATAGTGCCTATCCACAAGGGGGGATCAAGGGAGGTGGTAGGAACTACAGGCCTGTCAGCCTGACATCGGTGGTGGGCAAGGTGATGGAGGGCATTGTCAAGGAGAGGCTAGGGGGACCTGGAAAAGTCAGGGTGCCTGGACGATAGACAGCATGGATTCGTCCCGGGAAATCGTGTCAGACAAACCTTGTGGAGTTCTATGACTGGGTGACGAGTGCCTTGGACCTGGGTAGACCAGTGGACGTCCTCTTTCTAGACTTCAGCAAGGCATTTGACCTGTTCCTCACGTGGGCCTGTTGATAAGCTGGGAGAAATGGGGTGGGGAACCAGATGATCAGATGGATAGGCAGTTGGCTCCAGGACCAGACCCAGAGGGTTGTAGTTGGCAGGATAGTCTCATCCCCAAGGAGGGTCATTAGTGGGGTCCCACAGGGGATCAGTCCTTGGGCCTCCTCTTCAACACCTACGCCTCTGACATAAGGACAGGAATCAGGAGTGAGATGAGTCTCTATGGATGACTCAAACTGGGGCGTGGATGGATGGGGAGGAGGGGAGGGTGGCCCCCAGGGGACCTGGAGGCTCTGGAAAGATGGTCTAGAAAGTGGAAGCTGAGGTTCAATGCAGGGAAATGCAAGGTACTCCACCTGGGGGCCAGAAACCCAGGCCAAGTGTACACCCTGGGGGGGAAATGCTACAAGTCTCGATGGCTGAGAGGGACCTGGGGGTGGTGGTGGATGTCAAGATGAACAACTCGGAGACTTGTAGGAGGGCAGCAGCCAAGGCCAACAGGATGCTGGGATGCATCGCTAGGGGGATCACCTCCAGAAGGAGGGAAGTAATACTCCCTCTGTATAACTGCTTGGTGAGGCCGCACCTTGAGTACTGCGTGCAGTTTTGGAGGCCACACTTAAAGAGGGACATTACTCTCCTGGAGAGGGTCCAGAGGAGGGCAACCAAAATGATTTGGGGCTTGGGGAACAGGACCTATGAGGAGAGGCTCAAGAGCTAAATGTGTACACATTGGAAGAGAGAAGGGACCGGGGACATGATAGAGGTCTTCAGGTACATGAAGAGGGTAAATAGGGGAGGAACAGTCGGGGTGCTTGAAGGAAGGAGGAGGGGCCACTAGAGGCATAGGTGGAAGCTGGAGGGGAAGATTCAGAGGAGAAAGGAGGAGGTGCTACTTCACTGAGAGGGTGGTGGAGCCATGGAATGCACTGCCTAGGGGGCTGGTGGAGGCAGAGACAGTGGAGGGGTTCAAGAGGGGGTGGACAGGTACAGGGGAAGGGTTCTGGAAGCAAAATCCAATGCAGCAAGAATATCCAGAACTGGGAAGGGAGAAGCCAGAGGAGGCGAGGGGGGCAGCAAGGTCAGCACCCGGGGTGGAGGCTGACCAAACGAGCAGACACGAAAGACCATTAGGCCTATTCTGCTGGCATTTTAGTATGTTAGTAAGCCCCACACTTAGTACAGATCTAATGAGCAAACCTTCGTGCATGCAGCACCAAGGCAGTTTGTGTAGTTCAAACGACTAATATGCTGCCCCTACAGTAGAATCTACCACAGAGCCTAAGATTTTGCCACATTTTTACCATTGTCCAATATGTTTTTTACTGCTAAAGTCTTAAAATAGAAGTCACTGTATCAAATGAGACAGTACTTTGAAGACAATCATACAATTTCATTCCGGCTTCCCACCATTCCACAGTATGGACAATACTCTTGTAAGAGTGATCAGTTACATTATTTTCAAGAGTGCCCAGGTATCTGACACTGGAAATATTATTAGATTTAACTGCTGTGTCTGACATTGTGAATCACTTGAATGTGCTGCGGAGACTACATGACTGGATTGGCATGTGTGACCATGCATTCAGCTGGAAACAGAGGAGAGAAAGAAGTAAATGCCTCACCTGGGACTTGAACACCGTTCCAGTCACACTAACCAGCTGTGCAACCAAGGCAACTAGAACCTGGGCTGTCTCGAAGTACACATTACTCTTTCTTCAATGAAAAGTCTGATGCAGCACAAATAATTACTACATTTTCAATCACATGGTTACGGTATGCATATTTATGGAACACATACAAACAGAGGAGAGAAAGAAGTAAATGCCTCAGCTGGGACTTGAACCCAGGCTGCTTGGAATGTCGTTCCAGTTGTGCTATCCAGCTGTGCCACCAAGGCAACTGGAACCTGGACTGTCCCTCTGTTTGTATGTGTTCCATAAATATGCACACTGCACCCATGTGATTGAACATGTAGCAGTTTATTTGTGCAGTAGCAGGTTGTGCATTGGAGAAAGAGTAATGTGTGCTCTCCGACAGCCCAGGTTCCAGTTGCCTTGGTGGCATAGATAGTTAACGTGACCAGAACAGTATTCTGGGTGGCCTGGGTTCAAGTCCCAGCTGAGGCATTTACTTCTTTCTCTCCTCTGTTCGTATGTGTTCCATAAATATGCACACTGCACTCGTTACTGAAAATGCGTTCAGGTGGCTTGAGTGATATTTTCCTTCCAGGACTTTTTCTGTTTTCCGAACATATGAAAGGGCTAGCAGAAGATGGCAGTCTGCTCGACTGCAGAGCCCTTGATCCAATAACTACTGTGGGAGTTCGTGGGGAATGTCTTTACTCCATGTTGACCAACCAGAAGAAACATTATATCAGAGGATCTGCAAGGCTCAGTCTTAGGCCGTTTTGTGTTTACTATTTATGTGCACCTTTTGGGCCATCACACTTACATTTATAACACTGATTTCTATTAGTATGCGGATGATACTCAACTTCTCTAACTTTTAAGTTGTCGTCAGATAAGGCACTAGAGGACTGTGATCCTCTCCGGGTGACACTGAATTATGGATAAGTGTACTTTTCTTTGTCTGAATACAGACAAAACTGAATGTATATTTTGACTAAAAAAGTTACTGCAGGAGGTTTTATTCAAATATTTTGACATTGAAAGTTGGAAATGTGACCTTCAAGTAAGAGCCTGTTTGATATCTAGGTGTAATCTAAGGTCCTACATTATCTTGTGATGTTCACAGAAACAAACTTCATAGGATATCATCTTAAGAATATTGCGTGTATTCCTAAGTATCTCACTTTGGATGCAGAGAACATGCGGAGGTACTCTGCCTTGGTGCTCAGGAAATTAACAATTGCAATGCCATCTTGTCCAGTCTTCTTAACAACCCCTTCAATCAGTTACATGTATTTATGAATCTGGCTGCTGGAATTGTAGCTAGAACAAAAGCATTTGATTACATCTGTCCTAGTTTATAATTTTTGTGTTTGACTGATTTACTGTCATCTTTGCAATACTGCTTTATCATCACTTCCTAGAGCCTTCTTCTGATAAAACACCTTTCTTTGCATTTATGTCCTCTATTTTAGACTACAGTAAGGAAGGTGGGAGGGGGTTAACCAGGAGAGGCACACTAAGCCAAAACTTGTTTCCATGTGTGACCTGGGAGCACAAGGAAGTTAAGTGACTTGCTCAGGGTCACACAGTATGCGAGCTGGGGCTATGGGATTCATACTCAGGTCTACAGGTTTGCAGCTCAGAGCCTTAAACCACTGCGCTGTACTGCCTCCAGTAATTCACTTCTCTCTCTCTCTAAACTTCCCAAGTCCCACCTGTCTCAATAACAAAACATTTATAATGCAGATACCTGCCTGCTCAGCCATGCCTGGAATGAAGGCCCCATGAATTCAATCCTCTGTCATGCCCACCAACTATCAGTTCAGCTCAGTTCAATCTCATATCCACGATAACATTGACCAGTTTCATTAAAAAAATATTCTTGGCTTTATTCCATCCAATCTATCGGACATCATCACTTCCTATGCATAAGGGATGAATTGTCTGAATATGTTAAGAGTTTCATGTATCTAAGGGTGATGCTAGGCAGCACCCTTTTATTTGAGTCACATGCTTCTTATACATAAAAGGGCATACTATCCAGGATATAGGATGTTTCAGTACCTGAATCACGTAAGCGGTTAGCCCTTAAGTTAATTTTTTCCTATTTTGGACTATGGGATACCTGTCTTGTAGGGGTTTGTGACAGGGTTCAGTCTAGGTTGTGGGACACATTCAATAGTACCAAGAAGCAAGTTCAGCTCCACTGCACGTGTGTGCCCATTAATGAAAATGACAATAAGAACAGCAAAACTGGCACCACACTCTCTGCCTAAAAAACTCTTTTCTTACAAAAAATGCATAAATACATAACACTGAACAGCATTAGGATGAACAAAAACCCCATCTGGTTTCACAGTTAATGCGTCATCGGGGGGGGGGGGCGGTAATGAAATCACAAGGCATTTAAGTTGCCAGAATTAAAGTGACAGTACTTAGTGCAATATACAATAAATAAATAAATAAATTGAAAGTGCATATTAAGGCCAGCCCGATGGATGCCACACATCGAACCATGCCAGCGACCTGGGTCGGGAATGAGCTCAGGTTGCCGGGGGTCGGCCGGGGAGGAGAGTATTGAGTGTCCAGAGGACAGCTCTCCTCTCGGGGGGGGGGTGATTACAGCCGCTTCAGCACTGGCTCCTGGTGACAACCGGGTGGTGGTGGTGCACAGTAGCTCAGAAAGCGCAGGGATGGTGGGGCAGACATGGGACATACAGCGTGTGGGTGCACGTGCTGTGACATCCCAGACATCAATAAAACTAATACAACTAAGATGGCCACCAGGCTGGGTGTGCTACCAGTCGCTCCATAATAGTGCTGCAGTGAGCGTTTTTAGTTTTATTTTGCTTTGTAGTGGTTTTAAGAAAATTTTGCTTTTTTTCTTTAATCCTATCTGTTCAATAATGTTAGTCACTGGTTCTTGCTCTCTGCTGCTTTTGGATTTGGTTGGCTTGTGGAGGATTTAAAGGCCTATGTGGAATGGGTTCACTCCCCCCCCCCCAACTGTGGTTCTTGACGTTGACCTCGGAGCTTTTCTTTTTGGAGCGTGAGACAGGTAATCCACTCACCGTCTCTCCTGGGGTACAGCAGTCTGTGATTCCACACTGGAAGGATGATGTATTTTGCTCCTGCCTGATACTTTGACTATCGGACAGCTCTTTTATTTGGTGGCATGAGTACTGTTGGCTGGGGTTTGTAATTGATCCCAGTCTTGCTCCGTTTTCAAATCCTGAGTACATAATATTTTTTGGAAGGGTTGTCTAATTTGGTGAAGGCCTGATTTTTGCAAGTTGGACATTCAACACCTGATTTCATGGACCATTTTGTTGAAAATCATTGGATTTAGGGACTGTAGCGTTCAATTTTCAGCTATTTATTGCCCTATTTAGTGATTCCCGTTTCCCCAACCTGTAGCAGCACAGGGGTTGGGTCTTCTTCGCTGGGGAGCCAGCGGGTGGTAGTCTTTTCCCCTAGGGACCCCTGGGAACCTATTTAGTTGGGTTCTGCTGGGGTCCTTTAGTAGCTGTTGTAGTCTGGTGGTAGACCGTGGTGTGACTTTCTGGGCTGTTAGCTGGGGAATGAATCCAGTCTCAAAGATGTTTCAATGAATTTTGCCTTGGATAGACTGCTCAACTTTGTACTAAACTTTTACCTGAACAGTGAGAGCATTTTGGAGATTGTATTCACTTGAGTTATGTGCTGGAATTTTTGGTTTACTTGCGTTGTTACATTATCATTTCATATCTGGTACTGAGAATCCCTTTGCTGCCATGAAGTCTTGGCAGTGAGAGTGCCTGGTCTGGGGATCCTCAGATTCTTATCAGTGACAGTTTCATAAGAACTTTGTGTTGAAATTTTGGACATTTTGGTTTTTGTTGTTATTTATTTTCATCTTTTATTTTTATTTGCTCATGGTAGCGAGAGTACCATTATACAGTAGTTTCTCCAGGCATTAATAATGAGAGCATTTTATTGCCCGGGGATTTATTAGATTTACTTTTCTTTTTAGTATTTAGAAAAGTGTTGAAATGTTTTGGATTTATTCATTTCTTTTTTGTTAATTTACTATTTTGGCAGTGAGAGTGCCAGAATAGTTCTTTGGGCACCGGTTAGTGAGAGTTCCTGGTGCCCGGGGATTTTTATTGTTTGTTTATCGTTCTGTTTTATTTTTTGTTTTTGTTGGGTTTATGGGATTTTGGGGTGTTTGTTTTTGAATTTTGTTTTTGCTTTCAGGCTCCTTTGGGAGTTTTTATGTTTTAACTTTAAACTGCAACTATATTTAGGATTCTGTTACGAGGAAATTAGGATTATTTGTCGGTGTTTTTTAGTCACAGCTTGGTGGTCATTTATGGACTGTGCCTGCTTGCTGCCCTGGTCCTGTGCTATTCGTCCTCCTCTCTCCGTGCCCTCCGCCCATTCTCTCCCCCATCCCCACCTGCTTGCCTCCGTTTGCCAGTGCTGTCGTGCACTGGGGATTGTTCGCGGGGGGGGGCGGGCGTGGGCATGTAGGGGGGCGTGGACATTGGAGTTCAAATGAGCGGTTCTCTCCCATAGAGGTGGTTAGGACCAGAAGACACCCTGGGGCGAAATAGTGTCTAGAACGTGGTGGTCCATGTCTAGTCCCCATACCCAAGGGCACCACCTTTTTGGGTGGGCAAGTAGTCAGGACAACTCATGACCATCGTCCAATTCGGGCGATGTTATGCAATGCCAGCTCCATTAAGAACAAAACTGCACTTACTGCAGATTTTGTTGGAACAGCGGATCAGGTTTGCATCACTGAGACCTGGTTGGATGGAACTGCTGCTCCTATTTTGGAGGCAGCTATTCCTCCTGGGTACTTGGTGATACATCGCCCGAGATTGGATTGCGGGACGGGGGGTAGCAGTCTGTTTCAAGGCCGAACTGGGTCTCATGGGTGTACCAGTTTAGGAGGCCGAATCATTGGAGTGCACTGTGGTAGCTGGTGTGGGGTGCAGGATAGCTCTCATCTACCATCCACCAGGGGATGAAAAGCTATTCCTGCAGGAAGTAGCAGACTTCACCACCAACATGGCTTTGGAGTCGCCCAGATTGATGGTTCTGGGCAACTTCAATGCCTGGGTTGACGACGAATCCTCGCTTTTTGGACAACACTTCCTCCAGTTGATGATATCACCGGGCTTCACACAGGTTGTTTCCTTAGCTACCCATAATGATGGTTACTCTCTGGATTTGGTCTTCCTCCTGGGGATTGAGGCCTCCAATTTGGGGGTAGAACCTGTCGGTTGGTCCAATCATTACACTGTGAGGTTCAATTTCTCTGCCCCCGAGTGTAGGTCTGCTCCTGTGGAGATGGTCAGTTTCCGCCCTTTGCAGGATGTGGTCCCTGAAGACCTGGTGGTGGTGATTGACCTCTCGGAGTTCGCTGATGCCTGCTCAGGTCCAGAGCCGTTGGTTCTGGCCTATAATAAGGCCATGTCCTTGGCTCTTGACCTGATTGATCCAGCCTGTGTTCGCCCCCTTCCACTTTGCCCTCGGGCCCCTTGGTTTATTTATTTATTTGCTTTTGTTAACCGGGTAAGCATGGTTTGATGGGTCTTTGAGGGAGTTGCGGAAGTTGGCATATAGGATAGAACGGCGCTAGCGGAAATCTACCTTGGATGCCGACTGCCTTATTTTGTTGGAGCATTATCAGCTCTACCAATCAGTGATCTCCCATAAGAAGGCAGAATTCATGTCCAGGGAAATTGCTGTTACACGGAATCAACAGGCTCAGCTCTTCTGAACTGTGGACAGGCTGTGCAACCCAGCCTGTCTGCAGCTCCATCAAGTTTTTTCACAAATGGAGTGTGATGAGATTGCTCGATTCTTTGCGAATAAGGTGGCTGACATCAGGTTAGAGATCCGTTGGACCCGTTCTATGGGGGATGCTGTTGGTTGGTGCTGGGTCACTATGCCACTTGTTTTCTGGAGTACCTTTGACCTGTCAGAGTTTGCTGATATTATGAGGATTGTCCAGAGGATGCACCCTACGTGCTGTAGTTTAGATCCAGGCCCTACCTCCCTGATTTTGGGTTGCAGTGATATAATTGGTCTGGTCTTGGCTCAGATTGTCCGGTGCTCCTTGGAATCAGGTGAGTTCTCAAGATCCCTGAAGGAGGTGGTGGTGACACCCCTTCTGAAGAAAGCTTCTTTGGACCTGGATACTGCAGCTAACAACAGGCCTATGTCGAACCTTCCTTTTGTGGGAAAGGTTATCGAGAAAGTTGTGGCGACTCAACTGGAGAACCATTTAACCATCCATAGTATATATGAACCTCTACTGAGACTGCTCTGGTTTGGGTGCTCAATGATTTTCTGATGGCGAGAGATCGGAGAAACTGCTCCATCTTGGTCCTCCTTGATCTCTCTCTTCAGCCTTTAACACTGTGGACCATGAGGTTCTGCTCGAGCAGCTGAGGACCATATGTGGACTGGCTGGTACAGTGCTCAGATGGTTTTCATCTTTCCTCACTGGTAGAACTCAGAGAGTCGTCTCGGGAATTTTTTCTTCCGAGTCGTTCTCTCTGCTTTGTGGGGTACCCTAGGGCTCAGTGCTGTCCCCCATGTTATTTGCAGTTTATATGCTGCCCCTCGGAGAAATTGTAAGATGGTACGGGCTGAGGTTTCACTGCTATGCTACTGATAACCAGCTCTACTTGACTTTTGCCCCAGACCAGGTTAGTGCTCTCTCAGTATTTAACAGCTGCCTCGCTGAAATCCAAGATTGGATGAATTCCAGTGGGTTAAAGTTGAACGCAGGTAAAATTGAGGTTTTGGTAGTGGACCCAGGATGCAGGACAGAGGGGTTGAGGACTGACTCACCCTCCAGTTTATTCTTGGGGCGCGCTCAGATCCTTACCTCCGAACGGGTGCGTGACCTGGGAGTGATACTTGATGACTGGCTGACCCTTCATCATCAGGTGTTGGCAGTCATTAAGTTAGTCTTTTATCATCTTAGGAACATTGCCAGGATCAAGCACCTTGTTCCGTCCAGTGATCTGCCCGTTATGGTCCACGCCTTTGTGACCTCGCACCTTGACTATTGCAACTCCCTTTACTTAGGGCTTCCTGGGGTTGATATCTGCTGCTTGCAGCTACTGCAGAACACTGCCGCCTGTTTATTGACTGGGGTATCTAGGAGATCTCATATTACCCCTGTGCTGCGTGATCTGCACTGGCTGCCGGTTCGGTGGCGGATCACCTTTAAGGTAGGTTTAACCTACAAAGCCCTACATGGACTTGGTCCTGACTACTTGAAAGAGCTTCTGACTCCCTACACCCCTGTGCGACAGCTCCGCTCAGCTGACGAGGGCTTGCTGGAGATTCCAAGGGTTAGTCTGACGTCATCTGGGGCTCGTGCTTTTATGTTTGCTGCCCCAACCCTCTGGAATTCTCTGCTCCATCAGCTTTGGGAATGCAGGACTGTGCGGAGCTTTAAACAGGCACTGAAAACATTTTTATGGAGTAAGGCATTCCCTGATTTGCTGTGATTTTAATTATGTTTTATTGAATTATTTGTGAATTTGTGAAGTGCCTTGATATTGTGAAAGGCGTTCAATTAAACAAAGTTATTATTGTTATTATTAATGCACGCCCACGCCAGAAGAAAAGGAGAAAAGAGGAATCCTCCAGCGAGATGGAGCCTCGGCCTACAGGTGCCACACCGAACACACCAAGGATTCTCCCTCCAGCCCGGCTCAACAGGAATGCCCCAGTGTGCGGGGTACATACCCGCTGGATCGAGACCTGGGTTGTGTGCAAGGGGAAGAAGTCAAGAATGGGAGCTGTGGCTGGTGGGGCATCGGAGGTCACAGGGGTGAAAGAGACACCATAGGCAAAACCCCCAACCGAGGAGGTAGAAGTATAACTAAATGCAAAAAAAAGAAAGAAAGTGCATATTAAAAACACTTAGGGAAAGCAAAGAATATATAAGTCACAACTCCTTCAGTGTCTCAGTTCTCATATTGGGGCTATTCATGATGGGGTGGGAACTACACACCAAAGGTGCATATCCCACCCATGCAGCTCTGCACCTGCAGACAGGTGTGCACCTGGTGGCATTCACGATCATTGGCCACCTGTCCACAGCCCAACCCCCAACACGCAGGTACACGCGGGGCAGATGGGGTGGAACTGCGCATCCGGGTAGGCATCCAATGGGATGCCCATCCTGAATCCCTCAGTGGATCCCTTACATGGTGGGGGAGGGGCATGTTGGCTGCACACCCCTGCAGATGTCTGCACAGTGGGCAGCCGTGGAGGTGTGAGGTAGGCTGTGCCAATGGCTGTACCATGCCCCTGAACCAATGGGAAGGAACGGGGTGGGACAGCCACAGACCTCTGCTCTATGCTCGGTGGGGTCAGAATCAGGGGTCAGGAAGAGGAGGGCAGGTGGTGTTATATGGGGCGGGGGTGTGTGTCTGCAGTCCAGAGGTCAATGCCCCCATATATGTGTGTGTGTGTGTGTACGGGGGGTTGGCATACATGGGGAAGGTGGGGGGCACAGCTAGTTGCTGAGGTGGATGGCCCTAGGTGGCCTGTGGTAACAGGTGCTGGGGTCCCATTGTTGAGGGAGAGAAGCACGGGGTGCATAGGAGGCTTACAGCAGGGCTCCCCCTGGCATAACCCGCACCCTCCTCTGCACCCCCATAGGCAGCACTGTGCACTGTTGTGCAGAGTGCATAGTGCTGGCATGCTCCCGCTCGCCCCCTGCACATTGCAGTCTGCATGGGTGGGGGATCAGGTGTGTAGGTGCTGTGGGACCCATATCGTGCATCCTGCATGGGGGCGCAAGGTGTGTGGAACATCTCCACACTGCACATACGCGCTGCGGAGGCAATCCGAATCCTTCGTGCATAGGCCCCACTACTCCATTTCCAGGTGCAGCAGGTAGTTATTCTTCCACTTCTCCGCACTCTGGAATAAGTGAAACACCTGTTAGGATAGCCACATCACAATGACATATACACAGAACCATACTAATGTTACAATATTAGTAACTATCCACACAAAAATGTTTTATATCCAAATCAGAGGCATTATAGCAATGTGATCATTAAGACAGTGCAGTTATGCAAGAACTTACCATAACAGTAAATCTTCAAGAGAAGCTTCTGCACCAGCCAACACTGGTAGGACTAAGACGCCAGGCACTAGGACCCCATGGAAAACATCTAGCTAGCAATGTACAGCAGGGGACCGCCCCATGATGTTAGCTAACCTCCGACATCAGCCAATGGTATACATAGGGTGGTCCCCCAACCCTACCTCAGTTCTCCCGCCAGAGATCTGGCAAGTATAAGTAGGAAATGGAGCAGGACAGAAAGATAGAAACATAGAAACTGTTGGCAGATAAGGACCACTAGGCCCATCTAGTCTACCCTTTAGCCCTATACCTGTATGCAGCCTCTGGCCCAAACTGGTCAGTGGTTTTTCATCACTCCCTCCCGCCTCCCACCTCAAGGTTCCCTTGTATCTGTCCCAGGCATGTTTAAGTCCCCCACTGTGCCTGCTCCCGCCACCTCCTGTGGCTGATTATTCCATTTGTCCACCACCCTCTCTGTGAAGAAATATTTTCTCACATCTCCTGTCAATCTACCCTCCTCCAATTTCATATCATGCCCCCTCATTCTTGTGCTCCTTCTACATTGGAAGATATATCCCCCCTGCACCTTATTAATGCCCTTGAGGTACTTGAATGTTTCTATCTTGTCCCCCTCTCCCTCCTTTCCTCCAGTGAGTACATATTGAGGTCATTTAGTCTCTCCTCATATGTCTTCTGGGGCAATCCAGGAACCATACTGGTTGTCCATCTTGTTAATCAGCCTTCTATATAGGATGGTATTGAAGGACTTGCTGAAATCAAGGTAAGTGGCATCCACTGCCCCTCCCTGACTTACTTCCTTTGTCACCCAATCAAAGAAATCTATAAAATTCATTTGACATGACTTTCCTGCTGTGAATCCATGATGCCTCAGATCTGGGGCACCTTTGGATTCCAGGTGTGCCACCAGGGCTGCAGTAATAGGGGGGAAGTGGGGATGTTGTCCAGAGCCCTGAGCTCAGGAGGGGCCCACCTGAGGAGCTGGCATTTCCCCTGGCATTAGCTGGTTTAGGAAACAGGGGCCCATTTCAAGTGACTTGTCTGGGGCCCCAAAATTCATAGCTGCAGCCCTGTGTGCCACTATCCTTTCTTTCAGCAGTGCCCCCACGATCTTCCCCACCACTGAGGTGAGGCTGACTGGCCTGTAGTTCCCCGCCTGCTCCCTGCCACCACTTTTGTGCAGAGAGAATGCATGTGCCCTCTTCCAGTCATCTGGAACCACTCCTGTGTTGAGTGACTCCATGAACATAGCTGCCAGTGGTGCTGTAGTTCCCTTCGCAGCTCTTTTAATATCCTTGGGTGTATTCCATCTGGCCCCATATCTTTGTCCACTTTCAATTTTCGAGCTCTTCCAGAACTCGCTCCACTGTGAATGGACTGGTGTCCACCTCTCCCTCACCTTTACATCTGCTACCCAGCTGTGGTCCCTGAACCACCTCCTCCTCCATGAATAGTGATGGGGAAAGTGCATTAAATTTGCTACCCGTGGTATTTCACGTATAACTTATACTTCAGGTCATACTATGGGTAGTGAAACAAATAACTACGCATCCAGAAGTAATGCAAAGTTTCCATTTATGTGGGTACTTTATGTTTCTTTGGGATGTGTAATAAACTTGTATTTGGTTTCCCTGGTGTCTAGTGGCTCCCCACCCTGTCAGGTAGTACACCCACCACTGCTCCCCCATCCACCACAAGTCAGATCCTTTTAAAAAAATAAATTATTTTCCCTGGTGTCTAGTGGCCCCCCCACCCTATCAGGTAGTACCCCCACCCTGCTCCCCCAACCCCAGTGGGATCTTTTAAATAATTTTGTTCCCTAGTGTCTAGTGGCCCCCACTCCCCCACCTGTAATGTAGTACGCCTCCCTGCTTCCCCCCAACCGGAGCGGGCCACCGGCACATCCCTAAACTCACCTCAACGGCTGGCAGCCCACCCGACTCAGCTCAATGAATGAGTTGCATGCTTGTACAAGCACACGCTCATTCATTGATGAGTTGAGTAATGTACTTCCTCCTGCAGCCTTCTATAGAAGGGTAGGGGGCTGCTTCAGTCACTGGCGTGGGCAGTGGGATGGGGGAATGGCATTGTGGACCCATTCCCCCCCTCATCCTACCCCCCCACAAAACACCGGAGCAGCCCCTTCCCCTTCTGTAAACCCCTGCAGTGGGAAGTAAATTAGGATGACTTGAATGAATGCATGCGTGCTTGTACTAGCAAGCACTCATTCATTGAGCTAAGTTGGGTGGGCTGCTGGCTGCGGAGGTGAGTGAAGGGATGTGACAGTGGCCAGCTCCCATTGGGGTTGGGGGCGGGGTGGGGGGTACTACATGACAGGATGGGAGGATAGGGGCCACTAGACACCAGGAAAAATGTATTTAAAGATCCAACTTGGGGTTGGGGGAAGTGGGTGGGGGTACTACCTGACAGGGTGGGGGGCACTAGACAATGTGGAAAAATCTTTTTTTTTTTAAAGATCTGACTTAGGATTGGGGGAGCAGGGTGGGGGTACTACCTGACAGGGTGGGGACCACTAGGCAACAGGGATAAATCACGGGTGATGTTGGGTTGGGATTCTTCATTTTTGCCTCTACTTGCTTTGGGGTTTTTAAGTGCAATTTGCACTTAAAACTCCCCAAAGCAAAGCAAAGTCATAAATGACAAATTATGGGTTATTTGGGAAAATTACGCAAAACAAAACTGACAACTTTGTGGCAATTTCGCCTGCGTAGTAAAACTTTGCTGCTTCTCTATCCGTGAATATGGAGCAGAAGTATTTATTCAGTATTTCTGCCTTGTTTAAGTCCTCCTCCCTACATTCTCCCTCTTCTCCTTTCAGCCTTACTGTTCCTTTTCTGTTTTTCCTTTTTTCACTGATGTACCTATAGAATGTCTTGACCCTTTCGTCACTGTCTGCGCTAATCCCTCCTAAGTCCATGCCTTTGCTCTCCTAACAGCTTTTCCTGCTTCCCCTTAGACATTCAAGGTACACCTTCCTGTCTTCCTCCTTTTGGGTCTCCTTATACTTGCTGAAACTCACCCTATTAGCCCTTACTTTGTCTGCTACCTCTTTAGAGAACCATAGTGGCTTCCTTCTTCTCCATCTGGACACTAACCTCATGCATTGGTTCATCACATCCAGTATGGCACCTTCAGTTTCCCTAACTGCTCCTCAACTTCCTCTCCTACCTTCTCATTCTCTAGTGCTTCTCTGAAACATCTATCACTTCAGTGAAGTCCACTTTTCTGAAATCTAATACCTCTGCCCTTGTGTGACTTGAGTGAGTCACTGTCTCCATGCTAAACCACACTATGTGATGGTCGCTGGACTCCAGCTGTCCCTCTGCCTGGACCTCTGCGACTCTGTCCCCACTGGTCAACACTAGGTCCAGAATTGCCTTGTCCCTTGTGGGATCAAGCACTAGCTGTCTGAGACCAACCCCCTGTAGGGAGTCTAGAATGGCTCTGCTTCTGGCTGAAGCAGCTGCCTGGATAGACCAATCCATGTGCGGCATCTTAGGGTCTTAGGAAAGGAACAAGCACAGAAGGAAGGAGGGAGGGAAAGCAGTGCCTTCTGCAGGAGCTTCTCTCGAAGATCTACTGATATGGTAAGTTCTTACATCTGGAAGCAATGTCCAAACTGTAGTGCCCAATAAAAGTGTGGCTGGAAATCCAAGTGGCAGCTGCATAGATATCTGCCGCTGAGACCTCCGCAGTGAAGCAAAGGAGGCAGATGCCCCCTCCCGTAGAATGGCCTTTAACCAGGCCCAGTAAAGGCTTGTCATATTTCTGGTAGCAGAAAACAATGCAGTTAACCAACCATTTGGATAACGTCTGCTTAGAAACTGGAGCCCATAAAGTTCTCTGGGCAAAAGAAAGAAACAATTGATCAAACGTTCTGATACAATGGGTGCGATTCCAATAACAGAGCACCCTGTGAACATCTAGAGTACGAAGTAAGGCCTCCCCTCGATTTGAGTACTCTGGGTAATAGAAAGGCAAGTGGATGTCCTAAACTAAATAAGGCTATTTATACATCAGAGCCTGAAGCTCAGAAATCCTCTGAGCAGAAGTAACAGCAACTAAAAACAACGTTTTCCATGACAGAAAGCGTAGCTCGCAATCTGCGTCTGGTTTGACGGAAGGCAAAGTAAGTTTCTTGAACATAAACGGAAGGTTCCTTGGAGGAACAGGGTCCTGAATGGGAGGCTTGAGGTGCAGAATGCCTTGTAAAAAAGGTACAAGTCAGGTCCAGTTGGACAAGGGTATTGCCCTCAATAGGTGCATGATATGCAGAGAGGGTAGATAAATGCATCTTAATGGAGGAGTAACCCAGACCAGAGTCTGACAGGGAAAGGAGGTCCTCCATAACCGAGGAAACTGAACAGAAGAAGGGTTCAAGTGAATGGGCAGAAGCCCACAAACAGAACTGTTTCCACTTCATAGCTCTGGTAGCTCTGTTGGAAGTTTCCCAAAACGGGTGATCACTAAGTCTGCAGGAGCCATGCATGCAGAAGCAGTAACCTGAGGTCCAGATGGACTAAGGTGCCCTGCTCCTGGGAGAGCAAGTGTGAGCTCAAGGGCAGAGGAACTGGAGGCTCAGCTGCTAATTGCTGGAGCAGGGGAAACCAGATCTGCTGCGGCCAACAAGGAGCAATGAGGATCATGTCCGCTCCTTCTGCCTGAAGCTTGAAAAGAATCCTCTGCAACACTGGGAAGGGAGGGAAGGTGTAAAAAAAAAAAAACTTCCTGTCCAAGGGACAACACATCTTGCCAGTAAACACCAGGCCCTGGATCAAGCAAGCAGAAACTGGGCAGTTTGGCACTGAGTGGGGATGCAGAGACATTCAACTCTGGACATCCCCATCTGTTGAAGAGGTCATCTGTGACTGTTTGAAGAAGTTCCCACTAGTGAGTCTTGGACAGAGACTGGCTTAGGCTGTCGGCCAAGGTGTTTTGGACACCTAGAACATGAACGACTGTGAGGTCCAGGCTGTGATCTATGGTCCAATACCTGACCCTCATGGCCTCTCTGCAAAGTAGATACGAGTGGGTGCCCCCTGTTTGTTGATGTAGAAGACCACAGACATGTTGTCCATCTGTAACAATAGAGAGCCTGGAGGGAGATCAGGCTGAAAAGCCTGCATGGCATAAAGGATCACCATCATCTCCAAGACACTGATGTGGAGATCTTGCTGCAGTGGAAACCATGTCCCCTGAGTCTGCCTGGCCGCGAGGTGGGCTCCCCAACTTTGAATCAATGTGTCCATAGTCCAGATGTGAGTGGATGGGTTCTTGCAAAAGGGAATCCCCTTGACAAGGTTGGGCAGATGGAGCCACTATCTGAGCATCTGCCATACTGCCTCCCAAACAAGTACCTGCTAATCCACATCATCTGAGTGATGGACCCTGAAGGGTCCATTGAGGAACCCTCATATGAAGGCATGCCAGAAGTCTGAGCCATGTCCTTGCTGGAGTCCGGTGAAATGAGGAGACTAAGTGAATGAAGGACTGGAATGGTGGCTCCATCTGTCCTCTTGTAGGAAGGCCTTTCCTTGTTTGGTGTCAAGAATGGCTCCTATGTACTGCACTCTTTGGCTGGGCCATGGAGCAAACTTTGGGAGATTCAGAGTGATGACCAGAGTTCTGAAGAGGGCAAAGGTATCCACCAGAGTCCTGAGCAGCTGATCCCTTATGAGAGCTGCTAGCAGTCAGTCATCTAGATAAGGCAAGACGTAGTCCCTTCCTTTTAGGGCTGCAGCAACCACTGCTAGGCACTTGGTGAAAATGTGAGGAGCTAAGGAAAGCCCAAAGGAGAGGGCTCAGAAGTGATAACAGGCCTCATGGAAGTGGAACTTCAGAAACAATCTGTGGGGCTGAAAGGCCTTAAGATATGAAGTATCTGAAGATATACATCTTGCATGTCCAGAGAGCAGAGCCAATCCCCTGATGGATGAGGGGGAGCAGGCCTGGAAGGCTAACCATTCTGAACCATTTGTAGTTTACAAATCTGTTCAGCTGACTTAGGTCCAGAATTGGGCATAAGTCCCCTGTTTTCTTGGGGACTAGAAAAAAATGAGAGTAATAGCTCTTTCCCCTCTGTTCCAGAGGAACAAGTTCTATGGCCTGTTTGGACAGCAGAGACTGAATCTCCTCTCAGATCAGGTGGAGATAAAAGGGAGGGTAGTGAGCGGGCACCGGGGGATCGTCCGGTGGGACCTCAATGAACTCCAGAATGTGGCCCTTTTCGATAAGCTGTAGTACCCACTGATCTGATGTGATGCTTCTCCACCCATCAAGACAGAGGGAGAAGTGACCCTTACCAACTTACCCAAATGTTCTGCTGGGAGGGGGTCGGGCAAGGAGTCAGACAGAGATGCAGGGGGTGGGAAGGGAAGGCTGGGGGGGTTTTAGAGGTTCTAGAACCAGAGCCTCCTCCCAGCTGAGAGGTGGCCTTCCTCCTGAAGGTTCCTCTGGGCTGCTGACTGTGGGATTGCTGGCCCTTAAGGCAATGAAAGGACAGATGATTTGAGGCAGCAGGTTCCAGTCTGTGCATTCTGTACACAGACTAGTCCACTTTCCACAAATCCTGAAGCCCCAGGACGATCTTCTTAGTAGGTTCCTCAAAAAGCTTCGAGCATTGAAAGGGGGCATCTAAAATGCCCTCCTGAAGGTACTGCCAGAAGCTAGAGACTCTAAGCCAAGAGTAACGGCACAGACAGATACCCACAGCAGCAGCTCTGGTTGAAGTGTCAGTGGTATCATAAGCACACCGCAAGATGTGCTTACCCACATCAGCCCCTGACTGGAGGATATCTAGCTAGTCTGATGTCTGAGGGGACTCAGGCTGAACCTTGGCCAATTCTATGGCCTTCTTCAGGTGTTCTAGTACTTCACCATGTGAGCCAAGAAATTAAGCAAGCGAATGCTGCATGTGGCCAAGGAATAAACTTTGTGGCCCAGCTGGTCCAGCTGTTTGGACTCCTTGTCCAGGGGCTGGGAACTAAAGTGCCTGGGCTGTTTGGACCTACAGTACCATGGGCTGCAGTCAAGAACATCAAAAGTAAAAAAGTAATGCGCTGAAGGAAAAGTGCTGACAAAGGAAATATGTTTCAAAAGTATTTTACTGATAATCATGATTTAAATACAAAATCCAGTGTCCATAGCATTCAAAGAAACTTTCTGGTCATAGCTTCCCCTAGCGCCTCAACTCAACGAGTCATCAGTGGGGGTCTCTCTCAGCCGTACAAAAAATTTGAGGAACAAATTGGTCCACAGTCATTTTAAGAAAGATGTCATGACATGGCTACTAAAAAGATCAAAAGGCTTTCATAAGTGCTAGAGATGCAATATTTGCAAGTTTGCAAATATGGGTAATACTTTTTCACATCCCAAGAATATTGGCCAAGAAACAGAAATCAGAGCATTAATAACTTGTGATACCAGTTATATGGTATATTTCTTATGGTGTAACTGCAACAACATTTATGTTGGTAAGATTGTTAGGCCACTAAAGCAGCGCATACAAGAACACCTGTGGTCAATTATTAACGACTGGCAGGATACACCAGTAGGCACCCACTTCACACAATTTCATGGTTCATCCCCTGAATGTTTGAAATTTATGGGAATTGAATGGATACCACCCGTAACACTAGGGGGCAACAGAGCAAACAGACTTTTACAAAAAGAAAGTATGTGGATTTTGAAATTAAATAGTACACAGCCATATGGTCTTAATGACAAATGGGATATTAAGCCATTTCTGAAAAAACGATAACATCGTTTGAAGTACACATATTATCTCTCTTAAATTTTAGTATAATTGTTCCGTGTTGTTTTGCATGTAACTTCAATCTTCCTATATGTGTGTTTGACCATGTCATTCCTTAATACAGGAGCACCTGTTTACAAATACTAATAGCTTTCTTTGTTGATTTCAGAGCAAGTTTTGTCTTTTCTGTATGGTATTAAATTGAACAGATTATGAAAAATCATTTTTTATTGTTTTTTTATATGTTTTTATTTTTCAGTTTCTGAGTAGCCCAGATTTAACTAATAAAGTATCTCGGACTCTCTTTAGTATTGTTTCTAAATTCCTTGTTATCTACTGAATTATAATTAAGTAAATTTGGATCGTTGAAGAATCCAGTGATAACAGGACAGTAATTGCAGCTATAATAATTTGAAAAGAATGGGGGTGCTATAATAGTAATTAAGTAACCTTTCAGCCTAGTGTCTGTTTTTTCTTAGCAATATAAAGAACTCATGCATTAATAAGTCACGAATGTTATAATGTTGTTCAGGTAAATTTGTTCTTTTCTGTATCCCTTGTCTCTTCTAGGGTCTCTATATCATCTACCGCAGTAGCACAGTGTCTGGGGTCTCCGCCCACCTGGTGAGAAATCTTCTCAGATGGAGCTTGATTGTACCTAGGATTCAGTCAATCAAAACCGGAACACTTTGTGCTTCTTCTTTTTTACTATCTTTTTTATTTGGTATCTTTTGCAAAAGGTATAAGGGTTTGAAAATAAAAAAATAAATAAAACCATAATATTTAAAAAAAACATTTTGAATAAAAAAGATTGGAATAAGTACTGTTTAATTAACTGCATGGCATAATGTAACGTCATTTGGATTTTTTCAGTTAGTTGCAAATCCTATTTAATTAATTATGTGTAATATGATGTCATGGCAACATGAATTAGCTTTGTATGTGAAAGGTGTTTAAAAGGAACAGCTATCCACTTGAGCTGCACCCCCACTGAAGACTTGAGTCAAGGTGCTAGGGGAAGCTACAACCAGAAAGTTTCTTTGAATGTCATGGACATTGCATTTTGTATTTAAATTGTGATTATCAGTAAAATACTTTTGAAACTTATTTCCTTTGGCCCAGATATTCAAAAGGGTTGCACCATACGCAACCCACTGATGTGCCCTGGTGCGATATTTAAACGGGAATTACGCCTGGCACAAATCCCAATGCGCCGGAGCGCATCAGTAATGTATGCAGGCACAGGTAGGGGGGGCGTGCCCATGCATACTCTGCACATCCCGATATTCAGCTCAGGATGTGCTGAGCCATGCATGCGCAACCCCTACTTGCGCCGCACAAAGTTGATCAAAAAAAAAAGGAGCAACGGCCGGCCACCCAGAGGTGAGCTACCATATTGCAGGGTGCAACACGGCAGCTGCCACCTGTGGGAGGCCACCCGCGCTCCAGCTGCACCTCCGTGGTGGCGCCCCCCCATGCCCGATCGCGGGCTGTGGTATGAAAAAATAGAACCCTATATCCCTGGTGGTCCAGTGGACTGCTGTCAGCCCGATTGCGGGCTTAAGTAAAATAATAGATTCCTTTTTCCCTGGTGGTCCAGTGGACCACTGTCAGCCCGATCGCGGGCTTAAGTAAAATGATAAAGATTCCTTTTCCTTGTGGTCCAGCGGACCCCCTCCCACCCGCCACTGATCCTCACCGCCCCACTCCCCTCGCCAGCGGCGGCGGCAGCACCTCACCCGCCTGCTGCCCCACACTCGCCGGACGATACGCCTGTTAGTCAGCCTTGTCCACAGCATGAGCCAATGGGCGTAGTAGCCCATATCAGATTATCATATTCCAGATATGTGAATGGATCCATTCACATATCTGGAATGTGTAGTCACGGTATGGTTGCATGCACATTGGCTCACGCCAGGACCATCGGGCATACAGCCCCACCGATGGTGTCGGCAGGCGGCGGGCGGCAGGCGGTGGGTGCTGCCACCCACCACTGACCGGGGGGAGCAGGGCTGTGGGGATCAGTGGGCGGTTGGGGAGGGGGGTCCACTGGACCACCAGGGTTATAGGAATCTTTATAACTTTACTGAAGCCCGCGATTGGGCTGACAGCAGTCCACTGGACCACCAGGGATATTGGGTCCCTGCTGTCGTCTGCTGGGGCGGCGTCCACCTAATGGAGCAGACTTCTGACCTGGAGTCATGCTCCTGGACCAGAACTACCATCGGACCCCTTCATTACATCACGTTTCATCACGTTTATTTTTAAAAAGCGCCCTTCCATTGCTCAGGGTGCTCTTACAATAATAAAATAAACATAAACCACAATTAAATCCACAATATTGCACATATTAACCATTATGCTAAATTAAAACAGTCAACAGTATTCCACATATTACATACCAACCTATAATAAAACATATCTTAAAACAGAATTATATATTCCCTCCTTTTACGGCAGCAATATTCTTAAACTTAAACGCCAGACAAGGCCTGGTTGAATAAATACGTTTTGAGGGAAGTTTTAAGGTTTTAATGCAAGGTCCAATGGAGCAGATGCCCCAGCCAGGTAGGCAGTGGGTAAATACCCACTGCCCGAAGAGGAAGAACCAGTTGTATCACCTGGCTTAGACCCAGAAAGGTGCACATTGGACCTAGGGAAATAAGGGCTGAGGAAGACCCTTGCCTGGAAGACCCCCAGATGGACATCAGCACAAGGGCAGGGGACCTAATCAACGACAACCCAGAGGGAGAGAGGGTGGCCGGGGAGGCGGAGTCTGACCTCCCGTGGGAGGAGGAACTCAACTTGGTCATCGCATGGCACGGGAACCGAGGACAGGAGCTGGACCAGGACCTGTCCTTATCCTTATCATGGTGAGAGTACTTTTCATGAGACGACTTCTCCCTGTGGCCATATGAGGAGGTCAATGTCCTTGCAGTCTTCAAAGAGCTAGGAACAGAAGCTTGCATGGTAGCCAAATGCTGTTTTAGCAAAAAGCTCTTGAGAGCCTTCAGGCAGCAGATCCTAGTCTTCCAGTTGAAGCTGACACAGTACTGGTAGGCCTCAGTGTCGTGGTCAGGGCCCAAGCAGAAAAGGCAGTTTGAATGGTCATCAGAGTGAGGAATCTACTTGCTGCAGGCACACTTGTTTGTCCACCACTCTGGAGATGAAGAGGAAGATGAAGAAGACATGTAGAAAAGAAACTACACTGAAAGAAATCAAAATTAAAAAAAGCACGGGTAAATGCAAAAAAATGGAGGTCGAGTGAGACCAGAAGGCATCTGTGGAGCTGATGTGAGCAGGTTGACAGTGGCAGACTAAGGTAGGGCTGGGGGACCACCCCTTTATACCATTAGCCAAAGTTGGGTGGGCCGACATCAGGGGCATTCCACCACTGTATATTACTAACCAGAAGTTTTCCGTGGGGTCATAGCACCTGGAGGCTTAGTCCTACTGGTGTTGCCTGCTGCAGGAGCTATCTTTGAAGTAAGATCTGGGCTAACCAAAGCTCCTAAAGTATACATCCAAAATGACTCATGCCTCAAAATCTTCTGTTCAAGGTCACCCCCCCAAGATCCTAATTCAATTTTTTCAATACAGCAGAACCTAAACCTATGAATATAGCCATCCTCTCTTCTATTCCGAAGAGTGATTTGACAAAGCATTCAATGGGTTCTCCCTTAGTGATACTCCTTAAACGTTCCCCAACCTTCATCTAAAGGGCCAGGTGATTTTGCCCACGTAGAAGGCCCCACACTCACAAGTGGACAAATAAATTAAATTGGAAGTGTTACAGTTAATAAATTACCTGTGGCTAGATTTACAAAAAGTAGCAAAGCACAGGCCAACAGTTTATGCTTCGCTTTGTATTTGCCCAGGTGTCTAAGGCCTCTATTCTCAATCACTGTCTGACTGAGAATAGGGCCCGGATGAGTCAGCAGTAACCCCATTACTGCTAGTGCTAACCCCATTAGTGCCACCCCGACATGCAGCCAGAAGTATGGCTCTGCAATGAGCAGCGCGGGTGCTATTTCCAATTCACAAAAGCGGCCATGTAAATGAGCTCATTTGGCATGCAAGGCACGATGTGGCCATCTGCATGCCCATTATGGGCCCATTTATGTAGGCTGCGCCGGAATTTAGTGCTCCCCCCAACCCCTCTCCCACAGGCAGTCCTATGTTCCTGGTGCTGGTGGTCCTCCCTGCCGATCGCCAGCCCAACCATAAATATATATCTGTCCCTTGTGCTAGTGGCTCCTCCACTAATCACCAGCCAAATTGTAAATATATATTTGTCTCTGGTGCTAGTGGTCCCCCCACAGATCGCTGGCCCGATTTTAACTACATATCTTTCCCTGATGCTAGCGGCCTCCCTTCCAATTGCTGGCTCAACATGTAACATATATTTTCCCTCGTGCTAGTGGCATCCAGGTGATCGCTGGCCCGTTTCTAATTATATATGATTCCTGGGTGCTAGTGGCAGTCCCCACTGATCATTGGACCAATTTATTTATTTATGTATTTATTTATTTATTGTTTACCGGGTGAGAGCCATTAGCCAAGACAATGACTATCTTCAAGCGTGACCCGGGAGAACACAATACATTCAATACACAGGGAAAACGATTTGATTTGGGAAGAGACAAGGTAATACTAAGTTATACCAGGGTTACATAAGTACACGGGTAGGCAACAAGAAATAGCACATAGTATATAATCAGAAACATGATAAAACAGTGAAAAAAGAATTACATGCTGCTGCCTGCTACTGGGTTAGGGTGGCAGAAACAGAACAAGAGGAGACATAAGTGCGTAAATGGCTTCCTATATGGTCCAGACAGGTGTAGGGCAGTTTGCAGCAGTGGGGAAGTGGGTTAAAGTCAAAAGCAGATCTTAGGAGGGTTTGAAGCAGGCACAGGAGATCTGGCTAAAAAGGAAGTTCTAACAGCTGTTTTTGATCTGGGTGTGACTGGGGACTAAGCGTACATCAAGGGGCAGGGAGTTCCAAAGCTTGACTGCCGAGTAAGAGAAGGCAAGGGTCCCTTTGTTGGGTTTACATCTAGGTATTTGTAGTAGCAACTTATTGGGTGATCATAGGCCGTGAGAGGAGGGCAGTGGAGTTAGTAGTGAGGCCAGCGAGATAGGGATGCCTGTTCTAAAGATATTATCAGTCAGGGTGCCAAAGGTGAGAGTTTGAGCCGTTGCAGGGGGTAACCAATTTAGGTTGGCGTAGAGTTTGTAACAGTGTTTTGACCAGGGAGAGGCAGAAGCATACCTGCAGATGCTCTTGTATGTGGTGTCCCACTCCCCGAGGAGAGTTTTGGATGCATTGAGATAGGTAACTACCCCATAGGATAGTGATGGAAGCAGGATCCCATGGGCTACGGCTAGTCTTGCCGACTGTGTGAGGACATAGCTGGTCTTATAAGCCACTCCAATTTTGGCATTTTCCGATCTGTAGGTGGATGTTATATGCTGACCAAAGTTAAGATTCTCGTCCAGGTGAACTCCAAGATACTTGAAGGAGCGCATTGGTGTAAGGGCCTTCCCATCCTGACCAAAGACTTCAAATTTGTCCCGGTCCTTGCATAGTTTGATTGCGGAGCCAAGCAGCACAGAATGTGTTTTGTCAGCATTAAGGATAAGCTTGTGGTGGTGGAACCAAGACTGGGTGGTCTTGAAAGCAGCAGTAAGGGTTTGGTTAATGTAGAAAATATTCTTATCACTACAGTACAAGTCCAGGTCGTCCGCATAGAGGATAGCCAAGCAACTGGGGATGTTCGATGAGATACTATTGATGAAAATAGAGAAAAGAAGGGGTCCTAATGCTAACATACATCCTCCCTTGGTGTCCAGTGGTCCCTCCACCCACCCTATAATCTGCCCGATATTTGGACACTGATTCTCTGGTGTGCAGTGTATCCCCCCCAATCCCTGTCCACTGTATATCAATGTTCAAACATTCCATGGTGTCTAGCAGACTCCTCTCCCTATCACCAATCCCTGTACATTATAGTGAAGCCATTCCCTGGTGTCTAGTGGACCCCTGTCCCCCACACCCCAGCAGGTAGTGGATCAGCACCATGCCCTCTCCCACCATGACCCCAAGCTGGCAACCAGCACAACTCTCTGCTCTCCAACACAGTTAGCTGCTGACTGAGTTGTCAAAACATTATGCGCTCTTTAAGAACTCCAACACAGTTAGCTGCTGACTGAGCTGTCAAACATTATGCGCTGTTTGAGAGCTCAGCTGGTAGCCAGCTGTGGTGGAGAGCAGAGGGCTGTGCTAGTCGCTGGCTTGGGGGCAGTTTGGGGGTGGATCGGGGTGGTGGGGCAGAACCTGCTGGGATGGGAAGAGGTGGGGCTGCTAGACAACAGGGAATGGTTTAACAATAATATACAGGGTATAGGTGATAGGAAAGGGGGGGTCCGCTAGATACCAGGGAATGGTTGAACTTTCATGTGCAAAGGAGCAGGATGGGGGATACACTCGACACCAGGGAAAGTTGCATGTTAACATCAGTCCAGCAATCGGTGGGAGGGACCACTAGCACCAGGAAATCATATACAAGTTACAATCAGGCTGGCGATTGGTGGGGGTGGGAAACCAGCAGCAGGGAAACATATATAGTTACAATGGGGCTGGTGATCAGCAAGGGGGGCCACTACCAAACAGGGAAAATATATGTTACATATCGGGCTGGAGACTGGCAGGGGGGAACATAAGCACCAATAAAACATTTATTTTGTATTGTGCGGGTGATCAGGTTTGAGGAGGGATCACTGGAAAACAGGCGTTATTGTGCTGAGGGATGGGCAGGGGAGTCAGTGCAGTAACTCGGCAACCACTAGGTTTGCACTGGATTAAGGCAAGGTCTTGGTCAGCGGTGTTCGCTCTGTGTAAGGGGACTGCACAACAGTCCCTTGTGTGGAGCAAATGCTCTGTGGATCGGGCTGCACTGATATGCGGGTCCCTTCCCCCTCAGTTGCACTGCACCGACTCCACACTTTGCCCTAGTGCAAACCCAGTTTGAGCATGCAAATCAGGTGTCTATGAATAGGAACTTGGCACAAAACACTGCCTACTCGTGCAAACCCGGGTTTTCACACAGGCAAGGTTTTGTGAATCCTGGCCCTGATTTCGAAAGGTTTAGATATATTAACTGTGGTACATGCGGAGGATTGGAAGAATAATAATTACCTCCTGCGCCTGAAAATGGAACAACATGAGAACTGAGACACTGAGAGAGCTGTAATTGGTAGCAACTCTGCTTTCCTTAAATGTTTTTAATATGCACTTTCAATTTATTTATTACATTTTGCACTTTGTACTTGATTGTGTATTGCACTAAGTACTGTCACTTTAATTCTGGCATTTAAATGCCTTGCGATTTCAGCACCCCCACCCCCACCCGATGATGCATTAGCTGCAAACCTGGTAGGGGTGTTGTTTATCTGGATGCTGTTTGGCGGTATGTATATATGTATTTTTGCAATAAAGGAGGTCTGTAGGTAGAGTGTGCTGCCGGTTTTGCTGTTCACATTCAACAGTATATGTCATTTTACAAAGAATCTTCCAAGGTCTATGCACCATTATTCTCTGTTCCAGGTGGCTGGCTGCTTGCTCTTTAAGACAGGCTGACCCTTTGAACACCAGATTAATGAGTGCACATGTGCTACCTGGGAAGGAACTGGGAATATCAGTAGGATTTCCAGAGGTAGGCGCAGACTGAATCACCTATTATAGCATGAAAGCTACTGGTTCTTCACCTTAGAAACCCTGCACTCTAGAGGCCTCAATATAGATTGGGACCTTAAGCCACCACCTCTATTGGGCCCAAATAAACCATATGTTTTCACAGTTAAGATGACTAGAATGTATAAATGAGAGTATACCAAAACTGTAAAAACTGAATATGTTTATCTCTGCTCTCTCTCAGTCTACCCACTCCGTAGCAGCTGACTAGCTTACCAGTTGATCCCCTGAATTCTGAAAGGGAGCGGAAATTTACCAAGAGATCACAGGACAAGAAATTGCCTCTGCAGCCCTTTGATCTGTAATATTCTACCTTTGTCTGTGTTGGAAGCAGAACTTTGCCTCTGTACTTACCATGGCCAGGGAATTTTAGTTGGAATACCAGCTAGATGAGATTTTACAAAAATGCTTCCCATTCATGCATCATCTTAGAGTGCTGTACTAAGTAAGTAAGGGATATGCGATGGGGGACCATCAGATAAATGATTTATCTATATGAGTGCTATTTGACCTCAAGTAACCTCACAAGTGCCATAAGCATATTCCATTTATGCAATAGGGGAGGATTTTGAGTGATTATTTTTTAAGGAGTTTTCGTTTTTATCTTCCGTGACTCATTGGGTTTCTTTTGTGACTGTGTGTGTTTGCTCATTTTCCCTGAGCTGTAGCTATGCCCGTTACTAAGGAGGCAACGTTTGGAGTCCTTGTTTGCATCAGGATATGAGCAGTGGCTGTGTGTGTCAGTGAGTTCAATGAAAGTGGAGTGGAACCATGGCGGCACCACTTAGTGAGCGTGGCAAGATTGGGAAAGTTGGAGCAGCAAGTTGTGCAGCAAGTTGTGAGTGAGTGGCTGTTTGTTCTTTTTTCAAAAATAGGACAGTGGGCATTTTGATGTTGGCATTTTGAATGAGCTCGTGGGAGCGAGGGAGCAGTACTGATTGTACTGTGTGGCTCTAAGTTGATATTTATTGAAATAAAAGTTCTGATATTGTCCATTTCGGGCATTAGGGAGACAAGAGGATCTGTGAATAAGAGAAGACTTTTGTGGTGAGCTGACTGTGGATGGGAAGCAGTGTAGCCTGCATGGGCGAATGGGGGATCCTCTGTGCAAGTGCTGTTTGTGCCACAAAACTGCTACTGAACTAGTACTGGCAGTGTGGGGGGGGTACTGAAGACAAACCCACAATGTGAATAAATCTTGCTGACGTAGATACTATATGTATAAAATGTATATAGTTCATTTATAAAATGACAAAAAAAAAATCCTAAAATTTCATGGACCAACAGACGTCACCTAACCATACATTAAATCTCTATAAATGGATCGTCAGGTGTGGAATCTCATTTTGCTACCCAACAAGACCTACTCAGAGCCATTTTATAAGTGTAATAAGCCCCTCCAGGGTGTGCATCATAGGATTTTAATGCACTTCTTAGGGGCATAAGGACACTGGGCCTTTAGCCTCATGCCTTACTATACCCCTAAGGTGTGCATTAAAATACTAAAATGCACACCCTGTCATAGCTTATTACTTACTTATACATATAGTTCCTCTGATAACAAGATTCATCACAGAGGATTTATCACCACTCCTATTGCATAAATGGATATATACAATAGGGGTGAGTGGTAAATGAGTGAGATAAAACAGCGTATCATCCACTGCAGTGTGATATTTTTACCCTCTGCTCTACTGTGATGATGTCAGCCATTTACACACACAGGTCACAAAAGGTCACTGATATCATCACCCTAGGTAGCTTTCCCCTCAGCATGCAAGAAGCACCTGTGCTGTTACCATAGGCACAAATGCAGAACTACCTGAGAGGTCTCACTGCTGCCTACAGCTAACTCAGTGAGCATTACAAAACACACCTACCCCCCCAACTTCCAGCTCATTACTGTGATGCTCTCAACTTGATGCAGCCAGAATTCCAAACAGCACAGCTTCACAGAACAGTCTAAACTACTGCCTGCAGCTAACTCAACTACCACTGAAACACACTCACTTGTTCCTCAAACTCTGATTCTCACCCATTACAATTACTGTGACAATCTCATCTTCACTGCAGCCAGAATCCTAAGGAGCACAATTTCACAGAACACTCTGCACTCTGCCTGCAGCTAACTTAATTACCACTGAAAACAGTATCAGCTGTTCTGACACTCTGCCTCTCAGCTCATTACAATTACTGTGGTGCTTTTAACTTCACTGCAGCCAGACTGCTAAACAATACAGCTTTACAAAAGTATGTTTCTCACTTCTACCTAAAACTAACTCATTTAGCATTGCAAAACACACTCATGTGTCTCTCAGAGTTTATAACACTGCCAGCCCATTCAGAAAAGCTCACATACAGAATGAGCAAACACATAAACAGGAACAGAACGCAAGAGAGCATAACAAAACTTCTAAAACTCTTGGCCCTATTGTATATATCGAATACATGATGGGCAGATCGTGTGCTATGGCAAATATTGTCACTCCTGCATTGTCAGCTCTGGATATCTCACTCGTGCCTTCGGCACTCGTGAGATATCCAGAGCTCACAATGCAGGAGTGACAATATTTGCCATATCACACTCATGCCCATCATGTATCCCCTATTTAGCAGTTTAAAGTTTTTTGATTGTCATTTTTGATAGTAAAAAGATAAAAATGTTAAAAAGTAATGTAATGAAACATTTGTTAGATATATAATACAAAGCATTGTGTGATCACATGGAGATATAAACTTCACTTACATTTGAATATAAATCACTCTGTATATGTCTGTGTCACAATGCTCGAATCTCACTACAGCCACTGAAATGGACTATTGTTGCAATAGTATTTATACTACCAATATTTCTGAAGCAATGGGTTCAAAATTTGCTACTGACAAGTGATGTACTGTAAATAGTCGGTGGTCCTCTCATCAAACCCAGCCCCCCTGATGAAGACTATGGTCAAAGCACCTGGGCTTTGATGAGAGTGCCAGGAGGTCTTGTTAATACTTGCAGTTTTGTGGCAAATAAACTCTTGCAACCCACTTAGGTGTTTGCACTTAGCTTGGTTTGATAAATGAATGCCCAGCTGCAGTGTTCAGCCTTCCTGTTTCTACTGTTTGACTAGTCTCTTGGAGTTAGTTGCTCTGTGCTGAGCACCTGGTTGTCCCCACCTGTGCACACTCAGTCCTGCAATCCTGTCTGTCGTATATCTCACAGTGTGGCCACAGACATCAGAAAGCCAAATTTTGAGCTTTGCTGAAGAAATACCACAAGCTAATGAATAAAAACAGTGCAGGACCTCCTACCTTCCTGACACAGGCTGTGGATGCAGCAATAACATTGTTTCTAGGAGCATGAGTTCACAAGGAACCACAGCATCTCAATCTATGTCAGCTACGAGCTCAGAGGGAGAACCAGAAGCAGCCACCTTTCCTGCCTGTCTGACAGCAATGGAGGAACTGCACTCTAGGAACAGAGGGCTAAAGGTTAGCTCTGTGGGAATGCTGGGAATACCGACCCCAGTGACAAGACTGATAGTGTTGATGTATTTCAAAGAATAGAGAAGTCCTGCATTACGGAACTTAACACCACATACAATACTATTACTCTTGAGACGTATCTGGAGAGAAAGCAAGCCTTGATAGGGTGAAGAATCAACAGGATACCTACTAGCAGTTTAGAAGGATTTAGTAGGAATGAACAGTGGCTAGAAGCTGCTCAAAAATGCACTACTGATTTTATTGAGTTACTAATAGCAGAGGAGTCTGATAAACATATTGAAATCTGTGAGAAGATTAGGAATGTAAGAGAGGGACATTCACAATTTGTTGCCTTTTTTTTGCTCCCCTCCTACTGACTGACCCCCATCAGTCCTGCCCCTGCTCCCAGCCACATCATCTGCTACCCCTATGACTTACCTACCCAGGTATTCCTCCCTGGTTTACTCCCCGGGGCAGAGCCTTCGGGATGGGGCATTATTCCTCCTGACAGACATCTGAACTTAGTGTCTGGGGGTGCCACAGGTCAGTGGTGCGAAGCCTGTATGGCCCATTTTTTTCCACTTTTCTCTCCTGGCAGGTGGGGTGTGCAATGATGTCAGGGGGCACATGCAGACATCTGCCCCACCTCTTGAAGGTGCCAGCTCTGCCTGTCAGACCCCCGGCTTCCACCAGAAGTCAGGCTAGCAGTTTTCCCCAACCTTCCCCAGAGGAGAAGAGCAGTCAGTGAGATGTTCAGTCCTCCCCCGCCAGCCCTCTGACACCTAGGCTCATTTACAAACTCTGGTCGTCAGTGTCACGAGCAGTAGCGCTACCACTGCAATTTCAAAATCATACTCAGTTTCAAGATCTGGACAAAAAACTGCAAAATATATTGAGAAACATTTAATTAAACTTCACAAAGAGAAAGCAAAGCAAACTGGAGAGGGATACTAGAGATTTTGCCTTCGGATAGATCTGTATCTGGGCCAAACACCCACAATCTTACAGCAGAGGGCACTTATGGTCTAGATAAAAACCTAAACCTAAATCTGCAACCTCACAAACAGGAGAAACAGATCTTGAAGGTGCAAACTCAGAAGACAGGGAACAAAGAACAAGTGGAAAAGGGGTGGCTTTTTTAGTAAAAAGAAGCCAGGGCAAAAACAAAAACATGCATAGGAATGAGAGGGAGTAAAAGGAATATCCCTATGGAGCAAAACACAGAAACAACAGAAATAATGTATCTTACTTCATCCTTACACCAGCTCAGGTGTCCCTCCTATCAAAAGGTCTTAACTTTGCCCCACAAACTGCACCTGGCAAATTTGACATCCAAGTGGGCTTATTCAAGTTTTTCAGGAAAATAAGAGTAAGGGACATTTTCTCCAAAAGAGAGTACTTAAGAGACCAATATAAGTAGAGTGACTATGCAAATGGATTTACATACTAACATACTATTTGCCAGCAGATTAGGCCTTATGGTCTATCAAGTCTGCTCGAACCTAGATCCTTAGTTGGGTGCAGAGACCCTCCCATCCCTTGTGCTCCAGAAACCCCTATCATCCATCCCCACCCCCCGGGACAGGCCATCATCTGATACATCCACTTTCTGTGTCTGTCCCACCCTCTCTTAAAGCCCTCCACTGTGGATCTCTGAACCAGCTCACCAGGCAGAGCATTCCAAGGGTCCACCACCCTCTCAGTGAAAAACCTCCTCCTCTTTTCCCCCCTCACCCTTCCACCTTCCAACTTCAAACCATGCCCTCTGGTGATGCCTCCCTGCTTTAGTCTAAAGATCCCCTCCATGTTTACCCTATTTATTCCAAGATTTAACCAACTCTAATAGTCCCCGTAGATCCAACAAGACCAGAACCATTATTGATATAATCACCACTTTAGGGAATGATAAAGTATTTAAGCTGGCTGAATTGTGGTGGCTGCTTGTGTTTGTCTGTATCTGTAGCTTAGTTTTTGTGGATTTACATGGTTTTCGGCTTAAAGTAACTACACTGTTTTTGCTCATTACATCCGTGAAAGTCTCCTGGACTGGATTTATGCAATACATCATCACCAGGTATCTGCTTTTTCATTTTAAAATCAACTTTTTGGAAGCTATCCCAAGCACAACATAGTGAAGCAACTAAGTCAGACAAAATCAGTGACTCTGGGTCCCGCTTGAATCCCCATTTTTCGTCTGACCTGCTCCATGTTTTGTGTGTGGGCTTTTCAGCAACCTCTTTGAATGGCAAAGAAGCATGCAGACAAAAGGATTTCACATCCTGCATACGTGCAGGCACAGTTAATCACCTTCAGGAATTCTAACACATATTGAGACTCTGGACCTCAGCTGTTGATAATATCTTTTGGCTTTTGACTTAAAGAGGCACTGTCAGTGTTTCCCCTCATTTTTCTATCAGAGTCGATCAGTGCACCTTTGTGCACCTATCTATCAAATATGCCCCGCATAATGTCCTAAATGTGTAACAAGTGAAAATGCTTACCATTTTCCTTCGTTTAATTAATATTTTACTTTCCGTGTCTCCTCCGAATACCCAGTCCCCGGAAGCAGAGGAATGCGAGTGTGCATCTGACATGGCGCTGGGCAAAACTTCGATTTTTATACCATTCTGAAAAGCTAATTGTTGCATGCATTTTACAATTGTGGACTAGATTTGCCATTTTTATACAAGCCAGATGGTGAAGTGCCAGGAAATACATTTAAACACAGGCACTGAAATTCCATGCATGCGCAAAAGCAGGCTGCTCTCGCATGCCTGGATGTGTTTCTTGCTGCTTTTACGCATGCACGGGATTTCAGTGTTTGTTGTTAAATGTATTACCTGGCACATCCAGTGTTCGGTTTTGTATAAAAAATGGCAAATCTAGTCCACAATTGTAAAATGCATGCCACAATTAGCTTTTCAGGGTGGGCATGTAAAAAATCGAAGTTTATGCCGCGCGCATGTCAGATGCACGCTCTCGGCATTCCTCTGCTTCCGGGTGACTGGGTATTTTCGGCTGGGATGCTGAAAAGTAAAATATTAATAAAACGAAGGAAAATGGTAAGCATTTTCACTTGTTACACATTTAGGGACATTATGTGGGGTATATTTGATAGATAGGTGCACTGATTGACTCTGATAGAAAAACGAGGGGAAACACTGACAGTACCCCTTTAACCACCAGGTATCAACATTTTTAACTGAAATCAACTTTTAATGTACTTGTCTCTGAGGACTATCTATCCAATAACCATTTTGAAGAACAAATGAAACTTTTAATCTGTTCTTAAAACCACTGCAACTGTGCCCTTACAGCTCCTTGGTATTACTAACTGGTCACTATCTCATGCATCATCCTTATGGAAGGAACTTGTTAAAACAAACATTTGTCAATGCCGAATGCTGTCTCGCTGGCATTGGCATTGGTAGTGCAGGAGTTAGAGATGCATAATAGGAATGGCAGTGAAGTATGGAACTGATGCCAACCCCACCCCCACCCTGCAGAGACCCACAGGGGTTGGGATGTGCCTTTGGGGCATCAGCTATAATGCTCATGCCATTTTACCTCACCCTACCCTGTAGACACTGACAAGTGTTGTGTCATGGTGTGCTTTGGGGTCTTTCGGCCTTATACTTACCCCATTCCATAAGGAAATACACTGAGACGGGCATAGTATAAGGAAATGGGGTGAACTTTAGGGCCGAACATTCCAAGGTGTGGGTGGAATGGCGTGAGCATTACAGCCAATGATCCCAAGTCACACTTCTGACGCCTGGCAGTCTCTACGGGGTGGGGTGTTACAGTTGGAAACCCTAATGTTGTAGACATTTGTTGGTATTTTCACTCCAAATTTTCAGCATAGGCTTTTTGCGACCCCACCTCATGAAGAGCAGCACAATCAGTTTGTTAGCTGAAAGGTGGTTTTGCACAGCAGCTATGCTATTTGGCGACACAGGGACAAAAACACATTTTGGGCAGGATGTGAAAAATGACAACTGTATTGTTCATGAGGAGGTGTAAAAAAATGACAACATTGAAAATCTGGAGTGAAAATATGAAAAATTGGTGAAGTCATGAGCATGCATAGGACCTGCGCAACACACATCCGTAACCTAATTATTTTGGGGATATATTTAGCCACGTTTTCAACATAGGCATTTTGGGACCTCCCCTCATGAACAGTGGTGCTGCAATTTTGTTAATCTGTCCCAAAAGTTGATTTCCCCCAGCGACCATGCCATTGGGCACCACAGGTGTGGAAACATATTTTGGGCAGGCTGTGAAAAATGACAGCTGTACTGTTCATAAGGAGGTGTGAAAAATTGCCAGTGTTGAAAATCTGGCATGAAAATATTGCAAATTTGCGAAGTTACAAGGGTGTATGGAAACTGCACAATGCACGCTTTTAACACAGTCATTTTATGGATGTTCATCATCAAATTTTCAACATAGGCATTTTAGGACTGCTGTTCACGAACAGTGCCATCGTTATTTTCTCAAACTGTCCCAAACTCTGATTTCGCACAGCGACCGCACTATTCTGAGCCAGAAGTGCAAAAACACATTCCGGCCAGGATGTGTAAAATGACAGCTGTAGTGTTCACAAGGAGGTGTGGAAAATGACAGCTGTAGTGTTCACAAGGAGGTGTGGAAAATGACAGCTGTAGTGCTCACAAGGAGGTGTGGAAAAATGGCAGTTTTTAAAATCTGGAGTGAAAATATTACAAATTCATGAAGTTACGAGCGTGCGTGGAAACTGCTCAATGCACGCTGGTAAAACAGCCATTCTTTTCGATTTTTTTCACCAAATTTGCAACATAGGCTTTTTGAGAGCTCCCCTCATGAACAGTGGTACTGTCTTTCGTTAATCAATCCCAAAAGGTGATTCGCACAGTGACTGTGAAATCACCATCCGGGACCGAATAACACCATGACAGTGACTGAATTCATGAGGAGGGGTCCCAATAATCCCATGTTGAAAATTTGGTGCCAAAATTCCCCAAAATGCCCAAGATATGCACCAAAGTTGGAAAAAACCTATTATGCCATTATACAGCTTACCAGCATTTCTTCAGTTCGTGGTTAGCTTTGAAGAGTGCAGACGTGTGCCTGGTTCACCGAAGATCATCATGTCATGCTCTGGAGGTAAGTATGGGGTGAGGGGATGTGTGGGGAGGCAGGTTGCGTAGAGGATGGGCGCGGGTTGGGGAGAGGGCCACCAGTGTCAACGAGGGACCATTTTCTGTTTTGTAGATTTAAAAAGAAAACATTGTGGACGGTTTTTCTTTACAGAGGCATTTGGCAAGCTGGGGCAGGCTCCCAGTGTGCCACCTGAGTGTTTTTTTTGGGGGTTCTGTAGCCGACGGGGACTGGGCACCTCCGGCCAGCACACAACAAATGGGGGTGTATGCCGACGGGGAGTGGGCTCCCCTGAACAAATGATGTGGGTTGGGACATGCCGACAGGGGACTGGACACCCCTGAAGTCGGCTCTCTGCATGGCGGCAGTCAGCTCCGCCATGCTAATTGAAGGGCTTCACCAGGAAAGGCATGTAGGGAGGGCATGTTTTGGTGCCGCTGCATGATGAGCTTGGCTGTCATTGCAGCAGACCTTTCCTTAGATGTGCTCGCCACATTATGTATTGCTGGTGAGGTGCCTGCATGCTGACTTACTGGGGAATGAGGGACTTACCTACTGATGCATGCCCTGCATTTGCCCAACAGTGACCGTGCCTCCAAATCTGCTACTAATGCAATATGTTGGCCGCACAAGTGTGAGCCAACATAAAAAGGCCTTGCTGCCCCACAGAAGCAATTTTAAACCCCTTTTAAAACATCTAATACTGCTGGTGTTGCTCCTCTCAGGCAACATTCACCCTAACCCTGGCCCACCAAAACTTGGCCACAAGGTTGCCAGCAGTGCAGGGTCACTCTCCTTGGCAAGTATTAACATCTGTAGCCTCCTCTCCAAACTTGATACCCTCTCTGCCTGGGTTTCCCAGCACAATCCAGATATCCTATCAGTACTGGAAACATGGCTGTCTCCGAAGATACCTGACTCCGCACTTCCCGGATATGCAGTTTTCAGACAGCACAGACTTACCAAGAAAGGAGGAGGCTGTACCCTCTACCTTAAAGAGTCCCTCATGGGTCATGTCATGCCCTTGCCCATCTCCAGAAATGACATCCAAATCCTTGCTGCCAAAGCTCTTCTCAGAACTCATAACAAGATCCTGACTGTTGTCTCTGTCTATATACCACCCAAGTTGAGCAATCTGGGTGTTCACTCCCTCCTTGACTATATCAACTCCCTGGATCAGAATAAAGGAGTTATCCCACTTGGTGATTTCAACGTCAACTGGCTGGCCTCCAGCTCTAATAGTTATAAGGATGCCTTAGCTGCTGCTAACTTGTGACAAATGACCAAATCACCTACTAGAGCAAAACTACAGAGCAGGGACCTGTACACTTCTGGACTGGGTGCTAACTAGTCATCCAGAGCATATCTCTGAAGCTACAGTCCTCCCAGACTCCTTAAGTGATCATTCCCCTATCTTGTGTATCTGGACCAACAAATACACCAAACTCCCCCCCAAAACAATTAACAAGAGAATGCCGACCCCCAGTTATCTTGAGTCACTTAAAACACTCCTTCGTGAACATGACTGGTCACCGACTGATATAGCCCCCCTGATATAGACACAGCACTTGAATACTTTATCACCTGTTTCAACTCAGCCTGTGATGTTCATGCTCTGTTCAAGAAGCGTAAGATCAAGGGTGTCAATAACCCATGGATGACACTAGGCCTCCTTACACAAATGAAATCTCAAGACCAGCTCAGGTAGGGACAGTGTCAGTGGATCAGTAGGTAGCATACTCACCTCTGAGGCCGGGAGATCAGAGGGCTGTGGGTTCAGTTCTGGCACTTGGGTTAATATCCCAGTACTGACACTGTAGTGCAGCATGAGAGGGGTGCTGCACTTCTGAGATGCCGTCTTTCAGATGAGACGTTAAACCGAGGTCCCATCTGCCTGGATTGGTGGTAGTTCAGGTGGATGTTAAAGATCCCATTGCACTTATCGAAGAGTAGGGAATTTCCCAGTGTCCTGGCCAAATTTCCTCATTCACTAAAAATACCACCAACAACTTAATCTGGTTCAAGGTCAGTTGGCATTCATCTGTATCTCCCTCCCCCAGGTCATGCCTGAAAATAAGCAGGATTTGTCTAGTGCACTTACCCGGTCAACAAAAAACCCAGACTGACATCCAGGCCTACAAAACAGTGAGGAATGCATGCACCAGAGCAATCCGCCATGAGAAGGCTAACTATTACAGGAACGCCTTAGCCAGCACCTGGAATGACGGGAGTACATTCTGGCATAACCTTGCTGAAGTGACAGGAAAGGATCCCAAAACAACACCCACAATGTTGAACATAGATGATACCATCACTCTTGACCATGTAATCATTGCCAACACATTTAACACCACTTTTGCTGATCTTAGTCATGTGCTACCCCCTAACTTTTTTGATCCCACCACAGTCAACTCAGCTCCTGTTAGTTCAGGTTTGCCACCAGGGCACCCTCCATTCCATTTCAAAGCAATCCTGGAAAACCTAGCTAAAAGACACATTCTTAAAGTGCTTGGAAAGTCCAGGGTCAGTGGCGATTTGCTGGATATGAAATTTCTCGCCCTCACCATTGACGAAGTTCTGCTCCCACTAACCAAAATCCTTAACCGTTCCTTCATGCTCTCCCAGTTCCCCCAAAAGTGGGAACTGGCAGTGGTGACTCCAATGCATAAAAGCAGTGACAAGACTCTCACTCACAATTACAGGCCCATATCAATCCTCCCCCCCTCTATCCAAAGCACTGGAAGGGACAGTGGCTCATCAGCTCATGGAGTACCTTGTAAAATACAGCCTGCAATGTTCCCAGCAGTATGGCTTCCACAAAAGGCACAGTGCTACCACAGCACGCCTCAAATTCATCACACATATCCATCATGCACTTGATCAGGGCCAGTTGGTCGGCGTCTTTTATTGACCTGACTAAGGCATTTGACACTGTCAGTCACTCCATTCTCCTCGAACAATTATCCCTCCTTGGTCTTTCAAGTGAAACTACCTTCTGGTTTCAAAGCTACCTCAGTAACTGGACCCAATAGGTCAGGACTGGTGAATTCCTCTCATCATCCCTACCAATCCACTCTGGAGTACCCCAAGGTTCTATCCTGGATCCCTTGTTATTCAGCATATTCCTGAACAATCTCCCTGTCTCCTGCCATGACAGAATGTTACTGTATGCGATAATGCAGTAATCTTCACTTACCACACTGACCCCACCTCCCTTCAGTTTCAACTACAGAAAAGTTTCACAGAAGTGGAAGACTGGTTTTGCTCGCACAAACTCATCCTTAACCACAAAAAAACTTTAACAGTATTTTTCCATGGAACCCACAACAAATACAAGGACCATGAGTTCATAATTAACAACCATGAAGGTGTCGCCCTTGAGCAGGTGGATGTGTTTAAATATCTGGGCCTGACCCTTGACTGCTCCCTCTCATATACCAAACACATTGACAATATCGCTAAATCTGTGAACTCCCGCACAGGGCTACTATACAAGCATAAACATTGTCTAACGACTGAAGCCTTGAACCTCGCTATCCAGAGCTCTGTTATCTCAACTAGTGACTACAGGCTCATTATCTATGGATCTGCTACTAATACTGTACTCCGGCTTATAGCTGTAGCCCTTAATAAGGCATGTAGACTCCTTCTGTCAGCTGCCCACCTTTCTCACACATGTGACATTTACGAGCAGGATAACTGACTCCAACTATCCAGCAAGCTAAAGTACCAGACTTACATCTTAGCTAAGAAGACATCACTGGGCCTTATGCCCCCTGGAATCCAATCAATATTGACCCCGCAGCATGTCCACCACCTAACTAGAAGATCAGACAGTCTAACCTTTGCAATACTTAGCTGCCGGACCTCTCAAGCTCAGCGTTCTTACCTTGCCAGAGCCTCCACCTGGTTCAGCTTGCTACCTACAGAAATCCCCAACATTGCCATGATTGGTGCTTTTAAGTGTAAACTACATCAACACCTCATGGCTAGTGCCTTCCATGATTGCTTCTTACAATCCCCTCCAGGCATACTACCCTCAAGCATCCCTCCTCACTGCCTCAGCTCCTCCTCCTCCTCTCCTACCCCGCCCCATTACTGGGTATAGGATGAATCTGTCTCCTTTTCCTTTTCACTCCCTCCATTCCTCCTCCCTTACTATTTCCCATCTGCCACATACCCAACACAATGCCCTCCCCATTTCTCCCCTCCTCCCTCCCTCCCTCTCTCTTTCTCTCTCCCATACCACCCCCTCACCACCACTCTTGTTTCTCTTTTCCCACTAACCCATTCCTAACAAAGCTTCACTGAGATGCCTGTTGTCTTGTACTGTATAATTAACTCGCAGCACAATTCCTTGACAATGCCTTTGGCTGCTATTATTGTAACCTTACTTGCCTTTTTTTGTGTGTGTAAGTTCCATTGTAATGATCATGTTATGTTTTGTACCTTATTGTCCTTATTGCCTTGATGTGGAACCTTTGTGAAAGAGCCCTCGGCTCAAAGGTGTTATCCGAAATGCAAATAAATAAATAAATAAGCTGAATGGTCAGTTATTGAACATTGTTGGAACAGAACGTTATCTTGAAGTAATGGTTAATAATTCATTCTTATCATCTACACACTATAAAACTTTGTTCAAACATCAAGCAGGTTGATTTACAACATTAAAAGAACTTCTGTGTCAAGACAGAAAAACAATGTATTCCCCCACTATTCTGGACGTGCATAAGACCACATCTTGATTACAGTTTGCAGTTTTCGTCACCATACTTAAAATTTGACATATGATTATTATAAAGGGTGCAGAGTAGAACCACCAAAATGATCCCTAGACTTAGGAACATGTCATATGAGACTAGACTGGCAGCCTTGGACCTGTACTCATTAGGGGATAGGAGATTACGAGGTGATATATTGCTCCTATTTAAAATACTACAGGATCAAAACCTAATGCAACAATGTGGCCTATCCTTTGGCAATAGGCAGTTTAATTTGAGGTCATACAACAGACAGCTTAAAATACCTCATAGTAACACCAAGAAACGGGCCCACTATTACACTGTATGGGCTGCTAAAACTTGGAACGTACCCCCACAGAAATTGGTGGATATTACTTCATTTGAGAAGTTCAAGTATGAATTTGACAATCACGTAAGGTAACAGTCACTTTAATAACAATTACCTACGAGCGTGAAAGATGAACTTGATGGGCCTAGGGCCCTTTCCATCTTTAGTAACAAGTAAATAAAACACCAGTGAGCTTTATCATTAAGTACACCCATTTCTTGGCTAAAATAGGTGGCTTGGTCAGACAATATTGACCAATCTTACTAATTGATGAGTTACTGGCAAAAGAACTTACAAACTAACCAAGAATAGCTTTCGCAAGAGCACCAAACCTTAGGGAGAAACTAGTCTACAGTCAATACAAAAGAGCAACACAGACTGCAGCATATAGGAATTGGCTACCGCCACCACCACCAATAGGCATGTACCGCTATGAACAGTGCAACATATGCCATCTTTGCCATCAGGGTAATGACCCAGAATTGATGGCTATGAAAAAGGGGTAGAGGTCAGATCTTTTATAAGTGGCAATAGTAGCTTTTTGGTTGATTCAATTTGGTGCATGTGCCCTTTACTACATATAGGCTGTACAACTAGACCAGTATGCCATAGTAACCAGGAGCACATACACGGCACGGCATAAAATCAGGATTAGCCAACACTCCAGTTGGAAAACATTTTTTCTGAACACCACAGTAGTGACCCTACATGTGCTGCCTCAAAGGGAATTGAGAATATTGTAGGCGTTCTAGAGATGGGAACACACAGAATAGCCTATTCCATAGTGGAAGTTATTGGATCTTCACCTTAAATACCCTACACCCTAGAGACCTCAATAAACACTGGGACCTTAAGCCATTCCTTTAAATGGTCACCACTTGTTTCTTGTCTAGAACCAAATAAACCATATGTTTTCACAGTTAAGAAGACTAGAAAGTATTAACAAGAGAATACCAAAATTGTAGATGTTTTATATGTTTCTCTCCTCTCTTTCAGTCTACCCACTCAGTAGCAGTTGATCAGCTTACCAGCTGATCCCCAGAATTCTGAAAGGGAACTGAAAATTATGAAGAGATCGCAGGAAAAGAAATCACCTCTGCTGACCTTTGATGTCTAATATTTCTACCTTTCTCTGTGTTGGTTTGAAGTTTGCTCCTGACAATTAATATAAATAGTAGATGATCCTCTCATCAAACTTAGCCCCCGATGAACACTATGGTCAAAACACTAGGGCTTGGATGAGAGTGACAGGAGGTCCTGTTCATGCTTGAAATTTCATGGCAAATAAACTTTTGCAACCAACTTAGGCATTTACACTGTCCTTGATTTGATACATGAATACACGTCTGAAGTGCTCAGCCTTCTTGTTTCTGCTAATGCAGACAGCTGCCCTCTCAACCACACCTGGAATGAAGACCAGAATTTAATCCTCTGTCATGCCCACTAACTCTCAGTCCATTCTCATATTCACGATGTATTGATCAGTTTCATTAAAAAAATTTTCTTGGCTTTATTCCATCCAATTTCTCTGTCGTCACTGCCTACTCAGGAGGGGTGAACTGTCTGAATATGTTAAGAGTTTCAAGTATCTTGGGGTGGTGCTAAATAGCAACCTTTTGGTGCTAGATAGAACCCTTTCATTCGAGACACGTTTCCCATATTATCAAGGTCATACATCAGAGGCTGGGTATGTTATCCAGGATACAGGATTTTTTTATTACCCAAGTCACACAATCTGTTAGTCCTTAGTTTACTTTTTTCCTGTTTTGAACTATGAGATACCAGTTTACATTGGGGGGTCTGTGACAGGGTTTGGTCCAGGTTGAGGGTCACGTAATGGATTTTCCATTGTCTCTGCACCACTGTTCTCTGTACCATGCAACTCATTATCTAACCATCTACTGTACTTACTGCTGGGACTGTCTTCACGTTGATTCTTCTCCTGTGTGGTTGCTTCCTCCTCCACGTCACTACATGGGAATTCCTCATCCCTCTCAAACAGCAACAGAAGTTTCTCCTTTGGGACGTTGTATCCTGCACATTAAAAACAGCAGATACAATCACTGGATGTGCTTAATCTGAGCCCCCTATCAGCAACTCAGTCTGTTTAGCAGCTTTACTCCTGCTCACCTTCCTTGCTCCCACTGCAAGGTCTCACTCCACCTTGAATCTCATAGCTAGGTGTCCACCCCACTCTCTATGAAGGAGTATTACCTCACATATCCCCTAAATTTACCCCACCCACTGTTAATCTATGCCCTGTGTGCAGGTCCCTTCACTGACTTTAAACAACTTTAGAAAATTCATTGTGCTGATCCCCATGAAGTATTTAACCATTTCTATCATTTCTTCCCTTTCCTTTCTAGCCTCAAGTGATGATTTCAGTCTCTGCAACCTTTCATCATAAAGCCTTCCCTGAAAACCAAGAATATTTTTTTGTGGCCTCCTCTTCACTGTTTCCAGGTGATCTCTGTCTCTCTCTTAAGATGAGGGACCCACAGATGCACAATACTCTACTGTAGGTGTGGCCTTTCCAAGGATCTGTAGAGGGAAGGGAAGGATCACCTCCCGTTCCTCACTGGTGGATCCCCTGCCAGTGCAGTCCAGTATTCTGCTGGTCTTAGCATGTACCCTCTTGCAGTAGCATGTTGTCTTGAGGTTTTCACTAATAACTACCCCAAGGCCCATTTTCAGAGCTTAGACCATTTTTCCAGACTCAGGAGGTCCCTTCTCATTCCTCCTCTCCTCCATGTCCATCATGCCAAATATTTTTGTGTCATCTGCGAATAAGCTAATCTTTCCCTGTATCTTCTCTCCCCTGCCACAGGTGAAAATATTGAATCGTACTGGTCCAAGGGCTGAACCTTGCAGCATCCTGCTCATCACCTCACTGAGCCCCAAGTGAGTCCCATTTACCACCACAGCCTTTGTGTTCTCTTCTCTCAGCGAGCTGCTTATCAAACTGAATAAACTCTCTGTCATTCCCTGGCCAATCAGCTTCTTAACAAGCCTCCTGTGTGTTACCAGGTTGAAGACCTTGAAGTCCAAGCAGAGGAGGACCACAGCCTGGGCCACGATCAGTGCCTAAAATACTGAGTTTAAGTAGTAAATACATTTTTGAGGGTGCAACTTCCTATTAGCAAAGTGTGACTGCTTTTATTTTGTGGACGGTTAGCTTTAAGGAATTCCACTATCTACTACTTGATGACAGATTCAAGAATGATAGAGGTTGGACTAATTGTCCTGTTGTTCCCAAGGTCCCCCTTGTTCCATCCCTTGTGAAAGGGATGAATTATTGATACCCTCCAGTCTTCTGTGACCACCATTGTCACCACACAATAGTTAGAGCATTATGCAAATGGCTCCATTAGTGCCTCCCTTCTTAGTATCCTGGGGTAAAACCTGTCCTGCCCCAGTGCCTTGTTTACTTTGAGCCTCTTCAGCCCTCTGAAGACTCATCTCCTGTAATTTTCCCCATTTCCAACTTTTGGTATTCTGCTCACTCAGCTTTGTTAAGCAGTCTGAAAGAGTGCCCCTTCCTCCACTGTGAATGCTGAGCTTCAATATTCATTCTGTAGGTTTGCCTTTTGCTTGCCCACTCACACCCCTTTTTTCTGTAGCCCTTCTATGCTTTTTGTAGTAAGCTAGCAGAACAGGCTTAGATACATTCAGAACCACCCTGAACGTGTGCCATTTTCTGTAAAAGAACCATATCAGCATCTTTTCTCAGGATCTGGTAAGGTTGTAATATAAGTTTAAGGGTCTGGTTGGATACAAGAGTATCACCTTAGGACCAGAAGACTGTGAACAGAAAGTGAGCAGTTCTGTGATCCTAAGGACGAAGGCAGTAACACCCTTAGATCCAAAAGAGATCCTCCAAAGGGACCCATAAAATTATTATAGCTTGCTAAGTTTTTTAAATACAAAAAAAAATCATTTTTACGTTGATTGCGTGCATGCGCAAGAAACATATTGTGGCAGCTTGCCAGAAGCAGGTTGTGGAGGCACGACACTGTTGTGGCCAATGCCCCCACAGCCTTTAAAGGCTTGTCCGGCTTTCCCCAATGGGGTGGCATGCTGCTGCTGACACTAGCTCAGCCAATGTGCCACCACCTTGAAACGTTTCAACCTCTGCAATCAGGGGCCACCTCGTCACTGCAGCATCAGCCATGCTGCAATGAGGGAGCGACCCATCATTGCAGGGCGGAATGTTGGTACTGTGATATTGTTTGTGAACATGGCAGCGGCTTTCTGCCATGTTCACAAACAATATTTAGCACCCCCATTGCTGAAGGGGTGCCCAATCCCTCTCGGCAGCATGTGCCCCCCACCACAGTGTTTGTTTGCTGACAGGGGCCCCAATCCCTGTTGGCTTCAGCGCCCATGATGTTTATGTTGCCAATGGGGGAGCCCACTCCCCATTGGCATTATGTCTCCACTCCCAGTTTCATTTGCCGATAGGGTAGACCACTCCCCATCAGCATAATTACCCCCCCCGAAACACATGCAGTGCAGTTGTGCCGGTGCCCAATCCTTGGCTCTTGTGCCTTTTGTACCAGGGGTGCTAATCCCCATCAGCTACAGCTGCCCCCAAAAAACACTCTGTTGGCACGCTGGGAGCCCACCCAGTATGCCAAATGGCTCTGTAAAAAAAAAATCCTGCAGGTTTTTTTTTTGAGTAACCTGTGAAAAAGGAAATGGTCCTCACTGTCTCCCTGCCCCTCCACAACCTGCGCCCACCCTCTGCGCACCCTACCTCCCCACACCCCCCTCACCCCATACTTACCTGCGGAGTCCAGCGCGACGATCTTCGGTGGACCGGGAACACGTCTGCACTCTTCAAAGCTGACCATGAACTGAGGAAATGCCGATAAGCTGTATAATAGCATGAATAGGGTTTTTTAAACTTTTTTGCATATCTCAGGCATTTTTTGGAATTTTGGCACCAAATTTTCAACATGGGGTTATTGGGCCCCTCCTCATGAATTCAGCCACTGTCATTGCATTAATTGGTCCCGAAAGGTGATTTTTGCGGTCACCTTTCGGGACAAATTAATGTAATGACAGTACCAGTGTTCATGAGGTGGGCTCTCAAAAGGTCTATGTTGCAAATTTGCTGGGCAAAATAAAAAAAATGACTGTTTTACGAGCATGCATTGCGCAGTTGCTACGCACACTCGTAACTTCACCAATTTCCAATATTTTCACTCCAGATTTTCAATATTGCCATTTTTCCGCATCTCCTTATGAACAGTGCAGCTGTCACTGTTCACATCCTGGCTGAAATGTGTTTTTGCTCTTCCGGCACAGAATTGCTCAGTCGCTGTGGGAAATCAGTGCTCAGGACATACTAAGAAAATCACAGTGACACTGTTCATGAGCAGAGGTCCTAACATGCCTATGTTGAAAATTCTGTGACAAAAGTCCATAAAATGAGCGTGCTACGAGTGTGCGTTGCGCAGGTTCCATGCACACTCGTAACTTCACAACTTTGCAATATTTTCACTCCAGATTTTCAACATTGCCATTTTTCCATACCTTCTTATGAACAGTGCAGCTGCCATTGCTCACATCCTGGCCGAAATGTGTTTTTGCTCTTCCAGCACAGAATAGCACGGTTGCTGTGGGAAATCAGTGTTCGGGACACATTTAAAAAATCACAGTGACACTGTTCATGAGCAGAGGTCCTAAAATGCCTATGTTGAAAATTTTATGATGAAACTCCATAAAATGACTGTGTTACGAGTGTGCGTTGTGCAGTTTCCACACACCCTTCTAACGTCACAAATTAGTAATATTTTCATGCCACATTTCAAACAGTGGCATTTTTTCACACCTCCTTATGAACAGTACAGCTGTCATTTTTCACATCCTGGCCGAAATGTGTTTTTGCGCTTCCGGAGCAGAATACCGCAGTCGTTGTCAGACATCAGTGTTTGGGACAGATTAGAATCGAGCAAGTGATAGAGGGGGAGTGACCAAGCTCAACTGAGCTCTGTCAGGACTGCTGCGGATTTCTTTTTTGGGCAGGAAAAGGCGCCAACACAGGCAGGAGCCCAGTACAAAAGGGCAGCCTGCAGCGCCGGGAGACACAGAACGAGCGAGTGAGGGAGGGGGAGTGAGTGAGCTCAACAAGCTCTGTTGGGACTGCTGCAGATTTCTTTGTGGGCAGAAAAAGGCAGCAATGCATGCAGGGGCCCAGTACAAAAAGGCAGTCTGCAGCGGCGGGAGAAACAGAATGAGCGAGTGAGAGAGGGGGAGTGAGTGAGTTCAATGGAGCTCTGTTGGGACACCTGCAGATTTCTTTGGGGGCAGAAAAAGGTGCCAAAGCAGGCAGGAGCCCAGTGCAAAAGGGCAGCCTGCAGCTCCAGGAGAAACACAACGAGCAAGTGAGAGAGGGGGAGTGAGCGAGCTCAATGGAACTCTATCATGACTGCTGCGGATATCTTTGTCGGCAGAAAAAGGCAGCAACGCAGGCAGGAACCCAGTACAAAAGGCCAGCCTGCAGCGCCAGCAGAAACGGAACGAGTGAGTGAGAGAGGGGGAGTAAGCGAGCTCAACAGAGCTCTGTTGGGACTGCTGCACTTTTCTTTGTGGGCAGAAAAAGCCACCAACAGAGGCAGGAGTCCAGTACAAAAGGGCAGCCTGCAACACCGGGAGAAACAGACCGAGTGACTGACAGAGGGGCAGTGAGCGAGCTCAACGGACCAAAGCAATCAACATTTGGCATTGACAAATGCTTGTTTTACTCAAAATGCTGATGGCACAAGCGGTCAGCAGGAAGCCTGATATAGTGGCTTAGCACATGAGACACTCTTACAGTAAAAAGGAGCACCTCAGAGGCAACCAAAAGAAGTCTGTGATTATCTGGGGTGGTCCTGCGAGCTATAATGCATTTTAAAACATTGATTTTGAAGCTTAACATACTCTTCGGCAGGTAAGAAACCTTACCTGCTGGGGGAGTATAAAGAAGGCTGGAGGCAGTGCAGTACCACTCCAAGTTATTTTTACATTCTTTTTGCTTCACTGGCAATAGCTTAAGAATGGACACTGAGAGTTCAAACAGATACTGCAAAACTAAACCATCAGAACCTTTTAGTACCTACGAAATGTTTGTGGGTCTCCAGTTCATACTCTTTTTTTTTTTTTTTTGCATAAATTGTTTATTAGGATTTTTCTTTATAACAACATTACAGTACATACTTTGACATCTATTATACACTCATACAATAACCTACATGAACACACTTAAAGAAAAAAAACATTTGAATCACAACTGAAGCTTAAAAAAGAAACTCATATAACAAGAATAAGAAAACCCAGCCTGTTCTCCATAGTTAAAAAAACAGATATATAGAAATGTTTTGATTACATCGATTATACAATGGAACATGAGCATAGAAGGGATCAGGGAGATTATATCACACCATTATTTTATTCATGCTATCAACAAATGAGTCAAATACCTAATTTATTTGCTGCTCAGACCACCAGTGTCACCGAGGTGGAACCCTCCCCCCCCCGGCCTCTTCCCCTACTTTATATCTGCAGGCCTTCTCGGAGAGCAACAGCTTCCCCAGGGGTGAGGTGTTCTACAATTGGTTGCCATACCAGAAAGAAATGCTCTTCTTTGTTTTTAACAATGTATGTCAAGCGCGCCAATGCTAGGACCTGAATAGCCATGGTCTTCCACTGTTGTACAATGTCTGGCTAGGGTCAACAAGACTCTAATCAATCCAGGAAAGGGTGTCCATTCCTCCGTATCTGATTCATCTACTCCGAACAGACGGGGCACCAGTGCAAATTCCAGTTGTCTGCCCCATATTTTCCCCACTTCCAGAGCAATATTTGCCCAGAAGGCCTGCAAAGTTGGACATGCCCAGAAATAATGATAACAAGTGGCCCTATTTAAGTTACACCTGCCACATATTGGGGAGACCTCCGGTTTGAATTTATGAACCATGACTGATGGACAATAAATTCTATGAATAAATGTATCTTTATTACATATCAACAGTCCCTTATGTAGTTTTAGAAACAAAGTCTAGCTCTGATCTGACAATTCCCTCCCTAAGTCTCTCTCCCACTGTCCACTGGTCTTTAGGGTATAATCCAGAAGGTGTTGTCTACCCAGCCTAGTGACTTTCCCCACTAGTCCCCTATTTTCACTTCTTGTACTAAGGACCAAGTGCTCCACATGAACCAGGGGGGTATCCTCCCCTCTTCCTCTTCCCAGTGACTTAGTATAATTTCTTATTTGTAAGAAGTGGAACAAGTGGTTCCCAGATATTCCCCCTCCTTCTCTTAACTCCTCAAATGAGGCTACTTGTCCACTCCTCCAGATATCTCTCAAACATCCTATCCCCCTGGCTTCCCACAAACCGAACCCATGATCCTCTAGACCTGCTAAGAACTCTGGGTTTTCCGCCAGAGGGAGCAACAGAGTTTCCTCCCATCTCACCCCCACCACTTTCAGGATCTGGGCCCAGCCCTACAGGACCGAAGTTACCAGGGGGTTCCCAGTCCCCACTCTGTTGTAGGCCCGCCATCCTTCCTGTCCCAGATAGGCTGAGAGTCTGACAGGCCCTCTTCTTCCTCCAGGTCCAGCCAGCTCGCTGCAATGGGTCTGTTCATCCAGTCCCCTATAAAGTGATATTGCATAGCAATAAAATAATTCCATGGATCCAGAAAGTTTGATCCACCCCTGGAGCTATCCACCTGGAGCCTACGTAGGCTCACCCTAGGTCTGTTGCCCCTCCACAAAAATCCTGAAAAGTCCCTCTCCAACCATCTGAGGTCCCTCCTAGCCAGCCCCACATGCAACATTTGCATTATATAAAGAATTCTTGGCAGGATGTTCATCTTTAACAGGTTTATGCACCCCATCCAAGAGATCAGGAGTTCCCTCCATCTCCTCAAATCATCTTTCACAGCCTTAAGCAGTGGTGTGCAATTAAGTCTATACAGAGCTTCCATGTCTCGTCCCACCTGTACACCCAAATATTTAAAAGAATCTGTAACTAACCTCAAGCACCAAGCCCCTCTCCCAACTCTCTCTCCTGCATCCCCCATACCATATTCTCAGATTTACTAAAGTTAATTTTATATCCTGAGAATGATGCAAAGGCTTTAATACAATTGAGTAATGGGGGAACATACCCACTCGGGTCCTCAACATACAAAAGCATGTCGTCTGCATAAAGAGTGACCTTATGGACCTATTCGGATTTTCCCACTAACCCCTTAATTTCAGGGTTTTCCCTAATACACACCCCATCAGGGGTTCAATAGCCAAAGCAAATAATAATGGGGAGAGGGGGCATCCCTGCCTTGTATCTCTGTGTAATGTTATCTCCTGTGTAAGGGGGCGATTTACCAGGACCCTAGCCATTGGTGTCCTATATATTTTTTGTATGATTCCCACAAAGCTGTCCCCCAGACCAAACCTTTTAAGGACCTTCATCAAATATTCCCATTCAATACAGTCAAATGCCTTCTCAGCATCCATGGACATCACAGCCAAGCTGCCTCTGCCCCAAGAGGCCCTCCATACCACATTCAGCAGCTTCCTCATATTATGATATGAGTGACTGCCAGTCACAAATCCGGTCTGATCTGGGTGAACAAGCTCTGGGAAAATCTGGTCCAGACATCTAGACAAGACTTTTGCTAGTATTTTGGCACCACAGTTTAGTAATGAAACTGGCCTGTATGAGGAGCACTCTTGCACGTCCTTCCCAGGTTTGGGGATTAGGCAAATCACTGCCCCATTAAATGAGGCAGGGAGTACCTCCTCCCCCTGAACCTCCACAAGGCCTCAACCAACCAGCCCTCCATAATTTTATAACATTCCACTGGGAAACCGTCTGGTCCACTGGCCTTCCACTTTTTAAGTGATTGTATAGCTTGTCTAATTTCTGTTCTAGTAATTTCTTCTCCCAGTTGTTCCCTTTGCTGCTCAGAGAGCTGGGGGCAGTGTGATCCTTTTTAAAAACCATGTGGCCTCATCCAACATGCCCCTGCACTCTGCTTGGTACAGTTGTTGGAAAAAGTGTGCAAACCTATCCCCGATTACTTGTTTATCCTGGGTGAGGACTCCCTGTTTATTCTTAATCTCAGAAATATGCATGTTATGTCCTCCTCCCCTTCATCAAACGGACCCACTCAAAAAAACCTACGTCTCACAAAAAACAGAGTGGTTCTTGATTCACCCAAGAGAAAGGCGCTGACAGCCTCCCTGGCAGCTGTTTCTTCTAATAGAGTTTTTGCCGAGGGCTGTCCCATCACCTCTCTCTCCAGGTTTTTCACCCTCTGTTCCAGCTCCTACTGCTTTGTCTGTTTTCCTTTTTTAACCTTTGTAACAAACTTGACAATAGCTCCCCTCATGAATGCCTTACCTGCATCCCAGTAGACTCCAGCAGACCCCACTGAACCCTCATTCGTCCCGCTATAGAATTCCCACTGATCCCTTAAGTATTCCACAAATTTCTTGTTACCCAAAAGATACCTTGGGAATTTCTGGGGTGGTGGACCCTCATTCTCCTCTCCCAATGTACACGTCAGTATGACCATGACATGATCCGAAATAAAGACGGGACTGTGTTGCACCCTGTGTATCCTCTCTATCCAGCTACTGGGCACATATATGTAGTCCAACCAGACCAGGATTTATGGGGGTTGGCATAAAATGTAAATTATTTTTCTCTGGGATGCCTCGCTCTCCAGCTATCAATAATATCCAGGTCAACCATACCTTCCAGCCAGTGTTTCATACCGCCAGCGTGCCTCCCCTTCCCCTCGGAGTGATCTAGTTCCGTATTCATGGTGACATTAATGTCCCCCCCCAAGATTAACCATCTAAATTGTGCCCAAATTAATGTGTCCAGGAGCTCTTGATAGAGCGTGGGGTCGAAGACTGCAGGGGCATACACACTCTCCACTGTAATCACCTCTCCGTACAAAGTGCTCTCAACAAACACGTAGCGCCCTCCTTCCCAATCTGTCAACACACAAGATACATCAAATGGTAGGTGCTTGCCAATGAGCACTGCCACACCCCTCTTATGTGAGCTGAAGGAGGATGCAAAGCATTTCCCCACCCATCCCCTGATAAGCTTCTGGTGTTCCTGTGGGGTCAAGTGAGTCTCCTGCAGAAGTACAATTTGCGCCCCCTGCCGACGGAGGGCTGTAATTAAACTAGCTCTCCTCACAGGAGAGAGACTCATCGCACATTCCATGACACCACATTGAGTTGCTTGGGGGATGCCATATTAACCAACATACATGTTCCCTTTCTTCCCCCCCCATGCCCACATGTGTCCCATTACTCAGCAGTATACACTGTTCAAACTGATCGTAGGAAAATGACAGGCTAAAAATAAACTGGCCCATAAACAACAAGGGCCGCTGTAACATACACTTAAACAACAACTGAATTGACTTCAAAGAACTACCTATCCCTTCCCTTAAACCCTAACATATGTACATACCTCCCTTCCCCCCTTACCTTAGCGTATGAAATCCTCGCCATTCAAAAAGGAATGGCCCTCCCCTCTTCAAAGCAGATGCCCCCCCAGGTTATATGTCCCCAGAACATGTATGCATCGCACAGTTTCAATTCAATTCCATTCGAAGGTAACACAGCCAAACAGCCCCCTATCCCCCCGAGCTCAAAGAATCCTATTAGCCCCATAGGGCAACCCCATGCCATCAATTAAACATTTTAATATATCCCAGACAGAAGGGGATTGCAAGAGCAGCGGGGAGCCCGGCACTGCCATCATTCACACCTGGAGTCGTTCCCTTCCCACATGCTCCAACACACCTCCCTTACTTCACTGCTCTCCGGGGGAAGCAGCTGCTCAACTCTTCAGGCGGGCCTCATCTGCCATATCGTCTTCCATTCTGCCAGCCCTGCCTTAGCTTGCTTCCGCTACTACAGCCACATGGCTCGCTCTACTTCAGGCCACCTCAGTCCGAAGCAACTAGGCCCAGTTCTCAAACTCCCTCCTCCTCTCTCCGATCAGGGCCTCGTGGCAAGTCCCAAGAATGTCTTTCCACTTAACCAGAAGAAAAAATTACTCACCTTAGTAATGTTGTTTCTTCTAATGGAGTCTTGCTATATTATGACAGTAGCAGTTTGTCCCACCACTAGAACTGCTCCGGAGGTGAAATGGTTAATACCATTCCAGAATGGAACTTTGAGCACGAGCTCTAAGAAGCAGCTCTGTCTGTGATATTTCAAAACTGAACTGTCAGATCTTTACGAGCAAAACTCACTAAGGTCTGTGTGGAAGCTGTAACCTACACTAGCCAAATGGCTACCTAAATATTAACAATCATTGCTGGTCCCAACACCCAAGACTCAAGTCAGGGGACCAGAACTACTAATACAATTCTAACAACAAGAGAATAAAACAACAGGATAATAAAACACACCCCCAAAACCCCCAAAAGGGGGGAGAAATGCTAAAAGGGCATAAAAATAGTGCCCACACTAAATTGCCCGCACCCCACCCAAGTAGAGGTTCTGAGAGGGGCAGGCTGGGGGGGAGGTCATAATATAGCAAGACTCCATTAGAAGAAACAACATTACTAAGGTGAGTAATTTTTTCTTCAAACAACATGAAGTCTTGCTATATTATGACAGTAGCAGACTACACAGCAGTACCTCCATGGAGGAGGGACAGAACCTACTTAGGGAATAGGCTCTGAAGAACAGCTGTGCCAAATCGAGCATCTCTCCTGGCCTGGACATCCAGGGAGTAATGCTTGGTGAAAGTGTGTACCGTTTTCCAAGTAGCAGCCTGGCATATCTCTAATATAGGAATGTCTCTGGCAGCAGCTAGAGACGCGGCTGTACCCCTGGTAGAATGAGCCCTCAAGCCAGAGGGGGATCTCTTCCCAGCTTCTGATAACAAAATTGGATACAAGAGACAATCCACCTGGCAATTGATCTCTTAGTGGCAGGTTTGCCTTTCCCAACTTCACCATAGGTGAGGAAAAGTTGGAGGGATTCGAACCTGTGACCTTTGGTATGCTCTATATAATAACTAAGAGCCCTCTAACATCCAGGTTGTGCAACCTCCTCTCACCAGAAGAGGAGTGATCAGTGAAAATACTGGAAGGAGATAGATTGGTTGAGATGGAAATCTGAAACCACCTTAGGTAAAAATTTCCTATTAGTCCTCAGGACTACCTTATCCCTGTGGAAAGAGATAAAGTCAGTTTCTACTGACAAGGCTTGCAACTCACTTATGCATCTAGCAGAAGTGATAGCCACCAGAAAAACAGTTTTCCAAGTTAGATACTTAAGCTCTGCAGAAAACAGAGGTTCAAAAGGGGGTTGCATTAACTGGGCAATGCAAACATTAAGGTCCTAGGCAGGGGCCGGTTCCCGAAAAGGTGGATTAGTATGGAGTAATCACTTAAAAAACTTGGAAAACACAGGGTGAGTGGAAAGAGGGGATGACTTTCCTGCTGAAACAAAAGCAGAGACAGCTGTCAAATGAACTCTCAGGGTAGCTGGTCTGAGACCCAAGGAATTAAGATGGATCATGTAATCTAATACAATGGGCAAATCAGCAGATTCTGGGGAAATATTTTTCCCAGCACACCAAATGGAAAACCTTTTCCATTTAGAACTATAAGTAGCCCTAGTGGAAGGCTTTCTGGAAGCCTTTAGGATTTCAAGAACACCCTGAGAGAGGTGTAAATCAGCAAACTCTAACTCCTCAAGAGCCAAGCCTTGAGGTTGAGGGATTTGAGGTCCGGATACCAAACCTTTCCCTGGGCACAAGTTAATAGGTTGTGATTCCTGGGGAGACAAAGAGGAAGATGGATTGTCAGTGACAGAAGGAGTGGGTACCAGGGCTGCCTGGCCCAATCTGGGGCAATCAGAATCACCCTGCAAGGCTGGGATCTGATTTTGACTAATAATTTGAATAGGAGAGGGAAGGGGGGGAAAGCATAAAGAAACTTCCCCTCCCAATCCAGGAGAAGGGCATCCAGGGGGACTGAGCCCAACACTGGAGGTCTGCAACAGAACAGAGGAAGTTGGTGATTGTCTGGGGCTGCAAAAAGATCTATCTGAGGAGTGCCCCATCTGGCAAAGACTATCCCCAGCACTTGAGGATCTAGGGACCATTTGTGATGGCCCTGGGAAATCCTGCTGAGAGCATCCGCTAGGACATTGTCCTTCCTGGAAGGTGAACTGCTATGAGGGAAGTGTTCAGGAATAGGCCAGAGACCACAACTCATTGCCTCGGTGCACAAGGTCAAGACCGAGTGCCCCTGTTTGTTGATGTACCACATTGTTGTGGTGTTGTCTGTTCTGACTTGTATCACCTTGTTGTGGACAGATGCAGAAAATGCTTGAAGAGCTAAAAAGACAGCTCTGAGTTCCAGCAAATTGATGTGGGGCAGAGATTCCTGGGGACCACACTCCCTGAGTGGAAAGGTCGCCCATGTGGGCTCCCAACCCAGAAGGAAGCATCTGTAGTGAGAGTCAAATAGAGCAGGGGAATGAAGGGACCCCAATCTTAATTGTTCTGATCCTGCCACCACTGGAGGGCCTGGATCAAGGTTCGAGTCACTGGGACCAACTTGGAAAGGGGGTCTCTTCTCCGAGAACAATAGGTTCTCAAGTGAAACTGAATGTCTCTCATCTGAAATCTTGCTCCCTGCACAACAGCTGTGGATGCAGCCATGTGCCCCAGGAGCTGCAGAAAGTGTCTTGCTGGCCGAGAGACCTGCAGAGTGAAGGAGGAGGCCAGAGCCACTAAATTCCTCACCCTTTCCAAGGGAAGAAAAGCTCTGGCTAGCTTTGTGTCCAACTCTGCTCCTATAAAGGTGAGTAGCTGGACTGGTTCCAGAACCGACTTTGGTAGATTTAGCAGAAAGCCCAGGGAGGTGAGAAGCTGCTGGGTGACTTGCAGGTGAGATTTTACCTGTTCTGGGGACTGGCATACAATGAGCCAATCATCTAGATAGGGAAAAACAGCAATCCTTTGCCTCCTTAAGTGAGCCACTGCTACTGCCAGACACTTTGTGAATACCCTTGGGGCAGAGGTAAGGCCGAAGGGCATTGCTCTGAACTGGTAATGACCTGAGGGTAGTTCGAATCTGAGGTACTTTCATGGGAGCTTCTGATTAGGACGTGAAAATAGGCATCCTTGAGGTCCAGGGAGGCTAGCCAGTCCCTGGCCTTAGGGAGGGTAAAATCATTGCCAGAGTTACCATTTTGAACTTTGGTTTCAAAAGATGCTTGTTCAGATATCTGAGGTCTAATATGGGCCACAATTCTCCTGTCTTTTTTGGGGTAAGGAAGTATCTGGAATACAGACCCCTGCCCTGGTGCAGGGGAGGAACCCTTTCTACTGCTCTGAGAGCCAACAGGGTTGAGACCTCTGCTTCCAGAGCAAGGGTCTCTGAAGCACTTGCAGGTAGAAAAAATCTGGATCTCAACTTGGGAAACTTTTTGAAGCTGAGAACCAGACCCTGGCTCACTACTTCCAGAACCCACTTGTCTGAGGTTAAAGAAGCCCAGTTCTGACTGAAGTAAGCCAACCTGCCCCTTACCGTTAAAGGAGAATCGGCCCTGAGCACCCCATCAGGGTGCCTGCTTAGCAGGTGCTTTAGGCTGGGGGGTGGGAGCAGGCCTGCCCACCCCTCGTCTGCCTCTGCCTCTGAAGAAGCCCCTCTGAGCATAGGCAGAGGAGGCCTGAGTCTGATAAAAAGGCCTGTGAAAAGGCCTACCCCTACCCCTGGGGGTATGCCTCTGGGGAGTGGCTTGCCGCTCCTTAGCTTGGGAACTTTTGTAAGTAGTCCTATATTCATCCATCTTTTTCATGTAATTCTCTGTCTGCTCCCCAAACAGAGAATTTCCCACCACAGGAAAATCCATAGCCTTAGTTTGGGTATCCTGTGACAGGCTAGTACACCTGAGCCAGGCCAACCTACTAAAAAGCTACAGATGTGGCCATGACCCTAGAGGCAACATCATTAACATCCACAGCAGCATGAAACTGTACCTTAGAAGCCTCAATGCCATCAGCAGCCACCTGTTCTAGTTCGCTAGCCAGCTGGCCATGGGCTTGCTTGATTAATTCCATAACAGTATCCCATCTAGATTTCTGATACCTAGCTACATAAGCCATATAATTTGCTTGCCTGAGTCCCAGAGAGGCTGCCATATACTGTTTTTGCCATGGCATCAATCTTCCTGGAATCCTTGTCAGGAGGATGTGAAGCCAGGGAATATTAGCTTATCACAGGCTGCAGCCTGAACTACCCCAACATGACTGCATTGCTGAGAAAGGAATTCTGTATCAGGACTCTGACAATGTGTACCTCCTGTCCATCTTTTATCTACAGGAGGCACAGAATTAGGAGTTTTTAAAATTTTATTGTTTGCTTCCTAAAAGACTTATGCAAAGGAATAGACAATCTCCTAGACTCTGGAATATCCATCATTTCTACAAAATCAGGCTCCTCTTGCTCATCCACAGCTTCTTCCAAGGGAAGCTGGAGGGTTTCAGCAACTTTTGTAAAACATAAAATGAGATGGGGACTCAGATAGCATAGGGGAGATTCTAAAGGTCTGTCTGGGGAAATGTCGGTTCAATGGGCACACCCAGACCTTCCAACCACATTCATACTGTTCATAATCATCCTCCCCTCCTCTGGTTCATAAAACTCCTCAACATCATATTCCTGAACCACTGGAACCCGACAAACCGACCTTTTGCCAGATAGTGGCGGTTCGGACGGAACCTGAACAGTGACTGGACAATTTGTATGGCTTTTGCTATCTCTGCAGCAGTTGGAGAAGGGTTTTGGACTCAAACCTGCTGACTTTCTTGTTTTCTTCACTGGAACTGGTTCCTCAGAACCAGCTTTTCTTTGCCTGAGGAAGTCTCGCCCTGGTCAGGGCACTTCCCTCCGGTTGGTTGGCACCGAACCGGGCTGTCTATCGGTCAGCGGACTTTTGACCTCTCGTTCCCTGAGCCTGCCCAATCTCTTTTCCAGGGTGGCAGCAGGAAATTCTTACATATCTGGCAGTCTGACTGGAGGTGGTCAAACCCAGACAATAGACATGTGGTGTGTGGGTCAGCCTTGGCAAAGACTTCCCCACAGACATCACAGTGTTGAAACCCAGTGGGCCCGGTTTTTCTTTTGGGTTTCTCAGACATAATGCCAGCCTAACCAGAAAAACTTGCCCTTTAAACGGCAGTGCCAGGCAAGACACCCTTATCGGTTCCTAACCGTGTCACGGGTATTTGAAAAAAACGTAAGAAAATCCATTTTTTTTTAGAACCGATAAGAACCGGGAACCGCACTCTAAAATGCTAAACTTTAAAGTTAATGAGTTTTAAACCCGGCTGATCGGTTCAAAACCGAACCGATAAACTTACAAGTTCCACACAGACAAAACCTTTTAAATTACTTACGATTACCACAGACAGAGCTTGAACCGAACAGTTTTGCGGTTAAAATAAAGCTATTCTCGGTTGAATCGGACCAAGAAAACACTGTTTGAACTGAGAAATTAACCGAGCAGAAGGAGAAATCTCCGGAGCGACTGTTCACTGAGGCGGAGTAAAGAATCTGACAGTTCAGTTTTGAAATATCACAGACAGAGCTGCTTCTTAGAGCTCGTGCTCAAAGTTCCATTCTGGAATGGTATTAACCATTTCACCTCCGGAGCAGTTCTAGTGGTGGGACAAACTGCTACTGTCATAATATAGCAAGACTTCATGTTGTTTGAAAAATATAACGTGTCAAAGAGAGCCCCCTCAGAACCTCGGGAGACTCCACTGCAAAAACCAGTCAAAAGCGACAGTTCACTATCATCTTTAATGCAGTGAGCCCGCACAGTCCGATTGACACATGTATCAGCGGCCAACATGTTGCACTGCAGCACAGGTTTAGCCGACCTTCTTTCTCAGATCCTCCATGAATTCTACTGCTTTCTCCAGGTCCCAGAACGAGTAAGTGGCCCCTTCATGTTCGATTTTTAACACAGCTGGGTAGACCAAGAAACCTTCAACCTTCATTTCTCTGAGCCGAGTCAGCACTGGGTTAACGGCATGGTGCTTCCTTAGCAGGTGATTGGAATAGTCCTGGAAAAAAAACAGCCTGCTGCCTTCGAAAATCAGCTCTTTCACATTTCTGTAGGCCCTTAACAGCGCCTCCTAGTCCTGGTAGTTGTGGAACCGGAGTATCACTTGTCTTGGTGGCTGGCCCACAGGTGGCTTTGGTGCAAGGGCACTGAGCGCGCTCTGTAGATTAAAGCGTCCGTTTTTCGGTTTCATACCCAGGAGAGCCAGGAGTTGTACTGCACAGAAGCCAAGGATGTCCGCTCCCTCCCTCCCCTCCGGCAAGCCTCTCAGTCGCAGATTTAGGCGACGATGGTAGTTTTCTTGGTAATCATGCAGCTCCTTGAGTTCCGTAAGTTCTTTCTGAAGGGCTGCCACTCGAACAGGGAGCGAGCTCAGCGTATCCTTGAGGGTAGAGATTCTTTCTTCAGCCTCTGTGATTCTGCTAGCCTGAGAAGCCGAATGTTCCATAAAGGCTTGTAAGTATGAGTCGATCCTCTGCTACCATTTATTCATTCGTGCCTCAATTGCTTCCATGATCTGTGAGGAAACCTCTTGGCCCAACGAGGCCATCTTGGCAGCTGATAAGGAGATTGGACCCATGACCTCGGGCTGCTTTGCGGCCAGTTGCTTCTTCAGATTTTTTGCCACTGCAGGGTTTTAAATAATTGATTAGCAGTTTTTTTCTTGGGACAATACTAACTGTATAGAAAGCATTTATATAGGTTTTCTAGAAGTGCTATGTTTGTTAAACACAGTGAGGCAAGTGCTATGCATTTTCACAATGTTTTAGAACTTTTATGAGCAAAACGCTAATCAATTTTTAGAGTTAAATAAAACCCTGCACTGACTGCTGTCCCTTCCCCGCATTCGAGAGGAGATACTCATCCATTATAATGGCTTCTTTCAAACTTTGCAGTTACCTGTCGTTTTTTTGCCAGGATGCACAAGATTTACTTTAGATTGTATTTATGAAGTTGGGAGCTATGGGAACACGTCTTTAGTCCTGGCTGCTCATCAGTGCCCCCTGTTCGTACTCTTTAGTCTTCCTCTTTTCCCTAATATACCTAAAAAACTTTTTTTTTTTAATTGCTGGCTCTGGCTCTGCTCCCCTTACTCTGTTCTGGTAAATGTTTGTATTTTCTTCTGTCTGATCCTGTTTGTAATTTTTAAAGACTGCCCTCTTAGCCCCTACAACTTCTAGGATCATATTAAGGATGTTAAGGAGCCAAAAGGTGAGGTGCCCCTGAATGCTCCTAAAGAGTTCAGTTTTCATAGTAGCCAAGTTTACCTCCGTCCAGTATATATTTGTCTAATTTGATCTTAAATTCCTTTTTTTGTTTTACTCATTAGTATCTCAGTATGTAATCTGTTCCATAATTTGACAATCTGTAGCTTGTAGAAGTATTTACATTTGTTGGTTCTAAAGGCTCTTCCTATTATGTGTAGGGTATACCCTCTGGTTTCCTTGCAGGGAAATATAAATTCTGTTCCCATTCTACCATAAGGTATAAGTCATTTATGATGTCAAACAATACTAACAAATCACCTCTCATTCTTCTTGTTTCCAGAGTCATTATGTTTAAATATTCCAGCTGTTCTTCATTTATGTGGATTGTTGCAATGACTGTATTATTTGTTGTACAGAATGACTTGCATGTGATATGCCTTTGTTTTTTTTTTTGGAATTGCACTTTATCTGTCGTACCTGGTAATTTGTCACCCTACTGTAGTGTTCTCTATGCTCCGGTGATGATATAGTGCACTGTCGCTGGCCTACAACTGCAACTTGTACCGTGTTGTTCTCAGTCTATGTTAAGACTCTCAGTACTGTAATTCCTGCACCTCAGTGTAAAGGTCTGTATTTGCGCCCATGTTTTTCTTCCTGTATCTGTTATTGCAAAATGTGCCATGTTTTGTGGCTGGGTCGTGCCTGGTAACAGTCTACTGGATCAGTGTACCTACCCAGTCATTAAAGACATACATACAGACATATATACATACACACATACATACATACACACACACACACACACACATACAGTACATACATACATACACACATACATATATACACACACATACATACACAGACATACATACATACACACAAATATATACATACATACACACATACATATATACATACATATACATACTGACATACAGACATACACACATACAGTACATACATAAATATATACATACATACAGTACATACACATATACATATATACATACATACACACAGACATATATACATACATACATACACACACATATATAAATATATACATGCATACATACACACATACACACAAATATATATGTGACCCCCTTGTTACCCGGGGTTACTAGAATCCCAGTAAGACCTAGTGGTAGGAAGGGAAGGCAGCTTGTGAAACTCCAGTTAAATGGGTTTCACGCTGTCTCACTCTGTTCTCAGTCTCAGCTGAGACTGAGGGATGACATCACCAATAGAACTTTCGCAGCTGCATAAGCCACATTGGAATCTGCAGCAAAGGGAGTGAGATAGAACGTTGGGAGTTTTCAAAGGATAGTGTCCAGTTTTGTCTTCAGTAAGTGAAGTGAGAGTCTACAGTTTGGCTTGAGGAGTGAAGTTGTACTCAAGTGGTGGAGACCGCTGTTCAGGTCTCAGTGCCCCCTCCCTCCGGGGGGGGGGAATGTAAAGATTCCCAGCAGATTCCTGGGGCAATCCCCTTAATTCTGCTAGTGTAAGGAAAAGCTGCCTGTTTAGTCCAGGATTTATTTTGAAAGATGGAAGATTTGTGAGTCACCTGTGAGGCACCTGCAACTAAAGGGTAAGTGTCTGCTCTGACTAAGAGGGTAAAATGTTTTCTTCACCCTGGGACATGTGTGAAAATCTAGGGATTACGCTACATGTTGGGAAGCCTAGAGAAATGGGCCAAGCAAGTAAAAGTAGTGTCAAATGCTAGAGTGTTGTGTGATTCAAGTAATATGTAGAGGAGATGCGACATATATCTAACCTTTAATCTGCATTTAGAAGTTCAGCAAAGGAATGGTTCAGTTTTCCCAGGGAAATGGCCGGGTATGGGCTGTGGGAGCTGGAGGTGGGCAGACCCCCGATCTTTAGTGACCAGGTCCACCTCTACGGATTTCTGCTGTGGTTGCTACTTTGCCTCATGCACTTGGCCAGTGATGGGAGAAGTACCCAGACGTGGGATTGCAAGGGAAAATTCTCTCTAGGCGTCGTAGACTCTAGTGTTGTGTGGGGAGCCCCGACAAGGAAACATTCTCTCTAGGAGTCACAGACTCTAGGTGTGTGGGGAGCCACAACAAGGAAAAATTCTCTCTAGGAGTTGTAGACTCTAGGTGGTGTGGGGAGCCACGACAGAATAATTGGTTCATTCTTCCAATGGACCGTGGATCCAGTGGCCGGTGGGGGAGCCGGGCCGGTTGGGAAAAACCCAAGTGTGTACAAGTCGGGCTGTGTACCCAAAGCTGCGTGCAAGTCCAGGCTGTGTGCCTGGTGGGTTCAGAGCCTGAGGGCTGAAAATGGTGATAAAGTGTTTTGTAGTCTCTAATCTGCATTACCAGGAAATGTAGCCCCATGGGGGTCTGTCTATGCTTTGTTTTGTTCAGTTAGTATGTGAATAAAAGCCACATTGAAGAATCCCATTCCTGGTTCTGGACATGACAGTTATTGCTTCCTGTGTTTGGATTTACTTGGATGCCCCTGTGCAGAGTAGCCAAACCTAGGTCCCCTGTGCCGAGTAACCTTATCCTCCCCGAACCCAGTCCCTACCAGGTACTGCTATCAGCTTCAACAGCATGCCACCTGTTGTTTTGGCAAAAAGGCAGGGGTGAGGGGTTACATATACATATATACACACATAAATATATACATACATACACACATACATATATACATACATAAATATATACATGCATACACACATACACACACATATACATACATACAGACATATATACATACATACATACATAAATAAAATATTTTATTCCTTAAATGTGTTATTTTTATTGTGAACCTCCTTTAAACACTTTCTAGTTTTTTTCTTTCTGATTTTTTAAAAGGACACCAAACCTGGGATGTATACTCCATGTGAGGCCTAACACAGGCCCTACGCTGTAGCATTAATACCCTTTCATTTTTTGAGATTATGTTTTTCCTGATGGACTATATTATTTTTCTAGATTTGTTTACAGTTGGGTTCACTTGCTGTTTTATTTCAATGTTATTTAATATGCAAATACCCAAATCTTTTTCATTGCATGTTGTTAAAAGTTCTTTCCCATTTAAACAGAAAACAAATTTTGGATTTTTGCTACCCAGATGGACAATTCTACATTTGTCCGTATTTAGTTTCATGTCCCATAACTTAACCCATGCACTTATTTTGTCCAGATCCCTTTGAATGTTGTTTATGTTGGACTATGTCTCACATGGGCACCACGTTTTTGCATCATCTACAAGTTCACAGTCCAGTTAAGTATATTACTTGTTAGAGCAGATATAAAAAGCTGAAATAGTTATGGCCCCAATACGGAGCCCTTCGAGACTCCATTGGTCCCCTACCTATGCTTGACACGTATACATTTATAATCACTCTCTGAGTTCAGTTTGCCAGTCAGTTTGTAATCCAAGTAATAATGTGTTCATTAAATTTATATTTCAAAAGTTTTTCAACGAGTGCCCAGTGTGGCATCAAATCGAATGCCTTGCTAAAATCTAAGTCAACCACATCAAATAGTGTTGCTTTATCCAGGAGACTGTTTTTTTTTTCATAGCAGCATATGAGATTAGTTGTGGTGCTTCTACCCCACCGAAAACCATGTTGGTCTGGATCAATTCTGATTACTGTTTCTGTCATAATGTCTTTGATTAATGTTTTCAGGACTTTGCATATGGTGGACATGAGACTAGCAGGTCTATAATGTTGTTTGTCTTGTTTGGAACCTTTCTTGTGGATTGGTACTACATAGGTGGTTTTCCAATCTAACGGCACCTCTCCCTCATACACGGATTTTTCAAAAAGCATTTTCAATGGATACGCAAGGTATTCTGCCAAAATATCTAACATATGCCCGGAAATTTGATCCGGACCAGGCAATGTTTTCTATTTTTGTTGCAATAAGATATGTTTTATACCTTAATTGGAGAACATTATGTTATCTGGGATAGAAATGTGTGGGTTTGTTTTATTTTTTTTTACTGCCCAAATACCTAACAGAAGTGTTTATTAAGGACTTCAGCCATCTTCAAATTTTTAATTTCTTTCTTTATTTATTGAAGAGTTTTACCAGAAAAACACACTGAACAACAAGTTGCTCATTTCACAATGTGTCCTGGGGGATAAGGTAGTGGATTATACAGGCAATAGAATACAGCTATACAATTATACACAGGATAAGGCTTACATAGGCATACAATGCAGATGCATTTTTAAATCGGTTTGTGGATTGCATAGGCAAATGCAATAAAGAGATACATTTATGCAGGGAGGGAATTTCATGGGTGGCCCATAAGCTGAGCCGCTAAACAAAAGGTATACATATACATAGCATAGCAAATCATGTGCATACCAATTACAGACAATGAGAAGTGCAATTATATTCCATAGCAAGTGCAGTCTGGGTCAAGGACAAGTGCAGTCTGGGTCGCAGACAAGCGCAGTCTGGGTCAAGGACTAGTGCAGTCTGGGTCACGGACAAGTGCAGTTAGAGGAATAGAAGTTATGCAGGGACTGGGAAATAGATGACAGGGACAAGGAGTGCCTGATGGGAAGGGGTAGTGAGTTCCAGAGATTTGGGAACTGGAAGGAGAAAGCACCCTGGCCTATGGCGGTGGAATGACGAGGAGTAGCCAGAGTGCATGAGTCAGTAGATCTGACTTGTCCTGGATTATTTTTCCATTATTTATGATAGGTCCCACTTTACTTAGTTTTTTTTTTAATGAACTAATATATGCAAAAAATGTTTTGCTATTATCCTTGTTTTGCAAGTAATGCTGGATTAAGTTTGTATTTTTTTGTGGCTCCCCAGGTGGCTGTACTTTTATTTTTTAAGTAAGCCTTATGTGATTTGTTCTTATTTAACACATTTGTAACTTTTTTTTGTTAAGCCACTTAGGTTTTTGTTGTTTATTTTGAATACTTATTTATCTGTGAACTGTATTTATTGGTAATCACCAATATAGTGTTTTTTTAAACCCCACATATCCTCAGTTATTTTATTTTCAAGTTAACTATCCCAATTTATTTTGTCAAGTTCTCCCAAATTTGTTTTTCTGTATTAGCTCAACTAGACTGCAGAATGGTTGTTTCTCCGTTGCTTTCTTTGCAGTTGAGTCTTGGTACAAATTCCACTGTATTGTGATCGCTATTTCCAGTGGGAGGACCTATAATACACTGGTCAATTTCTAAGTAATCTGTATGCATGACTATGTCTAGAATGTTATTTCCTCGTGTGGGTTCACTAACATGTTGTAACAGTAGGGTTCAATTACATACTGAAAGGAACTTCCTTCCAAAAGAACTATTTGCTGTCCCATCTTTCCAGTTGATATCACCCAGATTGAAATCACCTTTTATTAAGAGGTCCCCAAGTTCACCTGCTACCTCTATTTCTGTCAAGAGATCTTCATATATATTCATTGGGCAATCTGAAGGGTGATAACATGCCGCTAGTATTCAGGGATTTTGTGACTTCATTGTTAACTTAATTCAAATACTCTCAGTATCAGAACTGGAGATTTTGATACTACTTGAAATGCCCATGAATGGTAGGCTATTTTTTACCATTGCCACAACAACCCTTCCATTTCTGTTTATTCGATTGCATGTATAAATATTGAAATTGTCTATTTTAAAATCACACGCTCCATTTTTACCATCCATGTATCTGTGGACAGGTTTTCTATGCCTCTTGCCTTTCCAAACTTTTTCATGTTACTTTTGGAAACACCCAGTACTGTATTCTTAAAGGCCCCCTTTTTGTCTCCTCACCATTCAACAGTCTTAGCCCCTCAGGCTTAAACTCTAATCCCTCCAGCCATTCAAAAACCACCCTCCTAAAGTCAAGCACCAATGTCTTGTTCATGGGATTCTAGACTTCAAAGGTTATATTAAACCACACATTGCAGTGATCAGTTGACTCCAAGGGCACCTTTGACCTTTACTTCCAGGTGTAGGGCAGAAGCATCACTAGTGTGTTCCCTGACATGTTGCACAATGAAGCAGCCGTGAAAGACATACACCAATGCCTAGCTCCAAGCATTCTCTGTCCCTGGTATGTCGTGGTTTACATCAGGCAAGTTTAGTTCTCCAGCCAAGGCCACATTCCCCTTCTCAACAACCATCGTGATTTCCCCTTCCATCAACCTGTCTCCTGCCTCAGTCTGGTTTGGGGGCCAATAAGCAACCCTAAACCTCATGTACTTACCCCCCTCCACCACCAGCTACAGTATACCCGCAATGATTCCACCCCTCCCCTGATGAAGTTCTCCTCCATCTCCCTTTTGCAGAATGCCAAAAAAAAAAACAAAGAACCTGATCAGTTTGCTTGACTGGGTTACAAATGTATTTATTAATTAAAATTTCAAACATTTTACCAGCAAAGACATGCTGAGCTGCTAACAGCTCATTTTCAGATACATCAGGGGGGAGGAAGAGAACAGAACAAAGTACACAAATAATACAATGATATGGCAATAAGGATAACAAACTGTACAATTATAAAACTTCATAAAGAATACGGTTTGCCATACAGTAAAATTGCCACACAGTAAATTGCAGAAAAGGCAAAAGAACATTAAACAGTGATCAACAAAATGAATGTGAGGAGCAGGGAGTAATGATTAAGGAACTAGTGGTGAGGGGTGGAGAACAGGTGACAGGAGACCACCCTAATATCAGAAGCAGCTGCAGGACTGAAAAGAGAAATCACGGAGTGATTTCAGAGTGGGAAAGGAAGGAACAGAGGAATAAAGGTGGTGAACTGGAGAGAGGCAGTGGACATGCTGTGCCTGGACATCAGCAAGGCCTTCACAGACTGATCGGGAGCTCGAGGACCTGAGGCTGGTGGACAAGATGACAAACTGGCTAATAGCAAACATGGAAAGAGGGCCAGGAATCTGTATTGTGTAGTAGGGCTATGTGAATATTGTTTTCTGAATATTCAACTGAATATTCCGTATTCAGCAGCCAGATATTTGGGTACTCAGTATTTGTGAAGAAAATAAAAGAGCACCCCCCCTTCTTGCCTTCCCCTATGTCCCATCCTCTTCCCCAGTCCAAAATCAATAAATTATGCAACCACAGAAACATAGAAGTTGACGGCAGATAAGGACCGCCAGGCCCATCAAGTCTGCTCATTATTTCTACCTGTTGTTGCTGCCATATGTCTCCATTCTGAGCACTGGCCTATTTTATTCTTTACTTATCTGTATTATGCCCTTGTGCCTATCCCTTGCTGCCTTGAATCTCTTCACTGTACTTAATTCCACTGCCTCCTTGGGCAGGCTGTTCCATGCGTCTACCACTGTCTCTGTGAAAAATAATTTTCTCACAGTACCCCTTAATTGGCCTCCCTCAAATCTCATGCTGTGTCCTCTTGTTCTGCTATTTTTCTTATACTGAAAGATGTCAGACTCTTTCACCTTGTTTAGGCCTTTAAGGTATTTGAAAGTTTCTATCATATCTCCCCTCTCCCTCCTCTGCTCCAGGGTGTACATATTGTGGTCCTTGATTCTGTCCTCATATGGCTTTTGTTGTAGCCTTTGCACCATATTTGTCGCCCTTCTCTGGACTGTTTCAATCCTGTTAATGTATTTTTGCAGGTGTGGCCTCCAGAACTGGATGCAGTACTCAAGCTGGGACCTAACCAGTGTCTTGTAAAGATGGATCACTACCTCCCTCTTTCAGCTTGTGATACCCCTACTGATACATCCCAACATCCCTCTAGCTCTTCCTGCTGCCTTTGTGGTCTGCCTGGAGGCTTTTAAGTCATTGGTGATGATGATGCCCAAGTCCATTTCCTCTCTAGTGGTTGCTAGCACTCCCCCCCCCATCCTATAGTTAGCTTCAGGGTTTCTCCTGCCCACGTGCATGATTTTGCACTTTTTAGCATTGAACCCTAGTTGCCACTCTTTGGACCATTTTTCTAGCTTTTCCAGGTTTTGTCTCATTCTACCCACCCCATCTGGATCATCCACTCTGTTGCAGATCTTGGTGTCATCTGCAAACAGGCAAACCTTACCTTCAAGTCCGACCGTAATATCACTGATGAAGATATTGAAGAGGACTGGCCCTAGGACCGATGCTGGAGGCACCCCACTTGGGATGTGCATCTCTTCTGACTGGATACCATTAACCACCACTCTCTGCTTTCTACCTGTCAGCCAGTTTACCACCCAGTTGATCAATTTTTGAACTACTCAGAGTCTGCTTAGTTTGTTAACCAATCTTCCATGTGGAACAGTATCGAAAGCTTTGCTGAAGTCAAGGCAGGCTACATTAACTGTACCTTCTTGAGCCACCTCCCAGGATACCCAGTCGAAGAATTCTATCAGATTAGTCTGACAGGACCTTCCTGCTGTGAATCCATGTTGTCGTGGATCCTGTGCCCCTATGATTTCCAGGTGTTCCATTATCCTTTCCTTGAGGAGTGTCTCTAAGATCTTTCTAATGACTGAGGTAAGACTAACTGGTCTGTAGTTACCTACCTCCTCCTTGCTTTCACTCATGGAGTGGGATCACACTGGCCCTCCTCCAGTCCCCTGGGACCTCCCCTGTGTTTAGTGACTCAGTGAATAGTTCTGCTAGAGGCTCCACTAGTTCCTCCCTTAGCTCCCTTATTATCCAGGGATGTATGCCACCCGGTCCCATAACCTTGTCCATCCTGAGCTTATTTAGCTCTTGAAGGACCCTTTCTCTTGTAAATGGTCCTGTGTCCACCTCCTTTCCTCCCGTCTTTATGGTGTCTAGCTGTGAGCCTTGTCCTTCCTTCTCCACTGTGAACACTGAGTAGAAGTGTTTATTTAGGATGGATGCCTTTCCTTGGTCATTCTCCACACATTCCCCCATTTCCCCCTTGAGCTTGGCAATTCCCCCTCTAGACTTTCTCCTGTCACTAATGTATCTGTAGAAAGTCTTGCCACCTTCCTTTACTGTTTGTGCTAATATTTCCTCTGTTTTGGCCTTTGCCTGCCTCACAGATTTCCCTGCTTCCCTTAGGGAGTTCTGATATGCTTCTCTGTCTTCGTCTTTTTGTGTTTTCTTGTATTGTTTGAAGGCCAGCCTTTTGGCATGCACTTTCTCAGCTACTGTTTTTGAGAACCAAAATGGCTTATTTCTTCTCCTGCTTTTTCTTTGTTCCCTCACGCACTGGCCTGTTACTTCAAGTATTGCATTTTTAATCCTAGTCCACTTTACCTCTATTCGCCTTCCTGTAGCGTTTCTTGCCAGGGCTATTTTAATGCTCTTGTCAATCTTCCCAAAGTCCACTCCTCTAAAGTGTGAGATTTTAGCCATGGTTGGCTTAACTGTGTACCTGTGACCACGTTGAACCCTACCATGTGATGGTCACTGGCCCCAGTTGCCCTTCAACATGGAGATCCATAACCTTTTCCCCATTTGTCAGTACAAGGTCTAGGATAGCCCTACCTCTGGTGGGTTTTGCACTAGTTGTTTTAGGCCCTCCCTCTGGAGGGAATCCACTGTATCCTTAGTTCTTGCTGATGTTCCAGTTGGTATGGTCCAATTTGCATTGGGCATGTTAAAATCTTCCATAAGCAGAACCTCCCCCTTTGTTGTCATTTTTTTGTATATTCTCTATCAAGACTCTGTCCATTCCCTCTGCCTGGTCAGGAGGTCTGAAGACCACTCCAGCTCATATGGTTATGCCGTTTCCTGTTTCCAAGGTGACCCACAGTTCCTGTGCCCCATCCTGTGTATTCTGAATTTCTGTTGCTTTTATATTATCTTTGACATACAGGGTCACCCTTCCCCCTTTCCTTTCCACCCGGTCCTTTCTGAACATTTCATAGCCAGGTACCATGGTCTCCCATGTGTGGCTGCTGGTGAACCATGTCTCACTTATGGCTACTATGTCCAATTTTGACTCTGTCATTGTTGCCTCCAGGTCTGGGAGCTTGTTACCCAGACTGCTGGCATTTGTGTACAAGACTTTCCACTGTATAGTAGACCGTTTGGTAGCTAAGTGGGGGGTGTCCAATACTGCCCATGGGTGGTGTTTGTGGAGTTGGATCTTCCCCCCCTTTTGTTGGTGCAACTGACGCGTACAGACGTTGATCTTTTGATTATTGCTAGCTGAGGGGACAGGTCCTTTATTCCCCATGGGTGTTGTTTGGGGAGTTTGAACTTTTCTTCCTTTTGCTGGTGTAAACTGTGTATACACATGTTGAACTTCTGACTGATTACTAGCCAAGGAGGGAGAGGTGCCTTTTTCCCCAACTGACTGGGAAGCTGGATGTTCCCCCCTTTGTTGGTGTAAATGACGCACACAGATGCTGAACTTTTGATTGATCACTAGCTGAGGGGGGAAGATGCCTTTTTCCACGACCGAATAAATGGGTGGTGCACCCCTCCCCCTTTATTAGTTTAAATTATCTGCAAACACATCAAATTTCTGCCGCAGTGCACTGACTCCCTCCATGTTCAGATGCAGGCCATCGAATCTAAAGAACATTTGCTCACAAAAATAGTGCCAGTCCCCTACAAATTTGTGTCCTTTTTCCTGGCACCAGTCTTTGAGTCAAGTGTTTAGCTCCTTTGTTTCCCTTTCTCTGATCCTCTGCTCACCTGCCCCCCTCTCCCAGACAGGCAAAATCTCAGCGAAGGAGATGTTGGACGAAAAAGATAACAGTTTCTCTCCCAGGCTGGTCAGGTGCTTCTTGGTTTCATCAACTGTCCTGCTGGCGAGATCATTTGTTCCTACAGTACGTGTACTAGGACGTTTATGTTTTCCTCTGCTTTTTGTATGATTTTTGCTATGCGGTTTGAGTTCCTCCATACAGATGTACCTGGGAGGCATCTGACCATAACCGCCGACTGGAGGTAGGGATCAACCCCTCAAATCATGGAGTCTCCTACGATTAGTAGTTCCTTGGTTTCCTTATATGCCTTTTTTTTTGTTCTGGTCCCTACTAAGGGAATTTTTTGCAGTGTTTTCTGCTGTTCTGCAGTACCCTCTGTCCCTTTGCTTGATGTAGGGGCTATAGGCAGGTATCTGTTTGAAGTTGTTGCCTGCTGTTGGGTGATGTTTTGCTTGCACTTTTCAACTGCTGTGGTCCATGGTTTGCCAATCCTAACCACCTGCCAACCTCCCATACCAACTCCCCTCTGTGGCCGAGGTACTTCAGGTGGTTGCTGGGGTAATGGCAGGTGATTTGCGTCATACCATCCCTCCTTAATCTGCAATTGGAGGTAAGATATCTCTGTCCACACTGCCCTGAGCTGAGCTCTTAGATTACCAATGGTCCAGCATGTGGGGCAGAGTCCTAAGTTCAACCCCCATCTCCCACTCTCTAGTATCCTTATCCCACCCTTCTCCCCCAAGCATCCTCAATCTTTTGTGTTAGCAAGTAATAAGATATGATGGAGTGTGCATGGGATGGTTCCAATGCATGGCAAGGGGTGTAGTAAGGCTCAAGGCTGTAGGCAGAGTGCCTTCGGCCTCTGGCTGTGTGTTAGAACTGTCTAATGTACATCCCAGGAATGTCTTGTTGCACTTATAAAATGTATCCTAGTATTTAACATTAAGGGGAAAATTGAAATCCATGAGCCCTATGCACTATGCCAATGTGCCATGGAAACTGGGGGAGTAGGCATAGATATGTTTGAATACTACACAGCAGGGGGTTGCGCAGATCCCCAGTGGCATTTACCAAAGGTGCGCTGGCCAGGTGCGCACCCAGTTCCCTGGCCACACAGGTAGTTGAGCACCAGGGTGGTCCGGGGGAGTGATGGGGGCTTGCCCACACTATGCACCATTCACCAAGGCATGTAGTGCTGCACACGGGGAAGGGGAAGTAGGTGAGCACTGGCTATGGTGGGGGGGACCCTGACATAACTGCAGTATGCATGGCACACACAGAGGTCTCCCACCCAGTCCAGGCAGCCATGCGCACACCCCCAACAGAACATCCACCCCAACCCGCACGCCAGCCCCCTCACATCAGTGCCCTGCCCCGACTGTATGTAGAAACCCACTCCCCTGCCACACAGCAGTGCCCTGTACCAGTCTGTATATGTAAACCCACCCTCCCTCACCGCTCATCAATGTACCCATAAGTGATGACCCCCCATACTCATATGTGCTCCATCCCCGTATGTGGTGTAAACCCCCCCAACTGAAGCCCCGATAAGAAGGACCCATGCATGTAAACCAATGCCCAACCACCCCGACCCCCAATCCTGGCACTCCAGTCCACTCAGTGGTGGACAGTGACCTCAACGGCACCGACGACACCGTCCCTCATCCCCCATACCTGCGTGTCAGTGCCGTGGCTATGGACAGCCAGCGGCACATCCCTCAACACATCTCCTCATCGATCAGCCATTCAATTGATACTGGGATTGCGCTGCTATAAATAGGCTGTAACTACCCACCTGGGCCTGTTACTCTGCCCCTGTCTACCCTCCATGCACTTTCGTGACAGGGTGGAGCCATAGACAGATGCCCTGTGGGTGGATGCGGTAGTGAATACAGCACACTCTGCACCCATTCAGGGCCGCAGAGCTACGTGGGCAGGGTACACAAATTTGGCACATACCTTCTGCCCGTTCGTACATAGGGCCCATTATGTTTATACAAAATGTACGTAAGTATCTTAGTTTTTAAGAAAATAGTTCCTCTGCCTATTTGTATTGAAAGGATTGTTTCTCCTGTAGGTCTTTTGACCTCAGGACGTTTATGTAGTTGTTCCACTCTCAAGTCTATATTTTTCCTGTAGTACTGCCTGTAAGATTATTGGCAGCAGGTACACATTGGTAGAGTTACATAGATACACAGAATGTGCCGGCAGATGGGGACCATGAGGTCCATCTAGTCTGTCCATGTTTTTTCCTACCCCCTACTTGGAATCACTTGTTAACTTACTGACATGTCTGTCCCATGCTGATTTATACTGCTTGACAATCTTTGCCTCCACCACCCCCTGAGGCAGTCTGCTCCATGGGTCCACCACTCTTTCGGTAAAAAACAACTTTATACTATTACTCCAAAACCTACCCCCCAGTCGCATGCCGTGCCCTCTTGTCTTACTGCAACTACTAATCTGGGAGAGGTCCTGTAATTGTACCTTGTTGACACCCTTTAAATACTTGAAGGTCTCAATTATGTCCCAGAGTAGGCAGCGTAAGCTCAGTGTCAAACTGATTAAGGAATATCTCTGCCACATAACCTTCCTGCTCTTGCTACTTTCCAGGAATATTCATCCCAACCCGGGCCCTCGAACACACCTGAATGGGTTGCAAGGCAATGTTGGCAAACTTATAATTGGCTCACTCAATATTTGTAGCTTCCTACCAAAAACGGACAACCTGTATGCCTCGGCACAACAACATAACCCTGATATTCTGTCAGTAGTTGAAACATGGCTCTCTCCCAACATTGCAGATGTCTCCATTTCAATCCCAGGGTACACTGTGTTCAGAGCGGATCATCTCACCAAAAGAGGAGGTAACTGTGTAATATATCTCAGGGACTACGTACAGGCCCACATCCTACCCCACCCTGATACGGGTACCAGCATGCAAGTCCTTGCAGTAAAAATATTTCTTGGAAAGCATGACAAAACTCTCACAGTCCCCTTAGTATATATCCTGCCTGGACAAAAGTCCAATGGACTTGATTCACTACTCAAATGTCTCAGTACCCTCAACCTCAACTCTGAAATACTACTGTTGGGTGACTTCAACGCAGATTGGCCCTCCACTGCAGCAACTCCATACAGGGATGCAGTGACATCTGTGCACCTTTCCCAACTTGTCTCCTCACCTACTAGGGTAAACTACAAGACTGGCACATCAACTTTGTTAGACTGAGCCCTAGCAAATAGGCCGGAACACATCTCCCAAACCTCTGACCTACATGATGCTTTCAGCGATCACTCACCTGTTCTAGTTTGTTGGTCTAGCACCTATTCCAAACCCCCCACTAGAACTATCACAAACAGAGTCCTTAAGCAAGGCCACCTGGACCAATTCAGAGTTGATTTAAGTCAGCAGGACTGGTCCCAAGTCTACTCCTCTATTTTTGTAGATACAGCCCCAGAGTGCTTCATCAGGTTATTCAATACGGTCTGTGACACACACGCTCCAATAAAAAAAATGGATAATAAAAGGCTGGAGCAACCCTTGGTTCTCTCCTGAGCTTCTTGAGTGCTTGAAAGCAAGAGACTGCCTCTGGTATAAAGCCCGGGAGACAGGCAAGCAGGCCGACATTCAACTCTACAAAAAGGCCTGCAATGACTGCACTAGGGAGATACAGGCGGCAAAAAATACTACAAGGATGCACTTACCTGGTCCTGGAGTGATGGTAAAAGAGTTTGGGCTAACCTCAAGGAGGTCACAGGGAAAGTTAACAAGCCAGCCCCTATGATGCTTAACATTGATGGCATACCTACTACTGACCCAGAAACTATTGCTAACTCACTTAAAGTGTTTATCAATCTCTCTGGAGTGCTACCCTCTGACTTTTTCCACCCCTCTAACTCCTGTGTCACAATGCAAATAAAGAACCAAACGCCTACTAACCCTCATTTTCAGTTCAGATCCATCTCCTTAAATGAAGCCAGGAAATACCTTCTAAAGGTCCAGGGAAAATCATGATACAGTGGAGACTCCCTTGATTTAAAATTTGTAGACCTATCCCTGGAAGTCATCTTGAAGCCTCTAACCTACATAATCAATGCCTCACTAAGATTCTCTCAGTTTCTGCAGCAGTGGAAGGTGGCATTAGTGACCCCAGTCTTCAAGAGTGGTGATCAATCCATTCTTGGAAACTACAGACCCATTTCGATTCTCCCTCCCCTATCCAAGGCACTAGAGAGGATTGTCGCTGACCAATTAGTGAAATATCTGGAAAAATACAACATTCAATGCCCTGAACAACATGGCTTCTGCAAAGCACACAGCACCATCACAGCACTGCTTGAGTTCACAGGCTTTAGTCACAACTCACTTGAGCACAGCAAGCTGGTTGGTGCAACGTTTATCAATTTGTCAAAAGCATTTGACACGGTTAATCATGACCTCCTCGCTGAGCAACTAGATGCTATTGGTCTATCAGATGATACCGTAAGATGGTTCAAATCCTACCTCTCAGACCGATCCCAGCAAGTTAGGATAGATATTGTCTACTCTGATAGCAGATCAGTTTGCTCAGGTGTTCTACAGGGCTCCATCTTGGGTCTCCTAATGTTCAGCTTATTTCTAAATCAGCTTCCTAGTTTCTGTCCTAGCAAAATTCTGTTCCACGCAAATGATTCTGTCCTATTCTCCAAAGGCACAGACCCCAGGTCACTGGAGCTCACCTACTAGACAGCTTCTCCTCAGTGGAAAAATGGTTCAAGGCACAAAAGTTTGTCATGAATTATAAAAAACACAAAGGCGATGGTGTTCTCCAGCATGCAGGATCAACATCGATCGCACCCACTTACCATTACCAGCGATGAAGATGCATCACTTGAACAGGTACAGCACTTTAAGTACTTAGGAGCTGCACTTGACAGTACCATGTTGTTCATCTACCATATAGACAATATAGTAAAATCACTCAATATACGCATCGGCCTCCTACACAGGTATAAGCGCAGTCTCATCCATAAAACACTAAACCTTGCCGTCCACAGTTCAGTCGTCTCTCTTGTGGAGTATGGTATTGCAATCTACGGATCTGCAACAGACACAGCCCTCCACCATATCAAAGTCACCTTCAATAAAGCATGCTACCTCTCCATCGGTTCAGAACATCAAACCCATGCCTGTGACCTTTATACCCATGCCAACTGGCTCCAGTTCAATAGCAGATATCAGTACCAGACCTGCCTGCTGGCCAAAAAAGCAAGTCTAGGCATGCTACCCATAGGCATCCAGAAGCTCCTCATCCCCTTTGAATGTAACTGCACCACAAGAAGCTCCAGGAGCATGGTCTTCAAGGTTCCAAGATGTCGCACCACTCTAGGACAAAGGGCCTTTGCCCACCAGGCACCTAAATGGACTAACAACCTGCCACCAAGCCTCTTTGCTATTCTAACGCTGGGCCCTTTAAAACCGGGCTACGATTTTATCTGGCTACCAAAGCAAGGTACAACTGTTTCCATTAAGGACTCCAGCCCCTGGCTGTTTGTCAACCTAACTACCTCCTGGCGCTGTCTATACCCCCATTTCTTCCCTCCCTAAACTGTTCCACTCTCCTCTCCTTTGCTTCTACCCCATTCTGCTGGGCACATCTCCACCCTTTACTACTTCCCTCCCTAACTGACCCAACCTCCTCCCCTCACCTTCTACCCCACCTCTCCATATCCCCTCTCCACCACTCCCCTTCTGCTCCCATTCCCTCTTCCCCTTCTTATACTGACATCCTGCTCTGATCCTGCACTGCCTCCTCACCCGACACCCTCTGTTCACACTTCCCGCTACTGGCACTGCCAATATGCTTAGTATAAGCCTCCCTCACCAGTGATAAGGCCCACCTTCTGGGATGATTTTCAATATATATTCTTTCTCTCCAGTTTGACTTCTCAGTATTACCCCTCTCTTCCTGAGCCAACCTCTCCCCTTGTTCACTCTCTCCCTCCCTTTTCTCCCTTATGTGTTGGCAAGTACCACTGTATATAGTGTTTATTTCAGTCACATATGTAATCTCTTGCCTAATTTGCCTTAATTGTTGTTGTCTTCTTATGGCCTCCCGTAAGCTGTATTTTTTTTTGTTATTGTAATGACCCTGACGTGGAACCTATGTAATGAGCCTGTACTCAAAGGTTAATCCGAGATCTTAATAAATAAATAAAAATAAATAAATAAATGCCCCCCCTCCTCCATTCTTTGTTCGAAGGAGAAGAGGTTTGGTTCCCTCAGTCTTTTGCCATACGTCTTATGATGTAGGCCATGAATCATCTTAGTTGCCCTTCTCTGCATTGTCTCCAACCCATCAATTTATTTTTTGAGGTGGGACCTCCAGAACTGGACACAGTACTCCAGCTGGGGCCTCACCAGGGACATATACAGTGGCACTGTCAACTCGCACCTCCTGCTAGTGATGCCTCTCCCTATACAACCAAGGAGGCCACTCGTCTTCTGTGCCACTTTCTCGCATTGCTTCCCCATCTTTAAGTCATCAGAGATGATGACTGCCAGTTAGCTTCTCCCCTCCCAGATGGTACTCCACCTCGGATTCCTCTTTCCTATATGCATCACCTTGCACTTTTTCGTGTTAAACTTCAGTTGCCAGTCTCGTGACCATCTTTCCAATCTTAACAGGTCCTTTTTCATTTTTTGCAACCCCTCTGGTGAATCAACTCTACCGCAAAGCTTCATGTCGTCTACGAACAGACACACCTTTCCTTCCCGACCATTAGCAATGTCACTGATATACACACTGAACAAGACTGGTTCCAGCACTGACCCCTGTGGAAACCCACTTGTCACCATCCTCTCCCCTGACAATGCTCCATTGACCAACATTCTCTGTGTTCTGCCATTTAGCCAGCTTCTCATCCCAGGCTATTTTTTTGTGGCCCACTCCCATGTGCTCAAGTTTTCTAATCAATCTTCTGTGGTGAACTGAGTCAAAGGCCTTGCTGAAGTCGAAACAGACCACATCAACTGCGGCCCCTGGTCCACCATTTGAGTGACCCAGTCAAAGAATTCCACTAAGCTGGCTTGGCAGGACCTTCCTGCAGTAATGCCATATTGCTTTGGGTCCACCTGCCTGCTCACTTCTAGAAAAGACAGAATTCACTCTTTTAGAAGGAATTCCATCACCTTACCCACCATCAAGGTGAGTCTGACTGGACGGTAGTTTCCAGCCTCATCCCTCCTCCCACTCTTGTGCAGTTTGCACCACTGTAGCACTTTTCCAGTCCTCTGGAACTACCCTGCTTTCCAGAGATTTGTTGAAGAGTATGTCTAGTGGAGCTGCTAATTCCTTTTCAAGTTCCTTGAGCATTTTTGGAAGCATCCCATTGCTTTGTCCACTTGCAGCTTGTTGAGCTCTTCCAGGACTCTTTACTCTGTGAATGGACTTATGTCCACTCCCTCAGTGGTGATTTCCTTTCTGGTTAGTGCTGGTCCATTGTCTTCCTCCTGTGTAAAGACCGAGCAGAAGTACTTGTTTAGGATTTCCGCTTTCTCCTTGTCATCTTCTGCTTGTGTGCCATCCTCCTTTAGTCTTAAGATTCCCCTTTTGCTTTTTCTCCTTGCCCTGATGTACCTGTAGAAGGTTTTGTCCACTTTGGTTGCACCCTGTGCTATCCTTACTTCTGTTTGGGCCTCTGCCACCCTTACAGCTTTTCCTGCTTCCCTCAGCTTTTCCCTGTATGCCTCTTTATCGAGGTCACTACTTGAGTTCTTGTATCTTCTGAAGGCTTTCCTCTTCTCCTTAACTCTGACTGCTACTTCTCTTGAGAAACAAAGTGGACATCTTTTTTTCTTCATTTTGCTGATCTGCTGGGTTCACAGCGGGAAGGTCATGTCAGACGAATCTAATAGATTTCTTTGACTGGGTGACCAAAGTAGTAGACCAGGGAGGGGCTGTGGACATGGTCTACCTAGACTTTAGCAAGGCATTTGACACAGTCCCACATAAAAGATTAATAGTCAAATTAACCAGCCTGGGAGTGGGTCCCAGGGTGGTAGCCTGGGTAAAACATTGGCTGCACAACAGGACACAGAAGGTAATTGTAAATGGAGTCCACTTTGAAGAAAGAGGGGTTACTAGTGGGGTACCACAGGGTTCAGTATTGGGTCCAGTCCTTTTTAATGTCTTCATCAGTGACATTGCAGAGGGACTGGAAGGAAAAGTATGCCTTTTTGCAGATGACACAAAGATCTGCAACAGGGTTGATACACAAGGAGGTGTGGAAAGGATGAAAAGGGACTTGGCAAGGTTGGAGGAATGGTCAGAATTATGGCAGCTAGGATTCAATGCAAAGAAGTGCAAAATAATGCACCTGGGAAACAAGAACCCAGGGAAAGAATACACAATGAGTGGGAGGTAGTAACAACAACAAAAAAGGAAAGGGACCTGGGGGTAATCATATCAGATGACCTTAAGGTTAGCAAGCAATGTGAGAAGGCAGTAGGGAGGGCTGGGGGTATACTGGGATGTATAGGGAGAGGCATCAGCAGCAGAAAACAGGAAGTTATTATCCCTCTGTACAGACAGTTGGTGAGACCCCATCTAGAGTACTGTGTCCAGTTCTGGAGACCCCATCTCTGCAAGGACATAGACAGGATAGAATATGTCCACAGGAGGGCAACTAAAATGGTGCAGGGTCTGCAAGAAAGCTGTATGAGGAGAGACTAAAGGAGCTTAATATGTATACCCTTGAGGAAAGAAGGAGAGGGGACATGATAGAAACTTTAAGTACCTCAGTGGAATCAACAAAGTCCAAGAGGTACCATCTTTCAGAAAAGAGACTTGCAAGAACAAGGGACACAATTTAAAGATAGAAGGGGCAGTTCAGGGGCAATGTGAGGAAGTATTATTTCACAGAGAGGTAATGGATGCATGGAACAGCCTTCCTGAGGAGGTTGTGGGGTCTAAAATGGGAGAATTCAAGAATGCATGGGACAGACATAAGGCAATTCTTGTGGGGGGGTAGGAAGAAATAGGCTATTGGTTAACTAGGATCTGTGGCCTATCCTTTAGGTAGGGAAATGGGCAGACTAGATGGGCCAAGCGGTCCTTATCTGCCGTCAAAGTCTATGTTTCTATGTTTTTATGCTGGATACAGTGTGCTGTGGCAGTGGTTACTGCCTGTTTTAATCTGGTCCCGCACTCTTCCCCCCCATCTGTCCCGCATTTCAGACTGTTCTTCAGGTATGCTCTCACAAGATTAAAATCTGCCTTCCTGAAGTCTAGTTAACAAATTGGCAGTCTGCCAGCAGTGAGAGATATAAGCATCCAAATGTAAACTGTGATTTTTTTTTAAACTGCCTTTGATTATAATTCAGACTCAGGTCAGGACAGCAGATAGCCCCCATCAGTCTATAGTGTTAATGTTGTACTGCCTGTAAGGGTGTTGGCAGCATGCCTGTATTGTTCAGAGTTAAGAAATCTGCACCCTGCCAGCTCGCAGCAAGTAAGAATAAACTCCACCATCTCCACCCCCAAGCCTGTTCGCTCCGGTGTTCCGCAGGGGTCAATTTTAGGCCCGCTGCTTTTTACTCTCTTCCTTAATTCTCTCCCCAAAGCCTGCAGCAGTCATCTCTTACTCTATGCTGACGATGCGGTTCTCTACTGGAAACACCCCCAACCATACACACTCCAGCACACCCTCCAGGAATACTTCAGGGAGCTGGAAAGTTGGTTCGCTGACCACCGACTGATCATTAACTATTCCAAAACCAAGGCCATGACCTTTGCTCATCGCCAAAGCCCACACAGCCAGATGGCTCTTCACATTTCCAACGCAGATGGTTCCCTACTGGAACACGTCAATCACTTCAAATACCTGGGTGTCACCCTAGATACCTCCTCTCCTACCACACGAACACGTCGCCTCCTCTCGAAGTGATCAACTCGAGAAGTGGGTACCCTCTACAGAATCAAAACAGTCTGCCCGCGCATGCCATGCAGATAGCAGTCATCCTCCATCCTCTCCCTTATCGATTACGGGATTGTAATCTCGGCACTGCTGATAACTCCACCCTAAGCTGCATAACCACTCCGCTAAACAAAGCATGATCGCCTTGTCTCGGGTTGTGACAGACTCACCCACACCTGCGACCTATACAAACTGACTGGCTGGCTTAATTTCCATCAAAGGCTCAAGTACCACACCTGCATTCTAGCAAAAAAGATCCACCTCCAGCGAGCGCCAGCCGTCCTACACCCCATCATCAAACTGGCCCCTCTCAGGCGTATAACCAGACTCTCGGCTACCACATCCTTCACGGTTCCCCCATGTCGAACATCCCTTGCGCAGAGATCCCTCCGCTACCATGCCCCCAAATGGCTAAACACTCTTCCACCTTCCCTCTCCCAGTCCTGCAGCATCCAACTCTTCAAAACAGGCCTAAAGACCTTCCTATTGGTTAGCTCTAAATGTGAATGCTACTTTGGCCTACCTGTCTCCTCCCCCCTCCCCCACACACCCACACGGGGCCCCTCAGGCCTATCGAACCCCCCCCAAGCTCAATCTAGGGGTCGCAGGTACGTCTCCTACTTGCCCTAACCAGATAATAAAGTCTCTCTGCTATCATGCCAGCAATGAATTCAGTAAATCAGTTTTATTATGTATTGAAAGTTGCTTTCCATTTGCCTTTACTGTCATATGTCTCTCCACCCTCTGTAACCACCGGGGAGCTACTGTTACTAAAAAAAGTGATTGTACATAAATCTGTACATAATGTTGCTTGTAAATAATTTTCCTTGTTCCGTCTGTCTTCCCCAACTCGTGTTCCCCCCTCCACCCTCTGTAACCGACGTGGAGCCTTTGCAAAAGAGTCTTTGACTCAAAGGTTTGTAATTCCGAATTTACAGTAAATAAATAAAATAAAATAAGTGAAAGACATATGAGCATGTAAATGTAAATCACAGTGTTTATTGTGCTTTTTTCTGACCTGCCTTTAAATGTAAGTTTGTACTCAGGTCAGAACAGCGGGGCTGGATGAAAATGAAAGTCATGGAAAAGTTGCTGAGAAGTCCCTCAATTTAAATTTACATGACTGAATCTGTCTTTTACGTTACTGTCTACATCTGTTTCTACAGGATAATGTTATGTGAGCAGTGCAGGGGACTGGGGACTTGGAGCACGAGCGCAATTGTTAGACACTGGTGCGGGGCTCAGTACAGATACTTTCTTCATTGAAGAAAAACATGTGCACAGTAATTATGCATGGGAATGGTTATGTGAGTGCTGGCTCCTTTTTATTTTACTTGTGTAGTGTCTGAACAGCTTGGCCCAGTGACAGAGCGAGTAACACAGGAAGGAGCTGGAGCCATGGCTCATAAGTAAGATGGGGACAGCCAAGGCTTATAGTACAGAATACATAAAAAACAAATTCAACTGTCAAGATAGAAATTTGGTCAGTTTTACTGCTTACTACTTAATTTAGCCTATGTGCTGCTAAAGCTGTTTCAACGTCTGAGTGCTCAAAAATGGGGGAACAATGAGGCAGTTGTTCTGTTTTTGCCTTTTGTTATTCTATGGCTCAAGGATTTCTATGATGTCATGTGACCCGGTTGGCAGCAGTTGTATTTGGCCGTGCATTAGGCACTTTGAATGCACAACTAACAACCAATCAGGACACAGACTTTTCCCTTTCCAGTTTATGAATGAGAAATAATCCCAATTAAAAGTGTTTTTTGCATGAAAAAATAATTTCCTAATGTTCCTGTTCCCCCATCCTGGCACCATACTCCTACCCAACACCCAATACTGCAGCTGGAAGTGACTGGTAGAACTTGACCCCCCCATGGCAAGCCATCTCCAGAATAAATGAAAGCACTAACACGCTCACTCTGTCCAACAGAAAAATGAGTTGATCAGCATGACCCACCCCTCCATGGCCAGCTAATCAGCACAACCCACCCCCCTCCATGGCCAGCTAATCAGCACAACCCACCCCCTCCATGGCCAGCTAATCAGCACAACCCACCCCTCCATGGCCAGCTAATCAGCACAACACACCCCTCCATGGCCAGCTAATCAGCCCACCCCCACCCTCCATGGCCAGCTAATCAGCACAACTCACCCCTCCATGGCCAGCTAATCAGTACAACCTGCCCCTCCAAGGCCAGCTAATTAGCACAACCCACTCCCTCCATGGCCAGCTAATCAGCACAGATCACCCCCATGGCCAGCTAATCAGCATGACCCGCCCTCCATGGACAGCTAATCTGCACAACCCACCCTCCATGGCCAGCTGATCAGCAACCCCCGCATGGTTGGCTAATCAGCACACCCTGCTCCCATACATGGCTAGCTAATTAGCACAACCCCCCATGGCCAGCTGATCAGCACAACTCACCCTCCATGGCCAGCTAATCAGAAAACCTGCTGCCATCCATGGCCAGCTAATCAGCACAATCCACCCTCCATGGCCAGCTAATCAGCACAACCCACCCCCATCCATGGCCAGCTAATCAGCACAACCTGCCCCCCTCCATGGCCAGCTAATCAGCACAACCCACCTCCGTCCATGGCCAGCTAATCAGTACAACCCACCCCCTCCCTCCATGGCCAGCTAATCAGCACAACCCGCTGCCGTCCATGGCCAGCTGATCAGCACAATCCCCCCTCCCATGGCCAGCTAATCAGCACAACCTGCTGCCGTCCATGGCCAGCTAATAAGCATCCCCTCATGGCCTGCCACTGATCAACTTGTTGAGTGTTCTGATTCATTCTGAAGGTGGCAGCAATGGAGGGGAGTGGGTTGTGATGGTGACCTGCTGAGTGCAGAATTTAGGAAGGAAGGTAGTTAGTTAGATAGTTTTGTTAGTTAGTTTTTAGTAACCGGGTTGGTACACTAGGGAATAAAGAGCCTATTTTCAGGAACAACTGCAATAAACAGAGCTTAGAACAAGTAAACAATAAACAAATGACCATGTTTGTGACAGACACAATATCATTCGGCACATTACAGTTGTGAAGACAGGTACACATACATGATCAGAACAGATCAGTAACAAGTACAGGTAACCAAGTTACAGAAGTGCCTAAAGTGGTCCAATTAAAGGAAGAAAAGAGTTTAAAGAAACAAGGAGAATCTGAACACCGTACCAGTAGAAGAATGCAATTTCAGAACCTAGGAGTGGATACACTGAATGCCACAAGTCCCACATCAATGAAGGGCTGTAGTTCGAGAATTGTTGTGACATCACAGAAGCAAAGGAGACTGCACCATGGAGTATAAACCAGGAATGGTCCCAGATCTAATAAGTGTAACAATGATGCTGCCCATAGCAAGGCTGTGCTTAGTGGTGGGACAAGGCTTACCAAGGGAGGAGCTGAGTGAACTGAAATGGGTGAAGCGAACGATCATGGTATTACAGGAGCAAAGGTTATATGGTATGTCAGGAGACTGCAACATGAAATATAAACTGGGAAGGGACAATGATCATATCAGTTTATCTGTGAAGCAGCCCATAGTAAGACTGCACTTTTCGATGGGATACAGCCAACCCAGGGAGGAGTGGTGAGCAATGCCTTGGTATTACTGGAGCAAAGGTTATAGGGTGTGTCAGTACTGCATCGTGGAGCATAAGAAAAAATTACTCACCTTAGTAATGTTGTTTCTTCTAATGGAGTCTTGCTATATTATGACAATTGCAGTTTGTCCCACCATTAGAACTGCCCCGGAGATGAAAGAGTTAACTTCCATGCCAGGCATGGAGTTTGGAGCGCGAGCTCGGTTAGAGGAGCTCTGTCTGAGTGATTTCAAACTGAAACTGTCAGATCTTTACGAGCAAAACTCACTAAGGTTCTGTGTGGAAGCTGTAACCTACACTAGCCAACTGGCTACCTAAATATTGACACATATTCCTGGTCCCAACACCAAGACTCAAGTCAGGGGCCAGAAAATAAGATAAGATAAGGTAAAAATAAAACACAACATCCCAAAACCCCAAAAGAAGGGGTGGAAAAACATAAAAGGGCATAAACAAGTGCCCACATGGACTGCCACCCCTACCCAAGTAGAAGTTCTGAGAGGGCAGGCTGGGAGGTCATAATATAGCAAGACTCCATTAGAAGAAACAACATTACTAAGGTGAGTAATTTTTCTTCAAACAACATGAAGTCTTGCTATATTATGAACAATGCAGACTACACAGCAGTATCTCCATGGAGGAGGGATGAACCTACTTAGGAAATAGGCTCTGAAGCACGGCTGTGCTAAACCGAAAGCATCCTCCTGGCCTGGACATCCAGGGAGTAATGCTTGGTGAAAGTGTGTACCATTTTCCAAGTAGCTGCTTGACATATCTCTAAAATAGGGATGTCTCTGGCAGCAGCTAGAGAGCAGCTGTACCTCTGGTAGAGTGAGCCCTCAGGCCTGAAGGGGAACTTTCCCAGTTTTGATAAAATTGGATACAAGAGACAATCCACCTGGCAATGGATCTCTTAGTGGCAGGTTTCCTTTCCCAACCTCACCATAAGTGAGAAAAGTTGGAGGATTTGAACCTGTGACCCTTGGTACGCTCTATATAGTAATTTAGGGCCCTCTTAACATCTAAGCTGTGCAGCCTCCTCTCACCAGAGGAGGAATGGTCAGTGAAGAACACTGGAAGGGAGATAGATTGGTTAAGATGGAAATCTGAAACCACCTTAGGCAAAAACTTTCTGTTAGTCCTAAGGACTACCTTATCCCTGTGGAAGGAGATAAAGTCAGTCTCTACTGACAAAGCTTGTAACTCACTTATGCACCTGGCAGAAGTGATAGCTACTAGAAAAACAGTTTTCCAAGTCATACTTAAGCTCTGCAGAAGACAGAGGTTCAAAAGGGGGTTGCATCAACTGAGCAATGCAAACATTAAGATCCCAGGCAGGGGCCGGGTCCCTGAAAGGTGGATTAGTATGAAGTAATCCTTTGAAAAACTTGGAAAATACAGGGTGAGTGGAAAGAGAGGAGGGCTTTCCTGCTGAAATAAAAGCAGAGACAGCTGCCAAATGTACTTTCAGGGTAGCTGGTCTCAGACCCAAAGAGTTAAGGTGGACCATATAGTCCAAAACAATAGGCAAGTCAGTGGATTCCGGGGAAATATGTTTCCCAGAACACCAGATGGAAAACCTTTTCCATTTAGAGTTATAAGTAGCCCTAGTAGAAGGCTTCCTAGAAGCCTTCAGGATTTCAAGAACACCTTGAGAAAGGTGTAGGTCAGCAAATTCTAACTCCTCAAGAGCCAGGCCTTGAGGTTGAGGGATTTGAGATTTGGATACCAAACTCTCCCCTGGGCACAAGTTAACAGGTTGTGATTCCTGGGGAGACACAGGGGAAGATGGACTGCTAAGGACAGAAGGAGTGGGTACCAGGGCTGCCTGGCCCAATCTGGAGCAATCAGAATCATCTTGCAAGGCTGGGATCTGATTTTGACTAGCACCTTGAATAGGAGAGGGAAGGGGGGAAAGGCATATAGAAACTTCCCTCCCAATCTAGGAGAAAGGCATCCAGGGGGACTGAGCCCATCACTGGGGGCCTGCAACAAAACAGTGGAGTTGGTGATTGTCTGGGGCTGCAAAAGAGCTATTTGAGGGTGCCCCATCTGGCAAAACTATCCCCAGTACTGGGGATCCAGTGACCATTCATGATGGCCCTGGGAAATCCTGCTGAGAGCATCTGCCAGGACATTGTCCTTTCCTGGGAGGTGAACTGCTATGAGGGAAGTGTTCAGGGAATAAGCCAGAGACCACAACTTCATTGCCTCGGTGCACAGGCCGAGACCGAGTGCCCTTGTTCTGTGATGTACCACATTGTAGTGGTGTTGTCTGTTCTGACTTGTACCACTTTGTTCTGAACAGGTGCAGAAAACACCTGAAGTGCTAGAAAGACAGCTCTGAGTTCCAGCAAATTGATGTGGAGCAGAGATTCCTGAGGGACCACACTCCCTGGGTGGAGGTCGCCCATGTGAGCTCCCATCCCAGAAGGGACGCATCTGTAGTAAGGGTCAAGGAGTGAGATAGAGGGATGAAGGGACCCCTAGTCTCAAATTGCTCTGATCCTGCCACCACTGAAGGGCCTGGATCAGGGTTGAGTCACTGGGATCAACTTGGAAAGGGGATCTTTTCTTTGGGACCAGAAGGCTCTCAAGTGAAACTGAATGTCCCTCATCTGAAATCTTGCTCCTTGCACTACGGCTGTGGAAGCAGCCATGTGCCCTAGTAGCTGTAAAAAGTGCCTTGCTGGTTGAGAGACCTGCAGAGTGAAGGAGGAGGCCAGGGCCACTAGGTTCCTTACCCTTTCTAGGGGCAGGAAGGCTCTGGCCTGCTTTGTGTCCAATTCTGCACCTATAAAGGTGAGTATCTGGACAGGTTCCAGAACTGACTTTGGAAGATTGAGAAGAAAACCCAGAGAGGTGAGCAGCTGCTGGGTAACTTGCAGGTGTGATTTGACCTGGTCTGGAGACTGACCTACAATGAGCCAGTCGTCTAGATGGGGAAAATGGCAATCTTTTGCCTTCTTAAATGAGCAACTGCTACTGCTAGACATTTTGTGAATACCCTTGGGGCAGAGGTAAGGTCAGAGGGCATTGCTCTGAACTGGTAATGGCCTGAGGGCAGTTCGAATCTGAGGTACTTTCGATGGGAGCTTCTGATGAGAACATGGAAATAGGCATCCTTGAGGTCCAGGGAAGCTAGCCAGTCCCTGGCCTTAGAGAAGGTAAAATCATTACAGAGTCACCATTTTGAATTTTGGTTTCAAAAGGTGCTTGTTCAGATATCTTAGGTCCAAAATGGGCCACCATTCTCCTGTCTTTTTTGGGGTAAGGAAGTACCTGGAGTACAGACCCTGCCCTGGTGTAGGGGAGAAACCCTTTCTATAGCTCTGAAAGCCAGGAGGTTGAGACTTCTGTTTCTAAAGCAAAGGTCTCTAGAGGGTTTGCAGGTGGAAAGATCTGATTCTCATCTTTGGAAATTTTTGAAGCTGAGAACCAGACCCTTGACTACTTCCAGGACCCATTTGTCTGAAGTTAGAGACTCCCAGTTCTGAACAAAGTAAGCCAACCTGCCCCCTACAGGTAATGGAGAACCGCCCTGGGCACCCCATCAGGGTGCCTGTTTGGCAGGGCTTTGAGGCTGAGGGTGGGAGCAGGCTGCTTGCACCCGTCTGCCTCCTCTGAAGACCCCCTCTGAGCATAAGCAGAGGAGGCCTGGGTTTGGTAAAAGGCCTGTGAAAAGGCCTACCTCTACCCCTGGGGTCTGCTTCTGAGGTGGCTGCCACTCCTTGGCTTGTGCAGTCCTATAAGTTGTCCTATATTCATCCATTTTCTTCATGTAATTCTCTGTCTGCTCCCCAAACAGAGAATTTCCTACCCAGGAAAATCCATAGCCTTAGTCTGGGTATCCTGTGACAAGCTAGTACACCTGAGCCAAGCCAACCTATGAAAAGCCACAGATGTAGCCATAACTCTAGAGGATACATCATTAGAATCCACAGCACATGGAACTGCACCTTGGATGCTTCAATACCATCAGCAGCCACCTGCTCCAGCTCCTTAGCAAGCTGGCCAGGGGCCTGTTTGGCCAAAGCCATGACAGTGTCCCATCTAGATTTTTGGTATCTTGCCACATAAGCCATGTAATTTGCTTGTCTGAGTCCCAAGGACGTTGCCATGTATTGTTTTTTAGCCATGGCATCAATCTTCCTGGAGTCCTTGTCAGGAGGATGTGAAGCCAGGGGAATATTAGCCTTATCACAGGCTGCAGCCTGAACCACTCCAACATGACTGCATTGCTGTGAAAGGAATTCTGTATCAAGACCTGACAAAGTGTACCTCCTGTCCATCTTCTTGTCCACAGGAGGCACAGAATTAGGAGCTTTTAAAATTTTTATTGTTTGTTTCCTAAATGATTTATGTAAAGGGATAGACCATCTCCTAGACTCTGGGATATCCATCATTTCCACAAAATCAGGTTCCTCTTGCTCATCCACAGCTTCCTCCAATGGGAGCTGGAGGGTTTCAGCAACCTTTTTATAAAACAGAAAGTGAGAAGGGGACTCAGAAAGCATAGGGGAGATTCTAAAGGTCTGTCTGGGAGATGTCGGTTCAATGGGCACATCCAGACTCTCAAAGTCACATTCATACTGTTCATAATCATCCTCCCCTTCCCCTGGTTCATAAAACTCTTCTAAATCATATTCTTGAACCGGTGGAACCGGCCAAACCGACCTTTTACCAGACAGTGGCGGTTCGGACGGGACCGAAGAAAGTGACTGGACAATTTGTATAGCTCTTGCTATCTCTGCAGCAGTTGGAGAAGGGATTTTGGACTCCACACCTGCTGATTTTCTAGTTTTCTTTTCTGGAACTGGCTCCTCAGAGTCAGCTTTATGTTGGCCCGAGGAAGTCTCGCCCTGGTCAGAGGGCACTCCCTCAGTTGGTTGGCACGAACCGGGCTAATATCGGGTCAGCGGACTTTTTGGCCTCTCGTTCCCTGAGCCTGCCAACTCTCTTATCCAGGGTGGCTGCAGGGAAGTTCTTACAAATCTGGCAGTCTGAATTGAGGTGGTCAAACCCCAGACAATATACACATGTGGTGTGTGGGTCAGCCTTGGCAAAGGCTTCCCCACAGACACCACAGTGTTGAAACCCAGTGGGCCCAGTTTTTCTTTTGGGTTTCTCAGACATGATGCCAGCCTAACCAAAAACTTGCCCTTTTAACGGCAGTGCCAGGCAAGACACCCTTATCGGTTCCCAACCGTGTCACGGGTCGTGGAAAAAAACGTAATGAAATCCGTTTTTTTTTAGAACCGATAAGAACCGGGAACCGCACTCTAAAAGCTTTCAAATGTTTGATTTTTAAAGTTTCAAGACAACCTGATCGGTTCGAACCTAACCGATAAACATTTACAAGTTCCAAACAGAAATAAACCTGTCTATTACTTACAATACCACAGACAGAGCTTGAACCGATCGGTTTGCGGTTAAAATAATAATACTCGCGGTTGAAATTAACCGAGAAAATACTGTTTAAACCGAGAAATGAACCGAGCGGTAGGAGAAATCTCCGGAGCGACTGTTCAGTGAGGCGGAGTAAAGAATCTGACAGTTTCAGTTTGAAATCACTCAGACAGAGCTTCTCTAACCGAGCTCGCGCTCCAAACTCCATGCCTGGCATGAAAGTTAACTCTTTCATCTTCGGGGCAGTTCTAATGGTGGGACAAACTGCAATTGTCATAATATAGCAAGACTTCATGTTGTTTGAAACCAGGAATGATCCCAGATTTAATATGTTTATCAATGAAGTAGCCCCTAGCAAGGCTGTGCTTAGTGGTGGGACTAAGCTAACCCAGGGGGAAGTTGAGTGAACCAAGATGGGTCAAGTGAAAGATCATGGTATCACAGGAGTGAAGGTTATAGAGTATATCAGGAGAGTGCACCATGGAGAATAAACCAGGAATGGTTCCAGAACTAATAAGTTCATCAGTGAAGCAGTCCATAGCAAGGCTACCCACCTCTTTATTTTTTAAAAAAACGTTTTATTAAAATTTCATCAGTTTTACAAACAAAATTCTACCAAGGATAGGCAGAATCACCACCGGATGATACAACAAGCACAGTGTTATTACAGGAGACGTGGTACACTATCCTTCTTTTAACCACATTGGGGAGTAAGCATTTTTTTTTAATTCACAAATTTCAACTCAGAATGGAGTATAGTGCAGCCAGTGCCATCTTATTTCATACCTATACAGGATGTATTTAACAGGCTAATCTCAGCCTATCTTAATATTCTACAATAGAGAGAACTTACATATTTGTCCTTTGGTAAGGTTATTGGCTCATACAAAAGACCACTAGTAATTCTAATGCATTTAATGTGGAGGTCTAACCTTACCAAAGGCTGCCCATCTTGATGGGACACAGCCAACCCAGGGAGGAGTAGAGAGAAATGCCCTGGTATCACAGGAGTGAAGGTTATAGGGTGTGATATGAGATTGCACCATGCAGTATAAACCAGGAATGATCCCAGATTTAATACGTTTATCAGAGAAGTAGCCCATAGCAAGGCTGTGCTTTCTGATAGGACAAAGCTAATCCAGGGAGGAGCTGGGTGAACTGTTGGGGGAGGCAAGCAGTGCCTAGTACAATATGGCAGATAATATTACAAGTTACATCCCACTTGATAAGATGCTGTGGAGAAGCAGGATACCAGGGGCAGAAGCATGGAAGCAAGAGTGCTGCAAGGGTGAGGGGACAGGGAGACATCAGGAAATTATCATTTTTTAGCACAAGCAACACTCTTCATTTATGAAGACAGCGGGTTGTGCCAATCACCCATCGTGAGATTATGTAATCACCCAGTCCCCTGGGATTACTACAGTCCCATCAGTATTAGCCCAGGTAGGTCTCTGGGCAGCCTGTTGGGAGTTTTTAGAAACTCTATCACATTACATCATTGGAGCTAGCAGTACAGACTAGAGGTTAGAGTAACGAGTTGTGAGTGAACTTGGTACATCCAGCATACCTGAGTTTGATTCCCACAGCCTCCATCTGCATACTGTGCAACTCTGAGCAAGTCACTTAACCACCTCAGTGCTCTTGGGTTGCTCCCGAAAACAGGGACCTGTGCCTAGTGGGCCTTACCCGGTTACTAAAAGAATCAAATAAAATAAAAAAATATCGTTTACTTAGCTAGGCTAGGTAGATACTGAGTGATGTCATTTAGAACTGTCACAGCAGCATAAGCCTTTTTTCTCAGCTGCAGGGGAAGCAGTTTAGAATCTTGGGAGTTCAGAGTGGGAGTATCCAGTTGGAAACATAGAAACATAGAAGTTGATGGCAGATAAGGACTGCAAGGCCCATCCAGTCTGTCCATTTTGTTTTCTACTTTATGAATGTGCCATAGGCCTTTACTCTGTCAATGGCCTATCTATTCATACTCATCTGTATTGCTCTCTTATGCCTATCCCATGCCTGTTCCAAGCCCTGCACTGTATTCATCTCCACCACTTCCTGAGGTAGGCCATTCCATGCATCCACCACCCTTTCTGTGAAAAAGAACTTCCTCACATTACCCATTAATCGGCCTCCCTCTAATCTTGTGCTCTGTCCTTTTGTCCTGCTATTTTTCTTATATTGAAACATGTTAGATTCTTTCACCTTTCTAATGCCCTTAAGAAGTTTGAATATTTCGATTATATCACCTCTCTCCCTCCTTTGCTCTAGGGTATACATATTGAGCTCCATTAATCTGTCCTCATATGTTTTCTGATGCGGTCCCTGCACCATTTTGGTTGCCCTTCTCTGGACTGTCTCCATTTTGTTAATGTCCTTGTGAAGGTATGGCCTCCAGTACTGCATGCAGTACTCCAGGTGGGGCCTAACCAGTGTCTTGTGAAGAGGGATTATTACCTCCCTCTTACGACTTGGGATACCCCTACTAATACACTCCAACATTTCCCGTAGCCTTGCTTACTGCTTTTGTGGTCTGCTTGGATGATTTCAAGTCATCTGTGATGATGATGCCCAAGTCTCTTTCTTCCCTTGTGACTGTCAGCAACTCCCCTCACAACATATAGGTGGCTTCAGGGTTTCTCTTCCCTATGTGCATGGTCTTGTACTTCGTTGCATTAAACCCCAGTTGCCACTCTTCCAACCATTTTGCCAGTTTATCCAGATCTCTTCTCATTCTGCCTACCCCATCTGGATAGTCTACTCTGTTGCAGATCTTGGTGTCATCTGCAAACAGACAGACCTTACCTTCCAGTCCATCTGCAATGTCACTGATGAAGATGCTGAAGAGGACTGGCCCCAGGACTGATACCTGAGGTACCCCACTTGTGATCTGCATCTCTTCTAACTGCATACCGTTTACCACCACTCTCTGTTTTCTGCCCGCCAACCAGTTTGCCACCCAGTTGACCACCTTCTGACCCACCCCAAGCCTACCCAGCTTATTAATCAATCTTCTATATGGAACAGTATCAAAAGCTTTGCTGAAGTCAAGGTAGGCGATATCAACTGCAGCCCCTTGGTCCACCACTCTGGTTACCCAGTCAAAGAACTCTATAAGATTAGTTTGACAGGACCTTCCTGTTGTAAACCCATGCTGTCTTGGATCCTGTGCTCCTATGGATTCCAGGTGTTGCACTATCCTTTCCTTAAGGAGTGCCTCCATAATCTTGCCCACTACTGAGGTAAGATGGACTGGTCTGTAGTGCCCTACCTCCTCCCTGCTACCAATCTTGTGGCATGGGATCACATGAGCCCTTCTCCAGTCTTCTGGGACCTCTTCTGCACTCAGAAACTCACTAAACAGTTCTGATAATGGCTTTGCTAGTTCCACCCTTAGCTCCTTTAGTACCCTGGGATGTATGTCATCCGGTCCCATTGCCTTGTCCACCCTGAGCTTATCAAGCTCTTGTAGGACCCTTTCTTTTGTGAAGGGACTTGTGCACACCTCCCTCCCCCCTGTGTCCATGGTGCTGAGCTGTGGGCCCTGCCCTACCTTCTCCTCAGTAAATACTGAGCAGAAGTATCTATTTAGGATAGATGCTGTTCCTTGGTCCTCCTCCACACACTCCCCCTTATCCCCTCTGATCTTAGCAATACCCCCTCTGGACTTTCTCCTTTCACTAATGTATCCAAAGAAAGTATTGTCCCCTTCTTTTACTGTTCATGCTAGTGTTTCCTCGGTTTGGGCCTTTGCCTGCCTTACTACCTTCACTGCTTTCCTTAGGGAAGTTTGGTATGCCTGCCTATCTTCGTCCCGCTGTGTTCCCTTATTTTTTCTGAAGGCCAGTCTTTTGGCTCTGACCTTTTCTGCTACCGTTTTTTGAGAATCAAAGTTATTTCCTCCTTTTGCTCTTGCTTTTCTCCCCAACACAATGGGATGTTACTTCGTGTATTGCATCCTTAATGCTTGCCCACTTTGCCTGTACCCCTTCACCTGTATTTTTTTCTTGCCAGGACTAGCTTAACTCTGCTGGTCATCTTATCAAAGTCAGCTCCTCTGAAGTCCCATATTTTGGCATTGGAATGGGATGATTTAGTTCTAGTGGCCAAATTGAACCACACAATGTGATGGTCACAGGCACCAGGTGACCTTCTACCTGGAGTTCTGTGATCCTTTCCCTGTTAGTCATTACTAGATCTAGGATAGCCCTGTCTCTTGTGGGTTGTTGTACCAGTTGTTTGAGGCCCTCTCCCACCAGGGAATCCACTGTGTCTACTTCTGATGGATGTTCCTGCTGGTATTGACCAATCTGTATCTGGCATGCTGAAGTCTCCCATTATCAGAACCCCCCCCTTTAGCTGTCATGTTTTGTATATCTTCTAACAGTAATGTGTCTGTGTCCTCTCCCTGGTCTGGAAGCCTGTAGACAAACCCAGTTCGTGTGGCTGTCCCATTTCCAGTTTCCAGGGTGACCCACAGTTCTTCTGGCTCCTTACGTGCATTCTGAATTTCTGTAGCTTTGATATTTTCATTGACATAAAGGGTTACTCCCCCCCTTTTGCACCTCGGTTTCTTCTGAATAATGCATAGCCGGGTACTGAAGTCTCCCAAGTGTGGTTACTGGTGAACTATGTCTCACTAATGGCTACTATGTCCAGTTTAGCCTCTGTCATTGTTGCCTGCATGTCTGGGATCTTGTTTCCCAGACTGCGGGCATTTGAGTACATTGTTTCTATTGGCCAGATTTCAGTGCGTTAGTTGTTGGACAAGGTCTGGCGTTTCTCCTGCATGTCATGTGGGGAGCCAGACCTTTTTCCTTACCTGGTGATGCAAATGAACTACAAACAAGCTGAACTCCTGTTTGATCTCTAGCTAAGGGGGGAGGGGTGTTCTTCCCATTTGATGTATCAGGTGCTGCACCCCCTCTCCCCACTGGCTAGTTTAAGTATTCTGCAATGACGTCAAACTTCTGCCCCAATGCACTGATGCCCTCCTTAGTCAGATGCAGTCCATCAAATTTAAATAGCTTTCGCTCCTAAAACTGTCGCCAGTTAACTACAAATTTGTATCCTTTTTCCTGGCACCGGCCCTTGAGCCACTTGTTTAGCTCCCCATCTCCCCTTCTCTGATCTTCCATCCATCCGTCTACCCCCCCAAGACCAGAGAAGGAGATGCTGGATGAAATGGATGACAGTTTGTCTCCCAGCCTGGTCAGTTGTTCCTTGGTCTCCACCACTGACCGTATGGAGGGATCATTAGACCCTATGTGTACCAGGACATTGATGTTTTCTTCTGCTTCCAGCATGATTTTAGCAATGCAGTCAGTGTCCCTCCACACTAATGTACCTGGGAGAGATCTGACCATTACCCCCGGCTGGAGGTAGGTATCAATTCCTCGAATCATGGAGTCTCCTATGATCAGAAGTGTTTTTTGTGTTGCTTTTTTTTGTTTTGGTCCCTGATTTGGGTGAGGTTTGTTGTGCTAGCTCCTGTGCTGTACTGTCCTGCCCTGCAGTGCCCTCTGCCCCTTTGTTTGATTTTGGAGACAGAGGCAGATACCTGTTTGTAGTTTTTATATGGTTTGTGGAGGTGATACGTTGGAAAACACTTAGTGATGGGGCACCCAATTTGCCCTTCCTAACCACCTGCCAACCTCCCAGACCAACTACCCTCTGCGGTCGAGGTGCTTCAGTTGGATGTTGGGGAAATGGTAGGTGGTTCTTATAATATATTTCCTCCTGAATATGTGAGTTGAGGCATGCAATCTCTGCCTATGCTGCCTGGAGCAGAGCCCTTAGATCTCCAATGGTCCAGCATGTAGGACAGCGTCCTAAATCCTGTATAACTGCCCTTTTGAAAAGTGTCCCGCAGTGCCTGCAGTTAATAATAACCATTCCACTTGAGTTGGCGCGTTTATAAGCTGGGCTGAAAAATTAGAAGGAGGAAAATGAAAGCAAAAGTTACATTTTTTTTTTGTCTAACTTGTTATAACAAGTTAAATTACTTGTGCCCCTGTAAGTGAGGTCACTGTGTGGATACTCCTCTGATCCTCTCCTTCCTGCTTTGCTAGAGGAAATGTCATGACTATGCTACTCTATAAAAGGAGTGTAGCATGGGGTGGTTGGGGATGTGGGTGGGTGGTGGACCCTTCCCCTGCTGAAATAGAAGAACCACGAATGAAAGAAACAAGGAGGTAAGAGCAGAAACAATCAACCAACAACAAATGCAGTAGCCTGAAAACTTAGCCTAATGATAGATAAAACTGTAAACCCTGTAAAGCACCACCTGTAACAATTTCACAGAAGATATACCTTGCAAAAAAAAAAAAACAGTTTGAATCAGAGAAGTTTACATCAGTAATCTGTAAGCACAAAACAGGAACAACCCTGTAATAATGTAGCAGAAGGTATACCCTGCAACAGCAATTTGAATCAGAGAAGATTACAGCAGTAAAATGTTAGCAAAAAACAGAGAGAAGAGGAAGGAACTCTCTGTCCAGCAGAGGGCAAGAGGTGCCTGCCAGCCACCCTAGGTTGTGTGAAGGATCTCTGGTCATCAATTTTCTCACCCTAGTGAGTGGAACAGCAGTTTGTGCCTACAAGAAGTAGTGGAGACCTGTGTCAAGGAAACCTCAGTGGGTTCATTTCCATTGAAATTGTAACCAGGACTGAGAAATCAGTAGTTCCAAGGGGCAACCCCCGATGGACTGTAGATTTTCACTGCTGCCCAGAGTGAGAGACTAAAAGGGTTTCTGTGCAAAAGCTATGGATTTCATGGAAGAAAGGTTTCTTCATTTACTGACAGATGCCTGTAACAAAGGGAAAACCACACCATGAGTACAGTTATTTGCAAGAGACATTTTGAAGTCATCTGGTAATGTATGTGCCCTTGCTAAGGCTAGGTTACATTCACTCAAGAACCAGTTCACCACAAATATGTGCTGATTTTGATATATTAAAGTATGGAAGCCTTTAACAATCCAAGAGAGGTTGAGGGATCTGGTTTGTGTGTCCTGGAAGGAATGGCAGAGGCTGGCTGGTGCTGGGGTGGGCAGACTCTCACATCTGGTCTCGGTCAGGGTAACAGGTTATCTGATAGGCATAGTTTTCCTGCGGGTGGTAACATAGTTAATTTCATCAGGCGTTTTAAAATAAACTGTTTGGCAATCCCCACTGTATAGTCACTTGGTCAAAAATCCAGAGATTCCTAGGCAAAGGGGTGGATTGCTCATTTGAGAGAAAAGTCATGTTGGAATGTATGATACTGCCTATTTTCTGTGAAAAGCAAATGTATTTCTAATGCAAGTGTTGTTGTCTGTCTTGGACAGTTTAAACTTGGGGGACCACCCTAGTTTCTGCCTATTGTTGGCAAAATTGCAACTTTTTTCACCTGCTGAGATCCCTACCTGGCAATTCCTTTGGGTTAGCTATAACTACCAATATAACTATACTTTAGGTTCCTATCAATCTACTACCATCATTATATCTATAACCTTGATTCCTATTCATCTGCTCCCTTCCCAGCCTCACTACCTTTCCACCTCTGCTGTTACTCCCTATCCACCCCTTTTTTTTTCAGGCTGAATGGTACCATCATCATGAATTTAAGTTGCTATCCTAATGTAATGCACTTGACCTGTCCATTGTGACCTCTGTATACAACTGAACTCTTATGCTGCACTTAATATGTTCTTTCTGTTATTTGCTATTCACCACTGCCAATATTGTTGTAATAATATTTGCTGCTATATGCATGTATATATTTCCACTACCCTTTCCCTAGGAAGCACCGTGAGATGAGCAACTTGTTGTTCAGTGTGCCTTTTCTGGTGAAATGTTTCAATAAATAAATAAATAAAAATAAATAACATCTTGACAGAAATAAAACCACACAATACAATCCCAATTATATGGCTGTGGACAAGCCATCTGCAAGTCCGAGTGAAATGTTATGGGCCCCCCTCAGACAGGAGATACAGCATATCACTGGCACCTCTCTTCCGGACTCGGTGTAAATATAAATGTTATTTTGTGCTCAGCCCCCTGACCTCTTAGATGCCCAGCCAGGTAATTGCCCAAAAGCAACTCTGCATGACAGATTTGAGCTTACTACATTATAAACCATTGCTTTAAACTTGTTAAAACTGTGGCACTTTTAAAAAGCTAAGCGCTATTTTAGAGATTGTATTTGCACTCTGTGCCCATTGATTGGAGCCCTACACAGGAAGCAGGAAGAGTGAGCCTGTAGTTCTCATCGTAACACGGAGAACTACAGACTCAATTTCTGGCATAGTTTTTTAACGTTCTTCGATTTGTTTGTATTATTGTGCTTATTACAAGCTGCATTTAGCAACAGAATTTATTTTGGGCTAAACTTAAATGTTTTTGAAACGCTACGTACACAGGGACTACGTGACCCATCAGACCAGCTTCCGGGTCACCTGGGATTTTCTGATTCAAGTAATGATTGTTTACTTAAATAGAGAATTGATTTAACTCTTTACTGTGTGTTGGTTTAAACATATCAAGAGTGTTCACTATGGCAGAATTTATTAAAACTGTAACTGGGGAAATTGGCATTAAATGCCCTGTCTGTAACATGTACTCTTTCTCAGCAGATATATTAAATAAACAACCTAGCTACAAATGCATTAAATGCATTATTAATGAAGAACTCCAACAAGAAATTGACACATTTGGTAACAGATTACACTGCTTAGAAGCTAGCCAAAAGAACATGGCATATAGACTCCAATCAAATAGCCAGGAACAAATAGAACCTTTGACTGGGACCAGTGGTGATATAGGAAATTTAACAAATAATGATATGATTAATTTTCAAAAAATCGATTCTAGTCACATAACTGAACCCTTAATAGAGATGTTAGATATTAATCCACCAGCTAAGCCACTACATATTAATAAAAAAAAGGCCAAGAGAAAATGATTTAAGCAACCTATATTGCGACTGGGTGACTGTAAAAAAACTCTAGGGCTGCAAAAAAAGGACAGAGGGCAAAAGCTTATGAGTTGCCCCTGTCAAACGAATACTCAATATTAAGTACCTTTGAAGAAAATGAGAATAACTCAAACCCCTTGAGTGTTGATAAACCTCTCTATGGCTCTTCTGATTTACATAATCCTGCCAGTTTAGTTAACTCTATGAATCACAGTTTGCCTTCTAATATAGAATCTAATCCAATAATCCCAGAAAGGGAAATGAACTCTCAGCCTCTTTTTGTTTTGGGGGATTCTATGGTTAAGTTCCTCGATAGACAAATTTGTAATCCTCATAAAGAATTTAGAACAGTATCCTCCTTTAGAGGTACAAAAATAGGTGATATCACTTCAATGTTGGATAATATACTAGCAAATACATAAAATCCCATGGTTATAATACATGCTAGTGCTAACACTGTATTAAGAGAACCAATAAACAAAATCAAACAAGATTTTGTTTCAATGACAAACAAATTGGTTGAACTAAATTGTAATATTTCTTTTTCTGAAATTTTACCGATACCTAAAGCTTCTGAATTTAACCTAAATAAAATTAAATAATTAAACAGTTGGCTGAGAAGATGGTGTTTGAAACAGGAGATAGGGTGTATAATGCATTGGGAAGATTTTATCTTTAGGGAAGAACTTTTTTCAAATGATGGACAACATCTGAGTAGGAGGGGAAATGCCCTACTAGGGAAACAGATATTGTCTCACATACAAAATTCTTTAAACTAAGCCATTGGGGGGAGAATCCTAAAGTTTTGGATCCTCTCAATACTATAAAGACTCTAGGTGATAAAAATTAGGACAATATAACTAATTGTAAGGACAACAATTTTGGAACGACAAATAAACATGATGCAAATAAGTCAGAAACTACCAAAATTAATATATTGCTCTTAAATGCAAGAAGTCTCTTGAGTAAAATAGATGAGCTATCTGATTTTTTACATACTAATAATATCGACATATGTGGAGTAACTGAAACATGGTTTAAAGATGACGATTGGGCAACTGAAATAGCAGGTTATTCAAAGTATGAAAAAAATGCTCAAATACTAGAGGAGGTGGAATAGCATTATACATTAATACTAAATTGAAAAGTTACCTAATAAATCATCTAAATAGGGACAGTACAAGTGAACTAATATGGATTAAAATAAAACTTACAATGGATCACACTATCACTGTGGGACTTGGATAAAGATCACCTAATTTAAATAAAGAAGAAAATCAATTATTTTTAACTAACATAGAGGACAATTTACAGGATAAAGACTGTCTACTTATGGGGGATTTTAACTTGCCGAATATTGATTGGAATAAATCAAAAGGTAGTTCAACAATAGATTGTGCCTTTCTAGACCTTATAACCATAAACAACTTGAATCAATTGGTCAAATCACCTACAAGAGGCAATAACATACTAGATTTGATCTTCTCTAATTTAGAAAATTCTGAGTCAAATGTCACTATTAAACATCCACTTGCTAATAGCGACCATAACATGATCCTTACAATAGTGAACCTAACTTACTCTACTGAAACTTCATGCTGTACAATAGTAAGAGACTTTAAAAATGCTAATTATACAAAAATAAAACAATATTTAGAGAAATGGAATTGGGCTTCTGAACTTATTGACAATAACATTAATTTAGTCTATAATAAATTTGTGTCAAAAATACAAACAAGTATTACATTATGGGTTCCTGTTAGAAGGAAATATATAAAAACCCAAAGATCTCCTTTGTGGTGGAATTCCAATATAAAGAGAATCGGAGCAAAAAAGCAATGCTTATACAAGAAATTTAAGAAAAATAAATCCAACTCAAATTGGGACAGATATAAACAAACTGCAAATAAAAGTAAGAATATGATTATAAAACAAAAAAGGCATCTTGAAGAAAAACTTGCAAACACTGTTAAAGATAATAAAAAATCATTTTATAATTATATTGGTTCATTAAAAAAAAAAAACAGTCCTTCTGTAGGACCTTTAGAGTCCTCGGTTGGGATAATAACCAATGAAACAGAAATCGCAAATACACTGAATAACTATTTCATAAATGTCTTTAAACCAAACTATGTGGAGTCTGTATGTGATAAAACTTTAAATAATTCCTTTAACCCTATATCTGAGAGTGAAGTATTAGAAGCAATAAATATTTTGAAGAATAACAGAACTCTTGGCCCAGATGGCATTCCTCCATTTTTCATTATTAATTTAAAGGAATCTTTGGTAGGACCATTGACATTAATATTTAATTTGTCGATGAGCACAGGGCAAACGGTTCCACTATGGAACAGAGCTATAGTTATACCAATACATAAAGGTGGTAGTAAAAGTCTTGAGCAAAACTATAGGCACATTAGTTTAACTGATGTAATATGTAAATTGCTTGAAAGGATGTTAAAGAATATAATATCAAACTATTAAGTTGATAAAAATTATACTGATGTCTACCAGCATGGTTTTGTTAAGAACAGATCTTGTCAGACTAATCTCTTGTATTTTTTGGAACCAGTTAGTGAAGGATTAGATAATGGCCTATCAGTGGATATAATTTTTTTAGACTTTTCAAAAGCATTTGACTCAGTATCACATCAAATACTTATATCAGAACTAGAGAAATTGAATATTCACCCTGTAATTATTAGATGGATACATGCTTGGTTATCAAATAGGTCACAGCAGGTATCACTGAAGGGCCATCTATCAGAATGGGGTCCCATTATTAGCGGTGTTCCTCAGGGCTCGGTATTGGGCCCAATCCTTTTTAATATACTTATTTCATCTATGTGTCCTTTAAACAGCTCTTGCTGGTTGGTCAAATTTGCGGATTACTGTAAAATAGGTAGCATCACTAATAATGCAAATTCTGCTAAGGAAATGCAAAATAATCTAACTCACTTAGTTGAATAGTCTACAAAAAAGGGACTTCTGTTTAATGACTCTAAATGTAAGGTCATGCACTTGGGAAAACATAACCCATGTTTTACATGTACTATTAATAACACAATTCTAGAAACAACACAACAAGAAAAATATTTAGGAGTAACTCTTTCAAATGACTTTACATTTAATATACACACAATAACTGCTGTTAAAAAAGGTAACAAAATATTGAATTGTGTATTAAGGAACATCAAAAGTAGAGACGCTAGAGTTTTGTTACCATTATATACTGGTCTCGTTAGACCTCATTTAGAATACTGCTCTTCAGTCACTGCTCCATATTTAATTAAAAACAAGAAATTAATTGAAAATATCCAAAGAAGAACAACAAAGAAAATAATAACTATTCAAAATTTGGATTACGAAACTAGATTAAAAAAGGTAGGCCTCTATTCTATGGATTACAGGAGACTTCGAGGAGACCTGTGCCTGACATATAAAGCTTTTCAAAGTGATATAATGCTAGAGACAATAGGACTACAGAAAAAAAAGACTGTTATAAACACCAGATCGCATATACTCAAACTTAAAGGTACTAATAACAACACGGTTAAAAGAAACAATTGGTAAACTCAAAGGGTAATAAATACATGGAATAAGCTCCCAGTTAATGTGGTACTTAGTAATACAATGACTACATTTAAAACCAATTTAAATAATTACATGGGTCATCTGAAATACGGTTTCCACCCATGATTTGGGTGGCGAGTTCATAAAAGGTAGAAATACCTACTGAACTCGTATAAAATCCTATGAATCTAATGCCAGGGGTGATACCTACTTTTTGCCAAACTTGTGGTTTGTTGCCTTGTCTGTGTACAAGTTAGAGGGGTCCTGGTTGCAAGATGCCATTCTTGGCTGGGGTAAGGGTTGCAAAACTGGGGGCTCATCCGAAGTTCTTGGGGAAGAGGAAGAAAGTTGCCTTGCCAGTGCAGAGGGTATGTCTGTGGTCTTTCTGTCTGGTGAAGGTGCACCATATCAGGATCATTTTATTGGGAAAAAAGCTACAATTTAGCTCAAGAAAATGCCTGCCTTGCAATGTACAGTATGGGACTGTTGAGATAAATGTGCTGAATGGACCGTTTCTGTGGAGCTGAGAAACTGCTTTAAATGTGCTTAAAACTGTCAAAAATGGTCAAGATTTGCCAGCAGCAACTGATCTGGTGCCAAAAAATGTATGAAAATTGTGGATATCATTTTTCCTCAAGCCAAAGGAGGAAAGTATCACAGTCGCTAGAAAGAATGGTGTTTTAAAAGTGTTGCAATGCCAAAATTCAGAGAGAAACATTGTTTGGGATTGTAAACACAAGACAAGAAAAAAGTCACTTTTGCAGTTGAAATTTGGCTCATCCAGCTCAAGGAATCATCGAGAGGTGAGAGAGTGTGTGTGCATCAAGCTAATTTGCATTGCATTGAGTGACTGGCCCTGGTGCACAAGCCCCACCCCTTGGCTGGATCTCCTGGACTGTGCAAGTGTTCATGAGGGGGACAGAGAGAGAGAGAGAGGAGAGCGTGCGAGGCATCAGGACAAGTGAGAACTGTAGCGTTTGTGGATTTAGGATTTTTTCCAAAAAGAACTGTAAAAAAGTGCTGAGAGTAGTCAATTCAAGTTTCTCCCATGTGGACTGAGTAAGTGATCATTCTGGTAGCTACCACTGTGTGTTTTAGAGTAAACCGTCAGACAGACCACCCTAAGAAACCAACTCAAGTGGCGTTGACTGGTTTGAAGGTCACATCCTGCAAAGTAAAGCAAGTGATATCAGCAAGTACTCAAAAGACTTTAAAAATCGAAACAAAATGTTTCTGGACAGTGCTGAGGAAAGTAGCTAAGTTTATGCAAGTAATCAAGGCTGTGCAAATAAAGTGAGTGCTGAGAAAAGTAACTAAGTTTTGTACAAGTAGCTAAGATCATGCAAGTAAACAAAGGGCTGGGCAAAGTAGCAAGTTTGTGAAAGTAAACAAAGTTTGTGGAAAAATAACCAAGTTCTGAGCCAGAAAGTGAAATATTTGCACAAATTTCAAGACAGAAAAGTCAGTGTGTGAGTGTGTTGGTAAAGCAGAGAATCTCAGCAGCCAGGCTGGGGGCTGCGGGCATAGACCAAAAGCAAATGTAAACAAATGAGAAGCGCCATGTTGGGGCAGGGCTCTGATAGTGAAACAAGCAGAGTGTGTGCAAAAGTTTGGAAACAAAAGCAAAACAGAGTAGCAGGTTTTAGCAAAGGAAAAGAGAGACATTTTCTTTTAAAATCAGACCAAGTGTGTCAGTGTGAAATAGAGCAGATCAGCAACCTTGGACTTGTGTGTTGTTTTACAGAGCAGAATGGCTAGCAAAAGGAAGGGGTATCTGCTCCATACCAGGATGTGGATCACCCAGAGATAGAGGGATCAGCAACAGTTTAAACAGCTATATAGATGTGAAGCAGCACCAGCTAATGTTGCCCTGCTGAATTTTCCTGTACATGTTTGTGTAGTCTGCATGAAAAGAGAGATGTTCTGATGATTCCTCACTGCAAGGACTGTAGAAAACAGTATGGCATGAGTATGTACATTGGTACTCTACAACCAAATAGTAGACATAGTTGGTACATTTTCCTGTAACTCATGATTACTACTGCTGAAGTGTATATATCTTATGAATTGTATTATCTTTTTTACTGACTTGTATATTTGCTATATGAACCTACTTTATATATTCAATTACTGTTATCTTCTCTGCTTCTATATATGTTTATATATTGTCTCTGTCTGCTTGTTGCAAACCCGGGTCGACCCTGAAAATGGGACTGCATTTGTCTCAGTGGTCCTACCTGGTTACCAAAACTCACATAAATAAATAAATAATACTAAAACCATATGTGACGTGAACTCTTGGTGAGGGTCCAACCTGTACACAGCAGAAGACAGTTGCATGCAGGCAGGAAGAAACAGAGGAGCTTGTGAGAGAATTCTTTGAGGGTGTGACTGAAAGCAACTCACAGTGGCAGGCAGAAATAGACCATTCAGCCCAGGAAGAGGTTGAGATGGACCAGCCAGAAACTGAGTCTGTGGATCCATGGGCAGCAGGCCCTAGTCCAATCTTGATTGGTGAGGACATGATTGAAGAAGCCTTACAATGGGAGAAGACTGCCTCAGAAATGAGTGAGGAATAGACTGAGTCAGGGGCTGAGCCAACTATCATCTCCTGGTCAAAACAAGTAGAAAAAGAAGAAATTAAACTAGTTAGTAAGGTTACTGGTAGTGAAACTGGACTACCAGTGGCCCTAACTGCAAGTGAGCCATCAGTGACTGTGCAGGGTTTGAGAGAAATGGTATTGAGTACAGGGATGGACTACATTTTCCCTGTTTAGAACAAACAAGACTGACTTGACCAGGTCTGGCCTACCCCAGGTCAGGCCTCTGGCCTAAGTCTACCTAAAAGTAATAAAGAGGAACACCTGATCAGATGCAGGGCTGAGAAAGAGTTCAGGCAAAAATATCCGTTTTTCAAGAGAAGGATGTGGGAAGCAATTGAGGACCACAGAGAAGAATGGTTGCTGGAGGAAGCCAGAGCTACCATTAAATCTGGATTGTGTATGTTCATAGGATTCAAAATTTGCCAAGACCAGTTAAGGTCATGGAGACTGGGTCACACCCTCTATCTCGATTCCGTCAGAGTGACTGATAGAAATGGAAGTGAGACAGTCCACACTTTTAAAATTGTCTGACAAGATGGGACAATCATCTATGGTCCTCATCCCAAGTGGTACTATCCTTAAGTACCAACTCCAGAATATACCAGCTTGAAAGAAAGCAGCACCGCAAGATGTCCAGCAAGGTGGGTCCGCCACCCAACTCTGCAGGCGACTGGCAAAGAAAGAAGATTCAAAGGCCAGAGTACAGCATCCCCCCGGGAGCAATGAGACAGTGTCCCCCTGGGAGCAATGAGACAGCGTCCCCCACTTGGAGCAAAGAGACATGTCATAGGCCCTTATCTGCCGACACTGTCTATGTATGTATCTATGTCTGCAGTTTTCTTCTTTAGTCAGCATTAACCAGGTCCAGAGGTGGTGTGGAAGAGCTTGTTTTGAAGATTTGTCTTCGGCTGAAGAAGAAAAAGTCCAGACCAGATCCAGAGATGTGATGCAGAATAGTCAGCCTGCACTTCAGAACTGGTAGGATCAGATTTTCCTCTTACTTTTTGTGTTATATTTGTTATATTTTTGTGTTATATACTTTCCCCAGGTGATCAAATAGGAGGCAGTAGAGTGCAGTGGGCTAAGGCTCTGAGCTGCAAATCTGGTGACATCCAGCAGACCAGACCTGGGTTTGAATCCCACAGCTTCCACTTGCATACTGTGTGACCCTGAGCAAGTCACTTAACCTCCTTGTGCTCCCAGGTCGCTCCTGTAAAAAAGCTTTCAGCTTAGTGTGCTATACCTGGTTAAAAACAAAACAAAATAAAAAAAAGAAGATGTGTCCCCAATCTGATTGGTCCATGGACATCTGGATCTGGACTGAAGTTTCCAGCAGGCCTCGAGCCTGTGGCAAGAACAGTGCTGGACTTGGCTTAAGCCTACAGTGACTTTTCTTGAATGTGAGTGACATGTGCACACAGGACACACCTCCTTAGTTTTGAACTTTGTAGGGTACCCCCCCAAAATGTTTTGTATGTATTATTTTTGGTACTTTTATACTGCCTTTTGTAGAAAACCCTTTAAAGAATATTTCTGGGACTGGATTGTATCTTGCTGGTGGGAGGTTTGGTTACTGTTTTCTTTGCAGGTATGTATTTTGTTTTACAGGTGCACCTGGGAGAAGAAAAGAAGACAAGATGAGGGTGCTTAGGGTTCAACGAAGTCCTCCTTTTGGGTGTTTAGATTGTTTTAACTAGGGAATGTTAAACATTTTTGCTTTTCAGGTTTAAGGTGGGTAGTACTATGTGTGGGGTTTGGAAAATGCACAGCCATGACATATGTATGTTTCTAAAGCCATACACAGTGTAACTGTGAAATGTGTGTGGGTATAGGTTAACCCTTGGGTAGCGTAGGTTAGATAGCTTTTACCTAGTGGGCTAGGGGGATAGACAGGCTGGTGGCCTAGATCCAGATAGGAGTCACCAGTGCTGGTCTGTCAGGGGATGTTTCAGGCAGTTCCTTGGAACCACTGGAAAGAGTCCTGAGATAGTCTGTTAGGTTGAGCTGAAGTTGCTTCAGCAGGCCTCTGTTCTCTGGTGCAACCCACCTATGCCTCTGCATAGGTAGGGGGGAGCCTGTCCACCTCTTCCCGTAGGGCGCCCAGCAGTTGGATGGCCTGTGATGCAGTCCAAAGCCCTTGCTGTGGACAGCAAGGTTCATCTGTTAGAAGTGAGCGTAACCACCCAGTCCCTTGGGGTTACTAGAATCAAATCAGTATTAGATCAGGCAGGTCTCTGGGCAGCCTGTAGGGAGTTTTTAGAAACTCTCTACCACATTACATCATTGTTTACTTAGCTAGGCTAGGTAGACAATGACTGATCTCATTTAGAACTGTCACAGCAGCATATGCCTTTTCTCTCAGCTGCAGGGGAAGCAGTTTAGAATCTTGGGAGTTCAGAGAGGGAGTGTCCAGTTGGAGAGAGAAGAGGAAGATGCCCTCTGTCCAGCAGAAGGCAAGAGGTGCCTGCCAGCCTCCCTAGGCTGGGTGAAGGACCTCTGGTGATCAATTTTCTCACCCTAGTGAGTGGAACAACAGAAGTGGTGGAGACCTGTGTCAAGGGGACCCCAATGGGTTCATTTCTATTTAAATGGTAACCGGAACTGAGAAATCAGTAGTTCCAAGGGGCAACCGTCTGATGGACTGAAGATTTTCACAGCTGCCCAGAGCGAGAGACTAAAAGAGTTTCTATGTAAAAGCTACAGATTTCATGGAAGAAAGGTTTCTTCATTTACTGTCAGATGCCTTTAACAAAGGGAAAGCCAAACTGTGAGTACAGTTATTTGCAAGAGTCATTTTGGAGTCATCTGGTGACCTTTGCTAAGGCTAGATTACATTCACTCAGAAACCAGTTCACCACACATATGTGCTGATTTTTATGTAATAACATATGGAGGCCTTTAGCAATCCAGGAGGGGTTGAAGGATCCAGTTTCTGTGTCTTGGAAAGAATGGCAAAGGCTGGTTGTAGCCGGGCAGACCAGACACTCACCTTTGGTCTCAGTCAGGTTTAACTGGTTAACTGAATGGCACAGTTTGCCTGCAGAGATCCCTAGGCAAAGTGGTGGATTGTTCGTCTGAGAGAAAAGTCATGTTGGAATGTACAATACTACTCGTTTTCTGTGAAAAGCAAATGTGTTTCTGCTGCAAGTGTTGTCATCTGTGTTGGACAGTTCAAACTTGGGGGACCACCCTAATTTTTGCCTAACATATAGACAGAAATAAAGCCATACAATACAATCCCAATTTTATGGTTGTGGACAATCCATCTGTGTGTCTGAGTGAAATGTTATGGACCCCCTCAGATAGGAGACACAGCATAGCCCTGGAACCACTCTACCCAACTCTGTGTAACTATAAATGTTATTTTGTGCTCAACCCCCTCCCCCGACCTCTTAGATGCCAAGCCAGGTAATTGCCCTAATACAAGGGATGGTACCTATCTGTTTGCCAACTTGAGGTTTGTTGCCTTTCTCTGTGTACGAATTAGGGAGCTCTTGGCTGCAAGATGCTGCTCTTGTCTGAGGTAAGGGTTTCAATTATCTGTAACAAGAACTGAGGGGGTGGATAGGGGATTGCATTTTTTTTACTGGGTTTGGGCTGGGGAGGGAGGTGGGGGCTGTTTATTTTTTTTACTTTTTATTTCAGTCAGTGGTCTAATAGAAATCCTGAATATGTATAGTCTCCCATTCGGTAAAGGCACCCAAATATTCCTCAGCCCTACTATTTATGGTGTTTGGGAAACACTATTTAGCCCCTGCACTGCCCTATCATGCAATACTGGAGCCAGTATCACAAAAAGGACATCAGCCTGATGTTGGAGATACCAAGAAGTGCCAAGACAACAAAAATGATTTAGAGCCAGCAGGGGTTCTTATGTAACCCCCAGGCCACTTTTTAACTAGTGAGCAGACACCCCAATAAAATCTGGAAACACTGGTGCCCATATACTGGAATACTATTTTACTTTACAAAAAGGTAGGTACCACCCTTGGTGTTAGGATGTATACCTGGCTCATTTTCTAAAGGAAGAGAGGGGTTGGGGGCACAGAAACAAAACAACATTTATTTTTTTATTTATTGAAATGTTTCACCAGGAGGGCACACTGAACAACAAGTTGCTCATCTCACAGTGCGAACTGGGGTGAGGGGTTACACAGGGTTGTGAAGGATGATCAGTTACAACAGTATGTGGGTAGTACAAACAATACAACATTGTAAGATTGTGCAACTGTTGGAACACAAGGTATTGTACAATAAACAGTAGTGGAACATTGGGTAAATTACAATACATGTCCAAAATCATACAAAAGAACATATAAACGTACAAAACAGTAATAATGCAGTACAACCATTTATAGTGCATGAGTGTACCAGGAGCAGGCTCGAGGTAGTACGCAAGTGCTGTTGGAGTAAAAAGGATGGGGTTAGGTTGTGCACACTGGTGACCCAGAAGGGCAGGTGGAGAAGAGGGGGGAAAAGGAAAGGAAAGGAAAGGAAAGGAAAGGAAAGGACTGAATATGAGGAGAAGGGGTAGCCATTTCCTGATTTCCCTCTTCAGGATGTTGAGAACCCTGCCGGGGGGTCATGGTAGGAAGGCAGACACTGGGGATAGGTATTAAGGTGGGTTAAAGCAAGAACAGATGAGGGAAAGGTAATTGTGTAGGGCAGAGGTAAGAGAGTAGTTGGAGGAGGAGTGTCATATTTCGGGGGGAGGGAATTGCACATTTTAGGGAAACGATGGGTGAAACCAGTCTGACCAATGAGGGTGGAGCGGCGAAGGACCGTCAAGGTGCGGGCGTCATTTGATCTGAGAGAGTGGGTGGGGGGAGATGGAGTGGAGAGAGAGGATGAGAAATAGGAGGGGAGCCCCCGGAACCAGAATTTGGAGGTCAGTTTGGTACAGCAAGAGATGCATCTGTGAGATAGTGGAAGGAAGGTTAGAGAGCGACAGAGTTCACAGTGGTGGAAGCGGGAAGGGAAGTCAATAGCAAAGTGGCAGAAGGAGTTAAAGAGAGTGTCCAACTTGGTCAGGGAAGATTTGGGAACAGCACCATAGACTACGTCACAATAGTCAAAGATGGGGAGTATCATCTTCTGGACAATTTCATGCCTTGCAGTCAGCGGGATGCAACTACGATTCCTGTACAGAGCACCAAGCTTGGGGTGCAATTTCTTCTGGATAGCTTCGATATGCACAGAGTAGTTGAGTTGCTGGTCCAGCCAAACTCCCAGATATCTAAATGAGGAGGCATCTTCCAAGATGGTCCCATCAAGGGTGTGGAAGGTGGATAGGGCCGGGAGTCTAGACAGTCTCTGCCTGGTGCCAAAGGTCACTGAGACTGTCTTCTCGGCATTAAGAAAAAGCTGGTGGGAAGCAAACCAGAGCTGAACTTGGCTGAAGTCATGCTGTAAGCTGGTTTGCACAGCAGTGGGGTTTTTGCTGGAACTGTACACAACAGTATTGTCAGCGTACATGAGGATAGAAGAGGATGAGCAGGCTGTGGGAAGATCATTAAGGAAAATGGAGAAGAGTAGGGGACGAAGCACTGAGCCCTGAGGGACACCAGTGTTGATGGGGACTGGAGGGGAGATGGAATCAAGGATTCTCACCAAATGGGTCCTGCCAATGAGGTAGGATTTAAATCGGTTGGTGGCTGACAGAACAAGGCCAGCTGAGAAGAGTGAATCAAGAAGCAGGGGATGGGAAACAGTGTTGAAAGCTTTGGCTATGTTGACAAAGATGGCCGAAGTGATCAGGCCATCGTTCATCCCTGAAAGAATGGAGTCAGTAAGCCTGAGGAGGGAGGTGGTTGTTGAGTGGTTCTTCCAAAAATCAGATTGGAAGGGGGTGAAGAAGGAGGAATCAGAGAGGAAGGGTGATAGCTGAGAGAGAACTAAATGTTCTTGAAGTTTGGCAAGGGTAGGAAGGAGGGAAATGGGGCGATAGTTGCCAGGAGTGGAGGTGTCACCACCCTTGGGGAGAGGAAGGACTACAGCATGTTTCCAGAATGAGGGTACTTGGGCAGAAATAAAGGACAGGTTAAGGATTAGGGAGATAGGATAAGCAATTGCAGGAGCAGAAAGGTAGAGAAGTTTAGTATCAAACTCATCTGGTGAGGAGCCTTTAGAGGGGTTGAGGGATAAGAGAGCATTAAGAGCTTACTCAGATGAGGTAGTAGAAAAGGAAAATGGGGAAGGGGAGGCACTGGCTGAGGCGAAGGGCTGAAGTTAGTAGGTGGCAATGGTGAGAGGGAATTTATAAGGGACATGGCACACGAGGTGTAGTAGGCATTAAATTAATTGGCCACGGTGCCAGGGTTGGAAACTAGGGAGTTATTTACTTTAAGAACTGGAGGGTGAGGGTGGGGGGGAGAGAATAGGGCATTAACTACCCTCCAGAATTTAGATGGAGATTTAGTGTTAGTCAGGAATAAGGAGTTGAAATAATCAGACTTAGTCAGTCTAGTAGCTTTAGTATATGAATTGCATAGCATTCTGTACTTGGCATAGTCGTTTGGATGTTTAGTAGATTTGTGTTTTTCTCCAGGCCCGATCACGTTCCCTGAAGCAGGCCAGCAGTTTGGGGGTGATCCGGGGAGATGAAGCCCACGGACTCAGGTCCATCTGAAAGGAGCAAAGGCATTTCAGGTGGCAATGAATTTATCCTTAAATAGTCAAGTGCTTGGTCGACAGAAATGGCAGTGGAGAGTGGGGCCCAGTCGGTGGGAGCGAGTGCAGAGCTGATTGGGGTAAGGTCAAAGGATTTAAAGGACTGGAGCTATATGATTTTAGGGGGATGTTTGGGGCGATGAACCTTACCTACAATGAAAATGGGGTTGTGGTCACTAAAGGCATCGTGGAGGAGACCAGATTTAATGACGCACTGCGGTTAGGTTGTGAGTGCCCAGTCAAGCAGGGTGTGGTTTTGTGTTTTGGGATTAGGGGTGTGTGGGCTCAAGTATAAGTTGAGTGAGGTTTACAGCAGTGCTGTTATTGCATAGCTTGTTTAACTTGGGAGACAACCAATTTAGATTCATGTCACCCATTACGAAAAGTTCACCACATTGTGAGAGGGAGGTGATATTGGCTAAGAGTTCAGTCGTGACCAAGGGTTGAATGCTTGGGCGGCAATAGATGCCAGCCAAAAAGATTGGGATTGAGAAAGGAAAGGTAATGCAGGTGACAAGGGCTTCATAGGTAGATAGGGTGGTAGTAAACTGCAGTGAGGACAGGATATACATGGTTGCCTCCCCTCCACGACCCGATCGATCTTGTCTGGAGATGGAATACCCAGGGATAGCAATGGCACTGTCAGGGGTGCTTTTTTTGAGCCATGTCTCAGCAATAATTGGGATGTCAGGGGTGTGTGAAATCATAAGAGTTTGTAGGAGGCTGATTTTAGGAAGCAGGCTGCAGATGTTCAGGTGGAGGAGCTTCAACCTGTTAGGGAGGGTTGTAGTGGAAGTGGGGTTTGGAGACATGTTATTTGGATAAGGAGCCAGGGTAGGAGAAGAAATAGGGCCAGGGTTGGGGTGGATGTTCCCTGATGAAAGGAGGAGGAGGGCAGGGATGAATTAGTGAAGTTTAGGACTTTTGTAATTGGAGTAGGAAATACGTGAGAGAGGGGAAGATGGAGGGAGGGGTGGAGAGAAAGAGATAAGGAAACAAAGAAAGGCAAAGAGACTAGGAAGGTAAAACAGAGATGCTGGAAGTTAGTACAGAAAGTGGGGTCTGCTTACAAGGGGAGCTGTGGGGGTGACTGACAGAATGAAGGAGGTATCTGGAAGGGAAGAGGAGAGAGGAATGGCATTAGGTGTAGAGGGGAAGACTGGGATACGGGTAAGAACCAGGAAGGGTGTGAATAAGAGGGAGATGGAAACCATTCTGGGTAGGGTAGTAGAGGCTTTGTACAGGCTTGCAGATTCAGATCACACCACTGAATGTTAGAACATTGATAATTTGCTTTATGTATGAATGACCCAGGACTAGAAGTGTTAGGGGAGAGCAGTGGGTAGAGGATTGCAACCTACACGTGTTGTTTCCCCCTAGTGGCTTTACAGTACAATTTGCAAATGGAAAAGTAGACACAAAAAAAAGCAACAAATCACTGACAGGACAGTGCAGGTTACAAAAATGCTGCTGTGCACTGAACTGCTCACAGAAGTGTGCAACTGAGTGAATTGGCAAGCAAAAAGATGAGGACTTCACTACACAGCTGCTAAAGGAAGAAACGTCAAAAGTCAGTGTTTCTCTGCAGTCTTATGCCCCAATCCAATGATTTCAGCACTGGCTGCAGCGTTGGGCAGGAAACCAATGTCAGCACTCTGGGCCATCTGGAACCTTTTAGTTGCCACTGGGAAGAAGGCTCAAAAATCCTCTTTCCCTTGTTCTGGGTCCAGGACCAGATGTTACCTTATGGGCCAAGGAGGAGCGTGGGCAGCAGGTGCCTTCTCGGCCTGTTCCTAGGCATGTGGGTTGCTTGTGGAGGGAACTGCATCAGTGGTATCAGCCCAGTGGGCTCCGATCAGCCTTATGGGCCAAGGAGGAGCATGGACCTTGTGTGAATAACATAACCCAGGTCCTGGGTGGAGGCTGCTAGGCATATGCCAGATCTAACCTGCTGAGGGGGCCCCAGTAAATCCACACAACCAGAAGCAACAATAGGAATGTCCATAACAGTGACTAGGATTGTGCAGTATGGCTTTATTCAACAGATGGAAAGTTAAAGCAGAAGTGGACCCCCAAGGGTCGGTCTAGGCTGAACAGGCACATTTCACAAACTCTCCTTGCATGCAGTACAGTTCATGAACACACAACAGAACAATCTTCTTTTCAAATTCCCAAAAGATACATTTGTGGACATCTAGCCACGCGCATGAACATTTTCCTCCCACAAGTGTCATTTTGTAAATCTAAGCCACACACTCAGAACTCTTCTTCGTGCATAGGTGCACATAAGTGAAACTCAGTCACACACCTTAACCTACAGCTTGGTCCTTGCTCAGGTAAAACTGGTACCCTTTACGAACCAGGAAGCCCTGCCTTGTAAGCACATAGATGGTATTCCTCCTACCCATGGCCGCAACAGACAGTCTCTGCCATTCTTCAGGGCTACACCACTGAAATGTTAAAGGTCCCACACTTTAACTTGGTCACTCACTGGGGAGACCAAAGAACAAAACTGCACTCACTTGGGTGAACAGTTTAACAGTACTTCACTCACCTGGGTGAAACTAGGGGCACTGACAGGTGCAATCCAGCCTTATCTATGGGCACACACACCCCAGACTATCAAATCCACTAAAAGATGTGGAGATCTAGTTTCCTAGAACAGTACTCACACAGGTTGTCCCGTCCAAAGGGTATGGAACAAAAAAAGGAAAAGAACGGCACTCTCCTGGTCAGCCGATCAAACGTTCTCTTTCAGGTCCTATCCAAGGCAGCTGAAAACACCACAGAACATTCAGGGGATCGCCCCTTGAGTCCACCGAGAAGAAGCAGCTCCTTCCACTTCACTGGGAGTAGAAATCAGGAAATCCTGCTGTAGCACTATTGGTCTCCACCACTTCACTGGAAGCTGGAAATGTCACTCCACTGGGGTGAGAAATCCTGGGCCCTCTCCTTAGGGCCCACTGGCAATCCTTCCACCATTCTCACCTCCTCACTGAACAACTCACTACTCAGAACTATGACTGACTACTAAGCATTCTAAGCTCCCCAGAGCAGCTATCCACACAGTGTGGTTTATACTGCTGCAAGAGTTCCGAATAACCTAATCATTCTTCCCTCAGGCTATCTGAGTAAACAATGATGTCATTATGTAAGGAGCCCCTAATGAGCTCCCTACCAGCTGCCTGCTACCTTTCTAACAATAATACTGATAGGATTCTAGTAACCCCAGGGGACTGAGTGGTTATATTCACCCCTGTCAAGCAAATGACTGTCTACAGTCATACTTTCACCGGCACCAGCCATCCTACCTCTGATGCCCCCTACGGGGAGGGTTCATCAAGTGCTTCCCTATCATGTGCCAGGCACAGGCAGGTAACATGAAAGGATAGAGGCCCACTGAAGAAACTTCAGCTGCTATCCTACTACTGTACTATCTATGGATCCTCAGTGGCTCCAAGAAACTGCCTGAAGCATGTCCTATCAGACAGTATTGGTGACCCCTATCATAATCAGGACCACCAACCTGCCTTCCCCCCATAACCCTCTAGAGGAAACCTATCTGACCTATGCTACCTATCAGGTGCCCAAACCCAAAAACCATTTTACACCACACACCTGTAAAATGAAAAAGGTTAGACATTGTACTACACATTCATACAGCCCCAACAGCTCTACACAATGGAGGACTCCGATTAGTCTCAAAAATCCTCTTCAGGTCTTCTTGTATTCTTCCAGCAACACCTGAAAAAGAAAACTCTGCAAACACACATTTCTGCACACAACTACAACCTGTAAAGCCCAAAACAGTGACCAACACTCTCCCACTGGATACTGCACAAGTCCAAAAAGCATTTTTAAAAGGATTTTCTACAAAAGTACAAAAAAAGAAAACATAAAAACCTTTGCAACACATTTGGGGGGGATCTCTGCATTGTCTGAAACTAGGGAAGAGTCCAGAGTGCCAAAGCACTACAATAAGAGTCTCTCCTAGGCCGGAGCCTGCTAAAGCACAGTTCTGGAACAGGCACAAGGCCTACAAGCACTGCGGTCTAGATGGCAAGTCCATTGGAGATAATTTTTCTAAAGAGTCTTCAAACTTGCAGAAAACAGTCAAATAAAAAATGAAAAAGGTCTCTTGCCAGTTCTGGGTGACAAAAGGATGTCAACATCACCTCTCTGGACCTGCGGCCTGATGATCTTCAGCTGCTGGGTAGACTAAATCTTCAGATCAGATGCTTCCACGACCTCCTACTGGACCTGGACAGAAAATCTTCTCCAAACTGCCATGCTGATGAACCTGGATGGTACCACAGATTAACCTGGATGCTGCTAGAGCTGAACCTGGATGCTGCTGCAGACGAACCTGGATCACCAGAAGAAAGGCACCTCCATCCTGGGTTGCTGCCTCTTTGGTGTCAGATGGCTGAGCTGGCAATTGCTACATTCACTCATGGCAAGCGGGTGCAATTTTCAAGAATATCACAAATTTCTGGGGTAGAACCATTCTGGATCTGTGGCATAAACTGTCAACCCATATGGATGAACCATGGGAACATTGTAGAATGTCTCTTGGCCAGCTTTGGCCACTGTCCTCACAGAGTTAATTAACAAAGTCCTGTCACGCCTCCAGAATAGCAGTTTCTCACTACACATTTTAATTCGGACTCATTTGTTTACTCTAGGGTGCAGGTTGACGCAAGCTTCCTCCCACAACCACGCATGCCTCTCTCAGTTTCTTCCCATATCTTCCGAGGGTAGAAAGGGTGCGATTGTCCATACTTGGCCTCAGCTCATCTATGCACAATTCTCTCCTCTTTGTTGCTTTTAACTAACTCCAATCCAGAAGCACGGCTTGGGGATGGCCAGTCCTGGCTGAGCCTGTCACAAACTCTTGGTGCAGAGCAAGAGCAGTCTACCTCTGCACTGAAGGGCACACTTTTTCTGCCTTCCTCCACATGGACATTGGGAGGCTCCACGGAAACCAAGACCAATGGCGATCCTCCTCCTCCTCCACATTCTGCCCAGGAGCTGGCAGTTGCGCCAACCCCCGAAAATGTCCATTCTCCACTGTCCTCGGAGGTACTGCCCTCCCAGCGACTTGCTTCCTCCACCTCGGACTCTCCCACGAGGCCTGAACTTGGGCCTTCCACCCACAGATCTACTGAACCTGCACTGGCAGCATCCAATTCCATCCTCTTCAGTGTGGAACAGTTCACTTCCTCTGGGCCTTGCAAAGCATTGGTGCAGACAATGTCCAGAAATACAGGTTACTCACCTGTAACAGGAGTTCTAGGAATGGTATATGTTGTTCATCCACACTGTCTGGCAGGTTTCTTGCCGCTTTAAATCTTGCCGGAAGGTCTTCAAGCTGGCTCCTCCCACCCACCCGGGTGGTAAAACTCTCGGCTCCACCCCATGACACCAGATCAAGCCCGCTGGAAGCCAGGTTGTGCATCGAAGTCGGGGAGGTCGGGTGGGTCGTATGGATGAATAACATATACCATTTCTAGAACTCCTGTTACAGGTGAGTAACCTGTATTTCTAGGGACATGGATATGTTGTTCATCCACACTGTCTGGCACACTCCTAGCAGTTCTCTGGGAGGAGGGAGGCAAGGTGCACACCCCCTACTTGGGAAATAAAGACTGGAGAACCGAGGCCCCAAAATCAGCATCCCGACGTGACTCAAGTTTGATGTGGTAGTGGGTGATGAAGGTGTGTGCTGACTTGTAGCAGCCCTGCAGATTTCCTGGATAGGGACATCCCTGGAAGCAGCCACTGATGCAGCGATATGGTGGGTAGAATGAGCCTTATCCCTCTGGAGGATCCATGCTCGCCAACCTATAGCAGAGATCTATGCAGGAGGTGACCCACCTGCCTATCGTCCACTTGGCTGCAGGTCTGCCAGGTGCAGCTTCAGTGTAGGTGACAAACAGCTGGTGAACCTCTCCCCGAACTTCAGCCATCTGCTCCTTATAATAAGCGAGCGCTCTTCTAGGGTCCAAAGTATGGAGCCTATATTCGGCCTCTGAGGTGTGATTGAGGTAGAACACCAGCAGAGTCAACACCTGGTTAAGGTAAAACTCCGACACCACCTTCAGAAGGAATTTCGGGTTGGGACGCAGAACAACCTTGTCCCTGTGGAAGACCAGATAAGGAGACTCGATGGAAAGTGCCTGGAGCTCTCCCAGCCTTCTGGCTGACGTGATAGCCACCAAGAAGGTGGTCTTTCATGACAGGTGAGAGATGTCACACCTGTGCATCGGTTTGAATGGCTTGCCCATGAGCTTAGCCAATACCAGAAGTAGATCCCATGGAGGTGGAGGTTCTTGCACTGGAGGGGATATGTGATCAAGGCCTTTGAAAAAGCGCCCGACCACCTTCTCCTGTGCCACCGACTGCTTCTCGGCCCGCACCTGGTAAGCAGAGATGGCTGCCAGGTGCACCTTAAGGGTCGCCGACTCCCTCTTGCTGAGAAAGGGACCACAGGTAGTCCAGAATGCTTGCAAGGAACAGGAGGAAGAGTCCAGGCCCTTGCCCTGACACCAAATGGAGAATCTCTTTCATTTGAAGGCGAGCATTTTCTGATCGACTCTATGGGACGCCAATGACGTTGGAGGACCTCGTCGGAAAGACCCAAGGCCTGGAACTCTAGCCGCTCAGGAACCAGGCCGTCAGGTGCAGGGATTGAAGGTCTGGATGGAATACCTTCCCCTGATTGACTGAGATCAGGTGTGGGTGGGCTGGAAGCCGCCTCAGGAGCCTGGAGCTGAGACTGAGGAGACCTGGATACCAGAACTGGCGGGGCCAGTCTGGGGCTACCAGAATCACCTGCGCCTTGTCCCTCCTCACCTTGAGAAGCACCTTGTGGATCAAGAGAAATGGAGGAAAGGTGCAGAAGAGGCCCAGGGTCCACGGCCTCGAAAAGGCATCCTCCTGCAGCGAGCCCTGCTGAGGGGGGCGAGCATGAAACAGTCTCAGCTTTGCATTCTCCCTGGAGGCAAACAGGTCTGCCTGAGGCATGCCCCAGTGGGAGAACAGATCTTGTACTACCTCTGGCAGGAGAGACCACTTGTGGGACGAAGCCCCTATCTGGCTTAGGGCATCAGCCAGGGTGTTGGAGGCTCCTGCCACATGAATGGCAAGGAGATCCACCTCCAGGCTGCGCACGAGTGACCAAATGCGGAGAGCTTCCCTGCACAGAGGCATGGAGCGTGTCCCGCCATGGCAGTTTAGGTAGTACATGGTCGTGGTATTGTCCGTCTGGACCTGAACCACTTGACCCCGTAGAAACGGAGCGAAGGCGGTGAGGGCTAGACGAACCGTTCGAACCTCCAGCAGGTTGATGTGGCATCGGGACTCCTGAGGGGACCAGAGGCCATGCGCTCTGTGCTCCCCCAGATGGGCACCCTAACCCATCAGAGAGGCATCGCTTGATAGAGAGACCGTCGGCTCGGGGTGGACAAACGGGATGCCCTCCTGCAGATGTGCTGGAACGGTCCACCACTGGAAAGCGTTCCACATCCCCTGGGTCACTGTCACTAGCTGATCCAGAGGATCAAAGTGCTGTGACCATTGGCTGGCCAGCCCCCATTAAAGGGGACACCTGTACCCGCGGGCCCAATGGACCACACTGGTGCAGGCCGCCATGAGGCCCAGGAGGTGCAGGAAGTCCCGGGCAGGGCGCGATTGCCCAACCTGAAATGATTGGGCAAAGGAGGAAAGAACCTCAGCCCTGTCTGCCGGGACCCGTGCTCTGGCTCGTAGAGAGTCAAGCTCTGCCCCAATGAATTGTATCACCTGCTTTGGCACGAGTTCCGACTTGGCCTTGTTGATGAGGAGGCCAACCTGAGAGCAAACTTGGATGGCCAGATCTCTGGACCGCTCCACCTCCACTCTGGAGAGGGGCTGCAATCAGCCAGTCATCCAAGTAGGGGTACACCCAGACCCTTCAGCACTGCAGGAATGCTGTCACCACTGCCATGCATTTGGTGAAGACCCTGGGAGCTAGGGAAAGGCTGAAGGGCATGGCCCAGAACTTGTAGAGGGATCCCTCTGCCCTGAAGCTGAGGAATCTCTGGTGGGACGGATGGATTGGGATGTGAAAGAACACATCCTGAAGGTCCAGAGAACAGAACCACATGCCTCATTCCAAGGATGGGATTATCTGAGTCAGAGTGACCATCCTGAAGGTCCGAGACCGTAGGAACCTGTTCAGGTTGTGCAGGTCGAGAATGGGGCACCAGCCCCCCATCCGTTTTGGGACCAGAAAGTACCTGGACACAAACCCCAGGTCTGGAGGAGGATCTGCCACCTTCCTGATCACCTCTTTTTTGAAGAGCAGTGTGATATCGGCTCGGTGAACCGACAAAAAGGCTGCAGACCCCGTAGGCCCCTGAGAGGTGATGGCTCGGAAGGGCGAGGCCTGTTCGAACTCCAGGGGCAGGCCCTTTCCTACCACCTCCAACACCCAACGGTACGTGGTGATAACGGACCAAGCGGAAAGGAAGTGGCAGAGCCATCCCCCCACGGGGGGAACGCAGGGGGGAGTGACGAGTCTGGGGGCGACACCCCTCAACCTGTCACTGGGCAAGCTTACAGGGGGGACCAGCCGAGGGACCTCCTGGGCCTTTACCTTCCTGCTTCCCATTGGAGGAAGCCACGGGCTTGGGTTTGGGATGCCAAGCGCGAGCCTGTTGGCCCTGGTGCTGGTGCTGTTGGGCTGGACGTGCCACAGGTGCAGAAGGATGAAAGGACTTGTGCTGCTGCTGTCAGTGGCCTTTGTCCTTTTAGGCAGAGGTGACTGAGTCCAGAGTGGCACTGGACTTTTTGATCCACTGGAGGTGACCTTCCACTCCAGGGCCAAAGAGGTCGGCACCCAGGAAGGGGATATCCGCCAGTTTGTGCTGGGTATCCGCCGTGAAGGTGGATATCCTCAGCCATGCTCTGCGGTGCATGGCCACCGTGGCTGCAACTGATCTGGCACAGGAGTCTCCAATGTCCAGAGCCATTTAGAGCTGCTGTTTAGCCACCGCCCTACCCTGGTCCCATACCTGCCTGACCGTGGTCTGCAGGTCTGCCGGGAGATGAGGGATCACCTCATCCAGGGAGCCCATGAGGGCGTGAGAGAAGTGTGCCATCAGCACGGCCGAGCTGGCCTGGCGGAGGTGAAGGGAGAACGCAGTGTACACTTTGTGCTCGGCATAGTCCAGCTCTTTGGACTCCTTGTTGGGGGGCTTGTCCACATCCCTAGCATTCCCGGAATGCTGGAAAAAGCTGTCGGTGACCAACCCCTCGGCAGAGGGGTGTTCTGAAAAACCGGGCAAAGAGCCAGTAGGGACCGCATACTTCCTGGCCATCCTGGCTGAAGGTGCAGGACAGGAAGCAGGCCGCTGCCAGAGCTCCAAGGCTGGGCCAACAATGGCTTCAGCCACCTGAAAGGCCTCTGTGGGTGAATCCCCTCGGTCCAGTATCTCCGTCAGGGGATACTGGCCCGGCTGATACGGGTTCGAGCTGCATCCCGGTGGACTCCGAGATGAGCTGAAGCAAACCCATGAAGGACGATGGGCTTTCGTCCATCGACTGGCCCCCGGAGGACTCCAGGTCAATGGGCTGGACAACAGGGAGGAGTCATTGTCGGACTCCGAGGAGTCCGCGAAGAGCTGCCTGGGGCCTGAGCCACCCTCCACCTGCTGAGGACGGTTGGGAGTGAGGGTGACCAACAACCTGTGGGGCGGGCCCTGACCCGACCGAGAGTCCTTGGTCAGCGCCCCCGATTTTGGTTGTGGAGGCGGAGGTTCCACCACAATCGGTGGGGCAGCTGGTTTCAGCCGAACAACCGGCCCAGGCTTGGGCACCTCGGCAACAGCGAGGGGTTGTTTTGGCCGCTCGGGTGACAGACACTTAATGGCCGGGGAAGGTGACGGCATTGGCTTGTTCCCGAGACTCTTTAATGGACTGGCCTTCGGGCCTGGTAGTCACTAGTGGGACATTTAGGGCTTTCCATCCCCCCAAAAAAGTGTATTGTTATCAATGTCATTTCTGTACTTAATGTATATACTGTCTTTTCTACTTTTCTAAAAAATAATATATATTTTTTCTTTTTGGGATTGTTTAGTGTTTTGTTTATCCTGTATGGTAAGGGTTGTGGTGGTTGTTGTTGTTGTAGTCATTGTTATTTAGGTAGATCATAAATGCAGATTAGGGTGTTTTGTTTTTTGTTTTTTTTTGTCTTTTCTACAGGTGTTCCTGGAAGAAAGAAGAGAAGACAAGAAGAGGAGGAGGGGCTCATCGGAGTTCCTCATTTCAGTGCTTATGTTTAGAAATTAAAAGTACTGTTGTGTTTCTAATGTTGTAGTTGCAGGCTGCCAAAGGTCGGGGAGGTCCCCGGGTTTTGTTTTTATTTGGGATGTTATGCAGAGGCAGATAGGTTTTCCCTAGAGGGTTAGGGGGGATAGACAGGCTGTGGTCCTGAACGGCCATAGGGATTGCAGTGCTGATCTATCAGGGCTATGCTCTGGACGGTTCTACCAGAACCACTAGGTGTCCATAGTAAGTGGATAGAGTAGAGGCTGAAATGTCAGCTATAGGCCTCTAGGCCCTTAGTGTTGCCTACCTGTGCTCAGCACACAGTAGGAGGGGTCTGATCACCCCTCTGCAGGTAGCACATAGGGGTGGGATGGCCTAAGGTCAGGTGCATAGTGACTGGAGACAGTCATTTTCCTGGTCAGGGCGAGTGTAACCCCTTTGTTACCCGGGGTTACTAGAATCCCAGTAAGACCTAGTGGTAGGCAGGGAAGGCAGCTTGTGAAACTCCAGTTAAATGGGTTTCACACTGTCTCACTCTGTCCTCAGTCACAGCTGAGACTAGAGGGATGACATCATAGTAGAACTGTTACAGCTGCATGAGCCACAGTTGGAATCTTCAGCTCAGAGTAGTTCTAGAACTTTGGGATTCAAAGGCAGTCTTCCGTTTGTCCTTGAGCAAGAAGGAAGCATCAGACTGTAGTTTGAGTTTTGCCTCCACACAGAAGGAAGTTTTTCTGTGTTTCACCATTCTTCAAGTGGTGGAGACCGCCCTCGATCTCAGTGCCCCCCTCCCGGGGTAGGAAAAGGTCTCTGTGGGTTCCAGGGCAATCCTTCCCCACCTAGGAAAGAAGCTGCCTGAAATTACTTTGTCTGTTCGGCTATGACAGAAAAGGTTAAAGGACTTCGCCTGTGGGGCCCTGCAACGATTGGGTGAGTGTTTGGCTCCAGTTTAAGGGGCAAACAACTGTTTTTCCAGTCAGGAAATGTTTTTGGGGACTGCTGTTTGGGAGCACTATATACACTAGGACGAACAAATGGAGCAGTCAGTTTAAAGTTTAACAGTACTTCACTCACTTGGGTGAAACTAGGGGCACTGGCAGGTGCGATCCAGCCTTATCTGTGGGCACACACACCTCAGACTATCAAATCCCCTAAAAGATGTGGAGATCTAGTCTCCTAGAACAGTACTCACACAGGTTGTCCCATCTACAGGGCATGGAACAACAAAAAGAAAAAGAAAGGCACTCTCCTGGGTAGCCTACCAAACAGTCTCTTTCAGGTCCTAGCCAAGGCAGCTGACCTGGGTTTGAATCCCAGAGCCTCCACTTGCATACTGTGTGACCCTGAACAAGTCACTTAATGTCCTTGTGCTCCCAGGTCACACTCTGTAAACAAGCTTCCAGCTTAGTGTGTCTCTCCTGGTTAAAACAAAAAAAAAACACCACAGAACATTCAGGGGCTTTCCTCTTGAGTCCACTGAGAACAAGCAATTCCTTCCACTTCACTGGAAGTAGAAATCAGGAAATCCTGCTGTAGCACTGGTTTCCACCACTTCACTGGAAGCTGGAAATGTCACTCCACTAAGGTGAGAAGTCCTGGACCCTCTCCTTAGGGCCCACTGGCAATCCTTCTGCCACTCTCACCTCCTCACTGAACAACTCACTACTCAGAACTTTGACTGACTTCTGAGCATTCTGAGCTCCCCAGAGCAGCTATCCACACAATGTGGCTTATGCTGCTGCAAGAGTTCTGAATGACCTAATCATTCTTCCCTCAGGCTAGCCGAGTAAACAATGATGTCATTATGTAAGGAGCCCCTAATGAGCTCCATACCAGCTGCTTGCTACTTGCCTAACAATAATACTGATAGGATTCTAGTAACCCCAGGGGACTGGGTGGTTACACTTGTGTAACCCCTTTGTTACCCAGGGTTACTAGAATCCCAGTAAGACCTAGTGGTAGGCAGGGAAGGCAGCTTGTGAGACTCCAGTTAAATGGGTTTCACACTGTCTCACTCTGTCCTCACTCACAGCTGAGACTAGAGGGATGACATCATAGTAGAACTGTTACAGCTGCATGAGCCACAGTTGGAATCTTCAGCTCAGAGTAGTTCTAGAACTTTGGGATTCAAAAGGCAGTCTTCCATTTGTCCTTGAGCAAGAAGGAAGCATCAGACTGTAGTTTGAGTTTTGCCTCCACACAGAAGGAAGTTTTTCTGTGTTTCACCATTCTTCAAGTGGTGGAGACCGTCCCCTCGATCTCAGTGCCCCCTCCCTCCGGGGGGTAGGAAAAGGTCTCTGTGGGTTCCAGGGGCAATCCCCTTCACCCACCAAGGAAAGAAGCTGCCTGAAATTACTTTGTCTGTTTGGGTATACAGAAAGGTTAAAGGACTTCGCCTGTGGGCCCTGCAACGATTGGGTGAGTGTTTGGCTCCAGTTTAAGGGGCAAACATCTGTTTTTCAGTCAGGAAATGTTATTGGGGACTGCTGTTTGGGAGCACTATATACACTAGGACGAACAAATGGAGCAGTCAGTTTAAAGTTTAAATGGATTTAGAGTTCACAGTAGAGGGTGCATCAGTTCATCCACCATGCAATCTACAGTTTTACAGTTCTAAAGTTTGTGTTCAGAGAAATGGCCGGTATGGGCTGTGGAGCTGGAGGTGGATAGATTCCCATCTTTAGTAACCAGGTCCACCTCTACGGATTTCTTCTGTTTTTGCTACTCGCCTCATGCGCTTGGCCAGTGATGGGGTGGGGGCACCTCGGCAACAGCGAGGGGTTGTTTTGGCCGCTCGGGTGACAGACACTTAATGGCCGGGGAAGGTGACGGCATTGGCTTGTTCCCGGACAGAAGAAACTGCTGCCACATCAGGTCCTCGTAGCGTTGACGCAACTTGCGTTGAAGCGTCTTCTCTTCCAAGGAGGAAGATGAGGACGAGTGGTGGTGCCGCTTACTTCGGTGCCGAGCCCGAGACCGCTGATGTCGGCGAGATCGGCTGGACTGAGATGATGTCCGAGACCGAGACCGAGATCCTCAGCATTTCCGAGGACGGGTCTGGGAAGGGCCGGGGGGACACCCGCTCTTCCCTCGGCTCAGAAGCCTTAACCGGGGACTGCGGCACTGGAGGCGCGGGCAAGTCCTCGGACTCCATCGGGGGAACTGGTGAAGAAGGGTTGTCGGCTTCACCAGTCGACAGCCCATCCGATGGGTCGAGAAAAATCTCGACCGCGTCAACAGGTGTCTCGGCCGGCTGACCTGACGGGGACACCGTGAAGCCAGCGGCCTTAGCCGCAGCCTCGACCGAAGTCGATTGTCGACTGTCCAGGGAAGGGGACCTCTCCCGCTCCCACGAATGCCGACGATGGGACTTACCTTTTGAGTCCTTCTTTCTGGACCAAGTGGAATGTCCCGATGGCCCCTCTCCCTTCGTGGAAAGGGATTGGCAAAGCTCCTTGAAAGAAGCTGAATACGAGGTACCCAGAGAGAGTGGGATAAATGCCTTGACCGAGGAAGAGGACGATGTGGCCTATGCCACGTCCTCCTTGAGGGCGATAATCTGCTCGAGTTGCTCAGCCAAGCCAGCCACCGTGGAAACCGCCCAACGGGCCTCCCTCGACTTCACCGGCAGGTAGCGCTTCTCGGGGCGCCCAAGCTGTAACCGGGCAGCCCGGTCTTCTAGGACGCTGGGTCAAAACGAATGGCATAACCCGAGGCCCGCGGGTCATGTTCAGGCCGAGGCAGTAGACGCACGTGGAATGCGGGTCCATCCTGGACATTTTCTGCCCACAAGGGCACTCGCCAAATCCTGGAGTCGATTTGTCCATCGCAGCCGCGAGGGAGAAACTTGACCGAAGTCTTGAAAATTTTAAAATAAGTTTCGGGCGAACCGAAGAACTAGGATCCAGTCTACACTCAGAGCGTTAAGGAGGGAACCTGAGCTTCCAAGCGGTAAGGAAGATCTGGAGTCATGGGGTGGAGCTGAGAGTTTTACTACCCGGGTGGGTGGGAGGAGCCAGCTTGAAGACCTTCCGGCAAGATTTAAAGCGGCAAGGAACCTGACAGACAGTGTGGATGAACAACATATCCATGTCCCTAGAAACTCCTTTACAGACTCTTTGGGGTCACTTTCACTGCACCCAGCCTGTCACTGTTGTTCCGATTCTACAGGGTCCTCGTCTGTGTCCAAGTTGGAGCTAAACGGATGCGTTTTGCTTTAGCTACCCTTATGCCACCCGACATGCTCATCCCAAATCGCATTCTACGGTCTGTAAAATGTGGAATGGGCAGAACATCTCTTCCTGGCTTTAGGCATACTATGCACACATTAACCGGATAGTTTGGCAAAGCCACCTCAGTGGATGCTGATGAACTGTCATACAATTGCTCAAAGTGGGCCAGTTCTTGCTGGGCTACCCATGCCCTGGAATGGAGCGGGTAGTGAGAGGGTTGCTGTGCCATATTCTTTTTGCAAGCACTCTGAGATTTGGTTTTAACACAGGAAAAAAATCACTAACAGGCTACCTGGCTGCTGCAATTGTATTCCACAACTTAGCAAGAAACCATTTGAAACTTTTGTTTTGGGTTTGAAAACACTGTTCTAAAATGACACTGCTGGCTACACCCCAACATGGCGACTGTAACTCTGCATCACATTCAGTTAAAAATTGCTAAGATTCTGTCTGGATCTTTTGCATTTCAACTGATATTCTCAAGCCCAAGTTCACTTTACTTTTTCTCAATCCATACTTTTACAAGCACTTGGACCAGGGGGATCGTTTGTCTTAAAGTTCACTTTCTTTGAAAACAGCACTTTCATACATAAAGTCCAAGAGTTAACAGTTCACAAACTCTCTCTTTTTCAGTACTTTTACTGCATTTGCTCAAGTTCTTACACAGTTTTCCGACCTTAGCACCACAGTCATTTTCTTTTGCACAGGGTACAGGCAGTAGATAGTTTTCACCGTCAATGGAATACGGCCTGCTGTTGACTTGAGGAAGGCCTCTGGGGTGAAACGGTCTGGCAGTCCTGCCGATCGCCGCTACAATCACCTCATTCACTCTCCAGTCAGTCTGAATATGGGTTGAGTCCAGGCTATTTGTGAAAAAGTTGTAAAAACTGCTGCTGCAGAAGCACTTTTGCTGTAAGTGATTCCTCCTTCCTGCCGCATGAACTACACTCTGCTCACACACTGCAGGCTGCTCCTCCATGAATGTTTCACAAGCTGAGACTCGAGCAAGGGCGGAGCTTAGGTGAACTGGGACCAATCACATGGCACCATGAAAATGAGTTCTCTTTCTCTCTCTCTCTCTCTCAGCCACACTCCTGCACGGAAATCGTCGTGAAGGCAAAATTTAAACTGCAAACTGCCACTTTTTTTCTCGGCTTGAAATTTCAGTGAGGCAGGCATTTTAAGGCATCTTCCTTAGTGACTCCCCAAATTTCACTGTACACACTTGACACTTTCTGAGCACCTAGAAAACATTGCCCTTTAAATCCACAAATACATTTGTCTGGAAATGTGTAACTTGTAAACAGTTTATTAAGAGCTTTTACCACAACGCAAGGGATATTATTTCTCAGTCCACAATTTTAAAGTAAACACACAAGCAGCAAATTATTCCTCTTTCTTTTCCACAGAAACTCAGGGCAGCAAAGGATTTTCAGGTGGCATTTTACTTGGCACAACTTTGCTTTCTGGTAAACGATCTTCTGTTTGAGTGCACCATCACCAGACAGAAAGATCCTAGACATACCCTCAGCATGCCTCTCATTGCAAATTAAATATACCAAGTTAAGCCATTTTTTGTAACCCATGGGCCATTTTTTAACTAGTGAGCACCCCTCCATTAAAATCTGGAAACACTGGTTCTCATATACTGGCAAATCATTTTACTTTACAAAAAGGTACGTACCACCCTTAGGATGTATACCTGGCTCATTTTCTAGAGGAAGAGAGGGGTGCGGATACAAAAACAAAATAACATGAACCTTGTGTAAATCACACAACCCAGATCCCGGGTGGAGGCTGCTAGGCATATGCCAGATCTAACCTGCTGAGGGGGCCCCAGTAAATTCACACAACCAGAAGCAATAATCAGAATGTCCACAACAGTGACTGGAATTGTGCAGTATGGCTTTATACAACAGATGGAAAGTTAAAGCAGAAGTGGACCCCCAAGGGTCAGTCTAGGCTGGACAGGTTCATTTCACAAACTCTCCTTGCATGCAGTATAGTTCATGAACTCACAACAGAACAATCTTCTTCCCAAATTCCCAAGAGGGGCATTTGTGGACACCTGGCCATGCACATGAACATTTTCCTCCCACGAGTGTCATTTGGTGAATCTAAGCCAGACACTCAGAACTCTTCTTCAAGCACAGGTGCACATATGTGAAACTCAGTCACACACCTTTACTAGCAGCTTGGCCCTTGCTCAGGTAAAACTGGTGCCCTTTACAAACCAGGAAGCACCACCTTGTAAGCACATAAATGGCACTCCTCCCTCCCTTGGCCCCAACCGACAGTCTCTGCCATTCTTAAGGGTTACACCATTGAAACCCCCATTCCCAACTGAAATGCTAGAGGTCCCACACATTAACTTGGTCACTCACTGGGGTGACCAAAGAACAAAACTGCACTCACTTGGGTGAACAGTTTAACAGTACTTCACTCACTTGGGTGAAACTAGGGGCACTGGCAGGTGCGATCCAGCCTTATCTGTGGGCACACACACCTCAGACTATCAAATCCCCTAAAAGATGTGGAGATCTAGTCTCCTAGAACAGTACTCACACAGGTTGTCCCATCTACAGGGCATGGAACAACAAAAAGAAAAAGAAAGGCACTCTCCTGGGTAGCCTACCAAACAGTCTCTTTCAGGTCCTAGCCAAGGCAGCTGACCTGGGTTTGAATCCCAGAGCCTCCACTTGCATACTGTGTGACCCTGAACAAGTCACTTAATGTCCTTGTGCTCCCAGGTCACACTGTAAACAAGCTTCCAGCTTAGTGTGTCTCTCCTGGTTAAAACAAAAAAAAAACACCACAGAACATTCAGGGGCTTTCCTCTTGAGTCCACTGAGAACAAGCAATTCCTTCCACTTCACTGGAAGTAGAAATCAGGAAATCCTGCTGTAGCACTGGTTTCCACCACTTCACTGGAAGCTGGAAATGTCACTCCACTAAGGTGAGAAGTCCTGGACCCTCTCCTTAGGGCCCACTGGCAATCCTTCTGCCACTCTCACCTCCTCACTGAACAACTCACTACTCAGAACTTTGACTGACTTCTGAGCATTCTGAGCTCCCCAGAGCAGCTATCCACACAATGTGGCTTATGCTGCTGCAAGAGTTCTGAATGACCTAATCATTCTTCCTCAGGCTAGCCGAGTAAACAATGATGTCATTTGTAAGGAGCCCTAATGAGCTCCATACCAGCTGCTTGCTACTTGCCTAACAATAATACTGATAGGATTCTAGTAACCCCAGGGACTGGTGGTTACACTTGTGTAACCCTTTGTTACCCAGGGTACTAGAATCCCAGTAAGACCTAGTGGTAGGCAGGAAGGCAGCTTGCAGAGACTCCAGTTAAATGGGTTTCACACTGTCTCACTCTGTCCTCACTCACAGCTGAGACTAGAGGATGACATCATAGTAGAACTGTTACAGCTGCATGAGCCACAGTTGGAATCTTCAGCTCAGAGTAGTTCTAGAACTTTGGGATTCAAAAGGCAGTCTTCCATTTGTCCTTGAGCAAGAAGGAAGCATCAGACTGTAGTTTGAGTTTTGCCTCCACACAGAAGGAAGTTTTTCTGTGTTTCACCATTCTTCAAGTGGTGGAGACCGCCCCTCGATCTCAGTGCCCCTCCGGGGTAGGAAAGTCTCTGTGGGTTCCAGGGGCAATCCCCTTCACCCACCAAGGAAAGAAGCTGCCTGAAATTACTTTGTCTGTTTGGGTATACAGAAAAGGTTAAAGGACTTCGCCTGTGGGGCCCTGCAACGATTGGGTGAGTGTTTGGCTCCAGTTTAAGGGGCAAACAACTGTTTTTCCAGTCAGGAAATGTTTTTGGGGACTGCTGTTTGGGAGCACTATATACACTAGGACGAACAAATGGAGCAGTCAGTTTAAAGTTTAAATGGATTTAGAGTTCACAGTAGAGGGGGTGCATCAGTTCATCCACCATGCAATCTACAGTTTTACAGTTCTAAAGTTTCTGTGTGTTCAGAGAAATGGCCGGGTATGGGCTGTGGGAGCTGGAGGTGGATAGATTCCCATCTTTAGTAACCAGGTCCACCTCTACAGTTTCTTCTGTTTTGCTACTCGCCTCATGCGCTTGGCCAGTGATGGGGTGGGTACCCAGCGTGGGTGTAACTTGAAAATCTCTCTAGGAGAGTCGATGACTTCAAGTGGTGTGGGGAGCCACAGGATGGGAACATTACTCCTTGTTTGATGGGAGTTTCGAATTGCAAGTATGAAAACAAAATCTCTCTAGGAGTCACAGACTTCAAGAGGTGTGGGGAGCCACAGTTTTGGGAGCTTCCTTGTTTGATGGGATGTCTTTCCAAGTAGAGTTTGGGTTCATTCACCAAGTGGACCATCAGTAGAGTGGCCGGCAGGGGAGCCGGGCCAGTCGGGCTGTGTATCCAATGCGCATGCGAAGTCCAGGCTGAGTGCCTGGTGGGTCCAAAAGCCAGACAATTGTAAAGTGTTCATTCTCCAATGGACCACTGTGTTTAACCTCTAATCTGCATTACAGTTATGTAGCCCTGTGGGGGACCATACAGAGCTTTGTTTTATGTTCAGTGAGTTAATAAATAAAGCCATACTGAAAAATCCCAATTCTGGTTCTGGACATTACAGTTATTGCTTCCTGTAGTTGGATTTACTTGGGTGCCCCTGTGCAGAGTAGTCAAACCTAGGTCTCTTGTGCCAAGTAGCCTCATCCTTCCCCGAACCCGTAGAGGCATATGTATATCCGTGTTACAAAAAATGGGCATATGCCCGTTACAAAAATGGAGGCACCGCTGGGATTTGTTTGGGAAGGAAGGTGCTTGGGCAAGTAGGCTAGCGTTTTGGCTATCTGACAGTCGGTAGCCCAAAAAAGTTGAAGCAATTTCCCTAGTGTGTGCTGTGTGCTGTGAATCTTGTGCTGCTGTTTAAAAAATGCCAACTGTTTACCAAGGAGCTATAAAGCCAAAGTGTGTGTCCTTGTCCTGCATCAACATAGTTTACAGCGTTTGTCAGTTTTAAAATAAAGTTCTGTGAAGAAAAGTGTGGAAAACTAGGGGTAGCAACAGAGAAATTATGCCCTGGACGTTAGAAATGCTTTCGTGTAATACTAGAGACTGCAGAGTTAATGGCATGTTACATGGTTGAAATGGGTCCTGCGTGGAGTCAGTTTAAAAAAAAAAAAAGTGCATCTTTTCAGTTTGAATTTGCCTGCTCAATGATCGCCATGAGGAAAGGAGCCCTCGTGAGGAAGAAGAGGCTCATTTGCATGGCGTTGTGTGGTTGGTCAGTTTGCCATTAGTCCCGCCCCTCAGCCAGCTCTTCAGAGTCTGCTTCAGCATTCGAGAGGGAGACAGAGAGTAGTGCATGTACTGGCAGTGGAGGAGCGTTCGCGAAGTGTTCAAAGCACTGTAAACAGTGAAAACAGTGCAGCTGTGTAGTCGCTTTGCAAGTAGCGATTGTGTGATATCCTGCTGGCAAGTGCAAGTCTGTAAAGCCATTGAATGTGTGCATAGCAATAAAAGTAGCCTCAGTTTAAAGTTTGCAGCCAGAGAGAGACTGTGGGTTGTAAAATAAATGCAACGCTAGTAGAAGCAGGCAATCCTGTGCTGAAACCTGAAGTTAAAGGGACTGTGATTAAATAAATGTTGCCAGCATGTGAAAAGTCCAAGGAAAATCCTGTAGATATGAGAACAGCCAGAAAAGAGCAAGTTGTGCAGTTTGAAATAAAAGTTATTAGTAGTTGATGTAAATCGGGTGCGCAGTGGCTTGACCCAGAGTCTGAATGTTGGTGCACAGGAGTGCTGCCGCCGCCATTACAGCGTGGGGTAGTAAAGTAAACACAGCAGCAGAGGAGCCATTTTAAAGCTACAGAGTGTGTTCATTTAAAGTGGGACTTTCAGTTACAGTGAACTTTTGTTTATTTTCTGCAGTTATGGCCTCAGGACCAGCTCGTTACCCGGATCATGCCTGGGTTGCAGTAACAGCAGCAGTAAATAGATTGAGAGACATTGAAAATTGGTACTATAGAGGGCAACTCCCTCCTGATGTGGCAATTCCTAATTATCCAGTGCGTGTATGCCAGATGTTCTTGAGTGCTGGAAGGGATGTCTTCATGATTCCTCACTGTGCTGGATGTCTACAAAAATATGGCTTGTATAAAGTGCCTCAAATTCGTTTGGCTCCCACATGGACACAACTTCAAGAATCTGCAGTTGGCAGCACACAGCATCAGGCGGAGCCTGTGGAGGAAGGTCCCCGGGTGTGGCACAAAGTTAGAGAGTGCAGAATTAGAGACTGAATCTGAAGTTGAAGTTTTGGATGCTGGATCTCAGAAAGCAAGTTCAGATAAAGCATCAATAGACCCTGGGTGGGGGGCCTAGCCCAAGTCTCGAAGGTGAAGATGAGATGCGGGAGGCCGTTGAATGGGAGGTGTCGACCTCTGCTCCTAGTGATGAATGGATAGTCTCGGGGGTGAGAACTACTGCTCACTCTTGGGCTCAGATCCTCAGTGAAGAGGAAGATGAGGAGGAACCTAAGTGGCCTTGTGAGATAGGAACGGGTACACAGCCTCAAGATCTTGCCTCAGAGGAATTTGTTCAAGAAGGTGGTGATGCCACTGCCCTGGCTTCACCAGAAGAAAAATAAGTCAGGGATCTGTTTTTAATTTCATTGAGGATGCGGAGCTGGCAGAACCAGGACTGGCCACCCCCAAGCCAGGCCAGTGGTCTCAGATTGACCAAAGCAAGTAAAGAGGAGAGACTGGTTCGTAGAAAGGCCAATGAAATCTTTGGTATGACCTTTCCTACCTTTCCTTGGAGAGTCTGGGAGGAGATTGAGAACTGCAGGAAATCCTGGATCTGGGATGAAGCAATGAAACATGTGCATCCTGGGGCTAACCAGCATGTAAAGAATAGACTGTTCCACGAAAAGTATACACAGTGGAAGAGAGGCAGGACACTGTTTATGGACAGAGTGAGAATTGTGGACGGAGAGGGACGCAAAGTCTCCCACTGTGTGAATTATGTGCGTCTTGATGGAATAATAATTCAAGCCCCTGACCCCCTCTACTATTGGCCTCAGTGCAAGGACCTCCCAGTAATTAAGCCCATGTCTACAGAATGGAGAGCCGAGCAGTGGTAGTCAATACTGCCACATCTGAACTGTGAAGTACCTTTATTGAACTGCCAAAATAAATAAACAAAAATTCGGGGCCCCACATTCTTCAGTCTACAGTAAATTGTCTGCAATTACCAACCGCTTACTGGTTCCACCAGATGACTTCAGATCCAGAGAGGACACCAGCCCAGCTGTTTTCCTGTTCATCGCCTGGTAATCGGATGACGCCGGACCAGATGTTTCTCTTTTTGTTCCTGTTCTAAGGTTCCTTCTCCAGTTATGACATCAGCCCAGCTGTTTCCAGATGTGCACTCCTGTGGGTTCCCGGAAGATATCCGCCCAGCTGTATCAGAAGAAATGCCTCCAGGGAGAGTCTTCGGAAGGGACCAGGTTTGTGAATTCCAAATACTTCAAGAGGCTGGTGAGTCAAAAACTCTTTTTATTCTATCTTTATGACATTGCTATACACACCTTACACTACAGACTTCAAACAGTGTGTGAACTGTCCTCAAAGACTCTCACCTTCAGGATTATGGCCTTAAAAGACTATGTTCATGGGGCTCTGGCCCAGGAGAGACTCTTTAATGGACTGGCCTTCGGGCCTGGTAGTCACTAGTGGGACATTTAGGGCTTTCCATCCCCCCAAAAAAGTGTATTGTTATCAATGTCATTTCTGTACTTAATGTATATACTGTCTTTTCTACTTTTCTAAAAAAAAATATATATTTTTTCTTTTTGGGATTGTTTAGTGTTTTGTTTATCCTGTATGGTAAGGGTTGTGGTGGTTGTTGTTGTTGTAGTCATTGTTATTTAGGTAGATCATAAATGCAGATTAGGGTGTTTTGTTTTTGTTTTTTGTCTTTTCTACAGGTGTTCCTGGAAGAAAGAAGAAGACAAGAAGAGGAGGAGGGCTCATCGAGTTCCTCATTTCAGTCTTATGTTTAGAAATTAAAAGTACTGTTGTGTTTCTAATGTTGTAGTTGCAGGCTGCCAAAGGTCGGGGAGGTCCCCGGGTTTTGTTTTTATTTGGGATGTTATGCAGAGGCAGATAGGTTTTCCCTAGAGGGTTAGGGGGGATAGACAGGCTGTGGTCCTGAACGGCCATAGGGATTGCAGTGCTGATCTATCAGGGCTATGCTCTGGACGGTTCTACCAGAACCACTAGGTGTCCATAGTAAGTGGATAGAGTAGAGGCTGAAATGTCAGCTATAGGCCTCTAGGCCCTTAGTGTTGCCTACCTGTGCTCGCACACAGTAGGAGGGGGTCTGATCACCCCCCTCTGCAGGTAGCACATAGGGTGGGATGGCCTAAGGCCGGGTGCATAATGACTGGAGACAGTCATTTTCCTGGTCAAGGGCGAGTGTAACCCCTTTGTTACCCGGGGTTACTAGAATCCCAGTAAGACCTAGTGGTAGGCAGGGAAGGCAGCTTGTGAAACTCCAGTTAAATGGGTTTCACACTGTCTCACTCTGTCCTCAGTCCTCAGTCACAGCTGAGACTAGAGGGATGACATCATAGTAGAACTGTTACAGCTGCATGAGCCACAGTTGGAATCTTCAGCTCAGAGTAGTTCTAGAACTTTGGGATTCAAAAGGCAGTCTTCCGTTTGTCCTTGAGCAAGAAGGAAGCATCCGACTGTAGTTTGAGTTTTGCCTCCACACAGAAGGAAGTTTTTCTGTGTTTCACCATTCTTCAAGTGGTGGAGACCGTCCCCTCGATCTCAGTGCCCCCTCCCTCCGGGGGGGGTAGGAAAAGGTCTCTGTGGGTTCCAGGGGCAATCCCCTTCCCCCACCAAGGAAAGAAGCTGCCTGAAATTACTTTGTCTGTTCGGGTATGACAGAAAAGGTTAAAGGACTTCGCCTGTGGGGCCCTGCAACGATTGGGTGAGTGTTTGGCTCCAGTTTAAGGGGCAAACAACTGTTTTTCCAGTCAGGAAATGTTTTTGGGGACTGCTGTTTGGGAGCACTATATACACTAGGACGAACAAATGGAGCAGTCAGTTTAAAGTTTAAATGGATTTAGAGTTCACAGTAGAGGGGTGCATCAGTTCATCCACCATGCAATCTACAGTTTTACAGTTCTAAAGTTTCTGTGTGTTCAGAGAAATGGCGGGTATGGGCTGTGGGAGCTGGAGGTGGATAGATTCCCATCTTTAGTAACCAGGTCCACCTCTACGGTTTCTTCGTTTTGCTACTCGCCTCATAAGCTTGGCCAGTGATGGGGTGGGTACCCAGGCGTGGAGTGCTAGCTTGAAAATCTCTCTAGGAGTCGATGACTTCAAGTGGTGTGGGGAGCCACAGGATGGGAACATTACTCCTTGTTTGATGGGAGTTTCAATTGCAAGTACAAACAAAATCTCTCTAGGAGTCACAGACTTCAAGTGGTGTGGAGCCACAGTTTGGGAGCTTCCTTGTTTGATGGGATGTCTTCCAAGTAGAGTTTGGGTTCATTTGCCAAGTGGACCATCAGTAGCGTGGCCGGCTGGGGAGCCGGGCCAGTCGGGCTGTGTATCCAATGCGCATGCGAAGTCCGGGCTGAGTGCCTGGTGGGTCCAAAGCCAGACAATTGTAAAGTTTTCATTCTCCAATGGACCGCTGTGTTTAACCTCTAATCTGCATTAGAGTTACGTAGCCCTGTGGGGGACTATACAGAGCTTTGTTTTATGTTCAGTGAGTTAATAAATAAAGCCACACTGAAAAATCCCAATTCTGGTTCTGGACATTACAGTTATTGCTTCCTGTAGTTGGATTTACTTGGGTGCCCCTGTGCAGAGTAGTCAAACCTAGGTCTCTTGTGCCAAGTAGCCTCATCCTTCCCCGAACCCGTAGAGGCATATGTATATCCATGTTACAAAAAATGGGCATATGCCCGTTACACTAGTATGACCAGAGGCTGGGGAACCTTAATATTTACTCTCTCAAGGAACATGAGGACATGATAGGGACCTTCAAGTTTACATAGGTATAAACAAGGTTAACCCTAGTGAATAGAAACATGAGGGCACACAGCTGCTAACTTGTGGGAGGAAGGTTTCGGAAGGAGACCAGGAGACACTTCTTCACAGAGCGAGTGCTGGTAGCATGAAGCGGGCTACCAAAGGATATAATGAACATGAGAATGGTTGGGACACTTAAGAGGGAGTAGGGTAAAGTTATTGGGAGGGTAAAAGTGTAAGAGGAGGAGGGGAGGAGCGCCATAAGATGAATAATGCATGTGTTACGCATTGGGTAGATATGATGGACTGTACGGCCTTCTTTATTTCAGCATACTACCATTCTGTAAATCCCACTCCACTTCCTCCTCCCTCCTATACTTTACTGACTCCATTCTCCTAGGTATGGATCAGGGTCTTACCATCTCCACCATCTTTGCCAACTTGGCCACAGCCCTCGACACTGTATCCCACAACCTTCTCCCAGACGAACTGTTAGCAGTGGGGCTTTCTACATCTGCCTTCATCTGTCCAAGAAGGGGACCTTGGTCCTTAGTAAGAAGTTTAAATGCTTCAGCAGCGAGCATTTAAACTGGCCAAGGGGGGAGAGCCAGGAGGGTTAGGAGGCTTAGGAACCCCCCCATGGGAACATGCAGGAACATAAGCTGACGAGGAACAGCTGGAGCAGGCAGGTGAAGAGTGTATAACGAGTGATACGGGGGGGCGAGAGCACATAAGAAAGGAAACCGGCATGGGGGGGAAGACGATGGAGAGGGAGAACAAGACTGTAAAACATGGAAAGTTATGTTAACAAATGCCCGTAGCATAAGAAATAAGGTTCCAGACCTGGAGGCCTTGTTGGCAGATGCAGACCTTGACATAGCAGCAATAACAGAGACGTGGTACTCAGCTAATCATGGTGGGGAAGAAAATGCTCCAGGCTATACACTGTTTAGGAGGGACAGGGAGAGTAAAAAGGGTAGGGGTGGCCCTCTACATCAGAGATGGTACAAAGGTTACAGAAGTTCAGGGAAGACAGGGGGAGGCTGAGGCAATGAGGGTCACCCTGGAGCCAGAGAATGGAACAGCAGTACGAACAGCAGTACACACAGGGGTGATCTACAGACCTCCGACACAGATGAAGGAAGTAGACAGGGAACTAGTGGAGAACATACACAACATGTCAGCTAAAGGCAAAATCCTGCTGTTGGGGGATTTCAATATGCTGGATGTGGATTGGACCACCCAGGTGGCTGCTTCAGACAGAAGCACAGCCAACCTAGTATCCCTGCAGGGGGTTGGACTCAGGCAGGTGGTACATGAGCCAACCAGAGTCAAGTCGATTCTAGACATGGTATGGAACAATGGGAACTGAGTCGAAGAAATACAGGTGAAAGGGCAGCTGGGTCCAGTGATCAACACATGTTGTGGCTCAGCATGGAAACATGGGGCTGGATATTCAAACTGCGCTATTTTGTGGCGCAAGCCCTTGCGCTGCACAAAATAGTTGTGCAGGGGCATGTCCAGAGCGATATTCAAAGGAGTTGCGCCCTTGAGCAACTCCTTTGAATATCACCCCCTGGCCACAGCCACTGTGCATGGCGCAGTGGAACTTGCGCCACCGCAAGTGGTCAGAGTGGAGCATTCAACTTGCGGTGGCGCAAGTACCATTGCGCCATGTGCAGAATCCCCATATTCAAAGGGTGACATGCAAATGGGGCCATAATTCATGCAAGGCACAGGGGGGACCATTTGCATCTGATTATGGCCCCATTTGCATGCCATTAGCATGCAGGTAGCCGATCCCGAGGACTCGCCTGGCACCCTGCCAGGCAGCAGTGCCGGGGACCGACGCCTGCAGCCAGCCACGGCGAAACAGTGTAGAATCCTCACCACCACCCCCCACTGGCCCAATCAGGGCATAGTTTAATCCCCCACCAGCCCGATCGTGGACAGCAATGTGGCTCCCCCAAAGTATCCCTGGTGGTCCAGTGGACCGAAAGCCTGATCGTGGGTGGTAGTTGTTTAGAAACCCCCGAACATAGCCCTGGTGGCTAGTGTCCCCCACCCACCGCCCACAAAGCCTACCACCACTCCCCCGGCGGCGGCGGGCGGCAGCATCCACCGCCTGCCGCCCACCGCCTGCCGACTGACTGCCCGGTGGGCCTGCAGCCAATGGTGCAGAGCAAGAGCCAATGGGCATGCAGCCCATCCCTGAACACAGTCCAGTTTGTGAATGAATGAATGTATTCATTCACAAATCTGGACTGTCATGTCTGTTATGGGCTGTGCCAGTAGCTCTTGCTCTGTGTGCAGCCCTACCGGGCCAGTCGGCAGGTGGCGAGGGCGGCAGGCGGTGGATGCTGCCACCCGCCAGCCGCCGGGGAGCGTGGTGGGGCTTCCTGGGTGGTGGGGTGGGGGACACTAGCCACCAGGGCTATGTTGGGGGTTCTTAAACGACTACATACGATCAGGCTGGACCACTGGACCACCAGGGATGAATTCAGAAGGGAGGGGTTTATTAGACAACCACTGCCCGCGATCGGGCTTTTCGGTCCACTGGACCACCAGGGATACATTCGGGGGGAGCCACATTGCTGCCCGCGATCCGGCTGGTGGGGGGGATTAAACTATGCCCGTGATCGGGCCAGTGGGGGGTGGTGGTGGAGATTTACAGTTGGCTGCCTGTGATCGGGCTGCAGGGGGGGCACAGGGACTGGGTTGGGGCCAGCCACAGGTGGCAGCTGCTGTGTTACGCCCTGCAATGCAGCAGCTCATCTGTGGGTGGCCCTCAACTTAAGCCTTTTTTTTTTTGCCTCAAAGTTGTGCAGGCGCAGGTTGGGGGTTGCGCCTGCACAACTCTGCACAGCCCTGCTGAATATCGGGCTGTGCAGTTTATGCATGGTTCCTCCCCCTCCAGTTCAGCATGCATTCATCTGCATTGCATTGCGCTGTTGCTCAGCATGTTTTCTGTGGCGCAACTGCCTCCTGCTGAATATGGCAGAATGGAGCATGTTCGGACTTGCACAGGCGCAACCCTTTTGAATATCTGGGCCATGGACTCAATTCAGACACACAATTTATTTATTTTATTTAGTTTTTGTTGACCCGGTAAGTGCACTAGACAAATCCTGCCTATTTTCAGGCATGACCTGGGGAAGGGGGATACAGATGAATGCCAACTGACCTTGAACCAGATTAAGCTGTTGGTGGTATTTTTTTTAGTGAATGAGGGAAATTTGGCCAGGACGCTGGGGAAATTCCCCTACTCTTTTCGATAAGTGCCATGGGATCTTTAACATCCACCTGAATTACCACCAATCCAGGCAGATGGGACCTCAGTTTAACGTCTCATCTGAAAGACGGCACCTCAGAAGTGCAGCACCCCTTACATACTGCACTACAGTGTCAGTACTGGGATATTAACCCATGTGCCAGATGTGGGAACTGAACCCACAGCCCTCTGATCTCCTGGCCTCAGAGGCGAGTGTGCTACCTACTGAGCCACTGACACAAGGGCAAAAGTATTAGAGTTTAGGAGGGCAGATTTCACTGAAATGGGTGGATGTATACAAGCAGTCCTTTAAAGAGACGTGCAAGAAAAAGGGGACACAATTTGAAGATAGAGAGGGGACGGATTGGGGCAATGTAAGGAAGTATTTTTTCACAGAGAGGGTGGTGGACGCATGGAACAGCCTTCCTGAGGAGGTTGTGGGGTCTAAAACTGTGGGAGAATTCAAGAATGTATGGGACAGACATAAGGCAATTTTTGTGGGGGGTAGGAAGAAACAGGCTGTTGGTTAAATAGGTACTGTAGCTTATCCTGTAGATAGGGAAATGGGCAGACTAGGTGGGCCAAGCGGTCCTTATCTGCTGTCAAAGTCTACATTTCTATATTTCTATGAAGCAGGAAAGACTGTTAGGAGAGTGAAGGTGCAGAGGAGGGTTTAGCAAGGTCTGTGAACAAAGGGAACACGATTTTATAGGTACATCAGTGAAAGAAGAAAAACCAGGGGGAGGGGATTGTGAGGCTCAAAGGAGAGAAGGGAGAGTTTAAGGAGGGAGATCTGGACAAGGCAGAATTACTGAACAAATACTTCTGCTCAGTATTCACTAAGGAAGGGAAGGGTCAAGGACCACAGTTGGGTTGCTGAGGCAGTGGAGATGGAGAAGTGGACACCAGTCCATTCACAGTGGAGAGTGTTCTGGAAGAACTCACAAAGCTGAAGGTGGATAAGGCCATTGGGCCAGATAGCGTACACCCAAGGATATTAAAGGAGCTGCAAAGGGAACTAGCAGCTCCTCTAGCGGCCCTGTTCACAGAGTCAATCAACACGGGTGTGGTTCCAGAGGACTGGAGGAGGGCAAATGTAGTCCCATGGCACAAAAGTGGCAGTAGGGAGGAGGAGGCGGGGAACTACAGCCCACTCAGCCTCACCTCAGTGGTGGGAATGATCATGGGGACACTGCTGAAAGAAAGGATAGTGACACACCTGAAATCCAGGGGTGCCCAGGATCTGAGGCAACAAGGATTCACAGCAGGAAGGTCTTGTCAAATGAATCTGATAGATTTTTTGATTGGGTGTCGAGGGAAGTAACTCAGGGAGCGGGGTGGTAGACATCGTCTACCTAGATTTCAGCAAAACCTTGACACTGTCCCACATAGAAGGCTGATTGACAAGATGGGTAGTCTGGGCATGGGAGACAAGATGGTAAACTGGGTTAGGAACTGGTCAATGGACATGAGACAGAGGGTGGTGGTAAATGGGGTACAATCTGGGGAGGAGGGATGACCAGTGGGGTACCGCAGAGATCAGTACTAGGACTACTCCTGTTCAATGTCTTCATTAGTGACATTGAGAAGGGGCTGGAAGGAAAGATCTGCCTGTTTGTAGATGACACCAAGATCTTCAACAGGGTGGATACTCCAGAAGGGGTACAGAAAATGAAGAGGGACCTGGAGAAGCTTGAAAGATGGTTGGAGATGTGGCAACTGAGGTTCAATGCAAAGAAGTGCAAAATAATGCACCTGGGTAGAGAGAACCCTAGGGAGAGCAAAAGGTGGGAGGTGGGGGGTGCTGACTGTCACCAAAGAGGAAAGGGATCTAGGGGTCATCATCCCTGATGACCTTAAGGTATCAAAGCAGTGCACAAAGGTGGTAGGGAGGGCCAGTGGCATGCTGGGGTGCATAGGCAAAAGTATCAGGAGGTTGGAGGTGGTGATGCCATTGAATAAAACATTGGTAAGGCCTCACCTGAAGTACTGCGTGCAGTTCTGGAGGCCACACCTGCACAAGGACATAAATAAGGTGGAGACTATTCAGAGAAGGGCGACAAAGATGGTTCAGAGCTTGCACCACAAAACATATGAGGAGAGACTAAGGGACCTCAATATGTACTCACTGGAGGAGAGAGCGGGGGACATGATTGAAACTTTCCAAGTACCTCAAGGGCATAAACAAGGTGCAAGTGGGGGATCTTTTCCAATGCAGAAAAAGTACTAGAACAAGGGGGCACAATATGAAATTGGAGGGGGGTAGATTAAGAGGTAATGTGAGGAAGTTCTTCTACACAGAAAAGGTAGTCGACGCTTGGAATAGTCTGCCAGTAGGTAGTGGAGACAGGGGTACCCGGTCAGAAGAGCGCTACATTAATAGCACCAGTCAAGGGAGCGCTAGTCTGTATAGCTCTACCAGGGACAGCGAGCAGGGATTTACAACGATCCCCATATGCACTCCACGAGTCGCTGTCCATGGTACCACTATGTAGACAAGGACAGCAGAATCCAGGAGCCTGGCTGAGCTGCTCCTGTAGCATGGAGGGCTGAGGCACAGAGCAGCTCAGCCAGTAGCAGTGGAGACCAGGGTTATAATCCTGATCTCTGACATTTTTTTATATATTGGTACTTTGTCTTGTTTCACATGGGGCCGTGAAAACAGTATTCCATGGCCTCACAAATTTTAACTTTCCCAGGGATCCGCTCTCCCTTGGAGTGAGAATCCTATTGAGGGGGTGAGTGTGGGGGGCAAAAGAAAACTTGGTGCCATTTTTACCACATGCTCCTAGCCAACGCTATTCTTCTCGGCACTCTTTGGACCCAGTGCTGGGGCAGGCACAGTGGAGGGGTTTATGCCTGGGACAGGCACAAGGGAACCTTGAGAGGGGAAGGAGTGATGAAAAGCTATTGATCACATAGGGTCAGTGGCCACATACAATGTATAGGGCTTACAGGCAGACTGGATGGGCCTTGTGGTCCTTATCTGCTGACAATTGCTATGCTTCTATGTACTAGCTGGTTCCGCTCCTACCTTGCTGGTAGAACTCAACTGGTTTGAATGTGAGATTCCTTATCCCTTCCTCTCCCCATCACCACTGGTGTCCCCTAAGGCTCTGTACTTGGTCCAATACTCTTTTCAGTTTTCCTGAACAACCTCCCCACTGCATGCATCTCTGCCTTCATCCACATGTACACAGATGATACCGTTCTGTACCCTTCCAGTCCTCACCCCCCAGATCTGATAGTCAAGTTCCAGCAGTGCTTCAACAATGTGCAGAACTACTTCGGTTCAAATCAGCTGTCCCTTAATGCCCCAAAAACATCCTCCATGACCTTTGGCACTAGGCAGAATCTCTCAAGGCTTACTAACCTACCTTCCTTCCTTCCACACCCTAGATGGGACAACGATCGATGATGTTCCCACCTTTAAATACCTTGGGGTCTGGCTCGATCATCACCGCGTCTTTTTTGGACATGTGGATACCGTCAACAAAAAGCTGCACCCTAAACTAGATGCATTATACAGGAACTGTGGTTGCATCCCCCTGTTGGCTTGTAGAGCCATTGTCCAGCAAATGATTCTTCCCATTTCTGACTATGGAGACATTCTCTACAGTGTTGCTCCTAAGTCCACCCTATCCAGACTGGATTCTCTCTTCCACTCCTTCTGTCACTTTACTTTGGACTACCCATCTTGTATTCACCACTGCTCCCTTTATACCTCCTTCTCCCTGCCCTCCTTTGAAGCAAGGTGCCTCTCTTATTGCTCCTCCCTTATGGCTAAATTTTGGCTGGGTTCTCTTCCCTCTTATTTCACCTTGCTCTTCCCCCCCTTCCCACTGCAGCCTTTGTAACTGTGGCTTCTGCTCCCTTGCACTCCCTACTAAGGCATCCTCAGCCGTTAAGGCTGGCATCTCCTACTTCCCCAAGCTATAGAATTCTCTCCCTCCTCTATCCGCTCTGCCTCATCCCTAAGCTCTCTTTCCTCTCTTCTCCTCAAGTTGTCTTCTCACTCCTGCAACTGCCCCGACCCCGCTTTGTACCCATCTTCCCCTCCTTCCACTTTCTCCTCCTCTTCTTCGCCTTGCCTTTTACCTTCTCTACTCGAACTCCTCACCTTATATCATGCTGCCGACCCCCCATTTTCCCGGCTCCAAACTGACTATTACTGGATAGTTTAGCTACTATCTGCCTGCATTTCATAAACATCAGTCCATTCACAGAGGAGAGGGTCCTAGAGGAACTGGCAAAGTTAAAGGGTGACAAAGCCATGGGTTCAAGATAGCATACACCCCAGGGTCCTAAAGGAATGGAGGTATGAACTGGCAGCCCCTTTGGTAGCCCTGTTCGGTGAGTCCTTACACGCTAGAGTGACTCCAGAGGACTGGAGAAGGGCAAACATCATCCCACTTCACAAGAGTGATAGTAGGGAAGAAGTGGGAAACTATGGGCCAGTTAGTCTAACCTCTGTAGGTGGGAAGATAATGGAGGCATTCCTCAAGGAAAGAACTGTGGAACACGTGGTAGCCAATGGGCTGGTGGATCCCAGGCAACATGGGTTCTCTGCAGGACAATCCTGTCAAAAAATCTGTCAGAGTTCTTTGGGTGAGAAAAGCGGTAGACCGGGGGGGCAGTAGACATTGCCTACCTCGATGTCAGCAAAGCCTTTGACACAGTCCCACATAGGAAACTGGCCAACAAGCTAGGCAGCCTGGGGTAGGACACAAAGTGGTGAACTGGACTGGCAACTGGTTAAGGGATAGAAAATAGAGAGTAGTGGTAAATGGAACCCAATCAGAGGAAAGGGAGGTGACCAGTGGGGTATCTCAGGGGTCAGTACTGGGGCCAGTCCTCTTCAGTGTCTTCATCAGTGACATAGCAGATGGGCTAGAAGGAAAGGTTTGCCTGTTTGCCGACAATACCAAGATCTGTAACAGGGTGGATACACCAGAGGGGGTGCAAAGAATGAGAAGGGACCTGGAATGGTTGGAGAGATGGTCAGGGGTATGGCAGCTAAGGTGTAATGCAAAGAAATACAAAATCATGCATGTGGGGGAACAGGAACCCTAGAGCACGCTACAGGATGGGGTTGGGGGGCTGCTGACAGTAACTAAGCAGGAGATAGAGTTGGGGGTCATAAGCACAGATGTCTTGAAAGCCCTTAGGCAGACTGCCAAGGTGATGGGAAAGGCAAGTAAGATGCTGGGATGTACTGGAAGGGGAATCACAAGTAGAAGGAGGGAGGTAATGGTTCCACTTTACAAGACCCTGGTGAGACCTCACCTTGAATACTGTGTACAGTTCTGGAGACCACACCGTCGGAAGGACATTGACAAAATAGAGATGGTGTTCAGGACAGCTACAAAAATGGTGAATGGATTACATCACAGGTCTGACGAGGAGAGAGTGAGGGACCTAAATTTTTACATGCTGGAACAGAAGAGGGAGAGAGGTGATATGATAGAAACATTCAAGTACCTCAAGGGCATAAACAAGGTGGAAGGGGACAACATATTTCAGCTCAACGGTAGTGCAAGAACAAGAGGACACAACATGAGATTGAAGGGTGGCCGCATAAAGGGAAATGTTAAGAAGTTTTTCATCACAGAAAGGGTGGTGGATGCATGGAATAGCTTTCCCCAGGAGGTGGTGACAGCCCATACTGTGGCGGGTTTTAAACATACATGGGATAGAAACAAAGGAATAATAGAGATAGGAAGAAAAGGCTAAGCCAATGACGAATAAGGGTCATTGGTCATCGCTTAGTGAGCTAGTGTAAATGGGCAGACTGGATGGGCCTGGTGGTCCTTATCTGCTGACAGAATCTATGAATCTATAACATTTCTGTACTGTGCTCTTACTGCATCTTCCTGTTGTCTTCAAGTCTCAAAAAACTACAAGTACCACATGATGCAGGTGGATTGGCACTACCATGCTGGGAGACTTATCAGATGGTTTTCATTTTTAAGCAAATAGCACTCCACTTCCAAAGTACTTCTCCTTCGAATTGCCATCCCTTGTGGTTGGACATGGAAAGAGAAATGTTATTACCTAATGTACTGGCTGATTATATATACTACCCCGCACCCCCTAAGGTTGCAGATAATTGCTGTATTACTACCTCTGCCAGACTGCTAAAAAAAATTAACAAAAAAGTGAACCCAGAATCTTCTCCACTGCATTTTGTTCCCTTATGGGATAATCCAAAATTGTTTAAGGACAAGTCTAAGCTGACCAATTTAACTTGGGAAAATGCTGGGGTGAGACACCTGAGCGACTTACTATCTACAGGATCAAACATTTTAATGTCATTCTCTGACTTAGGAGAAAAATACAAACTCCCAAAAATTCAATGTCATTATTACAGTTGAGATCATTTCTTTTAAAACATGTACTACACCCAGACTTTTCTATCCCTAACCACCCTCAATGGGAACAAACAAAACAATGGGGTTCTCTTAAAAAAGGGTTGAGTTCTATTTACAAAATCTTGTCTAGTATTTCTGATCCACTCCTTCTGACCCTGCCAGCTTTAGACAAATGGGAAAAAGAATTGAACACGGTAATAGCAGAAGAAGACTGGCTTGATGCTTGGAAATTTTGCATATCAGAGCTGTAGAGAGACACAAGGTAAGCTAATACAATTTAAAATCCTACTCTACTATTATTTGTCTCCAACAAAGACGTTTGAAATGTGTTATGTAAATAACAATAGCTGCACAAGATGTGGAACAGAGGAGGGTAGTTTGTTACATGTGCTTTGGAGTTGTCAGGAATTGCTAACATTATGGAAAGAAGTACATAGAGTGATCCCTAAGTGTATGAAAATAAACACAGATTTCTCCCCAGGCATATATCTATTAGGCATTTTTCCAGAGAACTGTGTTCTCCTACATTCCCAGAAGCTATGGCTCCAAGTTACTGCTCTAGCAGCTAAACAGATCATATTGAAGCATTGGAAAGACCCTGTAGCCCCAACAATAAAAGAATGGTACAACATGATGGCCTTTGTAGTAGCTAACAACGAGAGAATTAGTTACACCATTATGGAAAAAAGTAAGACATTTGGGGAGATCTGGGGACCCTTCCTTCAGTTAACTTATTAATGCAAAGGGGTTTAGTAACTATAATAACTAAAACTAGAACAAATACTAAATTTAAGATAAAATGTATGTGAGTTGTCTCTGTTTTGATAAAGATAAATATATTTCTTATAGCACTATTTACTCTACAGTATTAGATCACCTAGTGTTGTGTAATCAAATATTGTGAGAAAATGATTTACATATATGCTTGATTTATAAGTTATACATGTTTTGTTTGTATGTATATTATACTAATTTTAAAAAAAAGAAAAATTATGATGAAAAATAAAAGCTGCATCCTGCTTTATTTATCTGTGACAATGTACTGTATATAATCTGTTTTACTTGTCTCATTATTGCTTATTTACCTGCCGTGTATTTAGCTGTAATTGTTTTCTGTCTCTCTCCTACCCCTTCCCCCAGGACGCATCTGGAAATGAGTTGTTACCAGGACAGTATGTCTCTCCTGGTGAAACTTTTAAAATAAACAAATAAATAAATCAATATTCATATGTTCCTATGTAAGGCAACCCCTCTCTCCCAGTTTATCTATCTTCCAAAAGAAAGTGTAACCAGGGACTGAGAGGTCCCAATCATGTTTATGTGTATCCCACATTTCTGTTACACCTATGGAGCCCCACATTTAAATGGTTAGCGTGGAACTAACCGAGTTGGTACCTGCGTTAACTTGGATTAGCACTGGCGCTCTGGGCCGGGCCATATTTAGAGACCCTTTGAGCACTATCCAAACCCCGCAGTGTGATCATGCCAACTATACCACTGTGCCAGTGCAAATCAGGGAGTCCCTCATGCATAATGCCGCAGCAGTATATTCAAATGGTTTCAGCAACACTAAATGGCTCCCTGAGTGGCACTGTTTACAGACACCAAAAGACATCTTGGCAGTGCTAAAGCTGCGCCCCACCACCCAAAGGCAGGGAAGCTGTACTGCATCCACCAGCCATTGTGTCCAGTAGACACCCTCCCCTTGTACTAAAATAATGACATCTCTCCCTGGAGTCTAATTGTCCCCCTTCCTCCTGACCACCCCGTATTAAAATAATTACAGCTCTACATGATGTCCAGAGATCCCCTTCCCCCAATCACCCTTGTATTAAAATAAATACAGCTCCCCCTTATAGTCTAGTAGGACCCCATCTCCCCGATCACTTCTGACATAGACTTTGAGCACATTATCTGTTGGGCTACAACCCCTTCTGAGTGCCACCTCTTACCATTCCCAACTGACACCACTCACTGAGGTCCTTCCACCCCACACCCCCTCCTCACCCTCATAAAACTCACCTCATCTACCGAGGTCAGATCAGTGGCCAGCACAACTCTCTGCTCATCACCACAGCTGGCCACCAACTAACAATCACAGAGCACGCTGTATATTTACTTGTGACAGCACTCTGTGACTGACAGCAGCAAGAAGAAGGAGACAACTGCTAGAAATTTGCTACTTTACTACTGGGACCTTCAGTTAGGGTAAAAAAAAACAAAAAAAAAAACAAGAATTAGTATGATTGTCTGAGTTGGGGAAGGGAACTGTTATCATCTTTGCATTTAGCTAGGTGAAGTGGAAAACTGTAAACTGGGGTGTGTCATTTAGGCATAAGTAGACCAGGTATCTGCGTTTAAACTTCCCTAGTTAGCTTTAGTCAGACAGCAGCACGAAGAAGGAGGCAGCTGCTAGAACTCTGCTACTTTACTACTAGACATTATAGCTCTCCCACCCTTAGCCAGTTCCAGTTTTATACGCATAAGATTTGACTGACTATAGGAAATTCCTGTTTGGGAGCAGGAAGAGAGCAATTACCAAGATACACAAGACTCAGCATCCTAGAAGGAAAAGAGTAGCTCTCTCCCCTCCCCTAGCTGCTGGATGTCTGACTCTGAACAAGGAAGAAGGAGACTACCAAGGAATACAGGAACTGCCTGTCCCAGAACAGGAAGGGCAGGAGCTGTAAGTGTACAAAAGCAGTAAGAGAGTAGGGAAAAAAAAAACAGAGGGAGGAGAGAGTAAGCATACCAATCAATAAGAGAGGAGCAACAAATAAAACATGATGGGAGTGGTGCAGTGCAGTGGCAGTGGGGCGACAGTCTTTCGGGAGATGTTCTGGAGGATGCAGTGTTGTCCAATCTGCAGGCACCTCTCTGGGCTAAGGAACGAGGTGGCTCATTTCCAGGCTGAACTGGCCAGTATTCGGGGGACCTCTGCCTTTGTACAAGGACCACTGAGTCCACGCTTGCTGCCTCAAAGTTTGCCTAGGCTGAGGAGCAGCTGGACTATGGAGGGCTTGGGAAGGGTGAGGGCAGAGGCACATCTCTGCCACAGTTCCACTCCACAACTCCTATGCTGCACTGGCAGGGTGGGATTGTCTCAAAGAGGCACCCGCAGTGGAGACCAAGGAGGATGTGTGGGTCTTCCACAGTGGAGACCCCAGGAGTGGAGGCAGAGGGTCCTGGAGAAGGAAGCAGCTCCTGGTAAGGGATTCTATTGTTAAGGGGTAGACTTCTGAGCAGAAGGAGTGGGAGAGATGGAGGTTAAGTGCCTACCTGGCACCACAGCTTGGAGGGATGGAAAGCGCATTCAGAGGATCTCTGGGACAGCAGGATGGGAGGAAAAGCTAGACATCATTGTCCACCTGGGGACGAATGATCTGACTGGTGATGAGGTTAGAGTAGTGCAGGAGGACTTCAGGGATCAGAGGAGGGGTCTTAGACAAGTGGCACTCACTGTAACCTTTTCAGAGGTGCTACCAGTCAAAGAAAAGGGGGAGGACAGGGCACTCTGCACCACAAGATTCAACCCATGGTTGAATGACTGGTGCAGAGCAGAGGGCTTCGGCTTCATTCAGGACTGGGGTCCCAACTGGAGGGATTCAGGCCTGTGGGAAGGACTGCATCTATCCGGGAGGGAACCAAGATACCCAGTAAGAGGTTCAAATGCTTCATAGCCAAGGGGGAAGGTGAAAGCAGGCAGGAAGAAGCTGAGTGCCCCCCCCCCGCGATGAAGCAGTCAGTAGGGAGGACCCTCAGGTTGGGAAATCGACACTAAAACCAAAAATTGAGATAGGAAGAATGGTAGAGATAAGGAGGAATGGGAGTAAAAACAGAAGGGGAAGGGAGGGAAGACATGGGTAAGGAGGGGAACTACTAGGAAGAGAGGCTGCAAAACTTGGAAGGTCATGTGCACAAATGCCCGCAGCCTGGGAAATAAAATCCCAGACCTAGTGGCCTTGATGACAGAGGCAGACCTGGACATTGTCACTGTTACCAAGACATGGTACATGGGGAACCATGAATGGGATATAGCCATACCAGGTTACACTCTCTTTAGAAAAGACAAGGTGGGAACAAAGGGTGGAGGGGTGGCTATCTACATCAGGGAAGGAATTAAAGCAACTGAAATTCAGGGAATGCAGAAGTGAGTAGAAGCACTGTGGGTCACCCCAGAGGCATGGAATGACACAGCCATTCACACTGGTGTGATCTGCAGACCTCCCGCACAAGGAGAGGAGTGGACAGGGTACTAGTGGATGCCATCCACAAAATGACAGCCAAAGGTGAAGGGCTGCTGGTGGGAGACTTCAGTATGCCTGATGTGGATTGGAACAAACAGGCTGCAGCCACAGTCAAGAGCAGAGGCATCCTGGATGCCCTGCAGGGGGTTTGCCTCAAGCAGCCTGTGGCGGAACCCACCAAAAAAGGAGCAATATTGGACCTGGTACTCACCAATGGGGACAGAGTCACCAATGTAAAGGTGGGTAGCCACCTGGGGTCCAGCGATCATCATACAGTGTGGTTCAGTGCAAGAATGATGGTGGAGCCAAACTACATGAAAGCAAGGGTCCCGGATTTTAGACAGGTTAACTTTGCAAAAATTGGGGACTGTCTCAAGGAAGCCTGCAGAAGAAGAAGAAGAAGAAGGGGGGGATGTAGAAAAACAATGGGCTAACGTTAAGGGAGCCATAGTAGAGGCAACCAGCCCCTGTGTTAGGCATCTAAGCAAAATAAAGAGAAAAAAAACATCATGGTTCTCAAAAGACATGGCTAGGAAGGTAATAGAGAAAAGGCTAGCTTTCAGGAGGTACAAGGAAACACAGAGGGGGGAAGACAGGGATTTGTATCTGGCAAAGCAGAGAGAGGTGTGGAAAGCAGTCAGGAGTGCAATGGTGCAAACAGAGGAAAAAACAGCCCACGAAATGAAGAAAGGAGACAAGACCATTTTCAGATACATTAATGAAAGAAAGAAGACCGGGGTGGGGTTGTGAGGTTAAAAAGGGAAAGAGGGGTGTGTACAGAGGGGGACCCTGAAAAAGCAACAATCATGAGCAAATATTTTTGTTCAGTATTCACAGAGGAAAGGGAAGGAGAAGATCCACTATTGGGTGACAGGGGCACCAATGGGAGAGAGGTGGACACCAGCCAATTTGACCTCACATTTAAATGTCTAGTGTAAACATCTAGAGATGAAGGCATCAAACTTCTGCCCAAGAGCATTTGCTCCCTCTTCAGTGGAATGAAGGCCATCCTTTTTAAAGAGCCTCCCAAGAGCAAGTGTAACTGTTCTATCTTTATGTTTTTTCCTAGGTCCCTCTACCACAAAATGTCCTACTAGTTAACCTTTTACCCATATCATTTAGGGTATGGCTGCCCCCCCTTATGTTGACTACTGTCATTGATAACTGTCATCCGTGCCTGTACTATGCTTTTATCTACCTTCTACTCATATTATATATTCCTGATGTTCTTGTATGGACCCTTATAATGCCCGTTGTTCTTGTATGTACATTGTAATGCCTGATGTTCTTGTATGGACCCTTATAATGCCTGTTGTTCTTGTATGTACATTGTAATGCCTGATGTTCTTGACTGTAATTTGTAATTCTCCCAGGTCGCACCTGAAAATAGGCACTTGGCTGTCTAGTGTGCTTATCTGGTAAGCAAAAGCAAATAAATAAATAAATACCAAAAATATTCCCATGCCACTATATATCTGAACCCCTCTTCTCTGCACCACTCTGTGAGCCATGACTGGAAACCCTTCTATCCTTAGAAGCTTCTTGTTATCCATATGCCACACCAGTGAGACTTCTGATAAGGTCACAAACACCATTACGCCCTCAGATTAACTCCCAACATCCAGAAACTAGCTTTCATCTTCTCCAAATCATGGCTGGGTAAGTGGACAATCACATCTGACACCTCCCCCATGTATGCAAGTATCCCCACAGTCCTAGTGATGTACCCAGGGGTTGACCTTGACTTTTTTTTGCACTAGCCAGCAGGACAAGTCAGTTTAAAATTGCACTAGCCGACAGTGGTTTGCACTAGCCCGCACTCATGTTATCATGTGCTTTTCACAGACAATAAATAATGACAAAATCAGTGCAGTTTAAACATTTATTCACATTTCTATAATGAAAAGGGACACAAAGGCAGTATTGTTTCAAAACATACTTAGTGACTCATAATTTATAATAAGTAAGGCAAGTTAAGTAATACAATCAAATGTGTCCCCCCCCCCCCAAAACTGTCCCAACAATGTCCCTTTCAAGAATTGCAATATGTTGATGATGGGTCTGGGGAGTCGTGTTGATCCTCAGGCACACTAATTACACTAATACCACTGTCACAGTCACTTTGTGAATCTCCTGAATCTTCATCTTAATTTTGAGTTGCAAAAGTACCAGTCTGTGGCCACCTTCTCCTTTCTCCCCCACTGTTCCACAGGCCAATTGCTTCCAAACAACTGCCATTATTTAAATCCACTTACCCGAGTACCTTGGTGGTGTGTTCAATATGTTCAAACAGCAAACTAAAAAAAGCCAGCGACATCCCCACCCAGCCTCACAAGCCACAGACATCGATCGAAACCCCCACCTTGTAGGCAACATAACAACACAAAATGAGGGAAATCACAGAATAAGCCAGAATTTGCTGCAGCAAATGAGATAAAACAATGGGGCACAACACAGTGGCACACTTTCGACCCCCTCCATGCCCTCACACAACCTCAGAAGAACAGTAAAAACTGGTACTTGACTTACCTGAGTACCTTGGTGTGTTCAAACAGCAATCCCAAAAGAAAAAGGCCGCAGACATGGATGTGATGCCCAGCACAGCCCCACAACAAGCCACAGACACCCCCCCAAGGCAACAGAACACAACATGAGCAGAGTAAGTTAGATGGTCAAACTTTTTCACTGCTTCCCAGAATCCCCACACAACCTCAATTTAGTTCCACTGCCTTACCTGAGCTTGGCATTTTACTTTTTAGGTAATCCAGTTCCCAGTATGCTTGCCTTGCAGCAGTAAAAGAAGAGACGACCATACCCCTCTCAGCCAATCAGCCCAGCCCCACAACAAGTGACAGAGAGCTGAGCAGAAATAGGAATGCACACACACATAACAACAACAAGCCCAAAAATGTGCTTTCAAAATCAAATTAATCACAGGGTGTCTCTGTAAATCAGTTGGCAAACAAACATTACACACAAACCTCCATGGCTGAGCTAAGCGCCAATCGTGGACAATGCAAGGGAATATGCAGACACATTTACTTTTCAATTTCAATTAAAACAGTTTCTGTTTCCCCTCACAACCTCACAGTCAGAGCAATATCTTGTCTTTGCATTTTTCAATGCCAGCCCACTGGATTAGTTTCCCCCACACACAACCTCAGGTAAAACGTCAGTCACTCACTGACTCAGAAGAACCCACACACCATACTGCGTTTTAATGCCACGTGGCACTGCCCTACCTGGGCTGGTGTTTTCTTTGGTTTCTTCAGTATGATTGCCTCATTGCAGCATGCAGCATATACAGAGTCAGAACTTCAGAAGTTGTCCAGTTCTGGAATCCAAGACCGTGACCGTGGTGCCGCTGAACCTTTGGAACTGCCAGGACTGCCGAATCAACCGAGCACCCGGTCCTCACTCGCCAAACAGCTATTCCTTAAGCCTTGCAGCAACACAATCTCTTCCAAAATTTGAATCATCCGCACTTTTGGGATACAAAAACACCTCCTTAAATCCACAGTTAGGCACCTTGAAGCCACACCCCCAAAAAGCTTCCTTCCAATGGCTGCTGCCAGTCTTCTACCTTACAAGCCCAGGCTATGGGCTTTAGCCAATTAGTGCTCCGTAATGAGATCAGTGCTGTTCCCACCAACTGCTGCTCCCTCCTCCCTGCGACTTACAAACTGGGCTGGCCTATAGATGCAAAGGAAAGCAGTGAGTGACAGCCTGCATGCCCGCCCTCTAGGAGGAACTCCTTGACTGAGCAAACAATGAGGAAGCCGGAAGCACTTGTTCAGGTCTCCGAGAGTACCCACTGGCTATGTCTCCTATTTGCAGCCGCTCCAGAGTTCCATGGGCTGAGTACAATTTTGTCCATAAGACCGCTATGATGAACGGAAGTACTGCCAACTCTACCAACCGCACTAGCCCACACGGACAGGTAAGGAGGTATCTGCACTAGCCTGAGGCACTCTGCACTATGCCCCAGGCTAGTAAATGTTTGTTAAGGTCGAATCCTGGATGTACCTTCTTGCTGTAGATACTTTGGGTCAATGATCTTCAATATTCAACAAAATACTGGTGAAAAATTTAATCTGTCTTTTTTAAAACCAGCATTTGAGAGCCAATGTTTCATGAAACACACACTTTGCACTAGCCTTATGTACAAACCCTTCCATTCTGAACCAAATTATTGTTCAGAATATGCTAATCTTCTTGGAAAAAATGTAAAAACAGATCTGCCAAACAGAATTGACCATTTTTAAAAACAGAAAAATCACTGGTTCTAGATAACAATAGTGAACTATATGAAAACAGACACAGTTATCAAATAATACCAATGAGTTGGTTGAGCTTCTGAAGAAGGACTGGTTGGTCCGAAAGCTAGAGCACTTTGTTCTTGTTACATCTATGTTGGTCCATTAAAAGGTATCAAATCATTTGCTTCTGGATCAGGTCTCAAAAATGCTGTTAGCCAAATAAATTATCATTCAAATGAGGTACTGGGCATACGAGTATGTGTCAACAGTTCGTAGTAATAAATATTGGAATGTTCCCTAAATTAAATCATGGCAACATCCATTAAATAGAATCTTGAGACAGAAACTGGTGTCACTAAAGGGCAGTCCCCTATGGGACATGTTTCTATCTCAAGACTCCATAAAATGGCTGCGGCCATGGTATAATTTATGGATAGTTTACATATTTATGTCTGCAGACTGCGGACACTTACAAGTGAGCACATTTTGTCTTAAGGAAGATCTTTTCATGGGTTTCAGAATGTGATGGACTCGGCAAACATACCTTCTGGTTCAGCTAACTGAACCACCATATTTGTACAGTTCTAAACCCATAAATGTGCTTTAAGATCTTCCATGTCCTGGGAAATCTTACCTCCTCCATCAACTCAGAGTGTCTCACAATGAAGTGCAGAGGGAAGATAACTGTACTTCACATAATGCTTCTGTGTTAGAAATGCACAGGAATGTTACAGCAGCGCTCCTAAGCCAGTCCTTTCATCCTTTCTCCCTGACATGACATAATGTTTGAAGTTTTAATGAAAGACCATCCCATAATGAAGACCCCACCTCTGAGATGGTGTCTGTCCTTACCTACTGACACCATGTTTTCATAATTCTGCACCATCACTTCCCTGTGAAGCTCCTTCTCCTGTTTGCTTAACATCTTCCACTCCTCTTCTGAAAAAGCAACAGCAACATCTTCAAAGGTTTCTGGTACCTGAAAGGACATGAGACATGCTTAATTGCTCTCGATTTCGCTGCATTCATTGAGAAATCTGCAATGTTTCAACAGGAACAGACAAGATTAAAAATTGCAGCCTATAACACAAGGATGAATCCGTCACCCATTCAGCAAGGATAAGTAAATTCTCCCTTTCTCCCGCATGCATGATGAATTGATGGCAGCTCAATGATCTGAGGGGTGAGCTACCATGTATAGCACAATAAAAAAGGATCAATGGTTTGGCAGTTCAGGACTTTTAATCTTCTGTTTATGTAACAAACTCCTCTTTACAGAAAGAGGAGGTGGTTGTTACCATATGTGGCCAGTGGGTGAATGGAGCCCGGACATCATCCTCTATGGGTGAAGTTGGTATGGAAGGAGCTACTGGGAGTGTACAGACAGAGTGCCTTCAAGGGTCTTGCATTCTTGAGGTTCTGTATTCATGGATGCAGGAGTTGGTGCTCTTGGCGGAGAGGCTATAGGTCTCAGGCCAGGCACACAGAAGTTCACCAAGGTATGCTCCCATATGAAAGTGTGAGTGCCAGTCACTATTGAAGCCAAAGAATGGCACAAGCTCCTGGACATAGTGCCAGAGTAAAGGCATCAGTGTATCATCAAGTAGGACTATGGAAACTGCCATGCACTTGGAACACATCTCATGCCACTGGAACATATGGGTGAGAATCTAGTGCTTTTCCTATGCTTTGGGAGTTTAGAAGGCCACCGGATGGGTGTGGGACCTCAGCAGGTGTTGCCCTCAAGGGATATCTCCTGATAGCCTTCAGATCTGAGGCAGTTCCTGTCATGTTTATTGTGGCCATCCTGATGGGTGGGTTACCCCAGAGATCTGCATCCCGGTGCCGTTAAGCACCTGAGAAACAGGTGATGCAGGTACTACATGGAGACAACAGGAGCCAAGTAGGAGACTCATCTCCATAACATATGTAGGGAGGTGAGGGAGTCCCTGAGCAGGGTTGGGCTGCCCATGGACTACATCGCTGGAATGACATCACAGAAGGGTGGGTTGTACGGTGAAATTGGGTAGGCACTGAGAGAGTGGTCTGGGTGACACCCAGTGAGCCATGCTAACTAAAAATGTAACAGAGCAATGGAGGCTGGTGAGGGGCATGTCTACCTGACAGATTTCTTAGGCTGGGAGTTACCCTTGATATTATTGGGCACCTTGCTAGTGTGCCATGTTCCATAACAAGTAATGTTCCAGTGTGCAGGTAGCACCAGTAGAAGGAAGAACAGAGAAGCCAGGTTTTAGCATAGAATGGAAACTAGGGACTTGGAATCCCCAGCTCTGTTTTACCCCAAAAGTGCAGGTTAGCTGTCCATAGGCATCTTGCATATCAATCCAAAAAAAAAATGGATAGAGAATGTCAGATACCATTCTCTGAGACAGAACTGCTGAGGGCAAGAAATGGACAGAATGTGCCACAGTGGGCCACCGCTCTGCAGTTAACCTGAAATGTAGTTTGACATAAGGGGTGAAATGGCTACTCAGGAAAACTGAATTACTGTATTACCTGAGAAGTACAGATTAGCCATCTGTAAGCAACTTGCATATCAATCCGAAAAGCACAGAGAATGTCAAATAGCATTTTATGAGGAAGAACTGCGGAGAGCAAGGAACGGATAGAATGTGATACAGCATGCAGTTGCCACAAAGCTAGCTTGCCATATAGATTGAGGCAAGGGTGAAATGGCTACCCAGGAAAACTGATAACTGTAAATGACTTGTGCAAGAACCTGATGAACTGGGGTCTTTGGAGACCATGACTACTTACTGTCCAAGTGAAGTTTTGCGTGATACCCTCCAATAAAGACAAGTGCATGAAGTCCAAGGCTCCAGTGTATTTTGTTCCAATATTTAAGGTGCCCACATCCACCAACTCCAGCAGACAGTCAAGCAACCCATACTGCTGAGTGCAGAAGGCTGCCAGAGAGCAGTTCCGCCATGTAACGCTATGTAATTTTACTTCAAGCTGCACACACATCGTTCAGCTAAGGTGGAGGGGCCACCAGTCAGGGGCTTCTGGGGAACCGTCCGCATTGGCAGCACCAGAGGGGAAACAAGAGCTGCATTGGTGGCATAGGAGATGGAGGAAGCTCTGCATCAGCGGCAATCTTGGGAAGGCATCAGCTTGGAGCCAATAAGGGAAGAGAGGAGGCTCCCAGCTCAGATGATTTTGGCCCACCCTGCTCCACCACCTTTATTAAATAGACTACAGAAACCACACCCCGTGGAAGTGCACCAACAAGGCACTATGGAGCAGTGTAAGGTGACGACCTCTAGGGAAAGGACTACTTGTAGAGGAGGAGGAGGAGAAGAGGTCAGTAAACGGTTGACCACTACCTGCAAATTGTACTGTGGAATATGGTGAGACTATTTAATGACTAATGGCCACATTGCTTGAGTAGGGAGAAAGGACAGTAGGGTATATGTGTGAACAGCTAAGTAAGGCATCTCTATGTCAGTGCACTATACAAATATATGTACATGTGTGAGCAGCTACGGTTGCACCTTGTGGGTAGGGCTTACATAAAGTGTATAAGGCAGTACCTAGGCAGGTCTTTGAAGGGGATTGCCAGGGGGCTGTATGTGAATGGGTAAGTGGGCTGGAGGGGAAAATTCAATTGGGTAAGCTGTGCATTGGTAGAGTAACTACAGGTAGTATTCATTGTCACTAGTATAGACAAAGTGCCAGTTTCAAACATGTTTAGTGGGGTTAGAGAAGGGTGAGGGCAGGCATGGGGGAGAAAAGGGGATCTTTCAACAGGTAAGAAAGAGGGGCGCTGGTGGGCACATAGTGGAATGGGATGAATAGTGGGATGCAATAACTGTGGAACACTGATATTTCTTAATCTTGCGTGGAGAAAGGGGGGATGTTTAGTGTGTAACCAAATAGAGGAACTCAGAAAAGTAATCAATGGTCTGCAGGAGGAGCTGTGGCAGGCAAGGCAGGATACAGGAGGCTATGGTTCAATAGGGAGAGAAGGAAGGAGGGGAACAAGGGAGGGGGTCAACAAATGCAGTCAAGGGAGAGGTTATGGGTTAGTGGAGGGGGCAATGGACCAGGGGGACCCAGGCCTACAGGAAAAGATGAGATTGGTAGGAAAGGTTATAGGTGGTTATGGTTCAATGGGGAAAGGAGGCGGGAAGAGTGCAAGGGATGAGGGTCAATTGGTGCAGTCAGGGAGGGGGGTGTTTACAGGTTAGCGGAGGGGGCTATGAGCCACAGGGACTCAGGCCTAGGGGCACTGAGTAGGAGGAACTATAGTGGGGGGGGTTGGACAATAGGGGGAAGGATGAAGCAGGGTTATGGGGAAAAGGGGACGAGGCACAGGACAGGTAGTTGGAATGGGAGGATGGGAAGGCAGGGGAAGGTAGAAAGGAATAGGAGTAGAGTCTTCAGGCAACACATTCAAAATTATGGGGGAAAAGGATGTGTACAGTGGGAAGGGGGTAACCTGAACGAAAATGGAGAGGGACAAAATGCTGATGGGGAAACTGCAACAGGGACAGAAGGAGGGAATACTGTGCAGGAGGAGGAGGAGGAGTCGGTGAGGCAGGGGAAAGAAATATTGATGGGAAAATTGCAACAGGGATGGGAGGGGGAAATACTGTACAGGAGGAGGAGTCAGAGAGGCAGGGGAGGGTGGTGGGGAAGCAGGCAGCTGGAAGTAAGGGAGGAATCTTAATATTAGGTGATTCAATACTAAGAAGTGTCAGGTGGGGTAGCAAGGGGAAAAGGCATATTCACATTTGGGTGGAGGCCATGCCAAGAATAACAGCTGAAAGGGTAGGGCAGTCAGTTCTGAAGTATGCTAGAAGGGGAAGAGAGAAGCCCCATCTAATTCTACATTTGGGGATAAACAACCTGGCTGAGAGGATGATAGATGTGGTTCAGAAGAGGTTTGAAGAGCTTGGAACATTATGCGAGGGGGTTGGAAGTTCAGTAACTTTTTCAGAGGTGCTACCAGTCCCCAAAGTGAGCATGGCAAGAAAATGGAGACTTGAGGATTTTAACAAATGGTTAGGGGCATGGTGTCAGGCCAAAGGGTACAGGTTGGTGGGAGGGTGAGGTAGAATCTGGGAGGACAGTAGTCTATTCGCTAGGGATAGACTGCACTTAAGTGAAGAGGGCAAGAAGGTGTTGAAACAGAGGATCAGAGGGTACACTTAGGTAGCTGAGAATTTAAACTAGGAGTGGGGGGATGGCAGGAGGAGAATAGGCGTGCAGATGCCACAAGATGGGAAGTCACATGGGCTTACCCCCCAAAACAGGAGCAAGGGACTTGGAGAAGGTACTAAAGGGGAAGCTAGAAGGGGACGGCAGGGGGAAAGGGGGTGAAGGAGCTAGATGGAAGGTGGTCACCTTAAATGCTAGAAGCCTGGGGAATAAATGACAGTCTTCCTTCCTCCTCCTGGATATCCCCAGAACTAGAACCTCCCTCGGCAAGGGAGCTATATCGCATTCTCTTCTTGTGGCTTGGAACAGCATTCAAACAGTACTCAAGCTCACCGGACTGGTCACTATTAGTTTCTTCAGGATGCTTACCTCAAGATTCTTCACAGATCCTTGCAAATGCCTGAGGGCTTAGCTCTCTGAATCCCTCTTCATCTTCTCCCTCTTTTCCTCTAACCTTCCCCTCTTGCCCTGTCTCATGTGTTATCTTGTCGCTGCCTAAGTTCCCTACCCTCTCCTGTAGCACTCCCCTCCCTGTTGACTGACTATTTCACGTCCTTACTCACTCCTGTCCTGTCCCCTTCCTCTGCTGCATTCCTTGCCTTCTCTACATCCTACCGCAGATTGCCGCATTGTTGCATCATGTAATTTGCCTCATTATTGAGTTATCTTGTTGCCAGGACCTGTTTTTACTGTGATAGTATGTTGTGATGGGCTTTACGATACCGGTTCAACAACAATTTCATCTACCGGCATCACAGTGACGGAATGTATGTCAACTGCAACTTCCCGAAGGACTCCCGGTACCTTTTTTCTATAGAGGGGCTTCACCCCCTGAACCCCCCGTGTGGGGGACTTTGCCCCCCCGCACCCTCCATTCTAAATATAATCAACTCAGAGTCAGAGTTAATTCGGGAAGGGGGTGCAGGACCGGGAAACAGTGTGCCCAGGTCTCTGGCACACTATTACAGAGAACTGTTGATGTTGTCAGCATCGACGTAGTTCGCTGTAATGGTGTCGCTGTTCCTTGTACCATTGTGATGTACTACACCCATTGTCGTATGCATCCTACCACAGAGTGTCGCACTGTTGCATTTTGTAAATTGACTCATTGCTGCTCTGTCTTATCGCTAGGACCTGTTTTTACTGTGATTGTAGGTTGTGATGTATGAAACCCATTGTTTTATTCAAAGTACGTTCCTTTTATTTTGTAAACCTGTTGTTGTATACCTGTCTTGTACTAGGATCTCCTTGTGAATGAGCTTGCTCAATGGAGTTTTCCTACAATAAACTTGAGTTGAATTGAATCCTCCAGTGAGTACATTTTCAGTTCCCTTAGTCTGCTCTCACATGGTAAATCCCCCAGACCCTGGATCATCTTTGTTGCCCTGCACTGCACCCCCTCCATCAACTTAATGTCTCTCATCAGGTACAGTTGCCAGTACTGAAAGCAGTATTCCAGGTACGGTCTTACCAGTGATCTGTACAATGGCAGAATAACCTCCCCCCCCTTGAGGTTATACCCCTGGCAATACAACCCAGTGTCTTATTGGCCTTTGCGGCTGCTTTCCTACATTATGCTGAGTTGTTCATTGAACCCATTATGGTTCATTTTTCCTCGGTCACGGCAAGCTGTACCCCACCCAGCTTCAGTAGTCTTCTTCTTCCGTGCTTGGATTCAGACCTCCAGCAGCCGGGGGGGAGAGTTGTTTTTTTTTAGCTTCCTTCAAGGTTGATGAAACTAATGCATCTCATTGATCCTTCCCTTCTTACTGCCAAACAGGAAGTTCTTGTAGTCAGTCAAATCCAGTGGCTATAAAAGTAGAACTGACTTACGGTGGAGGGGTGGGAAGGAGGACAATTAGTAAAAAATCTGTAGTTTTAGACTGCTGTTTCTTGCTCTGAAACCAAAGTTCTCCTCTGTCAAAAACAGCAGGAAGCTGTAATTGGAGACACCTGCTTTTGTACTCCTAAGCTCCTAAACCACACCGCCAATTAGATTCACCCTCTGCTCCTGACTCAGTAAATTAAGCTGATATAGCCCCCTTCCTCAGAGAAACACAGAGAGACTTTCTTTTTTTTTTTTACTTAAATGAGACCCTTTCTTCTAATAAAGTATCTGTTTGCTTAATCCACACAGGTACCGACTCCTGCTAAAATAGAAGTGATTTATCAGTAAAAAATCTGTTGTTCTAGACTGCTGTTTCGTGATCTGAAATCAAAATTCTCCTCAGTCAAAAATAGCAGCATTAGTGTCAAGTTATGAAGGTGGTCTTCGATGTCCTTATATGTTCTGGGGCAACATCGGAGGTGGTGTTGTGAAGGAAGTGCAGGAGGGGCAGTGGGGGCAGAGGGGAGGCATAATAGCCCAACATAGGAGGAGGAGTCAAATGCTAGCCTGGCGGTGGCAAAGTGAGAGTTTATTTTTTCTAAAATAGGGCTGCGGTCTTCAAGAACATTTCCACTGTCGATGTTCTTTGGGGGGGATGGAGGGGGCTGCTTTACATCCTTCTATGGATTTTATAATGCACCAGGTCTTAGCTGAACTTCCTGGCTCAGGAATGGCAGAGGAGATATGACTGAAACCTTCAAGTACATCACTGGCATAAACAGGACTGGGAAGGAGGGGCTTTTCAAGGTGAGGGAAGAGAGGGATACTCAAGGCCATCCTATGAGACTGGAGGTGGGTAGGTTCAGGAGGGAGATGAAAAGACACTTTTATGGACAGGGTAGTGGCCAAGTGGAACACACTGCCGATGGAAGTGGTATCCAGCAGAACAATGAGCTGCTTCAAAAGGGGCTGGGACAGGGTAAGGGTTAAGTGAGGGGGGAGGGAGGCAGCTGCTGAGTAGGGTGCTAGCTGCAAAACTGAGCAGACCTTTGGGTCTTTATCTGCTGGCAAATTTCATATATGCTCATATGTCCATACAGTATGTACAGGTGTTTCTTGGGCCATATCTGTCCCCATCCAGAGCAGTGAAGAAGGGCAGTGATGCAGCTCAGTCATGGGGCTGCCTTATAGGGAGGGGGTTGTATTTACATTTCTCACAAACTTTTAAACATGACAAAACAATGTTAAACATCAAAAACTAGGGTAAATATGCCAGCCCACAAGCATAGAAACATAGAAGTTGACGGCAGATAAGGACCGCAAAGGCTATCCAGTCTGCCCATTTCTTTTTCTGCCTTATGAATGTGCCATCAACCTTTGCTCTGTCAATGGCCTATCTATTCATACTCATCTGTATTGCTCCCTTATGCCTATCCCATGCCTGTTGGAAGCCCTGCACTGTATTCATATCCACCACTTCCTGAGGTAGGCTGCTCCTTGCATCCACCACCCTTTCTGTGAAAAAGAACTTCCTCACATCACCCCTTAATTGGCCTCCCTCTAATCTCATGCTGTGTCCTCTTGTCCTGCTATTTTTCTTATATTGAAGCATGTTAGATTCTTTCACCTTGTTAATGCCCTTAAGGTGTTTGAATGTTTCAATCATATCACCTGTCTCCCTCCTTTGCTCTAGGGTATACATATTGAGCTCCGTTAATCTGTCCTCATATGTTTTCTAATGCAGTCCCTGCACCATTTTGGTTGCCATTCTCTGGACTGCCTCAATTTGATTATGTCCTTGTGAAGGTGTGGCCTCCAGTACTGCATGCAGTACTCCAGATGGGGCCTAACCAGTGTCTTGTAAAGAGGGATTATTATCTCCCTCTTCCAACTTGTGATATCCCTACTAATACACCCCAGCATCCCTCTAGCCTTACCTACTGCTTTAGTGGTCTGCTTGGATGATTTCAGGTCATCTGTGATGATGACGTCCAAGTCTCTTTCTTCCCTTGTGACTGCCAACTCCCAGCCAATAGGTGGCTTCAGGATTTCTCTTCCCTACGTGCATGATCTTGCACTTCTTTGCTTTAGACTCCAGTTGCCACTCTTCCGACCATTTTGCTAGTTTATCCAGATCTCTTCTCATTCTGCCCACCCCATCTGGATCATCTACTCTGTTGCAGATCTTGGTGTCATCTGCAAACAGACAAACCTTACCCTCAGTCCATCTGCAATGTCACTGATGAAGATATTGAAGAGACTTGAACATGATCCCTGAGGTACCCCACTTGTGACTTGCATCTCTTCTGACAGTATACCATTTACCACCACTCTCTGTTTTCTGCTTGTCAGCCAGTTTGCCACCCAACTGACCAACTTCTGACCCACCCCGAGCCTACCCAGCTTATTAATCAATCTTCTATGTGGAACAGTATTGAAAGCTTTGCTGAAGTCAAGGTAGGCGACATCAGCTGCTCCCCCTCGGTCCACCACTCTGCTTACCTAGTCAAAGAAATTTATGAGATTAGTTTGAAAGGACCTTTCTTTTGTAAACCCATTCTGTCTTGGATCCTGTGCTCCTATGGATTCAAGGTGTTGCACTATCCTTTCTTTAAGGAGTGCCTCCATAATCTTTCCCACTATTGAGGTAAGACTGACTGGTCTGTAGTTTCCTGCCTCCTCCTTGCTACCACTCTTGTGGAGCGGGATCACATGAGCTCTTCTCCAGTCTTCTGGGACCTCTCCTGTGCTCAGAGACTCATTAAACAGTTCTGATAATGGCTCTGCTAGTATCACCCTTAGCTCCTTTAGTACCCTGGGATGTATGCCATCAGGTCTCATTGCCTTGTCCACTCTGAGCTTATCGAGCTCTTGTAAGACCCTTTCTTTTGTAAAGGGACTAGTGCATACCTCCCTCCCCCCTGTGTCCATGGTGCTGAGCGGTGGGCCCTGCCCTACCTTCACTTCAGTAAATACTAAGCAGAAGTATCTATTTAGGACAGTTGATTTTACATGGTCCTCCTCCTCACATGCCCCCTTATCCCCTTTGATCTTAGCAATTACCCTCTGGACTTTCTCCTTTCACTAATGTATCTATAGAAAGTCTTGTCACCTTCTTTTACTGTTTGTGCTAGTGTTTCCTCAGTTTGGGCCTTTGCCTGTCTTACTGCCTTCCCTGATTCCCTTAGGGAAGTTTGGTATGCCTCCCTATCTTCATCCTGCTGCATTCCTTTATATTTCCTGAAGGCCAGCCTTTTGGCTCTGACTTTTTCTCCTACTGTGTTTGAAAACCAAAGTGGTTTCCTTCTTCTTTTGCACTTCCTTTTCTCTTTAACACAATGGGATCTTGCTTCAAGTATTGCAACTTTAACGCTTGACCACTTTGCTTCTACCCCCTCACCTGTATTTCTTTTTGCCAGGGCTAGCTTAACTCTGTTGGCCATCTTATCAAAGTCAGCTCCTCTGAAGTCCCATATTTTTGCCTTGGAATGGGATGGGATGATTTTGTTCTAGTGGCCAAACTGAACCACACCATGTGATGGTCACTGGCCCCCAAGTGACCTTCTACCTGGAGATCTGTGATCCTTTCCTTGTTAGTCAGTACTAGATCTAGGATAGCCCTGTCTCTTGTGGGTTGTTGTACCAGTTGTTTGAGTCCCTCCCCCTGCAGGGAATCCACTATGTGTCTAGTTATGGCGGATGTTCCTGCTGGTATTGACCAATATGTATCTAGCATGTTGAAGTCTCCCATTATCAGAGCCTCCCCTTTAGCTGTCATGTTTTGTATATCTTCTAACAGTAATGTGCCTATGTCCTCCCCCTGGTCTGGAGGCCTGTACACAACCCCAGTTCGTATGGCTGTCCCATTTCCTGTTTCCAGGGTGACCCACAGTTCTTCTGACTCCTTATGTGTATTCTGAATTTCTGCAGCTTTGATATTTTCATTGACATAAAAGGCCACTCCACCCCCCCTTTTTGCACCTCAGTCTCTTCTGAACAGTACATAGCCAGGTACTGAAGTCTCCCAAGTGTGGTTACTGGTAAACCATGTCTCGCTAATGGCTACTATGTCCAGTTTAGCCTCTGTCATTATGCCTGCAGATCTGGGATCTTGCATAGCAGTAGTGCTACTGCTCGCGATGCCAGTGTCCGATAGGGAACGTACAATGTTAAACATCAAAAACTAAGGTAAATATCTCAGCCTGAGGGCACAGCAGGAGTGCTACTGCTAGCGATGCCAGTGTCTCGGGTTAGGTAACGTACAATGTTAAACATCAAAAACTAAGGTAAATATGCCAACCTGTCAGCACAGCGGGAGTGCTACTGCTCACGATGCCAGTGTCCTGGGTTAGGGAACGTACAATGTTAAACATCAAAAACTAAGGTAAATATGCCAACCTGTCAGCACAGCGGGAGTGCTACTGCTCACGATGCCAGTGTCCTGGGTTAGGAAACGTGCAATGTTAAAGATCAAAAACTATGGTAAATATGGGAGCCTATTAGCACAGTGGTAGTGCTACAGCTCGCAATGCCAGTGTCCCGAGTTATCGAACATACAATGTTAAACATCAAAAACTAAGGTAAATATGCCAGCTCGCCAGCACAGCGGGAGTGCTACTGTGCACAATGCCAGTGTCCTGGGTTAGGGAACGTATAATGTTAAACACCAAAAACTAAGGTAAATATACCAGCCTGTCGGCACAGTGGGAGTGCTACTGCTCACAACGCCAGTGTCCTGGTTATGGAATGTACAATGCTAACCATCAAAACCTAATAAACATGTCAGCCTGTCAGCACAGCATTAGTGCTACTGCGCACAATGCCAGTGTCCTGGGTTATGGAATGTACAATGTTAATCATCAAAACCTAATAAAAATATGCCAACCCACCAGCATAGCAGTAGTAGCTACTGCTCGCAATGCCAGTGTCCTGGGTTAGGGAACATATAATGTTAAACATCAAAAACGAAGGTAAATATGCCCGCCTGTCAGCTCAGTGGGAGTCCTACTGCTCGTGATGCCAGTGTCACGGGTTAGGAAACATATAGAAACATAGAAACATAAAAACATAGAGGTTGACGGCAGATAAGGACCGCAAGGCCCATCCAGTCTGCCCATTTTTTCTACCTTATGAATGTGCCACACATATAATGTTAAACATTAAAGCTTCAGACTCTAATCCCACTACATGCATTCAAAATTATAATTAACAATACAATTTCTGAATCTTGCCAATGTTATTAACTCCTCTTTAAGTCCCTCATAACCACCTCTCCCTCTCTTTTTCACCCTTTGTCTGGACTGGCTCTATTGACAACCTTTACTTATACTTCATTGTTTTTTTATCCGCTTTACTGGAACTGTCTTATTTTGTGTTAACTGCATATTTCAATTGTTGGTGATTCTTTATTTTGAAAGATGTACTCCTTATCCTACGAGCTTCCATGTACTGTTTTTTTATTGTGTGATATTTTCTGCAACTGTACATTTTTGTATACTTTTGAGTATGTTGTACAAGGGACCTCCTTGTAAATGAGCTTGCTCAACAGATTTTCATCCCTTCACAATTAACTGAACTGAACTAAAACATCAAAAACTAAGATAAATATCCCTGTTTTTTTGTAATTAAAAGTTTATTGGTTTTATCAACATTAACAGAAACAAACACAAGATTCAGTAATATGTCCCTATAACATATGGAAGATAACTAACAAAAGAAAACAAACCCTTCCCCACCCTCCCATCCCCAAGGACATTAATGTCTCCAGTAAATAATCGAGAATTAGCAAGGAAATTACCCTCCGCATGCCACCCCCCACCCACCCGAGCACCAAGAAAAGGAAACCTAGAAAGTTCTGGGATAAATATAAAAGGAAGAATCACAGGTAAAAGAGAACCTCCACCATAGCATATCTACCCTTCAACTTAATGAACAGACATAAGGATGTGCAAAGCTACTCATCTTCGTTGAAAATGATCATCACATTGGCGGAGATTTGCAATCTGCTTTTCGACTATAAGGGCCTGCATAAGCTCATGGTACCACTCTTTGTAAGAAGGCATGGACTTGTCTCTCCAGTGCCTCAGAATAATCACTTTAGCCCACCACAGAAATCAGGGCAATATGGACCCTACGTAGTCCAGATAGGGAAGGAGTATAATTCCCCTTCAAGCAAATCTGGGGTGAAGGTCTCATCTAGGCCCAGTAGAGGGTCCAAGGAGTCCTTCATTCTCATCCAGAAGGGGACCACCTTGGGACACTCCCACAGAATGTGTAATAAATGCCCGGTGTCTGAACCACAATGGGAGCAAGCTGGCGTTGTATCCCGACCCATCTTAAATAACTTGGTTTAATACATATCGTGCAAGATCCGATATTGGGTCCACCTATACCGGTCTCTATTAAGGAATTTATAGAGTTTACACCAAACAGAATGCCAGCGTTTAACATCTTGACGCCAGTTCAAGGCTTGCTGCCAGTGAAAGCAGACCCCTGAAAGTAAAGAGGGGTCTGGCACTCACAATTAAGAGTATATATATTAGCAACTGGATGGGGTTGGCCACCTGTAACCATAATCTTGGGACAGTATTTCACTCTTCCCCAACTCCCAAGGACTGTGGACAAAGTGGGATATTAGGGCATGGGAAAATTGCAAATTATTAAAGGTGTGAAGGACGGGAATTGAAAAAGCTTCTTGCAGGCACCTGTGAGAAAGAATCATCCCCTGCTCAGTGAGAGCAGACACTGGCACAATGCTCAAGTGAGGACAGCAGGAGGCCGGGATCAGTCTACCAGCAATACAAATATCGGGGTTTGTCAGCACAGGTTGGGCTAGAGACTTAGACCAGTCTAGTTGTAGAAACCCCCTCCATTTGCATATGTGCCTTAAAAGACCATATTAGAGGGGGTAAGCATAAGGCTGCTGGCATTCTAGAGGGTTTGGAGTACAAGAGGCTGGAAAGATGAATACCCACCTTGTGACAGAGCGAAACTTCAATTTTTAACCATAGGGGTTGACATCCCTCACCTCTGAGCCCAGTTAGAGCATTGCCCCAATGTGAGAACCTAACTCCATGTATCGCTAAATAAGAAATAAAAAAATTAGGAAGACGGAGGCTGCCCCTTTCTCTCAGGAGAGTTAATTTGTTATAAGCTGGGTGCATTGCCCCATCCTTCCAAAGGAATTGGTTCAGGAGCCACTGGATAGCTAAAAAACAAGTTTTGGGTAGACGAACTCTCAACATGCCTAAGGGATAAAGAAATCTTGGGAGAATGTTCATCTTGATAACATGGAGGTGACCCCAAAATGTCAGGGGTAAAGTGATCCATCTCCAAAGATCATTTTTAACATTAAGCAGCAGAGGGGGCAGATTTATAGAGACTAAATCAGTGAGGTGCCGCAGCAGGTGAATACCTAGATAGGCAAGAACTTTGGGCTCCCAAGACAAACCAAGATCTAAAATTTCCCTTTTGGAAACATACATATTCAACAGCATGAACTGTGTCTTATCGAGGTTTAACTTATACCCTGACAGGTTGGCGAAGATAGTAATCTCAGCCAACGCCGCCAGGATGGAAGAGACTGGATTTTCATGATGGAGAAGTAAGTTATCCACATAGGTGGACATCTTAACCCCCCCCCCAAAACCAGTATACCTTGGATGTCCCAAGCATTCTGTAGTCAGGATAAAAGGGGCTCCAAGTATAAGTTAAAAAGGAGAGGGGAAAGGGGACAGCCCTGCCTTGTCCCCCATTCCAAGCAAAAGGGGGGAAGAGGAGATCCGATTGTAGTGGAATTGAGCCGAGAGGTTACGATACATAATTTGGATCCAGTTACAAAAACTGGTAGGGATACCAAATTTTCTTAAGACTGTGAGCAGAAAAGGTCACAAAACACGGTCAAAAGCCCCAGGGAGATCAAAACCACAGGAATCTTACTCTCCTGGATGCAGAAATCAAATACAGGAGTTTCCGTAAATGGTCACTTGACAAGTGCCCAGTCATGAAGCCCACTTGAACAAGCGAAATTAACTTCTCCCCCATTGACTTTAGTCTGTTAGTGAGAATCTTTGCAAGGATCTTAAGATCTGAGTTGAGGAGAGAGATTATCCAGTAACTAGCTGGCAAAAGCTCATCCTTGCCCAGTTTCCAGATAAGGGTAATCCATGCTTCAGTGAAGGAAAAATCCTCCAGGCCTTTGGTGAGGAAAGAGTTGTATAATTGGGCGAGGAAGGATGAATGTTCCTCTCTGAAGATGATATAAAAATTGTTACAGAAAACATCTGGGCCTGGAGCTTTGTTCAGAGGAAGCTGGCGAATCACTGCTTGAACCTCGGAAATCTTAATGGGTTCTGCCAAAAAATCTCGTTGAGAGTTGGGGAGAATGGGAAGGGAAAGCTCATCCAAATAAGCAGAGATCTTCCCCTGGTCTTCCAGAGAGGAGGGGCTAGCTGTATAGAAGTCCTTATAAAAATCTCTAAAGGCCTCCGCAATGTCCCAAGACCGAGTAAGGATATCACTATCCGAACTAGACCTCAGGCGTACTGCCACCCTAGCTTCCTCCAGCTGGCGGAGTCTCCAGGGCAAAAATTTGCCTGCCCATTCCCCAGATTCTAAGTAATGAGACGGTGCAGGGAATGGCTAAATCAACCCTTTTGGCAAGAAGCTCGGCATATTTCTGGTGAAAAGCGTCCAGCTGATGCTTAACAGCGGAGGGGGAGTTCACGGAAAGATCCCTCTCTAGATGCCTAATAACTGATAAAAGCCTGTCCTCCTCCTCCTCCTGGACCTGGTGTCTTTTACACTCGGCCACCAGCTTAATACACTCACCCCGAGTAGTACACTTAAAGGCCCCCCATAGCCAATCAAACCTTGAGACAGACCCTGTATTTGCCTCCCAAACATTTCGAATAAAATCTCTCAGATGATGTACTCGGGTTGGGTCTTTCAAAAGCTGGGTACTGGCCTCAAAACTCATCTCTCTCTCCTCACCATCTTGGAGGACCTGAATTACCTCAATAGGGGCATGATCCAAAAGAACCTTCGGTAAGATATTAGCATGGCCAAACCAGGGAGGGAAATACTACTCGACAGAAAAAAATCAATACGGGAAAAAGTCCTGTGGGCAGAGGAGAAAAATGTATACTGCCTATCTTTGCGGTGCAAAAATTTCCAAGGATCAACTCAAAAAATCCCAGAATCCCCTTTGACCTGGAGACAGACCCTGCCTGGTAAGGTCAGACCTATTCAGATCATCCTGGTGAACTAAATTCCAGTCTCCCCTATGATGGTGGGCAACTTGTGAAAACAGGAGAGATGGGATGCAAGGTCAGAGAAAAAATTGGATAAATCAATATTTGGGCTGTAGACAGAATCCAGAATAACTGCTGAGGTGCCTAGGCAGCCCTGAACTAAAATAAAGTGGCTCTCAGGATCATAATATTCTTGGGTAAGAGTGGAACGCAGGGGTCGGTTAGTGGACATCTGTTTTAGATCCAAGCTTGATGTCACTGTGCACCCTGTGAGAACTCCGGGTTCATTTCAATGTGTAGCTGTACATGTGGGTCTGGGCACAGGCTACAGGATTCTCCTGATTTACCGCCCCCTGGAGTGGCAGGAGAATTCCTGCAGTAGGTAGCCGACTTCATCATCGGTGAAACATTGAAGTCCCCCAGATGTTTAGTTGTGGGGGATTTCAATGTTTCGGCTGACGGCGAATCCTCTAGGCTAGGTTATAACCTCCTCCAGATGATGCAATCTCTGGGCCTGTCACAGGAGGTTTCTTCCGTGACCCACCAGGGTGGCCACATGCTGGACCTGTTCTTCTCGATGGGGCTTGAGATTAATAACCTCAAGACTGATTAGGTCGCTTGGTCCAATCATTGCACAGTGGAGTTCTCGCTCAGGGCCCCAACTGACAGCCTTCCCTTTGCAGAGATGGTAAGATACCACCCTTTGAGGGGTTTGACCCCAGAGGGATTTCTGGTGGTGGTCAACCGATCTAATGTGGGTAGTGCATGTGAAAGGAGAACAGGTGAGGCAGTCACTGCATATAACAAGGCGATGTCTACCGCGCTCAACTCTCTCACACCATAGATACATAGATACATAGACAGTGTTGGCAGATTAGGGCCTATGGCCCACCCAGTCTGCCGATTTGAGCTTGTAAGTTCAGTTTATGTTTTCCTAGAAGTCTGTTACCCCTTACCCCTGACCTCCAGAATTCCTTTATGTCTATCCCATGCATTCTTAAATCCCGTGATTGTTTCAGCCCCCACCACTTCCTCTGGCAGGGTGTTCCACTTGTCCACCACCCATTCTGTGAAGAAATTCTTCCTCATGTTTCCTCTGAATCATCCTCCCTCCAACTTCATCCCATGCCCTCTAGTCCTGGAACATCTTTTTCACTTAAAAATAGTGTATTCCTGCACCCTGTTCCTCCCTGTAAGATACTTGTATGTCTCTATCATATCCTCTCTCTCCCTCCTCTCCTCCAGGGAGTACATGTTCAGTTCCTTCAACCTGTCTTCATAGGACTTGTGATGCAATCCATGCACCATCTTTGTTGCCCTCCTCTGAACCTTCTCTACCCTGTCTATGTCCTTACGTAGGTATGGTCTCCAGAACTGTACACTGTACTCCAGGTGGGGCCTCACTAGTGTCTTGTATAGCGGAATTATGACCTCCCTTTTTCTGCTGGTGATGCCCCTGCCTATACATCCCAGCATCCTATTTGCTTTACCTGCTGCCTTGTCACACTGTTTCCCTACCTTGAGGTCATCAGAGAAACAGAGATTATTTAAGCCACATGATTTTTGGACTCGTCCGAGATTTGAACCCAGGACCTCTCGCACCCAAAGCGAGAATCATACCCCTAGACCAACAAGCTGTTTACAGGCACCGGTCCATGTACAACCCAAATCCTCTCTCTTGAGGTCCCCATGGTTTGATGGGGGGCTCAAGGCAATGAAGATTATGGGTTGGAGGAAGACTGGGCTGGAGGTGGACAGACTGGCCCTGCGTTCCCACTACAGTGAGTACCAGAGGGCAATCACCTGTAAGAAGGAAGAGTTCCTGTCCAGGGAGATTGCTGCTGGGAAGAATTAACCAACTGTGCTTTTTTGAACTATGGACATGCTATTACATCCAGCCTGTCTACAGTCGAAAAAAGCCTTTTCGGAGCGCTTTATGCAAAGAGTTTGCTCAATTCTTCTCGGACAGGGTATCCACCATCCAGCAGGGAATTCCACCAGCGAGCCACTGTATGGCCAACAGTGATCATCTTGTGCATCCGGAGAGCACTCCACCTAGTTGGGGGATTTTTAAACTAGTGGAGGTGGCCAAGGTAATTGAGATTGCTTCCAAGCTAAAGCACACATTTTATGAACTGGACCCAGTGCTGACACATTTCTTGATGGGATGCACTGACTTCATTGGCCCATTGTTTGCCTAGATTATCTGGTGCTCTGTCAGAGTTTTTTTTTCCCTGATGCCTCAAAGGAGGTACTGGTGAGACCCCTTCTGAACAAACTATCATTAGACCCTGATGTCAAGGGGAATTACCATGCTGTCTCCAACCTTCCATTTTTAGGGAAGGTTGTTGAGAAGACTGTGGTGCAGAGCACCTTTAGGAGCACCTCGTGGCTTTTGATCTATACGAGCCTCTCCAGTCTGGGTTTCATGCGAGGCATAGCACAGAAACTGCGTTGGTTCAGGTGCATAATGACCTCCTCAGGGTAAGAGACAGAGGAGAGGGAACAATTCTCATTCTCCTTGATCTCTCCTCAGCCTTCAACACAGTAGACTATTGTGTGTTGCTCGACTGCCTGAGGGAATTTTGTGGACTCACTGGCACTGTCATCTGCTGGTTTGAGTCCTCTTTCATGAACAGGAAGCAATAGGTAGTGATGGGGAACTTCTCACCCTCCCCAAGCCTCCTGTCTTGTGGAGTACCTCAGGGTTTGGTCTTGTCACTAATGTTGTTTGCCGTGTATATGCTACCCCTGGGAGAGCTCACTAGGAAGTACAGTTTGGGTTTTCATTGCTATGCTTGTGACAGGGAGCCCCTGCCACTCTTGAGGACCAACCTTTTCTTAAATTTGTTGCAACAGTTTTTCTATTTCTTAGCCTAATCTATCCTTTACAATTCTAGTCCATAAGGTTGGCCACCTATGGGCACCCCCTTCCCTTTCTTGACTATGCTATAGTGTCCTCTTTAATTTTCCTTTTCCCTCTCAGGTCCTCATACAGGAAGGTTATTGTTGTGACCTCCAAACGTATGTAAAACAGGTTGTGTTCATCATTATTGGATTTAGCTATTGCACTATGTCATAAAATACCTTGATGTATGTACCTTATGTTTATGAAACCTGTAAATGTTGAAAATACCATGGCACTAGGTGTTTTTGATAATGGTAAAAAGTACCAGGTGACTATTATTTAAATTAAGTTAGTTGTGCTATTTAAAATGCATGTAAATTGCTGTAAACTGAACAAGTCTGAAATTTCATTGTGATTTCCATATATCCCATGATGCTTTGCATTATGGAAGTATGTATGATGTTGTATTTCTTTGAAACTTGATTTGTTGCCAATGCCCTTTGGGGTAACCCTTTTTCAGTGTTTCTGCACTGAGGTTCTTTGTTTTTAGCTTGTTTTTTTTTTTTTTTTTTTTGAGCCCCCACTACCCAAGCAAACGGAGCCTACATAGGAATGAAGGGTTTTCACTGAAAAGTGGATAGATCAGAGATCAGCATCAGTAGGTGCTGGCTAAGTGCAGAGAAAGGACATTCATAGTCTGTTGCTGCAAACTGATGTGCTGAAGAAGGAAAATGCTATTGCTGAAGCTTATTTTCTGTATTCTGAATAAACAACACACAGAGATTGTGTGCTGAACCTGAAGTTTGGTGTCTGGTCCATCTGTTATCCCACAACCTCTCCACAATGCTGATGATACCCAACTGTATCTCCCCTTTGCCCCTGGGACATCCAGCGTGGTGGAAGTGCTAAGCAACTGCCTTACTGAGATCAATGACTCTAGCTGGTTGTGACTGAGCCCTGATATGATCGAGGTACTGGTGGTGGAGCCAAACAAGGGGTGTGATGGGATGGACTGTGGCACAGCAACAGGACTATTCCTGGGGTCTGTGCCATTGAGGGCCTCCTCTAGGGTATGCAGTCTTGGTGTGACCTTCAACAGCGGATTGACATTTGAATCCCAGGTGTCATCTATTGTCCGGACCAGCTTCTACCATCTGAGGAATATCACCAGGATCAAACCCCTAGTTCCCCCATGGACCTCCCCACTTTAGTGCATGTCCTCATGATGTCAAATCTTGATTACTGTAATGCACTCTACTTTGGGGTCTCGAGAGATGCCCTCCACCAGCTGCAGCTAGTGCAGAATGCAGCTGCTAGGTTGTTGACGGGGCAATATAAATACTGCCACATCATCCCAGTGCTGTGTGAACTGCACTGGCTGCCAGTCAGGTGGAGGATCCTCTTTAAGGTGGGCTTGCTCACCTTTAAGGCCCTACATTGACTGGGCCCTGGCTATCTGTCAGACCTTCTCACACCTGCTGCTTCTGTCTGCTCCCTCCATTCCTGCTCCTCTAGAGGCCTCCTTGAGATTCCCAGGACAAGGCTGAAAACAGAGCTTTTAGTGTCACTGGCCCCATCCTGTGGAATTCACTTCCTCCAGCTGTAAGGGAGGCCCCTTCAGTTGAGCTATTCAAGGCCCGCCTCAAGATCTTTCTGTTTAGTCAGGCATTCACAAACACTGTCTTCTAGATCCTATTTTTGACATTACCACCTTTTTAGTAACTGTTTTTAAGTTCAGGAATTTTTCCATTCCCTGTGGCCTGGTTATTTATTATTGCTGTAATTTATTTACTCCAGTATTTATTTTATCCATTGTTTTGCATGTGTTTTACTTGTATGGCACCCAGAGTCTCTGGGATTGGGTGCCTAAAATAAAATTTCCCTTGCCTAAGCAGTAAAGCCGTGCCTCTTGCCACCAAAATGACAACACCCCCTTTCAATGTATGAGCCCCCGCACCAAAAATCTGTGCAACCCAACGCCTCCAAAACAACAGAATGCCATCTCGTTTCAGAGGAGTTTCTTGCAACATAACAATGTTGGGATTAACCAACAGTCAATGTTATTTTCCTAGATTTTTCTAAAGCATTCGACAGGGTCCCACATGGGGAACTAATGGATAACCTCATAGAACACAACATCCCGGGGAACAAAACTAGATGGATAGTTTCATGGCTCTCTGATAGAAAGCAGAGGATGTGCATTAGGGGAACATACTCCAAATGGTCAGGTGTGTCTAGTGGGGTGCCCCAGGGTTCGGCACTGGGGCCTTGCTTATTTAACATTGAACTGCAGTGTCAGTGGCTCAGTAGGTAGCACACTCGCCTCTGAGGCCGGGAGATCAGAGGGCTGTGGGTTCAGTTCCCACATCTTGCACTTGGGTTAATATCCCAGTACTGACACTGTAGTGCAGCATGAGAGGGGTGCTGCACTTCTGAGGTGCCATTTTTCAGATGAGATGTTAAACCGCGGTCCCATCTGCCTGGATTGGTGGTAGTTCAGGTGGATGTTAAAGATCCCATGGCACTTATCGAAAAGAGTAGGGGAATTTCCCCGATGTCCTGGCCAAATTTCCCTCATTCACTAAAAGATACCACCAGCAGCTTAATCTGGTTCAAGGTCAGTTGGTATTCATCTGTATCCCCCTCCCCTGGGTCGTGCCTGAAAATAGGCAGGATTTGTCTAGTGCACTTACCCGGTCAACCAAAAAAAAAAAACTAAACTAAACTAAAACATTATATTTCATCACTGATCTGTAAAGCTGAGGCATGGGTATCAAAATTTGCTGACGATACGAGGCTTGGTAGAATAGTTAACGGCACTGAGGAAGCTACCACATTGCAGGAGGCAATGTATGAGATGGAAGAGTGGTCAAAAAAATATGGCTTGTCCTATAACTCAGAAAAATGCATCGTAATGCATCTAGGAAGAGGAACTCTAAAAATACCATACAAGTTAAATGGAAATATCCTTAGAACGGAGACAGATGAAAGGGATTTACCCATGATTTTAACTTTAAACAACACAACAATATGACAGTCAAAAAAGCTAGGAGTATTTTGCATTGTATCATAAGACACATCAAGAATAGGGATAGACAAGTAATCATGCCACTGTATACATCATTGGTGAGACCCCATTTGGAGTACTGTGCACAACTCTGGTCCCCGGGAGCTAAAGCACAGATACATGCTTCAGAAAAGATACAAAGGGAGGCCAAGCACCTGATTCCGGATATGGAAGACATGGGCTACAAGAAGAGGCTGGCACAGCTGGGTATGTACTCCCTGGCATTCAGGAGACTGAGGGGAGACATGTGCCTGGTGTATAGAGCAACACAGGAGTCAGATTTGAGAGAACAACTCGGCTTAAACATCAGGGTAAAAGGGTACAGCCCCAGAACCCACACTGTACAAATATTAGGAGAGAGATTTAATACAAATGGCAGGAAACACTGATTTAGCATTGGAGTGGTTAAGCTATGGAACAGCCTCCCAGCTGAGGTGGTGAAGAGTGATAGCATGTCAAAGTTCAAGACACTACTTGACAATTACTTGGTATAAAATAAAATCCAGGGATATAGTTAGATTGAGCTCCATGGACTTCGGTCTACTATGCTCTGCTAAAACCTATGTAACCTTTCAAGATGGTTTAGAATCATATACCTCTTGTTTGTTCTGGGCCCCCTTAATGTTCCACAATACAAATTTATAGCTTATGCTCATTCTTAAGAATACGTTCAAGGGATATTGTGAGAAGAGCAAACATAATAAGTCCCATACAACGGTGCTGTGGGGTGTCCCCCACTCCCTAAACAACTCCACCTCCCCAGCCCTCGTCCCCCACCAACATCCCCTCACGCCCAAAAAAAAAAACATGAGAAAGAGAAAAAAACTCCCCCAGTCCTAACGACTGCACTCCACTACTCTACCTGTCTGTGATACAAAAAGGGCTGCCCTATTCAACTCCCCGCCCCCCCATGAAAGCTACGAAAAGAAATAAGAAGGCTACAACCAGGGTGTTCTCTACAAAAAATGCACCCCTCTGACTCCATCTTCCCCGCCCGAGACACTTGCCTCAGCATAACTACCTATAGCCAACTACGCGGTAAGTCACATTATAATACCCCACAACTATAATTATCAACTCATACTATCTTATCTACAGTATATGAAGAACAGTAACTATATATTATCAGAACAGATAGTATAGAAGAAACAAACCCCTGCAAAAGGTTCTAGTGTGGAAAATGAACCCTGCTGGGAGGGTACTAGCACCTAAAAGACTATAAAAATCCAACTTGAAATAAGCACAAACACAGCAAACCAGGCATTGAAAACAGCCGAGATCACAAAAAAACAACAATACTAATGTAACCCCCTTACCACTTTTCTTAGCTGGGACCTCACCAAAAAAAAAGAACCAGTTCCCTATTCATGGCATGCAGTTTGCTCTTGGCAGAATTATGCAAATGGTACCACCCCTAGTGTTGGAGTGTATACCAGGCTCACTATCTAGAGGATGAAGGGTGGGGGTACATACCAAAAATTAACCTTTGTATTTACCACCAGGTCCGGGGGAGATGATGCTAGGTGTATGCTAGACCGAACTGTTGAGGCACACCAATAACGTTCACACAGAAGCAATAAGCCGAATGTCCAAAGCAATAGCTGGGATTTTGCAGTACGGCCTTATTTACAAATATTACTTAAAGCAACAGTGGTCCCCAAAGGTTTGTCATTGCAATACAGGCACAATCTCTTTTGCAGGACACTTTGCTAGGCAGTACAATTTTCCACAAAAACATCTCTATCCCTCTTCCAAAGTGTATTCTGTGGGCTGTGCCAAACACCTTAAATATTTCCAAAACACATTTCCATTTCTAAAGTGTATATCTGTGGGATGTGCCACACACTTTAAAATATCCTCCTAGTGCTTAACCTGCCCAGGGGAAACCTGGTGCCCATTCATGAACCAATTAGCCCTGCTTGAAACTCCAGCTGAGAGTCCACCCACCCTTTGCCCCAACCAGCCTCTGCCATTTCTTCAGGGTTACACCAAAAGAGTCTTCAATCCCCCACTGAATTGCTAAAGACTCCCAGCTTTAACTTTAAATTCAGCACAGTTGTGGTAAAAGGCATCCTGACCAGTGTGATCTAGCCTTATCTAGAGCACACACACCTCAGACAACTCCCTAAGAGAACAGTCACAACGTCTGTATTTACAGATGTGTTGCTCCTTCCTCCCAGTCATGGAAAGAAAAAAAGAAAGGCACCATTTCCTGTCTAGTAGCTTGTCAGATTCTACTCATTGTTCTCCTTTAAGGCAGCTGTAAACTTAAGGACCTTCAGGGGATTGCCCCATGGATCCACAAGACACTGCAGTCCCTCTTACTCCCCCTGGGGTGAAACTAAGAGTCCAGCAGACAAACTGTCTCCACCACTTCAAAGGCAAACCAAGGATTTTATCAAACTAGGGTGAGAAATGACCAGGGCTCCCTTTTCAGAGCCCCACTGGCAGACTTCTTGTCACTCTGACACTCTAATTCAGACTAACTGCCAAACATACTAAGCTTCCCCTGAACAGCTGACTCTAAAATGGTTATGTTGCTGTGAGAGTTCTAAATGACAATCATCCCTCTCTCAGGCTAGCTGAGTAAACAATGATGTCATTATGTAGAAAGCTCCTAATGAGCTCCCCACCAGCTGCCTTTTCCTACCTGCCAAATGCTAGTACTAATGGGATTCTAGTAACCCCAGGAGACTGGGTGGTTACACTAAGAAAAAATGCTATTGTATATAATGATATGGAGGGCTATGCACACCCCAATCAGGGCTCCCCAAAGTCCATTGAGAAAGGCCATAATGACCTATTAGTCCAGTAAAACAAGCTTGCTAAGTTGCCAGATGAGCTCTGTTGGAATAAGGCTCTGCAGACAAATATCAGTGTGCTATCCATCCAGCAAGGGGCCTCTGCATAGCCGCCAGTTACCACTGTAGGATCCTCAAAGACCCAGACAAATGTACCACAATTCTTCCGTATGGTAGTAAGTAAAGCAAGGATGGGATAATCCAGAACGCTCAGTCATGGAGGGCCCGATGCTTTTACTCAGTACTAATAAATAAGGAAAATCCGCTTTGGGCTACTCCAGCACTCCAGGAAACAGACTGGCAAATATCCCAGCCTGTCAGCACAGTGGTAGTGCTACTGCGCACGATGCCAGTGTCCCAGGTTAGGAAATGTGCAATGTTAAACATCAAAACTAAGGTAAATATGCCCACCTGACAGAACAGCGGGAGTGCTACTGCGCACAATGCCAGTGTCCCAGGTTAGGGAACGTACAATGATAAACATCAAAAACTAAGGTAAATATATCAGCCTGTCTGTACAACGGGGGAGTGCTACCACTTGCAATGCCAGTGTCCCCGGTTAGGGAATGTACAATGTTAAACATCAAAAACGGGATCTAGGGGTATTAGTCACAAATAAACTATCCTTTGATGTACGCACCAGGGCTTTTGTTAAGAAATATCACAAAATTGTAGGGTGTATTTTCAAACATATAAAGAGTAGAGAACCAGGAGTTATAGTTCCATTGTACGCATTATTGGTTAGACCACATTTGGGGTACTGCTCCCCATTCTGTGCACCGCAGAACATGGGTTGTAAAAAAAAGAACTGAAAATGTCCAGAGAAAGACAACCCAAAAAATCAAAGATCTGAAACACATTAACTACGGGGGACAGGCTACATCGGCTTGGTCTATATTCACTAGAATATGGAGGATTGAGAGGAGACCAGTGTCTAGTGGTCAGGTCAACTAAGAACAAAGACACACGGGAAGCCATTCCCTTATTAAACATCCAAATACTAGAAACACAAGATCACACTATTTAACATTAAGGGGAGATGTCAAGACAACTAAGAGAAACAATTGCTTCACTCATAGGTTTGTCAGCTTTTGGAACTCTCTGCCAGAGGAAGTTGTAAATAGTGGTACTATGGAACATTTTAAAATATCACTAGATAGATACATGGGCAAAGAAAAGTGTAGATTCTACCACTGAGAAGTGGCGAGTTGTATATAGGTCTACGACCTCGTACACTCGAACAAACACCTTTGAACCTATAAAAACTGGGGTAAATATCTCAGCCTGTCAGCACAGCGGGAGTGCTACTGCTAGTGATGCCAGTGTCCCAGGTTAGGGAATGTAAAATGTTAAACATCAAAAACTAAGGTAAATATCCCAGCCCGTCAGCAGAGCGGTAGTGCTACTACACACAGTGCCAATGTCCCAGGTTAGGGAATGTACAGCGTTACACATCAAAAACTAAGGTAAATATCCCAGCCCGTCAGCACTGCAGTAGTGCTACCACATGAAATGCCAGTGTCCCGTGTTATAGAACATACAATGTTAAACATGAAAAGCTAAGGTAAATATGCCAGCACAGCGGTAGTGAAACAGCTTGTGATGCCAGTGTGTATGTACAATGTTAAACAACAAAAACGAAGGTAAATATGCCAGCCCATAAGCACAGTGGGAGTGCTACTGCTCATGATGCCAGTGTCCCAAGTTATCGAACGTACAATGTTAACCATCAAAAACTGAGGTAAATATCTCAGGCTGTCAGCACAGCAGGAGTGCTACTGCTTGTGATGACAGTGTCCTGGGTTAGGGAACGTACAATGTTAAACATCAAAAACTAAGGTAAATAGCTGGCCAGATGGTGCTGGAGGTTGAGGCGCTGAATGCCACACTTCGCGCCAAGCCGGCAACCTGGGTTTGGGAATGAGATCAGGATGCTGGGGGTTGACAGGGATGAGAGAGGACTGAGCATCGGGGACTGCTCCTCTCTTGGGGAGGGAGGAGGGAGGGATTGCCATGCTGCCTGTTGATCAACACCTCTGGTGGGGCTGGGGGGCAATACAGGATGGGAGGGCAGGCATCTGGCAGGTGAGGCATGAGGGTGCTATCATGCAAGAGCTCACGCTAAATGTCAGAAGGGAGGGAGGACAAGAAAAACAATAAAATCAGTGGCTAGGGACTCCGTGATGCCTCAACCCTCGCATCTCGCCAGTCCGCCGCCACTGCCTTCCCCATATCTGAATTGTGCTCTAGGAGGGTGGAGGAGCTCCCTTCCAGGCCCCACCATGGGGGATAATCTGTGGGGGGGTCTAAGGGTTGGTTGTGTGGCAGTTGGGTTCGCAGACTGCCGGAACAAGGCAGAGATACTGCCCTGGCGCATCCGAAGGAGGATAAAATTAAAAAAAAAAAAAAACTAAAGTAAATATAACAGCCTGTCAGCACAGTGGTAGTGCTACTGCTCACGATGCCAGTGTCCCAGGTTAGGGAAAGTACAATGTTAAACATCAAAAACTAAGGTAAATATGTCAGCCTGTCAGTACAGCTGTAGTGCTACTGCACACAGTGCCAATGTCCCAGGTTAGGGAACGCAGAATGTTAAACATCAAAAACTAAGGTAAATATACCAGCCTGTCAGAACAGCGGGAGTGCTACTGCACGCGCTGCCAGTGTCCTGGGTTATCGAACGTATAATGCTAAACATCAAAAACTAAGGCAAATATCCTAGCTTGCTAGTGGTAGTGCTACTGCACGTGATGCCAGTGTCCCTGGTGGTTACAGAACATGCAATGTTAAACATCAAAAACTAAGGTAACTACGCCAACCCACCAGCACAGCGGTAGTACAACTGCTCGTAATACCAGTGTCCCTAGTTATAAATCGTACAATGTTAAACATCAAAAACTAAGGTTAATATGCCAGCTCGCCCGTACAGCAGTAGTCCTACTACACATGATGCCAGTCTCCTGAGTTAGGGAACATACAATGCTAACCATTGTAACCCCTACCAAACTGGGTGCTTACCTGTAGCCCACAGCTCCCGATTCTGCTCTCCTTCCAGGCACCTACCGAAATGCCTATTTTTTTTTTGTAGCCCTGAGTCCTTATAGTGGCCCTGGTGCCCCAGTTTCAAGTCCAGAGTAATTCTGAGCCCTGCGGGGCTCCAAAGATCCAGACCACCCACACTGCCAAAGCAAGCCAGTGCAGTGGGGATCGTGTAGGTGCCAGTGGCACCTTTAATCTAGTCACCGCTCGCCTCCTGGTCGATCAAGGGAGAAATTCAGCTGTCCCGGTGTCCCCACCTGATCAGTGGGACCCAGTGACCATGGACAGAGCCAAGAGAGACCATTTTTCTAAACATTTAGAGAGATCAATAAGGTATTCATGATCTGGGCTCATGAATATTAATGAGCCAGAGCCCCGATTGCATTAATATTCATGAGGGTGCTTCTGCCCTCAGGGAAGTGGTATTTCGGCCACGGACAACAAAGAAAAATGAAATTTAAATACCTGTAAATTTTCTTTCTCTGACGGCTGGTCTCCGGGCTTCCATACAAATGGGCTGTACCTCCTGATGCAGATATGCAGGCAGGAACTAAGCTCTGCAGCTGGGGACATCCAGCCCTCCACTCCCTGTTTCCATTAGTTCTTCCAAAAGCAGTCCAAATGTGGCAATACTACACGAACTTGGAAACAAAAAATAAGAAAATTAAGCCATTCATGGCCAATTGTCAGTGGCTCAGTAGGTACCACACTCACCTCTGAGGCCGGGAGATCAGAGGGCTGTGGGTTCAGTTCCCACATCTGGCAGTTGGGTTAATATCCCAGTACTGACACTGTAGTGCAGCATGAGAGGGGGTGCTGCACATCTGAGGTGCCGCCTTTCGGATGAGATGTTAAACAGAGATCCCATCTGCCTGGATTGGTGGTAGTTCAGGTAGATGTTAAAGATCCCATGGCACTTATCAAAAAGAGTAGGGGAATTTTTTATTTGAAACCAAACCATACATCAATAAAGAAAACAACAGAAAAAAAAACGTAGGAAAAAATAAGAACAACATAATTCCTGAACAGAAATCATAACTCCTGAGGAACTGCTAAACAGTCAGACAGAAAGAAAATATTTTACAGCAGTCATAAAAGCCAAATAATATTTTTCCAGAAACTAAGGAAAACTTGATTATCCAAGGTTCACTGTTCAAAACTCTTTTGCTTTCCTAACGCCAATTCTATACGATGAATAATAACACTATTTGGAAGAAGGGTGTGTTGCAAGGAGAACTGACATCTGGCTTGCCATAAATGATATTTAATACATGCAAAAATCACATTCAATGTACTTGGATGATACCTCCTTAAAAAACCAGAATAATCCCCCAAAATCAAGCTCTGGTATGTAATGTGTCTTAACACACTCCAGCCCCACCGAATGGCCAAGTCCGACCAAAAGGAGGTAACATAGGGACAGAGTAAAAGGAAATGTTCCAATGTTTCAATCTGTTCAACACAGCCTGATCTTAGACACACTCTGTCTGTAATTGGTTTATGTTTTAAGTTACCCCAGACACCCAGCTTCCCATGACAACAAAGCCATTGTACATCCCACATATTAGGAGGTACCCTATGGTCCATTAATAGACGAAGGGCCCGTGAGAGATTAGTAGGGGTACAAAAAGGGAAATCCACTTGAACATAGAAAAAATTCCTCATAATTTCCAAATAAAAGTCCTTTCTTGGCACCTCATGTAATTGTGCTTTACCCAATTTCCATTCCCACAGTTTTCTAACTGCAGAGTCAGCATAGGAAGGTGCTGCCGTTGCCATATTCTTTTTAGGAACACCCCCACCCTCCCAATGGGACAAAAAAGGAGAAAACAACAACTGAGTCCATGCCGACCACGGATGATCCTTAGGCATGACCTTCGTCTGAAAAGAAGCAATCATGAAAAAGGAATGATAAAACATGATAGGGTTTATCATCCCTAGTCGCCCTTGATTCAACTTTAAATAAGTAAAAGCACGTTTAATCGGGTTCAAACGACTACCCCACACCATCTGAAAAAAACAACTATATAATCTTGTTTCTAAGGAAATTGGCACTGGAAAAACTGCACATACATGTAAAAAAAATGGGTAATAAAAATTTCTTAATAATCAATACCTGCTTCTTTTTTGAGAAAAGCCAGGATTTCCATTGTTGTACCTTCCGTTCTCCTGGAACAAGATACTTCTCCCAGTTGGAAAAGGCTAAATCCCCTCTTCCAAAAAGGAGACCCAAAATGGTAAGGGAATCAGAGACTAAAATACCCCCGACATCATGAAGACCTGGAGCATCTCCAATAGCCAAACATTTACATTTCCCATAATTCAGCTTAGTGCCATTTAAGGCTGAAAAACGGGTAACCACTTGTAGTGCCTCTAACCCAGAAGAGGCATCTTCCACCAATAAACAAATATCATCCGCATATGCAGAAATTTTTGGGGCAGGTAAAGTAAGTGAAGGGGATAAACTCTGAATAGACCTGTTATATTCAATCTCCCGTAAAAGAGGGTCCAAAACAAAAGCATACAATAAAGGGCTGACAGGACAACCCTGCCGAACCCCGCACTTCAACAGAAGTTCTGGGCCTAAGTAATTATTAATAAGCGGGCAAGAGCCTGCCTGGGTGTATAAAGTGCTAAGGAACTGCATAAAAACCCTAGGGAACCCATATCGCCTTAAGACTTGAAAAAGAAAATCATGGGATACAGAATCAAAAGCTTTTGCTTGATCCAGGGCCAAAATGAAACCTGATAGCTTTTTTTGTGATCCGAATTCACACACATCTCGCAAAAGTTTCAAATTCTGTTGAATGGAACGGTGAGGGATAGAACATGTCTGTGCCAGATGCAGCACACCTTGCGCCACCACCTGAAGCCGTTTACACAATATGGTAGAAAGAATCTTATAATCGGTATTAAGGAGACTACTAGGCCTCCAATTACCGAAATCTGAAGCATCGCCATTTTTAAAAATAAATGTTAGAATGGCCAAATTAAACTTCGATTCACCGAAACCAAAATGAAGAATATCATTAAAGACAGCTGTCAATATGACACAGATATCTTCCAGAAAAACTTTATAAAATTCATTCGTCAATCCATCTACGCCTGGTGAAACCCCAGTACGGAGTGAGCCAATAACTGCATGCACCTCCAGTGAGGTAATGGGCCCCTGTAGTAGATCAGCATCAGCTTGGGAAATAGCAGGGACTGGAAAATGCAGAACATCCTCCCAAGATGCAGTCGGAATAAATTCCACACCAAACTGTGAGGAAATCTGACTTTCAGCAACCGCCAGCATTTCTGCTAAGGAAGTTTTCAAACTACCAAAAGAATCCCGAAGCCCTATCATAAGCCTCTTCTCAATCTTATGTTTACATGCCATGTACAGGTCCTGAAAGGGTTGCTTTTGGGTACCAAATTTCAGTCCAGCGTGAAGCGAAGCAGCCCTCTGATATTGATACTGCAGCATATTTTGTTTAGCAAACTTCAGCTGAGACTGAACCTCCAAATCCCGAGACTGGGAATGTGACTGTAATTTATAATATTGATTCCTGAAATCTAAATATTGTAAATATTCCGAAGAACATTTCTGTTTACCATAAGCAATAAAAAAATCCTTTAGTGCTAACTTGGTGTCTGTCCACCATGTAATCCAATCAGAAAAAAACACAGCCACTGATTTCCTAAAGATCATGAAATCCTTCAGCTGGGCCAAAAAAACAGCCTCAGACAATAAGAGGGAACTTAGCATCCATCTACTAGCAAAAGCAGGAAAATAAGCAGGAATTTGATGTAAACTGGGTTTACCATGTAAAACCCTATGGTCCGAAAAATCACAAGGCAAAACTGAACAAACCAAAGGGACTAAATATTGAGAAAGAAAAAGATAGTCAATTCTAGTTTGAAAAGAAGCCCGTCTGTAAGTAAAGCCAGGAGAGGTATGTAGACCCCTGAAAGCATCTTTCAGTTTAGCTACCGCAACCGTCTGTGAAAGAGCATGAGAATCACAATACGTTTTTTGCTGAGTATCATTTTTAATCCGAGAATCCAAACTACAATTCATATCCCCCCCAAACCACATGTTTAGAGGTGAATGAATAAATAAGGTTTTATTTGGTTAAATAAAGCAATACGAGATGTCTTCGTTTGAGGAGCATAGGTGTTAATCAATCGAAAACTAAAGCCGTGCAATAAACAGTCCAAAAGTAACACTCGGCCAGGCTGAATATCAACTAACCTTGTGACATGAACCGAAGGGGTGTGAAAACAGAATGCCCACCCCATCCGCAGCCTCTTCCCCAAATGACCAAAAAGAAGGGCCATCCCACCAGAGTTTTTTAACTTGAGTCACCTCAAGCAAAGAAGATAAATGCGTCTCCTGTAAAAAGATGACATCGACATTGAAATCCCTACACTGCTGTAGGCAGATTAAGCGTCTCCTGAAACTCTTAGTGCTACAACAATTAAGAGATACAATGTTCAAACAGGCCATAAAAAAAACAAAGGTGGTGAAATCAGGGTTTATCTTTTCGCTTTCTACCCTTTTTCTTTTTCCCCTCCAACAACTCTGTACCCCCATCATCCTCAATTTCCATGCTGGAAGCCTCATCAGATTTCAGCAACTCAGTACCAACCTCACCCTCGAGGTCAGATAAAGCTGAAAAAGAATTCTGGAGAGGGCAGACCCCTCCCATCCCCACCGTGCGACTACTGGCCCTTGTAACCCTCCTAGGAGGTTGGAAAAGAGCGTCTGAAGCAGGCCCCACCACAGGAGTCTCTACAGGAGGATGTAAAACAGAGTGCTCAGAGCTGTGTGAAGGGGGGGGACCGAAGTCTGCTGTGGAGCCAAAAGTGCTGATTGATCCCCAGTATTTTCTACTTCACAATGGTTTGCAACTGGGTCTGCATGGACCATCGCCTGACCTCTACCAGCAGTAGACACAGTCTCCCTACTCTGAGGAGGGGCCCGATGAGACTGGCCTCTACTCTGAGCCTGGGATATCAATTCCTCTTTATTCAAACCACCCTGTTTATTCTGGCCAGCCCATGGACATTGATGAAATGCATGGCCAGACTCCTCACAGAGATTACATCGAAACATATTTCTACATACCTCACTATCATGATCAAATTCCCCACATAGTGCACATTTAACTTTGTCACATGCACTGCTTAAATGTCTTCGGCTACCACACCAATAACATGCTTTAGGTTGTCCCGGATAGAAACACACTCCCCGGTCTTTACCCAAAAAAAAGCTATTTGGAACATGTAGGATTTCATTATTTATCACATGTAATTTAACCTTGAAACACCATGCCCTAGTCCAAATCCCTTCAGTATCCAAAATTGGCTCAGGAGGGCCCAGAACCATACATTTATGCTCCAGCCAGTACAAAATATCCCCCACATTAACCCCCTCATTCCGAAACATCATGTTAACAGTTTTAAATAAAGGTTTAGTGATGGGAATAGCCCAGAAAGGTAGCCATAGGGGCAAGGATTTACAACTTTCATATTTAAGCCAAAACTTATCCAAACCAGCTACCTGTTTGAAGCTAACATCAAACGTATCCTCCCCCTGAATGTTAATCAAAGCATAAATATCCACAGGAAGAAATTGCATTGAGTCCAATAATAGTTTCCTTGCCACATAAAGCCAATCCGGGTGCTCAGGTAAACCACCCCTATAGCGGAGACGGACCGCATTCCTTCTCGGGGCCTGCTCCAATTTATTACGTTTGAAGAGGTCTGCAAAACGAGGACCCTTCCAAGTCTCCTGCTCCTCTTGCAATCACACAGAGGGACGTCACAATGGAATATCCACCCTGCCCCCAAAACACTGTCAGAGTGAGCACTCCCAGGTATATCAGAAGGCCTTCCCAACATAGACTCAGTTCCCAAACCAGACGACTCACCCTCCTTCATAATCTTTCAGGGGGGACCTGATTCCTTTGGCAAAAAGGACAGTCAGGTGGGATCCGGAATCCATCGCCCATTCGGTTGCTGCATCCACCCAGCTTGTGACAAAGCAACCTCCTCGGACCAGTCTGGAACAGAAACAGACTCCATCATTGCACCGCCCGTGCGTCTCTCCTTCTCAGCCGACTCGACCACTTCCTCATCCACTGACGCTACCTTCGCGATATCTGAGGGTTCTGACTGCTCTGCAGTCCGTAGTGAATCCGGCATCGCAAGGGGACCGCAATCCCCATCAAGCACCATCCCTGAAGAAGCCAAAATGGTGAAGTCATCCTGCCGCTCGACTCCCGAAACAACAACATCATCCTCCTCACAACTCCCGATTGCACGCTGAGTAGCCTGCAGTACTCCAGAATACGACTCTGTGGTAAGCTCCGTGGCAGGTGCCGCCTGCATCCTGGACTCAGAACGTTCCCTCTGGACAGCCTCTGTCTGCACGTCCTCCTCCATCGCAATCCACACTCAGACTGTGAGTAGGGGAATTTCCCCGGTGTCCTGGCCAAATTTCCCTCATTCACTAAAAAAAATACCACCAACAGCTTAATCTGGTTCAAGGTCAGTTGGCATTCATCTGTATCCCCCTCCCCTGGGTCGTGCCTGAAAATAGGCAGGATTTGTCTAGTGCACTTACCCGGTCAACAAAAACTAAATAAAATAAATAAATAAATTGGCCAACTTTATACATTCTGGGGAGGAAGCAGAAGCCTGGATACCAGCCATCAGAGAAAGAAAATTTACAGGTATTTAAATTTTATTTTCTCCCTCCTAGGCTGGTCTCCAGGCTTCCATACAAATGGGATATCCAAAAGCAGTACATCCCCAGATATCCAAGTGGGAAGAGTGTAAGTGCCTTTAAGGGTCCACCACCACCTGATGAACTCGGCGGTCAAAGGACGCCTCCGCAGAGGCCCGCTAATCCAGTCTGTAAAATTTTGTGAACGTGTGAATGGATGACCAAGTGGCAGCCCTGCATAGGTCTGCTGGAGATGCTTCTCTGAAGTCCGCCCACAAAGCTGTCATAGCCCGAGTAGAATGGGCCCTCACTGGGCCAGGCAAGGTTACTCCAGCCTAATCATAAGCAGTGGTGATGACAGAATGGATCCATCTGGCTATTGAGTCCTTCAAACCTTTTTTACCCATATTCTGACCTGTAGTTAGGATGAACAAACTGGAAGTTTTTAGACTAGAATCAGTTCACTTAATATACATTTTCACTGCTCTTCTTGGATCCAGCATGTAAAATTCACTTTCCTTTTCATTTTTTTGGGTGTGGGCAGAAGGAAAGCAGAATCAAATCTTGGTTGCAATGGAATGGAGACATAACTTTTGGTAAAAAGCCTGGATCTGTTTGGAGCACCACAGAGTCCTGATGAAGCACATTATATGGCTCTTTGGTGGATAAGGCTTCTAGTTTGCTGATTCTCCTGGCTGAAATAATAGCTATGAGAAAACCGACCTTCACTGTAAGATGCATGAGGGATGGCTCCCTGAGAGGCTCAAATGGAGCCTTGGTCAAAGCTTTGAGAACCAGATTAAGACTCCAAGGTGGTACCACTGGCTTGATTGGAGGGTGCTTTAATGTTGCTGCCCTTAGAAACCTCCTGACATGGGGATGTGAACCCAATGAGTCATGTGTAGGGAAACAGCCAGAGTAGATATTAGTCTAGGAGACTGGGATCTTGTTTTCATGCAACTATTTTCAGTCATTAAAAAATGGGGAATTAATTACTGAAAACATGTGAAGTAATAAAGAAAATGGGACAGAGTTGAATAACATCTTACTTTTTCAAAGTTTTCCCAATGCTGTCAGGGGGTCTTTAATGATAAAAAGAAGTAGCACCTTTCTTCTGACCGGACTGATGTAAATGATGACAGTCAGTGTTTTGGGATATGTTAGGTGTCCCCAGGAGCAAGGTGTGCTCCTTTGCTGGCTAGAGAGTAGGCTGTTAACAAAAAGATAAACAAAAAAAAACCCAACAGATCAGACACTCTACCAATGAGACACATTATAGTGCAGCCTATTAGAAGAGGAAGGGAGACACTCGGTTCCTGTAGGACCTGGGAGGGTGGAGTGGTTCACCAGATTATATTTTTTATTTACTGATTTAAAAACCAAAATGGGCATCTTTCTCCAAAGTGGACTGAGGCAAATGATACTGTCAAGAGATGAAGAGCTGTCCGCAGGAGCAAGGTGTTCCTTTGCTGGCCCAGAGTGTAGGCTCTTATAAAAAAATACAAAGAAAGAAATGTCAGGAGAAGACTGAAACTTGGTTCCAGTGGAACCATAAGAGGATGGAGGGGCTCTCCAGATGGTAATTTTATTTATAAAAGGAAAAAAAAGGTAGAATCTTTCTCACAACCAGACTGATGTAAATGATGCTGGTTGTGAGATGCAGAGGTGTCCCCAGGAGCCAGGTGTGCTCTTTTGGTGGCCAGTGAGCAGGCTATATACTCAACGTCTTGAATTCCTGAGCTGTTACATCATAGCTCATGCTGGGTAACAACATCTCTGTAGCACACTATACTTGTCCAGCCTGCACACACCACAGGCCGTGGTGTCAATGTGTTTGTGATTATTTGTGCTAGGCCAATTGGGGGGTTACTAGTACAAGGTCACTGGCTTTAGCATCATGGATTTTACTATTTTGTTTGTTTTTAATTTTTGTTAGATTAGCCTGACAAGTTAATTTGTTTGCCTTACATTTAGAAATCCTGGCATCTGTTCATGCCATTGTAGTATCGACATGTTACTAGTTGTAGTTGATTGATGACATCCATAAACCAGAAGGAGCTTTTTTTATCAGACATATTGACCATAATAGTTTGTTTTTACTGGCATTTTGAAATCACCATTGTGAGATAAAATCGCACAGCTTTAAAAGGTAGCCCGTGACGTGGGCGCATGTAGAAGGGCGCCATCCTTAACGGCAATGCCTTCAGGGTGAAATCCCGAATGGTGATGGGGAGGGTAGGGTGACTGGATGTGGGGCTGGGTGAATTGAGTGACAGGATGTCGCTATATATACACACACGCGGGGGGGAGCAAGCACAGCAAGTGTGGGCTAGGAGGGGCGGAGGGAATGTAGGGGGTGGCACTGCGGTGGGTTGCTGAGCTGTGCCATGGCATCGGGGGTTGGCCTACAGCTGGGGTGGGTGAGGTACCGGGTTCGGGTCCGGGTGCTGGTGCGATTTTATTGCGCCCGGCCTGAAACTTTATTTTCATGCTTTCACCCCCGACATGCACCCCCATGGAGTTGAGAACTTTTAGTAGGGTTGGGGCACAGCCCCCACAGAAAGCATGATATTCTAAGTCCCCGGCACCATTGTTCCATGCATCAAGGGTGTCAGAGTGCCAAAAAGGTTTTCGCCACTCTGACTTCGCGATAATGGTGATCGCCTTTAGGCAGTCGCCGTTATCACATGGAACTGCTTTAAAATGTTGTTAGAGCATATAAATCTCTGTGGTGTATGCCTTCCTTTCTATGGTACAAAAGGAGGCAGTTTTCAAACAGCTCACAAGCTTCCAGTGGGTCTGCCAAGCGTTTATCACACCAGGACAATCACCTCTCTGCTCACCCCAAGACAATTGCAGTCCCCTAATACAATATTATTAGCAAGGCCCCCATTTTTCTGCAGCAATTTGGGTCTAAATTCTGCAGCAAGTCCTCCTGTTGCCGTAGAACTTCTGCAGCATTAGTTTCCTATTTCTGTGGAAATCCTGCAGCAGCAGTTGGGGGGTTTGGCAGCAGTCAGCAACCCCCAACCCAGCACCCAGGTAGGGTAAAAATGTTAGTTTTTGGGCTAAGATGCACAAACCAGAGCAGGTTGTCAATTAACTCCTGAATTCTTAGTATTAGAAAGTAAAAAGCCACCCCATCCATCTTAGCCCCATCACCCTCCCCAGCCCAGCCTGAGAGTCCCCAGGGTCACCCCACCCCATCCATCCCAGCCCCATCACCCTCCCCAGCCCAGCCTGAGAGTCCCCAGGGCCACAACATTTGAGTGAGTAATATTTTTATTGGCTACCTCATTGCGCAGTGCTCCTCATTCCTTCAGTTTTATTTTGCTTTATCTCCTCATCCACTCGACCCCATTGGTCCGATCTACACATGGTCAGCCCCATCACACACCTTGGGACTCACCTCATTCCCTAACACCTCTGGCCTACCCACCAGGGATGGGGCTGCCAGGGTGTCCCTTCCCCCAGATGGAGACTGAATGAGAGAGACAGCCTGGTCAGTGGTGCTGGGTCTGCAACATTGGAGTGGATGTTATCATGTACCAGTGAAACCTTCATTTTCTTGTTTTTTCCCTGGGAGGCATGTCATGCAATGACATTGGGGTGGCACGCTGAACATCTGACATGCCCCCTAAATGTAGTCAGTCCTGGCTGTCATACCCTGGCTACCAAAGGGGTTACCCCAACACCAATGACTTCCCTTCCCTCCCCAAAGGAGAGTAGTCCACAGGATGCTCAGTCCTCCTCTCCTGCCCAGCCCAGCCCAGCCCAGCCCAGCCCAGCAACTTCTCAGCTCATTCCAAGCCGAGCCGGCCATCAGCGGTAGCCCTACTGCCGCGCTGGTGTGCTGGCTAAATATCTGACTTTCAGTATAAACTGCAGAATAGTATTCCACAGTTCATGTAAACCAAGGAATAATATTCTGTAGTTCATGTAAACCGCAGAATAATATTCCGCAGTTCATGTAAACATGAATAATATTACATGGTTTTCCCACAGTTTACATTAAATTCTGCAGAAATCTCCGAAGCTGCGGAATCACAAAAAAGCTGGGGCCTTGATTATTAGTGAAAAGGCATAATATTGTATTAAGAGACTGCAGTTGTCTTTGGTTGACCTGAGAGGTGTTTGTCCTAGTCTGATACCTGCTTGTGGGGGGTAGGAAGAAATAGGCTGTTGGTTAACTAGGATCTGCGGCCTATCCTGTAGGTAGGGGAAATGGGCAGACTAGATGGGCCTAGCGGTCCTTATCTGCTGTCAAAGTCTATGTTTCTATGTTTCTATGGCAGACCCACTGAAAGCTTGTGAGCTGTTTGAATACTGTCTCCTTTTTTGCCTAAGAAAGCAAGGCATACACCATTAGTATTACTTACTCTGTCTTGTTACTTTGTTTACGTACTCTTCTTGCACATTTGTGCACATCCGCATCCATGATTGTTACTTTGTATCATGAATGTAGAGGGTGCTAAACTTTTGAAACAAACTAAACCTATTGTATAACATTATATAAATTTAAGCATACCATTTTACTGAGTCATTTTCAGAAACATAACACCAGTGAAAGCAGATGGTATCAAGAGTTCAGGACATCAGGTAACCAGAGGGAAGTGGAGTGTACAATTCCATCTTGAGTCTTATTTCAGTGTTATTTCAGTCCAGACTGACAAAGCACTGCTTTTCATTAGTGCACTGTTAACACACTGCACTGACTTTCTGCTACACTGCTGTACCACTGCTCAATCTTTCTTATGTTTTGATGCAGACTGTAAGAGCACTGCAAATAATTATTAGATTTTCATGCACACTTCTTTAGCACTGTACTTCCTTCACTAATTTTTGCTGCCCACTGCAGTAGTACTGCTCAATCTTTCTTATTTTTTGAAGCAGACTGTAACAGCACTGCAAATAAATTTTAGATTTTCATGCACACTTCTTTAGCACTGTATTTCCTTCACAAATTTTTCCTGCACAATGCAGTAGTACTGGCAACACTTTATAATTTTTATCACATTTATTTAGCACTGTATTGTCTCAGCAATCTGGTTACCCTTACTGAATTTATCACAATGGCATTACAGTGGTATAGCAATGGCAATACTGTGGTCAGCTGAAAAATCCACAACAGTACTACCCAGTGGTACTCTGGTATCACAGTGGTAGGTGATATATAGATTTTCCTCTGTGCATTGGTAGTGCACTGGCAGAATGGTATCCCTATGGCATTTTTTACCATTTTCTCTGTCTCTCACACATACACTGGTAATACAATGGTGGTATGAAATTTTGAGATTTTTGTCGGCTCCCACAAATACTGGTACACTGGTAGCACAATGGTACTGCGTTATTTTGACATTTCAGTATTTGGTACCTCTCACAGCAACCCTAGACTCATGTGGTAGCACAGTGGTACCAGTATTAATCTCATCATACTCTGTACTCTAACACATTGTTAAGATAAATTACATTATCAACCTCATGGAGAACAGGTCTCAATTCCATATTTGTATTTGTTCACTTGTCTTTATCTTAGTGGTAATGGACTGCTATTGTTCACATAGACCAGAACATTCAAAGAGCATTTGCGATCGCTAAATGGGTAAGTGACTCTCAAACAACACTTTGCACCCCAAAAACAGGGTAGGATCACAAAATGATATCTTGAATAGCATAATTAGTGAGTCTCTGACCAGTTGGTAAATGGCTCTAAAAGATGTTGCCTCCCTAAACCAGGTAGTATCACCTCTGCCTCCTACCACTGCCCTTTGAGCTCCCACCATCAGTAATATCACACTTCCCTTGGTGTTCAGTGGTGCTGCTGTCCATTCCATACATTGGAAACTGCCAATAACTACCTTCCCACCCAGTCCCACCGCTCGCACCATTCATGGCCCCCACCATATGTTTACGCACTCTCCCTACAGTGGCAATTGGCACAGACACTCTGCTAACCTCTGTGACCAACTGAGGACAGAACGCCAGTTTTGCGCTCATGTGCCTACTGTATAAATAGCTGTGTACAGTTAGCACATGATTGTGAACTATCATCCATTTTGTGCCTGATCAAGGAGCTGAGAGGATGGTCTGTGCCAAAAGTGGAAGGGTGTCAAACATATAGTAAGGCTGGAGACCAGAGGGTAGTATTTGCTGTAAGAACTAACTGGGTCATGGTGGGGACTTTGGATATACAGGGGGCAAGGACTTTCACTCAACACACCACTGCTCACTGTATCAGTTCCTGGGCTGGCTTCCCCCATCAGCCCAACAGACCTATCTCCTGGCCAGCACAGTCAATAAGGCCATCCAAAACTGAGCTACCTCTCCGTAATCCCACTTTCTTTGGCCAAAAGTGTTTGTTCTAGAGCTCTCCCTCACTGCTGGCCCCATGCTTGCGTGCCCCCAGTCTCCACCATATGGGTAAATGTGCATTCTCATCTGCAGCCCCTTTCCTTTGGAACAACCTGCCCACTCCACTTAAGCACCACTGACTCTGCAGGACTCTTCCACTCTCTCCTTGGATCTCACCTTCTGTCCTCCACTACTTGCTCCTGCCCTCCCAACTTATTATTATGCCTCTACTTCCCTTCCCTCCTTTTCCTTCTTGGTCCATACCTACACTGCCATGATGTACTTTTTCCTTTACTCATCTCAGATCATGCCTAATTTGTATTGCAACTTGGCTACTACTGTACCTGCTATTGTCATAAATGTTATTTATCCATTGTGCTGCTAGTTTATATATATCTTCATATAAATATCCTGTATGTTTTTATTACTGTTTATTGTATGCCTTGTCCCAACCTCCTTTGTACTTGCTTGTATTCCTGTGCCATCCTCAATGGTCCAGGCCATGCCTGAAAATGGTTCTCGGACCAGTGCACCTACTCGGTAAACAAATGAATGAATAAATAAATAAATGGGAACCACTGGACATCAGGGATAGTAACAATCTACTGTATACCCGCGGGGTGATTGTAGCATGGAGTAGGACTGGAGAACAGGTAAATTAAGAACCTGGACCTGTAGAATAATTAGGAGAGGGGGCCCAATGGAGACTGTTTCCCAGGAGGGCGCTTTGGTGGTGTAACTCCCAGGATACATTATGCCTGGTGCTGTAATGTGGCCTGTGCTGTAATTGGCATCAGCAACATGGCTATCACACCAGCATGGGTGAACCCTTTCTCCACACCCTTCTGAGTGTCCACCCTATAACATGATCTGGTGGCATCTGCAAAAAGGCATACCTTCCCATTCGGTTCTTCTGCAATTTCACTTATGAAGACACTGAAGAGGCTCACTCCTAGTACTGAGCCCCACCCTGCACCATGCCTTTAGCCAACTGGTGAAAGCCATGTGGAGAGTCCTGTTTTCTCCCAAGATGTATATAGGCAACCTTTTGGCAAAAGCCACCATGCATGTTTGAGGACCCTCCCCCTATCCCTGAAATTTCCCTCCACTACCCCATCCCAGTCCCTTGCTAGGTCATTTGTCACCCAGGTGGACAATGACATCTAGCTCCCTCTCATCTCCTGCTGCCTAATGATCCACTGTATCTGCTCTCATCTCTCCAAGCCAAAGTACCTCTCAGGTATTTTACCTCCCTCTCCTTTACCCCACCCTGCTTGCAAGTCTATCCACCTAATTAAGTCCCCCACCAGCAGTTGCTTCCTACTCAGCTGGGGGCCTCTTTCTCCCTCCTTGTAACTGTGGAATGGTCCATGGACAGTGCTTTCCTTGGGGAAGGTTTCTCCAGGGGCCAAAAGGGTGGTTCAGCTGCAGGGAGAGTGGATGGCTGGGTAGGGCCCATTTCAGATGCAGGGAGAGTGGTTAGTAAACAAAGCAGGTGAACTGAAACTCTGACAAACAAACCGGCACAGGGACAGAAAATGCAAGCCCCATAGGAAACAGCACAGTGAGGGCTATAATAGATCATTTACCGGAGAAGTCTCAGGTCAGGGAACTACAGCTGAAGAGAACATAGAGAACAGGTAGGCATCAGAAAATGATGCATGGGGGCAGCGGACAGACATGGACTCATGACGGCATGCATGTGACCTATGGATGCCAATGCTGGGGGGTGCAAAGGCCAGCTTACGTAGGTGGACACTGACCTGTAGGTAGAGTGCACAACACACAGGGACCCCTGCATCCCTGCATGCTGGACAGCAGGGAAGTGTACCATGGAGCATAGCCCCACTGCAGCACAGTAGCTGATGGGGGCTCAGGACACTGTGGACACAGAACTTGAATGTGACCATGGTGTACAGCACAGCCTTGAAGCACTGGGACTGTGGGCAGACAGTGGCACTACAGTACCAGTACAAACCACCCACAGACAAGTAGCAGCTGCCACAGGTGTGGCCCATGGAGTGTGATATGCAAATGAAGTGCAATCACACCTGAATGCCTGAGCTGGAACCAAAGCCGGTCAGTGTTGCGCAGTCCTCTGGCACAATGGAGGACAGCGTGGAAGCCATGGAGGGGCCAGGGTGTTCAACTGCAACCCCAACAACATCGTGGTACCATCCAGGAAGGGAAAGTCCAAGCTAAATGTGAATGGCTACCTCCTGGTCCATGAATGGACATGCAATGAGACAGTGTACTGTTTTTTTAACATATCATATTTTTCACCTGCTGTGGCACACACTCTGGCTTGGGGCATGCAGCTGCCAGCTCCACCCACCTGGAGAGCTGGGTAGCTCAAACTGCACCCAGGAGAATCAGGAATGGCCATTATGCCATCCTGCTGGAGGACTTCCCCTCTGCCTCTACCAGCCAGGACAGCCCCGAACCCTCCTCAACAGGACTCCACCAAAGTCCTCCAGGTGGCTCAGAGCACAGCCATCAAGCTGCAAGGTCATGCCCAGCCATTTTCCTTCGACACCCCAGTAGCACGGACGCAGCAATGACATCCAGGAGCAACGCATCGACATCTGTCAGTGTTCCCCCATCTAGTGTCACTGACACTAGTAGTGCCACTTGGCATCCCAGGGCTGCTACAGCACAGTGAAATTCCCAAGCCTACCCCAGGACTGGGAAAGCAGTCTATGGATGTTCGATCCCAGTCCTCCCCTGCCGACCCCCGACGGCCCAGGCTCAATCCTGAACCTGGGTCACTGGCGTGGCACAAGGTATGGCATCCAGCGCCTCAACCCTCAGCACCACCAGGATGGCCTGAGACAGTGTAACGGTGCTGCCAGCACCATAAGTCCAAGTCCTGCCTCAGCCAGGCCATCACACTGCTCCAGGATGGCCAGCATCACCTAAAGAAAAAGAATGAGCACAGTCATGCTCAGGATGTGACAGATGCTCTACCAGCACAGGTGTTAGCTGGCATCAAGTAGAAGGCACACAGCACTGTGGCTAGCCCCGCATAGCTACTGCAGAGTGAGGCAACCACGATGGCCACTGAGCTGTGGCAACAGCTGCCAAGCAAGATGGCACTGCTGCAGACTGTGAACAGGACCCACTGCAAGGACCTCTCACCAGAACCAGTGACACTGGCTGACCTCACTATCCCCAAGCAGCTACAGATGGTGACTGGATGGCGATGGTACAGCAGGATCACCAGCAGCACCACCCACAAGGTACTTCTACTCACCACAGAGGACAACATCAGGGACCTGGCACAGGCACCCTTCTGGATGATGGATGGTATGTTCAAGACTGTGCCACACCTGTTCACTCATTGTACACCATCTATGCATCCATGGGGATGGGCCCTAACAACCTTATTATGTCATTGGTGTATACACCGATGACGACAAAGAGCCTGCAATGTTACTGCACCTTGTACCAGGAGCTGAATAAATATGCCAGTATACAGTTCTGCACCCTCAAATCACCTACGATCATCACTGACTTTGAGCAGGCTGCAATCAATGCCTGTAAGATGGAATTTCTGCAAGCCATAAACAAGGGATGCCTGTTCCACTTTGGGCAGATTATGTGGCGGAAGGTCCAGAGCTTTGGTCTTGCACCACAATACAGAACTGACCCAGACTTCAGCCTGAAGATCCATGAACTCGTGGCCCTCACCCATCTCCTGGCACAGGACATTCCAGCAGCATTTAGCCTCCTGAAGTCAACCATTCCACCCAATGCCACCACACTCTTCTATTGTTTTGAGCAGACACATGTGCTGGGCAGGATATGGCTGTACAGTAGGGTGACCAAGGTGCCCACGAGATATGACCCCATGTTCCCATTCAGCTGTGGTTGGTTGCGGATCTCAACGAGCGAGGTATACCATGGACCCAAAGTAATGTTGAGACCTGGCACTGCCATCTCCATGCTCTGCTCAGGAAGGTGCATGTAGGGGTCATGACAATGCTAGCAGAGCTCCACAGGGAACAGCAATGGACCTATGTCAACAGGGAAGGCATTTGTTGTGGACTGCCATGGACACCACCCAAGAAGAGCTATGAGGAGTGGATAAGGATGGTGCTAGCATCCAAGGACAAGGGCAAGCTGCTGAAGTTCCTCTGTGGCATGGCACCCAACACCACCTGTAGGGTTTCCATGGTGACTTGGCACCTGACAGTTGCACGCCACAGCACACATCACCACAGCCACCAGGTTGCCACTGTGGCCCCTACTGTTGAATAAAGCTCACCCCACATTTAACATGCACCCCAACTTGGTGGTGATGTCTCATCACAACACTGCTGGGTATTGCCAAGCAACCCACTGCACGCTGCCACATCTGCACTGTGTGTCGCATGTTGCACAGGCCTGACTCTGTGCGAGTCCCCCAAAATCCTTTCAGCTGTTCATGTGTGCCACACGTTGCACAGGTCTGAAGCTGTGTGAGTGCCCACCACTCCTTGTGTGGTAACAGCATTCCTGCAATGGGCCCTTGTGGAACCCCCCACAACACACCTGGCAGCCTTCATGCCACAGTGGGCTCCTGTGGCACAGGCCCCCCCAAACACCTCCAGACTTTTTTCTGTGTGGTTACTGCAGGCCCATAGTGGGCTAGCATGACACGGCCACATGCACATATTGCACGGTTGGTGCAATGGCATGCTACTCTGTGTCCTGGCATCCACATGTGGTGTTGCTGTGGACCATTTCCTGGTGCAGCTATCCATGCTCTCACTGTGCCGTTCTGCTGTGTGCCTGCAGTGTCATGCATGCACTGACCAACAGGCATGGTACTCCAATTCCTTCATGCATACTCAGCTGGCTGGCTGTCAGCTGACATAATCATGCATGCAGGGATGCATGGACAATCCACCATGCTGCCTGGGATGGCTGGTCAACACACTGGGGCATGCACAGCTATTTGCTTCATCCCTGTCCCACGGATGGTGAGACAGTCATCCTTACCGGGGGGTCTGTGATCAGGTCAGTGTGTCCTCGGAGGGTGCACCACATAGGGGGTGGGTGCTTTCACATCGTCCGTGCTGTTCAGTAGTGGCTTAGGTCCTGGGATGGGTGGCGATGTCGGGATCGGGTGCTTCATGTGTGTTGTGGAAAATCCATTCATTTCAGCCAACACAGCATCCCTACTCTCTGGCCTGACAGTGTGTCAGGCGCTGTCCAGGTCAGCCACTGTGTTGGGCTGCTGGGGCTGTTGGGTTGTTGTGTGTGGGATTCAGCATGTCAGACTAATAAGAGTCTTGGGATTATAAAAGGAACCTAGCAGGCCAGGGTTTTCTATGTGCAAGGAGAGTGGTCAGTGGTGGGATGGGCAACTGGTATGTGGGCAAGATGGGTAGTCTGGGTGTGTCCAGCTGCAGAAAAGTTATCTAGAGGGTGCTGGTCCAGCTCTAAGGAGTGTGCTTTGTTTGGTGAGACTGGGAGGTTGGTCCAGCTGCAGGTAGGTGGTCTACTGAGGTGAGGAGGCAGGTCTGGGTGGTTCCTTCTGCAGGGGGATCGTGTCTGAGGTTAGGAAGGATGGCCTGGAGCAGCCAGCTACAGGGTGAGTGATAGTTGATGGGGAGAGGCTGGTTTGGGGCTTGTAGGGTGGACTAGCTGCAGGCAAGGTACACAGCTTGGGAGAGGCTTATTGGGATGTTGATATGGTTGTCCAGCTGGGTGGTCATCTGGGCAGGGGGTGTTCAAGATGTGAGTGGTCATGGGGGGTGCAGACCCAAAGGGCTGTATTTGAGAACCCTCACTGAAGTCAAATACTAAATTTAGTATTAACGCATTCATTAATTTGCCTTCAAAGACTAATTTTAATCATTTTTAATAATCTTTAATCATCATTCAAAAATACAACCGCTAAGAATACTAAATTCTAAGAAGTATTTCAGCAGACTAGTTGTTCAAGAGTAAGTTATTGCTAAATGAGGATTAGAAATAGATCTGCAATGCTCTTAAAAGTAGAATTTTTTTTTAATACAACTGAATCATAAATGAAGATTACAGTCAGCGGAGTAGTTTTAGGATTTAAATTAGCCAATCAAGGCTGGGTACATTACCGTGCATTTCAGTTCTACCAAGCAAGGAGACAGATAAAACAACCAGCAACACCAATTAATTTTAGAGAAGGTAAGCAATGATAAAATGTGGATTTTTTTACCTGGAAATAATATGGTGCAAAAAAAGTTGGCAGTGTACCCTTTAAAAGTCTATTCTAAACTTAATTTCCCATAAGCCTACTCAGTCAGAGGCCTACATTTCCCAGCTCTCTTCCTGTCTGTGTCTAGTCTGATGAAACTGCACGAGTGCTCTGTGGTCTCCATTTTTGAACAATTGAGGTTTCCTATAGCAAAGATTTACATGTTAAGGTAAGAGCTTATGTTTAAAAAGTACATCTGTTTAACTCCCTGAAATGTTAAATACAGTTAAGGAATTATCACTCAGGTGTTTTTTTTTTTCAAAATGAAATGCTGTGCAAGTTTAACTATCAATGTTTTGTCTTGAAAACATTTTCTCTTCTCTGAACTCTTGGCTAAACTTTGAAATACACATTTTATTTTCAATCAACCCTTCCCCCCTTTAAAGTGTTTAAGATGCATTGTGCTTCTAGATTACTTGTTATTTGTGGATTTTTGCTGATTTAGTTACTTTAAAGTAGTGTTGGTGGTGGTGGGGGCAGGAGAATGAACAGCAGGAAGATTGTATAACTGAGAAAATTCAGAATGCATAGAGAAAAGATTACAACTTTTTTAATTTGCGAAAATCTGGAGTTACCTACAGATAAAGGAAGAATTATTTACTGCAGATATCTGTGTGTTTGTGGGGAACTGTTTTTTTGTGTTTAATATTTGTATTTAACAGTTGCATGTGTTAATCCATTTTGTAATCTGGGGATCAGTGTATTTTTTTTTCTTTTGCTGAAGACTGCATTAATTTATGTTTATTTTATTTTGTTTTTGTTGACCGGCTAAGTGCACTAGATAGATTCTTGTCTATTTTCAGGCACGACCCGGAGGGAGAGGAATACAGATGAAAGCCAACTGACCTTGAACCAGATTAAGCTGTTGGTGGTATTTTTAGTGACTTTGGTTGGGGGCGGAATTTGGCCAGGACACCGGAGAAAATTCCCCTGCTTTTTTCGAGAAGTGCCACGGGATCTTTAACATCCACCTGAACTACCACCAGAACAGGCAGATGGGACCTCAGTTTAACATCTCATCTGAAAGACAGTGCCTCAGGAGTGCAGCCATCCCCTCATGCTGCACTACAGCATCAGTATTGGGATATTAACATAAGTGCCTGGTATGGGACTAGAACCCACTGCCTTCTGATTGCCCAGCCTCAGAGGCGAGTGTGCTACCTGCTGAGCCACTGACACTGCAAATGCAATATGTTAGTGTCACATATTTTTTTCTTAATACTATGTTGAGAAGTATGGGGTCCATGGTTGAGGAAGGGTGATTGGGGGGGTCTAGGTGTAGGGAGGTTCTGCTCTGGATGGTGGCTGTGTCCAGCTTTTGGAAAGGGTGTCCAGCTCTGGGGAGGTTACTCAACCTGCAGAGGGGATGGAGGCTGGTCTGTGGGTGGGAATGAACCCAGGGGTCAAGCTGCAGGGAGGATTGTCTGCTGGGGGAGGCTAGTCCAGGGCATGAAAGAGTGAGCCAGCAGCAGGGAGGGTGGCTGGTGGTGGTGGGGCTAGTTCAACGTTGGAAGTGAGGTCCAGCTGCAGGGTGGGTGGGTGGTTGGATGGTGAGGCTGGTATGGGGCTTCTGGTGGATCTAGCTGTAGGTTGAGTGGTTAGGTGGGGGACTGCTGGTCCATGGGCTTGGAGGGACAGCTTCAGATATGTGGTCTGTTAGAGTGGAGGTTTGTTGCTCCAGCTACATGGAGGTTGTATAGAATGGAGTTGGAGGCTGGTCCAGATGTAGGGAGGGTGGCTGGCTTTGTAAGCGGCTGACCTGGAGCCTGTGTGGTGCTCTAGCTCCAGTGCTCATTATGTGAAAGGCTGGGGCTAGAAGGGTTGTCCAGATGCATGGAGAATAGTCTGGTGCCTGGAAGGGTAATCTAGCAGAGAGGAGGGTGGTTGACTATTTTTGGGGGGGCGAGGCTAAAGAGCTTGATCAGCCTAGGAGGGATCCAAAGTGGTAAAATTAATTAGAAACTGGTTAACATGTTTGTCCTTCAGCTTAACAGTAGTGCTATGACCTGCGGTGGAGGTGACCTTAGTTCAGGAATGAGCTCACTTCAGGGGCTCTCTAGGGAGAGGAGGAGGATCAACTGTTATACAAGAAGCTCTCTTCTGGAGAAGGACAGCCAGCTCAGCTGTAGTACTGCCAACTGAGGGACCACAAGTGGTAGTGCAGGTGGGAGCAGCCCATGGGTGGGAAGACATTGACTGGTGCTGTGCCACACATGTCTGTGCATGTGTTTGTGCACCCTTGCCACTTATGTCCTAGGGGGATGGAAGAACATGCAAATGTATCCTGACTACCTAGGCAGCTGCTCCACATATTGGATTCATTCTATGGTGGAGCAAGTCCTGGCAGATGCCAGAGTGATGGTGTTATGGTAGCTGAACAGAAAGGGGGTGACCAGAAATGCAGGTTGGAAAACGGAGTAGTAGTAGGGGGTGGGGGTTAAGGTGTCAGAGGGTGATGGTTAATGGCACTTATTACAGTGACGGGACAGTGAGCAGCTCAGCTCAGTACTGGCGCAGATCTTCTTCAGTGTCCTCATAAGTGACATTGCAGAAAAACTGGCAAAGAAGGGAATGCCTTTTTGCAGACAATACCAACATTTGTAGAGTGGGCACTAAGAAGGGAGCAGAGATCATGCACATGCCTCTTGGAGAAACTTGAAAAGTGGTCAAGATTGGGGCAGTTGGGGTTCAATGACAAAGTGCAGAAATATGCACCTAGGGCATAGGAAACCAGGAGCTGCTTTATAGGGTTGGTACTGATGATCACTAAGCAGGGGGACCTTGAGTTATTATGATCTTAAAGAGACTTGCCAAGAGTTGCTGCCTCACCATACTATTAGAGCCTTGTTGCCAGAAGACCCAAGGAGTTAATATGTCCCTAAATTTATAAGCTGAAAGTTCTGTCCTCATAAAAATATAAACTGGGTCCCAAGGACTTCCTGTTGTTTCTTGCTGCTCAAGCTCCCAATCTTACGTTATTATGATGACGAGATGCCAGAAAGCGTGGGGTGCACTCCATTATATGTAATGGGCGGCAGCATTTCTATTGATTTTTAAATGATATAGTGGCTACCAGGCAATAAAATGTGGGCACTGTTCAACTAACAAGGGCCTTGTTACTTGACTGATGCCCACGTTTCATTGTCAGGTGGTCACTAGATCATTTAAAATCACTAGAAAAGCTGCCGCCCATTACAGATAAAGACGAGCACCCCATGCTCTCACTGGCATCTCGTCATCCTGCTAGAAAGTGTGGGAGCAGAGCTGGGGTGGCAGCAAGCAACTGGGAAGTTCTTGGGACCTGGTTTGTATATTGTTACGAAGGACAGAACCTTTTAACAGCTTAAAAATTTGGGGATATATTAACTTCATTGGGGTCCTCTGGCAGCAAGGCACTGATGGATATTGTGGAGGGGCCGACTCAGCTACCTTGGTGAGCCTCTTTAAAGTTGTTGGGCTGTGTGACAAAGCAGTGGGTAGGGCTAGAAGGATGCTGGGCTGCATAGGGAGGGGTATCTTCAGCAGGAGGAGGGAGGAGGTCGTGTTGCAAGTAATCCCTTATTAGTGAGATCCAACTAAGGCCCCATCCACACTGCACCTCTCAGACCCAGTAACAGTAGAAACCGTTACAACCGTGGAGTGGTACAGTGTGTCCATTTCAGGACCGGCACTGCTGCTCCACACTTCAGGAGCCAGGCAACCGTTACCATGGCACCCGATCCCACAATGCAGCTCGTGCTGCACTAGGGGACCAGTGTCACACATTCACACTATGCCCAGTAACGTTACTGAGGCGTAACCGGTTTCATAACTGTTGTTGAAACCACCTCATGTAGTTTCAACAACGGTTACGAAAACACCTTCTGTAACGTTACAGGTGTAAACGTAAACAGTTGCGGTAAGAGTTTGGGCACTCTGTAACATTACAGAGGGGTAGTGTGGACAGGGTCTAAGAGTACTGTGTCCAGGTTTGGAGGCTGCACCTTAGAAAGGCCATTGGGTGGAGGCAGTATAAAGGGCAACTAAAATTGTACATGGGCTGTGGCAAAGCCCTGTGAGGAGACTGAGATCTCAACATATAAACCCTGAAAGAGAGGGGACATGATGGAGACCCACAAGTACCTTATAAGGATGAACAGGGTGCTGGGGGGGCTCCTTCAAATAGGAAAAAGGACCATGGGACATGATGAAGCTTAGGGTGGGGGTAAGATGGATGTGAGGAATTACTACTTCACTGAAAGGGTAGTAGACACCTGGAACAGACTGACTGCATTATAGTGTTGGAGGTCAGGTGTGAAATGTGGTGGGGGGGGTTAAAACATGTGTGGTGTAGAGACATAGGGAACTCTCAGTAAACAAGCAGGGAAGGAGGAGGAGGGCCATAAGGGCCACAAGAGACCGTTTAGAGTGTGCAGAGAATGACTTCACAGGAGCCGATGGTTGCAGTTGTAGCGAGGTCTGGAAACCACAGCAGAAGTGTGACCCAGAGTGAGGGCTCATCAGCAGTGGGGTTTGTGAGCAAGCAGTTTAAGGAAAATAATCTGACAGTTTCTGTGTGCTGGGGGAGCTCTAGTGGCAGTTGTAGCGAGGTGGGGAAACCAGAGTGGAAGAGTAAGAGTGAGGGCTCATCAGTGTTTGAGGAAGCAGTGTAAAAAAAAAAAAAAAAGTCTGGTTTTTATATTGAGAGGTGTGTCGAGGACACGGCAGCAGAATGCAGAGGAGTGCGACTGCTGGAGGGCAGCTTGGAGCAGCCAGCTGATAAAGGTTTGGTAGAAAAGCAAAAAAAAAAACTTAAACAGAAACAAATGATGACTGTATGATAGTTGGAAGACTGGGGAGAGGTATGACTAAATGGCAGGTTATGCGGGTTGAGGGCATCAGTCAACCTGGAAGAAACAAACTAAAAGCAAGATACCAGTAAGCAGTGTCAAACAACGGGTGGGGGATGGGATGGGGACGAGTCCACTATGCACATTAATCGAGGATGACGTAATAAATATATGTAATGTAAGATTCTGCATGTATACACGTGACATGCTCAGATAAATGGATTTATACACTCCATTTATGTCCACCCCTATTGCATAAATTTACTTAATATTTATACCCATCAGGCTCTTTCTCTTTAGTGCTCTGTGTTTTTAATTGTGAGCTGTCCTGGACCTTATGCTGTTCTTTTTCTCCCCAAATCCTTTTGTTAGCCCCTGTACTTTGACATTAGCTGCTGTGTGACTCTATTGTATGCAGTGCTTGCTGCTTTCATGGTCCCATCAGGGAGCCCACTGATTTCCCCTGTTTGCCTCCCACCCACAGCTACTTTTAAGTTAAGTTCAGGCATTGCCCTTCAGCTGCACTGTGGATTTTCCCTTGTGGCCCCTATCTTGTGCATTTGCTCTCCCAGTCCCTTTCTACCAGGCCCTCAGGGCACCTACAGTCTGCCACCATGCGGCTTAGCTAAAGGTTCCTACCATCTACTGCTGGCTGCCCACCCTCCCGACCTCTAACCTGCCCCGTGGGGTCTTTCACATGCCACTTTGTGGCTGATGGGTAGAGGGAGGCATATTTGTCTCTAGGCTCTTCCCCCTCCCAAAAATATCCCATCTTCATTCCCACACACATGGAGCAGGTTACAGCCTGAGCTCTGTGGGCTGAATCATAGACACATAGACCTTGATGGCAGATAAGGAGTGCTTGGCCCACTCAGTTGGCCCATTTCTCTGCCTAGTGGATAAGCTACAGATCCTAGTTATCCAACAGCTGACTTCCTCCTACTGACCAATAGAATTGGTTCATGTCTGTCCCATGTATTCTTGAAGTCCTCCACTATTTTTGACCCCACAACCTCCTTAGAAAGGCCATTCCATGTGTTCACCACCCTCTGTGTAAAAAAATACTTCCTCATGTTGCCCCTGAGCCATCCCCTCTATCTTCAAATTTAGCCCCTTGTTCTTGAGCATCACTTTTTCTGAAAGATGCTACTCTCTTGGACTTTGTTGATTCCCTTGAGGTGCTTGAAATTTTCTGTCCTGTCCCCCTGGCCCTTTTCCTCAAGGGCATACATATTCAGCTCATCTCTCTTTGTATGGCTTCTGGTGCAGACCCTTTGCTATTTTAGTTGCCCTCCTCTGGATTGGCAGTTGAAAGTGCCTGCCATTACTGTCACTGTAGTTCAGTAGCACTAAACTGTCTGCCTATCAACAGCCACAGCATTTCTGGTCAGCAGTTTTATGAACAGCCTCCTGCCTGCTACATACAGTCTGAGCCCAAGGACATCCCCCACACTAGGTTCCAGGGAAAGATAATATAAAAAAAAATTGCCACTGTCCATGAGGGAGTGACCCATTATATCACCGGTGCTAAACCTTTCAAACCATTGGCCTCCTGGGACAACTCAAGACTCCTGAACCACCAGTGTCCCTTTTTAAATAATATAGGGCCACTAGCCCAAATGCATTCCCACCTGCCCATCTGGACTACTTTAAATTTATTGGCTACCTGCAGGTCACCTAGGGCTGCTAAGGGGGGTTATGCCGAGTCCCAAATACCACTTTATTCTCTGTTCTTAGCTGTCTGCATTTTTTATTACATCTCTAGTTTCCTTACTTTGACCAAGTTTGTCTTTTCCTCTAAAACTCCCTTTCCTTTACTCCTGTGCTATATACCATATTTGTATCTCTCTACTCTTGCTACTATAACTTCCCCATACTGATCTATTTTTCCCTTTATTTCTACAGGTCTGACCAAACATACCAATCAGATAAGTATCTTTGTTGAATTCTAATACTCTAATCTCTCCTCTAGCACCTCCGACCCTTTGTGTCCCTTCAACCTTCTCTGTCTTTCCCTTTCAGGTCCTACCAACCAGAATACCCCAAACTAAGGACACCCCAACTCTGGACTCCCTTACTCTGATGGAACAGGTAAGTCCTAATTACTTAACTGCCTTAGAATCATAGAAATCGGGTGACAGAAAAGGACCATTTTGGCCAGTCGAGTCTGCCCCTTAGCCCCACCCCCAATCATCATCTTTGTCAAGAGACACCCCATTCTGCCCACTGGTCAGCTCCTGGTGTCTGTTCCATGCCCCCTTGAATCCTTTCACCATTTCTGGGCACATCACCTCTTCCAGTAGTCAGTTCCTGACTCCACCACCTTCTCAGTGATGTAATGCCCCCTCACATTGCCCCTGAACCTTCCTTCTTCTAATCTTAGTTTATGATCCCTAGTTCTAGCACTTATTTTCCTTGCAAATAAGCTTCCTACTCTCACCTTACTAGTCTCTAGCGGGTACAGATCAGATTCCCTCCACCTCTCCTCATACGGCTGTCTATGAATAGCGTGCACCATCTTGGTTGCCCTTGTCTGAACCCTTTCAATCCTGTCTTATATCCTTGTGCAGGTGAGGCCTCCAGAACTAAACCCTATATTCCAGGTGAGGCCTCACCATGGATTTGCCAAGGTGTTAATCTCCCTCTTTCTGTTTTATACCTTCTGATGCACACCAGCATTCTATTCACTTTGCTCTACCACTGTGCTGCACGGTTCTCCACCTTAAGGTTATCTGAAATTATAATCCCCAGATCTCTGTCCTGCTGAGTTTCCTTACCCCCCCGTGTGTAAATGGTTTGCGGGTTACTACACCCATGTGCATTACTGTGCACTTTTTGGCATTCAATTTCAGCTGCCAAGTTTCCGACCACCTCTCCAGAATCTTTAGGCCTTCCTCACTGCCTCAACCTCCCCTACCAGGATGTCTACCCTATTGCAGATCTTCGTATCTCTACAAATAGGCACACCTTCCCCTGCAGTTCCTCCGCTATATCTAACATACTAAAAGCCAGCAGAATAGGCCGGATGGTCTGTTGTGTCTGCTCGGTAGCCAGCCTCCTAATGGGTTCTTTCTTTCCCACCCAGCTCCAGAGAGGGTCATCCTCTTCTTCAGTTTACCCTTGAACCTGTCCCACTCCCTCTTAAAGCCCTCCACTGTGCCCTCCTCCACCAGACTCCTGGACAGTGCATTCCAGGGCTCCACCACCCTCTCAATGAAGTAAGGTCTCCTGCATCCCCCCTGTAATTTCCCTCCTCTAGCTTCCACTCATATCACCTGGTTGTTTCTCACCTTCTTTAGTCTGAACATCTCTTTGACATCGCCCCTGTTTATTCCTTTTACATATTTGAAGACCCCATCATGTCCCCCTGTCTCTCCTCTCCTCCAGTGAGTACAGCCCAAGCTCTTCCATCCTTTCCTCATAGGGCCTTCCTCCCATGCTCTGAAGCATCCTGGTTGCCCTCCTCTGGACAATCTCCGGCAGTGTTGCAACATCCTTGAGGTGAGGTCTTCAGAACTGCATGCAGTACTCGAGATGTGGTCTGACTACAGATATACAGAGGAGGATCACCTCCCTCTTCCTGGACGTAATCCTTCTGGCTATGCAGTATCCGGTTTGCTTTGGCCGCAGTTCTTCTGCAATTTTTAGTGTTATTCATTTTGAAGTCTACCACCACCCCTAGATCCCTCTCACTCATTGTGGCTTGCAGTATGACCCCCTCGGGTGTATACATGGCCCGGGTTTCTGACCCTTGGATGCAGCACCAAACATTTCCCTGCATTAAACCTCAGTCCCCACCTCCTTGACCACCCCTCCAGGGTATCCAGGTCCCTCTGGACTGTCTCTCTCGCTTCATAACCATCCACCAATGCTCCCAGTTTTAAGTAATCCACAAAGAGACTCATCCTACTCTTAACTGCCCTCCCCATATCCAAGACATAGGCATTGAACAGGAGTGGCCCCAGTACCAAACCTTGAGGGACCCCACTGGTGACCTTCATGGGGGAGGAGACTACCCACCACTTCCCTCTGTATTCGCCCTGTTGGCCAATTTTCTACCCATCTGAGCAACTGTCTTCTCACCCCACCCCCCCAATCTAAGCAACTGTCCTCCCACCCCCAGCTTTATTAGCAGCCCATTTTGGGGTACCGAATCAAATGCCTTACTGAAATCCAGGTATGGGACGCCCTTCGTCTATGCCGGTCCAGGGTCCCAGTCACAAAATCTATGGGGTTGGTCTAACATCGATCTCCTGGGATGAAACCATAATGTTTGTCATCCAGTTGCCCCAACCTTTCCAGCTGCCTCCTGAGCCTATCCTTGATAATGCCCTCCATTACTTTGCCCACCACAGACGTCAGGCTGATAGGCCTATAATTCCCCATCTCCTCTCTAGACCCCCCATTTGTGGATAGGCACCACATGAGCCACCTTCCAGTCTTGAAGCACCCATCCTGTCAGCTGAGAGGTGTTAGAGTGCTGCCAGTGGTGCTGCTAGCTCATCGGCCAATTCCTTCATAACCCTCGGATGCAGCCAATCTGGCCCCGGTGCCTTATCAGTTTTTAGTGTCCGAAGGGCCTCCTTCACCCTTTCCACTGTGATTTCTCCCTCCCTTCCAGCCCACCCCCTCATTTAACCACCCATCCCCTTCTAGACTTTGCCCAGCCTGTACACCAACTTCTTTCAGTCCTCTCGACTCCATCTGACCTCTCGACTCTGCTGGCTCCCCTTCCTCCCATTGGGCTGGAGGGATCCCCTGCCTCCCTCCATAAATATCAAGGCAAAGTACTCATTTAGCACCTCTGCCTGATTCCCCTGCCTTCTGAGTCCATCCCTCCTCAGTCCTAATCATGCTGACCTGTGCCCTCCCTTTTCTCTTCTACGTTGTGTACCTATAGACTCCCTTTCCCCCCTTCGGATATTCCTAGCCAGGTTTTGATCCCTCCTCACCTTAGCTCCCCTCACCACTGTGGTGACCATTCTAGCCATCAACTCATACCCCTCTCCCTATCCCCCTAGAGCACTTAAAACATGCATAGGCAGCCTTTTTATCCCTCACCACTTCCTGCACCTCCCTGGTCCACCAGCACGGCTTGTTGGCTCTACCATGCTTACGCCTTACCTTTGTACAGAAGTTAGTAGTCTCCTGCACCCCCCTTCTTAATGGCCTCCCACAAGCTGCCAGCATCCATGTCCGGCCTAATCTTGTCCAAGCTCCCCTGTAGAATCCTGCCCATGCCCACGAAGTCAGCTCCCCTGAAGTCCACTACTACTGTATTAGAATGGTTGCCCCCCCGATACAGCAGAAACCAGACCGTAGTGTGGTCACCACCTGCCAGCGGGCTGCACACCTCCAGGCCCTTTATCTGGTTACTGTCTGCTAGGACAACATCCAGTATCCGCTTCTCCCTAGTAGGTTCCCCCATCTGCTGGACCAGGAAGGCATCCTGGAACACATCCATCAGTCTCTGTTCCTGGCCACAGAGGATGCCATAGTGTCCCAGTCTGTCCCCAGCATATTAAGGTCACCCATTATCATCACCATACCCTTTCCACGGTCACAGTGCCCCTTGATGTTCTCAACTAGTTTGTCCTTCAGGGCCTCTTCCATCATTGGGGGTTCTGTACACCACCCCTATTTTCAATCTTTTACCTCCCCTCATTTGTAGGGTTACCCAGATCTCCTCCACCCCCCCACAGCCTCCTCCAGTCCACTAACCGCTATGTCATTTTTGACCATCAGCTCTACACCCCCTCCTCTTCCATCTCCTCTATCCTTCCTGAACATTTTGTAACCTCACCAAATTTAGGTCCCAATCATTTTTCTGAGTGGCCCATGTCTCAATAATTGCTGCCACATCCACTGATCCCTCAACCAGCATCACCTGGAGCTTGGGCATTTTGTTGCCCATGCGCCTAGCATTGATCAGGGCTGTCCTCCACCCCGACCCCTCTCCCTTCTCCAGTCATCTCGGCCCTGAGCAGTCCCTAGATGCCCTTTCTTGCACAGCTCTGGATGGATTTATATTGCACTTACCTGCCTTCTTTTCATGCTCTGGACCTGGACCCTCAAGCAGCCCTCCTGCAGCCACTCTTTTACTTAACGCCCCCTTTACAAGTTTAAACTCTACCTCTCGACTATGAATTCAGCCAGATTTAGTTTCAAGATCTCCTTCCCCTCCAAGTTGAGGTGTAGCCTATCCCTGGCATATAACCCCTTGTCCTCCCATGTATCCCCCAGTACCTCACCAGCCCATACCCTTCTGCCCTGCACCAGTCCCTGAGCCACTGGTTCACACCTCTGTTTGTGTTTGGTCTCCCTGGATGCCCTAGGTACTGGCAGAATCTCAAAGAAGGAGATTGCGCTTCTATAGAGTGGTAAACCCTGGCCAGTTCCCGGAATCTTGCCTGGATTTCTAGTTCACTGTTCCCTTCTAAGTTATTTGTTCCCAGATGTTTCATCTGGGGATTCCCCGCATTCCAATGCTATCAAGTATAGCTGGAATTTGGCCTTGTGTACGGATAGGCCTGGGATACATTTAGCCTTGACTGGGCTGCTTTTTCCTTCCCCCACCCTCCCACTGGATGCCCCATGTCATGGAGTCAGCCAGCAGGATCACTTCCCCCCCACTTTACTGGTCCATTAGATTCCATCCAGGCTCTTCCTTCTGTCATCAACCCCCAGCTTACTTCTCTTGCCCCCCCCAGCCTGGGGATCACAAGCCTGTGCTTGCCCTACCATGCTCATTCTTCTACCTGTAGCTCCCAGCTTGCTTCTCCCCCCAATCTCCTGGGTGGCACAGATTGCCCCCCACCCAGATCTCCGTGGACTCTCTTTCTGGGCTGGTATCCTCGGATCCCCCACCCAGGCTCCCTTCTACTGCTTCCCTCCTTGCCCCCCAAGTTCTGCATCCTTCACCCCATCTGCTGTGTTTCTCCCTACCCCCCCGTCAGCCCCCTCCTTTCCACCTCATCTGATTTCTCCCACCCCGAAGCTGGCCTATCTAGAGTATTCCTTATCCTTGGTTGACTTCCCACCTGGATGCTTTCCCAACCCTGGTCCTCCCTCCTCCCACCCTGGCTTCACTCTGCTCCCCTTCCTCCCCACCTCCCTCCCACCTAGGCTAATGTCTCCTCCTTCTGTGGATCTGGCTCTCCTCCTGCCCCATCTCCCCCAGCTGACTTACCAAACCCTCTCTGTCTGCCTGCTCCCCTCCTCCCGCCAGCCTCTCCACCTCATCTCCCGTATATAGAAAGGCGAATAGATTATTAGTGTGATGCTTGCCCCCGAGTTGCTCTTTCCTGTCCCCCCTCCTTCTGGTCATCCACCTCCCTACGAAGTGATTTCCATACATTGCTTGTTTCGTGCCCCACCCCTCCTGAGTAACCATATGATCCTTGTCTACCTGTTCCCTGGGTTATGCCATATTGGCCTTGTGCACTCTCATGAGGTCCTTTCCACACCTTTCCTCCCACCCTCCCACCTTCTAGCTGCCTTCTGATCCCCTACTTCCTCCCTAAGATCTGCCACAGAACACACTGGGCACCTCTAAACCTCCTTGCCTAATTTAATATTATTGCCGCTTACCCTGTACACCCAATCACTCTACTGAAGGTGCCCGCTTTGGCCACCCCCAAGTCTACCCTCATTTTAGGTGAGCAATGCGGCCCTCTAACAGAAATAATTCAGTCAGTGTTGCACTAAAACCCAAGCAGTTTTCCCCCTCCGATTACAGCAATTTTCCCTCTTTCTTGGCGGTAACCAGTTTTCTAGCCCTAGCAGTAGACAGTTCACAAGAAAAATTAGCTCATCACACTAGCCAGCTCAGAGGCCCTAGCAGTAATCGATTCACACACAGTTTGCCTACTCCCTCAGATGTAGTTGGCATACACAGTCATTTATACAGTCTGCTTCATTATGCCCCTTCCTGGCAGTAGTCAGTGTTGCCCAAGCAGCACAGTGTACAGGACCCTTTTCCCCCAATCAATAACAATCCAGCTTCCTAGTGTTCCAGTTCACCCAATCTAGACTTGTCCTCCTCCAAGGCTCCACCCTCACTGACCATTTAATAGAGGTCGGGGCCAGGGTGGGTGGTGTGGAACAAAGAACAGCTCTCCTCCTCTGATTGTGACTGGACTATTTGCCCTTTATGGCCCAGTCACACAGTCAAAGGTTTGCACCCTAGTCACTGATTGGCCGCTCCTTCCTGAGTCACCGGCTTGCAAAGTTGTGGCTGATGTGGACCTGGTATGCATGGCCTGTCCCCCGCCAACAAGAGCTTCCTTGTCGATCACCAATGTGATCCCACCCTCTCCCACTGCTGATGCAGCCCCAGAATGCCTGCCCAGACCACTTCCAGTGACAAGCCCTGTCTGGAAAGAACAGCTGTCCTCCCCTGATTGGAACTGGGCTAATCATTGCTATAGATATTAAAAAAGGATGGGTCCCAGCACCGACCCCTAGGGCACACCACTGCCACCCTGGAATGAACCCCATTTGCCTTACCACCACCCTCTGGTTTCAGTCTTCCAACCAGTTCTCCACCCACCTTGTTATTTTCTGTCCCACCCCTAAGCCTTCCAACTCATTTACCAGCCTTCTATGTGGCAGAGTGTCAAAGGTATTGCTGAAATCTGGGTAGGCCACATCCTCCTCCATCCACCTTCCTTGTTACCCAGTCAAAAAACTCAGTTAAGTTTGTCGGGCACAACCTCTCTCCCATAAAACCAAACTGCCTTGGGTCCTGGAGGCAGTATAGCACATTGGTAAAGGCTCTGAGCTACAGATCTGGAAACCTGGGTTTGAATCCAACAGCCATCTAAGTGCATACTGTGTGATTCTACGCAAGTTACTTAACTTCCTTGTGCTCCAGGTTGCATCTGGAAACAAGCTTCAGCTTAGTGTGCTACTCCTGGTTAAACAATGTTCCCTTCCCCCACTACCCCTATAGACCATTGACAACCAGGTGCTCCACTATTCTTTCCTTCAGCAATATTTCCATTACTTTTCCCACTGTTGTGGTCAGACTGACCAGTATGTAGTTCCTGCATCCTCCCTGTTTAACACTTTTGTATAGTGGGACCACATCAGCCCTTCTCCAATCCCTGGGCATGTCACCAGTTTACAAAGACAGGGTGAACAGGGTAGTTGCAGACCCTACTAACACCTCCCTTAGCTCCCTCAGTGTCCAGGGGTGCATCTAACTGGCCCATAGCCTTATTGCTGCCAGTTCCATGAGGATCCTTTCTTTTGCAAAGGGAGCTGTTCCTTTTCTATGATCTCTCCATCCTTATTAATGCTGGCCCATTTCCTGCCCTCTCCTTTGTAAAAACCGAACTGAAGTATTTGTTCAGTATTTCTGCTTTTTGGCAGTCATCTTTTACCCTCCCTCCATCCACCCTTTTCAGACACTCAATATCTCCCCTTGCCTTCCTTTTCTCCCTGATGTACCTGCATGTAAAAGGTTTTGTCCCTCCTTACCACAATGCCCACTGGCTGGCTTGTGTCATGGTCCCACACAAGTGTGGGTCTGGTGCCAATGTGTACTTTGCATGTGGAGACATTTTGGTTTGCCTGCTGTGTGCTGTAGTTTAATGGATTATGATGAACTGGTTTTGCTGGATTCTGCACCAACAGCTTCATTTGCAGCAGATCCTGGAGTCCTTTGCGGTGGGAGATCCTACAGTGCATGTTAAGAGTTTATATAGGCTCTCATCTTTGGTTTACTGGCCCCACTGAACTCCCTGGGCTAAGTTCTGTCACAGACTGACTTATCTCCTGGAGAAGAGCAGAAGTGGAAAACATCTGATAAGACACTGTGTAGGCTCAAATGTGCACTGCAGGCTATTGGAACTTCTGTTGCCTGTTGCCAACTGAAGGGAGTTCTGGGACTGGTTGTGTCTGCATATATCTGCCTAGAGATGGTCACAGTTGGCCTGCTGCAGTGTGCTATACTGCAATGGATGGTAGTTGGAAATTCCAAATTGGTTGGGACTTAGAGGAAGGATTAGGAGGTACTTCTTCACTGAGAGGGTGGTGGACAACTGGAATGGGCTACTGAGGGAAATGGTGGGAGGGTTCACGAGGGCATGGGAAAAGCACAGAGGGCAACTGGCATGGGGGAGACTACAGAAAAGGCCTAGTGGATATCTAGGCAAACTGGGCAGAATAGGTGGGCTTGCGGTCCCTTTCTGCTGTCACATACCTGTGTTCCTATGTATTCTATAGGCAGATTGGGAAAAGAGGGGGGGATCCACTACACCACCAGGGAAGCATTCATTGTGCCTTGAATATCTGTTTCTTGGTGTCTTTATCCTACCCTGTGTTGGTTGATGTGTGGAGCAACATGATGACCTACCCCCAAAAAAGATCAGTTCTAGGGGCACGGGCAAGGAGTCTGCCTCCTTCCCCCAACCATGATATTCCCTGAGTGACCGAGTCCATTCTAAAAGCCAGGTTGATGGTGTGGTACAGGTCTGGTATCTCCCCACAACCCACTTTTTTATTTTAACCTCTACAGAGCCTTCCCAACTGACCCAGCTGATCAGTATTTTTATTTTTCATACTGACCCATTTTCCCTTTTATATCTACAGGTCTGACAGGACATTGACTGGGAGTAGGAGGAAACTGACCATATGTATCAGATAATTGTTTTTTTTGTTTACCCTACATTGTTTGTCATATAATAGTTCATAACGAGCTGCAGATCCTTTGTGAGCCCATTGCTGTTCTTGCTTTACAGGTACGAATGGCTGCTATGGGAGGCACTGGGTTGGAGCTGTACCTTGTGCTTTAGAAAGAAGACTATGGGCTGGGGGCTATAGGATGGGCATCAAGGTTGGGAACTCCAGGGAATACCACACAACCAATTTGCCAAGACTCGTGAGGCTCAAACCCTGTTTTTCGTTTTCTTGCTTTGTGTGCTTTGCAATCTAATGCCTGCATTAATGTTGTGTTTTTGTTTTGCAACAAGTACTGCCATATATATATTAGGGTGTGCGGTCACGCTTTAATATACGCACACCTTAGTGTGTGTTGTTACACATGAGGCTGCAGGCCGAGTGCATCAACCACCCAAGTCGTGTGTAGATCACTGCGCTTCCACACACCGCACAGTGGGTTATCTATCTTACAAAATGGCAAAATTGTTTTGGAAGGGAGTAAAAGTGCAGGTGTGTGGTTGCACTCCGATATATGCACAGTCACCTAATGGTGTTTGTCCAATGTGATTGATAATCCCATTATAGATATATATACACACACACACACACACACTTCACTTGAACAGCCCCTTGATACCGAAAATAATTTTCCACACCGTGCATGTGCTCCCAGTCCGAAGAGACTCTCTTCTCCTTTTGAAGATAAACCTGGAAATACTGGTGAGGCCCTGCATATCAGGGAGGCTCCCGTACCATTTTCTGCAAACCAGAACAATTGTTGGTCATTCCTTTAACTAAATGTCCACCCCCTTCCTTGTGACTTTGAGTCAAACGTGGGGTAACAAACTTTAGTACCTCCTATAGACATAGCTCCCAAGATCTCCATCTTCTTTGGAATTCACAGACGACTTTCTCACTCAGGAACTCTTAAGCAAAGCTTCCTCTGCTGAGGTTGCAGATACTTGCAGATGAATACTGTTTTGTTTTTGTTGAATTTTATGCAACACCATCTTTAATGCAGCCTAATACACTGAAACAGAACTACAACACTGCTGACAGGAGTGCTACCAAAATCACACTGCACACTGAGGTGCACTACAGGTGTTGATGCAGTGCTAATTAACATAATTCGCACACACTGTATCAGCACTGAATGTACACTGAAAGAGACCTGAAGATGCATGATTAAACACTGATGGACTGCGTTATGGAATGAAGTGTACACTGCTACTGTAACACTGAAATAACACCATATAGTGACTGTTTGAACACTTCACTACCCTCTCCATCTTCATCACTCACAAAAAAGTTGCTGAAAACTACATTTATACCAGTTATGAAACTGGAGTAGATTTCATGAGTTGGCAGGTGGCAAAATGAACACAAAAAATGACAGCTACAAAACATTTTATTCTGATACAACATTGTAAAAGTAAAATTAAAAAAAAACTGTTGACCGTACTTTATAATATGAAGCTGGCCTCACTGAGACAGCTAAGTGTATCTGCCCTCGACACTGACAGGAGAGGACCAGCAGTATTGGAAATCAGAATCTAACAAATAAATCAAGCATTTCTTTACATTTACATTCGTAGGTCTGTCAGGCATGTACACTAATGCAGCGGTGGAAATCCAGCACACCCAAGGGAAAATATGACCTAAAAATCCTCATTTACTAAAATCTACACTCTCCTCATTGGGCCATGGCTGAATCAATCTGTACTTATTCCTTAAAATACACAACACAGTGCCAGTTTACATGCTAAAAAACAAGCCTTAGGTCACTTCACAAGACAACGCTAAACTTCATCTCACAGGATCGCCAAGCTAATTACAGTAATACACATCACCTTATAGTAACATGCATGTGTCAAATACAGTTCACATGCAGACAACAGCCACTTAGGCAACAAGTTGGCTTTCTGAGCTGTGCATGTTATCCACCATAAAACATGGTCTACACTTACTGCTGAATAGAAGAATTTCTTCCATTACTCCGTAACATTCCTACAGCAATAAACTGTGACTCTATCAGCAGCAAATGGCCTAATATACTCTCTATGCAAGATGCATAGGAATGGGAAGTACAGCAACACCCCCTAGAATATTGAGAGCCAAATAAATCACAAAATCGCAGTTTCTTCTGCTTAAAAACATTTTTTTTCACATAAATTCTGGCAGAGAGCGCCCGCACCTGGCACCCACGGCAGTACAGAAGGCGGCCTGAGGTCACATGATGTGCTGGCAGGCTAAGGAGTTAGGTCAGGTGGTAGGCTTACGCTGTTTGCGCATGTGTAAGAAGGGGGAATTAGGCGCTGTTTCCTTTGTGGCATGTAGTGTGCGACTGTCATTGGAGTGAGAGGTTGTGTTGTATCCCCCGCCACAGCCAACTTAGAGAGAGAGAGAGAGAGAGAGAGAGAGAGAGAAAGCGCGAGCAGCAGCCGCCGGCAAGTGTAGTAGTGAGCACTGAACAGTTAGGTGGCCAGGTATAAATCCGTCCAGATCAAATTAAAATACATATATATTTTTTTTTTTTTACTCGCAATGCGAAGCTCACTGACTGAGCTGACATCCTACCATCACGCATCCAATGTCGTTTTCTTAATTTTCACAGTGTCTGTTCCCTATGGTTCAGCAACGTACAAATGAGAACTAAATATCTATTTTTTTTTTTTTTTACTCGCAAAGTGACGCTCACTGACTGAGCTGACTCCCGTGACAGGACCTGACCACCACACCACGTGTCATGTGACCCATCCGATCGTCGTCACCAACAGTTTCTTAATTTCCACAGTAAAATGACAGCTGTCTAGTGTTCCAACTTCCCTATGGTTCAGTATGCCTTGGCAGCTCATATCGTACAAATGCAGTCAGTGCAAATAGAAGAACAGAGGCAGGCTGGTGGTTGCCTGAGCCACTGACAGCACTTTACTGTTGTGCATGTACTTTTCTCCCTGTACCCCTCCCCCTGGGTTGCACCAGGCAATGAGCTTTGGTTCAGAGTGTCCTTACCAATTTTCAATAAAAATATAATTGTTTTCCTAAAATATGAGATTTTGGGCTGTTTGTCATGTCCCTAATGCCTATTTCTTCTGTGTTATCTAGTAGGTGCCAGTCCCTTTATAGTGATTTTTGTTGTCACTGTCTGCTTGTCAATTTGTGGGGGTAGAAGATGCAGCTGTCATAGTGTGGGTGGGTGTATGGTCTGGTCTGGTCTGGACCAGGGCAAGGAGGGTGATCCTCCCTCTGTACAAGGCCTGCCCTTGGTTAGACCACAGCTGAGAGGTACTACCTCCTGTTCTGGTCACTGACACAGAAAAAGGACATCGACAAGAGCAAGTAGGGCTAGCACAAGGACATGAAGCTGACTGTGGCAAGCATTACAAGCCAAGATTGGAACAACTTTCATAATTTTTTGTTTTGTTTTATCCTCTTTATGCTCCTCTGCTCCATCTGGCGAGCACCTCCTTCGGGCTCTCAATGTCTGCCCCATCTGTCCGCCATCCCCACGACCTGCCTAAACCCCAGATCACAGCCCCCTGGAGGTAGCCCGGCATATCCCTTCACCGGGTGGGTCCCTCTCCTCTGAGAGGGAAGGCACCGGTGGGGGTCGTCCAGCGCACTTCGACATCGGCTCCAGATGCTGCTGGGGTGGGAGGTCGCGGGGCCATGACAGCAGCGAGGGGACTGGACAGCCATCATCTGGCTCACCAGAGAGTCATTTTCTGGTTTTCTCCCCATGAAGAGTGACATACCTGACGGCACGGCGAATGCCGACATCCGTCACTCCCCCGGAAATTTGAGCCCCTAACACTCTGCCATGCTCCAGGCCTCCGCCAGGGGCCAGCAGATGCCTGGCTCACATCCCCACCCTCCCCCCTGGAGAAGGCGAGCTGTCTACGGATGCTCCAACCTTCTCCCCTTGCCGGCTCTCCAACAACCCGAGTCCATTCCCGAACCCGGGATGGCGGCGTCGCAAGCGGAAATCCAGCTGCTGCGCCGACGTGCCGGCAACTTTTATAATTTAACACAGAGATGAAAGGGCAAAGGCTCATACTCAAACTGGATGAAATCCCTGCTGTGCAGCAGGAGGGCAGAGCCTTTCTATTATTACAATACTGTTACACTTTATCATAAAGCCCTTTGGAAGCATATGAAAGTGTAACAGTATTGTAGTAATAGAAAGGCTTTTTCCTCCTGCTGCTCAGCAGGGACTTTATCCACCTAATGTTAGCACACAAATCAGTGAGCTTCCCTCTCCAGCTATAGCAATTGTTTTTACTTTGGCAGTTTGTCCAAAGAGGGGACCACAGTGTCTGATAACATTTATTATTTCCAATATTTATGTTCTTATTGCAAACGGGTGTGGTTTGGTCTTGAAGCCTTGAATCCATAGGAGCACAGGATCCAAGACAGCATGGGTTTACAAAAGGGAGATCCTGTCAAACTAATCTCATAGACTTCTTTGACTGGGTAACCAGAGTGGCGGATCAAGGGGGAGCAGTTGATGTTGCCTACCTTGACTTCAGCAAAGCTTTCGATACTGTTCCACATAGAAGATTGATTAATAAGCTGGGTAGGCTCGGGGTGGGTCAGAAGTTGGTCAACTGGGTGGCAGGCAGAAAACAGAGAGTGGTGGTAAATGGCATACAGTCAGAAGAGATGCAAGTCACAAGTGGAGTACCTCAGGGATCAGTCCTGGGGCCAGTCCTCTTCAATATCTTCATCAGTGACATTGCAGATGGACTGGAGGGTAAGGCTTGTCTGTTTGCAGATGACAACAAGATCTGCAACAGAGTAGATGATCCAGATGGGGTGCGCAGAATGAGAAGAGATCTGGATAAACTGGCAAAATGGTCAGAAGAGTGGCAACTGGGGTTTAACACAAAGAAGTGCAAGATCATGCACATAGGGAAGAGAAACCCTGAAGCCACCTATAGGCTGGGAGGGGAGTTGCTGGCAGTCACAAGGGAAGAAAGACACTTGGGCATCATCATCACCGATGACCTGAAATCATCCAAGCAGACCTCTAAAGCAGTAGGTAAGGCTAGGGGGATGTTAGGGTGTATTAGTAGGGGCATCACAAGTTGGAAGAGTGAGGTAATAATCTCTCTTTACAAGACACTGGTTAGGCCCCATCTGGAGTACTGCGTGCAGTGGAAGCCACACCTTCACAAGGACATTAACCAAACTGAGGCAGTCCAGAGAATGGCAACCAAAATGGTGCAGGGACTGCATCAGAAGACATATGAGGACAGATTAACAGAGCTCAATATGTATACCCTAGAGCAAAGGAGGGAGAGAGAGGTGATATGATTGAAACATTCAAACACCTTAAGGGCATTAACAAGGTAAAAGAGTCTAACATGTTTCAATACAAGAAAAATAGCAGGAGAAGAGGACACAGCATGAGATTAGAGGGAGGCCGATTAAGGGGTAATGTGAGGAAGTTCTTTTTCACAGAAAGGGTGGTGGATACATGGAACGACCTACCTCAGGTGGTGGAGGATATGAATACAGTGCAGGGCTTCAAACAGGCATGGGATAGGCACAAGGGAGCAATACAGATGAGTATGAATAGATAGGCCATTGACAGAGAAAAAGGTCTATGGCACATTCATAAGGTAGAAAAAAGAAATGGGCAGACTGGATGGGCCTTGCGGTCCTTATCTGCCGTCATCTTCTATGTTTCTATGAGGCCACAGGCTGAGTGAGTAAACCCCAGAAATGGGTAAATTCTAACATAACCCACACACTGGAGTGGTGTATTGTGATTATACAATGCCTCCCTTTTTTTAGGAACTAGAAAAATAAATACAAGTTTTTTGGGGGTGCATTTTAATTTCTTTGTATTGCATTTGTTACTGCACCAGAAAAAATAGTGCCGGTTGCTAGGGTTGTTATGGCTGCAGTGTGCTAATCCCAATGCAGCTTCACAATAACTTCATAGGTAGTGTGACAGCTTTGCTTTTCTTTCAGCCCTGATTTTACAAGTAAAAGATATTGGTTTTCATTTAATGACACTTTACCCCTTTAAGCACTGCTGATCCTTTTAAAAAATGTGTTTAGCTGAACGGGACTGTAGGAGTCGTACACAAGGTGCTACTGCGGTTTACCGGTGATTTAGTGGTGGAAAGAAAATGGTGTCTAGGAGTTCTTTTTTGGGGGGTCGGAATGATTTCTCTTCAAGATGCTTCTGACTGGCACCTTTTCCCATTGGTATATCGGAGGATTTACAATGAGAAAAAGGTGCCAGTCAGCCAATCAGAAGGTAGGATCTTTCAGACCCATTGTGTAATCTCTATTAGAAAATGGGCTTTTTATTTCCTGGCATCTGACTGGCTGGTACGCTTACCTAGGGGGTACATTAACTTTCAATAGATGCCCAGGAAATAAAAAGTACCAGCCTCAGTGCCCCCTCACCCACTCATGATCCTTTTAAAAAATGTGTTTAGCTAAATGGGATTGTAGGAGTTGTACACAAGGTGCTACTACGGTTTACCGGTGGTTTAGTGGGGGAAAGAAACCCTGTGTCCATCCTGCTTCCTGACTGGCTGAAAACAAACAATTTAATTTAAAAACACTGCCATGTTTTTTCTCACTTGGCGAGAGATACTGGCCCCCAATGCCATGCAGTTCATATTCCAGCTGCCTCACAATTCTCTCACACAACCTCAGCTGGGCTCCTTTGTATTTACATTTTTTTTATGCAATTACTGTGACCTCTTGAGCAATTCCCCATAACTGTCAATTCCAGAGGCCTCCCTCCAGCATATCACTTGCTCACTCCAGAAAACCATTTGTACCAGGATGTCAAGCAAGGCAGCCCCCTCCCCCACAAGAGAAGTAGTCTCCTAGTCTCTGTTAATTTTGTCAAGACATTAGCCACACATGCAAAAAAGAAAACAGTAAAAGCAAAGCTTTCAGACCGATGAGCTTCACCAAACCTCCTACCATCTGCGCGGTTTTCAAATGTGCAGCGCGTGCCTTTCCAAAGGAAAAAAAAAACAACTTTCTTTCCTACTATCTCTGATCACTGCTGCCGTTTGCACTCCTCTTTACAGCAGAGACATAGCCAGCCCCCTGTACTCTACACAAAAGTGCCACAATCTGTAACACACTGAGATTGGCTCACCTCCTTCACCCCACAGACAAAAAGAACATTTTTTTTTTCAGGCTTACTTTTGGTGATGCCGTCTCAACTGATCTGCAGCTGGGTCCCTCTCGCTCTTGTACATCTAACGATCACAACTTTGTCTCCGCACCATCACGCTAAGCTTAAAATCAAACAAAAAAAAATACTGCCATACAACTTGGGGGGGGGACAAGAGATTATTACTAAGTAAGCACACATCTCCTCTTCCCTAATACGATGGTGGGGGATCAGAACAACAGAATAGCTCTGTCACCTGGGGGGGAGTGGATGGAACAGCACAGAAAATCAGGGACTACTTCGTCCAAAAAGCTTATTTTCTGATATTTCTGTTCATGTTCAAAGTAATTTCATATTTCATTCTGTAACATAATTAACATTAACATATATGCCCATTTTCTAGGCACATTAATACCCTCGAGGGTGGGCGGTATGGGCAATACCAGACCTTTCAGGGCTATAAGGCCCTCCGCCTGCAGCGTCGGGCCGTCATTACGGCCCTGGGCGGTCTGGTATTGCCCAATACCGCCCACCCTGTAGGGTATTACTGCTTGCTTACACTACCCCATACAGCCTAGTTACCATCGTGCTTTAATTCTTCCTGCCAGCATTCCATTCTCTATCACTGTTGAGTGACTGGAATAATGCATTCTGATTCTGAAAAAGCATTTTTAAATAGCTGGTGGATGAACTATTTCATTAGAAATATCTCTTTCAGTGAGGAAAAGTTGTAAATATATACTTCTAACACTCTTCTCTTGAAATTATTTTTACGTTCGCCATGCGTGTGTGCGCACAGCAAACATATTGCTATAACAGTGGCTTTTGATGGGTGTGACACTGTTCCCCCAATGCACAGCAGTGCTTTAGGGGTGAGTCAGTGGCACAGCAATCATCAGTAAGGTGAATTATAACAGAGTTTTGGCTTACTGGGTGGAGACTACACGAACTTGAAAAGAAACAGCTGACCCTTCTCCCTTTCATCTACGCTGCCTAGAATGCAAGCTGATCTGTTATGGTCAGCCTGGAGTGACTGGAATGTCTGCCAGCTGTAAGAGGAAACATCTCCTAGGCTGATGCCATGGCCAGACATCAATCACAGGAGGATTCAATAAGCCCCTCTACAGCTGTGCGTTGACAGCCGCCAGTCCTGCTGCCCTACCATGACTGAATAAAGCTGTGGGCTATAGTTATAGTAATCTCAGTGGGACAATGGAAGCAGTGGCCATCAAAATAGTACTATTAATAATTTTGATAACTCGAGCGAAACGACTTTCCCACAGTCGATCAGCCATGGGGAATTCTGGGATGCTGCCTGTACTGGTGGCTCTGTGCAGTGTCAGGCTGGAAGGACAGCAGGATTAGCCAGAAAAGAACAAACATTTTGTTGCTAAACAGGCATTGGTGCAGGACAAATTGAAATTAAAATATGTAAAGTATCTCTTACAAATGAAACCAGTAATCCTGCGATGGCACAGTCCTCCACCCAAACAATGGTTATGACTGCTGAGGCCACTAATAAAAAAGATAAAAGGAAATGTCCTAATGAGGACAATGGGATAGTTAATGAAGATGATATGGAGCGGACAGAAGTAAATAATAGACGAAAAACAAAGAATAGATGCAGAGCAATTGGAAATGTGGTAGAAGTAGGTAATAGATTTCAGCCACTCATTAACCTAACTGACGGGGGAAGTGTATGACGAAGCTCAATCCCTTGCCTAGGAATCAAAAAATGACTACATGGGGAGACACCAAATCTAAATCACCCAGACAACTTAACTTATTTAGAGGCTGGTAGAAGCCCATCCCCCATCCCCAGTACCAGCAGTCATATCAGATGACCTAAAGGTAAGCAACCAAGCAATGTGAGAAGGCAGTAAGGATGGCTGGGGGATACTGGGATGTATAGGAAGAGGCATCACAAGTAAAAAACAGAAAGTTGTTATCCCTCTTTACAGATAGTTGGTGAAATCCATCTGGAGCACTGTGGATGCCTAGTGGAATGACCTTCCTGAGGAGGCTGTGGTGTCAAAAATAGTGGAGGGAACTCAAGACTGCATGGGACAGACATGAGGCAGTTCTGGTGGGGGTAGGAAGAACTAAACTGTTGGATGGGTTTACTAGAATCTGCAGCTTATCCAATAGATAGAGAAATGGGCAGAGTAGGTGGGCCAAGCAGTCCTTATTTGCCATCAAAATCTACATTTAAGTATTTCAAACCAGTATTGTATTATCATTTGTTATCTTATTGGACACTTGCTTCCAGTCTCCAGATGCAACCTGGGAGCACAAGGAAGTTAAGTGACTGCTGAGGATCACAGAGTATGCACCTAGACAGCTATGGGATTCGAACCCAGGCCTCCCGATCTGCAGCTCACAGCCTTAACCCACTGCACTATAATTAGTTTTATGACTTGAGTTATGATTGTAACCATTCTTTTTTTCAGTCAGCAGGCAGTACTGTGTAACTTCTCAGGAGGAAGTTAACAGTCATATCAACAACCATCACCGGTTGAACAGAGAGTTAGTGAAGGACAAGTGGAAGCCAATAACAACGTAAGTACTTTCAGGAGAGGGAACGTCTTAAAACACAGTTGTAATCCATCATGGTAATCACTGTGGGGGGTTACAAATTGTGATAAGTGCTTGAGAGGTAGTGCAGCTTTCTTATTGGATATTTTGTTTATTATGTACCGTATATAACTGCTGTGAGCAATGTTTCCATCCCTATTCATACTGCTGAATAAGAGACAGAAACAAGACGTGCAGTAAACAGCATGCTTTTAATTGCAATGCTTGCAATAATAACATCAACATTTAAAATGTATTGTACATGTTAACATTGTGAAATTAAAAATAAATATCTCTGTAGGTAGAAAATCAACGTCGAACAACTGTCATTCATTTCTTTTATCCGTTTCTAATTTACAATAAACTTTGACACAGTTTACCTTCTGACATGCACTTTATTCAATAAACAGTGTCATTCTTAGTCTGTTTATCATTTTCTAGCCTTAGTTTCTACTGTTTTTGTTGTTGTCTGTTAGTGAGGTGGGTTTCAGTACTGCTTTCTGTGCCTGCAGTCAGTTGGTTTCGTTGTCAGCAGAGTTGTGCAATGTTGATGTTCCTGTTTAAAAAAATTAAGAACAGTGTTATCTGTAAGCTGCATGCTTATTGTGTGGGTTGTGTATGAAAGTCAGTGCACTTCTGCAGCTCAGTAAATCAGAATGTTCTTTTGTTCTGATAGTCTTTCTTTTCCTTTCTAGGTTTTCAGCTGCTTCTTGAGGTGAATATTTCTTCAGGTAAGGTAAACAGTTTTGGGGTCTGATGATGTAGCTGATAGGCAGACTATAATTTGCTGTTGTGTTTTCACGTACCAGACAGTTTTTTTTATACATAGAGGTGTATGATTTAGAAGGCGATTAACGTTACATTAACATAACACCTGGTCATGCATGCCTTATTGCTTCAGTGTGACAGTTCAACACGAAAAGAGTTGATTAATATACTGTATTTCTAGGCAGATATTTATGTAGCTGCATGACAGGGTAATGATATACAGTATTTGGAAATGGAAGCCATTTCAGTAAGCATGTATGTTTGAGATGCGCACATAGCTTGAGGTTTACCTACTGTCTGTGATCTACGGTATGTAGACTTAAACAATATAGCACAACAGGGACTGGGTGGAGCCCTTGCCAAGATTTATCTATGCCTGGTGTTTGATCATGAGTCCGAAGACTGACATACCAAACCATATGTGGGTAAATCCTGCCATCACTCACCCCATGTTGGGGCATATTTGTCAAAATAAAAGATAGAAAATGTAGCTGTCAAACTTTTGATGTTATTTGTCATTATATTTTATGCTGTGGACATGATCCATCCTATACCTGGACTTCAGCAAGGCCCTTGATTCAGTGCTGCATAGTAGGCTGACCATCACACACAGCTACCTGGGAGCAGGGCACAAACTGGTTGTGTAAATCAGGAGATGAGCTGCTTGAATGATAGACAGCAGAAGATGGTACTGGGGGGGCGATGTATCTAAGCCCAGGGCAGTGACAAGTGGGGTCCCACAGTGCTCAGTGCTGGGACCAGTGTTGTGTAACATTTTCATTGCCAATACTCGGAGTAAGAAGTCGGCAGCACAAACTCCACTCACTACAAATTAAGACCGAATCACAATCATTAGAAGCACTGGACAAGAACCGTAGATTCCATCAGGAAGTTCTTTATTAATCCAAAAAGTGAAAGACATCCATGGTAAAAAACGGTCATAGGCCACAAAGTGAACCCCTCCCCATGCAGTCTCACTCAGAACCAAAAGTTTTCATGCAACAGTGCTTTCTCAAGGTTGGTGAGACTTGGTATGACAAGATATTTAAAGGTCAAATTTAAAAAGACAGTGCAGGAAAAACACGTATATAACCACTTATCTGTGCCATAGATATAAATATGGTGAAAGCACTAAATAAATACTCAGGCTAATATCATACAATACAATATTAAAGTGCAACATTCATAATAAAACTACGTGCTCAATAAACACTAGCAAGATAATGCCAAAAACGGAGGATATCAAAGGACATAACATAATCACCCCCCACACATTTCAGATGCAAAAAACATGTTTATAGAATATCAAAAAATCTCCATTGCAATAAACTTTCCAGATAAAACTATAGTAAACAGTGTACAATATGTTTGACACACCACAGGATAAACATTCTCAGATAAAACTTCAATTATGTAAAACCTATATATATATATATATATATATAGAGAGAGAGAGGAAGGGAACATAGCTCCCAATCTGATGGCATAGTGTTTATTGAGCACATAGTTTTATTAGGAATGTGGCACTTTAATATTGTATTGTATGATATTAGCCTGAGTATTTATTTAGTGAATTTACCATATTTATAGCTATGGAGAAGATAAGTTGTTTCTCTATATATGTGTTTTTTCTGCACTGTCTTTTTAAATTTGACCTTTAAATATAGAGGCCCAGATATTCAAACTGTGTCACAAAGGTACGCAATAGCAAGAGCAGGCACAAGTCCACTGCGCCCATGCGCAAGATGTGCAATATTCAAACACTGTGCAGGTCAAGATGCGCCTGCAACACATGACTGAATATCGCGCCAACTACACCATAGCGCAACCAGGGATGTGCAGTGGCACAGTTCAGATGCACAATAGCACAACCAGGGATGCTCAGTGGAGCAGGACAGCAGTGCAATAGCACAACCAGGGATGTGCAGGGACAGGATGCAGGGGCCCACCACCCATGCCACAGATGGGCAGAGGAGCACACAGCAGAACAGACATCGCCCCCCACACCCCATGCACTGCACAACCAGAGGAGAGCTGGAAGAACCACTGGCCCAGGGACACCAGCAACAAACCCACTGCCGGGGCATGGTGCCCCAGCACACCCCCTTGCAAGCTGTGACCGTCACACATGGATGCCCGTCCACCCTAAGCCACACCATCCCACCAATGAAGAGCACACCCTGCACCACAATCTCCATACACCCTGCCCAGGAGTAGCGCCCAACAGTGCAGGACACCCCAAGCATGCCACCACCCCCACTGTGACAATACAACCCTGTGCACCACAGAACCAAGCAAGGCAGCCCCACCACGAGCACCCTTCAGCAGGTGGCACCAGACAGTGATGCAACGACTGCATACACAGTGCCGCCATGCACGTCCCCCAAAGGTACAGCTATGAGACCGACCATGCGTCAGCACACGAGGTACCCCACACATGACAGGGCATGCCCCGGACCCCACCACCAGTGGTACAGCACCCTGCACACCCTCCAAAGGACACACCCCATTCCAGCACTGGCCACAACAGCCAGCGCAGACACCCACAGTGTTGCATGGAAGCATGCACCACACATGATGCAACACAGTGCACAGACAAACAACCATCCATACCCAAGGGCACACCAACACAGGGACACAGTAGCAGGTCAACAAAGCCCCCAGCATGTGGCCATGGCAGCCGTGTACACACGGCCAGAACCCCTCCATGGCACAGGTGTGCCAGCAACCCTGTGCAGGCACCACGACACCGTACACCACCAGCATGCGGCTGAAGCACAAGTGACAGACAGTGGAGCACATCCCCTGCAACAGACGCAAGTGACAGCATCAAGGTGGGACAAGAACAGCGGAGGCAACAGTGCCACCAGAGACAGACGAGCACCACACCAGTGACAGGAGGCAACCCGGCATCGTGCTGGGTACAGTGGCTGTCCAGCATGGGCAGCCATCATTGACATGCCAGCGGACTGTGCAGGTCACAGACATGCAAGGGTGTCAGCTGCACAGGCCATGGACAGTCTGACAGGTGCGTCATGGACACAGTGCATGCACCATGTACCACTGCACACAGTCATCCATTGCACAGGGAACAACACACAAACCACAGACAGTGACTGAGAGCTATGCCCACACCACACTCGCCTCCCCTATGGACACACACACACCCTCCCATGAGAGCACCACCCCGACACCATGCACACCACTGCAGCTAAGCACCATTAGCCCGCTGCAAATCAGAGACCACAACAGTAGGCATAACAAAACAAATGTATTGTAACAGTATAAACAAAACTATGTACAGATATATACAAAACAAAAGGGGGTGAGGGCCACAAACCGGGTGGGGGTGGGTAAGGGGCAGGGGTGAACATATGGGAGAGGGAAGGAGGGGTGTAAGAATGGGTCCAGGGGGGTAGGTGTAGTCCAGGGGTGGATGTATTTCAGTGGGAGCCCCGCTCCCCGCTCCTATGGTGCCTCCTGCCATGTCTCATTCTCACTCTGTGCTGGTCCACCCTCTGTAGTATTTCCAGGGAGGCCCTGGCCACCTGAAGCAGCTCCTGCAGCGCCCTCTCAATATGCACCATCAACCCTCCACCTAGGACAAGGGAGCAGAGTCAATAGGCATGAATGCACAGCCCCCTGCAGCCCACCCATTGTGCATGGCATACAGCCATGGGACACGCCCCTGAGATGGTGTGTGACCACCCACAGTGATAGTGTCCACAAGACCGGCCCACCCAGGCGCACACAGCCATGTGGACCACTGCACACACCCACCGCCCAAGTCCCGCACAGCACCACCATGGCTGTACAGTGACATGGCTTTGTGGTGTGAAGGCAGTGGCACAGCCATGTACCCGGTGCATGCACGGACCACCAGTGATGCACTCCCAGACATGCAGTGCCACTGGACAATGCTGACTGTACCATGTGGCGTGCACAGCAGTGGTGTCAATGGATGGTGGCCATGCCCCACCGCCCGCCCTGCTACACAACATGCACAGAAAATCCTGGATGTAAGGCACTCACCATCATCGGGCTGGTCCTGGTGCTGAGCCTGTATGGGATCTCCGGCATGGGAACGTAGCTCACATCTCTGCCTCTCGTCCCTCACACAGCGATGCTCTTCAGGGCCTAGGGTGCAAACATGGAGAGAGGAACATCAGTACAATCCAGTAGCAAAGGTCCCCCCACCCCTGGGTGTGTGCGATCCCACACAGCCAAACCATTCAGCCCCCAACCCCTATACCACCACCACCACTGCCCACACTGGATGGACCACCCCGCCCCATGTGGTGGACACATGCCCACCGCGATACCCATACGGACGCAACCAGTGTGTGGATGGGGCACCTACCTGGCCATGGAACAGCGCATCTCCTGGCACGTGCCCACAGGTGGGCAAGCCTGTCCGGGTCCCTCTGCTGTAGGTCCCCGTACCGGTGTCGGCACTGCTCAGCTGTCCTCTGTATCCCTGTCGCCTCCTCCAGCGCCACCGCCACCTCCTCCCACATGGCACTCCTGGCCCTGTCCAGGGCTGCCTCACCAAACAGAGCACCAGCATGGGGTTCAACCAGTGCAACTAGATTTGCCAGTTCTATCTGGCTCCAGATTGCTGCTCGTCGACGTGCCATCTTTGGACAGTCTCTGATTCAAAATGGCACTCCCTAGCGCACGTCTGCCATGTGTGGATGCTGCGTGGTAATGCGCTGCTACTCCCCATCGTGCTGTCACCGAACAGCGTGATAGGGGTGCACCCATGCGGACACGTGGCACCTAGAGGGCAAAGGTCGGCCACAGGCTCAAGGGTCTCTTGTGCATGGACCACCACAGCACGACTGGTACTCACCGTGCGTAGTGCAGTAGGGCACCTGTGTGGGACTTCCTGTAGTGGCCTACCATGCTGTGGCATCACGGTACCTACAGCGCCCCACGGCAAGGGCGTTATACATGTGAACAGTGCACTAGCGGCACTGGCACAGTGGTGGACATGCCCTGCACTGCCTCCCACACTCAGCACGTCAGCAGCGCAGTAGGCGTTGGCGTCAGCACCCAGGGCATGCATTGTGTGGTGTCTACTGCGCACGTCACAGAGCTGTGCCCCTGCCTGAGCATGTTCAACACAATTGCGCAAGGCGCAACAGCGTGATATTCAGCTGGCATATGCAAATCAGCTCATCAGCAATTCAATGACGCAGCTACTGCATTAGCATCCACTTAAAATTGAGCCTCACCTCATTTGCATGTGTTGCACTATATAAATGTGACATGGGGCTGCAGAGGCCACAGTCTGGTATTGCAGTCTATTGTGGTGGGTTGCATGCTGTTTGCCAGTGTGGACTGTGGTGTGTGAGGGACGCATGGGACAGCACATTCAGAGGTAACACCTGTCATTCCCACAGGATCAATAATGACCGAACGTGAGGTGGAGGAGGAGGAACAGAGACGTGGGAGACGAGGAGGCCTAACTTCACCCGGGCAGAATCAGATGCCCTGTTTGAGTCATACCTTGACCAGGAAAAGCTGCTCAGCGGACAGCGGGGAACACCACAGACCCGTGTTACAGCATGGGATGAGGTGGCGCGTGCCATCAACCAGCATGGCAGCCACCAGTGGTCCGTGCAGGAGTGCAAGAAGGTGGGCACGGACAAGAGGAGGATAAAAGATAAGATGGCTGCCATCAGGGCAGCATGTGCTGCAACTGGTGGTGGACAGCCGTCCGTGCCACGCCTGACACCACAGGAAGAACGGGTGGCTGGCAGCATGCAGCGTTGTGCCCTAGAGGGTGTTCCAGGTGGTGGCTTCCAGATGGGTGGCAGCCCGTCACTGCATGGTAGGTCCTGATCTGTCACTGTGTGGGGGTTGGGGGGAATGCCACAGGGTAGGGCAGAGACATTAATGCTACTGTGTTCCCTTATAGCTCCGGAGCGTCTACATGGGTCAGCAGTGGTGGGTTCATCCACTGAGGGCGATACCCTGGACACAGAGGAGCACCCATCCACCTCCACAGGTGTCCGAGGGTCCAGACAACAGTGTACCCCCCTGTCTGTCCGTACTGAAGTTGATGGAGTTGGTGAGGAGGAGGACCTGCCCGTGTCCCAGCATGACAGCATCTATGGATGACAGCATGCTGAGACTCCGACTGGTGCCGGATCCGTCACCGATGATGATGGAGCTCACATCATGGACAGTGATACGTGTGGGCCACAGGATGGCCCCACAGCAGGTAACAGCACAGGCATAGTCGTGGGTGGTGCTGCCGTGGAGGCCTGCGTGACATCACAGTCCCAGCCTGTGCCTGTCTGCACCAGTGGGGTAGCACTGGTGTGTGTCCAGGCCGGTGGGGCTGTTGTGGCCACTGCGGCGGCACCGTTGAGCCCTGGTGAGCGGCGGCCGGAGGTGCAGTATCAGCAGTCGGCCAATGGCCACGGGGGGGACAATGTCGGGGGTGGCATCAGTGCACCATGTGTGGCCATTCCCCAGCATGGCTCTGGTGAGCAGCACCCATCATCAAGGGGTGATGCCCAGCAGGGCCAGGAACACCATGAGGGACGTCATGCCGATCGGGCAGATGACCTCTTTGATGAGCACAGCCGACTACTCCAGGCTTCTGTGGATCACCAGTCACAGCTTGTCAGGGCAGTGGATGCACTCAGTGCGGTTCTGCGCCAGGCAGAGAAGCGGTGCAGCAGAGATGGCCCGGCAGCAGGAAGATGTGACTGCTGCCATTGACAGGCAGACACGTGCATTCACAGCTGTCATGGCCACATTGGGCACACAGTTTGTTGCCTATGCACCACAGACACCACGCAGTGTCATGTCCACCCCCCATTCCCGACGTCGTGCGACACCCTTCATGTCGACACTGGGTTCAGCTGTGGGCATCCTGAGCACGCCTGGCGCAGGCATGTTCATTGAGCTGCAGACCCCTGCTCGAAGTCAGTCGCATTCCCACAGCATACACCTAGGGTGACCGTAGGTGCCACCCCATGAGGCCAATGGTCAGCCTGTCACGGCTGGCAGGGCCACCCACACATCAGTGGTGGCCGTGGCACTGTGCCGCGTGACTGACCTGTCTCCCACCATGGCTACTGTCTGATGCTGTCCTGTGTGCAGTGTGTTGTTCAATGTTTAATGCACTGGTGGGGTACCCAGCCCTGCACACACACACACACACACACGTTCCATGTGCACACCCTCCCGGCTGCTGGCCACTGTGGCGTGTGCATGATGGTGCCTGCGTTGCGCTGTCTGCCACTGTGCAATGGTGCCCAGCATCTGAGACATGCACAATGACAGGCACTGGGTGTGGTCGTCTGTGGAGCTTTGTGTGGCTAGGGGTAGCGGTCTGTGTCGGCGTGCCTCCTACCCCTTGTGCACGTCTTGTGGGGTGTGTGTGTGCGCGCGGGCGCGTGACCGCATGTCGTGTTAGGCCTTGCCCATCCCTGACAGCATGTGCGGTTCCATGCTTAGCCAATTCCCTTGCCGCCATGCGCCCCTGGGGTTCGTCCATGCGAGTTTGTGGGTTGTGCCCTTGCCATTGGTGGTTGCACATGGCCCCATGACTTACCTGGGTTGGTTGAAGTGCTCCTCTGTGATGGTGTCCCGGTGCAGCTGCAACATCTGGATCAGGCGGGGGGTCCCTTCGCCCAAGGGGGGGCTGCCCATCACCGTCTGCACCGGCGTCCCCATCATTGTCCCCCTCTTCAACCTCTACAGCTATCCCATAGTCGGCCATGTTGTGCAGGATGCAACAGGCCAGGAATAGTCTGCAGGTCTGCGAGGAGCTGTACTGTAGGGCACCTCCAGAAGTCTCCAGGCAATGGAAACATGCCTTCAGCATCCCGAACACCCGCTCTATGACATTGCTTGTGGTGGCACGTGCCTCATTGTACCTTAGCTGTGATGGGGTCGCGGGCTGCCGGTATGGTGTGAGCAGCCAGGGATGGAATGGACAGCCACTGTCACCTGTGTGTAGAGGGTGTACATTAGTATGGTGGTCAGCGTCACTCTGCCATGGGCCGTCAAGGCCGGTACCCATGCCACCTCTAACTATCCCCCCCAAAACCCATGTCATCCTGCATGATTTGCATACTCACCCACTAGGTGGCCAGTGGGGATGTCTCCACTCTTGAACTTGTGGCACAGTGCAGACTAGTGCCAGATGAAGGCATCATGTGCTCCCCCAAGGTGCGTGGTACAGACATTGGTTATGCACCCCCTAGCAGCGCACACCACCTGGCAGTTGATGCTGGCATAGCCCTTTTGGTTGATGTAAGTGGCACCTTCCGGGCCAGGTGGCGTTCGGATGGCCTCATGGGTGCAGTCAATGGCCCCGAGCACACCAGGCATACGTGCTACCCTGTGGAACTCTTATATGTGTGTTGTGTGCTCTGCCGGTGTGCTGGGGAAATGGATGTACTCCGCAGCATGTGGCAGCAATGCGCTGAGGAATTGTGTGAGTAGGTGTGACGCGGCCAACTAGGTTATGCCTGTTGTGTCCCCTGCTGGTCTCTGAAAGGTGCCCGTGGTGAGCAGGCACATGACAACTGTCGCCTTAGTCTCCACTGACAGAGCATGGCTCCGTCGTGTGGATGCCTGCATCTCATCACTGCACAGCTCACAGAGCCACCTCAGGATCGCCCAGTTCAGGTGGTACCGGCCCACAATCTCTGTGTCACTGTAGTGCTCGAACCTGGTGTGGGCTCGGTACCACCTGTTGGGGCATACCGTCGACGGGTCCTTCCATGGCCGTGCCCCCCTGCTGCCTGCCTGCCTTCTCACACCCCTCATTACCGCCTCCATCTGAAAGGTGGCATTGGCCATGTCCCTGGCTGGTGTTCCCCCCACTGGCAGCTGTTATCCCATTCCCCCCGCTGTTCTTTGTGATGCTCCCCCTACATCGGGTACACCTCCAACCTTTGGCTGTCCTGCTCACTGCCACTGCCGTCAGTCCACTGTGGCACTTCCCCTGTCTCTCCTGCACAGTGGCACAGGCTCCCCACTCCTGTTCTGTTGCTGTTTGTTCCCAGGTGTGCCCTGTCCTGCTCCTTTACAGTCCCACTCACTGCTACCCTCTTTTCTGTTGCTGTCACCTTGCTCCCACCTCTGGCTTCCCTATAGCATTCTTGTACCTCTTTCTTGTTCCTTTTTATTTTGGATCATTTCCACTATTGCGCAACTTCTGCTTGCTCCCCTACTGTACATGGCGCATGCTGTTGAATATCACACTGCGCCATTTATTCATGGTTCCTCCCCCTACAGTTGCACATGCATTCATTACCATTGCCCTCTTGCGCATTGCAATTTGAGCGGCGCAGCTGCCTCCTGCTGAATATCTCAGAATGGTGCATTTTCGGACTTGCACTGGTGCATCCCTTTTGAATATCTGGGCCACTGTATCTTGTCATACCAAGTTTCACCAACCTTGAGAAAGCACTGTTGCGTGAAAACATTTGGTTCTGAAAGAGACTGCATGGGGAGGGGTTCACTTTGTGGCCTGTGACCGTTTTTTACCATGGATATCTTTCACTTTTTGGATTAATAAAGAACTTCCTGATGGAATCTACGTTCTTGTCCAGTGCAACTAATGATGTTGATTCGTTCTTAACTTGTAGTGAGTGGAGTTCGTACTGCCGACTTCTTAATGTGAGTACTGTTTTGTTCTATTGGCACCTGCCTACTACACTGCAGCCGCCTTGTTCCTGTGCTTCATATGTTCATTGCCAACATTGCAGAAGGGATAAACAGTAAGATCAGTCTCTTTGTTGACACCAACATCTGTGTGGAGGTTGATGGAGAGGAAGGTGGTGCAGTACTCCAAGAGGATTTGGCAAAATTGGAGGAATGGTCTAACACATTGCAAGTTGGGCTCAATGCCAATAAGTCATGCACGTGGGAGCCAGGAGCCCTGTGTCACTGATGGAACAGACAGCGATCAGCTCTAAGTCTCCAATGGATACTTGTTCCTATTAATGGATAGATCACCTGCCCAATAGTGCAATGGTTATTTACTAATGTTATTGTGTGTACTGTGTTTTATTTTTTTTAGAAATAATATAGTTTTGGGGACTAAACCTTGGCCAGAAGATCTGTAGTTGAACAGGTAAAACAAAAATGGCACAAAAAAGAATATCAGATTTCTTTTTAAATTTTTCAGTCCTGGCACCTGCAAAACTAAGCACGTCAGGATCACAAATGTTGCCAGCTATGGGTCCTGTGCGTGGCAATACTAACAAGTCATCGAGCAGTCAAAGTTTCCCAGCTGTTTCTATGGAGGAAGAAGTTCCTACTACCGCCAGCAGTTCATCTCAGTCAGTAACTGCAGGATCAGCCCTTTCAATCAAAGCAGGACTACAATTTTCCTGCAAGAAACTTTAGGATGGAAGGATTCAAATAAGCATGTCAGTCTACTTGGTTTGAAAAATGGCCGTGGCTCCACCACGTAAAAGAAAGTGATCACGTTCTTTGCTTTACATGTTTAAAAGCAAAAGAAAAAACTGATAAGTGCAGGTATAAGGCACAAAGCTACTTTTGTAAAGGATGGCTTTGCTAACTGGCGCAAAGCATCTGAAAAGTTCAAGGAGCATGAAAGATCATTGTTCCTCATAGAAGCTGTGACAAAGATTGCTGGCCTTGGTTGTATACCCATTAATGCGATGATGTCTGAACATGTTGCCAAAGAACAAAAGACTGCAAGAACGGTGTTACAAATTTTGTTTGGAGCAATTAAGTTAATTGGTCGTGAAAGACTGCCTCTTAGAGGTCATCAGAATCGTGATGGGAGTACTGTCACAGCTAATGTTGGACAGAACTAGTAGTAAACCTAGTCTAAGGGAATGGCTGCACCAACGAGACAACTGGATATCAGACACCATCCAAAATGACATACTTGACATCTTTGCTCATGCAATGCAGTGAGAGAGAGTTTCAAAAGCCCTAGACAGTCCATTCTATGGACTGACTGCTGATGGAACTACTGACATAAGTACATGTGAACAGTTTTCGTGTAGCCTATAGTTTGTGGACAAAGACCTTAATGTACAAAATTATTATCTGGGATTTTACAATGCATCTGACACTTCTGCAGAAACACTGTGTATGTGTATTAAAGACATCTTTTTGTGACTGAATTTGCTCTGGAACGTCTGCAGGGTTATTGTTTTGATGGTGCTAGCAACATGACTGGTAAATTCTCAGGTGTGCAAGCTCGACTAAGAGAACTATGTCCAGATTCACTGTTTGTTCACTGTAGTAACCATTCGTAGGAACTTGTTCTACAAGAGGTGGCCCGGGAAGTACGTCTTATAGCAGACCATTAAACTTTATTCAGGACGTCTCAGTTCTCATTCGAGAATCTGTAAAGCGTAAAAATACATATAAATCTGTATTTGGCTGTGGGGAATCTGTGTGCAACATCTTAAGTTGTTGCCCTACAAGATGGTGTGTTAGGATACTGGCAAACACCCATGTTTGTTCTGATATAGTGCACTTCTGGAGACACTGCCAACACTTGAGCATGACAGCACTATCAGAGGTGAAAGAAGAGCAAAGATTTCTGGGCTTTTGAAAAGTGCTTAAAGTGCAAGGACTTACTTTGGTTTACTGTGCTGTGAAGCCATATTTGGACCTTGTGAAACGGTAGCAAAAGGCCTACAGAGTGTAAATGCTAGTGCACTTGGAGCAATGGAATCTGTGAAAATAATAACAGAATGAATGACAGTATTAAGGGACGATGCAACTGTTCAATAAATAATTAACAGAATAAAAATCTGTGCTGCCAAGAACAGTCTGAAGATTCCACAGATTACCAGGGTAAGCAGAACACCAGCTCGCTTCAGACAGACTACAGAGCCAGAAGAAGTAATGTCTGAAACTCATGAAGTGATGTGGAACCGGGAATTTTATGAAGCCATAGATCTGGTAAACACTGAATTAGTGTCGTTTCAATCAGGATGGCATGAAGACTGCTGCACAAAGGGAGAAAATGTTCATTAATTCTGCATGTGGCCGGATACTCGCTGCAGATTTGGAAGAACTTCACCTTCCTCCATAATTTGATAAACTTGCACTTTATATGCAGTTAACAATGTTGGGAGATATAGCGAAAGGAAAACAGTTAAAAAGTATCCCAAAGATTGTGGAATTTTTTGGAACTCTTCAGCCACAAACAGGAGAACTCTTTAAAGATGTAGAACACTTCATTAAACTTTGCCTGTGTTTACCAGTGTCAGTTGCAGGGTCCGAGCGATCTTTCTCTGCTCTCTGCCATCTAAAAACTTGGGTGTGTAGCACAATGAGCCAGAGAAGGCTAACACACCTTACTCTTACGCACATACACAGTGTCATTCTGGACACAAGAGATGTAATTTCCTTACTCAAAAAATTTGTCAGCATTTCACCTGAGTGCAAGTCAACTTTTGGAGCCTTCTAACTGTCCTTCTTTACAAACTAATATACAACTATATGAAGAGTATAATACACATTTTGGTTACTTTCTGAGCTCACTTGCTAGTCCTTTTCAAGGGGTAGAGAAGTCATAACAAAAGTGAGCTTTTCCTTCAATAAAAGTGTAATGTAACCCCCGTACAAATGGGGGTTCCCGAAAAGACTTCCATGAGCTTGCCTAATTGCTCACTGCCAGGTTGGTGTTCGGCACTAAGCTGTTTAAATGTTGTTGCCAGTGAGTGCTTTTAAAGCCTCCATGTACTGTCCCTTTAAGGGCTGCCCGTTTTGCAGTATAATTAATCTGAATGGGGGACTGTGTGTTTCTATGCCAGAGTCCCGCCCAGGCTGCTGAATAATCGCTCAGTTTCTGCCATCGCTAATTGTGCAGAGGTAGCCCTGCTAAAAGGTGTAACTGCTTGCTGATTATTGGATACAGCAGTGATAATATTGTAGTTTGTTCTAACCTGCCTTATTTGCAGCAAGGACTGTTCTGTTAGCGTCTCCATTTTGGTCCTGAACTGCCGAATTGGACCAATCAGTACTTGGGACTCTCAAATGGAGCCTACTGAAAGTGGGATATGCGGAGAAAATTCTGGAAATTGTAGTTTTGGAGTCTTGGTGCCTTTCTGCACTTATAGAGGGATCTTGTTGTGATTGACATCTGAATGGACCAATTGGACCTTGTTTGGATCTGAGGGAAATGCGCGGGCTGTCTCCTGGCTAGCCAGGTCTGTGTGGGAATCTGAGAGAGAAGCAGCTTGTAGAGCTCGAGCAGCCGTTTGCGCAGTAGTTCACGCGGGAGAATTGTGGAAGGCCTGACTGCTGGCCTGTTTGCTGTTTTCTGCACTGAAAAGAGAAGAGAAGAGTGCTTGTTTTATTGGACTAAATCAGGTGTGCAGAACTGAATTAAGCTACTGATTTATAACCAGGCTCACCCTGTAGAAGACCGAAGATTTTTCTGAATGTGATCGGCCTGTCAGGAACTTTAGCTACCGTTGTGCTCCCAGGTTTTGGAAGTGATTTTGCGATCAGGATCAAGGAGCAGCCTGCCTGGTACAGTAAACTTTATTTACATATAAATGTGCTGTGAACTGGAGGGGGTGTCGCAATCTGGTTTTCCCCCGAGCCGAGTTGTGTGCTGAGGGCTGGAAGCTGTGTCCAGCTCGAGTCGGACTGAATCCGCCTGCTACTCAATGCAGTTGGGCCTTGCCACGAGGGCCTTGTCTCCCTACCCTGCTGCTTCTGGCAATCCAGAACGTCCATCCACCATCTCGACCATCATCCATCCTGTGTTCAGCTTTGGGTACCGTGAGTAACTATTAGGGTAGCTCCCTGAAACTGTCCTTTAAATCAAAAGAGTGTCATCTAATTATTTGCTTGTGTTGTTTTCAAGAACTGCACCCTCCGGCTCCGGATTACAAACTGTGTGTGTGTATATGTTATTTTTCCATCACAGGGCCGCAACCAGCTGCAACGCTGGCCTTCCCCGGGCAACGGTCCTGGCTAGCCTTTTCCCCCATCCTGGGTACCCAGAGAGTGTGACTGATAGGGACTCTGACTGCATGCACTGCACTGTGATTTGTAGTGTGATTAAGCAAATTAACTCGATTATCCCCCATCCTTGTTATAGTCACCTGAATAAATCATATCTGTTTTTTCTGCAATTTACATTGACTGTGGTGTCAATTTATGTTGAAGGTATTGCATTGTTGCTTTTGTACCACATCACCTTATTTTACAGGGGGTCCCCAGAGTCAAGCGAAGGAACCAGTCCTGGGGGTAAGTGCTAAATATAAGTGTATGTACAAAGCATATCTGGGGTGTTGGAAAGGTGCATATTGTGTACTGTGTGGGCCACTAGTGGGAAAACAGGGGGGTCATAGTGTCCCAGAGGGCTGTGGCCTGGTTAGCTTGAACAAAACCAACCCTGACCTTTGGGTGGAGGCACCCGTGTCAGAACTCAGGCCCCTTAACCTGTTGGTAGCCAAGCAGGCAGAGGTAGTAGCCCTTGGGATAGCACCACCTAGGTGTTACAAAATCATCAAAACTCATCATAGAGCATCTAAAAACACCAGAGCTTCTGGGGGCCTGGTGGCCCCAGATCCACGGATTTTATATAGTGGAGACCACTTATAAGAACACTGTATTTACCAAAAAAATGTGTTCTTATACATAGATACATAGACAGTGTCAGCAGATAAGGGCCTATGGCCCACCCAGTCTGCCCATTTGAGCTTGTAAGTTCAGTTTATGTTTTCCTAGAAGTCTGTTGCCCTTTACCCCTGACCTCCAGAATTCCTTTATGTCTATCCCATGCATTCTTAAATCCCATGAGGGGCTACAGTCGCCGCCCTCTCTTATATACGGGCTACCAGTTTAAATGACTTATCTGCCACAATCTCACATTTTTCCACTAGATGGTAGTATGCGAGCATGAAAGGGAGCGATACTGACAAGCAACATAGTGCAGAAAAACAGATCTTACTTCGAGATACAGCTCTTGCAGCAGGTTACACCATTAGGACTGAAGCCGGCAGGCGTCAGGACCCCACGGAAATCTTCTAGCTAGCAGTCTTCAGCGGGGACTGCCTCCGACATCGGTCCTGCCCCAGACATCAGACGTAGTACATAAGGAGGCGGTCCTGCCAGAATCCCCAGTTCTTTCCCACCGTCGACTTGCATGTCTCGACCCTTCAGTCTGTTTCTAGTGCATGACGCCTGGAAAAGTTCTTTTTCTGAATTGGAAACCTTTTTTCTCAACGAACGTCTGCCACCTGATGTCCTCTCCAACTTCCGTGGAGGGCCATCCATCAAAGTGCGCCTGTCAGAAGCAAATTCCCTTTAAAGACCCGCATTCGGCCTGTGTGCGGTGCCTAGGCCCAGACCACGATACCCAGGCTGTTCCTTCTGTCAAGGATTTAATAGCCGGACCCGGATCGGTCGCCAGAAGGCCCTACAAGCTTACCTTCTTGAAGAGAGAGAGTGAAGGCCATGGATTCTGCCTCCAAGGGGGGAATCATCCAAGAAAGCCCGCCAACACCTCGATAAGCACAAGGAGAGGGTGAGATCAAAATCCCCTTCTAGGGCTTCCGACTCCCGCAGCTCCGGCTCCCGGTCTGACCGCTCTCCTTCCCAGGCCCGCTCTCAGCCTCCCCCAGTCGCGGTCAAGTCATCCTCGGGTTCCTCTACTCTACAGCCTGTTAAGACCTCCAGGCCTTCTTCATCTTCTTCCAAGGCCTCGCCGAGGTCAGGGGACCGCCACCACCACAAGTCCGGCTCCTGCCACTCGGCTCACGACGTCCGGTCGGTCTCCTTGCCCCCTCCACCCCAGCGGAAGACCAAGGAGCTGACATCGCTCAAAAGGACGTCGGACCCGATGCCGGCCCACCTGACGTCGGCCAAGCACCACCAGTCCCGGGACCAGACAACTGCCCGACACCCATCGCCGGTCAGGTCTTCTCCACCACGGATGCCGGCCGGAGGACTGATGCCCGACCCAGTAGAGAGAGGAACAGCTATGCCACCTACCGACGTCGGCCAGGAGGTGCTTACGGAGGAGGAGTTGACTCAACCCGAAGACCAGGCGGGCAACCCCGGTCCTGTAGAACCCCCCAGAGAACCCTCCCCTGAACCAGAGACCCTTGGGGGGCCGATGCCGGAACCCGATGACTGACCACCGGCGCCCGGTCCATCGTCGGATCTCAGTATTTCAGAGGTCAAGGAGTTATTCACCTACCTAAAAAAGTGAGGCTTAACAAACAGTTGGGCTCATATTGGAGACCTAGCCTTTACTAAAACTGTGATGTCTTTTAAATTGAGTGTACGATATACTTTTTATTGTGTGTACTGCATCTTCATATATCAAGGAGCCCTGCCTCTTGTTGGACAGGAAGCAGGAAGAGAGTGCCTGTAGTTTTTCAGACTAGACTGAGAAACTACAAAGGCATTAAATAAATTAGTTTCACAGTGGAAGTTTTTTAAAAAATCATTACGGGGCATCTTTAAGTATTTAGTGGCTTTTGGGGCACTTTTTAGTGCTTGTTGCAAACAAAATATTACGAGCGCTTGGTCAGCTCACTTTGTCACTTCGGTAAACCCTCCAGATAAAAGTCGGCCCTGCGGCGAGCAGGGCGAGTGCGTGCAGGGCGCGCGTCGCAGCGCGCAGAGACATGCACGTCTGCACGTGTCGGCTTGTCCGCTGGGAACACTGGGCACAGGGCCTTGAAACTGTGCTTACATCTTAAAATGGCTGTTGCATCAAAGGCGTTTATAAAATGCCTTAAATGTGGTATGTACACTGATAATGATGTATGTTTAGCTTATACATGTAAAAATTGTATAACAATAGAAGAGATGAGGTCTCATATAGACAGATTGGAACAACGGTTACATACTCATTTAGAGATCAGTAATCTTGAAGACTTTATTGATTCTATGGCAGATACCTTGGTTGCTGACGTACCCAGTTCTACTATTCCTATTAATGGTAGTTTAAACACGGAAGAAGAATGGTGTCAAGTTCCTAAAAAAACTGGCAAAAAGGGTAGACGTAATATTGGGGGAATTTCAAACATAACTAATATCCCACTCACTAATAAATATAGTGTTTTGGAAAATGTATCTAGCAGTGATACTCCCCCAATAGATATTACTTCCAGTATTAGCAAAACGGTATCTTTGAATACAAATGATTCAATTCCTGTTGATATCACGAGGGACGTCCTGGTTATAGGTGATTCGATGTTGCGCTATACAGATAGGACCATATGCAAAAATCGAAACATGCATACCACTGTTAGCGCCCCACCAGGAGCAGGAATAGGCGATATTAGAAATTTATTAACAGGACTGCATGAACACACAAAAAATCCACTTACCCTACTACATGTGGGAATAAATGATTTGGGCAAACGTCCTATCACCGAAATACAGAGAGATTTTGAATGGGTAGGAAATTCAATAAAAAAATCAAGGCGGAGATTTAATCATTTCGGGATTATTACCTGTCCCTCGTGCAAACCCTACAAAAAGACAAAGCGTAATATTTTTAAATGGATGGTTTAAATGTTGGTGTCATAGGGAAGATTTTATGTTTCTAGAAAACTGGGATGGTTTCTTAAACCAGGGGTTATTTGCAAGGGATGGCTTACACCTGAATAAGTATGGTAAACGGATCTTTGCAGATAGGATAAGGAAACATATAGATATTAGTTTAAACTAACAATTGGGGGGGACTATCTTCTCAACTCAAGTCTAAATGTAGTATGGTAGGTCCAAGTACACCTGATTGGAATTGCTTACTTATCAATGCAAGGAGCTTAAATAATAAAGTTTGACGAACTTATACTTATCTTGGTGCAGTTAAATATTCATATATGTGCAATCACTGAGACATAGTGGCAAGATACAGACACTTGGGACAAGGATATTACTGGTTACACCTTATTACACAAGGACAGAACCTGTGCTAAGGGAGGGGGGGTAGCCTTTTATATTTCTAACAACATTACAACTGGTAATGTTGTAATGAGTCGTTGGCCTGATATAGAAGCTTTATGGATTAAAGTCCTCCCTAAAACTGGTGAGCATATTCATCTTGGTGTTGTATATAGGTCCCCGTCTATTTCCCTTAGGGACAACGTCCAATTACTAGAATTTATAAATGAGTTTTCATCCTCAACAAATGCTATCTTGCTGGGGGATTTTAATTTACCAGGTATTAACTGGAACACATTTAACACTAATACTATTACTGAAAATAATTATTTGGAAACCTTTTTGGAGCATAATATGGAGCAATTAGTTAAGGATAGCACTCGGGGTACAAATATATTAGATTTAGTCTTAACTAACTCGGGTGCTGGCTTAACAAACATTAAAGTTATTCCACCACTTGGGTCTAGTGACCACTCAATGGTATACTTTAATTATAAAGTGAACCACGTAATTGATCCTAGTATTATTTCAGTATATAATTTTTATAAGGCTAATTTTGGAGATGTTCACAATGAATTGTCCCAATGGGACTGGAAATCAGAATTTAACCATAAATCACTTATAGAAATATGGCAGTCTTTAAATGCTAAACTGACCATTACTTCAAAAAAATATATCCCCCAAATTAGGAAAATGGACAATAATAAACCTAAAACACCGTGGATGAGTAAAACAGTTAGGAAACACATTAAAAAGAAAAATAGGGCATTTATTAAAGCTAAATTAAGTAACTCTAAAAAGAACTGGCTTGACTATAAACAATGCTTAAAAATATCTAAAAAAAGTATTAGAATAGCAAAGAGTGATCATGAATATAGGTTAGCTGCACATGTTAAAGACAACTATAAAGCCTTTTATACTTATATAAATAGTAAAAGGGGTGGTGCGCCTGTTATTGGCCCATTAGAAAATCAAAATGGAGAATTACAAACTGATAAAATAGATATGGCTGTAATTTGTAATAACTACTTTTCTTCAGTCTTTAATAACAAAACTACCCCCACTAAGAATCACAATATTCATCCCATTATCACACAATATAAGATTGAGGATAAGGAAATGGAGAAATTACTTTTGGGACTCAACCCTAATAAATTGGCTGGACCTGATGGAATTCACCCCCGTATTTTGAAAGAACTGGCATTCCCCCTATCTGGTCCATTGGCTGCTCTATTTACAAAATCTCTTATAGAAGGTGAGGTCTTGGAAGAATGGAGACAGGCTACTGTCATTCCCATTTATAAAAATAAAGGATCTAAACATAATGTTACAAATTATAGACCTATTAGTCTAACCTCTGTCCTGAGTAAAATCATGGAGGGTATAATAAAAAATTATATAGAGACTATTGTACCACCAGACCAAACACAGCATGGTTTTGTCAAATCCCGTTCCTGTATGACTAACCTGCTTGAATTTTATGGTGGAGTTAGTTTGGCTTTGGATGGGGGTGAAGCTGTGGATGTAATTCTACTGGACTTTTCAAAGGCCTTTGACAAGGTGCCGCATGGTGAACTAATTGACACCATAATAGAAATGGGACTCGATAGGAACATAACTAGATGGATAGAGTCTTGGCTGTTCGAGAGGACTCAGCGAGTTTGTATAAAGGGTTATTACTCTGAATATGAACCAGTGACTAGTGGGGTCCCACAGGGTTCTGTACTGGGACCCTGTCTTTTTAATCTCTATATCTCCTCACTAACATTTTCATCTAATGTCTGGTTAACTAAATTTGCTGATGATACTCGCATAGGCCACAAAATTAATAAACCTGAGGATGTATGTACTTTGCAAAGCGCATTAAATGAACTTGAAAATTGGGCATTAACAAAAAAACTTGTGTTCAATACTGAGAAATGCGTTGTAATGCACTTTGGAAAGGATAACCCATTAGCTAATTATTTTATGGGTAACAAAGTTCTTAAGGCTGTTGAAGATGAGCGAGACCTGGGAATTAGGGTCAAAAATGATCTAAAATTTGGCTTACATTGTCAACAAATTATTAATAAAGCAGGGGGTATTCTCCACTGTATTAAAAAGCATATCATAAATACAAGTAGTAGGGTTCTACTCCCATTGTATTCCTCGTTGGTTAGGCCTCATGTTGAGTACTGTGCTCAGTTTTGGTCACCTGGTGACAGGGGTTCCATAAATGCCCTTGAACGTATTCAGAGAAGGGCAACTAAAAGAATCAGCGAAGTTCAGGGACTAGATTATGAAAATAGACTTACAAAACTTGGACTCTATAGTCTTGAATATCGCAGACTGTGAGGGGACTTGTGTCTGGTGTATAGAGCTCTACACGATAGTACCTTATGGGATTCATTGGGACTGGTATTTAGAGAAGTAGTTTATGAAACTAGGGCTCACCCACTACAATTATTGGTAGAACGATGCAGAACTAAACAGAGAAGTTCTTGGTTCTCTGTCAGAGTGTCTAAAATTTGGAATGCGCTGCCACTCTCTGTGGTGGCTAGTGAAACTATGAATTTATTTAAAACCCGATTTGATAATTTTCTAAGAGACAAATCAATCAAGGGTTATGACTAATTATATTGGTGAGCAATATGGACTACAGTCTTCTCGGCTCTGATCTACCTATGATACCTATGATACTGGTGGGATACCATAAAGAAGGACGTGGTTCCCACACCTCCTCCTCTTCCTCCTCCTCCTCCTTCACCCGTGACTCCACAGGCCCCAGCGCTCCCACCCCATCCGGGGCAGCAGGCTGAGTACCTTCCCCCCCAGGAGCTGGTGGAATCTCCTAGGGGCAGACCAGACAAGAGGAGACCTCCGTCCAGATCTTCTTCATGGTCACCCAGCCCCAAGAGACCCAGAAGATGCCACCACTCGCCTTCGACGGAGGACTCGGGATCGGACTTCTCAGACAGATCCAGATCCCCTTCTCCCTTCAGCGTCCCCTCACCAGACCCACAGGAGCTCCCAAGATCTCCTCCGGATGACCCATCGTTCTCGGAGATTATGAGGCATATTCAAGAGAACATGGGCTGGGACACAGAGGAACTTGACCCGAGAGGCTACGCCTTGCACAATATCTTCGGCAAAAGGACCCAAAGCCTGTGGTGGTGCCACCCTTGGTGGACACTTTTGTGGACGTCACCAAGGCAGCATGGAAACGTCCACACTCGCTCACGGCGATGCCGAAGAAGGCTGACCACCTGTACAAGGCCCCAAGAGAGGACCAGTACTTGTTATCTCATCCTCTGGCCGATTCCCTGGTCATCACAGCCTCACATGACCGGTCCCAGAGGCCGCAACATCTGAGCACCCTGTCACCGGACCCAGAGTCCAAGCAATTGGACGCAATGGGTAGGCGCATGTATGCAGCTGCTACCTGCGCCATGAGGTCCCTCAACTATCTCACCCACATGGTCCAGTTTCAGAATGCCTTGTGGGAGCAGGGACTAGACCTGGCAGAAAAGATGCCAGAAGGTGAGCAGAAGGAAGAGTTGCTTCAGCTCCTCCGCACAGGTTCAGATGTGGGAACCCAGGTGCTGTGAGCCGCGTATGATTCCGCGGACTCCTCGGCCAGAGCGGCAGCCTCAGGCATATGCCTCCAGAGACACTCTGGCTTCATGCCTACGGATTTACCCCGGATGTCCAGAAAAACATTCTGGATGCCTCGTTCCACGGTGAAGTTCTTTTTGGTGAGTCTTCGGAGAAGGTTCTCACCAAACTTCAAGAGGCTGGGAAGGTGGTGCGGTCTGTCCAAGCCATGTACAGACCCAAGCTCGGTTCCTTTCGTAGGAACCAGAGCCGTTTTCATGGCTGGACGCAGAGGCAACAGTCCCACACTGGCCTGCAACAGAGGGGCTTCTTCTCCTGAAGAGCCCAGGGGAAGTCGTCCGCAGGCCGAGGCCAACACCCTGCCAAGCCGGCCCAGCCTGCAGGACCCTCAGCCACCACAGCATGACTCCTTCCTGGCCCCCACCCCTCAGGATCAACAGGACACCAAGGTTAGGGTTGTATTGCGGACCACCTGCCAGGGTGGCAGTCTATTACCACCGACAGGTGGGTTCTTCAATTGGTCGAACAAGGCCACTTTATAGAATTCGTGGACAAACCACCCACAAGGCCTCCTCTGCTCTCCTGTTACTTGGGTCAGCACAGATTGCTCATTTATTTATTTATTTAAGAGATTAACCAGGAAGGCATACTGAGCAGAGTACCGCTCGATTCCAGATGCGCCGGGGGTTACAAATGGTACAGTAATACAGAGGAGAAAACATACATAAATAAGTGTGGTACAAAACAATAGATGAGACAGTCATAATACGATATGAAGGTACATTTTCAAAAACAATTCAATAAATGTTTGGTGCAGACAGCCTCACACATACCGAAAATGGAGAAACCAGACTGGTGTTAACAGCAGGTAGTGAGGTTGTGAATAATTCAATGGGGGATACAGGAGCAACTGGTAGAGAAGTGAATTCTAAGAAGGGCATTCCGATGTGTAGTAATTGTGGCGTGCCTAATATCGGCTGCCAGGGAGTTCCATATTTTGGGCAACCTGAAGCTGAAGGCAGCCTGGCCAGACCGGGTGGATCTGTGCAGGATATTCAGGAGCCGAGAGTCTAAGTTCCTGAGAGCGTAGGCTGGTGGGGGGAGGGCAGTTAGGGAGGACGACAGGTAGGATGGGAGTGTCTGCGACCAGAACTTAGCAGTGGTTCTGGCACAGTGTAACAATCGCCGGTTATGAAGAGAGGGGAGGTCCAAGGACTGGTAGAGGTCACAATGATGAGTATTTGGAGGATGGTCCAAGGAGAACCGGCAGAAGGAGTTGAAGAGGGGATCGAGCCTAGATAAGGAAGTTTGGGAGGCAGCACCATAGACATCACCACCATAATCCATACTTGGGAGGATCATTTTTTGGACTATTTCTAGTCTGGTTGGTAGAGGGATGCAGTTTTTGTTCCGGTAGAGAGCTCCCAGCATGGGATGCAGTTTTTTTTGTAAGGCATCTATATGCGCAGAAAAGTCAAGGTGCTGATCTAACCAGACCCCGAGATATCTATATGAAGTACATTCCTCTAGTGGGGAGCTATCCAGAGTGTAGAAAGTGGGGGGCAGGAAGGCGGGTTAGTTTGGTCCGAGAGCTGAAGGTGAGGGAGACTGTTTTTTTTGAGTTTAGGAATAGTTGATTTGAGAGGAACCAACGTTGGATGGAGTCGAAGTCCTTCTGTAGACAGGCTGTCACGGCATTTGGGGATGGGCCAGAGGCAAACAGTACTGTGTCGTTGGCGTACATATGGATAGCAGTATGTGGGCAGGCAACAGGCAGGTCATTGAGAAAGATAGAGAACAGCAGAGGGCCGAGTACAGACCCTTGGGGGACTCCTCTAGTGACAGGGAGTGAGGTCGATCTAGCCGAGCCAATACGGACTGATTGGGACCTACTTGACAGATAAGAATGGAACCGGTTAATTGCATTTGCGGACAGTCCAGCTTGGGCGAGTTTAGCCAGCAGCAGGGGATGTGAGACCGTGTTGAAGGCTTTAGCCAGGTCGATAAATATAGCAGCAGTAATTTCACCTTTGTCCATACCCGTAAGGACGGAGTTAGTGAGACGAAGAAGAGAGGTGGTGGTGGAGTGATTTTTTCTGAAACCGGCCTGGAAGGGGGTGAAGAAAGATATGGTATCCAGATAGTGGTGGAGCTGGGATAGTACCAGGCGCTCTTGAATTTTGGCTAGGATGGGGAGCAGTGAGATGGGATGGTAGTTGGAAGGGGAGGAAAGGTCACCACCTTTGGCTAGGGGAATGACTGTGGCTTGTTTCCATATTGTAGGGACTGCCCAGAGTCTGAAAGACAGATTAAAGAGTGAGGTGAGAGGGAAGGCTATGGCAGGTGCTGAAAGCAGGAGCATTTTTGAATCAAGGCCCAATGGGCATTTGCCTTTGGATGGGTTGAGTAACTGCAGAATTTTTAGCACCTGGCCAGGTAAGACTGGGCAGAGTGAGAAGGGGGCCAGAGAAGATACTGCAGGGGGAATAGAGAGTGGGGGGTAGGGATGAGAGGGTAGTAGAGAAGATGTAGTGGAGGAGAAATATGAATTAAACTCAGTGGCAACCAAGCTAGGATCTTCGATGATTCTTCCTCCTAGGTTGAGAGTGGGAGTGGGGGGTTGGGCCGGTGGGGAAAGGAGGGATTTTATAGACTTCGAGAATTGTGTAGGGTGAGCGAAGTTATTGTTGAACGCCGATTTGAGGTAATTAGATTTGGCCTGACGTACGAGTCTAGTGCAGGCATTTCTTAGCAATGGTAGTGTTTCAGAGCCGTTTGAGCTGAGGCCTTAAAGGATTTCCAGGCTCGGTCCTGGCTCGAAGTTGTTCCATGAGGTTAGATGTTACCCATGGTAAGTGGGATCCTCTTACTCTGGATCTCCTGAGAGGAGCGTGGAGATCCCAGGTGGCTAGGAAGTTGGTAGAAAAAAATTTCAGGGCCTCGTCCATGGAGGTGGCCCTAGGGATGAAAGACCAGTCAATGCTAGTAAGGTCGTTTAGGAGGGCGGTCCGATCAAGGGATTTGTAGACTCTGTTGTAAAGTGTGTGGGGGGGAGGGGCCTTTGGACGGAAGATTTTCTGCACCATGTAAATCATGTGGTGGTCGCTAAGGGAGTCTGGTAGCAGGCCGGCTTTAACTATCCGATGTGGGTGGGTGGTGAGGTCCCAATCTAGTAGTGTGTGTTTATTGGATTTGTGGTTTAGGCGAGTAGGTTCTCCTATTTGTTGGGACAAGTTTAGCGCATTTATTTGGCTTCGCGATTTGGCGGCTGCGCAGCCTAGATTCTGGTTGAAATCACCAAGGATATGGAGTTCGGCACGCTGCGTAAGGGACCTCAGGTTGCCAAGGTGGTCAAGGATGCTACCCAGAGGGGTGTCTGGCGGGCAGTATGACCCTGCTAAGTATACAGGGATAGAGTGCGGCAGTGTGATTTTGATTAGAAGTGAATCTATGGATTGTATGGGTACAGTTGGTGTGATTTTGGAGAACTGGAGTTTAGAGGAGATATACATGGCAGTGCCACCACCCTTCTTACTGCCCTGTCTGTCTTGGTGGATTAAGGAGAACCCGGGTATTGAGAATTCTGCGTCCAGGTTATGGGGCTTCAACCAAGATTCCGTGATGATTACAATATCTGGGCAAAGGGCTAGGACAGTAGTTTGTAGGGCTGCTATTTTGTTTAGGATGCTGCATACATTTAGGTGGACTATTTTAAAACCATTTGGTTCCTCATCAGGCAAGAGGTACTCACGCTTCTACAAAAAGGAGCGGTGGAGTATGTCCCGGAGAACCAGAGAGGAGCCGGTTACTATTCCCACTTCTTTCTGATTTCAAAGAAAACAGGGGACCTCCGTCCAATATTGGACCTCAGCGACCTCAACATGTCGGTCGCCTACAAACGTTTTTTGCATGGTGACCCTCCAAGGGCTTATTCCCATGCTGAGGAAGGACACTTTTCTAGCGTCTCTGGACATGCAGGACGCCTACCTGCACATCCCCGGAGCTCAAGCGCACAGGAGTTTCCTGCGCTTCGAGTTCCCCGGCCACCACTTTCAGTTCTGGGCTCTTCTTTTCGGACTGTCATCGGCCCCCAGGGTCTTTACCAAGTGTATGGCAGCATCTCTAAGGAGACAGGGCCACTATGTGTTCCCGTACCTGGACGACTGGCTTCTCATGGCCGCCTTCAGAGAGGCGCTGTTGTTGGCCATCCAGAGCACCCAAATGCTTTTTCAGTCACTGGGCATTCTCATCAACTTCGAGAAGTCTCTCCTGGTACCGTCCCAGCAGCTGCAGTTCATAGGCACAGTTCTGGACACCATCCAAGGGAAAGCTTTTCTTCCCGAGGACAGAGCGGAGCGCATCAGGTCCCTCATCAGGGACCTCTCAGTGAAGAAGACTGTCCCCACCAGACTGGTCCTTCGCCTGCTTGGACACATGGCTGTGGCCATTCCAACCATCCCATGGCAAGGTTCCACATGCGGGTGACCCAGTGGATGCTAAAAGTGCAATGGGACCAAAGGCAAGACCACATGCAGCAGCCGGTCAGAATCACGAAGGCCATGATTCGGGACTGGCAATGGTGGCTAGACCCAGGGACACACTCTGTCGGTGTTCCATTTGCAGCGCCGTCCCCGGAGGTAATCCTCTCCACAGACGCCTCAGGGCTGGGTGGGGAGCACACCTGAACGGGGTGAGGTCCCAGGGAATGTGGACCCCTCAGGAAGCTCACCTCCATATCAACATTCTGGAGATGAGGGTGGTCCTTTATGCCCTGCAGACCTTCCAGTCAGAAATCCCGCTGAGTACCTTTCTGCTTCAAACGGACAATACGGCGGTGATGTATTACCTCAACAAACAAGAAGGCACACACTCTTACCCCTTCTGCAGGGAAGCTATGAGAGTGTGGGATTGGGTAATCCGACACGGCGTGAACCTGACTGCAGTTCACGTTCCCGGAGTGGACAACACAATCGCAGATGGCCTGAGTCATTCCCAGGCCAGAGTCCATGAGTGGGAACTTCTTCAGGAGGTAGCAGAGGATCTGTTTCTTCGATGGGGCACTCCAGAATTGGACTTGTTGCCTTCCCCATCCAACTAAAACTGCCCAATTTTTGCACGCTAGATCCAGGGCCTGGTGTTTTTGGCGAGACGCGTTGTCCCTCTCCTGGGCGGACAGATTCCTCTACGCTTTCCCCTCCCTTCCCGTTGATCCAGAGAGTTCTTCTCAAACTTCGCAGGGAGCATGCAACAATGATCCTGGTAGTGCCTTTCTGGCCCAGACAGATCTGGTTCCCCATGCTAACCCAATTGTCCCGGGAACCTCCACTCCCGTTGCCCTTCAGCTCCCACCTGCTGTCTCAAGAGGGGGGTTCGTTAGTCCATCCGGACTTACGCTCACTGAACCTGCATGCTTGGCTCCTCGAGACATAGCCATTATGCGACACGGGGTCTCGCAAGAGGTGGCGGAAGTCCTTTCTGCCGCCAGAAAGCCGGCAACGCATGAGACGTACGCCATGAAATGGCGCCGCTTTTGCCTGTGGTCTCAGGCACGCGGCCTCTCCCCTTTAGATTGCCCAGAGAAATCAGTTCTGGAATACCTGCTTTCCCTTTTCCACTCAGGCCTTGCCTACTCCTCGATTAAAGTTCACCTCTGTGCGATTTCGGCCTACCACTACCCGATAGGTCAGCACAGTGGCACAACTCGATGCCTCTCGTGATTTTGATGGGTGTTACACTTAGGCCACCCATCAAGGATCCCGTCCCTCCTTGGGACCTACTCTTCATCCTGGAGCAGCTCACGCTGCCCCTTTTGAACCACCGCAGATTGCGAGCTGCATTTTCTGTAAGTGGAAAGCGTTATTTTTGGTTGCTGTCCGTCAGCAAGGAGAATTTCTGAGCTACTGCGGCTCTTATGTGTGGGAAGCTTATTTAATTTTCCACCAGGACAGAGTGTCTCTGAGGATGAATCTAAGTTCACACCTAGGTGGTCTCAGCCCTTACCCTTAATCAGGACATCGATCTGCGGTGTACTTCCCCAGGTACACCAATAGAGGAGAGGCATTGCTTCACACCCTAAATGTTCACCGCTCCTTAAGATACTACTTGACCAGGACCAAACAGCATCGCAGCTCCGAGCAGCTGTTTATTTCCTTCGCTGAGAGGATGTTGGGCCAACCAGTCTCAAAACAGACCCTTTCCCGCTGGCTTGTCCAGTGCATTTCGTTTTGTTACAACAACAAACAGAAGCCCTTTCCGGGCACAGTTCGGGGCCACTCGACTGGGGGTGGCTACTTCCTTTGCAGCACTGCGGAACGTCTCCACCTCGGCCATTTGTGCTGCAGCTACTTGGAGCTCAGTGCAAACCTTCATCAGGCATTACAGCCTGGACATTGCCTCACGGCGGAGAGCAGGTTTCGGCCTCGCCGTTCTACAGGGTCTCCTGTCCTAGAGTCAGGATTTTTCAAGATCTCTCCGTTATGCCTCCTCCCAGAGTGCCTAGAGGCACTATTGCTTGGGGAATCAGTCCTAATGGTGTAACCTGCTGCAAGAGCTGTATCTTGAAGTAAGATAGTACAGTTACATAAGAACTTACCATAACAGTAGATCTTCGAGAACAGCTCTTGCAGCAGGTACCTTCCCACCCACCATTCCCCCTTGGAGGAGGTAAGGCCTAACCAGACTTCGGCAGGAGCTTACGCTCTTTTTTTCTTCTGATGGTGGATCCTTGGTCTCCACTTCTGATGTCATCCAGTGACCGGAAGTCTCCGGCGGGAGAACTGGGGATTCTGGCGGGACCGCCTCCTTATGTACTACGTCTGACGTCGGAGGCGGTCCCCGCTGAAGACTGCTAGCTAGAAGATTTCCGTGGGGTCCTGATGCCTGCTGGCTTCAGTCCTAATGGTGTAACCTGCTGCAAGAGCTGTTCTCGAAGATCTACTGTTACGGTAAGTTCTTACGTAACTGTACTTTTCTTTGTATTTCATTAAAGAAAACTTATTAAAAAGCATTAAAATGTACAAAGAGAACTCAGAAAATAAAGCACTGAATCAAACATTTGATGATGTGAAATAATCAGTGATTTTTTTTGTTGCCGAACATTTCTTAGCGAGAGTTCATCGATGTATGCATCTAGTGCGTGACAGGTTGTGAGATCAGTTCTTTCTTTGCTTAGAATGTAGTGCCCCTTAGCTTGTGCCATGCATTCCTGGACCTTGACTTCACTTGCAGCGGGTGGTTATATGCTGTCAGAGGGGCTACAGTCCTTATCATCTGATCTTCCGTCAGTCGCCGCCCTCTCTTCTTTTTTCATGGTTACAATGTCCTGGGTGATCTACTCCTCTGTAATTGACCCTGTAATCTACATCTCAGCATCTATTTCAATGTATGATGAAAATTCCTCTGGTGACAGCCCAAGTGCATGTACGGTCTCCTCCACAGCTGGGGTACTTGTGGGTTCACAGGTGAATCCTGCTTTGACAAAGCAGTTGTGGATAGTCTCTGCTTTAACCTTCGGCCAAGATTTGTTTATCTCCCTCTCTGGATCTGGTGCCCATACTGCCCTCCCCTCATCGATAGTGAGCTACAGTTTCTCCAGTTTTTTTCTGGTAATGCTGGTGATATTGATTCTCTTTACACCTGGATCTCCGAGACCCTCGATGATGGTGAGCTTCCACACCAGTGTAAGTGCAGTTCTTTGTTTTACAGGACTAGCTGTGCTGGTGCTGATCAGTGAATACCAGTAAGGTGCTAATCAAATCACTCCATTCACGTTATGTGTGTAGTTGTCAATTTCCCTCATGTCAGATAGTATTCTCACAGTACTCTTTCACACACAAACTTACTCATTTTGCACCAGTAGCTTAGAAAAAGTGTTGTTCTAGCCGATCTGATAATGACTGTAAATGGGCTTTAAGCCCATTGGAATATATTGTAAAAAACATGACATTTAAGTAAAGTTCTTGTAAACGGAACGTTCCCTTATCCGCTGTTCTTATAAGTGGGCTCCACTGTAGAAAAATCTTTCACAGCACATTACAATAGTGAACATGGGGTGGGTGGTTGATGCCATTGAGTGTAAGCCAGTTTCACACCACATTGGCAGCTGCAGACTCAAAGGCCAACTACAGTGTCCCACCACCCAGAATACAGGAAAAGAAAATGTTTCCCTTTAAATCAGGGGTAGTAAAGACATAACAAAAGTGAGCTTTTCCTTCAATAAAAGCTCCAAAACTCACCACAGAGCATCTAAAAACCCAGAGCTCTGGCATTTTTTTGTGTTTTCAGTGAAATTGCTCTCAGCACCCCCAATATAAAAATAATGCCAGTGCCTATGGCAAGATGTGTTTGAATGGCTACTGCATTACTGCTAAAGGTATTTCATGACAAGAATATTTCAATTCAAAAACTATTAACACAAAATAGGAGCATCTTCTGTTATTGGATTTCAAAGCAACACCTTCAGAAGACCTTTCATTTCAACTACTTTATTTTTGGGTGTACAATTTCCATTTACATGCCTAATTCCATAAGTTTTCTTTCCCGTTCTAATATATGCCTGACATTACATATAATGCTGTTATGTGAATCAATATCACATAATTGTACAGCTTTCTGAACATTTTTTCAACCACTGTGTAATTAGCACATTGTAATATATGCTTGTAAGTGAACACATTTTACAGCACTGCAAACTGTATATATGGCTCCACTGTTTTAATAAGCAGTGAAGAAAAAAGGCTTAGGCCTGGATATTCAGACTGCACCTGGCAGGGGTGCAAGCCTCAGCACAGCGCAACTGGGAAGCGCCGTGGCCAGGAGATATTCAGCGGTGATGCACCCTGGGGCAACACCGTTGAATATGGCACTGACTGTGCACAGCGCAGTGGCACTGCACCAGGGCAAGCCACGGATAGGGAGCATGGGGATGCACCAGTGCAACTGCAGTTGCGCAAGGCACATCACCCGCGATATTCAGCGGAGGGCATGCAAATGAGGCCATAATATATGCAAGGTGCAAATGGGGCCATTTGCATGTCATTATGTGCCCATTTGCATGCCCTGCTCAGGACAGCCCGGCAACTTGTGCCTGGCACCCTGCACAGCATGATGTGTGCACAGTGGGGGTCCTGGGACATCCCCCACCCCATAGCCATGATCACAGTTACACACAGTAGTACAAAGACCTGGTAGTCTAGTGGCTCCCAATTCCCCGATTTCCTGATGAATGTAATGGTAGACTTTCTCTGGTAGTCTAGCATCCCCTTCCCTCCCGATTCCCCGATGAATGTAATGGTAGACTTTCCGTGGTAATCTAGTTGTCCCCCTCCCTCCCGTGTCCCCAATCTCTGGAATAATACCTTTATATAAGCGCCTGGTACTCTACTGGTACCCCCATCCTTTGCCATGATTGTGGTACAGTGCCATATCATATTTTCCTGATGATCCAGTGGCACCCACCCACACAGAACCCCTTGCCCACTCTGCTCACCCCCCCAATCATCGGCAGAAGGCTGCAACCCACCCACATACCGCCCGGCCACCCGCCGAATGACAGGTACAGAATGAGCTGTAAGCCCACTGGTCCACAGTGTGGACTAATGGGCTTGCAGGGCATACTGTATAGACTATCCCAAATATGTGAATAAACATTCACATGCTAGGGACTGTCAATACAGATATGCCCTACAAGCCCATTGATCACACTGTAGACCAATGACTTACAGCCCATACTCTATCCTGTAATTCGCCAGTGAGATGTGGTGGAATGCAACTGCTCTGCCGATGATGGGGAGGAGAGCGGTGGGGTGCCACTGGATCACCAGGGAAATATGATATAGCGCTGTACCGTGATCGCGGCAATGGCCAAGGGGTACCACTAGACTACCAGGAACTTACATGAATGTCTTATTCCGGCGATCAGGGACACAGGAGGGGGGGACCACTAGACTACCAGGGAAAATCTATCATTACATTAATCAGGTCATCAGGGACTCGGGAGGGTGGTCCACTGGACTACCAGGGATATGTGTGGATGGTGTTCTGGGTGGGCGGGTGGCCACCCACGGCTGGCGACTGCTGTATTGCACCCTGCAATACAGTGGCCTGCCTGTGGGTGGCCGGGAGTTGTTCCCACTCCTCACGGGCACAACTTTGAGCCCCCCCATGCGGCACACTGCAGGGTTGCACCGGCATATGCGCCGCACATCCTGGGCTGAATATCAGGATGTGCCGCATATGCATGGGCATGCCCCCTGCAATCTGTGCCGCATACACTTACTTTATGCCCTGGCGCATTGGGATTTGCGCTGCCCCTGGTAGCCCTTTCAATATCCCGCCGGGGTGCAATGCGGGGTTGCGCCAGCTCAAGCCCTTTGAATATCCGGCCGTAAGCGTTTATCATTTTATTTATTTATTATTTCAGTTAAATAGCGACTCTTACTTTACAGGGATGGTATTACATCACTGCATAAAGCACGCAGACATTTTCCAACTGTACAATACACTAGATATGCAAGTATTTACCATTTCAGATTAAACAAATTACAAGTCCAGTTGGTACTACTGATAAAAAAAAAATAATATATATATATTTCCACTTATTTATTATTTTGCTGGTAGTAATTGTCCCTGTACTAAAATCAGACTACCTCTGAGCCAGTATTTACATCCAGGTGAATATGTTGCCAAAATGAGGATGGGGAAAGCTTACATTTTCTGATTATCCTGCTAGGGTCATGTGCTACTGATAGCAGTCCTACATGCACAATTCAACTCTCTCTCTGCTGGATGTACAGAGCCCATTCCCAGCTCCTTACTATAACCTCCAGGCAATAATGACATGCTACTAGCCGCAGTGTTGCAGTTTGAAATGTTGCAGTGTCAGTGAAGGGAGTAAAGTGCATCACAAAATATATTGTAATTTGAATGCAGACCATATTCATTTATTTTTATAAATATCAGAGCATTGAAACTCAGCACTTACCAGAATGTTCCAGGATTCACAAGGTCTACTTTCTGCTGCTGCCTTAAGGTATATTCTTTGACAAAACCCTTGATGTTCTCTCGAAACTGTTTTTGCAACCTAGGAAAGGGAGAAATGAGGCAGTATCTCCTCCCGATCCCTGGCCACAAGTTCTCTCGCCCCTGAGAACAAATGCCTGCCACTAGTGGGTGGCACCTGCTTGCCCTCCTCCTCCAAATCTGTCCATCCAGGTGTCCTGGTCATAACCCTAGACAAATTCCTGCCTCATCTGAAATTACCTTCTCAAGCCAGAGGAAAAATAGTGCTCTCCAGATCCCATATACACACACAAGTAGGGTAGTAATGAGGCTTCAGTGGAGGACACTATTTTTACACTCTGTTACGTTGTTTGGAAGGTAATTTATGCAGGGATTCCTTTTCTAAAGCAAACTGTCTGCAGGACTACGCCCACTGCAGCCTTAAAAAAGTGTTTAAATAACTCCTGGCTGCACCAGTGAACTTTGGGACTCAAGAGACATAGTCTGCCTGCTGCAAGTCAGGGAGCTAAAATATTGGCAGCAGCGACAGGCTAACAGGCTGAGCAATTTACTAAATCAGTACAGCAACATCAAGTACACAACCAGGGCTACTGAACTGTAAGGGCATTTGGGCAAATATCCAATTTACTTTGGCTGCACCAGGACTTTGGGACTGTATTATTTCTGCTTCAGGGACTGTGTGTTTCAGCAGCCATTTTCAAGCAGCCACAGACAATTGGAAAGCTAGGACTTGTCATGGGAAACTTCCAAGTGCTCATGGGGAACTGCAGGGACCTAATTTCAGGCACTAAAACAGTAAACCATTTGTGCATCAAGTGAGATTCATGCATAATTAATTTTCTTGACTGACAGGCCCTCTAGCCAATCGGAGGTCAATCACCCAATAGCTTCAGCCAATCAGGAGCCTCAGGAAAGCCCTATGAGAGACTGTGTTTTTCAGTAGTTTTCCAGATTCAAGGGGGAACCCCCACAGGGGTGGGGGCTCAGGCCCCTAGCCATTCAACTGGGCCTGGTGCTCCAGCTAATCCTCTCCATCCAGGAGGGGGTGTTAGCCTTTAGCAGTTAAAGTTAAAGTAATGTAGTTTATGTAATACCTGCTAGTCTGGGTGTTGCCAGAATGTCCCCCAGGTACTAGCCCTCTCTTTCATGTCAGGGAAAGATGTTGGCCTGCAACCTGATGACTTCAAGCCAGCTGTAAGAGAGCTGATCGTACCTCAGTTATGAGAGGACCGAAGCATTCGGGAACCTTGATTGTGGAGATCCTACTGTGAGGAGCCCAAGTGAGTACTCTTGTACCCACCGGTGTAAGAAGGAAAGAAAACTTGCTCAATTGGGGCTGCTTATGCCCAAGTGACTGTGCTACATGAGATTGTTCTTTGGTTTGCACCCTGCACCTGCTGCACCTAACCTTAGCCCAGCGTGGGTGGACCCTTCTTGAACTTTTTGCTGTTTGTGACTGTCCAATTGGTCTGTACCTTGCATCTGCTGTGCCTAACCTTACCCCAGCGCAGGTGGACCTGACTGGTCTGGGGGAACCCAATTCAGCCCAGAACATAGTATAGCTGTGCTGATATGTGATGTCTGCTATGGAGCCTACTGGACTGGAAGGGGAGCACTCAGTACAGGGGCTCATCCTGACTTTGCCTGGGAGGTCCAGTGTTGTCTAACAAATCCAGTCAAGATGTCCAGTGGAGCTGCAATTTACAGCCATGTAGCACAAGCAGGACTGAGACCCTAAGTCTACTGAATTTGACTACTGTAACCTGAAAAGAACTCTTTTATGCAAACATGACCAGGGCGGCCACCCTGGCCTCTGGTTGAAGGCGCTATCCCTTCATTGAATGTACCAGATGTGTCCAAAATGTAAATGTACTGAATGTGCCAAAACATATAAATGTGATGGATGTTCTGAAGTAGTGAGCAATTTCCCAACTGACGTAACCGGCTGGTTACCTCCTGACTTTGTTCAGCCTACAAAGTGCAGGGCAATCCCTGAACCCCAAAGAGACTGTAAATAGTTGTCTGCCTAATTGCTTTCAAGTTTAAGCACTAATGTTCTGCTAATCAAGCCAGCCAATGAACAGCTGTACCGTTCCGAGGCCTGGAACCATCAAGGGACTTAGGTAACTGGGTACCCAGGTTTAAATGTGTGGGATTGCGGGGTCTCATACTAACTTTGGGAAACTGGTACCAGTATACTAACATACTAAAATGCCAGCAGAATAGGCCTAACAGTCTTTCGTGTCTGCTTGTTTGGTCAGCCCCCACCCTGGGAGCTGACCTTTCTGCCCCCCTCGCCTTTTCTGGCTTCTCCCTTCCCAGTTCTAGATATTCTCACTGCACTGGATTTTGCTTCCAGAACCCTTCCCCATACCCGTTCCACCCCCTCTTGAACTCCTCCACCATCTCTGCCTCCACCAGCCCCCTGGGCAGCGCATTCCTTGGCTCCACCACCCTCTCAGTGAAGTAGCACCTCCTTTCTCCCCTGAATCTTCCCCCCTCCAGCTTCCACCCATGCCCTCTAGTTGCCCTCTCCTCCTTCCTTCGAAGCACCCTGACTGCTCCTCCCCTATTTACCCCTTCATGTACCTGAAGATCTCCATCATTTCCCCCTGGTCTCTTCTCTCTTCCAATGTGTACAGATTTAGCTCTTCGAGCCTCTCCCCATAGGTCCTGTCCCCCAAGCTCCAAATCATTTTGGCTGCCCTCCTCTGGACCCTCTCCAGGAGTTTAATGTCCCTTTTTAAGTGTGGGGCCTCCAAGACTGCATGCAGTACTCAAGGTGTGGCCTCACCAAGCAGTTATACAGAGGGAGTATCACTTCCCTCCTTCTGGAGGTGATCCCCCTAGTGATGCATCCCAACATCCTGTTGGCCTTGGCTGCTGCCCTCCTACAAGTCTCCGAGTTGTTCATCTTGACATCCACCACCACCCCCAGGTCCCTCTCAGCCATCGAGACTTGTAGCATCCCCCCCGGGTGTACACTTGGCCCGGGTTTCTGGCCCCCAGGTGCAGTACCTATCATTTCCCTGCATTGAACCTCAGTTTCCACTTTCTAGACCATCTTTCCAGAGCCTCCAGGTCCCGCTGTAGGGCCACCCTCCCCTCCTCCCCATCCACCACCACCCCCAGTTTTGAGTCATCCACAAAGAGACTCATCTCACTCCTGATACCTGTCCTTATGTCAGAGACGTAGGCACTGAACAGGAGGGGCCAAAGGACTGATCCCTGTGGGACCCCACTAATGACCCTCCTTGGGGATGAGACTATCCCGCCAACTATGACCCTCTGGTTCCGGTCCTGGAGCCAATTGTCAGGCATATCGGCAAAAGTATGGGCAAGCATAATCTTTGTGTTCCATCTGATTTTATGCAGTTAGATAGCCAGGCTCTGGGTATCTTATTGGTCTTACAGGATTGCTTTCTGATTAATAACCAGGTATTTGCCCAGCTGGATGGTTTCACCAGCACCAAAATCGAACCAAATCAAATGTAAATATTGTAAATATTAATAATCACACTGCATAACCGCTATTCCTTCTGTTTCCCCATTGCTAATCCCTATGCCCCCAAATAAATACTGTTGTTGTTTTGCAAATGTGCTGTGAGCATATTATTAGAAAGAGTCATTAAGTGATATTATGTTGAAGTGTGTCTAAATATTATTGGAACATGTGTTGGGGTGGCAAATGGTTACAGTGGATGGTATGACATCCAAGGGGGGTTGTACCAGGTAACAGCTCACCCACTTAAAGCTACACTCTGGGTGGAGGCACTGCGCAATGTAATATATCATAGGCAACATTCAGTTTGAAGTAAGTTTGGGAACCCAGACCCCTCAATCTTGTTGTGGCTGGCAAGTCAGGGGTAGTAGCCCTTACAGTAACACTGCCCTAGGGGTTACACCATTAAAAACTAAGGTAAATATTTCAGCCTGTCAGTACAGCGGTAGTGCTATTGCATGCGTTGCCAGTGTCCCGGGTTATCGAATGTACAATGTTAACCAACAAAAAGTAAGTTAAATATCTTAGCCTGACTGCACAGTGGTAGAGCTACTGCTCACGGTGCCAGTGTCCCGGGTTAGGGAATGTACAGTGTTAAACATCAAAAACTAAGGTAAATATGCTAACCCACCAGCACAGCGGGAGTGCTACTGCTCATGATGCCACTGTCCTGGTTATAAATCGTACAATGTTAAACATCAAAAAGTAAGCTAAATGCGCCAGCCCACCAGCACAGCGGCAGTGTTACTGCTTGTGATGTCAATATCTCGGGTGAGGGAATGTACAATGTCAAATATCAAAAACTAAGGTAAACATGCCAGCCTACCAGCACAGCAGTAGTGCTACAGCACATGATGGCAGTGTCTTGTGTTAGGGAATGTACCATGTTAAATATCAAAAACTGAGGTAAATATCTCAGACTGTCAGCACAGCAGGAGTGCTACTGCTTGTAATGACAGTGTCTCGGGTTAGGTAATGTACAATGTTAAACATAAAAAACTAAGGTAAAGAACTACCCAGATAGTGCTGGAGGTTGAGGCACTGAATGCCACACCTCATGCCAAGCCGGCAACCTAGGTTTGGGAATGAGACCAGGATGCTGGGGGTTGCAGGGGTGACAGAGGATTGAGCATTCAGGGGACTGCTCTCCTTTCTTGGGGAGGGAAGGATTGTCATACTGCCTGTTGATCAACTTCTGGTGGGGGCTGGGGGGAGATGCAGGATGAGAGGGCAGGCATCTGAAGGGCATGGCATGTGGGTGCCATCATGCACACGGTCACACTAAATGTTGGAAGGGAGGAAGGACAAGAAAAAGAAGAAAATTGGTGACCAGGGGCCCCATGACACCTCAACCCTTGTGTCTCACCAGTCCTCCACCACCACCTTCCCCAGATTTCAACTGTGCTCCAGGATCAGATCTACAGTACAGTAGCTTCTTCTTCTTGTTTTTACATTGTTTCTTGTGGATTCTACTTGGTAGGTTATTTCTTTTCTTTCTTACTACTAAGGGGCTAGCAGGGTATTGTTTGGTGCTGTTGGAATTTTGAAACCTGTTTTGGTAGCTATAAGTGGGCTCATTTGTTTGATGGTTCACTGTGTGGCAGGCTGCATTTGTGGAGGCCTATTTCTTCTATTTTAAAATATAATTGGTGTGATTTAACTGGATCTGTTTCTTTGAATTGGAGACCTCATATCTTCTAATTCCAAGCCTATTTTGATGTGTTGTTGGTGAAGCTGTTTGAATTGGAGTCCTGTTTCTTTGGGTAGCAAACCTATTTGGGTGGCTTTGAGTAGAATTGTGATTCATTGTTGCTGGCTTCACTAGCTGCAAAGTTTTAGTGCAGAGTGGGGGGAGGGTGCTAATGGTCTGATCAGAGGCCTCAGCTACCTGATTGTTTCTGGAAGACTTGGGCTGGTCCCACCCACCCCTGGTCCATGATTTCCTTTATACCAGGGGTTCTGACATCACTTCCTTGAAACGGGCAAAGGATATGTACCTGTCATAGTAAAAGCAGACATCCAGGAAAGGAACAGCAGCAAGTGAAGAGGTGACTGCTCTCTCAGTGGAAGGGAAGTAAATGCAAATCAAGGAGCTTTCATTATTACTTCTTCGCATTGATATTGCATTGGGGAAAGGAGGAGTAGAAGTTTGAAGAAGGTAGTGCAATGGCTACTTAAAGTCTCTTTTTGAGCGTGGATAGGAATATAAAAAGCAGTTGCTCAATATATCTAAACGTGTGCAACAAAGGGGGTAAGGGAAATAAAGAAAATGTTTTGCACTGATAGAGGAGGGAGAGGGGAGACTTGGGGGAGTGTTTGGTATCCTGCATCTGGAAGGGTGGGGGGTCGCTGGTGGGCAACGACAGCAATGGGTAGGGTGGTAGGCTGCAACAACTGCGGTGCACCAATCTTTCTAAAAATTGCCTGGAGTGTGGGAGGATATTTAGTGTGCAACCACATAGAAAAACTTAGAAAGGAGATTGAGGGTCTGCAGGAGGAACTAAGACAGGCAAGGCAGATTGGGGGTGGGTTTAGCCCAATACTGGAGGGAGGAAGAAGGGGAGATGAGGGAGGGCGATTTAAGCCAACAGTGGTGAGGAGAGGGTCAGAAGAAGGGAAGCAGAGACAAAGGGGCCCAGGCCAGGAAGAACGGGTTGCTGGGGAAACCAGGTCAGGAGACAAAAGACAAATGGAAGGAGGAGATAGGGACTTGTGAGGGAGGTGAAGAAGTGGCAAAAGTCATGGAGTGGAAAGGAGGAGAACAGGTTACTATGAAGAGAGAGAAAAGCGGGCATTTGTGAAATCTTCAGAAAATAGTTTTGCACTGCTAGAGAGGAAGAAGGTGGAGGAGGGAAATGATGAAATTAGAGGGTAATTGATAAATGCCTGGACCACACTGGAGCAGGAGAAATTCTGCTCAGAGAATTGCAACAGGGGTAAAAGGGAAATAATGTGCAGGAGGAAGAAGAGGAGCTGGAAATGAGAGAGGGAGATGAATGGAAGCAAGCAGGGAGTAAGAGGGTGGACTCTTAGTGCTGGGGACTCAATACTAAGAGGAGTCAGGTGGGAGTAGCAAGGGGGAGAGGCATAGTCGCATTTGGGTGGAGACCATGCCAGGAATGACAGCGGAAAGGGTGGGACAATCTGTTCTGAAATATGCTAGAAGGGGTAGGGACAAGCCTCATTTAATTATACATCTTGGGACAAATGACCTGGCTGACAATACAGTAGATATAGTCCAGAGGAGGTTTGAGGAACTAGCACAATTATGTGAGGTTGCAGGAAGATCAGTAACTTTTTCAGAGATACTTCCGGTGCCAAAGGCAAGCACAACATGAAAGCTGAGAATAGAGGAATTTAACGGATGGCTAAGAACCTGGTGTTGTGCTAAAGGGTATGGGCTGTTGGGGGTTGGGGAGGGACCTGGGAGGACAGTAGTCTCTATGCCAAGGACAGACTACACTTGAGTGAGGAGGGATAGAAAGTGTTGAAACAGAGGATGGAGGAGTACATAGAGGAAGTTGGGAATTTAAACTAGGAGTTGGGGGTGGCAATTGGGGAAGAGATATGCAGAGACCACAGGTTGGGAAACCATATGAGCTTACCCCCCATAACAGTGACAAAGGACAAATGGCAAGTACTATTGGTGATGCTAGGAAAGGGGGGCAGGATGGGAGGGGGGAAGGGTGGAGGTGGTCTACCCTTAATGCTAGGAGCCTTGGGAGGAAAACGCAGAGTTACAGGTTCTCATGACAGAGGGAGAGGTGGACATTGCAGCCATCACAGAAACATGGGCCACCCAATACAATGACTGGGACCTGTCTGTACCAGGGTACAGGTTATTTCATAGGGACAGGGTGATTGGGAAAGGGGGGGGTGGCACTATATGTGAAGGAAGGACTGAAGTGTGTAAGGGAGGAAGGGGAGGAAGGTAGTACGGAGTCACTTTGGATGCAAATCCAGGATTCCAAGAATAGGATTCTTAGAATGGGAGTGGTGTACAGGCCACCATCTCAGACGGAGGAGTTAGACAGGGAACTAGCGGGACTGATCAGCAGGACATGCGAGAAGGGTAGTGTGGTGATTGTGGGGGACTTCAACATACCAGGAGTGGACTGGAGTACCCCAACAACCAGGAACCGAAGGGAGCAGGTACTGCTGGATGCCTTCCAGGACAGCTTCCTGCTGCAAATGGTCAGTGAACCAACCCGGTTAGAGAATACCCTTGACCTTGTGCTGGCAAATGGGGACTTTGTGAGAGAACTTACAGTGGAGGAACTGCTGTCAGGGAGTGACCACCACTCAGTATGACTCACGTTGGATATGGGCAAGGAAGGAGTGGAATCTGGCACAAGAGTGCTGGACTTCAGGAGGATGGGGGAAGTGGTAAAAGAGTACCTGGCCAGAATTCAATCTAGCATGGACACTAACCAGAGGTGGGAGCTCATAAAGCTGGGGATAGTGGAGGCAACGAAAACCTGCTGCAAAGCCCAGAGCAAGAAGGCTAGGGCTAAGAAACCAAGCTGGTTGAGCAAGGAGGTCATGGAAAAGGTAAGGAAGAAAAGAGCTGCCTTTAGGAAGTACAAGAAAACAGGGAGGAGGAGGACAGGGAGCAGTACTTGACAGAATCGAAGGAGGTGACAAGGGCAGTAAGGGGAGCCAAAGCATCTACGGAACTCAGGCTGGCACAAGGCATTAAGAAGGGGGAGAAGGACTTCTTTAAGTACATCAGAGAGAAAAGGAGGTGTAAGGACCACATAGTAAGGATTAGGAAGGAGGGGGTTGGGTGGAAGCAGGGTGCGATAAGGCAGAAGCACTAAAAGAGTACTTCTGCTCAGTATTTACTAAAGAGAAGAGGGGGGGTGACACCCAAGGTGGGAGAAATGGCAGAAACAGGGGAAGGGGTGACAGATGGGGAAATCATGGAGGGCAGAGTTCGAGAGGGTTTGAAGGCACTGAGGGTGGACAAGGCACCAGGCCCAGATGGCATCCACCCCAGGGTACTGAAGGAGCTGGCAGAGGTCCTTGCAGGACCTTTGGCAGACCTATTTAATGCCTCACTACATTCGGGATGTGTACCTCAGGACTGGAGGATGGCTCATGGTGCCCTCCACAAGATTGGCCCCAAGGATGAACCGAAAACTACAGACCAGTGAGCCTCACATCCATCATGGGTAAGCTAATGGAGACTATCCTGAAGGAGAGCTGGTGGCCCTCCCTAGAGGCCAAAGGACTACAGGACAGCAGACAGCATGGCTTCATACGTGGCAGATCCTGCCAAACCAACCTGGTGGAGTTCTATGACTGGGTAACTAGGCAACTGGACAGGGGCCATGCAGTGGATGTCCTGTATCTGGACTTCAGTAAGAAGGCTGGGAAGAAAGTTAGTAGGCACAGGGGTGGATGCAAAACTGGTGAGATGGGTAGGAAACTGGCTTCAGGGAAGGCAACAGAGGGTGGTGGTGGGTGGGGAGCTCTCACACCCAAGGGCAGTGACGAGCGGTGTTCCACAGGGCTCGGTGTTGGGACCAATGTTGTTTGGGATATTCACTGCAGACATATCATGGGACATCAAGAGCAAGATCAGTCTGTTTGCTGATGATACCAAGGTAGACGCGGTGGTGGATGACCTAGGTGGACAGCAGGGGTTGCAGGATGATCTGGCAAAGCTTGAAACCTGGTCAGACACCTGGCAACTGGCGTTTAATGCCAAAAAGTGCAAGGTGCTGCATTTTGGGATGAAGAACCCAAGGAGGAGTTACCAGCTGGGGGAGTGCAGCTAGCCCAGACAGAGGAGGAGAAGGATCTGGGTGTGCTCATTACAGGGTAAATGAACAACTCAGCACAATGTGGGAAGGCAGCTGCAAAGGCCAATAAATCTGGGTTGTATTGCAAGGTATATCCTCAAGGAGGGAGGTGATTCTGCCACTGTATAGGTCATTAGTTAGACTGACACCTGGAGTACTGCATGCAGTACTGGCGCCCGTGATCTGAAGAGGGACATTAAGTTACTAGAGGTGCAGGTGAGTAGGCGACAAAGATGATCAAGGGGCTGGGGGACTTATCATACGAGAAGAGGTTGAAGGAGTTGAACATGTACTCACTGGAGGAGAGGAGGGACAGGGGTGACATGATTGAAACCTTTAAAAACATGAAAGAAATAAACAAGATGGGTACAGAAGGGCTGTTCAAAGTAAGGGAGGGGAGGGACACCAGGGGCCATGATATGAGACTGGAGGGAGGAAGGTTCAGGAGGGAGATGAGGAGACACTTTTTTACAGAGAGGGTGGTGGCTGGGTGGAATGCGTTACCTGCAGAAGTGGTATCCAGTAGAACAGTGGACTGCTTCAAAAGGGGATGGAACAGGACAAGGGGGAGGGTTAATGAAGGGGAAGGGTGGAAGGAAGGGACAGCTGCAGAATAAGGGGTGCTAACTGCACATTCGAGCAGACTTGATAGACCTCTAGACCTTTATCTGCTGGCAAATTTCGTATGTTCGTATGTTCCAGGCCCCACCTTGGGGGATAATCTGTGGGGGAGGTATCGGGGTTAGTTTTGTGGCAGTTGGGCTTGCGCACTGGTGGTACGAGGCAGAGATACTGCCCCGCTGCATCTGGAGGAGGATAAAATGTAAATTAAAAAAAAATAAGGTAAATATGCCAGCTTGCCAACACAGGGGTAGTGCTATCGTGCACAATGCCAGTGTCCCAGGTCAGGGAATATACAATGTTAAACATCAAACACTAAGGTAATTATGGCAGCCTGTCAGCACAGCTGTAGTCCTACAGCACATGATGCCAGTGTCCCAGGTTATGGAACGTACAATATTAAACATCAAAAACTAAGGTAAATATGCCAACCTGTCAGAACAGCCGGAGTGCTACTGCTCATGGTGCCAGTGTCCTAGGTTAGGGAATGTACAATGTTAAACATCAAAAACTAAGGTAAATATGCCAGTCTGTCAGCACAGCAGGAGTGCTACTGCCCACAATGCCAGTGTCCCGGGTTAGGGAACGTACAATATTAAACATCAAACACTAAGGTAAATATGCCAGCCTGTCAGCACAGAGGGAGTGCTACTGCGCACAATGCCAGTGTCCCCGGTTGGGGAACGTACAATGTTAAACATCAAAAACTAAGGTAAATATATCAGCCTGTCTGTACAGCGGGAGTGCTACTGCTCGTGATGCCAGCCTCCTCGGTTAGGGATTGTACAATGTTAAACATCAAAAACGAGATCTAGGGGTATTATTTATTTTATTTCGTTTTTGTTGACCGGGTAAGTGCACTAGACAAATCCTGTCTATTTTCAGGCACGACCCGGGGGAGGGGGATACAGAGGAATGCCAACTAACCTTGAACCAGTTTAAGCTGCTGGTGGTATTTTCAGTGAATTGTGAATTAGTCACAAATAAACTATCCTTTGATGTACACACCAGGGCTATTGTTTAGAAATTTCACAAAATTATCGGGTGTATTTTCAAACATATAAAGAGTAGAGAACCAGGAGTTATAGTTCCATTGTACGCATTATTGGTTAGACCACATTTGGGGTACTGCTCCCCATTTTTTGCACCATAGAACATGGGTTTTAAAAAAACTAACTGAAAATGTTCAGAGAGAGACAACCAAAAAAATCAAAGATCTGAAACACATTAACTACGGGGACAGGCTACATCGGCTTGGTCTATATTCACTAGAATATAGAAGATTGAGTGGAGACCTGTATCTAGTGGTCGGTGCAACTAAGAACAAAGACACATGGGAAGCCATTCCCTTATTAAACAGCCAAATACTAGAAACACTAGATCACACCATTTAACATTAAGGGGAGATGTCAACAAGACAACGAAGAGAAACAATTGCTTCAGTCATAGGGTTGTCAGCCAGCTTTTGGAACTCTCTGCCAGAAGAGGTTGTAAATAGTGGTACCATGGAACAATTTAAAATATCACTAGATAGATACATGGGCAAAGAAAAGTGTAGATTCTACCACTGAGAAGTAGCGAGTTGTATATAGGTCTATGACCTCGTACACTCAAACAAACACCTTTGAACCTATAAAAACTGGGGTAAATATCTCAGCCTGTCAGCACGGCAGGAGTGCTACTGCTAGCAATGCCAGTGTCCTGGGGAATGGAACATACAATGTTAAACATCAAAAACTTAGGTAAATACACCAGCACAACGGGAGTGCTACTACTCATGATGCCGATGCCCATGGTTATAAATTGTACAATGTTCAACATCAGAAACTAAGGTAAATATGTCAGCCCACCAGCACGCTGGTAGTGCTACTGCTTGTGATGACAGTGTCTCGGACTAAGAAACATACAATGTTAAACATCAAAAACTAGGGTAATTATACCAGCCTGTCAGCACAGCGGGAGTGCTACTGCACACGCTGCCAGTGTCCCGGGTTATCGAACATATAATGCTAAACATCAAAAACTAAAGTAAATACACCAGCCTGTCAGCACAGCGGGAGTGTTACTGCTCATGATGCCAGTGTTCCAGGTTAGGGAATGTACAACGTTAAACATCAAAAATTAAGGTATATAGCTGGCCAGATGGTGCTGGAGGTTGAGGTGCTGAATGCCACACCTTGCACCAGGCAGGTGACCCAGGTGTTGGAACATGACTGGGCCACCAGGGTTTGGCAGGGGTGAGAGAAGACTGAGCATCTGGTGGACTGCTCTCCCCTCTCAGGTAGGGAGGGATTGTCAAGCTGTCTGTTGATCGACCTCTGGTGGGGGCTGGGGGGGTGATGCAGGATGGGAGGGCAGGCATCCGACAGGCGTGGCATGTGGGTGCCATCATGCACATGCTCACACTAAATGTCAGAAGGAAGGGAGCACAAAAATAAGACGAAAATCGGTGGCCAGGGGTTCCATGACACCTTAACTGCTGTGTCTCGCCTGTCATCCGCCACCGCCTTCCCCAGATTTGGACTGTGCTCCGGGAGGGTCAGGGAGCTCCCTTCCAGGCCCCACCATGTGGGATAATTGATGGGGGTGTCAGGGTTGGTCGTGTGGCAGTTGGACTTGCAGACTGGTGGTACAAGGCAGAGATACTGCCTTGGCGCACCCAGAGGAGGATAAAATGTTGATTAAAAAAAAAAAACAAGGTAAATATGCCAGCTTGCCAGAACAGCGGGAGTGCTACCACACACAATGCCAGTATTCCAGGTTGGGAAACATACAATGTTAAACATCATAAACTAAGGTAAATGTCCCAGCCAGTCAGCACAGCGGTAGTCTTACTGCACACGATGCCAGTGTCCCAGGTTAGAGAACATATAATGTTAAACTTTAAAAACTAAGGTAAATATACCAGCCTGACAGCACAGCAGTAATGCTACTGCTCACGATGCCAGTGTCCTGGGGAATGGAACATATAATGTTAAACATCAAAAACTAAGGTAATTATGCCAGCCTGTCAGCACAGCGGTAGTGCTACTGCTCATGATGCCAGTGTCCTGGGTTAGGGAACGTACAATGTTAAACATCAAAAACTAAGGCAAATACACCAGCCTGTCAGCACAGTGGGAGTGCTACTGCACACGATGCCAGCATTCTGGGTTAGAGAACTTGCTGGGGTAGTCATAGGCCAACTGGGTGGAGGATAAGCTGGTGTGGGCTGTGATCCTTGTTTGGGAATGTGGGGAGAAGGACATGGTGTAGGCTGTTCTACATGGTGTAGGCTGTTCTACATGGTTAGGGGGCAGCTGGGGGGAGGAGATGATGTGGGCTATGCCCAGTTATCCTGGTAGGGGAATGTGCCAGGGTAGTCATGGGCCAGCTGGGTGGGAGATGTTGTGGTCCATGCCCAGTGATTCTGGTTAGGGAGTGTGCCAGGATAGTCAGAGGCCAGCTGGGGGGAGGAAGAGATGGTATAGTGCCCAGTGACCCCGGTTAGGAAGCGCACCAGTGTAGTCAGGGACCAGCTGGGGGGTGGAGGAGATGGTGGATGGATTAGGACAGTGAGGACTAGGAGGCACCCTGGGGTAAAACGGACACAGGAACGAGGTTATCCTTGTCTTGCGCCCATACCCAAGGGTTCTGACTTGGTCAGGCAGGAAGTGGGGCCACCCCTGGACTCCACTCCCTTTCGGGCAGTGCTAAGCATGCCAGGTCAATTAAAAATAAGACCTCAGTGGTTGCAGATCTTGTGGCATCTGCTGACCTGGCTTGTATCACCAAGACCTGGCTGAATGAAAGTGCCAGCCACATCTTGGAGTCTGCCATTCCAGTCTGGTTCTCGGTGATTCACCGCCCAAGAATGGACCATCGGGGCAGGGGGGTTGCTGTCTGTTTTATACAGGAACTGGGTCTCAGGGAGGTGCCAGTTGCAGCAACCAACTCCTTTGAGTGTACTGTGGGTGCAGGTGTAGGCTACAGGACCCTTCTCATTTACCGTCCACCAGGTGATGGGAGGGAGTTTTTGAAGGAAGCTGCAGACTTAATTGCCAAGGTGGTATTGGAATCCCCCAGATGGTTGATTCTAGGGGATTTCAATGCCTGGGTCGACGACGAACTCTCGCCACTTGGACAAAGCCACCTCCAATTGATGGATTCATTGGGCCTAACATGGGTTATTACCACTGCAACCCACGAGAAAGTGCACTCACTGGACTTGGTGTTCCAACTGGGGATGGAGATCTCCAATGTGGAGGTGGAGCCAGTCGGTTGGCCAGACCATCACATCCTGAGATTCAGTTTCACAGCCCCCTGAAATAGGCCTGCCCCTAAATAATTGGTACAGTTCTGTCCTTTGAGAGGAGTTGCCTCAGAAGGCCTAATGATGGTACTGGATCTCTCGGGATTTCCAAAAAACAGCACTGATCCAAGGCCTCTTGTGTCAGCCTATAACATTTTTGTTACTGAGGCCATGGATATCATTGCTCCTGCTTGTGTTCACCCTTTTACCCCTCACCCGGGTGCTCCTTGGTTTAACGGGGAAATTCATGAGTTGAAGAGGCAGGGGCGAAGGTTGGAAAGACACTGGCGGAAAACTCACCTGGAGGTGGATAGACTTAGATTGATGGATCATTATAAGACCAATTAATCAGCAATCTCCCGTAAGAAGGCAGAGTTCCTGTCCAGGGAAATTGCTATGGTGAAGAACAGGCCAGCCCAGCTCTTCCAGACTGTGGACAGACTGTACAATCCAGCCTCTCTTCACTCTGGTCGAGCACTGTCATAAGTGCAGTGTGAGGAGTTTGCGCAGTTCTTCACTGATAAGGTGTCCACCATCAGGGATGAGATCAGCCAGTGCCTTCCCATTGGACCTTGCACTGATCAGTCAGGTGGTACTGTCAGACCTGGTCCACCTTTAGTCAGCCAGCAGTCGTGGATATAGTGAGGGTCATTCAGACTCTTCAGCCAACCTACTGTAGTTTGGATCGGGCCCTACACGCCTGCTAGTGGGGTGTGTAGAAGTTATCTGCCCAGTCCTTGATGGATAGTGGGGGTTTAATTGGAGAGAGGGATCTTTCCAGATCCCTTAAAGGAGGCAGTAGTATGCCCTCTTTCAAAAAAAACCTCCCTTGACCCCGACTGCCCAGCTAACTACAGACCAATCTCGAACTTACCCTTTGTAGAGAAAGTTATTGAGAAGATGGTCGCTCTACAGCTGGAGGACCATTTAACCAACCACAATATCTACGACCCTTTCCAGTCTGGCTTCAGAAAAAGACATAGCACTGAAACAGCCCTAGTATAGGTACTTAATGACCTTCTGATGGTGAGAGAGATCAGAGAGCCCCGTTCCATCTTGGTTCTTCTCGATCTCTCAGCAGCATTTGACACTGTGGATCATGGGATGCTGCTTGAGCGCCTGTGGTTTTTCTGTGGACTGAGAGGGGCGGTCCTCAGTTGGTTTCGATCTTTCCTCAAGGGTAGATCCCAGAGAGTGGTATCGGGGATTTATTCCTTGGCCCCCTCATGGGCTACCCTCCGGGGCTCCACAGGGCTCAGCGCTGTCCCCCAAATAATTGTGGCATACATGCTTCCATTAGGGGACATTATAAGACAATACGGGTTGAGTCTTCATTGCTATGCCGATGACCCTCAACTGTACATGTCTTTTGTGCCCGAACATGAGTTAGATTCTGCTGTGGTGCTTAATAACTGCCTACTGGGGATTCAGAACTGGATGAGTGCCAGTTGGCTATGGTTAAATTCAGGAAAAACAGAGGTATTGATGGTGGACCCTGGTTATAGGATGACAGGGGCATGGGCGGGGAAAACCCTCAAGATTAAATCTTGGTGGAACCCGGCTTATTGCCTCGGGCCAGGTGCGAAACCTGGGCGCGGTATTTGATGAAGCCCTGACCCTGAGGGTGCAGGTTTTGTCTGTAGTCATATCTTCCTATTACCATCTAAGGAACATAGCCCGAATGAAACACCTGGTCCCGCCCAAAGATGATCTTACTTTGGTCTACGCCTTTGTCACCAGTCGTTCTGATTACTACAACGCCCTCTACCTAGGGCTTCCAGGGGGTAGATATCCACCGCCTGCAGCTAGTGCAGAATGCAACAGCCAGGTTGTTGACTGGAACCTCCAGATCCCGTCATATAACACCTGTGCTGCGTGAACTGCACTGGCTGCCAGTACAGTGATGGATTACCTTCAAGGTCGCGTTGCTGACCTATAAAGCCCTACATGAGCAGGGACCCCACCACCTGAAAGAACTCTTATGCCCTTACTGCCCCACCCATTCACTCTAATCCTCTGGCGAGGGACTGCTAGAGATTCCCAGGGTATTCCAAAAACATCAGGTGGAAGATCTTTTGCCTTTATGGCATCTACCCTGTGGAATTCTCTACCTCACCAGATATGAGAGAGTCAGACCGTACAAGGTTTTAAGAAGTTATTAAAGGTCTACCTGTTTAACCAGGCTTTTTCAGGAATTTATTGAGCATGCACTGATATGTTTCATTTGTTTTAAACTGTAATATTGTGAGTTTTAATGTATATTGTAAAGGCGCCCTGAGCATAGGAAGGGCACCTTATACAAATAAGGTTTAGATTAATTGATTGATTGATTGATGTGTGGGTCGTGCCCAGTGTCCCTGGTTATGAAACATTCCAGGGAAGTCAGGAGTCAGCTGGGGGAGGAGGAGATGGTGTGGGCTATGCCCAGTTACCCTGGTTAAAGAATGTGCCAGGGCAATCATGAGTCAGTTAGGAGAGGGAGGAGATGGCATAGACCATGCCCAGTTACCATGGTTAGGGAATGTGCCAGGGCAGTCATGGACCAGCTGGGGAGGAGATGGTGTGGTCCATGCCCAGTGATCCTGGTTAGGGAGCATGCCAGGCTAGACAGGGGCCAGCTGGGGGGGAGAGGAGATGGTGCAGTGCCCAGTGACCCTGGTTAGGGAGCGTACCAGTGTAGTCAGGGATCAGCTGGGGGGGTGGAGAAGATGGTGTGGGCTATGTCCAGTGACCCTGTGTATGGAACTTGCAAGGGTAGTCAGGAGCCAGCTGGAGGGAGGAGGAGATGGTGTGGGCCGTGTCCAGTGACCTTGGTTAGGAAGCGTACCAGGGTAGGCAGAAGCCAGCTAGTGGGGAGGAAATGGTGCAGTGCCCAGAGACTCTGGTTAGGGAGCAGACCACAGTAGTCAGGGGACAGCTGGGGGTGGAGGAGATGGTGTGGGCCGTGCCCAGTGACCCTGGTTAGGGAGCGTACCAGGCTAGTCAGTGGCCAGCTGGGGGGAGGTGGAGATGGTGTGGGTGTGTCTGGTGCCCAGTGAGCCATGCCATCTAAAACTGTGATGATGCATTGAGGGTCTTACAAGGGGCATGCCAGCCTGGCTGAGTCCTTAGGCTGAAAGATCACCAGGATATTACTGGGCACCTGTCAGCATGCCATGTTCTGTAACAAGCAGTGGACCATGTGTGCAGATACCTCCAGTAGATGAGACAACAGAGAAGACAGGTTTCAGTGCAGAAGAGGGATAGGGAATCCCCAAGTTCCATGTGTTACCTGAAAAGGTAAAGACAGGCCATCCACAAGTGCCTTGCACTTCAAACCCAGAAGTATAGAGTGTGTCAGAGACCATGCAGTGAGGGAGAGCTGCTGGGAACAAGGAATGGACAGAATGTGCCACAGCAGGTGGCTGCAACACAACTAGCATGCCACGTAGTCTGTGACAAGGGGTGAAATAGGGACCCAGGAAAACTGAATTACTGTAATAAACTGTATGTGAGCTGGGGTCTTTGGGTCTTTGATTACCTACTGTGCAAATGAACTTTGAACCAATAGAGTCAAGTACTTGAATTGAAATGGTCCATTGTATTTTGTTCCACTGTCTAAGGTGCCCATGTCCACTAACTGAAGCAGACAGTTAAGCAACCCACACTGTTACGTTCAAGAGGTTCCCACCAAGCAGTTCCACCATATAGCCCTAGACACTGGAGTTCCCTGGGCAATGATGCAGATCAGTCACTGTGCCATCTGAAAGAGGGGCACAATTACATTTCCCTTCCTCACAAAGTTCCAAATGGGATGCATAAATGTTAAACATCAAAAATGTAGGTGTACCCGGTGGGTTATACCAGGGGTCGGGTTGGTGGTATTTTTGTGTTATTAGCGCTGTGTGGTGCCTCCATATGTAACCCCCTACCTGGGACCTGGGCTCGGGGAGAAAACTGTTGCTCAGTATTTTGGTTAGCTTTGACTTCTAGTCAGGGGCACCCAAGTAACTCCGGACACAGGAAGCAATAACTGTAATGTCCAATACCAGAAGTTGGGATTCTAAAGTGTGGCTTTTATTCACATCCAACAGAATAACAAAGCACAGATGGACCCCCACGGCGCTACACTCCTGGCAATGCAGATTTATGGAGATCAGAGCACATCCTCTTTACACTGAAACCCTCAGGTCTCGAAACACTCTAGGCACTCTGCCCTAACTCAACTCTCTTTCAGTATCCCTGGCTCGGCTCCATTGTCAGCCCTTTGGACACTTTCCATATAGCGTGGAACATTTACTGGTGGCTCCCTAAACCACCTATGAGCACTTCTGGCTCCATCAGGGAATCTTCCTCATCAATCCTACATCTGGGTACTTTCCTCAGGCACTGGCCAAGTACCTGAGAGAAAGCAAACCCATAGAGGTAAATTTGGTTACTACTGATGGGGGGGGGGTCTCCCACCTCTCACTCCCATAATTCATACCAGGCCATTTCTCTGGACTGTAACACCTCATCCTTAAAAACACTTTGCTGTGTAGATTCTCTTTAAATGTATGCAACATCCAGTCTACTGTTTTTCCATCCCATTTGTGCTGAACTTGAACATACTTAAAAAATGGCTGTGTCCATTACTCTAGACTGCCCACAGAGTTAAGCAGTCCAATCCCCACACCTTCCAAACTGTACTTGGCTGTCTTTTCCTGACCCCACAGTAACAGTCACTTTAGTTTCATCTTGTCTCAGGTGAAAACACATTGGCCCTTTAGCAGAGCGAACTCACCCCTTGGTTGCAGGTGCCCCACAGGCGTTTCCAAAAAATCTCGTCCAGAACTTCAAGTGCCTCAGCATGAACTAAAACTCAGGCAGCTTCTTGTTTCCTAGCTAGACCAGGGGGTTTGCCCCTGGAAAACAGGCTAATTCCTTCCCCCATGGGGCCCTGAACCACTGAAAGAGGTCTCTACCACTTCACTTGGCTCTTCTTGTGTTCCTTTCCAGGTGAGAACACACACCTCTGCAAAAAAATAACTCTTTGACAGAGCTTAGGACTCTGAGGGCCTGCTTACAGACTGCAACAGACTGACTTCAAATTCCCCAACGTTCTACTCTAACCTCCAACTGCAACATTCCAGTGTGGCTTATGCAGCTGCGACAGTTCTAAATGATGTCATAGCTCCAGCTCAGCAGAGACTGAAAACAGAGCAAGACATAATGAAATCCATTTAACTGGAGTTTCACTAGCTGCCTGTCCCTGCCTGCCACTAGGTCTTACTAGGGTTCTAGTAACCCCGGGTAACAGGGGGGGTTACATAATGTGAACACTTACTGTAGCTCATGTATTACAGCTGTTTCTAGGCTACACTTCTCTAGAAAGGCATGTAAAACAGGGGCCTTGACAATTCTCTCAACCTCCCAACCAGAGACAACCTCTCTGAGCAAACTACACTAGTGGCACCTGCTCTTCCTACTCCCCCCGTCCTCCCCCACCTTCACACCCCCTCCCACCACTACTGTACCTCGCAGACATCTGTCCCTTCATCTCCAATTCTACTTGCACAATTTCTAGCCACCCTTCACTCCAACAAAGGCCCCTCAGCCTGCCTACTTCTTCCGTACCCCCTACTACCTTGCTCACACCAAATGTCCTTTACTGTATAATTCGTACTCTGAATACTTCACTTAAGCTGGCCTCTGAACTCTCCTTACATTTATGACTGTAATTCTAAAGTGTGTTAAGACTGGAAACCACTGTCAACCTTTGTATGTATGTCACCCTCCATCCTTTGACGTGGAACCTTTGTAAATGAGCAGTTCTTGCTCAAAGATATTTGTAATCCTAGAGTTTAATACATAAATAATTTTTTTTTTTTTTAAATGTACGGTTCAGGTGCCCTTTGAGAATCTTGAGAGATGGAAGACTAGGTTTGCTGGCAAAGGCACCTAGTTTCACCTGGGCTCGTTTCTTCTAGGTTGCTTGTAAGGACAGAGCAAAGAACCTTACCACAGCAAAGAAAAGGATTAAGGTTTCTTTTGGCTAGGCAGATTTACTGTGTATTATTTTCTTTTGTATTCACAGGGATTGTTACTGTTTGTTGCTAACATTTTATTGCTTTATTTTTCTCTGATTCATATTGTTGTTGCTGGGTATACTTTCTGCTGCATTATTATTACAGGGTGTGCCTACAGATCACTGCTGTAATCTTCTGATTCAAATTGTCTTTTGCAAGGTATATCTTCTGTTACTGCTTTATTTTTCTTTGTATCAAAGTGTTTCTTACAGGGTATATCTTCTGTGAAATTGTTACAGGTGGTGCTTAACAGTTTTATCTGTCATTAGCTAAGCTTTCAGGGCTACTGCATTTGTTGCTGACTGATTGTTTCTGCTCTTACGTCCTTGTTTCTTTCTTCCGTGGTTCTTCCTTTTCAGCAGGGAAACCAAAACGAAAAAAGCAAAAAGGAAATCCAAAACACTTCTGATCACAGGAGACTCCATGATTCGGGGAGTTGATACCTATCTCCAGCCAGGGTTAATGATCAGATGTCTCCAGGTACATCAGTGTGGAGAGACACTGACCACATTGCTAAAATTGCACAGGAAGCAGGAGAAATCATCGGCATCCTGGTACACATAGGGACATACGATCTCACCAGCTGGTCAGTTGTGGAGACCGAGGAACACCTGGCCACGCTGGGTGACAAACTATCTTCCATTTCATTTGTCATCTCCTTCTCTGAGATCCTGCCAGTCTGGGGGGGGGGGCAGATGGACAGAAGGTCAGAGAAGGGGAGAGGGAGGAGCTAAATATGTGGCTCAAGGGCTGATGCCAGGAAAAAGGACACAAATTTGTAGGTAACTGGTAACAGTTTTGAGAGCAAAAGTTCTTTAAATTTGATGGACTGCATCTGACTAAGGAGGGAGTCAGTGCATTGGGGCAGAAGTTTGATGTCTTTGCAGAATATTTAAACTAGCAAATGGGGAGAGGGGCTGCAGCACCCGATACATCAACTGGAAAGAACACCCCTCCCCCCTCAGCTAGTGATCAAACACGAGTTCAGCATGTTTGTAGTTCATTTGCACCACCAGGTAAGGAAAAAGGTCCAGCTCCCCATACGACGCACAGAGGAAATGCCAGATGTCGCCCAACAACCAACACACCAAAATCTGGCCAGTGGAAAATCATGTACACCTATGCTCGCAATCTAGGAAACAAGATCCCAGACCTGCAGACAATAATGACAGAGGCTAAACTGGACATAGTAGCCATTAGTGAGACGTGGTTCACCAGTAATCACACTTGGGAGACTTCAGTACCCAGCTATGTACTGTTCAGAAGGGACCGAGGTGCAAAAAAAGGAGGGGGGGAGGAGCGGCCCTTTATGTCTGTAACCCCTCACCCCTGCCTTTTTGCCAAAATGACAGGTGGCATGCTGTTGAAGCTGACAGCAGTACCTGGTGGGGACTGGGTTCGGGGAGGATGAGGTTACTCAGCACAGGGGATCTAGGTTTGGCTACTCTGCACAGGGGCACCCAAGTAAATCCGAACACAGGAAACAATAACTGTAATGTCCAGAACCAGGAATGGGATTCTTCAGTGTGGCTTTTATTCACATCCAAGCTGAAGAAACAAAGCATAGACGGACCCCCATGGGGCTACATTTCCTGGTAATGCAGATTAAAGACAACAGAACACTTTTCCACTATTTCCAGCCCTCAGGCTCTAAACCCACCAAGCACACAGCCTGGACTCACATGCAGCTTTGGGTACACAGCCCGACTTGTACACTACTTGGGTTTTCCCCACTGGCCCGGCTCCCCCGCCAGCCACTTGATCCACGGTCCATTTGAGGAATGAACCAATTATCCTGTTGTGGCTCCCCAAACCACACTAGAGCCTTCGACTCCTAGAGAGAATTTTCCTTACAATCCCACATCTGGGTACTTCCCTCATCACTGGCCAAGTGCCTGAGGTAAAGTAGAAACCCACAGAAGAAATCCGTAGAGGTGGACCTGGTCACTAAAGATGGGAGGCCACCCACCTCCAGCTCCCAAAGCCCATATCTGGCCATTTCTCTGGACACTGAACAATTCCTTTACTGAACTTTCAAATGTAGATTAAGGGTAGACGTCTGTCACATCTCCTCTACATATCATTTGCATCCCAACAAGCTCTGGACTTGAACCTACTTTTACCTTGCTTAGCCCATTACTCTAGGCTTCCCAATATTTAGTAGTTGAATCCCCACATTGTCACACAAGTCCCAGGGTGAAAAACATAAGCCCTTTTAGCAAGAGCAGACACTCACGTCTCACCCTACATTGCAGGTGCCCCACAGGCAACTCACAAATCTTCTTATTCTCCCAAATAAACACTGGAACACATAGGCAGCTTTTCCTTCACAAGCAGAACTAGGGGGTTGCCCCAGGAATCTGCAGGGAAATCTTTCCTGCCCGCCCCAAAGGGAGGGGGCCCTGAGACCCGAAAACAGCGGTCTCCACCACTTCAGTTATCTTCTGTGTCTCTCTTTAAGGTGGAGACACACACCCTATCTACTTAAAAGTAGCCCTCTGTCAGGTCTGAGGCTCCTAGAGCCTTCTCTGAGCTGCTTTCTCAGCAGGCTCCCAACTTCACACACACTCACTGAAGACTGAACTGAAGACTGACTTCAAAATCTCCCAACGTTCTAACCAACTCCCTTTGCTGCAGATTCCAATGTGGCTCATGCAGCTGCAATAGTTCTATTGGTGATGTCATTCCTCAGTCTCAGCTGAGACTGAGAACAGAGTGAGACAGTGTGAAACCCATTTAACTGGAGTTTCACAAGCTGCCTTCCCTGCCTACCACTAGGTCTTACCGGGATTCTAGTAACCCTGGGTAACAGGGGGTTACATGTCAATAAAAAATATCAAAGCTACAGAAATTCAGAATACACATAAGGAGCAAGAAGAACTGTGGATCACCCTGAAACAGGAAATGGGACAGCCCTACGAACTGGGGTTGTCTACAGGCCTCCAGACCAGGGGAAGGACACAAGACACATTACTGTTAGAAGATGTACAAAACATGACAGCTAATGGGGAGGTTCTGATAATGGGAGACTTCAACATGCCAGATACAGATTGGTCAATACCAGCAGGAACATCTGCCAGAACTAGACACATAGTGGATTCCCTGCAGGGGGAGGGCTCAAACAACTGGTACAACAACCCACAAGAGACAGGGCTATCCTAGATCTAGTACTGACTAACAGGGAAAGGATCACAGATCTCTAGGTAGAAGGTCACCTGGGGGCCAGTGACCATCACATGGTATGGTTCAATTTGGCCACAAGAACTAAATCATCCCATTCCCAGGCAAAAATATCAGACTTCAGAGGAGCTGACTTTGATAAGATGACCAACAGAGTTAAGCTAGCTCTGGCAAGAAGAAATACAGGTGAGGGAGTACAGGCAAAATGGGCAAGTGTTAAGGATGCAATACTTGAAGCAACATCCCATTGTGTTAGAGAGAAAAAGAAGTGCAAAAGAAGAAGGAAACCACTTTGGTTCTCAAAAACAGTAGCAGAAAAGGTCAGAGTCAAAAGGCTGGCCTTCAGGAAATATAAGGGAACGCAACGGGATGAAGATAGGGAGGCATGCCAAACTTCCCTAAGGGAAGCAGGAAAGGCAGTAAGGCAGGCAAATGCCCAAACTGAGGAAATACTAGCACAAACAGTAAAAGAAGGTGACAAGACATTCTATAGATACATTTGTGAAAGGAGAAAGTCCAGAGGGGGTATTGCTAAGATCAAAGGAGATAAGGGGGCATGTGAGGAAGAAGACCACGTAAAAGCATCTATCCTAAATAGAAACTTCTGCTCAGTATTTACTGAGGAGAAGGTAGGGCAGGGCCCACAGCTCAGCACCATGGACACAGTGGGGAGGTAGGTGTGCACTAGTTCCTTCACAAAAGAAAGGGTCCTACAAGAGCTTGATAAGCTCAGGGTGGACAAGGCAATGGGACTTGATGGCATACATCCCAGGGTACTAAGGGAGCTAAGGGTGGAACTAGAAGAGCCATTTTCAGAACTGTTTAGTGAGTCTCTAAGCACAGAAGAGGTCCCAGAAGACTGGAGAAGGGCTCATGTGATCCCACTCCACAAGAGTGGTAGCAGGGAGGAGGCAGGGAATTATAGACCAGTCAGTCCTACCTCAGTAGTGGGTAAGATTATGGAGACACTCCTTAAGGAAAGGATAGTGCAACACCTGGAATCCATAGGAGCACAGGATCCAAGACAGCATGGGTTTACAGCAGGAAGATCCTGTCAAACTAATCTCATAGATTTCTTTGACTGGATAACCAGAGTGGTAGACCAAGGGGGGAGCAGTTGAAGTTGCCTACCTTGACTTCAGCAAAGCTTTCGATACTGTTCCACACAGAAGATTGATTAATAAGCTGGGTAGGCTTGGGGTGGGTCAAAAGTTGGTCCACTGGGTGGCAAACTGGTTGATGGACAGAAAACAGAGAGTGGTGGTAAATGGTATACAGTCAGAAGAGATGCAAGTCACAAGTGGGGTACCTCAGGGATCAGTCCTGGGGCCAGTCCTCTTCAATGTCTTCATCAGTGACATTGCAGATGGACTGGAGGGTAAGGTTTGTCTGTTTGCAGATGACACCAAGATCTGCAACACAGTCCATGATCCAGATGGGGTGGGCAGAATGAGAAGAGATCTGGATAAACTGGCAAAACGGTCAGAAGAGTGGCAACTGGGGTTTAACACAAAGAAGTGCAAGATCATGCACATAGGGAAGAGAAACCCTGAGGCCACCTATAGATTGGGAGGGGAGTTGCTGGCAATCACAAGGGAAGAAAGAGACTTGGGCATCATCATCACAGAGGACCTGAAATCATCCAAGCAGACCACTAATGCAGTAGGTAAGGCTAGAGGGATGTTAGGGTGTATTAGTAGGGGTATCACAAGTCATAAGAGGGAGGTAATAATCCCTCTTTACAAGGCACTGGTTAGGCCCCATCTGGAGTACTGCGTGCAGTTCTGGAGGCCACAGCTTCACAAGGACATTAACCAAGTTGAGGCAGTCCAGAGAAGGGTAACCAAAATGATGCAGGGACTGCATCAGAAAACATATGAGGACAGATTAACAGATCTTAATATGCATACCCTGGAGCAAAGGGGAGAGAGAAAGAGAGAGAGAGAGGTAATATGATTGAAACATTCAAACACCTTAAGGGCATTAACAAGATTAAAGAATCTAACATGTTTCAATATAAGAAAAATAGCAGGACAAGAGGACACAACATAAGATTAGAGGGAGGCCAATTAAGGGGTAATGTGAAGAAGTTCTTTTTCACAGAAAGGGTGGTGGATGCATGGAATGGCCTACCTCAGGAAGTGGTGGTTATAAATATAGTGCAGGGCTTCAAACAGGCATGGGATAGGCATAAGGGAGCAATACAGATGAGTATGAATAGATAGGCCATTGACAGAGCAAATGCAGATGGCACATTCATAAGGTAGAAAAAGAAATGGGCAGACTGGATGGGCCTTGCGGTCCTCATCTGTTGTCACCTTCTATGTTTCTATCACATGCAGTAACTTGTTTACTCTTAAAAGGATAGTCAGAACAGTCAAGAATTTATAGATTATGTTGAAGTGCACATGATTTTAAAGAAAATTTTAAAGATGATAATTGGAACTTTTTTTAATACTAAATCCTATTATCTTATGCTGTCAAAGTCTTTTAATCCCTCAAGCATTTCAATTTATGGCTGAGTAAGTATGTTTTGCCAGCATAAGGTAATGAGCTATAGTATCTGAAAAGCCCTGAAAATAACCTTAGAAATTTGCTTTCCCTAGACTCAGGGCTTTCATTAGCACTAGTAAAGTGGGAGTCAGGCTTAACCCTCTGCTTCAAATGCTGGGGATCAGACCAGAAAATCTTGGGGTCAGACATTTCTGGAGTGGCTTTTTACAACATTATACGACATTTGTTCTGCTAAGGATATCTGTGCAAACCTTTCAATATACAGGGTCAGTGCTGAAGCACTGCTTTTATTTTTTTGCTTCAAAATCCTCAAAAATCCCATTTGGGGACTTTAGTAGGGGGTTAATGCAAGTCCTGCCTAGTATTTACTGACTTACTATGACTGCATTATGCATTTTCTAAAATGAGGTAAAGATGTTTATTTCACCTTCTGTATGACTGTGTGCTGACATACATGCGAGTCACTCCTGAAAAAGAAACCTGTAGTTCTGGTGATTCTACTCAATTAACAAATAAACACACAAACAAATCAATCAAAAAGTTCCATTTTTAGTTTTAGGTGTGACACTTTTCTATAATCATTTTCTGCAAACATTTATAAGTTCTGAGTAGAAAAGCATGTCAACCTGTCCCTGTTTAAGGTTTCCTTTTATTTGAGTACACAGCAGCTCAGCATTCCTCACCTCCAGCTTCATGATCCTCGGGTTCAGGCTCCAACACCCCAAACTGCACGGTTCAGAAACACAAGCAGCTGCTGCTCTTCAGAGTTTGGGACTAAGGACATCTATCCACAGAAAACCAGTTCCCCTACAGCTCACCCTGTGCTCAGCATTCCTTACCTCCAGCTTCATGATCCTCGGGTTCAGGCTCCAACACCCCAAACTGCACTGTTCAGAAACACAAGCGGCTGCTGCTCTTCAGAGTTTGGGACTACAAGAACAAAGGATTGCCACCCACACAAAAAAAAAACTGTTCCTTCTGCAGCTTGTGTGCTCAGCTCTGTTCTCCCCTCTTGAGCAGCCTTCAGAGCCTAAAGTGCACTTCCTGTCTGCCTCTGTGATGTGTATTTCCTGTCCACCTCTGTAATGTGTCCCCCTACACCATTCAAAGCAACTCATTAATATTCATAGGGTGTAGTGGGGGAGGAGGGGCCAAGGATTGCTAAATATTTCAAGTGACACAGAAATACTCAGAAATGTGACGGCAGAGAAAGGCACCACGGCCCATCTAATCTGCCCAACACCCTACCTCCCCTCTTCTGTTATGTTTCCACCCTCTTTTCCCAACCCCTTAAATCTATCCCAAGCCTTCTTGAACCCCTCCACCGTTTCAGCTGCCACTACCTCCTCCGGCAGTTTGTTCCAGGCCTCCACCACCCTCTCCATGAAAAACTGCCCCTGACATTACCTCTGTATTGCCCAACTTCCAGTTTGAAGCTATGGTCCCTCGTGTTCACTCCCTTCTTAAATTTGAACAAGCTGTTACCCTCTACCTTATTTATTCCCTTCAGATACTTAAAGGTCTCAATCATGTCCCCCCTCTCCCTCCTAGTCTCCAGAGGGTACAAATTCAGCCCTCTCAATCTTCCATCATAGGGTACATCCTGCATCCCTCGTACCATTTTGGTTGCCCTTCTCTGCACCCTCTCCATCAGTTCAACATCTCTCAGCCTAGCACATCTAGCTTTCACTTCTCACTGTTATGAGAGTAGAATTTTATTTTTAATCACTTATTTGTATGCAGTTTGGATGTATGCAATGTTCATATATATGTACATTTTAATTAATTTACCTATTCTAGGTGTTTTATTTTATTAAATTTTTATTTTATTTGGTTGTTTGTGTAAGGCCCCCTTTCCATTGTCTACAGGTATACTAGATGTTACTTGAGGGGAAGGGGGGCACTTGTAGGCAGAAACACAGTCCAAGAAAATTAAACTTGTTACCTGGATTCCTAGAAACATTTAGAGGGGTACAGGCCATACTTACACTTAAACAGTACCTCGCCAGCAGGAGTGCGTATGACTGTCTGATGGGCACCTGTCATTTTCCCTCTGTTGCTCCTAGACCCCTTTCTGTGTGAATTATTGTTTCCTTACTCAGACTCCTCCCTAAACCCACAACCTCCCTGTACCAAGCCACCCCATCTAGGTGCTCCCTCTGTTGCTCTTTGACCCCCATTTCTGTTGTGAACTACTTTGTTTCCTCACTCAGACTCCTCTCTAAACCCTTGACCTCCCTGCACCAAGCCACCCTATCAAGGCACTCCTTCTTATCCCCACCCCATGAAGACCTCCGTACTACTATTGCTCCCTGAACCTCCCCCCTTCATCCCTGTTCCCTCCTCTCTCAGGCCCGCTCTCCTCCCACTAACTTTTTGTAGTCGACTGCCTGTGTCTCATACCCACTAGTGCTGGAGCCCCTGTCTTTCTCTCTCACTCACTGTTTTCTCTTGTTTCCCACCCCCACTCTCCTTTTCTAAGGTCAAGGCTTTTTGTACGAGGCTGCTCCTTAATATTCACTGGATTCCCCCTTGTCAAGTTTGTTTACAAGAACATAGCTGTTAAAATCTGCTTTCGTTTTTTGTTTGCTGCCATTTGAAGCTGTTTGCTGTAATGAAGTCTGGAGTATCTGATGTGAGTCTGTGTATGTACTATTGTATTGTGTTTCATGACATGGAACCTTTGAAAAAGAGCTCTTGCTCAAAGGTTGTTTCCAAATGATCAAATAAATAAATAAAATACTCAGCAGCAAGGGGGACAGCAGCTGTGGGGGCAAGCTTAGTTGATGCGATTATATGATGCGAGAAATAAAGACCATTGTCCACTCCAGCTTAAAAGAAGAAGAAAAATGATTTAATTCCATAAATGTTATTCATTTCCTGGACTGTAGTGTTCATGGGCCTGGAGGAAGCCAGTAGGTCTTGTTCCAAACTCTTCATCACAACTCTGGCATGAGGCATTTCTGAGCATGGGATTTTCTGGCCACATCAGGGGTGGTGTCTCTACATACCAGTGGCAGATAGTTGCATCTCTGTTTGGCTGTCCGGTCCCGAAAACTTTGATTGCCATATTTTTGAAATCTAAAAAGGTCTAGGCTTGTAAGTGGAGAATCCTAAATTCTCTTTTTAGCATGTCACAATGAACTGCTTCAATGAACTTATCCCTTAGGATTTGTGTGCAGATCTCCAATACCCTGGCTGCTGGTAGGAGATTGCTGGAACAAGTAACAATACTGTGGAGACTGAGGAAGTACAAGATGGTGCAAGACATTATATGCCTGACTGTATGTTGCATTCCATATGGCTTTTATATACCAGACTTCAATATACCAGACGTGGACTGGAGCATCCCAGCAGCAGCATCAACTAGGAGCAGATTTATCCTGGACTCCCTTCAGGGTGCCTTCCTCAAGCAACTGGTCATGGAACCAACTCGGCAGAAGGCAATACTGGACCTTGTGCTCACAAACAGGGACAGTGTGATGGGGGTAACAGTGGGGGAGCACCTGGGTAACAGTGACCACCAGTCATTGTGGTTTGAAATCACAGAAAGAGCAGAAGCAAACCACACAAAAACACGTATCCTGGATTTTAGGGGCCAGACTTTGGGAAAATGGGGAGATGCTTGAAAGAGGCATTAAGGGAATGGGACAGGAATCAGGGATTGAGGAACAGTGGGCAGTATTTAAAATGGGGATTATAAGAACAACAGAATTATGCATTAAGCAGGTTAGCAAGAGGAAAGAAAAGAGACCATTATGGTTTTCAAAGAGGTAGCAAAAGTGAAAGCCAAAAGATTGCATTCAGGCAATACAAAGACACAGGCAGAAGGGGATAGGGAGAAGTACCAGGAGAAACAAGGGAGGCAGGGAAGTCAGTAAGGGAAGCCAAAGCTCAGACAGAAGAACACATTGCAAAATCAGTGGTTAAAGGGGACAAGACCTTTTACAGGTACATAAGTGAAAAAAGAAGGACAAAGGGAGGGATAGTGAGACTGAAGGGGGAGGATGAGATCCGCGTGGAGGATGACAACAGTAAAGCTGACATATTGAACAGGTATTTCTGCTCAGTCTTTACTAAGGAAGAGGGGGGTAATGGGTCTGAAGGGAGTACAAGGGGTGAGAATGGTACAGAAATGGACACAAGTCCCTTTACGAGAAAGGGTCCTGAAGGAACTGGAAGTAATAAGAGCTGATAAAGCAATGGGGCCAGATGGTGCACCCAGGGTCCTTAAAGAACTAAGAGGGTGGTGGCTGAACCTCTGGCTATCCTGTTCAGCCAATCACTGGAAACAGGGAAGTACCCAAAGACTGGAGGACAGCAGATGTAGTCCCTTATACAAAGTGGGAACAAAGAGGAAGCAGGGAACTACAGACCAGTCAGCCTCACCTCGGTAGTGGTAAAGATCATGGAAGCACTACTGAAGGAGATTGGTGGAACATCTGGTTGTCAATGGACTACAGGACCAAAGGCAGCATGGTTTCACCAGGGGGAGGTCATGTCAGACCAACCTCATTGAATTTTTTGACTGGGTGACTAGGGAGGTGGATCAGGGGAGGGCAGTGGACATGGCCTATCTGGACTTCAGCAAGGCCTTTGACACTGTGCCACATAGAAGACTATTACACAAACTGGGGAATATGGGTGTGGGCAGGACAGTAGTGTGGTGGGTAGGTAACTGGCTTGGTGGCAGGACACAGAGGTGGTGGTAAATGGCTGTCACTCCACAGAGGGAAGAGTGACCAGTGGGGTACCACGAGGGATCAGTGCTGGGACGGTCCTATTCAACATCTTCATCAGTGACATTGCACAGGATATAGAGGCAGAAATTTCACTGTTCAGCTGATGACACAAAGCTCTGTAACAGAGTAGACACACCAGAGGGTGTAGACAGAATGAGAAGGACCTGCAGAAACTTGAAGAATGGTCAAAGGTTTGGCAGTTGAAATTCAATGCAAGAAGTGCAAGATAATGCATATGGGGCACAAAAACCCTGGCACAATATATCAGTTGGGGGTGAGGATACAGCATGCACCAAGCAGGAAAGGGATCTTGGGGTTGTCATCTCTGATGACCTCAGAGTAGAAACAGTGTGACAAGGCATCAGGTAAAGCAAATAGGATGCTGGGATGTATAGGCAGGGCATCACCAGCAGAAAAGGAGGTCATAATTCCGCTATACAGACACTAGTGAGGCCCCACCTGGAGTACAGTGTACAGTTCTGGAGACCATACCTATGTAAGGACATAGACAGGGTGGAGAAGGTTCAGAGGAGGGGCAACAAAGATGGTGCATGGGTTGCATCACAAGTCCTATGAAGACAGGTTGAAGGAACTGAACATGCACTCCCTGGAGGAGAGGAGGGAGAGGGATATGATAGAGACATACAAGTATCTTACAGGGAGGAACAGGGTGCAGGAAAACACTATTTTAAGCGAAAAGATGTTTCAGGACTAGAGGGCATGGGATGAAGTTGGAGGGAGGACGATTCAGAGGAAACATGAGAAAGAATTTCTTCACAGAACGGGTGGTGGACAAGTGGAACACCCTGCCAGAGGAAGTGGTGGGGGCTGAAACAATCACGGGATTTAAGAATGCATGGGATAGACATAAAGGAATTCTAGAGGTCAGGGGTAAGGGGAAATAGACTTCTAGGAAAACAAACTGAACTTACAAGCTCAAATGGGCAGACTAGGTGGGCCATAGGCCCTTATCTGCCGACACTGTCTATGTATCTATGTATCTATGTATTTTATCTAAGGAGTTTTAATATAGTAGCTACATTCCTTATTTTAGTGAATTTTACACTTTGATCTGTGTCGTTGTATATAAATACTGTATATACATACATACATATATTAAGAACCAAGGAACTGGTAACTGTGGAATACTGTCCGAAGCAGTGAAGCCTGTAAAAGAAAGAAACACTGATGAACATGGAGGAATGCTGAGGAATTGAGGAGCTGGGAGCTGGGAGCCAGCTGGGCTAGACACAAGGTTCCAGAACCAAAATGCTAGGAAGCTGAAGAGCCAGAGAGCAGCAAGGATCTATGATGCCAGTCTGACAACACTTTATCAACTGGCATCACAGGATGGATTATGTCGACCGCAAAGCTGCGGTCGACATAAATCCCAAATGCTTCCTAGTCCTGCTTTTCTATAGAGGGGGCTCTTTCCCCACACCCCCCATACTATAGATTGTCAACTCCAATTGGTATTGACTCGAGGAGGGGGTGCAGGACTGGGAGACAGTGTGCCCCTGTCTCGGGTGCACCAACACAGTGAGCTGTTGGCAAAGTGTCAGTTTTGCTGACAGCGAGGTATGTCACTGTGTTGGTGTCACCGTCAGATTGGCATACCGAGCAGCAGAGCAGACAAGACTGTGTTCTTCCTACAATCAGTATAATATTGTCACCACATTAAAAGGGACATTTTTAGTTTTAATAGCAGTACGACTGGATACTTGTTTCCCCAAGCATGTTGTTGTCTCTTACCTGTGTAGGAAGAAATCCACTGAAAGAGTAGGTTCCTAGTTTCTTAGTTGCTACTCCCCTAAACATAATGTATGGCTCACTTGGCCTAGAGTTGATGGCTATACATAATTCCTTTAATTTCTGCCATTTTCAAAAGTTATATCCCTCATAATTTTCTATATTGCCACCACAGACAAGAACGGAGCTAGTTCCTGAAACTACTGACAGACCCCCATGTAGGCACATGCAGCCTCATTAATGTCAGAAAACGAACACTGTGTGCGCACACCATTGAGTTGAATGGGGATGAGTTTTCTATACATTTTATTAACATTTAAGGCTGTAGATTTTATAAATCAGAGTGACTGCTCAACTTACAGGGTCCCTCTATAGTTTTCAGGGAAACTGGTGTCACCTGACTTAAAGATGAGGACTACTGTAGCCTGCTTCCATACGGCTGGTATGGTGTATGTGGTTAATGAGAGATTAAGGATGAAGGAGAGAGGTTTTGCAATGACATCAGCTGCCATTTTCAGGAACTGAGGGCATAGACCATCACTCCTTGCAGTGCCCGAGTCTGAGTTTTGGGTTGCCTTAAAATAGAAATTGGGGCAATCTGTTTGCACTCGGTATACTGACTGAGGCTGTGTGTCAGTTGGTTTGGGTGGGAGCTTGGCAAAAAAAGCATCCAGATTAGTGAATTTGCTGTTCAGGATGTCAGCCACCTCACCCAGGTCTGACTGAAGGCCCACTCAGTGGTGGGGAGTATATTAGTATGCTTTTAGGTTGGTTTCATTACTCAGTTGATTGAGGCCCAAAACCTTCATGGGTTGCCAAGGTTCCGTGCCTCTTGATTTTTAAAGAAGGTGGATTTTTGTCATTTGGCATCCTGTTTGCAGCACTTTCTGAGTCTGTGGTAGTTATTCTAGTTATCAGGGTTAGGGGACATTTTGTAGGTGACCCTAGATTTATCCTTATCCTTATTTTGGCCAATAGCTCCTTACGGTATTTCACCCCCTTATGCTTCATGTTTCTTTTTGATATTATTCATGATCTCTCTCATTTGTCAAAACTTGGCCTACAGTTCAAGGACTGTATTTATAACACAAGGGGTCATCAATTACAAATATCTGGTAAATGTTTCAAACATGTTAGAAGGAAATTTTTTTTTTCTCTTAGAGTGGTCGTTCCCTGGAACAAATTGCCTGAAGATATCATCAGCAAGACTAAATCAGAATTTAAAAATAATTTGGGCAAATACATTTTACCTGGAGTTAATCTGCAATATTACTATTTAACATAGAATTTTCGAAGCATTTATTAGCATGATCAGCCTTCTAGCTCTGTGTTCACCTTTAGTATATAGTATTATCCCTTGTCAGTTATAGCATTTATGATCCTCATACGGGACGGAAGGACAGGGAGGTCTACATATCCCCCCTTGTCTGGATACAAAAGACAACACCAGTTTAGGGTGGTAGGCAAGTTATTTTGTGATGGAGTGAGATTCATACATAGACTTTAATTGATTATGATGTTGATTCAATGATTTTCGTAAGCAGAACAAGATGATAACTAAAACAATAGTAAGAAATACTTGTATAAGACCAAAGGCTTTAAATGTGAGTTCCAACTATGTATTAGACAATGCGGTGCTGAGGTCATCTTCATGAAAAAGAACATTTAATGAATTGCCTGCTTTAGTGACATTGTTACTTATGTGAACTAAATGTGTATCCTTTCTCTCTAATAGAGATTTGAGGTTCAGAGTGGATCAATATGCATATTAAATACTGATAAATACTGAGCTACAGCATACAGATAGTCAGGGTCACTATCGATATAAGCATGTTCCATGGTGGGAACTGGGGTGATAACCATACGACCGATGATAGAGCATTCCTGGGGCATGAAGCAAAAGATCGGGAATGGTATGTCACATGTCAAAAGTCCATAAGAAAAAGTCTGGTGGTTAGTTACAATGCAATATTGTCCATCAGAGTTGTAGGTCACGCAAACTTGAGGAAGGTGCCACTTCATGAGCTGGACTGGGCAGGTGATGGAATTATTCGTAATGCTGCTGATGTAGATGTCATCCAAAGAGGCATTCTTGGATGAGGAGTTGAAACTGGGTTGTGCTTGGCTCAATGAGATGGTCTCTTGATCTGTGGAAGGCATTGTAAAAGTATTTGAAGTGTCATTTAGGTCATTAGTGAACTCTAGTGACCAGTTCATTGTGTTGCTCTTTTAACTCTTTCTTATTCAAACAATCAGTTGGTTCAGTTTATTATGAGTTTCAGCAAATAAATGAGCTATATCATGCATATTATATAGAGTAAATATTTATTCTTGTGAGAGTCCATCTATACCGTGTAGCATGTATGTTACCACAGTGCCCGCTAATTTAGAACTGGAGACATTGTTATGTCTTTCAATTTTGGCCAGATTGGCAGGGTTCCAAACTGACATTAATGAGCCAAACAAACCAGTAACAGTGCCAGCTATTCCAGTTACTGCACTCAATGTTCATCTACGGTGAGGCTGGAATGCTCCACAGTGTTCCATTGTGTGGTTCCCTGCTACAGGGTCCTGTGCCCTAACTTGATATGCAGACATGAAATTCAATAACATCACAGAATGAAAATTGAATACATTGGAAGGAGAACAATGTCCAAACTGTGCCATGTTCCAGTGGGTGAGGTGAGGTTCAGTACCATTGGAACATGCATGTACTGCACATTGTTTACTGAAGTTCCAGGGATGGATGTTGCTGCTAGACCACTGTCTTAGCCTTGCTCCAAGGTGGTATATTGAAGAAGGATGTCTTTATTAACAAGAGTCATGGTAAGGAAAAGTGCAATGGAAACCACAGCATGATTAAAACATGTTGTGTACAGTTATATTATGAAAACATGTGCAAAAGTCTTTACTGATCTTTGCTGTGAGATTATAAAGTCCTGTATGTTGTGGTGTAACTTGGCATATGCACAAAGTTCCATTAGGGCAAATATGGGCATTTGGCCAGCCTTTAAAAATTCCTTTGGCAAGGTGGGCCACTGGAAGTTGTTGTCCATCAAGGTTACCAGTTTTCCAGTCAATTTGTAGATTAGATAATAGTGGCACAGTTATCAAAGTACTTAACTATGCATCATTTCCTTCTTGAACAGAAATGTGTGAAATTGCGTATGGTTCCAGTTGGATATGAGCAGGGAAAGCATCCCAACTAACACCATAATCTTGGATTTCAGGAGGGTGGACTTCAGGAAATTGGGTAAAATGCTAAGAAGTCAGCTGGTGGGCATCAAAGCAGATATGGGTGTGGACCAAAAGTGGTCCATCATTAAGGAAAGAATACTGGTTGCCACAGATGAGTGTGTTAGGCTCAGGGTTTAGAACAAAAGGGCCAAAGCACCCAGCTGGTTCAGTTCTGGGGTTGCCCAGGCAGTAAGAAAAAAGAGGTTGTCCTATAGAAAATTCAGGAAGACCAAAAGAGAGGTGGATAGGAAAAATTACCTACGGTTGGCTAGTAAGGCAAGTAAAGAAATCTGAAGCAAAGCAAAGGCACAGAAGGAGCTGCAGATAGCTAAAAGAATTAAGAAGGGGGAGAAGCCTTTTTTTCACTATATAAGTGAGAAAAGGGACAAGAAGGAAGGGATTGTTAGGCTTAAGAAATGGGGTGGTGTGGGTGGAGGATAATGGGGGAAAAGCAGAGATACTAAATGAATACTTCTGTTCCATCTTCACCAGGGAGAAGGATGGACCAATGCCTTCAGGAGAGAAAAGAGGAGCAGGGAAGGAGGAGCGCAGATGTAGTGATACAGAAGAACAGAGTGAGGGAGGGGCTGTTGGCATTGAAGGTGGACAAATCACCAGGCCTGGACAGAGTACATCCAAGGGTACTAAAGAAACTGGCTGAAGAGCTGGCAGGGCCACTGTCAGACCTATTTAATAGTTCATTTGAGTCAGGCATGGTACCGCAGGACTGGAGAACAGCACATGTAGTGCCCCTCCACAAAAGCAATCCTAAGGATGACCCAGGGAATTACACACCAGTCAGCCTGACCTCCACTGTGGGCAAGCTCATGGAGACCATACTAAAGGAAAAGTTGGTAGAATATCTAGAGGAGCATGGTCTCTAGGATGCGAGGCAGCATTGGTTCATGGGGAGATATCGTGTCAAATGAATCTGATTGACTTCTTTGACTGTGTCACTAAGACAGTAGACAGGGGCCAAGTGGTAGATGTCCTCTATCTTGATTTCAGGAAGGCCTTTGACTCTGTGCCCCACAAAAGGTTGATCAAGAAGTTGGTGGATCTTGGGGTTGGGGTAAAGATGGCCAGATGGGTGGAAAACTGGCTGAGGAACAGAACCCAGAGGGTAGTTGTGGGGGGGGAGAGTTATCTGGTAGCAAAGAGGTAACCAGTGGGGTTCCACAGTGCTCTGTGCTGGGGCTGGTGTTGTTCAATGTCTCATCAATGACATTGGGGATGGCATTAAGAGCAAAATGTGCCCATTCACAGATGACACCAAGCTCTGTGGGAGAGTGGACACAGCTGAAGGGATACAGGACCTACAGGAAGATCTGAAAAAGCTGGGGAGGTGGTCCAGGATCTGGCAGCTTGTCTTCAATGCCAAGAAATGCAAAGTTATGCATATTGGAGCCAAGAATCCCAGGACAGAGTTCTACCTGGTGGAGTCCAAGTATCTGCATCAGAGGAGGAGAAGAACCTAGGAGTGATGATCACTAGTGACCTGAAGCACTCCATGCAGTGCAAGAAAGCAACAGCAAAGGCAAACAAGATGCTGGGATGCATATCTAGGGAGATCAGTAGTAAGAGAAAGAAGGTTATACTGCTCTTGTACAGGTAATTGGTAAGGCCACATCTAGAGTATCAATCAATCAATCAATCTTTATTTTACCAGTGAAGCACCATTGAGCAAGCTCATTTGCAAGGTGGACCTGGACAATTACTCATAAAAGTTAACAATGTACAAGGTAAAAGATGGGTGTACAGTCAAGGAATATGATATAGGAGAGGACATAAAACATAGTACAATCTTAGGCAAGGTCTATACAGGCAAATTATGCAAAGGGCTAAAAAAAAATATTGTCAATTTACATTATTATACAGTATGTACATTAACAGTTCAGGAAAGGGGTAGGAGAGGTGTTAGGGAGAAGAAGGAGTTATAAACAGGGAGTCACAAGGCCTGGAGATGGATGTCTGTCACTTATTTCACTGGCCTCCGGAGGGGGACAGTTACAGGATTCAATAAAGGAATGAGAGAATAGCTTTTTGAAGGAAGAGAAGTTTGTCGGGGCAGCCAGCTTCCGTGTTTTTTGTAATTTGTTCCATAAGTGAGGGAGTACATAGCTTATAGACACTTTACCAAAACATGAATTAACTTTAGAAATGCATAAGGAGATAAATGAGAGGCTGCACAAGGAGTAATTGCCTACAACGCATAGAGGCAAGCAGTCAGAAATATACTGGGGAAGCTTATGTGTGGTAGCTCTAAAAGTCAAAAAGGTGGCATTCCTTTGCCTTCTGAACTTGAGGGATAGCCAGCCTACTGTGGCATACAGAGAGCAGTAGTGGGTGAGAGAAGGTAGACCTGAGATAAATCTCAAAGCTCAGTGATAGAGTGAGTCAAGCTTAGAGAGTGCAGAGGCAGAGCCTTGGCCATAGAGGAAGTTGTCATAGTCCAAGGACGAAACACATGTCTATGTCCTCTGTTGGCATCCTTTACAAACTGTGTGAGAGGCCTTTTGGCACCATACATTTCTGCTTAAAGTTGAACCAGTATAGTATTCTGTGATGATTTGCATATGCAGCCTATGATGCTTTGCATTGTGGGGGCATGTGTGATTTTGTATTTCTTTGTAACTTGGCTTCCCAGCCAAATGCCTTTTGGGATAACAATTGTCTCAGTGCTTGCACATAGAGGTTCTTTGTCTTTTAAATACTTTTTTGTTTTAATTGGGTTCACCACAATATAACCCAGATAAGGCATCTTAGGGTAGCTGGTTCATTTCACTAGGGTGTCAAACAGATGAGGCATACTGATGAGGCTTGGTAGGACGAAACATATGTCTATGTCTTCTGCTGACATCCTTTGCAAACTGAGTGAGTGGCCTTCTGGCACCATGCATTTCTGCTTAAAGTTGAACCAGTATAGTATTCTGTGGTGATTTGCATATGCAGTCCATGATGCTTTGTATTATGGGGGCATGTGTGATTTTATAGTCCAATAAGGATAGAAAGGTGATTTGGACCAGTCTTTTTTGGCATTGTGGGATAGGAGATGCTTAATCTGGAAGAACAGGTCCAGTCACTGCCTTAGCTTCTTTGATAGTTCCTCAGTATGGTTAGAGAATGTATGCTTGTGGTCTATCCAAAGCCCCAGACATTTAAATTCTGTCACATATTCAATAGGTTCTCCCAGAAGTGATAGAATCTGCAGAGTTAAGCTTATGTAGTGGAGGTTTTTGACCTATGGCAGAAGGTGAGAAAAGTATAGCCTTCATTTGTTTGCATTTAGAAGTAGTTTGACTCAATAAGCTTAACTGCAACTGATTAAAGTCCACCTGTAAGTCCATAGAAGCCTCCTCCGGGGTAGATCTAGCAATGTATATGACCATGTCATTGGTGAAGAGATGAATATTGGCTGCTTTGATTCCACAGTCAATGTTGTTAATATAAAGAGTAAAGAGCAGTGGACCTAAAATGGACCCTTGTGTTCTGTTCTTCTGTTCAGTATTCACAAAGGAGGAGGTGTGGGAGGTGCCTAATCCAATTAACAGAAGCATTCTGGATGGGGGGGGGGGTAGATCCCAGTCCTTTCACAGAAGAAAGTGTTCTGAAAGAACTCCTAAAACTGAAGGTGGACAAAGCAATGGAGCCAGATGGAATTCACACCAGAATTCTAAAAGAATTAAGCAGAGAACTAGTGACCCCACTGACTACCCTTTTTAACAAATCATGGGAGGATGGTGTGGTACTTGAGGACTGGAGGAAGGTAGATGTGATTCCCCTTCACAAAAGTAGGACCAAGACAGAGGCAGGAAACTACAGACCTGTCAGTTTGACCTCTGTGGTAGGGAAAGTGATGGAATCACTTCTGAAGGAAAGAATTGTTGAGTACCTAGAGGCCAGTGGGGCAGAGGACCTAAGGCAGCATGAGTTCACAGTGGGGGGTGGTCATGTTAGACTAATCTAATAGATTTCTTTGACTGGGTGACCAAAGTAGTAGACCAGGGAGGGACTGAGGACATGGTCTACCTAGACTTTAGCAAGGCATTTGACACAGTCCCACACACAATATTAATAGTCAAATTAACCAGCCTGGGAGTGGCACCCAGGATGGCAGCCTGGGTAAAACATTGGCTGGACAACAGGACACAGAAGGTAATTGTAAATGGAGTCCACTCTGAAGAAAGATGGGTTACTAGTGGGGTACCACAGGGTTCAGTACTGGAGCCAGTCCTTTTTAATGTCTTTATAATTTACATTGCAGAGGGACTGGGAGAAAAAGTATGCCTCTTTGCAGATTACACAAGGAGGCATGGAAAGGATGAGAAGGGACTTGGCAAGGTCGGAGGAATGGTCAGAAGTATGGCAGCTTGGATTCAATGCAAAGAAGTGCAAAATAATGCACCTGGGAAACAAAAACTCAGGGGAAGTTTACACAATGTGGGGGAGGTAGTAACAACAACAAAAATGGAAAGGGACCTGGGGTTAATGATATCAGATGACCTTAAGATTGGCAAGCAATGTGAGAAGGCAGTAGGGAAGGCTGGGGGGATACTGGGATGTATAGGGAGAGGCATCACCAGCAGAAAACAGGAAGTTGTTATCCCCCTGTATAGACAGTTGGTGAGACCCCATCTGGAGTATTGTGTCCAGTTCTGGAGACCCCATCTCCGCAAGAACATAGACAGGATGGAGACAGTTCAGAGGAGGGCAACTAAAATGGTGCAGGGTCTGCAAGAGAAGCCATATTAGGAGAGACTAAAGGAGCTTTCCCTTGAGGAAAGTAGGGAGAGGGGAAACATGATAGAAATGTTAAAGTACCTCAGTGGAATCAACAAAGTCAAGAGGGTAGCATCTTTCAGAAAAAGAGATGTACAAGAACAAGGAGACACAATTTGAAGATAGAGGGGGGATGGCTCAGGGGCAATGTGAGGAAATATTTTTTCACATAGAGGGTGGTGGACACATGGAACAGCCTTCCTGAGGAGGTAGTGGGGTTTAAAACTGTGGGAGAATTCAAGAATGCATGGGACAGACATTAGGCAATTTGTGTGGGGGTAGGAAGAAATAGGCTGTTAGTTAAATAGGATCTGCAGCTTATCCTCTAGGTAGGGAAATGGCAGACTAGGTGGGCCAAGCGGTTCTTATCTGCCATCAAAGTCTATGTTTCATGTTTCCTTGTGGCACACCTCTTTGGAGCAATTTTAGGGGAGAGAGAGAGAGAGATCTCCTTGGGCTTTAACCTGTTGGAATCTCCCAGAGAGGTAACCATTGAACCATTTCAAGGCAGAAGAGTCTAGGCCAATGATTTGAAGAGTGTCCAACAGCAGGCCATGGTCCACTGTATTGAATGCCTTGCTGAGATCAAAAAACAAGTCATATACAGATTTCTTGGCATCCAAGGAATGTTGTCAGTTATTGGTAACCTTTGTGAGTGTGGACATTGTACTGTGGCAAGCTCTGAATCCTGACTGGGCAGGGTTAAGCAGGTTGGAGGAGTCCAAGTACTTCCTAAGCTGCATGTTAACCACTTTCTCTAGCAGTTTAGAGAGGATGGAAAGTAGAGATATTGGTCTGTAATTGTTTAGATCAGTTGGGTCACCAGATTTGAGTAGAGGAATAATATGGGTAGGTTTCCAAATGGGAGGGATGTATCCTTGGGCAAGAGGTAGATTAAAGAGGTGAGTGATAAGTGTTTATAATACATGGGAGGCAAGCTTCAGAAAGTAGGGGTCGATAAGGTCAGCACTGGTATCCAGGACTAGCAGAAGATCTTCCACTAGTTTCAATGACACAGGGTTAAAGGAGAAGGCCATGTCAGGAACAGAGGTAATGAAAGTGGGTCTAACAGTATCCTGAGTGCAAAGTTGTGTGCAGAGATTATATGTGGGTGAGGAGTCAAAGGTGAGGCCAGCGGTGGCAAAGTGGTTGTTAAGCAGATTTAGGATTGTCTGTTTGTCAGTGAATGTGGAGCCACTAGGGAGGATTTTGGCTGGGAGAGAACTTGCCGATTCATGCCCTTCTACATTCTTAACGGTCTTCCAAAACTTAGAACCACACTTAGATGATGAGTAACCAGTCAGCAGGGAGCTTGGCTTTACATGCTTTTTTCCAAAGAACATCCCTATTAAGGAAAGCAGCCTTTAGGTTGCCCATAAACCATGGGCACAATTTTTTTCTTTGAGCAAACTTTAATCAACGGAGCATGTCTATCTATAGCTGAAGGAACAATCCTTTGAAAGGAGTCATAAGTTTCACACATTGACTTGGCTAGATAGAAATCTTGCTAACTAGAGTTTTGTAGTTCAGTGAGGACTGCTAGAGGATCAAAGTTATGTTTGCTTCTTTTGTATATATACCTCGAAGAGGACACTGGTTTGGGAGCTGACCTCACACAGGCAATGGAACAATGGTCACTAAGGTCGGTGAAAAAAACATGAGTGGGTGAAAAGGTGGGGCTTAAGATCAATTAAGGTACTGTTGGTAGGATATTTCTTATTAGGGCGTGTGACATCAGAAATTAGTTGTGTAAGGCAAAGGTGTCACATAGTTCTTTAAGGGGTTCAGAGCTTGCTGAGAGCCAGTCGAGGTTGAGGTCTCCCAAAATGATGACTTCCGAGGTCGACATGTTCAGTTCATTGCATACGTGGTCTAGCGCCTTTAGGCCTGCCAAAGGTGGGCGGTAACATCCAATAATGCAAAGAGATTGTGAGGAAGAGAGCTGAACCTTGAGGGTCAAGCTTTATTTATTAATTTTAATTTATAAGCACATCGGAATTACAACCCTTTGAGTCATAGACTCGTTTCCAAAGGCTCCATGTCATGATACAAAGAGAAAAATACAGATAGTAACAAAAATTGAAGGAACAGGTAATACATACGAAGCAGAACATTGAATGCAATTAGCAGGGTGATAGTGTCATTTAGCAGATGAACTTCAGTTCTATACAAATAGTTGCTAGGCAGTTGTTAACATGTCCATTAGCAGAATGAGCTGTAGTCCTATACAATCAGTAGCTAGGCAGTTGCTAACATACAAGCACAACAACTTTTTATGAGGTACAAAGTGTGCTATCTCAGGATAGACACTGTCAAGGCTGGCTAGGCTCCGGCCCCTGAAGAGAGGCACCTAGAGGCCTAGGGTGATTTTGGAAGAGGACACTCACAGTTGCAGGTGTACAGAATGTGATTCTTGAGTGTGACCTTAAAAGGCCCTATTTTGGTGAGAGAGGTGATGGTGGGAGGGGGGAGAGAGCATTATACCAGGAAGGTGCTCTGAAGGGGAAGGATCTTTGTACTAGTGCAGTCCTGACCTTAGAGATCTGCAATGTAGCCTTGGAGGCACTGCAAGTGGCAACAGTAGTGGTGGCAGGGAGAAGGGACGTGGAGACCCGGGATGGGGCATACCCAGTTGTATTTTTTTGGCAAGGAGACAAAGAGGTTGAATTGGTAGCGGTCACCAAAAATGTATCTAGTATATATACAGCTACTCCACCCCCTCTGGTAGGTTGGTCAGTTTGGAAGATGTTATAAGATGGAATGTTTATGGCAGCATCCAGAGTAGAAGGACTGAGCCAGGTTTCGGTTAGTACCAGTATGTCAGGCTTAGCGTGGAGAGTTCAGGATTGAATGAAATCAAACTTCTTCAGAAGACTACACACATTAATATGAAGGAATTTTATACCCTTGAGGTGAGTTAAATCTGAGGGAGCTGTTAACAAAACGAATGGTCCAGGGTTTAGTTCAACATTGCCCAAGCAGAGTAATAATATCAGCAACATTTTACTCAGGGCACTTAATAGCAGTTTAAGGATACAGGTACATTCTCTTTTGCGATGGGGAGAGTGACTAGATGAAGAGTAAACACCTTGATAATTAAGTGGTCCTAACACTGCATAAAGCAGTACCCTAGCCTCACAAAAAACTGAATGGAATAGGGACAGATGGGGTACAATTGGGTGGTTAAAGTACAGTAAAAGGAAGACAGAGATTCCAGGATTTCAAGGTAGCTGAAAGGAAGGTTCCAATAAAAGGAGGAAACCAGGTAGTGGATGGCAGTGAACGTCCTCCTCCCAAGGAGATATGATGTACTCCCCCTGTAAACGGTCAGTATGTGGATCTAGGAGAGTGAGGAGCGAGGTAGATACAATGCAATGTAGTAATACAGAGGTCTGCATTGAGAGGTCCTGGATGCGGTGGGGAGTATAAGGCCACCAGACAGACAGCAAAGTTTAGGTATTGCTGTGCGCATCTCAGGAAAATAGTGATAATATGAATGCTGTACAATGGTCATGAGAGAAGCTGGACTAATAAGCTGCTCCACAGGAGCTGATGAGCTAAGCTAAATTACGTTGCCGGATTGCAAAGTTCTTAATGGGAGGGTATGCAGAGCAGCATTCGAGATGACATGATAGCCTCCTAAGGTCTAATAGATATGTAAGGGTTTGAGCCAAATGGTCAGAATAGATTGATACCTCACACATCTGAACTACAGGTAAGGTGGGAAACTGCACTAGTTTATGCAGGATAACTAACAAGAAAGGACTCTTGGCCCATTGGTAGATGTGAAGGCAGCAAAAATCAGTGAGAAAAGAGAAAAGGAAGGGAAAATATATATGAGATGCCTCTTCAACTGCAGCACAACAGCAGCCACCAGTGGTGGTACACTGGGAGCTGTTTCCGGCAAACACCACCAATAGTAGGATTCCCTGAAAGGTGGGAGGGGAAGGAGGAGCATTTAAAGAGTGGTGGGGTGGGGGAGGGTGGCTAGGATGAAAAACAGGGTGCGGTAATAATATTAGGACTGGAAATATGCAATGATGAACAAGCTGGCACCTGGAAAATCTTAAGTCCAGAGTTTAAAGCTTTGTACCAATCAAGGAGTGAGCTGTCACTGCATCAAGCAACAGTGAACTGGAGCTCTGGGGCAGCAACCAATCGGAGTCCCACAAGTGGTCCCAGTCCCTGGATGAAGTCCTACCTGAGAAGACTCAGCGGGCAGCGGGAAGGGGAGATAGAGAGGGCCAGCTGGCTTCTCCAGCCATGCTGCACAGTAGTGCAATGAAGCGCCTGAGTCAGGGGCATGCCTCAGAAGGCTCAGTGAGTGGTGGGCAGGAGATTGAGGGACAGCCGGTTGACTTCTTCAGCCATGCCGCACAGCAGTGCAGTGAAGCACCCGAGTCAGGAGTGAGCCTGAGATGGCTCAGTGGGCAGTGGGTAGGAGAGAGAGGGATGGACGGCTGGCTTCTCCAGCTGTGCCACACAGCAGTGCAGTGAAGTGCCCAAGTCAGGGGCATGCCTGAGAAGGCTCAGTGAGTGGCCGGCAGGAGATTGAGGGCCAGCCGGCTGGCTTCTCCGGCCATGCTGCACAGCAGTGCAGTGAAGCGCTTGAGTCAGGGGCATGCCTGAGAAGGCTCAGTGGGTGGTGGGCAGGAGAGAGAGAGGGATGGCCAGCTGGCTTCTCCAGGGATGCTGCACAGCAGTAAAGTGAAACACCCGAGTCAGGGGCATGCCTGAGAAGGTTCAGCGGGTGGCAGGCAGGAGAAAGAGGGATGGCTGGCATGCTTCTCCAGCTGTGCCACACAGCAGTGCAGCGAAGTGCCCGAGTTAGGGTCATGCCTGAAAATACTCAGCAAGCAGGGGGCAGGAGAGAGATGAATGGTTGGCTGGCTTCTCTGGCCATGCTGCACAGCAGTGCAGTGAAGCACCCGTGTCAGGGGTGAGCCTGAGAAGGCTCAATGGGTGGTGGGCAGGAGAGAGAGGGATGGTCGGCAGGCAACCATAACACTAGGAGGCACAGTCTTAAGCTTGAGTGTGGGAGGTTTAGGAGGGAGGTCAGGAAACACTTCTCCAGTAGCAGAACTGGTGCCCACACCTCAAAAAGGACATTAACCTGCTGGAGAAGGTCCAGAGGATGGTTACAAAGATGATTGTGGGTCAGCAGGGTAAGGCATATGAGAAGAGGTTGAGGGCACTGAACATGTACTCCCTGGAAGACAAAAGTGAGAGGGGACATGATTGGGACCTTCATGTTCTTGAAAGGAATAAATAAGGTTGATAAGGAGAGTCTCTTTAAGCTGAGTGGCAACCATAACACTAGGAGGCACAGTCTTAAGGTGGAGGATGAAAAGTTTAGGAGGGAGGTCAGGAAGCACTTCTTCACAGAGAGGGTGGTGGGCAGTTGGAATGCACTGCTGGAAGAGGTCATCTCATTGAAGACAGTGGGCTGCTTTAAGAGAGGCTGGGATAGGCATGGGGGAAAGTAAGGATCATGAGTAGGGAAGATGGGAGGAGTGGGAAGGGAGGGCAGGGACATTAGCTGTAGCTGTGAACCCTGCAAGATGAGCAGACCTATAGACCAAATGGCTTTCTTCTGCAGGCTTCTTCGAATGTTTGTATGTGTAGAAGGTAAATAAATGGTAATGCCAACACCTAGGGGAGGGGTAAAACCAGGTAAGGGGACATAGGCTTAGTCATTGGGGTTCATGGCATGAAGAAAGGCACAGATGTGGACCTGGTATGCCTTCATTTATTTGGAGCTTCTGGTGGTAGCCCTCACTCTTCAGGAGCTTCTGGTGAGGGGTCAAATGGACTGATGCCAGATGTCTCAGCCACAAATCTAGAAATAAAATGAAAAAGAGAAACTTTTGTCTGGAGGGCCCCATCCTGATTTATCAAAGTCTTCAGAGTTTTGATTTACTGGAGCTAAGAAAAGGAGAGATTAGGAGAAACAAAACTAAGTTAGGCACACAGGTCTCCTTCCTCCTTGGATGGAGGAAGGAGTGTCTTTACATCTGCTTCCTTCCGTCTTCAGGTTTATTCAAAAATCTTCAGATTATTTGGTTTTCAGCATCTGGGAACAAAAAGCAAAAGAAACAGTTAAGCCTAATGGATCCCCTTCCTCCAGGGGAAGGAGGAAGGAGCATTCATACTGTTCAAGCTGGTAAGGGACTAATATCCTTTGTACAGCTTAAGCTGGTTTGTGTGGTACCATTTGTCTATTGGCTTCATTTTGCCATCTGTAAGATGCACTTGGTACACAGGTGGGCTGAGCTTGTTGATAATGTCAAATTAGCCTGACCATTTGTTGACAAATGAATGTGCTGGAGAGGAAAATTTTAGGATCACGACTCTGTTGCCTACTTGCCAGTTGACTTCTTTGGCTTGTTTATCAAAGTAGTTTTTGGATTGCAGTTGGGCTTAGCCCAGGGTTTTTTGCCACTAATAAATGGGTTTGTGCAAGGTTGTTTCTCAACTGGGTGACAAAGGTATCTACTGACACTCTGTCTGCAGTAGGGGCATTGAGATCAATCATCAAATGTTCTGGTAATCTCATTTGTCTACAAGTCATTATCTTGAAGGGTGTACACTGAGTTGATGCTGAAGGGGTTGCTCTAATTACCATTAGGAGTAAGGGCAACAGGGTATCCCAATTATTTCCAGTTTCAGTAGCAAATTTACATAACATTGCCTTTATGGGTCTGTTTGCACTTTCTACCTGTCCTGATAACTGAGGATCATTTGCTATGTGAAATTTCTGACTAACTCCCAATAACCTCATAGTTTCTTGCATAAGTTTGCCTATGAAAGTCATTCCTTTATTGGAATCTACCTTAAGAGGTAGATCCCACCTGGTAAATAACTGATCCACCAGTATTCTAGTAGTGACTTTTGTTGTCTGCGCCCTGCATGGGAAGACCTCAACCCATTTTTAAAATATGTCCGTAATCACAACTGCAAAGTTGTTTCTGGGGGTCAGAGGCAATGGTCCAATGACATCAATCTGGATGTCCTTCCAAGGGCCAGAGTGTCTCTAAGGCAGACGTTTGGCATTCTTCTTGCTGGGTATTGGATTATTCTGTGCACAGGTAATGCAGTTGTCCACAGAGTACTAGACATCAGGTGTCATACCGGGCCACCAGACCATGGTTTTCACTCTGTGGACTGTCTTGCCCACCCCTTAGTGTCCTCCTGTAGAGGTGTCTTGGACCTGATAGATGACTTCAGATCAAAGTATTTTGATAATTACCCGTAGTGTCTGATCACCTGAATGATAGAAAGTCAATTTTTGATCCTGGGACAGATGCAGATTATCTGCATGTCTTTTGAATGGATTATTCATAGACATTACTTTCTGTGTTTTTTTAGAGGTACTTGTATACTTCTTTTATCTATGGATCAGTTAGCTGTAGCTCAGTAAAATTCAGAGGGACTTTGGATCTCTTGTTTGCTGCTACCATAGGTGTTGCACTGAGAGGAGGCATTGTCCATATCCCCCCCCCCCAAGCTCCTTCTTTGGCTAAAGAATCAGCTTGATCACTGTAGTGATGAAAGGGTTAGGCTTTGAAATGAGCTTTTACCTTGTGAATGAATAGTTTGAATATACATTGCTCAGCCAGGCTGACAATACATATGAGCAGATCCTTGTATTTGATCGGAGTTCTGAGGAGGTAAAGTTATGGGCCTTCCAGAAGGGAAGGAATTCTGTCAAAGAATTACACACCCAAGATGAGTCAGAAAAGAGGATGGTATCTTCATTTCCTTGCCCATCTATGATCGCTAGGACACAGGCAACAGCTGCAAGCTCTGTGTACAGTGACTACTTAATGCTGCACTTCCTTGACACCTCATAGGTGTCCTCTGTGTGAAATGGGAACCAGGACCAAGAGCCCAAATCCTATGATTTGCAACCCCTCATCATATGAGGAGGATCCATCTGTGAATACACAATGCATAGTAGTGGCATTCAAAGTGTTTTCTGTTGCTGGGAGAAACAGGCCCAATTCAGGTAGGACTGGTAGCTCTAGGCCATACTCATGTGGTTCTCCTTGGTATAGGAGACCATGTGCCAAGACAGAGGACATTTTGGCAGAAAGCACAGTGATGTCTCTATCTTGTAGTACTAGAGACCAATGTGTGGAGTCTGGTGTTGGACACACTACCATCCTTGATCTTATCAGTCAGTAGGAAGTTAGTGAGGGTGTGGTTGGTGTGTAGCATAATAGGGCAAAATCTTATTATGTAATAATTGTTTTTGGGCTGTTGAAAATTTTAAACCTAGTTTGTTGTGCTTGTAGTGGTGGTGTATATCTTTGCTGTCTTTAATTGCTGCAAATTTTCACCCCCTTGCCCCCAACTCTTAATTATATGCCCTGTTAAATCTGATTGACAGGAGCTAAGCACAGGATATAGTAGGGGTTGTGAAGTAGGAGGGGTATAAGGGGGAAGAAGCCTGCCCTCAGCATGACAAGTGTTTTAACTAATTTTTTATTTTTTTTTTTCTTTTTTAAAGAAAAGTATCTGAGGAGCAGTGGCAGGATTTTTAGGACAGTAAATTAATAAAAAAGGGAACTAGAAGAGCTTCAGTAACAGACAAGTACTGGAATAGCAGTATAAGAGCAGTATAATGTGGGGAGTGGTGCAATGCAGTGGCTATGGGGCAGCCATATTCAGGTAGACCTTCTGGATGCTGAGGTGCTGCCCTATCTGCATGCATCTCTCTGGACTGCATGATGAGGTAGCCAGACTCAGAGTGGAAGTAAACTGGGTCAGGAGTACCATCACCCCATCCAGAGACCACCCAGTCCAATGCCGCTGCTCCAAAGGATGCCGAGAACGAGGAACACTTGGATGACAGTGGGCTCAGGGAGGTTAGAGCGGTCAGGCAGAGCACATCCCAGATCCTATTCCACTCAAGAACTCATATGCCACACTGGCAAATGGGGACAACCAAATAGAGGTACCCAGAGAAGTGGAAGGAAAGGATGTGGAAGTTAGCCAAGGAGGTGACCTCAGTGGGAGAACAGTGGACCCCAGAGGAGGAGAGTGAATCCTGGTGGGGACTCCATCATAAGAGGATCCAGCTAGGAACACAGGAGGGGAGGACAAGGAGGTGAGATGCCTACCAGGTGCTACGGCATGGAGGGATGGAAGGAAGATCCTGGGGATCGCTGGGAAGGCAAGATGGGAGGGTGAGCTGGATGTCATTATCCACCTAGGTACTAATGACCTGGCAAATGGGGAGCTAAAGGAAGTTCAGGAAGAGTTTAGGAAATTGGGGAGGGGTCTCAAGCAAGTAGCTACTTCTGTCACCTTCTCAGAAGTACTACCTGTGAGAGACATGGGAGAGCATGGGGTGCATGCATCAGGAACTTTAACTCATGGTTGAAGAACTGGTGCTGTGAGGAAGGGTTTGGATTCATTGGTGACTGGGGACCCACCTGGAGGGATGGAGGCTTGTTCAAGCCTGATGGCCTGCATCCATCCTGGAGGGAATCAAGCACTCAATGATAAGTTTAAATGCTACATTGACAAGCATTTAAACTAGCCAAGGGGGTGGCAGGCCAGCAAGGAGGGTACCTAATTGCCCACCCCCCACAGCTAGCAGTGGTACCAGTGAATCAGAGGAGTGGATATCTCTACAAAGCAGTGTGCAAAAGATAGAGATAAGTGCCCAAGAGGTAGATAGGCAGAAAAGGGGCAAAATTTAACACAAGGGCAGACAGCAAGGAGAACCAGGGAAGGGGTTGGAGTAGAACAGCTAAACAGTCTAGGGAGGTCAAATCATGGAAAGCCATGTGTGACAATGCCAGGAGCCTTATCAACAAGATGGAGGATCTGGAGGCTGTCATGGTGCAGTCAGACCTGGACATTGTGGCCATCACAGAAACCTGGTGAAATGATAACCATGACTGGGAGATGGTTATACCTGGCTACAACATATTCAGAAGAGACAGGGCAGGTAGGAAGGGAGGAGGAATGGCACTGTATGTGAAAAAAGACATAAGGGCCACAGAGATCCAGGAGGAACAAAATGGGGGAGAAATACTGTGGGTTAAGCTGGAAAGGAAAATGGGGCCAGCCATCCGCACAGGTGTGGTCTATAGACTACCAGCTCAGGAGGAAGAAACAGATAGGGAGCTGATGCTAGCCATCAAAGGATGGCAGACAAAGGTGAGGTAGTACTGGTTGGAAGACCTCAACATACCAGGCGTGGACTGGAGCATCCAGCAGCAGCATCAACTAGGAGCAGATTTATCCTGGACTCCTTCAGGGTGCCTTCCTCAAGCAACTGGTCATGGAACCAACTCGGCAGAAGGCAATACTGGACCTTGTGCTCACAAACAGGGACAGTGTGATGGGGTAACAGTGGGGAGCACCTGGGGAACAGTGACCACCAGTCATTGTGGTTTGAAATCACAGAAGGAGCAGAACCAAACCACACAAAAACACGTATCCTGGATTTTAGGGGGACAGACTTTGGGAAAATGGGGAGATGCTTGAAAGAGGCATTAAGGGGAATGGGGCAGGAATCAGGGGTTGAGGAACAGTGGGCAGTATTTAAAATGAGGATTACAAGAACAACAGAATTATGCATTAAGCAGGTTAGCAAGAGGAAAAGGAAGAGAATTATGGTTTTCCAAGGAGGTAGCAGAGAAAGTGAAAGCCAAAAAGATTGCATTCAGGCAATACAAAAAGACACAGGCAGAAGGGGATAGGGAGAGGTACCAGGAGAAGCAAAGGGAGGCAGGGAGGTCAGTAAGGGAAGTCAAAGCTCAGATAGAAGAGCACAATGCAAAATCAGTGGGTAGAGGGGACAAAAACCTTTTACAGGTACATAAGTGAAAAAAGAAAGGCAAAGGGAGGGATAGTGAGACTGAAGGGGGAGGATGGGGGCCGCATGGAGGATGACAACAGTAAAGCTGATATATTGAACAGGTATTTCTGCTCAGTCTTTACTGAGGAAGAGGAGGGTAATGGGTCTGAAGGGAGTGCAAGGGGTGAGAATGGTGCAGAAATGGACACAGTCCCTTTACATGAGAAAGGGTCCTGAAGGAACTGGAAGTAATAAGAGCTGATAAAGCTAATGGGGCCAGATGGGGTGCAACTCCAGGTCCTTAAAGAACTAAGAGAGGTGGTGGCTGAACCTCTGGCAATCCTGTTCAGCCAATCACTGGAAACAGGGAGGTACCCAAAGACTGGAGGACAGCAGATGTAGTCCCCTTATACAAAAGTGGGAACAAAGAGGAAGCTGGGAACTACAGACCAGTCAGCCTCACCTCGGTAGTGGGGAAGATCATGGAAGCACTACTTAAGGAGAGATTGGTGGAACATCTTGTTGTCAATTGACTACAGGACCCAAGGCAGCATGGTTTCACCAGGGGGAGGTCATGTCAGACCAACCTCATTGAATTTTTTGACTGGGTGACTAGGGAGGTGGATCGGGAGGGCAGTGGACATGGCCTATCTGGACTTCAGCAAGGCCTTTGACACTGTGCCACATAGAAGACTATTACACAAACTGGGGAATATGGTGTGGGCAGGACAGTAGTGTGTGGGTAGGTAACTGGCTGGGCAGCAGGACACAGAGGGTGGTGGTAAATGGCTGTCACTCACAGAGGAAGAGTGACCAGTGGGGTACCACAGGGATCAGTGCTGGGACTGGTCCTATTCAACATCTTCATCAGTGACATTGCTAGGACCTAGAAGGCAGAATGTCCCTGTTCGCTGATGACACAAAGCTCTGTAACAGAGTAGACACAGAGGGTGTAGACAGAATGAGAAGGGACCTGCAGAAACTTGAAGAATGGTCAGGGGTTTGGCACTTGAAATTCAAAGCAAAGAAGTGCAAGATAATGCATATGGGGCACAAAAACCCTGGCACAGTATATCAGTTGAGGGGTGAGGATATAGCATGCACCAAGCAGGAAATGGATCTTGGGGTTATCATCTCTGATGACCTCAAGGTAGGGAAACAGTGTGACAAGGCAGCAGGTAAAGCAAATAGGATGCTGGGATACATAGGCAGGGGCATCACCAGCAGGAAAAGGGTGGTCATAATTCCACTATACAAGACACTAGTGAGGCCCTACCTGGAGTACGGTGTACAGTTCTGGAGACCTTACTTATGTAAGGATATAGACAGGGTAGAGAAGGTTCAGAGGAGGGCAAAAAAGATGGTACATCGATTGCATCACAAGTCCTATGAGGACAGGTAGAAGGAATTGAATATGTACTCCCTAGAGGAGAGGAGGGATATGATAGAGACATACAAGTATCTTACAGGGAGGAACAGGGTGCAGTAAGACACTATTTTTAAGCAAAAAAGATGTTCCAGGACTAGAGGGCATGGGATGAAGTTGCAGGGAGGATGATTCAGAGGAAACATGAGGAAGAACTTCTTCACAGAATGGGTGGTGGACAAGTGGAACACCCTGCCAGAGGAACTGGTGGGGGCTGATACAATCATGGTATTTAAGAATGCATGAGATAGACATAAAGAAATTCTGGAGATCAGGGTTAAGGGGCAACAGATTTCTAGGAAAACATAAAGTAAACTTACAAGCTCAAATGGGCAGACTGGGTGGGCCGTAGGCCCTTATCTGCCGACGCTGTCTATGTATCTATGTAAGCAAAATGTTTGACAGCCCAAAAGGTTACCAGCAGGTTTCTTTCACACAGGAAATACTTCAGCTCTACCATGGAGAGCATTTGGGAAGCATAAATAATAGGCTGTAGGGTACCACTGGCCTTTTGAGCAAGGACTGCTGACATTCCTATTTAAACGGTGGCAGTTCCCAGATGGAATGGAAGTTCTGGGTTTGGGTTGATCAATGCTGGAGCTGAGGCCCAGACCTTCTTCAAGAGGGTAACAGCATTGGTGTGTTCAGGTCCCCATTGCCAAGAGAAATCCTTTTTCAGGAGTTCATACAGAAGAGCGTCCTTCTGTGCAAAATCATAAATGAAGTCCCTGGAATTGTTGACCATACCCAGGAAACATCTGAGGGTTGCCATACTGGTGGGTAATGCCATATCTTGTAGGTCCTGAAGTTTGTTTGCTACAGGGCTCCTCCCCTCTCCAGTTATGTGCAGGCCCAGGAATTTTACCTCAGGCTGACACAACTTTACCTTTGCAGGATTGCATTTGGGGCCTGCTCTTTGTAACATGGTAAGGAGCTCATCTAAGAGTTCCAGGTGTTTCTTCTGGTCAACTGTGGCTTGAAGAAGGTCACCTACATAGTGTAGGAGGCACTCAGGTGTGGAGAAGCCATTTATGGCATATTTCATGTGAACGTGGAATAGTAATGGGCTGCTATGGAACCCCTATAGGAGGCAGTTCCATGTATACTGACATCCTTCAAAGGTGAAGGCAAATCTGTATTGGCTCTCCTGAGCCAGAGAAAGGGATCAAAATCCATTAGAAATATCCAGTGTTCTGAACTACTGGTGTTCAGATTTGAGAAGTTTGAGAACATTTGGGGCTGAAGCCACAGTTGAGGCACAGCTGGGGGTGGCGTGATTAAGTCTACGGTAGTCAATGGTGAGTCTCAAACTGCTGTTGGGTTTCTTCACAGGCCAAATTGGGGAACTGACTGATGACACACAAGGCCTTATGACTCCTTGTTGGACAAGTGACTCAATGGTGGCCCTCAATGAGGGTATGGCTTCTACTGGGAATGGATATTGCTTCTGGCAATGTGGGTCCTCTCCAGTAATCTGGATAAGGGTATCCATGCTTCAACAATCATGTTTGTTTTTGGCAAAGGTCTCTTGTTGCCTTTTCAAGATTGGTTGGCTCTGAGGTAGCAGCTTGTGATGACATTGCATGATGATGGTGTCATACTCTTTGTCATTGATGGCTACTGCTGCCACCACATGTGAATCAGATATGAGTACCATGTGGAGTTGTATTTGTATTTGGAATAGTAGCCTGTTGACTAAGTGCACAATGCATCCAAATTTTGACACAAAATCAATTCCCAGGATACTTTGGTGATATCGTAATACCATAAGGTCAAAATGATGTTCCACCAACAAGGTACCGATAGTGATTGGTATGGGCTTGGATCATTAAGTAGTAACCACATTCCCGTCAAATGTCTGGGCAGAGGTTGCTCTTCCTGTAGACCATTGAGATGACTTTGAGTTATTCTGATGTAGCATGGAGACAGTGACTCCCATGTGTAGTAGATCCTATTGATGGCCTGGGTCTGGGCCTTTTGTTTACCTTCCCATAGTTTGCATAGTCTGCTAGCACAGTTAATTCCATGGAACTTCCCCTGACCTGAACTTCCGGGGAGGTGCTCTGCTTTGCCAGTTATCCACCTTATTTATCCCTTTCAAGTACTTGAAGGTCCCAAACATGTCCCCCGTCTCTCTCGCTTCTGTCCTCCAGGGAGTACATGTTCAGCGTTCTCAACCTCTCCTCATATGCCTTGTCCTTCTGACCCACTGTCATCTTTGTAGCCCTCCTCTGTATCTTCTCCAGCAGGTTAATTCAATTCAATTTTATTTACCAGGATAACACTACTGAGACAGCTCATTTGTGAGGCAGTCCTGGAAGGGCTAACATACATAGGGGTACATAGTGTAACCCCTTGTTACCCGGGGTTACTAGAATCCCAGTAAGACCTAGTAGTAGGCAGGGAAGGCAGCTCGTGAAACTCCAGTTAAATGAGTTTCACACTGTCTCACTCTGTTCTCAGTCTTAGCTGAGACTGAGAGATGACATCACCATAGCACTGTCGCAGCTGCATAAGCCACATTGGAATCTGCAGCACAGGGAGTGAGATAGAACTTTGGGAGTTTTCAAAGTCAGTCTCCTGTTTATTGTCAAGCAGAAAGGAATTCTTCTGTTTATCTCCAAGCAGGAAGGAAGTTTTCTGTTTACCTCCTTGTTAGAAGGATAGTGTCCAGTTTTAAGTGGTGGAGACCGCTGTCCAGGTCTCAGTGCCCCCCTCCCTCTGGGGGAGTAAAACATCCCTCTGAGGATTCCAGGGGCAATCCCCTAATTTCCACTACAGAAGAAAGCTGCCTTTTTACAGTTTCTGTTCTGGTCTGATAACAGTGAAAGAAGTGGTACTTCGCCTGTGGGGCACCTGCAATGAAAGGGTGAGTGTTTGCTCTATTTGAGAGGGCAAACAATATGTTTCTTCAGTTTGGATAATGTGAAGAAAGCTGGGATGTGAACTACTATTTGGGAGGCCTATTGTACTAGGACAAACAAATGGAGTAGTTTAAAAATGTAAAGTCTGTATGAATTTCAAGTAATGTTGTAGAGGGGGTGCTACAGGTCATCCACCATTTAATCTACATTTCGAAGTTTAATGGATTTCAAGTAATGCTGTAGAGGGGGTGCTACAGGTCATCCACCGTTTAATCTACATTTCGAAGTTTAAGTTTCTGTTTGTCCAGAGAAATGGTCGGGTATGGGCTGTGGGAGCTGGAGGTGGGAACACCCCACATCTTTAGTAACCAGGTCCACCGCTATGGATTTCTACTGTGATTGCTACTTGCCTCATGCGCCTGGCCAGTGATGAGGTAGGTACCCAGATGTGGGTCGCAAATTGGAAAATCTCTCTAGGAGTTGCAGACACAGCTTGGGAAAATATTCTCCTTGTTTGATGGGAGTCCGAAGGAAGTAAGAAAACAAATCTCCCTAGGAGTTGCAGTCTCTAAGTGGTGTGGGGAGCACAAGTAAAGTTGGGTTCATCCTTTAAATGGACCATCAGTCAGGTGGCCGGCAGGGGAGCTGGGCCAGTCGGGCTGTGTATCCAAAGCACATGCAAGTCCAGGCTGAGTGCCTGGTGGGTCCAGAGTCAGAGCCAGAAAACAGTAGAAATGGGTTCATTCTTTAAGTGGACCACCTTGTTGTCTCTAATCTGCATTTACAGTAAACGTAGCCCTTTGGGGGTCCATCTATGCTTTGTTATGTTCAGCTAGTTATGAATAAAAGCCACACTGAAAAAATCCCAATCCTGGTTCTGGACATTACAGTTATTGCTTCCTGTAGTCGGATTTACTTGGGTGCCCCTGTGCAGAGTAGCCAAACCTAGGTCCCCTTGTGCCAGGTAACCTCATCCTCCCCAAACCCAGGTCCCCACCAGGTATTGCTGTCAACGCCAACAGCATGCCACCTGTCATTTTAGTAAAAAGGCAGGGGTGAGGGGTTACAAAAATGGAGGCACCACTTTGGATTTGTTCAGGAAGGAAGGTGCTTGGGCAAGTGGGCTAACTTTTTGGCTATCTGGCAGTGAGTAGCCCAAAAAATCTGAAGCAATTTCCCTAGTGTGTTGCTGTGTGCTGTGAATCTTGTGCTGCTGTTTAAAAAATGCCAACTGTTTACCAAGGAGCTGTAAAGCCAAAGAGTGTGCCTTTGTCCTGCATCAAAATTGTTTACAGCTATTTCTGTCAGCTTTTAAAATGAATTATGTGAGGAAAAGTGTGGAAAACTAGGGGTAGCAACAGAGAAATTATGCCCTGGCTGTTTGAAATGCTTTAAAAAATGAATTTCTTTGAAGGAAAGTGTGGAAGACTAGGGGTAGCAACAGAGAAATTATACCCTGGACATTGGAAATGCTTTCTGTGCAAAGCTAGAGACTGCAGAGTTAATGGCAATGTTACATGGTTGAAATGGGCTCCCGCCATGGAGTCAGTTGAAGAAAAAAATGCATTTTACAGTTTAAATTTGCCTGCTCGATGATTGCCATGAGGAGAGGGGCCCTCGTGAGGAAGAAGAGGCTCATTTGCATGGCGTTGTGTGGTTGGTCAGATTGCCATTGGTCCCGCCCCTCAGCCAGCCCTTCAGAGACTGCCTCAGCATTTGAGAGGGAGACAGAGTGTAGTGCATGTACTGGCAGTGGAGGAGAGTCGCAAAGTATTCAAAGCACTGTAAACATTCAAAAAGTGACTTTTTAGTTTAAAATCGGGCTCAACCCACAAATCAATCATGAAATAAGTGAATTTTGTGGTTAAAACGACGATCGTGGAGACTGCCTGCCCGTTTGCATTCAGAAGCCTTCAAAATCTGGCTGCAGGCTGTTTTACCCCATCGCAGCAAGTTGCTACTAATAACAGTGAGTAAACAATTTAAAAACTGCTCAAACAGTGATTTTCAGAAATAAAATATAAAATGTGTGTGCAGCAGTATAGTCGCTTTGCAAGTAATGACTGTGTGATGTCCTGCCAGCAAGTGCAAGTCAGTAAAGCCATTAAATGTGTGCATGGAAGTGAAAATAGCCTCAGTTTAAAGTTTTCAGCCAGAGAGAGACTGTGGGTTGTAGCAAAATGCAGCACTAGTAAAAGCAGGCAATCCTGTGCTAAAAACCTGAAGCTCTTAAGGGACTGTAAATCAAATGAATGTTACCAGCATGTAAAAAGTCCAAGAAAAATCCTGTAAATGTGTGTAAAGCCAGAACAGAGCAAGTTGTGCAGTTTGGTTAAAAATTATCAGTAGCTGGTGTAAATTGGGTGCGCAGTGGCTTGACCCAGATTCTAAATGTTGATGCACAGGAGTGCTGCTGCCGCCATTACAGGGTAGGGTAGTAAAGTAAACACAGCAGCAGAGGAGCCATTTTAAAGCTACAGAGTGTGTTCATCAAAGTGGGACTTTCAGTTACAGTGAACTTTTGTTTATTTTTCTGCAGTTATGGCCTCAGGACCAGCTCATTACCCGGATTATGCCCGGGTTGCAGTAACAGCAGCAGTAAATAGACTGAGAGATATTGAAAAGTGGTGCTATGGAGGGCAACTGCCTCCTGATGTGGCGATTCCTAATTATCCAGTGCATGTATGTCAAATATGCTTGGGAGCTGGAAGGGACATCTTCATGATTCCTCACTGTACTGGATGCCTACAAAAATATGGCTTGTATAAAGCACCTTCAATCCGTTAGGTTCCCACATGGACAAAAATTCAGGAATCTGCAGTTGGCGGCACACAGCACCAGGCGGAGCCTGTGGAGGAAGGTCCCTCAGGGGAGTGTGGCACAAAGCTAGAGGGTGCAGAGTTAGAGACAGAACCAAAAGTTGAAGTTTTGGATGCTGGATCCCAGAAAGAAAGTTTGGATAAAGCATCAATAGACCCCTGGGTGGGGGGGGGCCTAGCCCAAATCTCTTAGGTGAAGATGAGATGCGGGAGGCCTTTGAATGAGATGTGTCGACCTCCATGCCTAGTGATGAGTGGATAGTCTCAGGGGTAAGAATGACTGCTCACTCCTGGGCTCAGATTCTCAGTGAAGAGGAGGATAAGGGGGAACCTATGTGGCCTTGTGAGAAAGGAACGGGTACACAGCCTCAAGATCTTGCCTCGGAGGAATGTATTGAAGAAGGTGGTAATGCCACTGCCCTGACTTTACAGGAGGAAGAAGTCAGGGATCCGTTTCTAATTTCCTAAAGGATGCGAAGCTGGCAGAACCAGGACTGGCCACCCCCAAGCCAGGCCAGCGGTCTCAGATTGACCAAAGCAAGTAAAGTGGAGAGACTGGTTCGTAGAAAAGGCAAATGAGATCTATGGTATGACCTTTCCTACCTTTTCTCGGAAAGTCTGGGAGGAGATTGAGAACTGCAGGAAATCCTGGATCTGGGATGAAGCAATGAAAAGTGTGCATCCCGGGGCCAACAAGTGTGTAAAGAATAGACTGTTTCACGAAAAGTATACCCAGTGGAAGAGAAGCAGGCCACTGTTTATAGACAGAGTGAGAGTGGTGGACGGAGAGGGACGTGAAATCTCCCACTGTCTGAATTATGTGCACCCAGATGGGGTAATAATTCAAGCCCCTGACCCCCGGTACTATTGGCCTCAGTGCAAGGACCTCCCAGCAAATGTGCCCATGCCTACAAAATGGAGAGCTGAGCAGTAGTAGTCAATACTGCCACACCAGACTGTGAAGTGCCCTTATTGATCCACCAATATGAATATCCAGGACTCAGGTGCCCCACATTCATCAGTCTATAGTGTACTGTCCCTGTCCAACAACCACCACTGGCCCACCAGATGACTTCAGGTCCAGAGAGGACACCAGCCCAGCTGTTTCCTGTTCATCGCCTGGTAATCAGATGATGTTGGACCAGCTGTTTTCTTTTTGTTCCTGTTCTAAGGTTCCGTCTCCAGAGATGACATCGCCCAGCTGTTTCCAGATGTGCCCTCCTGTGGTTCCTGAAAGATGTCCGCCTAGCTGTATCGGAAGAAATGCTGCCAGGGAGAGTCTTCGTCAGAGGTGCAGGTCGGTGCCGAATCTCGTACTACAAGTGGCTGGTAAGTCCAAACTTTTCTAACTTTATGACATTGCAGTACATACCGTACACTACAAACTTCAAAAATGTGTGAACTGTCTGCAAAGACTCTCTCCTTCGGGACTTTGGCCTGTTAGAACTGTGCTTCACCGGGCTCCGGCCCAAGAGAGACTCTTTATTGGACTAGCCTTCGGGCCTTGTGGTCACTAGTTGGGACTTTTAGGGCACTCCATCCCCCCAAATGTGTATTGTAAATAATGTCATTGTTGTATTCTAATGTAAATACTGTTTTTCTACCCTTTTTAAAAAAAAAAATCTTTTTGGGATTTTGCAGTGTTTTGATGGTAGGGGTTTTAGATAGACTGTGTATGCAGATTAGGAGAGTGTGTTTTGTCTTTCTTTTTCTTACAGGTGTTCCTGGGAAGACAGAAGAGAAGACAAGAAGAGGAGGAGGGGCTCATCGGAGTTCCTTGTCAGTGCTTTATTGTTTAGAAATTTAAAGTACTGTGGTGTTATTGTTATGGTTATTGCTGTATTAACCCTTTCCTTCCACAGGTGTAGTTGTGGGGGTAGGGAGTGGGCAGTAATTGGTATTTTTAATGGTGTGTGGTTGCAGGTTGCCCAAGGTCGGGGAGGTCCCCGGGTTGTTTTTTGTTTTGGAATATTATGTTAGAGGCAGATAGGTTTTCCCTAGAGGGTTAGGGGGGATAGGCTGTGGTCCTGAACAGCTGCAGGGACTGCAGTGCTGATCTATCAGGGCTATGCTCTGGATAGTTCTACCAGAGCCACTAGGTGTCCATAGTAAGTGGACAGAGTAGAGGCTGACATATCATCTACAGGCCTCTAGGCCCATAGTGTTACCTACCTGTGCTTGCACATGGTAGGAGGGAGCCTGATCACCACCCTCCACAAGTAGCACATAGGGTGGGATGGCCTAAGGCTGGGTAAATAATGACTACGGACAGTCATTTTCCTGGTCAAGGGCGAGTGTAACCCCTTGTTACCCGGGGTTACTAGAATCCCAGTAAGACCTAGTGGTAGGCAGGGAAGACTGCTTGTGAAACTCCAGTTAAATGGGTTTCACACTGTCTCACTCTGTTCTCAGTCTCAGCTGAGACTGAGGGATGACATCACCAATAGAACTTTCGCAGCTGCATAAGCCACATTGGAATCTGCAGCAGAGGGAGTTAGATAGAACGTTGGGCATTTTTTAAAGGGAAGAGTTCAGTTCCAGTTTGCCGTCAAGTAAGAAGGAGGCAGTCTCCAGTGTGTCTTCAAGTAAGAAGGAGCAGTTCCAGTTTTGCCTTCAAGTAGGAAGGAGTCAGTGTCAAGTGGTGGAGACCGCTGTTTGGGTCTCAGTGCCCCTCTCTCCGGGGGGGGGGATGTAGAGATCCCCATGCAGATCCCTGGGGCAGTCCCCTTAATTCTGCCAGGAGGAAGAAAAAGCTGCCTATTTCAGTTCAGTCTTTGTTTTGGAAAGTTGGAAGATTTGTGATTCGCCTGTGGGGCACCTGCAACTAAAGGGTGAGTGTTTGCTCTAACAATAGAGGGCAAAAAATGTGTTTCTTCAGCCTGGGACATGTAGGGAAATCTAGGAATTGAGCTACAATTTGGGAAGCCAGTGGTGAAAATGTGGCATGAAAATATTGCAAATGTACAAAGTTACAAAGCTTCGTGGAAATGGTCGGGTGTGGGCTGTGGGAGCTGGAGGTGGGCACACCCCCCATCTTTAGTAACCAGGTCCACCTCTACGGATTTCTGCTGTGGTTGCTACTTTGCCTCACGCACTTGGCCAATGATGAGGGAAGTACCCAGACGTGGGTTGAAAAAGGGAAAATCTCTCTAGGAGTCGCAGACTCTAAGTGATGTGGGGAGCCATGACAAGTGTAAAGAAGAATTCTCTTTGTGAGATGGGGAGTCATAAGAAGTAAGGAGGAAATCTCTCTAGGAGTCACAGACTCTAACTGGTGTGGGGAGCCACAAGTGTAAAGAAGAATTCTCTTTGTGAGATGGAGAGTCATAAGAAGTAAGGAAGAAATCTCTCTAGGAGTCGCAGACTCTAAGTGGTGTGGGGAGCCATGACGGGATAATTGGTTAATTCTTCCAATGGACAGTGAATCAAGTGGCCGGCGGGGGAGCCAGGCCAGTTGGGCTGTGTACCCAAAGTGTGTGCAAGTCTGGGCTGTGTGCCTGGTGGATCCAGAACCTGAAAACAGTATAATTGGTTCATTCTTCCAGTGGACCGCGTTGTAGTCTCTAATCTGCATTACCAGTAAATGTAGCCCCATGGGGGTCTGTCTATGCTTTGTTGTGTTCAGCTAGTTTGTGAATAACAGCCACACTGTAGAATCCCATTCCTGGTTCTGGACATTACAGTTACTGCTTCCTGTGTTCAGATTTACTTGGGTGCCCCTGTGCAGAGTAACCAAACCTAGGTCCCCTTGTGCTGAGTAACCTCATCCTCCCCGAACCCAGATCCCCACCAGGTACTGCTGTCAGCTTCAACAGCATGCCACCTGTCGTTTTGGTAAAAAGGCAGGGATGAGGGGTTACACTAATATAAAAAACTGTATTATTATAAGATGCTACCCAGTTTAACTGCAGCCTTCCATGCAGTAACTGGCATGTACACTACTCTCACCTCCCTGGTAAGCCGCTAAATGACAGTTTACCATAATCTGCATATTGAAACAGCTGATGCAGGGGATGCAGGTAAACTGACATTGGGCGCCGGTGCTGGAGAAGGAAGAATGGTATTGTATGTGCCACTAGCCAGTTAGTAACCAATAGTAAAACAGTGCTGCTGCAATGCTTGATAAATCTAATTACCGATGAAGAAGGGCAATAAGCCCTACGAGGAAAGACTCAAGGAGTTAAATATGTACTTGCTAGGGGAAAGGAGGTAAAGTGGACACATGATAGCAACATTCAAAAATGTCAAAGGTATCAATAAGGTACAGGAGGGTGGCATTTTGCACAGAAAGGGATGCTCAAGGATAAGGGGCATGATATGAAGCTGGAAGGGGAAGACTAAGAGGGAATGTGGGGAAAAACTTCTTTACGGAAAGGGTGGTGGATGTCTGGAGCAGCCTCCCAGCAGAGGTGGTGGGTACCAAAAAGTTCACAGGTTTCAAACGTGCATGGGATAGATAAACGGGGACCCTGGTAACAGGTCTGGGGCAGGGGGGGTAAGGCCAGAGATCAGTTAGGGTCAATGGTAATAAAGTAGGCAGGGACTTCAGGGCAGACTAGGTGAGCCAGTAGGTCCTTTTCTGTCAGCAGCTTCTATGTTTCCATGTAATAACATAAGTACTGTGATGGGTAATGGGAGCAGTGGCATAAACATGAATCAAGCAGCACTGGCTGTGAGAGAAAGGTGTTTGAGGGCTTACAGTTAGTGAAATGAGGCAACATGGAAATAAAATCAACAAAAGCATGCTCGTCACTAAACATATTGCGAAGTGCGCGTGCATGTACATTGGCACCATACATCCACATCTCCTGAAAACATTGGTTTAAAAAGTAAAATAAACAATATGCAGTCAAGCTGCCACAACCCCTTTGCCTACCAACTCAAAACATTCAGTGAATCCATATTCTAATCTAACACCAGCAAGCATAAATTTCCATGAATCACAGGTTCAAATCCCACAGCACCCAGCTACTGAATAAATGTAACTACAGTAGCACCATTAGACTGCATGCATATAATATAGTTTCATTAACACACAATGATCCCATAGTTGACTTGAGCATCACCATCCATTCAGGGACCAGAGTATACAACCCACTTATGACTGGCTGCATCGTAGGAGACAGACTGTACTGCTGGTTAAAATAAAGGCTATTCATCGGTTTGAAGTTTGCAGCTTGACATTTTCACACTTGGAAATCATAAGCCATACAAATCATCAGACATGCATGTAGATAAGCAATATTTTTGTTAAGAAACATAGAATGTGATGGCAGATAAGGAGCGTGTGGCCTACATAGTCAGCCCTTTTCCCCTACCTAATGCAATACAGCAGACTCCAGTTGATCTGCAGCTTACCCTCTCTTCTGTATTGTGAGAGTACTATTATGTTTATTTCACGCAGTCTTGAAGTCCCTTACCATTTTTGTCCCCATTACCTCCACAAGGAGACTGTTCCAAGCATCCACTTCTCTTTCCATGAAAAAGTACTTCCTCACGTTGTCCCTGAACCTCTCCCCCAGCCTCATATCATGCCCCTTTGTTCTTGTACACCTTTTCTGAAAGATGCTACCCTCCTATATTTTTTTTAACCCCTGAGGTACTTGAATGTCTCTAGCTTATCCCCCCTCTCCTCCAGGGAATATATATTGAGGTCCTCTAGTCTTTCCTCATATGACTTTTGGTGCAGTCCTTGCACCATTTTTGTTGTCCTTCTCTGGACTGTCTCTATTTTGTCTATGTCCTTCTGGAGATGCAGCCTCCAGAACTGGACACAGTACTCCAGATAAGGTCTCACTAGAGATCTGTACATTGGCATAACCACCTCCTTTTTTCTGCTGGTGATACCTCCCCCTGTGCACCCTAGCATCCCACTGGCTCTCCCCACAGCCTTCTTACATTGTGTGGTTAACTTTAGGTCATCAGATATGATTACTCCCAGGTACCTTTCTTGATTTGTGCCATCAGTACCATTCCCTCCATCTTGTACTCTTCCCTTGCATTTCTATGCCCTAAATGCATGATTTTGCATTTCTTTGCATTGAATCTTAGCTGCCACACTCTCTACCACTCCTCCAGCACATTTAGGTACTTTCTCATTTTCTCCACACACCCCCAGAGCAGTGACCCTAATGCACATCTTAGTGCAGTCTGCAAAGAGGCGTACCTTCTCCTGCAGCACCTCTGCAATGTCACTTATGAAGACATTACAGAGGACTGGCCGCAGCATGGATCCCTGTGGCACCCCGCTGGTCACCCTCCCACCTCGGATTAAACACCATTCAACATCACCCTCTGTGTCCTGTCACTCAACCAATTTCTGACCCAGATTACCACCTTGGAGGCCCACTCCCAGGCTGCCCAACCTATTTACCTAGCTCCTATGTGGAAGGGTGTCAAAGGCCTTGCCGAAATCTAGGAAGGCCACATTAACTGTCCCTCCCTGATTTACTTCCCTCGTCACCCAGTCAAAGCAATCTATTCCCAACTGCATCTAACACACTTATCTGAATCGCTCACTCTCATCATGTATTCAGCAACAGCGTATTACAGGATTTATCTAATGTATTTTTCACTTACTCATCAAAATGAAAACATGCTTTTTCATAAATATGTGATCACAATAAGACAAGCTGTACAAAAATCAACAGTGACCCACACCACATTTAACAGACTTAAAGGAATGGCTGGCAGCTGTTTTATTTTAAAACATGTATTATTTGTTATGTAAATACCAATGGCCATTGCTAAGTTCGTGTACTAACAAAAAACAAAAAAAGGAATGATTCATTCCCCCTGGAAAATCTAAGGCTTCTTTCTCAAGGCACACCTTACAGACAGCTTCTCTGTAGTCAACATGCCTCAGCAAAAAATTGGAACCAATACTTAAAGTACGACTTACAGTTTTAGTGCAGTGCTTCTTTAGGATGAGAAACTAACACAGTTGTTTTTTTTTTTGCAATAAACTGAGCTCCAAACTAGGCTCCATATTCCCATAAATACAGAGTAAAAACTGGGGAATGCAGGATCCCACTCAAAACAAGATAGCGTCTGAGCTGTCTCATCCTAGCTAAGTGCAGTACAAAATGTGTCAAAACAGGACCCTTATTGAAAAAAACATAGTGCATCTCATATGGAATATCATGGGTAAATGTATCGCAAAACTGTGTAAAACATATAACCTTACAGCAAAACCCCACTAAAAGGAATAATTTAATCTAAAATGATCCATCCTAGAAAAACACATTATAAAATCAGGACCACACTAAACTTGAGATGTTGCATCTATATCCGTTAAATGCATTATCAACTGTGTAAAATAAGGAGGCCATCGCAAATGACATATTACATCACATCTGGTCTATTTAAGGGTAATATACAGTATTTTTTTTTTTAGTCTTTGGTAACCAGGTAAGACCCACTAGGCACAAGTGCCTGTTTCCAGGTGTGACCTGGGAGCACTGGGCGGTTAAGTGACTTGCTCAGAGTCACACAGTATGCAAGTGGAGGTTGTGAAAATCAAACCAAGGTCTGGCCTGCTGGAGGTACCAAGCTCTTTTACAGCTCATTACTCTAACCGCTATGCTATACTGCCAGCCCATCTCCTGGCGCTCCAGACACCGCAGTATCCATTGACCTCTAGGCTAGTCTACCAGCCCAGTAAAATGTGTACAAGCAGGACCTTGTACAACAGCAATGCAAGCCATGAGCATTCAACATAGACAAATGCTTGTTTTCATATCTGTTTTTGTGACTCTCAAATAGTACCTCTTATTTCATGAAGTTTCTAGAAGTAAGCAGGGCAAGGGTTTCATGATTCTTCTAAAGTAAAAGGCTGTTTCTGGAGGTACTTGGATGATTTATGGAAGTTTAACAGGAGGTTGTCAATTAAGCAATAAGGCACGACAGGGTGTGTGTTATTGTGTAATAGCGTCACTCCTGGGGTGGGTTGAAGCACGAGGCAAAGCCGAGTGCTTCCATCACCCCAGGAGTGATGTCATTACACAATAACACACATCCCTGGAGTGCCTTATTGCTATTATACAATGGCTCAATGTTATACAAAATAAACAAAAAATTAGAAATGTTTTTAGTAGATTTTTTTGTGTTTCTGAAGAGAAAAGAGCAATGAATTAAGGTCTTTATGGTCTAATAAATCCACACAGTGATGTTATTGTCTAATAACAGCACTGTCTCAGGCACCCACTGACCAATCAGAGTCCAGGAAATGTTCTTGCCATTGTATAATTTGTTTATTATCCTTTTGGCTAAATACAGTAATTTGCAATGTCATCTCCTTGTTATGGCTTATGCTGACTGTCTGATGAAAGTCATTGTGTGTGTGTATCAGCTTGAAAGATCACTGTTTACCTTTGATGCTATTTTTACTTTTGATGCTATTTTAAGAGGCACTTGTGTTTCTCTTGGTAAGTAACATCTTCCGCTCTACATCCAGCTCAGACAGTACAGTAGATCTGTTGAATGTGGAGGGATTCCACTCCCTTCTAACAACACACAGCTAGGGGGATGAGGGTAGGGGCAGGAACCACAGTTTAGTTAATGCAGAAAACAGGGACTTGATTTCAGTCCTCTCCTACATAACAACAAATGCATGCTTTGTTAGAAATTCAGCTCCCTTTTTCTGATGACAGCAATATGTCTGCATGGCTCCTCCCATGCAGCCATAAAAATCAGGAAATCAGTACTGTATTAGTCTTTGGGGTTTGCTGAGAGCACTCTTCTTGGCACATGCACCATCCCCGGGATGGCTTCCTTTTGTAGTTCATAAGGTGTGATGCATACTGGTAGCATATTTAGATGAGCCTGAAAGTTCTTTTTGATTAGCCCTGTTACCCCGAGCACTATTGGAATGATGTGTATGTCCTTATTCCACATCAGTTTAGTTTCTGTTTGCATGCCTGGTATTTCACGATTTTGTGTCTCTCAATGTGCAGGACACTGTAATCACTAGGGATGGCTATTTCAGTCAGCAATGCTACCTTTGTTCTCTTTATGTTGGCGTGCTTGCGCAGCCAACATCTTGCGACAGTGGGGATTTGGAGGTGCAGTTGCTGTTGGGTGAATGCAGGGCATGCATCAGTAAGTGCATCCCTCATTCCCCAATCAGCCTGCATACCGGCATCACACCATGCATACTAATGTGGCAAGCACATCTGAGGAAAGGTCTGCTGCAATCTGAGCATGCTCGTCAGATGCAGCGGACCCTTCCTGCGTGCTCACCCCATTGTCAGCATGGTGGTCTGCCACCCAACTGCCGACCTCGGGGGTGCCCAATCCCCCTGCCTGCTCACCCTGGCTGCAAAAGTTTGTTGACAGGGGAGCCCACTCCCCATCGGCATAAAGCATTCCTCCCATTTCTTTTATGCCAATGGGGTGCCCAATCTCCCTCAGCTCTTGCCTCCTCCCTTTTCCTTGTGTATCATCGGGGGTGCTCAATCCCCGTCGGCATAAATTAACACCCCCCCTTTTGTTGTGTGCTGATGAGGGTGCCCAATCTTCCATCGGCTGCAGCAACCCCCCCAAACAGTTAGGTGGCACACTGGAAGCCCACCCCAGCATGCCAAGTTCCCTGAAAAAAAAAACCTGTCCCGTGATGTTAGTTTTTTCCCCGTAACATAAAAATGGTCCCTCGTAGTCTCCCTAGAGTCCCTACCCACCTCCTGCACCCACCCATTGCGCATCCTGCCTCCCTACACCCCCCTCACCCCATACTTACCTCCAGAGTCTGGCACGATGATCTCCGGTGGACCAGGAACACATCTGCACTCTTCAAAGCCGACCATGAACTGAGAAAATGTCGGTAAGCTGTATAATGGGATAGATAGGGGTTTTCAACTTTGCTGCATATCTCAGGCATTTTTTTGAATTTCTGCACCACATTTTCAACATGGGGTTTTTGGGACCCCTCCTCATGAATTCTGTTACAGTTATGACGTTAATCAGTCCTGAAAGGTGATTTCGCAGTCACTGTGTGGAATCACCCTTCAGAGCTGATTAACACAAGGACAGTGGCAGTATTCATGAGGTGGAACTAGCAAAAAGCCTATGTTACAAATTCAGTGAAAAAATCAAAAAAATGCGGCTGTTCTGACATCGTTGCGCGATTGCTACACTCACTGTAACCCCGCTGGTGCTTATTATTTTCTTGCCATATTTCAACATTGTCATTTTTCTACACCTTGTGAACAGTACAGCTGTCATTTTTCACATCCTAGCCGAAATGTGTTTCCGCACTTCCGGCACACAATACCACGGTCGCTGTGGAAAATCAGTGTTTAGGGCAGATTATGAAAATGACAGCTACACTGTTCATGAGCAGAAGTCCTACAATGCCTATACTGAAAATTTGGTGATGATACTCCATAACATGACTATGTTACAAGCGTGTGTTGCGCAGTTTACATGCACACTCGTAAGTTCGCAAATTTATAATATTTTCACTCCAGATTTTCAACATTGTCATTGTTCTGCACCTCCTTATGAACAGTACCACTGTAATTTTTCACATCCTGACCAAAATGTGTTTTTGCAGTTCCAGCGCAGAATAGCGTAGTCGCTGTGTAATGTCTGTGTTCAAGACACATTATGGAAATGACAGTGACACTGTTCATTAGCAGTGGTCCTAAGAATGCCTATGTTGAAAATTTGGGTCCGGCAGTCTATACAATTAGTGTTTTACAAGCGTGTGTTGCGCAGTTTGCACACACGCTTGTGACCGTGCATTTGTAATATTTTCACGTCACATGTTCAACATTGGCATTTTTCCACACCTCCTTATGAACAGTACAGCTGTCATTTTACATATCCTACCTGAAAAGTGTTTTCGCAAGTCCAGCGCAGAATTGCACGGTTGTTGTGCGAAATCAGATTTCGGGGCAGTTTTAGGGAATGACGATGACACTGTTCATGAGCAGAGGTCCTAAAATGCCTATGTTAAAACCTTTGCACCGAAAGTCCAGAAAATGACTGTGCTGCAAGTGTACGTTGTGCAGTTTCAATGAAGCCTTGTAACTTCATACATTTGCAACATTTTCATGCCACATTTTCACCATAGGCATTTGTGCACACCTCCTTATCAACAGTACAGCTGCCACTTTTCACAGCCTGTCCAAAACACGTTCCCACAACTGTGATGCACAATGGCGTGCTCCCTGTGGGAAATCACCTTTTGGGACACATTAACAAATTCACAGCGCCACTGTTCATGATGGGAGATTCCAAAATACCTGTGTTGAAAATGTGCTTAAAAAACTCCCACAAAAAATTGGGTTGCGGATGTCTGCTGCGCAGTTTGTATGCATGTTCATTGCTTCACCAATATATCATATTGTCACTCCAGATTTTCAACATTGCCATTTTTTCACGCCTCCTCATGAACAATACACTTGTCATTCTCCACAACCTGCCCAAAACTGTGTTTTCATCCCTCTGCCACCAAATGTCACAGCCGCTGTGCAAACCCACCTTTCAGCTAACAAAGTGATTGTGCTGCTTTTCATGAGGTGGCCTGACAAGTAGCCCATATTGAACACATAAAGTGAAACTACCACTACATGCCTTCGGTGTTAGGGTTTCCAACTGCAGCACCCCACCCGATATGGACTGACAGGCATCAGGACTGTGACTTGGGATCATCAGATGTAATGCTCATGCCATTTCAACCCCCCACGCCCACCCTGCAGCCACTGACAGGCATCATGGTGCGTCTTGCACTGTTCAGCCACAAACTTCACCCCACGCTCCTAGACAGCACCCACATCAATGTATTTCCTTATGGAATGGGATAAGTATAATGCCCAAAGACCCCAAAGCACACCATGACACTTGTCAGTGTCTACAGGACAGGGTGAGGTACAATGGCATGAGCGTTATAGCTGATGACCCAAAGGCACACCTTACTGCCTGTCGCTCTCTACAGGGTGGGGGTGGGGTTGGCGCCACTTCAGTACTTCACTGCCATCCCTATTATGCGCTTCTAGCTCCGTCAATGCCAATGCCAGCACGACAACATTTGGCATTGATAAATGCTTGTTTTCTTGTATTACAATATCTGATTTTCTTGGTTCCACTTTCTTGGCAGTTGGTATCGGGTGATCCCATGTGATCATTACTTCTTCATTCTCTGTGATTCTTTGTGGTTCATGTTACCAGTGTTTCTCTACTACCTGTATGTTATAGTGTTTGCATAGTTTCCAGAGGATCAGTTTTGCAACGTTGTTGTGCCTTTCAATATACAGGCCTTCTGCCATGAGCACTTCACATCCAGCTACAAGATGTGCCACTGTTTCTAATTCTGTACTACAGAATCTGCACCTGTCTGTTTTTCCTATGGATTTCATAAACCATCTTGTGTACAGTTCACGGTCTTGGGCTGCCATTATCAATCTCTCATCTTGTGGCTTTTATTCACCTGTTTTTAGCCATGCGTGGATCAGTTCTTGATCAACTTGTGGTTGTTCCAGCAGCTTCCTGTATTTTCCACTGTAATTATGGGTTTTCCAGTTGTCCTTCCTTCTCTCATGATCTTCATCCGTATATAGTTTTTTTCTGCTTCTTTGCACATTCTGTTGCTGGTTGTTCCTTATTTACTAGTGGCTTAACATCCATCTCTGACATTCTCCTGAAGGCGTCTCCTAATTTGATGATGGAAGCCATCGTAGGCTTATTTTCTTCATGCTGCGGGACTTTTTCTATGTTTGGGTCCAAGGATGTACGCAGGTATGTATGTAGCCCCAATATTGTGGACTTGTATTTGTAATCAGTCTCAAGGAGGCCCATGCTCCTCTCAGACCTTGGAATGTATAATCTTGACATGCACTGGTTTTTGCGTATTAAGTGATGGGCATGGAGTAGTTTTCTTTTTTATATCTAGCTGGTTCAGCACTTTCTGTTGCTAATCTATCACCCCAAATCTGTATGATATCACAGGAAGGGTGAGTTGGTTTATAGTTTGCACTTTGTTTCTCATTGTCAAAGAAGTTTTCAGTATAAGCTTCAACCTTCTGAGATATTCCTTGCTGACTTTTCTTCTCATTTTTTCATCTTGTACAGTTGCTCCATCATCTATTCCCAAATATCTGTACACTCCCTCTTGCTCAAGTTCTTTTATGTCACTGCCCTCTGTCAGGTTGATGTTTTCTTTATGAGTTAACTTTCCTGCTATAAATGTTGCTTTGGCACATTTATCTAGGCTAAATGTCATCCGTATGTCATTAGAGTAGGTCTTGACAATTCTCCCATAGTTAGTGTCTCCAAATGTTCAGGGAGTTCTGTTACCGTGACAAGAATGGACCCCATTCTTAAGCCAGGGCATATTCAAAACTCAGGAAATCAGTACTATATTAGTCTTTGATGTTTGCTGAGAGTGCACTTCTTAGCTCACGCAATGGCCCCAAGATGGCTTCCTTTTGAAGTTCATAAGGTGTCACAAATATTGGTAGCATATTTAAATGTGCCTGGAAGTTCTTCTTGATTAGTCCTGTTGCTCCAAGCATTATTGGAATGATTTGCATGTCCTTATTCCACATCAGTTTGTTTTCTGATTGCATATCTTGGTATTTCATGATTTTGTGTCTCTCTATACGCAGGAAACCATAGTCACTAGGGGTGGCAATTTTGATCAGCAATGCTACCTTTGTTCTTTTTTCTTGTATTACAATATCTGGTTTTCTAGCTTCTACTTTATTGGCAGTTGGTATTGGGTGATCCCATGTGATCATTACTTCTTCATTCTCTGTGATTCTTTGTGGTTCATGTTTCCAGTGTTTCTCTGCTACCTGTATGTTATAGTGTCTGCACAGTTTCCAGTGGATCAATCTTGCTACATTGTTGTTCTAATCCCCCTCTCCAATTTGGGGATTTACCTTAATGTCTTCCTGGGCCCCTAATGCCCAATGTCAGGCTGGAGTCCCGTCCTAGTGTGTTTCTGTCTGTGTGCATGAGTGTGCCTTATTAAGCCTCCACACCTGTCCCTTTAAGACAATAGCTAATCTGTGTTTAGAGAATGGTCTGGGCTGGGTCCGAGTGATTTAGGGCTTGTGGCCAGTCAGACAGTGTGTTGTTTTGGTCCATTCTGCAGTCGCTACTTGCTCATAGGGAGCTTATGTACAACAGGAACAGTGCTTAGTCACAGTTTATCTGCTGTTATTTTTGAGACAGAGATGTTTATCTAAACTACTTTAATTGCAGATCGATCATTTTGATGGAAGCCACCATGTTAGGTCCGGGACTTCTAGTAATTGGACCAACAGTACCACTGGGGACCTAAAATGTATCCAGACCCAGTGTTCTGTGGGAAGAAAATTCTAAAATATTGTAGTATTTCAGTTGGCACCTAAATGAACCTAGAGGGGGAGCCCTTACTGTGAATGACAGCTCCTGCAGCCAACCGAACCTTTGGATTTATAAGAGAAATGCCCTGTGTGCCAGAAAGCGGTGAATCAGTTAGAGTTGGAAGTTGAAGTGTGAACAGGTCGAGTTTTTGAGCAGCTGCTCCCAGTAGGTGCATAGAGGAATCGGCGGGAAGAGGCTCAACTCACCTCCCTGCCACCTGTCCTCTGCCTGAGAACTGCCTATAGCAGAAGTTTGGATTTGTCCAGTTCCAGCCTGGAACTGCAGCAGAAAAAGAAGAAGTTTGTTACTGCCACTTGCAATTTGGACTAAAGACTTGCTCCTGAAGTGATCAGCCCAGCGTGTGTTCGAGACAGCATCGGTTCCAAAGGTTTTCTCAGTAAAGCTGCTGAATTGCAACCGGACTAGGTCTGAACTGCTTTCTGAAGTAGCTATTGATTTAAATGTGCTAAATGTGTTTCGTGGGTGAGACCTGCTTCCCCATGAATGAACCGGTCATGCCAGTTTGAGGTTTCCCCAGCAGAAGATCACAAACTTTGTCAGACAGCTCATCCTGCCTGGGCCCTGCCACTTTGGCCTAGGCCACTATCCCATCACCAGAGATTGTCACAGCAAGAGACTGGCTCAGGGATCCAGCCCCTGAGCAGCAACAACATGCAGGTTGCAGCCACCTGGAGGAAAGGCCATGAAGAGGAGGTGTGTCATGTCAGCCCTGTTTCTCCTTGCTTTTCTGTCATCACCACATGGTATCCATATCACCTGCCTTACAGCAGATTCCTGGTAGAGTGAGTACAATCAATGTAGTTCTCTGCAACGAGTGCTTAAATAATTTGTGGTACCATCTATTTCACTTTCTTGGGTTTATGAAGAACTGAGCCAACTGGCTCGGATTACAAATAATCTGGGTGTTTTGCTTGTCAACTGCTTTTCTTTCCACCAAGGGCTCCGACATCAGCTGGCTAGCCAGACTTACAATCCTGGGTATCCAGTGTTGTGTGACTGTCACATTTGGACTAAAAGTGCAAGCCAACCCTGAATCAAATCAGATCTCAAATCATTTGACTAAATTCACACCCCTCCCATGTTCACTTCCCCTAAATAAACCCGATTGTCTCTCTTCACATGTAACCTGGCTAGTGTGCATATTATTAGTGAGGTTACAGTGTTAAGAGAGTGTTGTTGCATTGCTAACCTTACTTTACAGGGGGTCCCCAGGGAAACTGCTGCAGATCCAACCGTGGTGGTAAGTGTGAAGGGTGCATGCATAGTATTATTGTTGTTCCATACTGTCTGTGAATTTACTGCTGCACCAGGTACTAGGCCACTAGGAGGGTTGGTGGGTGGTTATAGCTTCTCAGAGGGCTATACCAGAGTAGATACACAACCCAAATATCACTTCTCTGGGTGGAGGCACCTTAATAGTGAACTCAGGCTCCTCAACATGTATATAACCATACAGGCATGGGTAGTGGCCCTTAGAATAGCGCTTCCTAGGGGTTACATTGTGTCTTTCGGTATACAGGCCTTCTGCCATGAGAATTTCACGGCCAACCATGAGATACACAACTGTTTCTAATTCTGTACTACACCTGTGTGAATGTGCTAATGATTTTCTTTATTTATTTGAAGAACCTGAAATAACCTTTGAGTCACAGACTCTTTTACAAAGGCTTCTCGTCATAGTTACATGAGGGCATTAGATTAATAGACCAGACTCATAGGGGATAAATACCAAGGAGGACATTGTGAATTGGACTACCACAGATGTACATCAAACGTAATACTAATTGTACGCTGGCCAGAGACAGGCCATAGTTAAGAAGCATAACAATCATTATGCAGGAACACAAGGAGATACAAATTTATACCACAGGCCTAAAGGGCCTTTATTATACAGGCAGTTAAAGAGCCACTGACGCCAAAAGTGCTACATTGCAGAATCCAAATAAGCATACCCCAGTAACTCTCATGTCAAAAACTAGATTTTTATGTTACTTGGTTTTAAAGTTATTAGCCATTTTGTAACTTTGACTGCACTACCTGTGCAATAAAAGCAGGTGTCAGTAAAGAGCTACTGATGATGTCATGTAGGGAGCTCAAAGTCTAGTAATGACTGTTAGCAAGCTTATAAGACCCATTTCTCCAAAGTTGTAAAGATCATGCAAAATGGTTTTCATAAGTAAAACAGACAGCACCAGTCAGTAAACACTGCAATAAATACTATATATGTTCCAGGTTTTGTAACAAAGTTGATAAAACTGTATTATTTAATGCTGTTTTTGTGTGGTCCAGTTCACCGGGGTTGCTGGATACTAAGCCAGCATGCTTCCAGACTGCTGAAGCCAGTTAAGAGAGCTACTACTTTTACTGCTGTTTGTCATTGTCTGCTTAACAATATTGTTTATTGTTTATTGTAAAATCTAGGAATTAATACCTTTGAGCCAAGGCTCTTTTACAAAGGTTCCGCGTCAAAACATTTACATTTACAGAACATACAAAGGTACAGAGTTGCACAAATAGTTAACAAAAAAATATATGTGTGTTTTAATAGGGGCCTTATGTGTGTTAATTCTTACTAGGGGTGGAAGTGTTAGCTCTGGTAAAATGATCATGGTACTTTAGAGTAGAACGTAGATGAGTCTGCCTCACCCCAATTAACAAGGAGATGGGATAATTGTTTTAAATTGCCATTCTTAGAAGTTGCCTCAGTTGACTGATAGGTGTGAATAAGCTCAGCCTTTCATCAGAAACGTATTCAGTCTGCAAACCTCACAGTGTGCTATGATCCAGCATACAACAAAAGGACCTCAATAAAAAGACATCCAGACAAAATATTGTCAGCTTTGTTATAAAGCCTGAAACACAAAATTTTTAAAGCAGTGTTTACTAACTCATGCTGCCTGTTTTGCTTATGAAAACCATTGCACATGATCTTTACAGCTTTAGAGAAACAGGTCCTTATCTGCTGTTACATTCTATGTTTCTATAAGAACAAGGGGGCACAATTTGAAGATAGAGGGGGATGGCTCAGAGGTAATATGAGGAAGTATTTTTTCACAGAGAGGGTTGTGGATGCATGGAACAGCCTTCCTGAGGAGGTCATGGAGTCAAGAACAGTGGAGGAATTAAAGAATGCATGGGACAGATATAAGGCAGTCCTAGTGGGGGGTAGGAGGAAGAAAGCTGTTGGTTAACTAGGATCTGCAGCTTATCTGTAAGGTAGGAAAACGGGCAGACTAGGTGGGCCAAGCGGTCCTTATCTGCTGTCATATTCTATGTTTCTATGTCCTATAAGCTTGCTGACATGGAAGAATAAACTGTAAGGTCCCTAGATGTCAGTGTCAGTGGCTCAGTAGGTAGCACACTCGCCTCTGAGGCCGGGAGATCAGAGGGCTGTGGGTTCAGTTCCCACATCTGGCACTTGGGTTAATATCCCAGTACTGACACTGTAGTGCAGCATGAGAGGGGTGCTGCACTTCTGAGGTGCCATCTTTCGGATGAGACGTTAAACCGAGGTCCCTTCTGCCTGGATTGGTGGTAGTTCAGGTGGATGTTAAAGATCCCATGGCACTTATCGAAAAGAGTAGGGGAATTTCCCCGGTGTCCTGGCCAAATTTCCCTCATTCACTAAAAATACCACCAACAGCTTAATCTGGTTCAAGGTCAGTTGGCATTCATCTGTATCCCCCTCCCCCGGGTCGTGCCTGAAAATAGGCAGGATTTGTCTAGTGCACTTACCCGGTCAACAAAAAATAAATAAAAATAAATGACATCAGCAGCAGCTCTTCACTGGAACAGGTAGTGAAATCAAGGTTACAAAATGGCTAATAACTTTAAAATGAAGTAACATAGAAATCTACTTTTTGTTATGAGATTTACTGTGGATATGCTTATTTTAATTCTGCAATGTAACACTTTTGGCCAGATGGCGTCAGCAGCTATTTAATGACATTATATGCAATTATCATAGTACGGATACCAGAGATAGCAAGTACCCTCCCAAATTATTCAAAACATCTGGCAGGCTGCGTGCTCAACCAGATAGTTATTTAGGGCCATTTCAAAAGGGCCAACGGTTGGAAGGTGGTTGATAGTAGTTGGGAGCTCATTGATCCAATAGGGTGCCCTGTAAGCAAATGATCTTTGACATAGCACAGTCCTGCAATAAGGAACCATGAGGGAAGCCTTTGTAGTGTTTCTAGAGGTGCGTATGGGGTTACCTACAGTGACCAGGGAGTCAAACCCTGATGGAATAGATTTGAGGGATACTTTCTTCACCGTAATACAGGTAAAGTATTTGATTCTATCATCTAGGTTCAACCATCCTGCTGTTGTGTATAAATCACAGGTGCAAGTCAGCCTGTTCTGGCCTGTGACTAGCCTGCAGGCCTTGTTCAGGGTGGTTTTAATCTGTGAGAGGGAGGTAGGGTCAACTGAGCCATATATCACCAGACCATAGTCTACTAGGGATAGGACAAATGAGAACACAGCCAGGTGGAGAGCTACTGGAGAGAGTAATTGCCTGTGCCGATAGAGCAACCCTATCCTTACATTCAGTGCAGACAGAAGTCCCTGAATGTGGTCATGGTAAGATAAACAGGAGTCTAGGGTAATACCCACATATCTAAAAGACTGAACCTGTTCAATGGGAATATTGCCGGAGTTACAGATGTTTAGGGCAAGACCACGATGACAGTTTTGGCGATCAGTAAAGACCATGGATTTGGTTTTACTACAATTCAGAATTAATTTGTGGTTTACAAACCAGGATTCAACGGTGCTAAAGTGCATTTGGAGCATACTTTGGAGTGCACTGGGCTTGGGGTGAGAATCAAAGATAACGGCATCATCTGCGTAGAGGAGCAGTTTACCAGGACAGGGGAAAGGGGTTAAGGAACAAGCTAAAAAGAAGTGGGCCAAGTATGGATCCTTGAGGGACACCTGAGTGGAGAGGGCTTTGAGATGAGAGGGTGGGACCAATTCTGATCTGCTGGGTGTGGTTGGAGAGATAGCTAGCAAACCAGGACACTAGTTCAGGGGTTATATCCAGAGAAGGGAGGGATTGGAGTAGTAATGCATGACTGACAGTGTCAAACGCTTTGGTAAGATCTATATAAACAGAGCTTATCAACTGTTCACTATCTAGGGCCTGGTGAATGAACAATGTGTACTCGAGTAGGGCCGTAGTGGTGCTATGTTTCCTACAGAAACTGTGCCAGACTAGGGAGAGCCTCTTGTGATTGGGGAGGTAGTCAGTAAGCTGGTCAGTGATAACTTTTTCCAACGCCTTGGAGAAGGGTGGCAAAATAGAGACCAGGCAATAGTTGTTTGGGGCTGTGCAGCCTCCCCCATTATGCAGAGGAGTGATTACAGCACACTTCCATGTGAGAAGGAACTGCCCCAGGCACAGGGACAGGTTGAAGATTTTAATAAGGGGAGGCGAGAACTTCTTCCAAAGTGAGTCTTAGCAGCTTTAAGGTCCAGGGTATCTCCACTGTGTCTGGATTTAGGAATAAAGCTAGAGATATATTTTTGGGCCGTGTTGGGGGAATATAGTTTTAAAACAGAAAGGGGGGAGGTAGACTGGGGAGGTTGGGGGAGGGACGATGCCTGGTGATGTGTCGAAGAAATTGGCAGGTAGCACTCTACTAAGGTCAGAGAACACATGATGAAGGGTGTTCGAGATGTTTAGTGGGCCCTGAAGAAGTTTCCATTCAAAATTGAGCTAGACGGGTGCAAGGTGAACTACTTTTCTGTAATTTCCTTAATATTCTGCCAGAATTCATGACCAGAGCCCCAAGAAGCCGAGAGAGCCTGACGTAGTGGCTAGCTTTGGTTTGACATATAGCCCAGGTGCATTTATTCCTGGCTTTCCAGCAGAGTTGCCTATTTTGAGGATGCCTGGAGGCAAGGGCTCTCAGCCATAGGTTATCACAATGCCATAGCAGTGCCAACAGTTCTGGGGAGACCCAGGAGTTGTTTCTGTTTTGTTTTTTGTCTTTTTTTGCTTTATCTGTTTATCTCCCCTGCAACCCTCACCTACCTCTCCTTCAGGCCAATTGCCACAAGAACTCACCTCTCCCAACACCGCTGCTGATCTCAACTCCATATTGCCACCTCAGGGTAACCTGATGTGACCCTTCGTCGGGTGGGTCCTCCTCTTCCGAGGAGAAATGGCCTAATGCCTAGGCATTGGCCCTGGGTGCTGCTGCAGTCAGGTCGGCTGTCACAGAGCTGGGGAGGCACTGGTCCAGATGACCTTCATCCAGTAAGAGGAGACGTCATTTTCTAGTTTTTCCTCAAACTCCCCACTCGCGTCACAACTGAGCTTCCTCGTTCTCCACCAGGGGCCGCTACAGAGCGATGACATTCCCCAACCCACCCCAGGAGAGGAGAGGATTCCTCCAGATGCTCAATCCTACTCCTTTCCCTGCTGACCCTCTGGAGCCAGAGTCCGTTCCTGAACCTGGGTCGCCGGCATGGTGCAAAGTAAGGCGCCATCGCCACAGCCCTCTGCGCTGGCCCTGTTTCAGATATATTGCTTTTTTAATGGTGCAAAGATGTCACAAACATCATTGAACAATGTGATAAAGTGGGTAAGGGTGGAGTCCATGTCAGTAGCATAGAAAATGGGGGACAAGTCACAGGACCGGAGAAAAGCTTTAAGTTTGGAAAGGGAGTCTTTCTTGAGCCTTCTAAGGTAGGTGGGGGGGGGCACAGGATTTATCTGACCACAGACAGGTAACCGGGGAATGGTCACTGATGGTGTCAGGGAGGACAGTGACCTGAGAGATGTGTTTTGGCCAGTTGGTGAAAATATGGTCAAGTAGGGTAGATGAGCCTGTTTTATAGTTTATATATACACATATACATATACATCCTTCTCCTGAGGCTGTGTGGGTGGCTGTTTGTGCTTGTCTGTGTCTGTAGGTTAGTTTTTGTTCATTTACATGTTTTTCTGCTGGGAATACCTGCACCATTCTTGCACACAACATTGGTGAAAGTCTCCTGGACTGAATTTCTGCAAATCGCCATCATCAGGTATCAGCTTTTTAATTTTAAATCAACTTTCTTGAAGCCTCCCCAAGGAAGCATATGCCTTACAACTAGTCTTACAAACATGGTGATGCTGGGTCCTGCAACTGAGTCAACATTTTCAACATTCTTGTCTGACCACTCTTAAAGCAACTGCACTTGTGGACTTTAAAGAACAAAGGAATTTTAACACATTTTGTGACAATCAACATTTTTGTCTGACCTTTTCCAAAGGTATTGTACTTGTCTCTGAGGACTTTGAAGATCAAAGGAAACATACAGACAAAAGGATTTCACACATTGCATATGCCTACTGTCTGACCTACTCCCAAGGTATTGCACTTGTCTCTGAGGACTTTGAAGAATAAAGGAAACATATAGACAAAAGGATTTCACACATTGCATATACCCAGGCCACAATTTATCACCTTTCAGGAATTTTAACATATTATGTGATCCTGGATCTCAACAGTTAATTTCCTGTGGATGAAATTAACCATCAGCATTTTTCCTTTGCTATCTCCTGGTGTGCTTGTTAGACCACCCAAGTGCCACCCCCTCTGCTCTGCCATGGATTACTCTATCCTCCTAGTTCTTTTATTCACTGTGGGTGCTACAGGCCCACAATGCCAAGCTGGACCACTACCACCCTTGCGAGAACCTGCTCTTGACAAAAATGGACTGTATGGCACCCCAATGCCAACTGTGCCGAGGGAGCTCCAGCTTTCCACCACCTGCATCCCACCTGCTAGCCTGGGGCACCCGACACCTGCCACGGTTATCAACATTACAATTTTCATGCCCATAAAGATCACCCTGGTGAACGCTCGCCTCCCCCACTGCAAGAGCAGGAGGCGCAAGATACGCTCCATCATTTGCATAAACCTCTCAGACAAGAAAATAATATTCATGCTTCTTCTTCTATTGGGTAATGTCCATGCCAATCTTGGCCTACCACCAGTATCAAACGTAGGGGGAAACAAGCATACGAACATGCGTACATACGAAATTTGCCAGCAGATAAAGGCCTAGAGGTCTATCAAGTCTGCTCGAATGTGCAGCTAGCACCCATTATTCTGCAGCTGCCCCTCCCTTCCACCCTTCCCCATCATTAACCCTACCCCTTGTCCTGTCCCATCTTCATTTGAAGCAGTCCACTGTTCTACTGCATACCACTTCTGCAGGTAACGCATTCCACCCAGCCACCACCCTCTCTGTAAAAAAGTGTCTCCTCATCTCCCTCCTGAACCTTCCTCGCTCCATCTCATATCATGGCCCCTGGTGTCCCTCCCCTCCCTTACTTTGAACAACCCCTCTGTACCCATCTTGTTTATTCCTTTCATGTATTTAAAGGTTTCAATCATGTCACCCCTGTCTCTCCTCTCCTCCAGTGAGTACATGTTCAACTCCTTCAACCTCCTCTCGTATGATAAGTCCCCCAGCCCCTTGATCATCTTTGTTGCCCTGCACTGCACCCCCTCCAGTAACTTAATGTCCCTCTTCAGATACGGACACCAGTACTGCATGCAGTACTCCAGGTGTGGTCTAACTAATGACCTATACAGTGGCAGAATCACCTCCTCCCTCCTCGAGGATATACCCCTTGCAATACAACCCAGCATTTTGTGGGCCTTTGCAGCTGCCTTCCTACATTGTGCTGAGTTGTTCATTGACCCTGTAATGAGCACACCCAGATCCTTCTCCTCCTCTGTCTAGGCTAGCTGCACTCCCCCTAGCTGGTAACTCCTCCTTGGGTTCTTCATCCCAAAATGCAGCACCTTGCACTTTTTGGCATTAAACCCCAGTTGCCAGGTGTCTGACCAGGTTTCAAGCTTTGCCAGATCATCCTGCAACCCCTGCCTTCCCCCTAGGTCATCCACCACCGCGCCAACCTTGGTATCATCGGCAAACAGACTGATCTTGCTCTTGATGTCCCATGATATGCCTGCAATGAATATCCCAAACAACACTGGTCCCAACACTGAGCTCTGTGGGACACTTCGTCACTGCCCTTAGTGTGAGAGGCTCCCCACCACCACCACCTCTGTTGCCTTCCTGCAGCCAGTTTCCTACCCATCTCACCAGCTTTGCACCTGCCCCTGTGCCTACTAACTTCCTTCCCAGCCTTCAATGTGGCACAGAGTCAAATGCCTTACTGAAGTCCAGATACAGGACATCCACTGCATGGCCCCTGTCCAGTTGCCTAGTTACCCAGTCATAGAACTCGACCAGGTTGATTTGGCAGGATCTGCCATGTATGAAGCCATGCTGTCTGCTGTCCTGTAGTCCTTTGGCCTCTAGGAGGGCCACCAGCCTCTCCTTCAGGATAGTCTCCATTAGCTTACCCACGATGGATGAGAGGCTCACTGATCTGTAGTTTCCCGGTTCATCCTTGGGGCCACTCTTGTGGAGGGGCACTACATGAGCCATCCTCCAGTCCTGAGGTACACACCCAGAATGTAGTGAGGCATTAAATAGGTCTGCCAAAGGTCCTGCAAGCACCTCTGCCAGCTCCATCAGTACCCTGGGGTGGATGTCATCTGGGCCGGGCGCCTTGTCCACCCTCAGTGCCTTCAAACCCTCTCGAACTCTGCCCTCCATGATTTCCCCATCTGTCACCACTTCCCCCCTGCTTCTGCCATTTCTCCCACCTTGGGTGTCATCCCACTCTTCTTTTTAGTAAATACTGAGCAGAAGTATTCATTTAGTGCTTCTGCCTTATCGTACCCTGCTTCCACCCAATCCCCCCCTCCTTCCTAATCCTTACTATGTGGTCCTTACAGCTCCTTTTCTCCCTGATGTACTTAAAGAAGTCCTTCTCCCCCTTCTTAATGCCTTGTGCCAGCCTGAGTTCCGTAGATGCTTTGGCTCCCCTTACTGCCCTTGTCACCTCCTTCGATTCTGTCAAGTACTCCTCTCTGTCTTCCCCCCTCCCTGTTTTCTTGTACTTCCTAAAGGCAGCTCTTTTTCTCCTTACCTTTTCCATGACCTCCTTGCTCAACCAGCTTGGTTTCTTAGCCCTAGCCATCTTGCTCTGGGCTTTGCAGCAGGTTTTGGTTGCCTCCGCTATCCCCAGCTTTATGAGCTCCCATCTCTGGTTAGTGTCCATACTGGATTGAATTCTGGCCAAGTACCCTTTTACCACTTCCCCCATCCTCCCAAAGTTGGCCCTCCTGAAGTCCAGCACTCTCCTGCCAGATTCCACTCCTTCCTTGCCCATATCCAACGTGAGCCATACTGAGTGGTGGTCACTCCCTGACGGCAGTTCCTCCACTGTAAGTTCTCTCAAAAAAGTCCCCATTTGCCAGCACAAGGTCAAGGTTATTCCCTAACCTGGTTGGTTCACTGACCATTTGCAGCAGGAAGCTGTCCTGGAAGGCATCCAGCAGTACCTGCTCCCTTCTGTTCCTGGTTGTTGGGGTGCTCCAGTCCACTCCTGGCATGTTGAAGTCCCCCACAATCACCCTACCCTTCTCGCAGGTCCTCCTGATCTGTCCCACTAGTTCCCTGTCTAACTCCTCCATCTGAGATGGTGGCCTATACACCACTCCCATTCTAAGAATCCTATTCTTGGAATCCTGGATTTCACCCAAAGTGACTCCATGACTATCCTCCTCCCTTCCTCCCTTACACACTTCAGTCCTTCCTTCACATATAGTACCCCTCCCCCTCCTTTCCCAATCACCCTGTCCCTATGAAATAACCTGTACCCTGGTACAGACAGGTCCCAGTCATTGTATTGGGTGGCCCATGTTTCCGTGATGGCTGCAATGTCCACCTCGCCCTCTGCCATGAGAACCTGTAACTCTGCAGTTTTTCTCCCAAGGCTTCTAGCATTAAGGGTAACTACCTTCCACCCTCCCCCCCATCCTGTCCTCCTTTCCTAGCATCACCAATAGTACTTGCCATTTGTCCTTTGTCACTGTTATGGGGGGTAAGCTCATATGATTTCCCAACCTGTGGTCTCTGCATCTCTCTTCCCCAACTGCCACCCCCCACTCCTAGTTTAAATTCCCAACTTCCTCTATGTACTCTTCCATCCTCTGTTTCAACACTTTCTTTCCCTCCTCACTCAAGTGTAGTCTGTCCTTGGCATAGAGACTACTGTCCTCCCAGGTCCCTCCCACCCCCAACAGCCCATACCCTTTAGCACAACACCAGGTTCTTGGCCATCCGTTAAATTCCTCTATTCTCAGCTTTCTTGTTGTGCTTGCCTTTGGCACTGAAGTATCTTGGAAAAAGTTACTGATCTTCCTGCCCCCTCACATAATTGTACTAGTTCCTCAAACCTCCTCTGGACTATATCTACTGTCTTGTCAGCCAGGTCGTTTGTCCCAAGATGTATAATTAAATAAGGCTTGTCCCTACCCCTTCTAGCATATTTCAGAACAGACTGTCTCACCCTTTCCGCTGTCATTCCTGGAATGGCCTCCACCCAAATGTGACTATGCCTCTCCCCCTTGCTACCTCACCTAACTCCTCTTAGTATTGAGTCCCCCAGCACTAAGATTCCACCCCTCTCACTCCCTGCTTGATTCCATTCATCTCCCTCTCTCATTTCCAGCTCCTCTTCTTCCTCCTGCAAATTATTTCCCTTTACCCCTGTTGCAATTCTACCAGCAGAACTTCCCCGCCCAGTTTGGTCCAGGCATTTATCATTTACTCCTCTAATTTCATAATTTCCCTCCTCCACTTTCTTCCTCTCTAGCAGTGCACAGCTGTTTTCTGAAGACCCTTCACAAATGCCCACTCCCTCTCTCTTTATAGTAACCTGTTCTCTCCTTTCCACTCCATGACTTTTGCCACTTCTTCGCCTCCCCTCACAAGTCCCTATCTCCTCCTTCCATTTGTATTTTGTCTCCTGACCTGGTTTCCCCGACATTCGTTCTTCCTGGCCTGGGCCCCTTTGTCTCTGCTTCCCTTCTTCTGACCCTCTTCTCTCCACTGTTGGCTTAAATCGCCTTCCCTCATCTCCCCTTCTTCCTCCCTCCAGTATTGGGCTAAACCCACCCCCAATCTGCCTTGCCTGTCTTAGTTCCTCCTGCAGACCCTCAATCTCCTTTCTAAGTTTTTCTATGTGGTTGCACACTAAACATCCTCCCACACTCCAGGCAATGTTTAGAAAGATTGGTGCACCACAGTTGTTGCAGCCTACCACCCTACCCATTGCTGTTGTTGCCCACCAGCGACCCCCCCACCCTTCCAGATACAGGATACCAAACAGTCCCCCAAGTCTCCCCTCTCCCTCCTCTATCAGTGCAAAACATTTTCTTTATTTCCCTTACCTCTTTTGTTGCACATGTTTAAATATATTGAGCAACTGCTTTTTAAATTCCTATCCTTCCTATCCACACTCAAAAAGAGACTTTAAGTAGCCATTGCACAACCTTCTTCAAACTCCTACTCCTCTTTTTCCCAATGCAATATCAATGTGAAGAAGTAATAATGAAAGCTCCTAGATTTGCATTTACTTCCCTTCCACTGAGAGAGCAGTCTCCTCTTCACTTGATGCTGCTCCTTTCCTGGATGTCTGCTTTTGCTATGACAGGTGCATATCCTTTGCCTGTTTGAGGAAGTGATGTCAGAACCCCTAGTATAAAGGAAATAATGGACCAGGGGTGGGTGGGACCAGCCCAAGTCTTCCAGAAACAATCAGGTAGCTGAGGCCTCTGGTCAGACCATTAGCACCCTTCCCCCAATGTGCACTCAACTTTGCAGCTAGTGAAGCCAGCAACAATGAATCCCAATTCTACTCAAAGCCCCCCAAATAGGTTTGCTACCCAAAGAAACAGGACTCCAATTCAAACAGCGTCACCAACAACACATCAAAATGGGCTTGGAATTAGAAGATATAGGTCTCCAATTCAAAGAAACAGACTCAGTTAAATTACCCAATTATGTTTTAAAACAGAAGAAATAGGCCTCTACAAATGCAGCCTGCCACACAGTGAACCAAACAAATGAGCCCACTTATAGCTACCAAAACAGGTTTCAAAATTCCAACAGCCCCAAACAATACCCTGCTAGCCCCTTAGTAGTAAGAAAGAAAAGAAATAGCATTCTACCAAGTAGAATCCATAAAAAACAATGTAAAACAAGAAGCTACTGTACTGCAGATCTGATCCTGCCCCCCTTCTAGAGTAAAGGCCTGAAAGTAGCTGCACTGAACATCTGCAGCCTAACAGCAAAGTTTGACCTACTCCAGGCATGGATGTCCCACCATGTACCTGACATTCTGTGTCTGACAGAGACCTGGCTGTCAAGCAGGATAAAAGACAATGAAGTGATGCTTCCAGGATATCAAACATTCAGGAAAGACAGGTGTGACAAGAGAGGTGGAGGAGTCCTTATCTATGCCAGGGTTTACCTATGCTGTTTGGTCCTCCCTGTTACCAGGGTCAAGGATGATCATGAACTACTAGCAATAAAAACACAGGTCAGACGGCACGGCAAATCTCTAATCTTAGCGTCGGTTTATCTTCCACCCACTAAACCAGGAATGGCCTCCCAAAAATACTGGATACAATTGCTACCCTTTCTCAGGGCACAGAGCTTCTCATAACAGGTGACTTTAACATCAACTAGGAGGGCAGGGAATCCGTGCCTTTCAAGGACATGGTCACTACTTCCAATCTGACCCAACTTGTAGACAGCCCAACAAGGTGGAACCACAAAACAGGAAGAGACACCCTCCTCGATTGGCTCCTCTCGAGTTACCCTTCTCGGATCTCTGAACTTAAGGTCCTGCCTGACACCTTAAGTGATCACTCCCCGGTCACTTTCACATGGTCAAACAAATTGAGCAAGCCCCCACCTATCATAATTAATAGTAGGGTCTTGGAGAAGGGCAAGCTTGGGTCCCTCTCCTCTGCTCTCTCCCAGTAGGACTGGTCCCCCATCGACCATGCGCCTAATATTGACCAGGCCCTAAGTTTCTTTATAGAGGGCTTCAACAAGATTTGCAATATCTTTGCACCACTGAGGAAAAGAAAAATTCGGGGTCATGTTAATGGTTGGATCACAGGGGATCTCCTCACCCAGATGAAGGAAAGGGACAATCTCTGGGAAAAAGCCAGGTCCACTCACAGCAAACACAACTTCCAATGCTACAGAGCTGCAAGAAACCACTGCACCAACCTTATCTGCCAAGAAAAGGCCAACTTCCACAAGGAGCAGCTTAAAAAAACTTGGGGCAATGGGAAGAATTTTTAGGATAACATCCATAACCTTCTTGGGAAGGATGAGAAGAAGATCCCCCACTTGCTCAACATTGACAGCATCACGATTACTGACCCTCAGCACATCGCGGATTCTCTCAACACAACGTTTACTGACCTGACTGGAGTGCTACCCCCTGACTACCTGCACTCTGCTGGGGAACAAACCAACTGCATGCCTCAAGAGGGCTCGATCCCTGTCTTCTACTTCAAAAAAGTGTCAGTGAAGGAGGCTTACAAATACATAAAAAAGATACTAGGCAAGACCAGAATGGGGAGTGATGGAATCGATATGAAACTCCTATCCCTAACACTGGATGTCATCATCATGCCAGTTACAAAACTATTGAACAAATCGCTGGCTCTTGCACAGTTCCCTGGGATCTGGAAACAGGCTCTCATGACGCTGGTGCACAAGAATGGCGATATGACATGCACTGCCAATTACAGGCCCATATCCATCCCCTCTCCCTTATCTAAAGCCCTGGAAAAGATTGTGGACACCCAACTCACAGATTACCTCAAGAAATACAACCTGTTATGTCCAAACCAACATGGCTTCAGGCAGAATCATAGTACCTCCACAGCTTTGCTGGACTACACTGACTACTTGCACAAGGCACTAGATGAAGGAAAGCTGGTGGGGTCAATCTTCATAGACCTCACCAAAGCCTTCGACACTGTCAATCACTCTCTCCTCCTGACTCAACTACAGAACCTGGGGGTTGCAACCAATGCTGTCTGCTGGTTCAAGGACTACTTAACACACAGAAGCCAATGTGTAAAAATTGGGCACACAGTATCTAGCTCCAACGAGGTATCTTTAGGGGTCCCACAGGGTTCAGTACTGGGGCCCTTACTATTCAGCCTTTTCCTAAATAATCTTCCTGAAGCCTGTGACACTAAACTGATACTTTATGCAGATGACGCTGTGCTTCTCACCAGCAGTTCATCAATAGTTGCCCTCCACTTCCAGCTGCAGGCATCCTTCTACAAGCTGGAAGACTGGTTCTGTAGCCATAAACTTCTATTAAACTACAAAAAAACCAAGGTGATGCTCACAGTCAGCCCACAGCACAAAAATAAGTTCCCTCCCCTCACCAACTCCAATAAAGTCAGTGAGCTGCTGGAACAAGTTCAGACCTTAAAGTACTTGGGGGTCACCATTGATGACTGCCACACCTTCACCCAACACATCGACACAGTGATAAAGGCTGTGAACACCAAGCTGGGTGTACTATATAGGCATAAAAAGTATCTCACTCCAGAGGTCCTCCATCTCTCAGTCTCCAGCTCCATCCTTTCTACCATCAACTATGGATTGGTGGTCTATGGCACAGCAACAGGCACTGCACTAAAAAGGATTCACATTGCCCTCAACAAGGCATGTAGGCTCACAATGGCTGCAGATCGAAATACCCACACCTGCTCCTTATACAAGGAGACCAATTGGCTGCCACTAAAGAACAGGATTATATTCCAAACATGTCTCCTTGGAAAAAAGGCACTAATGGGTAAAACCGCCCCATGCATTTCTAGCATCCTAACACCAAGTGCTACCAGCTATACCACTAGAGGCAGGATGAGGGGGGGCCCTATCAACACCTTTCCGTCGAACTGTGCAGGGACAGTGTGCTTTCAGCTTTAGGGCCCCCCAATGGCTCAATGAAATCCCAGTGCACATTCTAAACTCCCAATGCATCTCGCAATTCAAAAATGGCCTAAGGCAACACCTTCTTACTAGAACAGTTTGTGACTTCTACTAGGACTCTAACACCCATAATGCCCACTCACCCACACTCTCCTTCCCCTTCCTTTTACACCCACTCTTCCCTATTGCCCTATCCCTCTGTCTTCCTCTCTCCCCTGTGCCTTTTCTCCCACTGGATCAACCATAAAACCAACATACTACCACTACCTCCCCAACCTCCCAGACAAAGCCACATCTTCTGGCTGCCCACTCCCCCCATCTCCCTTCCCCCTCACCTTGACTCCTCCTTGGACTCTCACACTAGGTGTCACACCTGTTTATCTCCTTCGCTACATATAAACACTGTCCTTTACCCTAGATGAATGCTCTTGATGCTATACTATCACCATTGGTACTATGAATGACACTGTATCCTTACTGTATACTAGCTACCTACTATTCGAGTATTGTATGTAAACTGTTTGTTATTGCTGTCATGGTCACTGTTTGACGTGGAACCTTTGTAAAAGAGCTCTGAGCTCAAAGGTATGATCTGAATCCCTAAATAAATAAATAAATAAATAAAATAAAATAGTTTAGACGGGTGGGTGACTGGAGCAGCTGGACAAGGTCAAGTGCTGCAGCTGAGTGCATAAAGGACTTTGCAGATGAGGAATGCCAGTCTATAATGAAATCTCCAGTTAGGATTGTTTCTAAGTTATTTGGTAGAGATGCAATGGCAGACATGATCATTTCAAATGCTGGCTTCTGATCCCTAGGGGGGGGATGTAGAAAACTACAAGGTTTATGCTTCTATTCTGGTTGCCAAGCATCAGTTTGACAGCCGGGGCCTGGGCACGAAATGTGATGGGAGGGAGCGGGAGAGGGAGGGCCCGAAGAGGGTTCCTAATGCAAATGGTGCACCCTCCTCCCTTTTTACCTAGCCTGTCTGACCTGAAAATTGAGTATCCGTCAATGGATACTGCAGTGTCTGGAGCTCCAGGTGATAACTAGGTTTCTGTCAGAGTTAGAATGTCAGGAGAGTGAAGGGTTATCCAGGCCTGCAGAGGGGGTTACTTTATTTAGTAGGCTCTGGATATCCATGCAGGCAATAACTAGTCCATTCATGTTTTTGCTGGAGGGGGTGGGAAGACAGGGGGCCAGGGTCAGGGTGCAAGTTACCAGAAAGCAGCAGTAAGAGGGCACGCCGAAAGAGGGATAGCATGATGAGTTTGGTGGAGCTGCGGGCCAATGCACGGGGATGTGCAGAAATGTTTATAGGGATGGGAAGGGAGAAAACTGATGAAGCAGTAAGGAGGAAGGGGATAGGGAAGCACGTGTCAGCAGTGATTCCTTTCTATTGATGGCTGGTAGTACCAAGGGTAATAATGGTCCAGTCCACGGTATTGGTATTTAAAGGCAGGCTAGGTTGAGGAACTGGAGGTGGGGTAAATGTTGGGTTGGGGGTAGCATTGCAGGAATAGGACCAATAAGTAGCCCAGGTATGATGGAGCATGTGTAGTCATTATAGGTTAGTTAGCAAGGGAGTTGGATAGGGCAGACACTATGGCGCAGGGAAAAGGTGTTCGCTTTAGGCGCCAAAGGTCCAGCGTTCAAATCCAGCTTTGGAAGTGTCTGAAAAGGCCTCGGGGAAGCATAGACAAGAGAGGAAATTAGAATATAGAGAGGGTTGGTGGGCAGTGAAATGGAGGAAAGGGAGAGAAACAACAGTGACTCCTAGTGGCCAGTTGATATAACTTGCAGATGGAAAAAATGTGTGGGGTGAGCATGTGATCAAGTCATGTGACTATGATGTATAAATTATGGGACGACCTTTGGTGGGAGGGTGGTTGGGGCAGGGAGTTGACGTGAAACGTTGACAGGTAAACACTCTCAAGGGAGTCCAAATGCAGGAAAACTGATGCTCTTTCTGGCCCCAAAACAGTCCTTTCCCAGGATACTGCAATGAGGTTACTCTGTGAAGAAAAACTCTTGCTACATTTGGCACATGTATATGGACAACTAGGTCTGCTGGCAAAGGCACCTAACTTCACCTTTTCTTCTAGGTTTGCTTGTAAGGATAGAGCAAGGAACATTATCAGAGCAAGGAAAAATATTAAGGCTTCTTTTGGCTATTTGCTGTGTGTTACTATTTTATTTTGTGCTCACAGAGTTTGTTACTGTTTTTGCTAATGTTTTACTGCTTTATTGTTCTCTAATTCAACCTGCAGTTGCAGGGTATACTTTCTCTGCTGCATTATTACAGGGTGTGCCTATAGGTTTGTTACTGTTTTGTGCTTACAGATTACTGCTGTAATCTTCTCTGATTCAAATAGTTTTTTGCAAGGTATATCTTCTGTTACTGCTTTATTTTTCTATGTAGCAGTGTTTTTGCAGGGTATATCTTCTGTGAAATTATTACAGCTGGTGCTTTACAGGTTTTACAGTTTTATCTATCATTATGCTAAGTTTTCAGGGCTACTGCATTTGTTGTTGGTTGATTGTTTATGCTCTTACCTCCTTTTTTTTCCATCTGTAGTTCTTTTTTGGCAGGGGAAGGGCCCAACCACCCACCCCATGCTACACTTCTTTTATAGAGCAGCACAGTCATGACATTTCCTGTAGCAAAGCAGGAAGGGGAGGATCAGAGGAGTATCCACACAATGACCTCACTTACAGGGGCACAAGTAATTTAACTTGTTATAACAAGTTATACAAAAACAAACAAAACATAAAATCAAACTATTGCTTTAATTTTCCTCCTTCTAATTACTCAAACCAGGTTATAAGCCAGGCAACTCAACTGGAATGAATATTATTAATTGCAGGTACTGTGGGACACTTTTCAAAAGGGCATTTATACAGGATTTAGCAAGCTGTCCTACATGATGGACCACTGGAGATCTAAGGGCTCAACTCCAAGCAGCATGGGCAAAGACTGCATGCTTCAAATCACATATTCAGGATGAAATACATTACAAGAACCACCGTCATTTCCCCAACATCCAACATGAAGCAACTCGACAGCAGAGGGTAGTTGGCCCAAGAGGTTGGCAGGTGGTCAGGAGGGGTAAATCGGGTGCCCCATCACTCAATGCTCTCCAACGTATCACCTCCACAAACCATATAAAAACTACAAACAGGTATCTGCTTCCATCTTCGAAATCAAACAAAGGGGCAGTGGACACTGCAGCACAACAAAACTCACCCAAAACAGGGACCAGAACAAAAAAGGCAAAAAGAAACATAGAAACATAGAAGTTGATGGCAGATAAGGACCGCTTGGCCCACCCAGCCTGCCCATTTCCCTACCTGATGGATAAGCTGCAGATCCTAGTTAACCAGCAGCCTACTTCTTCCTACCCCCACCCCCTAGAATTGCCTTATGATTGTCCCATGCATGCTTGAATTCCACCACTGTTTGTGACTCCACAACCTCCTCTGGAAGGCCATTCCATACATCCACCACCCTCTCTATGAAAAAATACTTCCTTAAATTACCTCTGAGCCGCCCCCCTTCTATCTTCAAATTGTGCCCCCTTGTTCTTGCACACCTCTTTTTTTGAAAGATGCTACCCTCTTGGACTTTGTTGATTCCCTTGAGGTACTTGAAAGCTTCTATCATGTCCCCTCTCCCTCCTTTCCTCGAGGCTATACATATTAAGCTCCTTAAGTCTCTTCTTCATATGTCTTCCAGTGCAGACCCTGCACCATTTTAGTTGCCCTCCTCTGGACAGCTTCCATCCTGTCTATGTCTTTGGCGGAGATTGGGTCTCCAGAACTGGACCTAGTACTCCAGATGGGGTCTACCAACTGTCTGTACAGGGATAACAACTTCCTGTTTTCTGCTGGTGATGGCCTCCTATGCATCCCAGTATCCCCCAGCCCTTCTTGCTGCCCTCTCACATTGCTTGCCCACCTTTAGGTCATCTGATATGACTACCCCAGGTACCTTTCCATTTTTGTTGTTGTTAGTATCTCACCCCCCATTGTGTACTTTTCCCCTGGGTTTTTGTTTCCCAGGTGCATTACCTTGCACTTCTTAGCATTGAATATAAGCTGCCATACATTTAACCATTCCTCTAACCTTGCCAAGTCCCTTCTCATCCTTTCCACTCCACCTTGTGCATCAACTCTGTTGCAGATCTTTGTGTCATCTGCAAAGAGACATACTTTTCCTTCCAGTCCCTCTGCAATGTCACTTATAAAGAAATTGAAGAGGACTGGTCCTAATACTGAACCCTGCGGTACCCCACTACTAACCCCCCTTTTTTTCAGAGTGGACTCCATTTACTATAACTCTCTGTGTCCTATTTTCCAGCCAATTCTATACCCAGGCTGTCATCTTGGGACCCACTCCCAGGCTGGCTAACTTGTATATTAATCTTTTGTGTGGGACTGTGTCAAATGCCTTGCTAACATCTAGGTAGGCCATGTCCACAGCCCCTCCCTGATCAACTACTTTGGTCACCCAGTCAAAGAAATCTATCAGATTTGTCTGGCATGACCTTCCTGCTAGAATCCATGCTGCCTTGGGTCCTGTGCCCTCTGGCCTCTAGATATTTAACAATTCTTTCCTTCAGAAGTGATTCCATCATTTTCCTACCACTGAGGTTAAACTAACAGGTCTGTAGTTTCCTGCTTCTGCCTTGCTCCCACTTTTGAAGGGGAATCACATCTGCCCTCCTCCAGTCCTCGGTACCACCCCATCCTCCCATGATTTGTTAAAGAGGGTAGTCAGTGGTGTCACTAGTTCTACCCTTAGTTCTTTTAGAATTCTGGGATGAATCCCATCAGGCCCCACTGCTTTGTCCACCTTCAGTTTTAAGAGTTCTTTAGAACCCTTTCTTCTGTAAATGGGCTGGTATCAACTTCTGTATCCAGAGTGTTTCTACTGTTTGTTTTAGGTACCTCCTCTTCCTTTGTAAATACTGAGCAAAAATATTTGTTTAGTATCTCTGCCTTTCACAGTCACCCTCTACCCACCCTCCCTCCCTTTATTAAGCCTCACTATCCCTCCCTTGGTCTTCCTTCACTCCTGATATACCTATAAAAGGTTTTATCCCTTCTTAACTGAGTTGGCTATCTTTTCCTCGGTTTGGGCCTTTGCTTTTCTGATTGCCTTCCCAGCTTCCTTTTGCTTTAACTGATACAGTTCTCTGTCCTGTTCCTTCTGTGCTTCCTTGTACTTCCTGAATGCTTTCTTTTCTCTTGAACCTTCACTGCCACTTCCTTGAGAACCATAGTGGTTTCTTACCTCGCTTCGCTTTTGTTTATTTGCTTTACACAAAGGCTTGATACCTCTGTGATGGCAGTTTTATTATCCCCATTGTTCTTCCACCCTCCTTCCTGCCCATTTGCTAGTGCATTCCTTAGGCACTCACCCATTTTGACAAAGTCAGCCCTCCTAAAATCCAGTACCTTTGTCTTTGTATGGCTTGACTCTATTGCTGTGTTTATTGTGAACCATACTGTTCGATGGTCGCTAGTCCTCAGATGGCTCACACTTCACATCTGTGATCCTCTTCATCTCCATTTGAGAGAACCAGGTCTAAGATTGCTCCTCTCTCGAGTGGGCTCCAATACTAGTTGTCTAAGGCATGCCCCCTAGGGCATCTAGAATAACCCCACTCTAGAAGTGGCTGCTGCAAATGCACTCCAGTTAACATCTGGCATATTCAGATCACCCATCAGCAATATCTCCCTTTTTCTGTCATTCTAAGTATACTTTCTATCATTTCCTTGTCCATTTCCTCCCCCTGAGAAGGGGGTCTGTATACAACCCCTGTGTGTATTGTGGTGCCATTGCCGGTCTCCAAATTTATCCACAGTGCTTCTTCTCCTCCCTGTGTACCCTTTTGTTCAGTTGCTTTGATTCCTTCCCTTATGTAAAGAGCTACTCCTCCTCCTCTTTTACCCTCCCTGTCCCTCCGGTAGATAGTGTGTTTACATCCCAGTCATGGTTTTGTGTGTACCATGTTTCTGTGACTGCCATGATATCCAGATGTTCCTCCTCCATCAAGGCCACTAATTCAGGAAGCTTGTTACTCAGACTATGGGCATTGGTACTCATTGCTCTCCATTTTTTGATGGCTTTACCTTCTGTTGCAGCATCCCCCACTGACCTTTCTTCCTTGATCTTTTTCTCATTTAGTACCCTGTTTTGTAGGGGAAGGCCGGTATTTTCCTGCTGCTTATCAGTGCCTCCCCCCTTGACTAGTTTAAAAGCTTGCCAATGAAGCATTTGAAACTGATTGCTCAAAAGACTTGTTCCCTTCCTGGACAGATGCAGACCATCCTGCCAGTATAGGCTGGTGTCCCTCCAGGAGGAACCCCAGTCCCCAATGAAGCCAAACCCCTGTGCTCCACACCATTTTTTCAACCATTCATTAAACTGCATGGTGCAAAGTACCCTCGCCTCACTCATGCCATTGACAGGCAGCACCTCTGAGAAGGATATCCTGAGAAGGATACTGTGTGTGCTACTTGTCTTAGGACCCTCCCCAATTCTACAAAGTCCTTCTGCACTGCTCTAATCTCATGATGAGCCAAGTCATTTGTCCCTAGGTGGACAATGACATCCAGCTCAGACTCCCGTGCAGCTGTTCCCGTGATCCTGAGGATGCGCTTCCTGTCCCTCCAAGCCATGGCACCAGGCAGGCACCTTACTTCAGTTTTCCCTGCTCCCCCCAGTTCTATCCCCCTAATAATTGAGTCCCCCACCAGGAGCTGCTTCCTTTCCTTGTGGTGTCCTCTGTCTCCTTCCTGTGGGCCTCCCTTGTGACAGCTGTCCTCAGCCTCCTTAGTCTCCTCTGTGGGTGCATCCATAGGGGAGCTATGCTCCCCCAGAATGGTGTCTGGATTGTGGAGTGGAACAACTGACTGGGTGTGCCTCTGTTCCACCATCCTCACCCTTCCTGAGCCCACTGTGGTCCAACTGCTGTGTTTTCTTCGCAACCTTCACAAAAGGAAATCCAAAACACTTCTGATCATAGAAGACTTCACGATTCAAGGAGTTGATACCTACTTCCAGCTGAAGGTAATGGTCAGATGTTTCCCAGGTACATCAGCATGGAGAGACACCGAATGCATTGCTAAACCCATGCAGGAAGCTGGAGAAAACATTGACATCCTGGTACACATAGGGAGGGACTAACAATCTCACCAGCTGGTCAGTTGTGGACACCAAGGAACACTTGACCAGGCTGGGAGACAAACTGTCATCCATTTCATCCGGTATCCCCTTCTCTAAGATCCTGCCAGTCTGGGAGAGGGGGGCAGATGGACAGAAGGTCAGAGAAGGGGAGAGGGAGGAGCTAAACATGTGGCTCAAGGGCTGGTGCCAGGAAAAAGGACACAAATTTGTAGGTAACTGGCAACAGTTTTGGGAGCGAAAGTTCTTTAAATGGAGTGCATCTGACTAAGGAGGGAGTCAGTGCATTGGGGCAGAAGTTTGACATCTTTGCAGAATATTTAAACTAGGAAATGGGGAGAGGGGTGCAGCACCCGATACATCGAATGGGAAGAACACCCCTCCCCGCTCAGTGAGTGATCAAACAGGAGTTCAGCATGTTTGTAGTTCATTTGCATCACCAGGTAAGGAAAAAGCTCCAGCTTCCCATACGATGCTCAGGGGAAACGCCAGACCTCGCCCAACAACTAACACACCAAAATTTGGCCAATGGAAAATCATGTACACAAATGCCCATAGTCTGGGAAACAAGATCCCTGACCTGCAGGCAAAGATGACAGAGGCTAAACTGGATATAGTAGCCATTACCAAGACATAGTTCACCAGTAACTACACTTGGGAGACTTCAGTACCCAGCTATGTACTGTTCAGAAGAGACCAAGGTGCAAAAAGGTGTGTGTGGGGGGTGGCCCTTAATGTCAATGAAAATATCGAAGCTACAGAACTTCAGAATACACAAAAGGAGCCAGAAGAACTGTGGTCACCCTGGAAACAGAAAATGGGGCAGCCATATGAACCGGGGTTGTCTACAGGCCTCCAGACCCAGGGGAGGACATAGACATATTACTGTTTGAAGATATACAAAACATGACAGTTAAAGGGGAGGTTCTGATAATGGAAGACTTCAACATGCCGGGTACAGATTGGTCAATACCAGCAGGAACATCCACCAGAACTTGACACGTGGTGGATTCCCTGCAGGGGGAGGGCCTCAAACAACTGGTACAACAACCCACAAGAGACAGGGCTATCCTAGATCTAGTATTGACTAACGGGGAAAGGATCACACATATCCAGGAGGAAGGTCACCTGGGGGCCAGTGACCATCACATGGTATGGTTCAGTTTGGCCACTAGAATTAAATCATGCCATTCCAAGGCAAAAATATGAAACTTCAGAGGAGCTGACTTTGATTTATTTTTTTTTTTTTTTATGTATTTACAATCTTGGAATTACAACCTTTGAGTCAGAGACTCATTTCCAAAGGCTCCACGTCAATACACAATACAGACAGGTAAATTAAATAGAGGGAACAATACAATATACAATGCCAGGGCAGTTTGATGGCAAGGTTACAGCATGAAACAGTATACTGAGATGCCTAATACAGAGTTGAGGTTGTAGGCTATGGGCAACACAGTAAACAGTACGATACAGGGTACAGTACCAGGACACTTTGGCTTCCGGTTACAGCATGACCATTTTACAAGGATGTCTTGACCAGTTTACAAGGATGTCTAATACATTGTTGTGGCTGTTGACAGTGCATAGGATAAATCTAACAGTAAGAGGTCAGTTAGTGGCCAAAGAGTGAATCAGAAGACAGTGCACATGCCTACTGTGCTTGGCTGGAGCGGAGTAAACTGGATAAGTTAGGGGAGGCAGGTAGTGCAAATTCTAGAGCAGTCTGTTGGAAGACTTTGTCAGAGTGCTGGAGTAAGAATTGCAGGCCACTGACTGTGAAAGAGGTCATGTGGCCATTCTGAGTGGCTGATGAAGGCACTGGTGGTGGCCTTAGAGTGTGCAGGTGCAGAGGTGGGTCTTGAGTGACTTTTTAAAGGGACCAAGTTTTGATGGTTAGAGACCAATGGCAGGAGGGTGCTAAAGTAGGATGGATCCCTGACCAGAAAACAGCTCTGGACGAGTGTGGTTCTGACTCTGGGAATGGCCAGTGCAGCTTTGGTTGAGCTGCGTGTGTACACTGTGGAGGAAGAGAAGATTAGGGAGGCAGATAGGCCTGGGGGGTCAAACCAAGGAGGGATTTTTTTGGTCAAGAGGCAGGGCTGGTAGTGGACCCTCTCATCAAAGTTCAGGATCTGGGCTATGGAATAGAGCATGCATGTGTGTGTCATGCAGTCTGCAGCAGTTAAGAGCCTGCAGGCTTTGTTAATGACCACTTTTATTTCACCGATAGCTGTTGCATCTGTGGTAGCATAGACCAGCAACCCATAGTTGATCAGATACATTACTGAGGTGGCTATGGTTAGTCTCAGGGCTTCTGGCATAGGGCAGTCCATATGGCGATAAAGGAGACCAATGCGTGCATTGGTAGCAGATGTGAGGGTGTTGATGTGTGTGAGGAAGGAGCGGGCAGAGTCAAAGATAACCCCTAGATATCTACATGGCGAGACCTGCTCCAGGGTGTAGAGTGGCTGTGCTTGAATATGCAATTGGGCATTTTTTAATTTGCTTTGGTGATGTGTGAAAAGTAGGGCCTTGTTTTTTTTCAGGTACATAATTAGTCTATGCTTGGCAAACCAGAGTTCAGCTTGGCTGAACACATTCTGGAGTGAGGCCTGAAGGTCAGTTGGGTTGGTGTGGGAGGCACAAATGACAGCGTTGTCTGCGTACAGGAGGATCTTTTCAGGGCAGGCGGTGGGAATTGCGTTCAAGAATATGCTAAAAAGCAGGGGCCCTAGAATGGATCCTGTGGGACTCCCGAGTAGATAGAAATATAGACTTTGATGGCAGATAAGGACCGCTTGGCCCACCTAGTCTGCCCATTTCCCTACCTAGAGGATAAGCTGCAGATCCTATTTAACCAACAGTGTATTTCTTCCTACCCCCAACAAAATTGCCTGTGTCCCTTTGTTCTTGCAAATCTCTTTTCCTGAAAGATGCTACCTCTTGGACTTTGTTGATTCCACTGAGGTACTTAAACATTTCTATCATGTCCCCCTCCCTCCTTTCCTCAAGGGTATACATATTAAGCCCTTTAGCCTCCTCTGATGTCTTCTCTTGCAGACCCTGCACCATTTTAGTTGCCCTCCTCTGAACTGCCTCCATCCTATGTCCTTGTAGAGATGGGGTCTCCAGAACTGGACGCAGTACTCAAGATGGGGTCTCACCAACTGTCTGTACAGGGGATAACAACTTCCTGTTTTCTGCTGATGATGGCTCTCCCTATACATCCCAGTATCCCCCCAGCCCTCCCTACTGCCTTCTCACATTGCTTGCCAACACTAAGGTCATCTGATATGATTACCCCCAGGTCCCTTTCCATTTTTGTTGCTGTTACTACCCCCCCATTGTGTAATCTTTCCCTGGAATTTTGTCTCCCAGTGCATTACTTTGCACTTCTTTGCATTGAATCCAAGCTGCCAAACTTCTGACCATTCCTCCAACCTTGCCAAGTCCCTTCTCATCCTTTCCACACCTCATGTATCAACCCTGTTGCAGATCTTCGTGTCATCTGCAAAGATGCATACTTTTCCTTCCAGTCCCTCTGCAATGTCACTAATAAAGACATTAAAAAGAACTGGACCCAGTACTGAACCCTGCAGTACCCCACTAGTACTCCCTCCTTCTTCAGAGTGGACTCCATTTACAATTACCTTCTGTGTCCTGTTGTTAAGCCAATGTTTTACCCAGGCTACCACCCTGGGTCCCACTCCAAGGCTGGTTAATTTGACTACTAATCTTTTGTGAGGGACTGTGTCAAATGCCTTGCTAAAATCTAGGTAGGCCATGCCCAGAGCCCCTCCCTGGTCTACCACTTTGGTCACCCAGTCAAAGAAATCAATCAGATTCATCTGACATGACCTTCCCACTGTGAACCCATGCTGCCTTGGGTCCTGTGCCCCACTGGCCTCTAGGTACTCAACAATTCTTTCCTTTAGAAGTGATTCCATCACTTTCCCTACCACGGAGGTCAAATTGACAGGTCTGTAGTTTCCTGCCTCTGTCTTGCTCCCACTTTTGTGAAGGGGAATCACATCAGCCTTCTTCCAGTCCTCAGGTACCACACAATGGATGGGATGTGAGCAGGAGACTGTGTTATTTATCTGCACATACTGGGACCTACGAGACAGGTAACTAGTAAACCAAGTCCAAGGGCCCTTGTGAGAACCCCATTAGGAGGCGGTAGTAGGAGGGTGTGACTGACCATGTCAAAGGCCTTGGATAGGTCTATGAACACAGCCCCTATGATGTGCTCTCTATCAAGAGCAGTATGTATGTAGTTTGAGAATTCTCTCGGGGCCATGGTAGTACTATGCCCAGCATGGAACCCATGCTGTTCTTTGCAGAGTAGGTCATAGGTTTTAAGGTAGTCAGTTAGTTGATCTACCACAACTTTTTTAGTGTTTTGGACAATGGGGGGAGAATGGAGATTGGTCGGTGTTAGGGAGTCACTGCCTTTGTGGATTGGTGTAACAACTGCATTCTTCCAGGCTGTGGGAAACTGACCAAGTCATAGGGAGCAGTTCAGGAGGCTGGTGAGCGGGGCAATCAGCACATCCAATGCCAGACAGAGGAGTTTGATGTCAATTGGGTCATTCAGAGGGCTAGTACCATTCAGGGCTTTGGCTAGGTATGGCCTTGCTTCCGTGGTGGAGATAGCCCAGAGATAGAAAGGTGGCCGTGGGTGGTGACCGTGTCGGGGGTGGGTAGTGAGTCAAAGAAGTTCGGGGGAGAACTCAGCTTAGGTCATTAAAGTTGTTGTTGAGAGTGTTGACAATCTCCTTAAGGTCTGTAGTGACCAGTTCCTTAGATGCAACTTGGGACGGGGGCAGCATGTGTATTTTTCCATTTAGGGACTTTACGTTAACCCAGAACCTGCATGATGAACCCCAGGAGGCAGTTAGGGTGGCTTGGTAGTGTTCGGTTTTTGCCTTTTGAATAGCCCACGTGCAGCTGTTCTGAGTAGCTCTGTATGCCTGCCAGGTTTTCCTGATTCATTGGCCCTGTCTCAAAGGTTACCATGGCTTTTGAGCTGCTGGAGGAGGGATGGCATTATCCATGGTGTGCTCTGTTTTTTGATGCTTACCTTTTTTATGGGGGCAAAGATGTCACAGGCTTGGGTGAAGGAGTCCTGGAAGTAGCTGAGCGCAGCATCAACACTGTGGGCACAGTATACTGGGGACCAGTCCCATTGAGTAAGGTGCTGTTTAAAGTCTAAGAGTTTGCCTGGGCACAGTTGGCATCAGAGTGTTGTGGGTTAGGGGTGGCGCAGATTGGTGGCCTGACCATGAGCAGATTACCGGGGAGTGGTCGCTGAGGGAGTTTGGTAGGACTTCAATGTCCTTGATTTTGTGAGGCTGGTTGGTGAGGATGACGTCCAGCAAGGTGTGTTTGCCCATGGCTAGTTGGTTTAGTCACCACCTGATGTAGGTCAAGGGCTGTGAGTGCATTCGAGGTGGTGGTGGCTGTTTTGCTGAGCCAGTTTATGTTGAGATCCCCTAGTAGTATGTGTTCTGATTTGTAAGGGAGGCTGGCAAGGTATTCTACTAGTGAGTGGAGGGCTTGTGTTTGTTTGCGGGGTGGGAGATAGGCCACAGTGACTATAAGGGGGGGGGCCTTTGATGAGTCGGGGGAGATTTTCCAGTGATAACACTTGCACTCTGTGTTCTAATGCTGGGGAATGGGGGTGGTACCTGGGCCAATATGGTGTGCTTAATGTTTGCCCACTCTGTCCAGTCTAAAGAGTGAGTAGTCAGGGAAGAAGACAGCAGAGTCGGAGGTGGACTTAGACAGCCAGGTTTCAACCAGGGTTAGGATGACTTTGATAAGATGGCCAAGAGTTAAGCTAGCCCTGGAAAGAAGAAATACAGGTGAGGGGGTACAGGAAAAGTGATAAACATTAAGGATGCAATACTTAAAGCAACATCCCATTGTGATAGGGGGAAAAGCAAGAGCAAAAGAAGGAGGAAACCACTTTGGTTCTCAAAAACAGTAGCAGGAAAAGGTCAGAGTCAAAAGGCTGGCCTTAAGGAAATATAAGGGAACGTAGCAGCATGAAGATAGGGAGGCATATCAAACTTCCCTAAGGGAAGTAGGGAAGGCAGTAATGCAGGCAAAGGCCCAAATCAAGGAAACACTAGCATGAACAGTAAAAGAAGGGGATAAGACTTTCTATAGATACACTAGTGAAAGGAGAAAGTCCACAGGGTGTATAGCTAAGATCAATGGGGATAAGGGGAAGTGTGTGGAGGAGGACCAAGGAAAAGCATCTATCCTAAATAGATACTTCTGCTCAGTATTTACTGAGAAGAAGATAGGGCAGGACTCACAGCTCAGCACCATTGACACAGGGGTGAGGGAGGTGTGCACAAGTCCTTTCACAAAAGAAAGGGTCTTACAAGAGCTCGCTGATCAGGGTGGACAAGGCAATGGAACCTGATGGCATACATTCCAGGGTACTAGAGGAGATAAGGGTGGAACTAGCAGAGCCATTATCAGAACTGTTCAGTGAGTCTCTGAGCATAGGAGAGGTCTCAGAAGACTGGAGAAAGGCTCACGTGATCTCACTCCACAAGAGTGGTAGCAGGGAGGAGGCAGGGAACTACAGTCCAGTCAGTCTTACCTCAGTAATGGGCAAGATTATGGAGGCACTCCTTAAGGAAAGGATAGTGCAACACCTAGAATCCATAGGAGCACAGGATCCAAGACAGCATGGGTTTACAACAGGAAGGTCCAATTAAACTAATCTCATAGATTTCTTTGACCGGGTAACCACAGTGGTGGACCAAGGGGGTGCAGTTGATGTCACCTACCTTGACTTCAGCAAAGCTTTCGATACTGTTCCACACAGAAGATTGATTAATAAACTAGGTAGGCTCAGGGTGGGTCAGAGGTTGGTCAACTGGGTGGCAAACTGATTAGCAGGCAGAAAACAGAGAGTGGTGGTAAACGGTATACAGTCAGAAGAGATGCAAGTCACAAGTGAAGTACCTCAGGGATCAGTTCTGGAGCCAGCCCTCTTCCATATCTTCACCAGTGACATTACAGATAGACTGGAGTGTAAGGTTTATCTGTTTGCAGATGACACCAAGATCTGCAACAGAGCAGATTATCCAGATGGGGTGGGCAGAATGAGAAGAGATCTGGATAAACTGGCAAAATGGTTGGAAGAGTGGCAACTGGGGTTTAATACAAAGAAGTGCAAGATCATGCACATAGGGAAGAGAAACCCTGAAGCCACCTATAGGTTGGGAGGAGAGTTGCTGGTAATCACAAGGGAAGAAAGAGACTTGGGCATCATCATCACAGATGACCTGAAACCATCCAAGCAGACCACTAAAGCAGTAGGTATGGCAAGAGGGATGTTAGGGTGTGTTAGTAGGGGTATCCCAAGTTGTAAGAGGGAGGTAATAATCCCTCTTTACAAGACACTGGTTAGGCCTCATCTGGAGTACTGCATGCAGTACTGGAGGCCACACCTGCACAAGAACATTAACAAAATAGAGGCAGTCCAGAGAAGGGCAACCAAAACGGTGCAGGGACTGTATCAGAAAACATGAGCACAGATTAACAGAGCTCAATATGTATACCCTAGAGCAAAGGGGGGAGAGAGGTGATGTGATCGAAACATTCAAACATCTTAAGGGCATTAACAAGGTGAAAGAGTCTAACATGTTTCAATATAAGAAAAACAGCAGGGCAAGGAGACACAGCATGAGATTAGAGGAGGCCGGTTAAGGGGTAATGTGAGGACGTTCTTTTTCACAGAAAGGGCAGTGGATGCATGGAATGGCCCATCTCAGCAAGTGGTGGATAGGAAAACAGTGCAGGGCTTAAAACAGGCATGGGATAGGCATAAGGGAGCAATACAGATGAGTATGAATAGATAGGCCATTGACAGAGCACAGGCCTATGGCATATTCATGAGGTAGAAAAAATGGGCAGACTGGATGGGCCTTGCGGTCCTTATCTGCCATCAACTTCTATGGTTCTATGTTTCTATATGGTCTCTCCTGGGGTTAGTGTCTCAAAATAATCAGGGGTTTCTAATACCATGAAAAGAAAGAACCCAATTTCTAAGCCAGGGCATATTCCAAAATCAAGAAATCAGTACTGCGTTAGTCTTTGATGTTCACTGACCCTGTGTGAATCTGCTGATGTATTATGATGCTACTATGTTTTGCAAAACTCATGTTGCATTCAATGCATTTATATGGTATCTGCCTTGGGGTTAGTGTCTCCAGATGTTCAAGGATTTATAGTGCCATGATGGGAATGGACCCCATTCTTAAGCCAGGGCATATTTTAAAAATCAGGAAGTCAGTACTGTATTAGTTGTTGATGTTTGCTGACAGCACTCTTCTTAGCATGCAAATTGTCTCCAGGATGGCTTCCTTTTGTAGTTCATAAGGTGTCACCCATATTTATAGCATATTTAGATGTGCCTGACAGTTCTTTTTGATTAGCTCTGTTGCCCTGAACACTACTGGAATGATTTATGTGTCCTTATTCCACATCAGTTTAGTTTCAGGTTGCAGGTCTTGGTATTTCATGATTTTGTGCCTCCCTGTGCAAAAGACATTGTAATCACTAGGGATGGCTATTTCAATCAGCAATTCTACCTTTTTTCCTTCTATTACAATATCTGGTTTTCTTGCTTCCACTTTTCCGGCAACTGGTATCAGGTGCTTGCACGTGATCATTACTTCTTCATTCTATTTCATTCTTTGTGGTTTGTGTGAACCCACTGATGTTTTACTAGGCACTGTTCCCAGGCAAACGTCTTGTTACATTTAACACATTTATATGGTTTCTCCCTTGTGTGAACTGGTTGATGAGCTATGAGGCTACTCTGCTGTGTAAACGTCTTGTTACATTCAGCACATTTATATGGTTTCTCCCGGGGTTAGTGTCTCCAAATGTTTAGGGATTTCTAATACCGTGGCAAGAATGGACCCCATTCTTTAGCCAGGGCATATTCAAAACTCAAGAAATTAGTACTGTATTAATCTTTGATGTTTGCTGAGAGCGCTCTTCTCAGCACACATAGCGTCCCCAAAATAGCTTCCTTTGAAGTTCATAAGGTGTCACAAATATTGGTAGCATATTTAAATGTGCCTGAAAATTCTTTTGATTAGTCCCATTGCTCCAAGCACTACTGGAACAATCTGTGTGTCCTTATTCCACATCAGTTTGGTTTCTGACTGCATATCTTGGTATTTCATGATTTTGTGTCTCTGTACACAGCACACCTGTAGTCACTAGGGTGGCTATTTCAATCAGTAATGCTACCTTTGTCCTCTTTTCTTGTATTACAATATCAGGCTTTCTTGCTTCCACTTTCTTGGCTGTTGGTATGGGTGATCCCATGTGATCATTACTTCTTCATTCTCTGTGATTCTTTGTGGTTCATGTTTCCAGTGTCTCTGCTACCTGTATGTTATAGTGTTTGCACAGTTTCCAGTGGATCAATCTTGCTACATTGTTGTGTCTTTCAGTATACAGGCCTTCTGCCATAAGTACTTCACATCCAGCCACAAGATTCAAAACTGTTTCTAATTCTGTACTACAGAACCTACACTTGTCTGTTTCTCCTGTTTTTTCTATGGATTTTGTGAACCATCTTGCGTAGCCCACTATCTTGGGCTGCCATTATTAGCCTCTCATCTCATGGCCTAAATTCACCTCTTTAACCAATCATGGGTCAGGGCTTGATCGACCTGTGGTTGCTCCAGTAGTCCCTGTATTTTCCACTATAATTATGGACTTTCCAATTGTTTTTTCTTTTCTGTTGGTCTTTATCCTTATACTCCTTTTTCTGATTCTTTGCATTTTCTGTTGCTGACAATTCCTTATCTACCTTTGGATTGACATCAATCTCTGCTACCCTTCTGAAGGCTTCTCCTAATTTGATGAGTGAAGTCATTTTAGGCTTATTTTCTTCATGATGCAAGACCTTGACTATATTTGGGTCTAAGGATGTCAGTAAGTATGTATGTAGCCCCACTATTGTGGATCTATATGTGTAATCAATCTCAATGAGGCCCATGCCTCCCTCTGCCCTTGGGATGTATAATCTTGGCATACACTGATTTTTGTATATTAATTGGTGAGCATGAAACATTTTTCTTGTTTTTATATCTAGCTGGTTCAACACTTTCTGTGGCCAGTCTATCACACCAAAGCTGTATGATATCACTGGAAGGGCGAGTTGATTTATAGCTTGCACTTTATTTCGTGTTGTCAAAGCAGTTTTCAAAATTAGCTTTAACCTTCTAAAATATTCCTTGCTTATTTTTACTCTCATTTGTTCATGTTGTGCTGTTGCTCCTTCTTCTATTCCCAGATATTTATACACTCCCTCTTGCTCAAGTTCTTTTATGTCACAAACCTCCGCCAGATTCATGTTTTCTTTACGAGTTAACTTTCCTGCTACAAATGTTGCTTTGGCACATTTGTCTAGGCCAAACGTCATCCAGTATGTCATCAGAGAAGGTCTTAACAATTTGTAGTTGTTCTTTCAAATGTTTGTCAGATGAACTGTAAAGTTTTAGGTCATCTACAAATAGAAGGTGAGATGTTAGCTGTTGATTGTTTTTGTTTCTGGGGTTCAAGCTGTATCCATAGCCTAGGTTGTTGATTAGGCTACTCAAGGGATTGAGGGCAAGGCAAAACAGAAGTGGTGACAAAGAGTCACCTTGAAATATCCTCGTTGGATACTTATATTTGGAATGGTGATTTGACCTTTCTCATGATTTAATTGCAGGTGGTTTGCCACTTTGTCATTGTTGTTGTGATGAAGTTTATCAGTGTGGGATGTATCCTGTAGATTCGTAAACACTCAGTGATCCAGGAGTGGGATACTGTCAAATGCTTTTTGTAGTCGATCCATGCTACACTAAGATTTCGGCATTTTGCAGCTCTCATAATGGCTTTGTTCAACATGAGATGGTCCTTTGTGCCATATGATTTTCTTTTATTACCTTTTTGTTCTATTGCCATGAGTTTATTGCAGTCTAAATGGTTGTAGACTCTATCTGCATCGATTCCAGTATATAGTTTATATGTTGTTGGTAAACAGGTTATTGGGCGATAGTTCTTGGGAGACTGGCAGGTTCAGATTTAATAAGGAGTGTGGTATTCCCTGTTGTTAACCAGATGGGTGTCAAGTCAGGGTGTCGCGTATAAATAGTTTTTGAGGTAGCTAAATCTTGGTGCAAGATGTTAGTACTTTCAGCCAGAAGTTGGGTAGTGCATCTGGACCTGGGGTTTTCCAGTTGGAGGCCTTCCTTATCTTCATTTCTATCTCCTTAGCTACGTCAGGCCACCCATATCTCTAGTAGTACCATTTTTAATGCTGTCTTTTATTTCCTGTATCCACTCTGCATCCCTATTATGTTCAACTGGGTCTTCATAAATACTTCCAGAATTCCTCAATTTCTTTCTTTACTGGTGGAGTTTTTATGTTAGCTGTTTTCTTTCCCAGCTCCCTATAGAATTTCTTCGGGTCTTCTCTAAACCATCTATTTTGCATTTTTTCATTGTTCCTTTCTACGTATCTCCTGAGCTTCTCGGCTTGAGCAGAGATCTTAAGCTTGTTATTTGAGATGGTAAAATTTAGGTCTTGATCTGTTTTAATACAGCATTTTTCTTTGATTTCACCCACTTTCCTGATGACTTTCATTGATCTATTACCTTTTCTAAACTCCTCCAGCAGTGATACTTCTGATCTTAGTTCCATAATTGTCCCTTCTATCCGCTTTTTCCATGGTGGTATGCTGAATTTCCTTCTTTTGTTCCTCATTCCTTGCTTTTTTGGCACTTCTCTATTTGTTATTAGTCTCGCTGCACAATAATGTATTCTGTTTATTTCAGTGACATCATATGGATCCCTCTGGATGGTTCCAATAACTTTGTTTATCTGTTTTATGTTTTCCCTAACTGTGTATGTCAGGCGTAATTTTTGCAGTCTTTCCCTTTCTCCCTGTGTGAATTCGCTGATGTGTTATGAGGCTACTCTGTCGAGAAAAACTCTTGTTACATTCAGCACAGTTATATGGGTTGTCCCCCGTGTGAATTCGCTGATGCATCATGAGGCTTTTGTGTAATGTGAAACTCTTGTTACATTTAGCACAATTAAATGGTTTCTCCACCATGTGAATTCGCTGATGCGTTATGAGGTTACTATTTCGCATAAAACTCTTGTTACATTCAATGCATTTATATGGTTTCTCCCCCGTGTGAATTTGCTGATGTGTTAAGAGGCTACTCTGTCGTGTAAAACTCTTGTTACATTCAGAACATTTATATGGTTTCTTCTCCTTGTGAGCACACTGATGTATTTTTAGGTGCTCTTTCTGGGCAAACTTTTTCTTACATTCAGCACATTTAAACTGTCTCTCCTTCGTACTAATTTGCTGATGCATTACGAGGCTTCTCTGTGGTGTAAAACTCTTGTCACATTCAGAACATTTATTTTTCCATTCTCCTTCATGAATCTGTTGTTGTACAGAAATGAGATGAAGGTCACTGAAATGTTTCCCACACCGAGGATACTGATGGAGCTTCTCTGTTGTGTGACACAGCTGACATTTCCCAAGTGATGATTTCTGACTCCAGCTCTCACTAGTCCTGCTGACTAAAAATAGATATTTTATTAGTATTTTCTTTCAAAAAGGAAACACATTTATCAGGTAGTTTTCCTCAGCTTTTCTGTGAACTATCACAATTTTGTCTAGATTTAACTACAGGAATGTGTTTTTTAAAATACATTATTCCCATATAAAATACTTTGGATTATTCTTTCTGTAACATTTCAATTTCTTGCCTGTATAGGTACAATTTATAGGATGGATAGGACTAATTCTGGCTCCTCATTTGCTGGAACCTGGTCACAGCGTATATATCAACAGGTACAGAAACATGGCAGGAGGGTTATGCTGACAAAAAAAAGCAGCAAGCAAACAGAACAAAATATTATTATATAGAGATTAATGTATGTCTAGTTGTGTGATATGCAGTTTTTTAGACACCCAAAGTCTATATATTGTCTCACACCAAGGGTAAGTAAAAAAACTGCAGCTCACACACCTTCATATGTGTTATTTTTATAATAACTGGTGCTAAGTAAACAAAGCTCGGAGTCTCTAGCACTACATGCTTCCTGCATTGCTCATTCAACCTCTACATGGGATCCGTGGCATGCTAGTTGTTATGCCAAGGTGAAGGTTCAACAGATTCAATATTGTGAAGAATTTTCAACCGTGAGGCTGTTCTGTTATGAGAACAGTCTCATGCAGCCTAGGAGTGTTTTCATAGGCTAGCATAGTGTACACGACCCGGCGCGAGACAGTAAAAGCAGTATCAACTTGTGGGTTGATATGGGTTTTTACATGTCTCAAAAACAGGTTGATATCAGGGGTCACCAGTTATTATATACATTAAACAGATCCACGTTACATCCAGATGTCCTCATCATATCTGAGACTTGGCTGAAGCCCCACCACATGGATTCTGATTTAACCATCCCAGGCTACTCGATTATCAGGCAAGATCACCAGGGCAAGAAAAGAGGTGGAGGCATTGCCATGTTTATCCCCACCAGGCTACAGTTCACCTTGGTTCAGATCCCCTCACTTTCACCAGAAATAGACTCTTTAATAATCAAACTATCACTCCCTTACTTCACCCCAGTGTATGTTGCTGGTTCCTATTGTGCCCCTAGCACCCCCCCTTCCCAGCATCCTAAACCATCTGGACACACTAAAGTCATCCACCTCAACTGGAGAGCTTCACATCCTCAGCAACTTCAACTGGCTCACCAAAGACTGTGCCAAATTGCGTACCAAAATAAAAGCTCTAAACCTCACCCAGATAATCTCTCACCCCACCTGTCTAAACCATAAAACGCATAACCACTCCCTCCTGGACTGGGCCCTCATCTCCCGCCCACACAGGATTATTAATGCTGGTCTTCTCCCAGACTCCCTAAGTGACCATCATATGACCTACATGGTCAGGAAAGTACACAGGCCCACAGCACACACACCCCCAGACGCTAATCACAAGGTCCTACAAATCTCTAGACATAACTTCTTTCCTGCATGACTGGTCCTACAGTCATACCGAAGGCACCTTCCATTGATTACACATTCGAAACCTTCAAGACCAGATTCCTTGCAGTATGGGACTCCCGTGCTCCTCTGAGAAAAAAAAGGGTTGGGGCTCCCTCCTTCCCTGGGTCTCTGCCACTATCATTAGTCAATGCCACACCAGGGATCAGGCATGGAAAAAACACAAGTTAACAGGCTCCCAAACATCTCTCCAATGCTACCGTGCCCTCTGCAACTCCTGCACCAAACTTATACGCCAAGCCAAGAAGAATTATTTCATAATGGCTTTCAACTCAAACCTCAATCACCCAACAAATTTCTGGGAAACTATCATATCCCTTCTCTCCCCCCCGCCCAACCACCAACCCGACCCTAACCATCCAAGATGCTACCATCACTGACCCTGGTGAAGTGGCCTCTGCCTTCAATACCTTCTTCACCAGCTGCACAGACTCTCTCCCATCTGCTCTCCTGCCCCCTCCCACACCAAGTACCTCCCCAAAATCGCAGACCACCTCCCAGCCCTTCAGTTTCTCTTTTCATCCAGTCTCCCTAGCCGAAGTGTTAAAAGCCCTGCTGGCTCTTAATCTCAACATGGGCAAATGCCCCACTGACCTGGACGCCAAATTGTTAAACTTGTCTGCCCCTGCCACAGCCGCCCTGCTGGGCAACCTTTTCAACCTCTCCGTTTCATTAGCGAAAACACCAGCCAAATGGAAGCAGGCAATTGTCATCCCCCTCCCCAAAGGTGGTGACCCTTCCTCGCTGGGTAATTACTGTCCCATCTCCCTCCTCCCAATTCTGGCCAAACTGTAGGAACACCTTGCTCTTGCCCAACTCTCCTCCTATCCAGATGCATCCTCCTTCACCCCCTATCAGTCTGGCTTCTGCAAACTGCACTCAATCATCGCATTCCTAATAAGGATCACCGATGACATCCTCACTGGCATGAACAAAGGGCACATCACCTCGGCCATTTTTATCGACCTGGCCAAGGCCTTCAATACCATCTCCCGCCCAGTGCTACTAGCCAAACTAAAAGATGCCAGATTCTCTGGCCCTGCCACCAGCTGGTTTAATGCATACCTGGTAGACAGACACCAATCTGTAAAAATTGGCCCCCACATCTCTACTCCCCTGCCAGTCACTACTGGTGTCCCCCAAGGCTCAGTCCTGGAACTGTTACTTTTCTCAGTTTTCTTAAATGACCTCCTGATGGCCTGCATACACATATCCATCCACATGTATGCAGACTACACCATACAGTACGCCACAGGCCCTTCCGCTGGAGTAGTGGCTACTGCGCTACAACAGGACTTCAATGCAGTTCAACATTGGTTCTGCTCCAACCAGCTGTTCCTAAACTCCAAGAAAACCATCTCACTAACCTTCGGCTCACAGGCAAGACTCTCCCGCCTAGTCACTCGCTCCTCATTCCTAAACTTAGACGGGCCCCCCTGGAAGTTTGCACCTCCTTCAGATACCTGGGGGTCTGGCTAGACCAGCACCTGGATTTCTCCACACACATCAAATCAATTCACAAGAAACTGCACCCTAAACTTGACACTTTATATCGCAACAAGGGTTGAATCCCCACACCGTCCCAGAAGCAAATTGTTCAAAAGATGATTCTCCCATTACTTGACTATGGCGATGTAGTCTATGGCTCTGCTCCCCTCTCCTCCCCCCCAGCCAGCCTGGACATGCTCTTCCATTTCTTCTGGTGCTTCATCTTGGAATGCCCACAAATGACCCACCACTGTGACCTATATAGCTCCCTAGCTCTGCCCTCACTCCAGACTCATGGACAGATCCATTGTGCTAGGTCTATAGCCAAATACTGGTCTCAGTCCCTTCCCCCTTATCTCGAATCTGCCCTCGCAACACAGCCCCCACCTGCCTACTCCCTCAGAAGCATGGACTCCAGGCTTCTCCATGTCCCATTCATGGGCACATCCAAAGGTCAATCAGCTTTTAAATAATGCATGCCCAAACTCTGGAATGACTTGCCCACTGACATCAGGCATACCACAAACTCCCTGCAACTTAACCTCCTCCTCACTGCCCATTTCACCACCAGCTGCACGTGCTCCTAGCTATGGAAAGTTCTAACGTCCGCATGCCCCAGATGGGTTGCATGATTGTAACACAGCTTTCCTGCTAACACTGTAAATATGTCAACTGTATGTAATATTTTTCACTGCATTCTCCCGTGACATTGTAAATATGACTAACTGCCGGTACTCTCATCAGCTGTGTTTTATGTATTGTATTTTATATACTGTCTGTGCTATCCTGTACCCTACACCCAAGGACACATCTGGAATCAAGTGGTCCACCGCTCAGTATGCTTTCCTGGTTAAACTGTTAAATAAATAAGTTTACTGTGTTGTACTGCACCTAGTAACAGGGTTACTGGTGTACTGTGAGACTGTATCTAGGATTAGTGGGTGACCTGATTAGGCAGTAGGGGTGTATCTTGGACTGTAGGGAACCTGGTGGCTCACCCAAGGAAACCTACTTGGAAGGGGATGGAACCACATGGCATTAGGGCCGGCATCTTTGGGAAGGTGGTGGGGTGCACAGGGTATGGAGCAGCCATGATACTGGACTGGGCTTGGAAGTTTGGTGGTTGCCCAGTGTGCTACCAGCTGGCACAGCTTAGGGAGGAGGTTGTGGGGATTAGGAGACAGCTGGGGGAAGGGGGGAGGTATGGTTGGGGAAGGGAGCAGGGAATCTCCCACAGGGTTGCACGAGCACTGGGGGCAGCGGCATAGGAAAGGGTGCAGAGGAGAATGCTCAGGGGTCATATGGGGCAGCTGCAGAGGGGGTCCAAAGGACACTACCAAGGAAGCAGGCAGGTAACTGAGGACCCTCACAAAGGAGGGACAGAGGGACAACATTCTCAGGGAAGTAGGCAGATGGCCAGGGCTGGACAGAAGGAAGCAAAGCGGGGAGGTGGATCAGATCTTACACTCAGTAACCGCTTCAATTCTCTTCTTCTGCTCGAGGATGAGGTGGGTGATGTAGCCATGACAGGGGTGGTTAGAGATGGAAAGGGAGTGGGGGGCAGGAGGAAGAGGCCAGATAGCAGGAAGAATGGGGGGAACCTGGAATGCAGGAAAATGGGGGAGCAGTGAATCAGAGCAGGAGGGGCGGGGGAAGAGGGAGGAAAGCGCAAGGAGAAGGACCAGTTGGGAGGAAAGGTAAAGGAGAAGGACCAGAAGTATAAGGAGGATTTAGTAAAGGGAGCTGAGGGTTTTGGCCAGGGGAGCACAACAAGCAAGGAGGGACTAAATGGAGACAGCAAGGAAGGAAGGACGAGCCAGGCTAGTTTAGCAGATGGGGAGAAGGACCAGTTGCGAGCAGTGAGGGGGGAGTTAGCAAGGTACAGAAGGATACTCAGGAGGTGGACAGACATAGGATTGGAGGGGAGGGGTGGTCAGGGTAAATAAGGAGGGGGTGGCATGTGGCACCCAGATAGGGGGAGGAACAAGGAGCCAGCTGGGTGGAGGGTCTGGTAGAAAGGATGAGGGACATGGAAGGGGGGGAATGGAGGAAAAGGAGTGGTCAGAGTGCTCCTGTTGGGGGATTCTATGATCAGGGGTATCAAATGGGATAGGGAGGGAGAAGCCTGGCCAGTTAGAACAAAATGCTTCTCTGGACTAATGGTGCACAGGGCTAAGCACGAGGAGGTATATCAGCTGTGAAAAGAGTTGTGGGGGTTCCCCGGACATACTGGTCCACCTGGGTACAAATGACATTGAGGAATAGCGAGCTAGAGGTACAGGCAAGATTCAGGAGCTTGCCAGGGTCTGTCATGACATAGGATGCACAGTTTCCTTCTCAGAAATCCTGCCGGTGCCAAGGGCTAGTGGGGAAACACAAAAGGAAGATTAGGGAGATAAACCAGTGGCTCAGGGAGTGGTGTGAGGCCAGAGGGTATGGGTTGATGGGGGATTGGGGGGAGACCTGGGAGGATAAGGAACTGTATGCTAGAGATAGACTCCATCTCAATTAGGAGGGGAAGGGAATCCTTAAGTTGAAAATAGAGGGGTTCATTGGTGAAAAGTGGGGTTTAAACTTGTGAAGGGGGAAGGGATGGGAGAAAAGGCTGTCAAGGGGGTGCCGATAAAGGAGGGACTCTGTCTCCACCCCCCTGGGGAGCTGGAGGATTGTGGGAAAAGGCTGACTGGTAAAGTGCAGACCAGGGGAAAACAGAATCTCCATGGGAACACGAGCAGGGGAAATGGAAGTATAGGGAAAGGGTGGAAGGTAGTCCTGCTAAATGCCAGGAGCTTGGGAAATAAAATGCCTGAGCCCCAGGCGACGCTAACTGACAGAGCAGTAGATGTGGCAGCGGTCACTGAGACCTAGGCCACTGCAGGACACGACTGGGACCTGAACCTGGAGGGTTACACAATGTTCAGGAAGGACAGGGGGGATGGAAGGGGAGGAGGGGTAGCAATGATAGTCAAAAACTGCATTGGCATAGGGAGAGTAGAGGAGGCGGAGGGAACCGTGGAAGCAATTTGGGTCACCTTGATAACGGGGGGGCAAGAGAGTAAAAATAGGAGTGGTGTACAGACCCCCTGCCCTGGCGGAGGAGCTGGAGGAGAGTCTGGTGGTAGATGTTGGGAGACACTGCAGACTGAGCAGAGGAATGGTGGTGGTGTTGGGGGACTTAAACATGCCAGGAACAGACTGGGAGACTATGACATCCTCTGTGACCAGGGAACAGAGGTTGTTGGATGTCTTTCAAGAAGCGTTCCTAACTCAGAAGGTGGGGGAACCAACCAGGGAGGCGCGGGTACTGGATGTGGTCCCGGCAGACAGTGACCAGATTAGGGGCCTGGAGGTAAGGGACCCATTGGCGGGGAGTGACCATGCCAAGGTCTGGTTCTGCCTGGACCTAGGAGGGCTAGAAAGCTGCACAAAGACGGAGGTAACTGATTTCAGGGGAACGGATTTTACGGAAATGGGAAGGATCCTAAGGAGCATTTGGATGGGATTGGGTCAGACATGGACGCTGATAGTAGGTGGAAATCATCAGAGAGGGGTGCAAGATGCTACCAGCACCTGTGCAAGAGTAAGGCAATGCAGGTGGGGCCTGAAAACCCTGCTGGTTGACCAGGAGGTCCAGGAGGTGGTGCGAGAAAGAAGGCAGCCTATAGGCAATTCAAGTGCTCAAGGAGTGAAAGGGATCAAGGGAGTATGAGCTGATGGCTAGAAGGGCCACTAGGGTGGTGAGGGTGGCTAAGGCAAGGAAGGAGCAGAACCTGGCCAGGAAATCAGGAGAGGAACAAGGGTTCTTTAGATACATTGGGGAAAAACGAGGTGAAGGGGCAGATTAGCAGGATTAAATCAGGGGAGAGATGGGCACAAGACCTGGGGAGCAGGCTGAGGTACTAAATGAGTACTTCACCTCAGTTTTCACTAAGGAAAATGGGGTGCTGCATCATACATGGGAGGAGACAGAGATACTGAGGAGGGGGGGACCCTTACCGATCGGCGGGTCTGGGGAGAGGGGGAGGCATCACTGGCAGGAGGGGGGAGGGCTAAGCAGGGAGAAGAGGTACTGGAAGTGGAAATCACAGCAGAGAGAGTGAGGGAAGCCCTCAGCTCCCTTAAGACGGAGAAAGCACCGGGGCCGGACAAATTACATTCCAGAGTGTTGAAGGAACTTGCGGATGTCCTGGCGAAACCCCTGGTGGAGCTTTTCACCATCTCTCTGAGGACAGGGTGTGTGCCCCAGGATTGGAAGGTGGCGCATATAGTGCCTATCCACAAGGGAGGATCAAGGGAGGTGGCAGAGAACTACAGGCCTGTCAGCCTGACATCGGTGGTGGGCAAGGTGATGGAGGGCATTGTCAAGGAGAGGCTGGGGAGGACCTGGAAAAGTCAGGGTGCCTGGATGATAGACAGCATGGATTTGTCTTGGGGAAATCGTGGCAGACAAACCTTGTGGAGTTCTATGACTGGGTGACGAGTGCCTTGGACCTTGGTAGACCAGTGGATGTCCTCTTTCTAGACTTCAGCAAGGCATTTGACTCTGTTTCTCACATGGGCCTATTGGACAAGCTGGGAGAAATGGGGGTGGGGAACCAGATGATCAGATGGATAGGCAATTGGCTCCAGGACCTGACCAAGAGGGTCATAGTTGGCGGGATAGTCTCATCCCCAAAGAGGGTCATTAGTGGGGTCCCACAGGGATCAGTCCTTGGGCCCCTCCTGTTCAACGCCTACATCTCTGACATAAGGACAGGAATCAGGAGTGAGATGAGTCTCTTTGTGGATGCTTAAAACTGTGGGCGGTGGTGGATGGGGAGGAGGGGAGGGTGGCACTACAGGGGGACCTGGAGGCTCTGGAAAGATGGTCTAGAAAGTGGAAGCTGAGGTTCATTGCAGGGAAATGCAAGTACTCCACCTGGGGGCCAGAAACCCGGGCCAAGTGTACACCCTGGGGGGGGGAATGCTACAAGTCTCGCATGGCTGAGACAGACCTGGGGGTGGTGGTGGATGTCAAGATGAACAACTCTGAGACTTGTAGGAGGGCAGCAGCCAAGGCCAACAGGATGCTGGGATGCATCACTAGGGGGATCACCTCCAGAAGAAGGGAAGTGATGCTCCCTCTGTATAACTGCTTGGTGAGGCCACACCTTGAGTACTGCATGCAGTTTTGGAGGCCACACTTAAAGAAGGACATTAAACTCCTGGAGAGGGTCCAGAGGAGGGCAACCAAAATGATTTGGGGCTTGGGGGACAGGACCTATGAGGAGAGGCTCAAAGAGCTAAATATGTACACATTGGAAGAGAGAAGGGACCGGGGGGACATGATAGAGGGTAAATAGGGGAGGAACAGTCAGGGTGCTTCGAAGGAAGGAGGAGGGGCCACTAGAAGGCATGGGTGGAAGCTGGAGGGGGGAAGATTAAGGGGAGAAAGGAGGAGGTGCTACTTCACTGAGAGGGTGATGGAGCCATTGAATGCACTGCCTAGGGGGCTGGTGGAGGCAGAGACAGTGGAGGGGTTCAAGAGGGGCTGGGACAGGTACAGGGAAGGGTTCTGGAAGCAAAATCCAATGCAGCAAGAATATCTGGAACTGGGAAGGGAGAAGCCAGAGAAGGCGAGGGGGGCAGCAAGGTCGGCACCCAGGGTGGGGGCTGACCAATCGAGCAGACTCGAAATACCATTAGGCCTATTCTGCTGGCATTTTAGTATGTTAGTATGTTAGTATATAAATAAACAAAACCTCCTACCAACTGTAAAAATGCAGTCACATTTTTAAAAAGCAGGCACTAGCCAGAGACAGAGTAACATACAAAAACAAAAACTGTGAAGAAAAAGTCTAAATGCTTAAAATGCAGACAGTACCCTGACATAGAGTAAAATATAACTTCGCTGTCTCCCTCACCCCACCACGTGATCAGCATATTTAAAAAACTGGCAATAGCTTGGCCAAGTAACAAACAACTGCAGTTATGCATCCCCCGAGTAAAAAGAAAGTTTACATTTTTAAATATAGACAGTTGATAGACAAAGTAAAATATAGTCCCAAAGGAAGTGTTTCTTAATCATGCAAATCCTTGTGGTCTGGGCAGCACCACCAGCTTGCACTTGCCCCTAATGTTTAATGAAATAGAATTTTTGCAGCACTAGTTGGTGATATTTCCTTCTTTCCGTGCAAGTTTCTCTCCTCTATGATTTTATCTGTTTGTACCTTTGGCTATTAGACACTGCATCAGTAATACTATGAGTATAGCTTCACGCTGTGCCAGTACTTTGCAGTCAACCCCCCCCCCCCCATATTAAAGATCAAAGATGGATTTGATGACAGTGACAGGAATGTGGGCCATAGAGTACCATTACTGAGAAAGGTCCATTATTTACTAGTAGATCTTTGTCAGGATCGCCATAGAACCATAATGCAATGGACTGTAAGGCACTGGCATCAGGTCCTTGTGCAAAAAACATTTGCATGGAGTGACCATCCATGTCGATGTGCCTTGTTCAGTGCACACTGGTGCCTATATATTGTGGGTGGCACCCAACCACTTCAGTTTCCCACTATCACTGGAGTTCCATACATCCACCAATCATGCTGAGATGCAGGAGGAATGCCATGAACACTGCCCAGCACACAGCTAGTGGCAGTACGGGATAATGGTGTTAGACTCACTATGCAGCGCCATGCTGACAAGCTGAAAGGAAAGGTCCACCACATCAGAGAGACAGTGGGCAAGAAAGTTATGGCTCTGTGGAGATCCTCACAAAGCTGTCCTGCAACTGGTACATAATGGACCTATCTTCTTTGCGAGCGTCTCCATAGAGACAACATAGACTGGAAAATTACTAAGCAGTAACAACCCCAGCAAGGTGATTTCCCATCAGGAGAGCAAGTCTTGTAAGACCGCAAGGTCAAAACCCACCCTCATAAAGAGGATCAGAAATGTAATGATTAGTAAAAGTATAGTACATGTGCCAGGAAGCAGGGCCTGCCAATATCAGCTGCTGAAACTGACCAAGAGCAGGTCACTGAGGCTGCCATATTTCATATGGAATGGGCACTAATGGTACCTGGCAGGTCCTAACCCACATGCCTGTAGCAGAATGCAATGTAGGCGATCCATCTGGAAAGATATTGGAAATTGGTTTACTCTTGGTTCCAGATCCAAAGGAAACAAACAGTCAAGAGGAATAGGCACAGTCCTTTGTAAGGTCCAGATTGTACCAAACAGTTCTGTGGAGAGTCGGAGTGGGGGTCAATACGTAATGCCAACCGATATCAGTTAAGCACCAGAAAAGTGGTTCATAAACTAAGGCTTACAATTCAGACACTTTTCTGGCCACAGTAATAGCAAAAAAGGAATGAAAGACTGCTAAGACCACTACTTCATGCCACAGGAAGAAATGGGCTCGAAAGGCACATTAGAGATTCCATCACATGGCTCAGGTTCCAAACTGGAACCAGTTTGTGAACTGGAGGGGCTGTGGTAGGAGCCTGTGAACTATATCCAACTAGGTCACTCCTGCGTTTCTGATAGGGGCATGTGAAGTGAAAATGACTGACAAGGAAACCTTCAACAAGAAGCATTGCAAAACTAGCTAAGACAGTCAGGAGGTAATCCAGCACCCTGTGCACTGGGCAAGTGAAAGATGCCATCCGACACCATATATCGGGTGTAAGTTTCTGAGCATCAAGCAGGACAGTCAAGAGCAGTCTGAGATTCCAAATCAATAGAGACCTGTGTCCTCAGGAGTCAAACAAGGAGCTGAAGTGACAAAGTCTGGATTCAACAGTGTGCCACCATTCTGGGAGAAAAGGTCCTGCTTTAGGTGCAGTGGAAATGGGGCCTCTACTGCCAATTCCCACAGAGGTGGGAACCAGGTCTGCCTCAGCCAACAGGGTGCCACTAGGATCCCCCTGGCTGGTTCCTGCTTGAGCTTTGTCAGAACCCTCAGGACCATTGGCAGAAGAGGAAGGCATAGAGGAATCTCCGCCTCCTACAGAAGGACACTGCCTTTTCCCAAAAAATGGCACAGCCTGAAAGAAGCGAGGAAAACACATCAGTTTTGCTTGAATTTTCCCCACATGTTTAGCAATTGCTTTGACACAGCCTGAGTACTCCCTCATGACGCTGAGCTACACACCATCTGAGGCGTATCCCAGAACATTAAGGAATTCTGCAACAGCAATAAGTAAGACACATCGGGCTCATTCTCAGACCTACACCCTCAGTGACTCCTGGTACAGCGTACAGAAGTGTGTGCCACCTTGTTTATTTAGATACTACACCACTTACTGCACCAGCACAGACATCAATTGAACCTGGGAGGCCAGGGGCTGCAGACTGTACAGAACTGCTTTCATCTACAACACATATACATGAAGACCTTGTCCCAATGGAGCTTAGTATCCTTGGTCAGGGGCCCCACCCCAGGTTGAAGGTATCTGTGGTGAAGATCACCTGTTACCAAGGATGTAGTTAAGAAGAACCCCAAAACAGGTAGTCCCTGTTCTCCTACCACTATAGGGTATCCCACAGGAGTTGACAAACCACAATGAAGTGGCCCACTTACTGTGAGGCCTTAGCCCACTAAGCATTTAGTAACCATTTAGGGACCAGACAGATTAAGGGATCTGGATTATGAAGGTTGCCATGAACCCCTGAAGGCAGAGCATGAGTTGAGCCAAAATCTGGTTGCCAGTTTACTGCATACAGACAAAGTAACTTGGGCCACTAAAGCTAAAGCTATGTGTAATCCCTGACCCCTGCCTTTTTAGCACAACAACAGGTGGCATGCTGTTGAAGCTGACAGCAGTACCTAGTGTGGGACTGGGTTCAGGGAGGATGAGGTTACTCGGCACAGGGGATCTAGGTTTGGCTACTCTGCACAGGGGCACCCAAGTAAATCCGAACACAGGAAGCAATAACTGTAATGTCCAGAACCAGGAATGGGATTCTTCAGTGTGGCTTTTATTTACATCCAAGCTGAACAAACAAAGCATAGATGGACCCCCACGGGGCTACATTTCCTGGTAATGCAGATTAGAGACAACAGAACATTTTATCACTATTTCCAGCCCTCAGGCTCTAAACCCACCAGGCACACAGCCCGGACTTGCACGTAGCTTTGGGTACACAGCCTGACTTGTAAACTACTTGGGTTTTCCCCACTGGCCCGGCTCCGCTGCTGGCCACTTGATCCACAGTCCATTTGAGGAATGAACCAATTATTCTGTTGTGGCTCCCCAAACCACACTAGAGCCTTCAACTCCTAGAGAGAATTTTCCTTACAATCCCACGTCTGGGTACTTCCCTCATCAATGGCCAAGTGCCTGAGGTAAAGTAGAAATCCACAGAAGAAATCTGTAGAGGTGGACCTGGTCACTAAAGATGGAAGGCCACCCACCTCCAGCTCCCACAGCCCATACCCGGCCATTTCTCTGGAAGCTGAACAATTCCTTTACTGAATTTTTAAATGTAGATTCTGGGTAGACGTCTGTCACATCTCCTCTACATATCATTTGCATCCCAACAAGCTCTGGACTTGAACCTACTTTTAATTTGCTTAGTCCATTACTCTAGGCTTCCACTATTTTAGTAGTTCAATCCCCACATTGTCACACAAGTCCCAGGGTGAAAAACATAAGCCCTTTTAGCAAGAGCAGACACTCATGCTCACGTTGCAGGTGCTCCACAGGCGACTCACAAATCTTCTTGTTCTCCCAAATAAACTCTGGAACACATAGGCAGCTTTTCCTTTAGAAGCAGAACTAGGGAGTTGCCCCAGGAATCTGCAGAGAAACCTTTGCTGCCCCCCTGAAGGGAGGGGGCCCTGATACCCGAAAACAGCGGTCTCCACCTCTTCAGTTATCCTCTGTGTCTCTCCTTAAGATGGAGACACACACCCTATTTACTTAAAAGTAGCCCTCTGACAGGGCTGAGGCTCCTAGAACCTTCAATGAGCTGCTTTCTCAGCAAGCTCCCAACTTAACACTGAACTGACTCACACTGACTGATTTCAAAACCTCCTAACGTTCTATACCAACTCCCTTGCTGCAGATTCCAATGTGTCTCATGCAGCTGTGATAGTTCTATTGGTGATGTCATCCCTCAGTCTCAGCTGAGACTGAGAACAGAGTGAGACAGTGTGAAACCCATTTAACTGGAGTTTCACAAGCTGCCTTCCCTGCCTACCACTAGGTCTTACTGGGATTCTAGCAACCCTGGGTAACAAGGGGGTTACATATGTCTTCAAGGAAGAAGGCCAGGACAAGGGTTGCGTTCAGGACTGCCTTTACATTCTGGAGCCTTTAAGAAGGAATCAGAGCAGATTTTGCCACAGTGCCCTATAACCACAGGTAGTCCAGAAGAAGCCTGGTGCAGGGCAAAGTGTACTCCACCTGAGCCACTGATGCTTCTTGCAGGAGCTAGTGATCCACATAGGGAAAGCAATAAACCTCCTGCTGACAAAGCACCCTGGTGTTACACGAGGTCCCTGCACCCTAATTGGTACCCTCAGAGGTACACCATAGACAGCTAGCATTTAGGTATATGTTCTACTAATATTTAGGGCTAAGGGCATCTACCATACAAGAGTAGATGTCAGGATATAAATGTATATTGTTGTAATACACTTTGCTTGCAATACATATATTCTGCCATGTATTTTCTGTGCATTTCTTTCTTGTAAGATGCCAAGACACCTGTGTCCTTGGAGTAATCATAATATGTAAGATGGCACTGCCACCTTTTGGTGATTTGTACTACTACACTGAGTTATGCAAGAGTCTATATAAGAACTCTTTTGTTCTCAAACTGATGACTTTACAGAATTGTATAATGTTATCTTGGACCGTGGAACCACCTCTAATTTAGCTAATAGGGTTCATCTCTGTAACTAGAAATGTTTCTATATTTTGGTAACCATAGTAATTATCACAGGTATATAATGTAATGCACAAGCCTTACACCTTGGAGACCCGAGAGACCCCAAGAGACGCAAAGAAACCTCGAGGTGTAGGGAACGCTTAGCACTGGCTCCCGGTTCGTATTGGTAAGAACTGCTTAGGGCAACTGTGATTTATCCCTTGGTAGTAATAAACGTGTTTATTACTCTAATGCAACGTGTCTGTGATTACTTGCATTCCCAATATCGTCAAGAATCTGAAAGTGAGGTTTAGACCTCCCAATAAATTGGCGACCGTGTGCAGGCGATATTTAGTGTTTGTAAGTTTTCATTTGTTGCTTGAACTTTTTCCCTTTCCCCACGGGGACAGTAGGTGTACATTCCCGTACCACCTCTCCCATTTTATAACCAGTTTGTAGTAACTTGCAAAGTCTGGCTGACTTTTCGGGTGTGGTCGATGCCGTCTCAACCCACTCCATCTCAGTTTTGAATTGCAAGCCTGCAACTAATACAGTAGCCTGGCTGTGTTTAAAATACTCATGCTGAGGATCGATACGCAGCACGCTGTCTTTTTCGCAGTTTGAATTTTTGTTCCCTCCCACACAATGGCCACAGTATCAGATATCTGCGCAGAACTGAGACTCAATGTTTCAAACTTCCTTGCCCCCTTAGAGGATGGTCTGACTTCGTGTGGGACGCAAGTCAATCTGACAGCCTTATACTGGGGATTTCAACCCAGTATGCAGAGATGAGACAGTCAACCAATAAGCATCATATTAAAGGGTTGATGGTTGCGGCTCTCTATGCTGCTTTGGAAGCCTCCGAAGTGAGGTTTCGAACCTTTGATCTGCAGATTTCATCTCTTAAGCAACAGATGGGTTTGCAGGAAACAGAGTGTATAAGACTGCAGCAGAACTTGGAGTCTGAACTCCAAACTCTGTGTAATGAAAATGATTCACTATTGCATCATTCAGCTCAAGCTTGTGAACAGTAACTATGTATGTTGAAGCAGGAGTGTGAAAGTTTGAGACAGGATAAGAGTCAGGCAGTACAAAAAATGATTTGCTGAGTGCTGCAAATGCTCAATTGAGTGACAAAATGGGTGAGCTGCAGGACGAGATAAACCAGGTACGTAATGATTTAGAAGTGGCTTGCAGGGACAATCGCGAATTGAGCGCCATGTACAGAGTGCTGCAAAAGCAAAAGCAAGATGAGGTTGATATGGATGTTGCAAGTGTGAGTCACGATGCATGTAGAACTAAGATGGCGACACTGCGCCATCAGCGAGAGGTTCTGGCTGGCCATGTTAAGGCAATGGGAGACGTAGCCCCTGCCTTTCATTCGTCATCAGAAGGGGAGTAATCTGATGACGTTTCACAATACAATGCCCAGTCATGCCCCTACTATGGCCCAGATTCCACACCCAGCCATCCACAACATGGCGGGACCCCACCCCCAACTCCCCATGTCACACGTCGGCGACGTTGTGACGCTCATCATGGGAGATACCAACATGGCGGCCCCCATGATGGAGGGGAGCAGGCCCAAGCCTGGTCCCGACAACACCTCTGGTAGCCGCTATTAATGTGGAAGATAGGCAAGAAATAGAAACCACGATTAAAACTGCGATAGGCAATGCACCTCTTCCTGAGAGGAGTAAAAGGGCTATTAAAACCCAGATTAGGCAGCTTTTCCAAGAGTCTGGCACTCAGGAAGGTATTGTCCACACTGCGGCTGAAGCTGCAGCTCGTGCTGCCTTGGACGGTGCTCGAGACAATCTACCTTTGCCTGATCGACCCACTAATCCCCTACAAATGGCCTACTCTGTTCAGCAAATTGCTGACAGTATAGGTTGGATGAATCCGTCTGACAACCTCAGATTTCACTTGGAGAAGGTGCACTCTAAATGCGAGATGCTTAGCCTCGCTGCAGAATATCAGGTCCAAATACTACGCAAGACCATCAATCCTGGTTTGTGGGCCAAACTCCCCGATGCTGTTCGCCAGGATGAGAACGCTACCTTTTGACGAGGTTGCAGCTGAGCTCATTTCTGCTCACAGCCCAGGTGTAGTAGGAGTGATGCTTGCATACCCTGTGAAGCAGAATGCAAAAGAATGTCCAGCGACTTACCACCAGAGACTCTGGATGGCCTACCGAGCAGGAAAGCACCTGGCGCAAGAAGTTGCGGATGTAGATCTTATTGAATATAAGACCCTGTTCCTTAGGAACATGATTCCAGCAGTAAGAGAAAAGGTAGAGCCAACCACTCACCCTAATATGGATAGGTTTGCCAATATCCTTTGGAAAACCGAGAGAGTGTATCAACTGTATATCCATGATTTGGGCTCCGGTTCCAAAAAGGTAGCTGCCGTGGAACCCGTCTCGGAGGCCATGACACACTACACAGTGAAAGGGCAGGCTCAACGCCAACAGGCCCAACATCAGCCAGCCCCTCCAGCTGATAATCAACACCCCCCCAACAGGCCCATCAACAACAACCACATCAACAAAAGCAATTGGGTGGGAACCAGAATTGGCATAAGAACAGGAAGCATAAGGGTAGAGGTAAACCACAACAGAGAACGGGTCCTTCATATAGGGAGATAGCTGAAGAAAATCGGAAATTTCGAGAGCTTCTGGGACAAGTGCGTTCTGTGGCGGATGCTGTTCCCGCACAGGCCCTTGTGGGGGTACAACCAGCGACACAGGCCCCAACCTACCATGGGAACACTGGTGGTGCAGGTCCTCAGGCCTATACAGGTCTGAACCCAGAAGCTCCTCCCTGTATAGCATCAGTACAACACGGTGAAGTGATTCACGTGAGTCAGGCCCAACCTCTACATGCTTCCGGCAGTATGGATTGACAATTACAGGCCCCAGTCCGGATTGTAAACAAGCTAGTCTTGGATACAAATGGAAGGCCCTACACCGAGGCCGAGGTCGGGGGCCGCCTACTAGTAGTTTTTCTAGATACAGGTGCAGCTGTATCTGTGCTACATGACAAACACCTGGACACATCCCCTTGGTCCACCGGACGGAGGACCAACATGTCAGGGGTTGATGGTACCAGGTTCCTGCATACTGTTCTCTACCCTCACCGGTAGAGCTGGGCCGGTTAAAGGCCTCACATACTTTCCAACTAATGGTATTGCATGATCATCCTAGTATTATAGGGATCTATTTCCTTGCACCGCATGGCTGTGTGGTGGATTTGGCTAACATGCTACTGATGCAGATTCAGGGTCAATATCATACCATTTTGATTCCTGATTCACACGTTGTGGAAATGATATCCGCCAATGACAAAGAGTATGATGTCATAGATTTGTTCAAGAATCATGAACTTTTCCCAAAGCTCTTACCTATTCTGCAACGACATTTGGAAGAGTTTGCAATCAACAAGCATGACTGTGGTAGAATGCACACCGTCATTGAAGTGCCAGGCCCAGCACATGACAGGCAAAAGCGATATCCTTTCCCAACTGAGGCCTGGCCTTCCCTCAGAGAAACGATCAAGTCACTCCTCAAGCAAGGAGTAATCAGAACTTGTGCTTCTACTGCAAACTCCCCAGTGTGGCCCATGAAGAAACCCACAGGCGCCTGGAGACTTACTATTGACTACAGGAAACTGAATCAGGTCACCCCCAGTTGTTCGACAACTGTGGCATCGGCACCAGATGTGCTACTACTTCTAACCCCTGACTTGAAATGGTTCAGTGCCCTGGACATCTCCAATGGTTTTTGGTCATTGCCATTGGCCCTTAAGAGTCGATATAAGTTTGTCTTCACCTTTGAAGGAAGACAGTACACGTGGACTTGCTTGCCAAAAGGATTCCATAACAATCCATCCCTATTCCATCTCCACATAATGTACGCCCTTGAGAGTTTCTCTACCCCCCAATGTCTCTTACAATATGTGGACGACCTGTTGCTGGTGACAGCCACACAGGAACAACACTTGGATCTAATGGACGAACTACTGACTCTCATTCAGAAAGCAGGCCTAAAATGTAATCCAGCAAAATCCCAGCTATGTCAAAAAGAAGTACTCTTTCTGGGTCTGAAAATAACTGACCAAGGTCGAAGTCCTACCTGGAGAAAGGTACAGGGATTGCAAGACTTGCCATTACCTACCAGTGTGGCAACTCTTCGAAGGTTCCTAGGTATGGTAAACTATTAGAGAGACTTCATTTGTGATTTTGCTCAGAAAGCTGCGCCTCTGTATGAATTACTCAAAAAGGATGTACCATGGACTTGGTGTCCTATACACACCCAGGCTGTGACATCACTGAAGCAAGCCTTGGCCTCCGCCCCAGCACTGGTCAACCCCAATCCAGCACCACCATTTCATCTGGAATGTGCCACCTCTGACATTGCTATGTCAGCAGTGCTGGCCCAGAAGGTGCATGGCACCTTGAGACCCACTGCATATGCCTCACAGCTCTTGACCCCAGTGGAGCAAAAGTATGGCCTTTATGAAAGGAACCTTCAAGACACCTACTGGGCCATCAAGCAGTTCCTGTATTTCATTGGGTACTCACCACTGATCATTAACACCAACCACACCCCAACCACCTTCCTGCTCTCAGACAGAGTGAAGGATGGGTCAGTCTCTAACACCAGACTGATGCTCTGGTCACTTCTTCTCCAGGACAGAGACATACAGGTACAACCAACTAAAGTTCCATCTTTGTTAGCTCATGGCCTCCTTTTCCAGGGAGAACCCCATGACTGTACACTACAGCCACCTGATCTTCCTGATCCAGGTTCTTTCCTCCCTGCCACGCCACAGATACTTGATAACACTTCTTCTTTGTGCCGTGTCTTTACTGATGGTTCAGCATCTTACTATCAGGGAGAACAAATTGCGGGGATGGGCATTTTGGTGATTTACCCTTATGGGGATACTGTCAACATATCTAAGCGCTGTAGTGTAGCATCATCAAAGTATGCAGAGATGGCAGCGGTGGCCTGTGCCCTCGAGTTCATCCAGCATGGAACCGAGGATACCATCATCTTTACAGAATCCAACTGGGTTTGTTATTCCCTTACAGAATTTCTTCCCTTCTGGCAGAAAAACTTCTTCCTCTCCTCTGATGGCAGCCCAGTGAAGTACAAGGAATTGGTAATATACATACATTCACTGGCACAAAAATTTGCACACAAACTCTATGTACACAAGGTTAAAGCCCACTCTCTCCATGACCCCTATCATGCCTTCAATGACATAGCAGACACCCTTGCCAAGGAAGGGGCCTAAGGGGGGATGTCTGGATGATGGACCATCCAGAGGCTAATGCAGCCGTACACATTGCAGCACTCAGGAAAAAACCTGAACCCTTTTCCCCCTTGGACCTCTCTGCAGCCCAGCAGCTTGACACTGAACTCAAAGAGGTGTTCAGATTCCTTGACAAAGGTACTGAAGAGAAACTTCCCACACATAAACCCTATTGAAGGCATGAAGGTAAGTTGCGCTTGTCACCAGATGACAAGCTCATTTGGTTCGAACCAGATGACTCTACCACTACGTTGTGGGTAGTCCCCAGACTTTTAAGACCTGAATTTTTGCACCAAGTGCATGACACCCCTACTGGTGAACACCAGGGAGCAGAAAATACTCTCCAACGACTCAAGACCACCGCCTGGTGGCCTGGTATTACCAAAGATGTTAAACAATACATAGACAACTGTCTTGTTTGTGTGCAAAACAACCCCATCCTTACCAAATGAAATGCCAAACTTTTACCACAACAACATTCTGGCCCTTGGCATGCCATTCAAATTGATTTCATTGACCCTCTGACCAACACCAGCAGGAATAACAAGGATGCTTTTGTGGTAACTGACCTCTTCTCTAAGTGGGTAGAAGCTTTCCCCACTAAGACATGTACAGTGAAAACTACTGCCAAAATCCTGGTGGAACAGATTTTCTCCAGGTGGGGTCTACCTCTCAAGGTAGATTCTGACAAAGGAACCAGTTTTACAGGTGAGTTGATGAAAGAATCCCTTGAACTCCTGAAGTTCAGCAGAAGTTCCACATACCTTACCACCCTCAATCCTCAAGTCAAGTTGAGAGAGCCAACAGACGGATTAAGCAAATGCTTTCCAAATTCATTGAGGAAAATCCCAAAACCTGGGATTCCCTATTGCCGTTACTCCTTAAGGCAATTAGGGGCACACCCTCAGCCACCACCCAGCTCACACCCTTTGAGGTGATGACTGGTAGACAGATGAGATTACCTGAACACCTGTTGTTTGACCTGCACACCCCCACTGCGGACCATGTGTCTGTGGACCAATATGTGGAAAAACTCAGAAAAGACCTCATACACACACTCTAGTATGCCGCAAACTGCATGGGCAAGGCCCAGCAACAATCCAAAATACAGTTTGACAAACACACACAAGAAGTGGATTGGCAAGTTGGAGATCAGATAATGGTACTTCGATTTGCACATCCCACCCACTCCTTCTCCAATAAGTGGGAAGGCCCATACCCTATTGTCAACAAGCTCAGTCCAGCAGTCTATCAAGTTAGACTCCTCCACAACAAGTTGACTGACAAATGGTTACATGCAAACCAGCTGAAACTGTATAAAGGAGCTTAAATTACTTTTCCTTACCCCATTGGGTGGAATAGTACTAATATACTAATCTTTGATCTTCCTTTTCAGATACATTGACAAGATGGCTATCTTGTTCCATTATCTCCTCCTCTCAAGAGTTATCCCCTGCATCCAAGGCACGGTACCGGACCTCCTACGACACCTCGATCCTCCAGCACCTCCTCCAGAGGGAGTATCCATCAATATACCAAATAGTATGATCACTGTCCAGGAAGGGTCCGATGCTTACCTCACTGCCTCGGCTGTTGCTCCTGATAAATCTACCCTTCAAATTGAGTGGCAAACTACATCACAAGGACAAATTCTCCCTGTGACCAAACTCTCCAAAGGAACTTTCCAAGGTCGGTCCAATGCTAAATTATCCCCAAATGGTTCACTGTCCTTGTTACAAACTGTGTTAAGACATTCTGGTTTGTACAATATAACTGCCTTACTAGATCCTTCTTACTGTAATTCTTTGTCCAGAGATTCTGCTAGGAAATTCTGTGCTATACACCACATGGCTTCTGCAGCCATGTACCTCTCTGTGTTACCACCCACTGACAAGCAGCTTTTGGAATGTCCAAAGCATACCTCTGGTCCCCGTAGTGGTCTAACAGCCACTGTCCTCCCAGGTTCCTTGATTAATAACTTACAGTTTATGCATATACCTGTTTTGTTTAATCTTACTTACTGGAATATGAAAGAGTTTGGTATGTGTCACAATAGTAATACAATAGCATTTTATAGTACGTTATTGCTTGATAGCTTAGCTGCATTTCAAATTCGTACGCAGGACCCTATTGCCGGGGTCCATTCTACTGAACATAGAGGCAACTTCAGGAGGAAGCCCTCTCCTGACAATCTAGCTCATAAACGTAACAGACGTGAAGTTGACAGTTCTGATGTTACAGGTGCGACAGGTACTGTCACAGGCCTTTTTGGTACGGCTATGTCTATCTGGAACAAAGCAGACATTGCTGCTATCAAAAGTCATTCTGCCAAGTTCTCCACTGGTTTGGTCAATAACATTTTACCTCCATTATTGCATGGTGTGGATGGCCTTAGTCAGGAAGAAAGATACACTGTATACAACGTACACGACATTGCTAAGGCATTCACTGATTCTAAAGATAAGATTAATGCACTCATACAACAAAACAACAAAGAAGCAGATAAACAATACATTGCTAGACAGATACTCTGCTCTGCTTATGGCTCCTACATCATCACTACCATCAATAACCTCTTCCGCGATTTAGAATCTGGAAGAATACCTGACATTACACATGATAGATGCATCTCCAAATGGTATTGTCCAAGATGTAAAACCACTAGCTGTGTTTCCATGTGTATGCAACAGACTTTAACTATTCCTCTCTCCGCAGCTAGGAATTTGGGGTTTGTGACCAGACACCCTAATACTGGTCCTTGTTTCATGGCTAAGAAATGTTCCATAACAGATACCATGTTTGTTTCTTTCACTGTCTCCTTACCATGCTTTGATCCCACTACAGCCTTGTTCGACAAGCTTGCACTGGTACATTCTATAGGGCATTTGGATGAAGACATCTATAGAGAACGCCTGGATCTACCACCTCTACTGGTTTACCATTCTTTCCTGGATGCCTGGGTGGCTCTGCACACAGACTGCTGTGCAAAAAAGCAATATATTTACTTGTGTCGATGTGATGTATTTGATGTTATTCAACCTGTTTATGGCTACTCTCCAGACGGCATTGATTGGACTTTTACTATGGATGATGACATCATTGCGAATGGCACCAACTCCTTTGACTCAACTTTGGCTCCGGATAAGCTCTACCAATCCTATTGTGAGGAGGTTCATCGCCTGTCAACACGGATTTCGAAGATGACCTACACCTGCCCTGTCCAGTTGCAAAAGTGGAGACTGCCTACCGTGCGCTCACAGTATAATTCCAATGGTGAGTACTGCGTGGTCACAAATTATAAATCTTACACCTATGGATCTGTTACATGTGCTATTGATTACCCCAATTTCTGTTTTGTCCTCCACCAGAAGACTGTTATTGGACATACTGTTATAACCCCGGTCCCCCTTCTGGATGCAGACATTATTGATGGTAACCCTGATTATCTACTCACACTGTCCAAATACTTGCCATATTTTAATGTACACATAGACCCTCTCACACTTACATTGAAATCACTTTAGACAGGAAAGACACACACCTCATCCACATCAGCAATAATATGACCAAAGCCAATGAAGCTGTTCTCGTCTTGATTAATGATGGAGATATGAATAACGTATTAACTAACACCTGGTTAGAGATTACTTTTAAAGGTTTTCTTATTATACAAGCATTTTTAATTTTCATTCTCATTATTATGCTCTGCTGCCTACAGCACACACTATGCCAACACCATGAGCAGCTCAAGTTCCTTTACAAGGCTAGCGCGTCGGGATTGTAAATGACTACTGCTCCTGTCCTTTCCCTAGACATCTGCCTGTGTTGCCCTTGGAGGCAACAATGGGGGGAATGTTACACGAGGTCCCTGCACCCTAATTGTTACCCTCAGAGGTACACCATAGACAGCTAGCATTTAGGTATATGTTATACTAATATTTAGGGCTAAGGGCATCTACCGTACAAGAGCAGATGTCAGGATATAAATGCATATTGTTGTAATACACTTTGCTTGTAATACATATATTCTGCCATGTATTTTCTGTGCATTTCTTACTTGTCTGATGCCAAGACACCTGTGTCCTTGGAGTAATTATAATATGTAAGACGGCATTGCCACCTTTTGGTGATTTGTACTACTACACTGAGTTATGTTAGACTCTGTATAAGAACTCTTCTGTTCTCAAACTGATAACTTTACAGAATTGTATAATGTTATCTTGGACCGTGGAGCCACCTCTAATTTAGCCAATAGGGCTCATCTCTGTAACTAGAAATGTTTCTATCTTTTGGTAACCATAGTAATTATCATGGGTATATAATGTAATGCACAAGCCTTACACCTCCGAGACCCGAGAGACCCCAAGAGACAACAGAGAAACCTCGAGGTGTAGGGAATGCTTAGCACTGGCTCCCAGTTCATATTGGTAAGAACTGCTTAGGGCAACTATGATTTATCCCTTGGTAGTAATAAACTTATTTATTACTCTAATGCAACGTGTCTGTGATTACTTGCATTCCCAATATCGTCAAGAATCTGAAAGTGAGGTTTAGACCTCCCGACAATGGGTAGCAGAGAAAATTATTTGGTAAAGACAAGCAGCAAAAATGTTGATTGTGATTATATTTTGTGTTATATTGCAGAGTTCCCTGAAGAAACCACATATAAAGTGGCAAAATGTTGGGGTTGTCAAAATAAAAGAATACGCTCTTTTTTGCATTATTGATTTTATTGAGTATTAAAAGAATGGCACCGGATACAATAAAGACGTGTCACAGAAACATACAGAAAATACCTAAAACTATATACAAACAGGGTTCAAGAAAGTATTTGAAACAAAATACAGAACCTAATATACAATCAAATATCCAATAAATAAGCTAATAAATATAAACCATATGAAACTACCCCTTTTCCTCTTTTTTTTTTCCATTGACAAAGATGATTTGGTATTTTCGGCAACTCCCCACTTTCATACTGCGTACTTAGCATTTCTTTCACCACATGGCAAATTGATACCCCCCCACCCAGTCTCTGTTGGCATTCCTGGGCACCTCCCTTCCCTTCCCATGTCTAGGGGTATTGAGAGATGTTGCAGTCACAGGGAAAGGGGGAAGGCCCCTGGTGTGGACTCAGACAGTCACAAGACATTTCAGCATTGTATAAAATAAACAGTACCTCACAGTTTGGGATTCTTTCAGGTGACAGCATAAACCCCATCTTGGGTGCTAGATGGCTGATTCACAGACTGGGGTGCAAGCAGGCTTTTCTATTGGGGGTAGTCATTAGATAAAAACAGTAACACAAGCAATCCATTTGGTAGGAAACAAATGATGCAGTCCAGCCGAGATGCAAATGCAATCAGGCATAGCTTATTTTTCCCAAAAACAGTTACAAGGCTCAAATCACAAACTCATCAGCTCCATGGAGCAATGGGGGCACAATTTTGGACATGGCACACTACTATAGTAATCAGCCATGGCACTTCCCTTGAGGGACCAGAGTCCTGAACCTGGATCCTTTCACATTCTTCTTTGTGAGGTGAACGGACTCGTAACATCTCGGTGGCACGCAGGCACTAAATGTTCTATTTTCCTCTCAGTACTTCTTTCTGTTCACATCCCTGCCTTTGGGTATGGGGAGCTGCTGTTCTCTCTCTCTCTCTGGGAACCTTTTTGGAATGCTGGGCACAGTCCTTTCACCTATGGCCTTCCCCCTTGCAGACTCTGCAGGGGAGTGTAATGTGGGGGGTAACTCTTCCCAAGGCAAACTCTCAAAGCAGCACTCTACCACACACAAGTTGGACATGGGCTTACAGCTTCAGGGTCCATCCACTGTACCACACCGGACCCTCTGGAACCAGGTCACTGCCACTTACCCAGTCCGGGCCTGCCATAGCAGCCACCGAGATACTTCAGCTTCTCCCAGAGAACAGGATGGGCTCCACTCATCAAGTGGCTTCCACCTTGATACTATGGATCTTCTGGGTGCCTTCCCCACTGATGGATGTGGGGACCCATCTCCTCCATTTAAGCACTGGGGGCAATTGGCCCACCCTGGTCCCAGGCTCCTCCCGCCCCAACTGGTGACCCACCCCCTTGATGGTGCTACTCAGCCCCAATGTTCCTCACTCCACAAACTTCCCAATGGACTCTCTCCCTCGCAGGCACATTCTCCCACTCTTACCCACCACACTGTGTGATGACAGGGCCCCGCCCCTTTTTACCTAACCTGGTATCATGTAGGGTCTTGATGCCAATGGGCAGTGGGGTAACCCTGCAAACCAGAGGGGGTTACAGTTCCCCCACAGAAATGCTTCACCTCCCAGTGAAGATCTCTGGAGGCTGGTTAATTAGGCTGCTGGGCCTAGAGGGATAATGTGCACTCTCCCACTGGCTTCCACAACCAGGCTTCACCAGCTAGACTGCATACTAACAGCCTTTCACTTTCCATAGGTGGGCAATCCCTATCTACCTATCACTGATCCTACCTATCCCACGTCCCACCCGGGGGCATGGCTACCCAACCTGATTTCCCATAGTCAAATTGCCTGGTACTCTCACGCAGACATCCTACTCTACTCATCCCCCAAGAGATCCAAACCTACACTCTGAGCTGCCACACCACCAGGACCCAACACTGTTCCAGGGGGAACACTTCGTGCATCCATTTATATCACAGTAACATAAACATTTTCTATAAAACATACATGTTACTTCCAAAAACTCCACTGAGGTGAAACACAGCTTACTCTTTTACTATCTCCTATTACCTCTAAACGACTTAGCTTAACTATCACTACAGCATTTTTACTATTGGCTTAATATACATTCTTTCCTAAACATGCTATCATAACATACTGTACTACACTACCTAACATTAAATCCTATACTTAAAGGAACTGCTATTCTTAAGTGCTCTGCCATAAAGTTCCAGGGAGTCCAAATAGTGACAGTCTCTTTTTACAGAGTCCATGTACCTATCTCCACCTTTTTTATATGTGAAGATCACATTCCTACTTAACACTTCTAACAACAAGCATATTTTAATCTCATTACCCTATCTTGGGCTAATATATACTACTTTCTATGCTACATTGTTTTGTCTAACATTTTAGCTCACTATAAGCAAAAAGCATGGCAATAATCACAATTATTTAAATAGCCATTTTTTTTCACATTTGGAAAACAAAGAACAGTCTCACCCAGGCAGTAGATGTTAAACAGGGGCAGTAGCAGTCCAACAGCAGTGCCAGGGGGCACTGAATCCAACTATTTCTTCTTTGTCACTGCCTGGGGGCCCTTCAGGGGAGTGTCTAGGGCATAATAAAAACAGAGGTCTGCCTTGGTACATTCTGCTCCACAGCAGTCATGGCTGACCACGTAGTATTTAACTCAGTTCCCAGTCTTGTCCAGTACCACAGCAAAGGTATTAAATGTAGTAACCCTTTCCCACACAGAACATGCACACATGGACCTCGCTGTAAACAGGACCCTCTGAGGGTCTTCAGCTGGCTCAGATGGGCATACTTTGTTCCTTAGATGCACCCTATCTACTGCTCCATGATAGACCCAGTTAGTTCTCTGGATTTCCACAATGCCCCACAGACTCACTTAAATAGGGGTAGTTTTCACCTGGATATTCTTTTTCAGGTATCTTACACAGCGCTCTGCCTGGTTCCAAACAGGTATGGAATGGATACTGGACTTCAGGCCTGACCTTTAGGTAGCCAACTTCCATCTCAGTAAATCAGGTAGCTCATATCCAGTGTGTGCAGGGACTCCATGTCTGTCAGCCTGCACTTGCATTTTTCAGGCAGCATGGGGGTGGTTTCAAGCAAGCCCATCATAATGACAGCATAAGATTTAGGAATGTCTCTCTCAACTACCAAGTCCTGAAACACACAAGTGATTCCCTCTCTGGCCTGTGAGTATCTGGACAGTTCCTCTCCACCTACTCCCTCATGCTCTGCATCTGACCCAGGATCCTCCGCCACTACTTCAACTATTACATCAGGCCCCTCCACACCTTTAGGCTCCTCCATCTTCTTAGGGGTCTCTGCAGCTGGTTTCTTCACCATGGGGCTGGTTGCCACAGCTGAAGGGGCCCTCCACTAAGCTGGTTTGTTTGCCACAAACCCAGGCTTAGCAAACTTAACTTGAGAAGCCCACTAACAGCCCCTCCCTCTGCCAGAGGGAAGTTCATGGGACACCAGAAGGTGCACAGGGATGGGCAGACACCTACGTCCTTCCACCACCGGATTCACTTCAGGCACATTTGAAGCAACTTCTTCCCAACTTTCAAGCAGTTCAACCATCGAACACTCACTTTTGGTGGGAGTTGCAACTCTTTCCCAGTGACTCCATAGCACAGGCATTTGTAGTGGTGGCACAGATGGCACATTAACCAAGCAGCAGGAACACTGGAGACACAGTGGCTGGTGCAAAACTCCACTTCTACTAAATCCACACATAACATATTTTTCTCTGGGGGTGCTTCTTTCAAGCATATCCCACAGCCAACTCAGCAGGGATTCAGACACAGTCAGTCCTGCCACTAGATCCTGGAGCACTTACCATCATGGCTGAGCTTTTTCCCACTGCTTCCTCCACGGTAAACCTTGTAAACTTTTTCTCAGCCTTTTTCTTTAGGCATCAGCTGCTGTTGCATTCCCAAATCAGCTCCGTGAGGTATGAGCTCCTGTTAGCATGGGTCAAAAAGGCCATTTATCCATCTCTCCCCTCAGCCCTCTTTTATATGGCTCCATCTGATTGACTTAGTCCACTAATCCACAGTGCAGATTCCCTGTTCAATTATGCATGCATCACTCTGCATGCCACGAGGCACCAGGCACCATTTTATCTCTCACGAGACTCTCAGTCCTTAGGCAGCAACTTGAAACTTTACTCAGTGCCTCTGGCATCCTCATCACCCCTACCCTGTCACCTTCCAGCATTTCAGGTAGGTGTCGAGCATCCAATTTCTTTCAAATCCCAGACAATAGCCCCAGTTTTGTAACCCTCCTTTCCTCTTTCTTTTTCAAATAGGCAAAGGTGACTTGGTACTTTTGGCAGCTCCCCACTTTCATACTGCACACGTGGCATTTCTTTCACCTCAGGGCAAACTGATACCCCCCCAAGTCTCTGTTGGCATACCTGGGCACCTCTCCTCCCTTCCCATGTCTAGGGGTATTGAGAGATGTTACAGTCACAGGGAAAAGGGGGTGGGCCCCTGGTGTGGACTCAGACAGTCACAAGAAATTTCAGCATTGTACAAAATAAACAGTACCCCAGAGTTTGGGATTCTTTCAGGTGACAGCGTAAACCCCGTCTTGGGTGCTAGATGGCTGACTCACAGGCTAGAGGGGCAAGCAGGCTTTTCTGTTGGGGGGTAAAGTCATTAGATAAAAACAGTAACACAAGCAATTCATTTGGCAGGAAACAAATGATGCAGTCCCGCCGAGATTCAACTGCAATCGGGCATATTTTATTTTCCCAAAAAAAACAGTTACAAGGCTCGAGCCACAAACTCATCAGCTCCATGGAGCAGTGAGGGCACAATTTTGGACATGGCACACTACTATGGCAATCGACCATGGCACTTCACTTGGGGGACCGGAGTCCTGAACCTGGATCTTGTCACATTCTACTTTGTGAGCCAAATGAGTTGTCAACTCTCAGGTAGCAAGCAGGCACCAAACCTTATACACAAGTTTACCCTTAGTCCCTTCCAGCCCACTGCTCAGCAACTCCTCACTGTTGCTCCAGCTTCTCTGGCTAGCAGAAGTTCCTCTAACATCTCCTCCCTTATCCCATTTTGCAGAACAGCTCATGGTCAGTGTGCTTTTATGTACAGGCACCTCTCTGGTTAAACAGTCTGCCCCCTGAGGTTCTGTCTGAGACTAAAATTGGCCCGTTTAAACTTAAACCACAGCAACAGCTACTATCTCTCAACAGCTGTGACTGTTCCTAGCACCGCTACTCCTCTCTCAGTGTGCATCCTCCACTAATTCCCTCTCTTTTCTTTCCCCTGACATTATCCCTCCTCTACCTACTCAATGCTCTACCTACTGTTCACTTCTCCCTGTCTCCTTCCTTCTTCTTTGACTTCCCAGCCCACCCTCACTCCCCCACTTCCGTTCAACCTCCTACAGTTTCCTCCTGTCCCCTCCTCCTCCCAACATTCCACATATAGGCTCCCCAGTCTCTCCCCTCTTCCTACTTACCTCCCCCATCTAGTTACCTGCTGCCTCCTTCCTTAATGTGTGACAAGGTTCACTGGACTGCCTCTCTTCTTACTTTTGCCCTCCTGACCTGCTCTCTTCCTCACCGTGTCTTCCCTGATTATTGTTTTCTGGCTTATGGTATGCTCTACCCAGCAATTTTGCCTGCACAATCCTGTATAATTGCCTCTCTATTAGTACTTATTCTCTACTGTGCACTATTTTTTATTGTATTCTTGCACTGTAACCACCTTGTAAACTTATACTGTAACACTTTGTTAAAATTCCAATGGATCTCTGACTCAAAGGTTTATAATTTCGACATCTCAATAAATAAATAAAAATATTTTCCTCTCAGCACTTTTTTTCTTTCACATCCTCACCTTTAGGTATGGGGAACCCGCTGTTCTCTCTCTCTGGGCACCTTTTTGGGATGCTGGGCACAGACATTTTACCTAAGGCCTTCCCCCCTTGCTGACTCTGTGGGGGTCGCAATGCAGGAGGGCCAACTCTCAAAGCAGCACTCTACCACACACACACAAGGTGGACATGGGCTTATGGCTTCAGGGTCCAGTCCACCACACTGGACCCTCTGGAAGCAGATCACTGCCACTTACCCAGTCTGCACCTTCCATGGCAGCCACCAAGTCACTGCAGCCTCTCTCCATGGAGCCGGAAGGGCTCCACTCTTCAAGCAGCTTCCTCCTCGATACTGCAGATCTTTTGGACTCCCTCCCCACCGATAGATGTGGGGACCCATCTCCTCCATTTGGGCACCAGGAGCAATTGGCCCACCTAAGCCTCAGGCTTCTCCCCACCCAAATGGCGGCCCACCCCTTCAATGGCATTACTCAGCCCCAATGCTCCACACTCCCTATGAACTCCCCAATGGACTCTCTCCCTCACGGGTATATTCTCCCACTCTTACCCACAACAGCATGTGATACCAGGGCCTGCCCCTTTTTGCCTAACCTGGCATCACACATGGTCCCAATGCCAAAGGGCATTCTGGTAACCCTCAAAACTAGAGGGGGGGTTGCATATATGTAACAATAAGCAATCAAAGCATTAGGACTGGGGTCAAAAACAAAACACCATAAATATAATCCATAATGCTATCAAGTAATTTTGGCACATTTAAGAAAGGGATTACAGATCTTATAATACAACTCTAGTCTGTCTAGTATACTGTAACTAATGTATTCACTAGCAGCACAAGAGGCCACATAGGACTACCATTCCTCTCCTAGTGTATGAGCGTCAGATTTCCAGTATTTTAACTAATCCTTTTTAGTTTAAGTGCTGCTAGTTATAACCTCTTCCACCGAAAAGATCTGAGTTGGGAGGCCCTGTAGTAATCACAAAGTAGCCAAATTTCAGAAAGTAAAAGGTTATCCATCTCAGTGGTACTTTGACATGTATATCTTATCATTTCCCAGTGTTTAAAAGTCTTAGGGCAATACCAAAGCATGCGAACAGTAGAAGCACGAGGCTGGTTGACTCTCCAACATGAGCCATTCTCATGAAGGCTCATTTGCTCCAGCTTTGCAGGGTGAAGATTACAATAATACAATCATTTGAACTGGATAAGCTTTTCTGGGATATCTTTAGCAGCTTTAAAAGCATTACTCCAGAACCCCTCCCAGGTATCTTCAGATATAGTAATATTAAGATCAGATTTCCAATATGTTCTTTCATCTTTAGTTAGAGAGCAAAGTGGATCAGTTAGGGATTTATAGATTAAGTTAACCCCTTTTTGATTGAGACCAATGAATAAAAATTATCCTTTTTATCATCAGTTTGAATATTGTTAATAGCCGAAAGAACAGACAGATCTAACTTGCAGGTAATTACAAAACTGGAACCTATGAATTATATTTCTGTCTTTCACGCAAAGGGTAAGAAGGGGGAACATTGTTTAACCAGGAGTAGCACACTAAGCGGAAGCTTGTTTCCAGATGCGACCTGGGAGCACAAGGAAGTTAAGTGACTTGCTCAGGATCACACAGTATGCACATAGGTGGCTGTGGGTCAAACCCAGGTCTCCAGATCTGCAGCTCAGAGTCTTAACCCACTATGCTATACTGCTTCCTTAAAAGGATACCCATGGTATGGTCCATCAAGTCTAACAAAGCTAATATTTGTACTTTTTTTCCAAACATGAACATCAAAATGTAAGTGTAAGTTTAAATGGGCCAAGTACCGGGTTATTCCAAAAAGGCATAAATTGCATTGGAAATAAGTCCTAATGCACTGAAGTTTTTAGGGATTTAATAGCTGAGAGGGCAGCTGAACTAGGATAGATGATATTATGATCTAATGAGGCCCATAAGAGGATGGAAGCATCAGGGGGAAGGGAAAACCAGAACCAAACTGTTTAATTAAGAAAGCTTGATGGTACTTACTCTGTCAGGGAAGATTAAACCTTTCATGAGCCCATGAAGCTCTAAGTTTAGAAATACTAATTCTCAGTGTTTTTTGACCCCAAATAAATATTTTTGAGTCTTTCTAATTTAGTAAGCTACTTCTGAGCAATCTAATTTGGAAGATTACTCAGGAAGTAAAAGACCTTGGGGGCAATCATCATTTTAATTGAATTACTCTTCCCCCACAGGGATATGGAAAGTTTACTCCATCTCACTAGGTCAGTTTCACTCTCTGATAATAAGCCATAAGCATTTAAGGAGGCCCATTTGGTAAGATCAGGAGAGATCCTGAGTCCCAAATATTTAATATACTGTTTAGGCCAAGAGACTTTGATTTGCTTTTGTAGACTTGTAGTGGTTTAGAGAACATATTTTGTTTTGTAAAATATCTTTATTGTAAAATCAATGAGACATTACACATATATAAAAAAACCCAATTTAATGGGCATTACAACAATTGCCCTAACTGGTATGGATACATTCAGGTATAGTAAATACTGTTCCCTCGCAGCAAAGTTACAGATTTAATGACTGTAGTAGGTTACTTCTATGTTGTTCCTACTGAGACCAAGGCTGTACTACATTGTGAGCCTAGTAGCTGCATACACAGTACCAGGACTTAATAACATGGACTCATTTCTAAGGGAACAGACCAGATTCAAGCGCGCCCTCTCATGCTTGCCCCATAGTTGGTCAAACTGATGGCCACTAGCAGCAATTATAATCTGGGTCCTCTCTATTCTTAAACAGTTTAACAGGGTTGTTTGCCCACTGCTATATGATCAGGGGGTTCTCCGAGATCCAACACTGTGTCAGTGTAGTTCTGGGATTTACTAGAGCCAGAGATCACAGGGTAAGTCATGCCCAAAGGTACCCCGGTTAGAGTCAGTCACAAGGAGAAATTCTAGTCAAGACTTGGGAGGTGCTACTCCTAGTACCATTGTCACAAGTCTACGAATCTCATGCCAAAAGGCTAATATCTTGGAGCACATAAGCATCATGTGTAGAAAGGTGCCCTCCGCAGTTTGACATTTGCAGCACACATATGGATTTGTGGGGTCAAGGACATGCCTCTTCACTGGTGTAATGTAGGTCCTATGTAGGATGCTGAGTTGGGTCTGTTGTAACCTGTTGCTTCTACAGCAATTATTAAGACGACAAATTGCCCGACCATATTTCTGGGGACATAACAATGCCAAGGTCAGTTTCCCACACTTTCTGCAAATGGAGAGTGGGGTCCACTCCTCCCTCCAATAGGATGTTTAAGCAATAAACCACGAAAGAGTGTGGGTGATGCTGGCTTTATCCATGCCAGGTGTGGGTAAATCCCAGCATCACCCACTTCATTGAGTAGTTTATTGTGATTATACAATGATCCCCATAAGTAAAACACAAAGACTTTCATGGGAAACATTTTATTTTTGTTGAAATATTGAAAAAATACTGTAGATATTACACTCAGAAAAAAAATAGTTCTAGATCGCTGTTGCTTTAAATGTAGTGTACATCAGGGAAAGTCTCCCAATGAGTTCTGCTGCCCCTACTTAGCCCCCCATTTTACACACACACACACACACACACACACACACACACACACACACACACACACAATCACTCGCTCTGTCAGAACATTTCTTTTGCAGGACTCATTTTCTAGAGGATCTCAAAACATTGCAGAACAGTGGCATAGCTGTAAAAGCATACATTAGAAGATACCTAATCAAGAAACCCTCAGAACCAGAAAGAAAGTTCAATAAGATTCAGGTTCATAGGTGTGATGTGAGTTCTGGGGACTTGCCCAACATGAACTCGTTGCCTAGTGGCGATATTCAAATTTCTTTTCTCCCATGTGCTTATCTAGTTCATACTTGAACTGGGTCAAACTGTTACTTGATACAACATCTAAAGGCAAAGAATTCCAGATTGGAGGTAACCTCTGTGTGAAAAATTAGTTTCTTTTTGCGGTACTGTTTAGATCAATTTTAAATTAAAGATTATGTGATCTAGTTATGTAACCTGTTTCAATTCTTTGGAGATTAAGGGCTCCACATAAAACAGAATCCTGTACCGATCTGTATGCTTTGCAAAGATCGCCCCTCCACGCTCTATATTCCTGGGAGAAGAGTCCTAGAGTTTTGAGTCTCATATTGTAATCTAAGTTGGAAAGGCCCTTTATTTTTTTTTGTAAATCTTCTTTGGACCTTTTCAATCGAGGCTATTCCGCCAATGGAAGTAGGAATGCAAAAGGAGACACAATAATCAAATTGTGATCTGACTAGACTAGAATATAGTGGAAGCAATACTTCTGGTTCTGTACTGTTTATATGTTTAAGGATACACGAAATTATACCATGACATTTTTTATAATGTTATTATTGTGTGTGACAAACTTTAAATCATTTGAAATTGTAATTCCTAAGTCTTTTTCATGTGTTATAGATTTGTAGTTTATGATTATTTATATAATAAATTGCATTCTTATTGCATTTACCTAAGCGCATCACTTTGCACTTAGCAAGGTTAAAGGTCATTTTATTTTTTATAGACCAACTAAATAAATCATCAAGATTAGTTTGTAATGATTTAATTGATTCTAGATTGTTAACAATGCAGCCCAGTTTCATCAGCATATTTATGTATCCACACATCATCTGTGGTTTGCATACTGGCAATTAATAGATTAAATAGCAAGTGCCCAAAATGGAGCCCTGTGGGACATCACTACTCACACTTTCCCATGCAGACAGAAACCCTTTGATGCTAACTTGTTGTTTTCTATTATTCAGCCATGAGCCGACCCAACTAACAGTATTTAGATTAAAGCCATAACTTATCAATTCCTTAATCAATATTCCGTGAGGAACGGAATCAAAAGCTTTTTCAAAATCCAGAAAAATAACATCCACAGACAGACCCTGATGCAATGCCATACTTACTGGTTCAAAAAAATTTATGAGGTTAAGTTAGCAGGATCTGCCCTGAACAAAGCCATATTGGCTAATATCCTGAAAGTGTATGGTTAGTAAATGATCCAACATCTTTTGCTTTTGAATTCTTTCCATAATTTTACCTATACAGGAGGTAAGGCTTATAGGTCTATAATTGCCTACTGTCTGCTTGTTTCCCCCTTTGTAAATGGAGACAACGGTGGCTATGGTCCAGTCTCTTATGGCATAACCTTCAAATAGAGATGCATTAAATAGTAAAGTGAGTATATCAACTAATTCATGAACTAAATCTTTTAGAAATTTTGCTGGAATATCATCAGGCCCAGCAAAGGAGTTAGCTTTAGTTGCCTGTATAGCTGTTTTAACTTCCTCCCGGGTAATGACTGGATAATTTACACTAGGAACAACATTTTCCAGACTAGCAACATCCTTAGTTTTAAAGACACTTAGGAAATAGTTGTTAAATTCTCTAGCCATGTCTGATTCATTCGTTAATGGAACATTATCTTTAATTAATGGACCGATAACAGGTGCCTGCTTCTGAAGCAGGGTGCACTGCGACTTCCAGACTGAAAGTAGTTTCCTAGTTCTATACCCTCATTGGCATTCAAGATCAATGAGCTGTTTAACATTTTTATACTGTACCCCATCCCCAACTTCATTGTTCCATGTAAAACCGTCTTTGGCTGTTGAATACATCTGCTCAGACTGTGATGTCGATGAGAAAAGCGAGCAAACAGTCAGCCTCTTTGGGAGCTTATGTTTAACCGGGGGAAGTGTTTTTTAATTAAAACAATTGTTAGAAGTTATGGAAATTACCGAGGTATGATACTGGGCATGTGCCTTTGCATATGCCTGAGCGTGTTTCCAGTATCATGGCTCCACTTTTCAGTCATGAGTTCCATAACTTGCACTGCTCATTTTAAATTCAAAACCACCTTCCACAGTTCAGCATTGATGAAATTGTTAAAATATATTTTTTTAGCTGAACGGTGATGACCATTGCTTTCTGCCAAGATTTCCGGGGGGGGGGGTTGGGTGTCAGGTAGTCTGATGCAGTATTCTTGCCTTTCATGCTGTGGTGGCAGGCGCAGTCAGTTGTAGAGATCAGAGTGGTTTCTTTAGTGTGTCATGATGTGGCTGACTGGCACCTCTTCTGTGGGTACTGTCAAAATTTATCACAGCTGGGAGGTGCCGGTTAGCCAATCAGATTTTTAGATTCTGAGACCCCATTATATAATATAGAATGTAGACAGTAGCCTGTAAGAGGCTGGGGCCTAAATAGCTCTTCAAGATATGGGTCCTGTCCTGGACTCCCTGGGATCTCTATAGATAGGGTCGACAGCCTGTGCTGGATCGGCAGGTATATAAAGAGGTCACCTGGGGAGAGTTGCCATCTCATTTGCAACTCATTAAAAGTAAGTATTCTCCCCCCTTCATACAACTGTAATATTTGTTTCAGCCCTTTTTGTTTGTCATCTGAGTAGCCCACTGTGGAAGAAGACATACCGGGGGAGTCTGCTTTAGGGTGGACCAGATGGATGCATATTAGGAGGGGATACCTTTTGTATTGGAATGGTCATGTACAGTTTTTCAGACCCTTATTAGTGTTTTAGTAAATGGGTTGTACCTTCTTAAGAGATAAGGGGTGGAGCACAGATGTTAAGATTCCCCTATGAAGATCATCCCCTTCCTTCCCCTCAATGATCATCCATACTGGGGGAGTTGGGTCCAATCTAGTGGGCAAGAATGCCAACTGGGCTGCCCAGTAGTAAAGTTTGAAATCTGGTAATCCAGCTCTCTCTTTATTCATAGACTGTTGGAGGGTTTTCCTATTGATCTGAGCATTTTTCATGCAACAAATAAGTTTGTGCAAAACACTGTTCAGATCTCTGAAAAACTTATTTGTGACATAGCAAGATAGGGACTGAAATAAGTACACACATTGGGGTAGAACAGACCTTGTTATGGTGGCAACTCTCCCATACACCCTGAGGGGTAAATCTAACCATCTGTCACAATCAAGTGCAATTTTAGCAAGCAGGACATACAGGTTACTCACCTGTAACAGGAGTTCTAGGAATGGTATATGTTGTTCATCCACACTTATTGGCAGGTTCCTTGCTGCTTTAAATCTTGCCGGAAGGTCTTCAAGCTGGCTCCTCCCACCCACCCGGGTGGTTAAAGTCTCAGCTCCACCCCATGACACCAGATCTAGCCCGCTGGAAGCCAGGTTGTGCGTCGATGCCGGGGAGGCCGGGTAGGTGTGTGGATGAACAACATATACCATTCCTAGAACTCCTGTTACAGGTGAGTAACCTGTATTTCTAGGGACATGGATATGTTGTTCATCCACACTTATTGGCAGACTTCTAGCAGTTCTCCGGGAGGAGGGGCAAGCACACCCTACTTAGGTATAAAGACTGGAGAACTGAGGCCACGATCAACTCCCGGTGACCCAAGGTCGATGTGGAAGGAAATCAGTATAGTCTGCTTCAGGTAGGAGCCTCCGCGGATATCCTGGACAGGAGTATCCACGGAAGCAGCCACCGATGCAGTGGAAGGGTGAGTAAAAATGAGCACTTATCCCTCTGGGAGGCTCCATGCTCATCCACCTATAGCGGAGACCTATGCAGGAGGTGACCCACCCGCTCATCGTCCACTTGGCTGCAGGTCTGCCAGGTGCGGCTTCAGCGCAAGTGACAAACAGCTGGCGAACCTCTCCCGAACTTCAGCCCTACGCTCCCTGGGTAGGCGAGTGTTAAATAGGGTCCCAATGGATCCTATATATGGCCTCCGAGGCGTGAATGGGGATGAACCCTGGCAGAGACAATACCTGGTTAGGGAAAAAGGACTCCGCCACCGCCTATGGAAGGAACTTCGGGTGGGGCACAGGACAACCTTGTCCCTGTGGAAGACCATATAGGGAGATTCAAAGGAGCGTCTGGAACTCTCCCATCCTTCTGGTTGACATGGACGCCCCAAGAAGGTGTTCTTCCACAACAGGTGGGGGAAACTCACACCTGTGCAGGGGTTCGAAAGGCTTGCCCATGAGCTAAGCCCGTACCAGCAAAAGATCCCACTGAATGGGGATACTCTCCCCATAGGGGAGGTGTGATCAAGGCCCAGGAAAGCACCAGACTACCTTTTCTGCACCACCGGCTGCCTTCTGGCCCGCGCCCAGGAGACAGGAGTGACTAACAGAAGCACCTAGAGGGTCGTTGACCGAAGCCCTTGTCCAATAAAAGAATGGACCACAGATGGTCTGGAATGCTCACCGAGGAACAGGAGAAGGGACCAGGCCCTATCCCAACCCCAAATGGAGAACTCTTCCATTTGAAGGCGAGCATGTCTGGTCGACTCCTGGCAGGACGCCTCAAAACGTCGAGGACCTTGCCGGAAGACCCAAGGCCTGGCCACTAGCTGCACAGGGACCAGGCCATCAGGTGCAGGGATAGAAGGTCTGGATGGAGTACCTTCCCCTAACAACAGAGAACAGGACCGGGCGGGCTGGAAGCTGCCTCTGGAGCCTGGGGCTGAGACTGAGGAGAGCTGGATACCAGAGCTGGCAAAACCAGTCTGGGGCTACCAGAATCTCCTGCATCTAGTCCCTCCTCACCTTGCCTGAGGGTCAAGGGAAATGGGGGAGAGGCATAGAAGGGGCCCGGGGTCTGCAGCCTCCAAGGCATCCCCTACAGTAAGCCATGCTGAGGGGGCGGGCATGAGACAGTCTCAGCCTCGAGTTCTCCCAGGAGGGAAAAAGAACAAGGGTCCACCCGAGGTGTGACCCAGAGGGAGAAAGATCTTGTGCTACCTCTGGCAGGGAAACCACTCTTGAGGCACAGCCCTTATCCGGCTTAGGGCATCGGCCAGGGTGATGAAGGCACCTGCCATGAAATGGCTAGGAAACCGCCTCCTGGCTGTGAGAAAGACCAATGCAGAGAACCTCCTTATGCAGAGGCAAGGGGCTCATCCAATCCTGGCGGGATAGGTAGCACATGGTAGTGGTGTTGTCTGCCTGGACCTAAACCACTAGACCCCGCACAGACAAAGCAAGCGGTGCAAGCTAAGCGGACCGCCTGGAGCTCCAGCAGGTAGGAAAGGCATCAGGACTCCCGAGAGCACCAGAGGTGGTGCACTCTGTATTCCCCTTGATGGGCACCCCCACCCATTCGAGATGCATCAGTCGGAGAAGACCGTCGACTCGGGGCGGATGAACAGGATGTTCTCCTGCAAAAGAGCTGAAATGGTCCAAAGGAGAGCATTCCCTAACCCCTGGGCTGTTGTCACAAACTGGTCCGAAGGAATGCAGCGCTGTGACCACTGGCTGGCCAGCCCCCACTAGGGGGACACATGAACCGGTGGGTCCAACAGACCACACTGGAGCAGGCCGCTGTGAGGCCCAGGAGGTGCAGGAGGTCCCGGGCAGGGCGCAATTGCCCAGTTAGACCTGACTAGGTAAGGGAGGAAGAACCTCAGCCCTGTTCGCCAGGAGCCGAGCTCGGACTCAAGAGTCAAGCCACGTCCCGAAGAAGGATCGCCCGTTAAGACACGCGTTCCAATGTGGCTCCGATAAAAGGAGACCAGTCTGAGAGCAACCTAGAAGGCCAGAACTCTGGGCCATCCCCTTCCGCCTCGAAGGGTTGCAGTCAGGCTGCCATCTGGGTGGGGTTACACCCAGACCCCTCAGTGTCACAGAAAGCTGCTGAACAGAGACCGAAGGGCCTGGCCTGGAACTTGTAAAGAGATCCCCCGCTTAAGAAAGGGAGGAGTCTCCCAAGAAACGGATGGAACAAAGTGTAAGTACGTCCTGGAGGTCTAGGAAAGAAGCCACATGCCTCGTTCTGAGGATGGGATATCTGAGACAGAGACACCATCCAGACGTGCGGATAAAAATTGGGGCGTAAGCCCCCCCCATCTGTTTGGGACCAGGAATACCTGGACACGAATCCAGGGTCTGAAGGAGGATCTGCAACCTTCCTGATCACCTCTATTTAGAGGGTCAGGCAAGTCGGCTCAGCGGGCCGACAACGAGGCTGCAGAGCCCCAAGATCCCCGCGGAACAACGGCTCAAAAGGGTGGTGCCTGCTCGCAATCCCGAGGCAGGACCTTCCCCTAGCACCTCCGGCACCCAGAGGTCCGGGAAAGTGGACCAGGTGGAGGAGGGGCAGAGCCGTCTCCCCACGGGGGAACCCGGGTAGGGGTGACGGGGCCAAGGACAGTGCCCCTCAGCCCATCACTGAGCAGGCTTGGAGGAGGGATTGGCTGAGGGAGCTCCTGGGCCTTTACCTCCCTGCTTCCCTTTAGGGGAAGCCGCTGGCTTGGGGTCAGAATGCCCAACACAAGCCTGCTGGCCCTCATGCTGGAGTTGATGGGCTGATTGAGCCACAGGGGCCGAGGGGCCAAGGGGCTTAGGCAAAGGCTGCTGGTGGCCCTTGTCCCTCCGGCCGGGGGTGACTGAGTTCGGAGTAGCATCGGACTTTTCAGACCCCTGGAGGTGTCCCTCCACTCCAGGGCTGAAGAGGTCAGTCCCCAAGAAGGGGATGTCTGCCAACTTGTTCTGGGTTTCCGTTGAGAAAGAGGATAACCTCAGCCACGCCCTGCGGTGCATGGTCACTGCAGCCACCACCGACCTGGCACAGGAATCACCTAAGTCCAGAGCAGTCTGAAGCTGCTGCTTCACCACCGCCCTACCCTGGTCCCGTACCCGCTGGACCGTGGTCCGCAGGTCGAGGGAGCTCAAAAGGGCGTGGGAGAAATGTGCCATCAGTGCGGCTGAGCTGGCCTGTTGGAGGCCTAGGGTGGATGCAGCATAAACCTTGTGCCCGACATAGTACATCCTTTTGGACTCTTTGTCGGGGGGGCCTATCCACATCCCGAGCATTCCCAGAACACTGGAAAACAATATCGGTAACTAACCCCTCAGCCGAGGGGTGCTCCGAGAAACCGGGCAAAGAACCGACAGGGACAGAGTACTTCCTGGCCATCCTGGCCGAGGGCGCAGGACAGGAAGTAGGCCGCCACCAGAGCTCCAAGGCCGGGTCAACAATGGCCTCGGCCACCGGGAAGGCCTCCGAGGGTGAACCCCTTCGGTCTAGAATCTCATCAGGGGATAAGAGACCCGTTTGGACACGGGTTCAAGCTGCATCCCGGTGAATTCTGAGATGAGCTGAAGCAGACCCATAAAGGACGATGGGCTGTCATCCACAGAGCATTCTGGAGAGGACCCTGGGTCCTCCCGACTGGGGAACATGGAGGAGTCGACGTCGGACTCCGAAGGGTCTGCAAAGAGCTACCTCAGGTCTGAGTCACTCTTCGCCCACCGAGGGTGGGTGGGGGTGAGGGGGAACAGACAACCTGCAGGACAGGTCAAGACCCGACTGAGGTTCCACCGAAGAAGGTGGGGCAGCAAGGTTCAGACGAACAACTGGCCCCGGAGTGGGCACCTTGACTGCAGCGAGCGGTTGTGTCGGCTGATCGGATGGCAGCTGCTTGCTGGATGGGGAATGAATCGGTGTAGATTGATTCTCGGACAATAACAACTGCTGCCACATGAACTCCTCGTAACGTCGACGCCATCTGTATCGAAGCCACTCCTCATTCGAGGAAGAACGGTAATGCCACTTAACTCGGTGCCCCGACCGAGATTGCCGAAGTCGGCGGGAGCGGCTTGACCGAGAAGAGGACCGAGACCGAGACCCAAATCCTGGGGAACCGGGGATGGCCTGAAAGGACAGGAGCACCACTCCTTCGGCTCGACGAGAGACCGAGGCCTCCGCTCAAGGTACAGGCAGAACCTGGCCTCCGCCTAGCGAACCGCGGCAAGGATGGCGGCTCCAGCAGAAGACAGCCCAGATGACGGGTCGAGACACTCGACAACATCGATGGGAGTCCTGGCCGGCTGACCTGACGGGGACACCGTGAAGCCAGAGGCCTGAGCCGCACCCTTGACCGAAGTCGAAAATCGGCCAACAGGGGAGGGGGAACTCTCCCGCTCCCGCCAGCGCCGATGATGGGACTTAGCCTGCGACTCCTTTGGCCTGGGCCAAGAGGCAGGTCCCGAGGGTCCCTCTCCCTTCGAGGAAAGGGACTGGCGAAGCTCCTTGAATGAAGCTGAATGAGGAGAACTCAAGGAAAGCGGGATAAGCGCATTGACCAAAGAGGAGGGGGGGCAGACAAGGAGGCCGCCCCCTCCATGGAGGAAAGAAGATCGAGCTGCTCAGCTGAGACAGCTGACGCAGACACTGCCCGATGAGTTTCCAAGGATTTTTCCGGCGCGGAAAAAGGTTCAGGTCGCTCGAGCCCAAAACGGGCTGCATGATCCTCCAGGGCGCTGGTCGAAAGAGCACAGCAAAAATCGCACACTTGCGGATCATGGTCTAAGTCGAGGCAGTAAATGCACGTGGAGTGCAGGTCTTTCCTGGAGGAATTAACCGGGCGCCTCTGGGAGCCAGAAAATGAATTATCCATCACAGCCGCGAGGGAGAAGGTCGAAGCAATGGAAAACTTCCAACTAAATTCGGAGAGACCGAAAAAATCAGGAACCAGTCGAAAACGCAGAGCGCTAAGGAGGGAACCTGAGCTTCCAAGTGGTAAGGAAGATCTGGCGTCATGGGGCAGAGCCGAGAGATTTACCATCCGGGTGGGTGGGAGGAGCCAGCTTGAAGACCTTCCGGCAAGATTTAAAGCGGCAAGGAACCTGCCAATAAGTGTGGATGAACAACATATCCATGTCCCTAGAACTTGTAGTTTAGGGAAATTTGAGGAGATGTGAACCCCTAAATACTTACATTTTGTGGCAACTTGCACCCCTAGGTCACTGTTTATCAAGACCTGTCTGTTTTTCTCTTTAATGGGTAGGAGTTCACTTTTGGACCAGTTGATTTTATGTCCTGACAGCAAGGCATACTCCCAGAGCAGTGAATGTACGCATGGAAGGCTCTGCTTAGGATTCTGGAGGTACAGCAATAGGCCATCTATGAAGAGGGCCAAACTGTGTTTTTTTTCCCTTGGCCTGAACCCCACAACCCTCGGATGGTTACATATGGCAGCAGTCAGAGGCTTGAGGAATACGACATACAACAGGTGGGAAAGAGGGCATCCCTGTCTTGTACCCTGTTGTAGAGCAATGGCCAGGGACAGAGACCCATTAGTCAAGATTTGGGAAGTGGAGTGTGAGTAGAAGGTTTTAATCAATGATAGCATATAGATCCCCACCCCACAGACCCGTAGGGCAGTAAACATATATTATCACTCAATATGGTTGAAAGCCTTTCTTGCGTCTAAGGCAAGGACCACTGTACCATGAGATGATTATGTCTTTGCCCAACAATAAATACTATTAGGGTTTTTTTAGATATTGTGTTTGCCCTGTCTCCCCTGAACAAATGCACTTTGGTCAGGGTGAATGAATATTGGCAGCTCAGACTCCAGTCTTGCCGCTATGGTTCTGGCCAACACTTTATTATCAGAGGTGAGCAAAGTGATTGGACGGTAAATTCAGCATAGTCCAGGGTCCTTGCCCAGTTTCAGGAAGACCATGATGGTGGCCAGCCATATGGAAGGGGGAAGTCGTCCCTGTCACACACTTTCTACACACATTTCATGCAAAGGGACAATAAGATCGGTCAGGAATATGTTATAAAAGTCAATTGGCAGCCCGTCCAGGCCAGGGACCTTCCTACACTTCATCTGTTTAACTGCTCTTATTATTTCTTCAAATTCCATTGGTCTCTCCAGCTCACTAGAAGTCTTTGCATCCACTGGAGTCACAGAGGCTTTTTGGAAAAAAACTTGCATTTGCCGAGTAGAGGAAGAGGTCTCTGAAGAGTAGAGATTTTTATAGAATTCCATAAAAGCTAGGACAATGGACTAGTTGTCTGTAACAAGGAACCCCAGTGTATTTTGGATGTCCTTAAAATATTTCCCCCCCCACACACACTTCGGCTGCCATACCAGAAGCTTCTCTCCTCCACCACAATTAAAATAAGGCCCAACTTTCCTCAAAAATAAATTGCGTTCAAGTAGTGTGATATTAATGGTTTTATATCACCATTTTACCTGCTGTAGGCTATTGTAAAGTTTCAAACTGGGGCGGGCCATATGAGCTTTCTCATGCTCTAGGAATTTCCAATCGAGGTCTTTTAGATCCTTTTCTTCTAACCTTTTCCTAAAAGCCACATATGAGATGGATTGCCCTCTGATAAATGCCTTCATTGCCTCCCAGCTCACTGTATGAGTAGTCTCACCTTTCTTGTTATCAAACAAGAATTCTACAATAGAACTGCACATATGGGATATATAAGCCTGTTATTTTAGAAGGACAGGATCTACTCTCCACAATCTTAGGACCACCTCAGACATATTCCCACTGAATTTAGAGCTTAGAGAAGCATGGTCAGATACCAGGATTGACTCATACTTTGTCTGACCCATGTGTAGTGCAATGCTCAAGGAGACCATTAGTCGGTCCAATCTAGCATATGAGTGGTGGGCATGGGAGAAAAAAACTATGCTCCCTATCAGAAGGGTTCTGATGCCTCCATACGTCCACTAGGGGGCATGTTTTTTCAATCTCTTGCAAGGATCAAGCGTTCTTCGAGATTGGAACTGGGGTTGTATTGGACATCTCCAGTACAGTGTCTCCTACACAGCTGAAGTCGCCTGCCAGTATTCATGGACCCGGAAAAGGAGCCATATCCAAAAGAAGCTTATGGTAGAATTCTGGATCTTCTACATTAGGGCCATAGTTTGAGCCTATAGCTATGTTCTTCCCGGTGCTAAGTTGTAGCTACGCAAGGGTGTACCTACCACCTGGATCAGCATATGAACTAAAGACACCCCAAAACCCCCCATGGGAGCCATATGGCTACACCTTTCACTCTAGATGAGCGTGTTGCTGAAACCCAAGTGCCCTCACAGGAGTGTTTAAGTTTTTCAGCTTCGTTAGAAGTCATATGTGTCTCCTATAACAAGGCTATGCTGGTTCCAAGCTTCTTTAATCTAGACTGTACCCTCTTCCATTTTTACAACATTTTTTAGGCCATTGACATTCCAAGTAGTAACTTTTAGTTCAGCAACCATAAGTCTTACACATAGAAAAGAACAATTTCAACATAACCTCAGTCAATATCTGCTTATGCCCCCCTTTGTAGGAGTGAGAAGTATTGCCACAGTGAAACTGTATCCAAAAACAAACTTATAACATTAATAACCTGAATATGCTTAACCCATAGGCTGCCAGAAGATTTAGAACATACAGGTTTTTAGGACATGTATACATGCCCGTGGCACAGCAAGGGTTAAAACCCATTTTCCCCAGTTTTCCCCTTCCCCCTCCCTGTTCCTCCCCGCCCCTCTAGTTCAACTAACAATACTAGAGCTAATAAACTGTTGTTTGATTCAGTGATCAACCCCCCCCAAACCCGTCTGTTAGTGATAGAATTCATTCAATGCACATTGGGCAAATGGCACCGTATTGTTTCATAACTTTAATATATTAGGCAGTATGTAAGTAGAACATTTAAATCTGAATAGAATATCTGGACAGCAACAGGCCATCCCTTTCCGAAAGCACTGTGGCAAATTTTTACCTTACTCCCTTGATCACAGAGCCACTCCCCACCTCTGCCCTCTTTAATCAGGTCCCAAGTGGACGCCAAACTGAAGCCCCCTCATGCTCCCCCCTTCAGCAGCTTAATTATCAACACACATTTACAGACCCACAACATCTTGACTTGAGAAACTACGACAGGAAACACAAGTTATAACCCCAACAAGAAGTTATCTGAACAAGTGTTTATTTCATGTGTGATAGCATAGTGACTCCACTCTCCCCCTCCCCTCGTTGCTAGCTGTGTCCCTAGACTAGGTTGCATTGATGGGGAGAGGGAAGCATACAGCTGACTCTGTCTTCAGAAAATGGCAATATTCTGCTTTGGCTCAGGGCCCCTTGTAGCACACAAACTTATCCACAGATTTACAAAGAAGCCACAGGCGCTATCAGGTGGAAGGGGATATCCTTGTCACAGAGGTATAGCAACCTCCAGGATATTCTGAGATATGCGTCCCCCTCTTGCCTGCTCATTATTCACAATCCTGTTCCCCGATCCTGGGGGGTTTAGTTAACCAGGAGCAGACTGTGGCTGGTATGTATCTCTTTATGGGTGCTACCAATTAATGCCTCTAAGCCTCTTGAAAATTCTGTTACATCAAAGTGCAATCCAGCGTCAGGATGGCCATGCAGCCAAGATGGCAATTGATAACACAGATCCCCCACCCTCCTTTGCCCCTCTCTACTTGTTCATCTACACAGCTGTGGATACCTTAGCAGTGTGATTTTAAGGTGGATCCCAAATTACCTCCACTGCATTAGTTCTCTACCAGGAGCGTTTCATATTTCCCACATACTTGGTGGTGTTTAAATTTTGTTTCATATCAATTTCTTTACCTGCGCTAGTACTTACTGTGCGAAGGTTGGAAGGTGGGAAGTTTCTGGGAGCTTCATGAGGGCGGTGCAGTCTAGGCCAAACAACGATCAAAGGAGAAATTGACAAGTTTATATTATTTCACCTGTCATCTGTCAGGCATTGCTGTTGCGGTTTTGATCTTAAGATCTTTTTTCTTTGGCAGCCTCAGCCTCTTGAACAAAATTCTCAGCTTCCTATGGACTGTCAAAAATGTGAAGGGGTTTTCTGGTCTGGTGATCCGAAGCTGGGATGGATAGAGGCGAACAAACTCCCAACCAGCAAGGTGCAGGGTGGCCTTGATTCCATTAAGTTTCTGGTGCCGGAGCTGATGGTCCCTGCTGTAGTCCTGCACAATAAATACTTTGCCAACTTCATTCGGTGATATTGAGCCATTCAAATTAGCAGCTTGCAGGATGCGGTCCTTGTTGGTGTACCTCAGACATTTTATTAAGAAATGGTGTGGCTTCTAACCTGGCCACAGCTTAGGCCCAGTTTGATGTGCCCTTTACACCTCACAGTTCAGTGCCCGGTCACCCATTTTTAGTTGCTGTGCAACCCATAATGGACTTCTTTCCCTGGGTCTCTTTTTTTCAAATCCCTCCGGCAATCCTATAATTCTTTTTTTATTATTATTTGTATGCCACCTGGAGCCCTGGCAGGTGGCTACAGCCCTCCTGATGAAGGGACTCACTCTCTGGTCCGGCCACTCCTGCTGTTCCCCAGAATTCCCCTGTGGCTTGCCCACCCCCCATGGTGGGGCCAGGGAGGAGGTTGCTGGCTTCTCCCCCCCCTCTGGAGACCCAATCCAGAAGCCGGGAGTGGCGGACCATCAGAGTCTGCCAGGCTCTTTTTCCTTTTTTCTCCCCACCCATCTCCCCTACCGAACCATGGGCGTCAGTACGTGCCTCCCGACCTGTACTGCCCCTCCGCCACTGCCAGAGGGCAGTCAGTGGGCTGGACAACAAACCCTCCTTCCCCAAGAGAGAAGAGTAGTCCTCTGGACCCTCAATCCTCTCTCACACTCACCGACCCGGGCTCATTCCCAAGCCAGGGTCGCTGGTGTGGCATGAGGTGTAATGACCAGCGTCTCAACCTCCAGTGCCACTGAGCCGGTGCAGTCGTATAATTTTAAGATTCAAGCAGTGGGACTGATTCTCAAGATCATCCTCCCTCTGCTGCACCTCTACTAGTTGCTTCCTAAAATCAGTCCTGTCTCTTGTCAAGGTTGGCAATATATACTAACATACTATTTGCCAGCAGATTAGGCCTTACGGTCTATCGAGTCTGCTTGAACCTGAGATCCTTAGTTGGGTGCCAAGGCCCTCCCATCCCTTGTGCTCCAGAAACTCCTATCATCCATCCCCACCCCCCTGGGACAGGCCATCATCTGATACATCCACTTTCTGTGTCTGTCCCACCCTCTCTTGAAGCCCTCCACTGTGGATCTCTGAACCAACTCGTCAGGCAGTGCATTCCAAGGGTCCACCACCCTCTCAGTGAAAAACTTCCTCCTCTTTCCCCCCTCACCCTTCCAACTTCAAACCATGCCCTCTGGTGATACCTCCCTGCTTTAGTCTAAAGATCCCCTCCATGTTTACCCTATTTATTCCCTTGAGGTACTTGAAGACCTCAATCATGTCCCCCCTGTCTCTCCTCTCCTCCAATGAAAACAGGCATGGCCCGGTGGCACTGAGGGTTGAGGCGCTGGATGCCGCACCTCACGCTACGCCGGCGACCCAGGTTCGGTAACGGACCTGGGGAGCCGAGGGCTGGTGGAGGAGGATCGAGTGTCCCTACGGATGCTCTCCTCCCTCAAGGGTGGGATACCTGGGACGCGCAAGCATCCGTCATTCTCATAAAGTTCAGTGGAAGCACCGATTCCTGAAAGGGACGGGTGACTCCAACAGGGAGTCGGGGAGTGGTGCGCGCAGGCGCATGAGAGGTATGTGGAGCACGTACTCTCCGGACGAGTCCCAAGCGCCCAAGCGCCCCAGGATGAGGCCAAAAAAAGTCAAGGGGAAAAATCACCCTCGTGGTCCTGGATGACGGTCTCTCCGCTCAGACCGCCATAGCAGACAAGACCCCACAGTGCAGGAAGAAAGGAGAGGAGGCACTCTAGGGGCAGATCTAGGGATGGCAAGAGCATTGAGAGGCCCGAAGGAGTAGGACCAAGAGGGTAGGAAATACCAGGAGGGAGAAAAAGAAAGTATAAAAAAAAAAGAAAAAAAAAGAAAACAGGCAGAGCTCCTCAAGTCTGTCCTCATAAGTCAAATCCCCTAGCCCTCGTATCATCTTAGTTGCCCTCTTCTGTACCCTCTCCAGGAGCTGTATGTCCCTCTTCAAGTGTGGTCTCCTGTACTGTACACAGCACTCAAGGTGTGGTCTAACCAGTCCATTGTACAGCGGCAGAATCACTTCCTTGCTCCTAGAGGTGATCCCCCACGATGCATCCCAACATCCTGTTTGCCTTGCCTTCGCTCTCCTGCACTGCTCAGAGTTATTCATACAGCCATCCACCATGACCCCTAGGTCTTTTTCCCCCTATTGAGGCCTCCAGCGCCTCCCCTTCCAGGTGTACCTGTGTTTAGGGTTTTCCGACCAAGATGCAACACCTTGCACTTGGTGATATTGAAATTTAATTTCCTGTGAGCCCAGCTTTCCAGGGTGTGTCCAGGTCCCCTTGCAGGGCCAACCTCCCCTCTTCTCCCTCAACTACTGCTCCCATCTTGGAGTCATCCCTTGAAGGACCATTTCACACCCTATACCCTCCCTGATGTCCGATATATATGCATTAAACAGGATGGACCCAGGACGAGCCCTCACGGTACCCTACCAACCTCTCTAGGGTTCAAGAGCTCCCCACAGAACACTACCTCTGGGTGCGCCCAGCTAGCCAGTTTCAATCCATCTGACCATCAAAGGGCCTAATCTAACCCCATCAGTTTCTCCACCAGACCATTGTGGGAGACAGAGTCAAACACCTTGCTGAAGTCCAAGAATAATACATCCACAGGCTTTCCCCTGTCCAGTTCTGATGTTACCCATTCATAGAACTTAACAAGATTGGTTTGACATGATCTACCTGGCACAAACCCATGTTGCCGACTATCCAGACCTCTCACCTCCTCCAAGTACACCCCCAATCGGTCCTTTAGTATACTCTCCATTAATTTTCCCACCACCGAGGTCAAACTGATGGCTCTATAGTTACCTGGTACTTCCCTCGACCCCCCTTTATGGATTGGCACCACATGTGCCTCTCACCAATCCCTAGGTACCCTCCCTGTCTCAAGTGACCTGTTGAAGAGCTCTGCCAATCGCCTCTCCACCTCGTTGATCCGAGCATGTGTAGCTAAGGTTTCAGTAAGACCTGTCATGACTGATTGTAAGTGTGTGATCTGCGCCGTAATATAAATCTCTAAGGAATCAATGTAAATCTGCAATTCATAAAGCTAAAACTGCGTTTTTTTATTTCTGAACATAATAAATCTTTTGGCAATCCCAAGAAAACCTAGGATATATTAAATAGATTAATTGGGAGAAGTAAACAAGCCTCTGACATTTATATTCAAATAGAGACTGGCCTAATTAGTACTACTTAATTTGTTTCTGAAGCTTTTAATAAGTTTTCTGGTAATTTAGATAGTTATAGGATCCCGTCCCAAGGAAATTCTTTCTATGGTGGCCTTCCTAGTGCCCCGAAGCTGGTAAATGAATGGGTACCCTTTGAATTTCATTTTAATCAGGTATCTCCTGATTTAATTAAAGAACACGTGTTAAAAATGGATCCTCGATCCTACATTTTTTGTGACGGACTAGATTTTCGAATTATTAAATTGGGAATAAATTACTTCTCTTATCCACTTTCAGTTTTATTTAATTTGTCTATGTCTACCGGGGTTTTTCCTAATCTCTGGAAGACTGCTATAGTCACCCCTATTCTGAAATCTGCTGATCCTACTCTATTGTCCAATTACCATCCAATTTCCTTGCTATCACCCCGATCTAAAATTTTGGAACGAGTTATCTTGGATCAAACTTTTGATTATTTACAAAAACATAATTTGTTTTCTGTTCATCAACATGGCTTTAAGCCATACCATAATATCGAGACGGCCTTGGTGGGGCTCATGAGTGCCATTCAGGGTGCCCTTGATAAAGGGCAGACTGCTGTGGCACTTTTTGTGGACCTCACCAAGGCCTTCAATTTGGTTGAACATGGTTTACTAAATGGTATTCTTTCTCATTTTTATTTTTCTGACAAAGTTATTTCTTGGTATTATGATTATCTTCCCAATAGATCCCATTGTACTTGAATAGGTGGTAGTATTTCTTCTGTGATTTTTTTTGACAATTTAAGTCTTGCCCATTCTGTGCTGCCTTAAAGAGCATTTGCCATCTTACCTGGTTGGCCACATATCCCTACAGAGCAGATTAAGACTTATGATTTCTGATTTGGCCCAACTGACCTGAAGGCCAGATAAAGACCTAAAGCTATTTAACCCCCTCATGAGGATAGAGATGGAAGCAGGGGAGGGCTATATGGTCATTAAAATGTCATCCACATAGGCAAAGGTTTTATTTTTGAATTGCCAACTTTAATGCTAACAATGTTTTTATTCTTTTCTATAGATTCAGTTAAACATAGAAACATAGAAGTTGACGGCAGATAAGGACCACAAGGCCCATCCAGTCTGCCCATTTCTTTTTCTACCTTATAAATGTGCCATCGGCCTTTGCTCTGTCAGTGGTCTATCTATTCATACTCATTTGTATTGCTCCCTTATGCCTATCCCATGCCTGTTTGAAGCCCCGCACTGTATTCATAGCCACCACTTCTTGAGGTAAGCCATTCCATGCATCCACCACCCTTTCTGTGAAAAGAATTTCCTCACATTCCCCTAATCGGACCCCTCTAATCTCATGCTGTGTCCTCTTGTCCTGCTATTTTCTTATATTTAAACATGTTAGACTCTTTCACCTTGTTAATGCCCTTAAGGTGTTTGAATGCCTCGATCATATCACCTCTCTCCCTCCTTTGCTCAAGGGTATATATATTGAGCTCTGTTAATCTGTCCTCATATGTCTTCTGATGCAGTCCCTGCAGCATTTTGGTTGCCATTTTCTGGACTGTCTCAATTTGGTTAATGTCCTTGTGAAGGTGTGGCCTCCAATACTGCACGCAGTACTCTAGATGGGGCCTAACCAGTGTCTTGTAAAGAGGGATTATTACCTCCTCTCGACACTTGTGATACCCCTACTAATACACCCTAACACCCCCTAGCCTTACCTACTGCTTTAGAGGTCTGCTTGATGATTTCAGGTCATCAGTGATGATGATGCCCAAGTCTCTTTCTTCCTTTGTGACTGCCAGCAACTCCCCTCCCAGCCTATAGGTGGCTTCAGGGTTTCTCTTCTCTATGTGCATGATCTTGCACTTCTTTGCATTAAATCCCAGTTGCCACTCTTCTGACCATTTTGCTAGTTTATCCAGATCTCTTCTCATTCTGCCCACCCCATCTGGATCATCTACTCTGTTGCAGATCTTGGTGTCATGTGCAAACAGACAAGCCTTACCCTCTAGTCCATCTGCAAGGTCACTAATGAAGATGTTGAAGAGGACTGGCCCCAGGACTGATCCCTGAGGTACCCCACTTGTGACTTGCATCTCTTCTGACTGTATACCATTTACCAACACTCTGTTTTCTGCCCGTCAACCAGTTTGCCACCCAGTTGACCAACTTCTGGCCCACCCCAAGCCTACCCAGCTTATTTATCAATCTTCTATGTGGAACAGTGTCAAAAGCTTTGCTGAAGTCAAGGTAGGCAACATCAACTGCTCCCCCTTGGTCCACCACTCTGGTTACCCAGTCAAAGAAATTTCTGAGATTAGTTTGACAGGACCTTCCTTTTGTAAACCCATGCTGTCTTGGATCCTGTGCCCTATGGATTCCAGGTGTTGCACTATCCTTTCCTTAAGGAGTGCCTCCATAATCTTGCCCACTACTGAGGTAAGACTGACTGGTCTGTAGTTCCCTGCCTCCTCCCTGCTACCACTCTTGTGGAGCAGGATCACATGAGCCCTTCTCCAGTCTTCTGGGACCTCTCCTGTGCTCAGAGACTCACTAAACAGTTCTGCTAATGGATCTGCTAGTTCCACCTTTAGCTCCTTAAGTATCCTGGGATGTATGCCATCAGGTCCCATTGCCTTATCCACCCTGAGCTTAGCAAGCTCTTGTAGGACCCTTTCTTTTGTGAA